>OY987334.1:28833350-30319641 GCA_963920685.1 Polydrusus tereticollis
TTGTATTATTTCTACAGGTAGATCTGATTCATGCACAACACCTGCTGTTAGTTTACGTTGAGAAAAACCTAATAATCTTGCTATACTATCTTCTGGCTGAAAATTTAGGTCGTATTGGCTTCTCAACTCGCACCTTAGCGTATTATTATTAGGTTTCAACGAAAAGGCGTGATTGCGCTCGTCTAAAGTAGCGTGTGAATCAAGAATGCGATTCTGAACAAACGTTTCGATATCCTGCAGTTCGTACGACCCCGTAGGTATCTTCAATATCTTTTCCACGTTATTTTCAGTATAGTAAATCTTGTTTTTTCCTGATTCAATGTTTGGGATTGTATTCCAAGTATTCAGCGATATAAGTGCAAGAGAGTATTCGTAGTTTGGGTCAAGTTCTATTGGAGGAACAAAGTGTGCTTCAAGCTGGTGAGAACGACCTTTTAGCGTAAACGTCTGAGACATGACTGTTGTAAGGGACTTTGAATGATATGTTTTATAGAGATTTATTGTAGAGAAAAGCCAATGCTAGATGTCCACAATTGGATGATCCAAAGTCCTGATACTGATCGTAATTAAAGCAAATTTTACAATTTTTCATATATTTTATAAATTCCTTGGGTGGTTTCAAATTGCCAAAACTATCGAAATAAACAACTTTATCACCGCGTTTCTTATAAGCTACCCAATGTGTTCCGAATCCGACGTTTCGATCTAAATTGACAACACCACACTCAGTATGGTTAGGTGATTTTGGAAGAGTATCTCGCATAAAGACCCCCCTAAAGTTGGGTATCTTTAATTGAGATGTATAGTTTTTGATGTCTTCATCGGTTAACGGGCGTTTGGGCAGCTTCAGTGGTAGTTTTTTGGCATTTTTCTTAGATATAATCCATACCCTGATTTATACTTCTTTAAATATAGACCGCTACCCTTTTTCCCTAAAGCAATGGCTTCCATCGTTTCATTGTGGCGTTTAGCTTCTTGAAGCTTGTCTCTCCCACTTTGAACATCATTGACGGTTTTTGCAATACCGGCCACCCCGCCGCTGAGAGCGCCCAAAGCACTAAGCCCGGCAAATATTGGTATCAAAGGAAGGATCCCGCCAGTCTTAGGGAGTGGTATAACCCTCGGTATACTAATTTTTCTACGTCCACCGGCTTTCTTTATCGACATGCGTGCTGCTTTTAGTAAGTTACTCAAGGTCTTTTTCTTGGTTATATCACCAGCACCGTGTTTACTAAGCTTATTCACAATCGAAGTCAAGCTTTTGCACCCCGCCCCCAACTTACGTTTAACCTTCATAGCGTTAGTAACTAGCCAAGCTGATGTTTTTTCGCCAAAACTGGAGTCGTTGGCTTTCACGCGCTCCCACGCTCTATTTTCAAGTATTTTATCTGCCTGATGTCTTTGTTTCAAGTCTTGAGACTGAGAGTATGCAATGTCGTGATCTCGACAAAAACTGTCCAATTTATTTTTTGGGAGATCACCTCGAGCTAAACGTTCTTTTAAGCGAGTGCCGGGACCACAATATGAATAACCAGGTAAATGAAGTTCAAACGGGAGTCGATTTATGGTACTATTTAAGACACCTGCACCCTGCAACGTTGTCATTACAAATAAAGTTCTTGAAGAGAAAAGAGTGTATTTATAGTAATGCGGAAGCAGAAACAAAAACATCACCTAAATATTCAAAATTTCGATATGCCCAAACAGAAACAAACAAACAAACACGGACAGCTTTTTCCAAACACCATTAGGGCGTTAATATGTGGACCGAGTAATTGTGGAAAAACCAATGTAATGATTAGTCTATTAACTGACGCCAATGGTTTAAAATTTCAAAATGTGTACGTTTATTCGAAATCTTTACAACAGGAAAAATATGATTTCCTCCGAGAAACATTGAAACATTGTCGTTTGGGGTATTTCACATATGGTGAGAATGATGATGTAATAGACCCGTCAACTGCTCAACCCGACTCTGTATTCATCTTTGACGATGTGGCTTGCGAGAAACAGGATAAAATTAGAAATTATTTCTGTATGGGCCGTCATAATGATATCGACTCATTCTATCTCTCGCAAACATATTCAAAAGTACCCAAACAGTTGATTCGCGATAATGCCAACGTGTTAGTTTTGTTTAAACAAGATGAGCTAAACTTGAAACATATTTATAGCGATCATGTAAACACGGACATGTCTTTCGATTCGTTTAAACGCATTTGCTCTGAATGTTGGAATGATAAATATGGGTTTTTAGTCATGGTTAAAGACAGCGACATTAATAAAGGCAGATATCGTAGTAAATTCGATACTTATATAATACTATAACGTCATCATATGTAGTTAGTATCACCGTCATCATTGTAAAGTATAGACCATTTAGTCGCAATGTCTCGACAATTTAACAGCTATGATAAGAATGTTAAACGTCGCATAATTGATGCCTCTAATACAATAAGAAGGAAATACTTGGCTTTAAAGCTGGAAAGAAACGAAGAAGATGCTGCGCTTAACAAGTTTTTAACACCAGTTACTACCCCGCTAAATATGCTTGTACCGCTTATGGAAAAGAGAGCCAAGAAGCCAAAGATTAAAACTGAACCGACAGAGACGATTGTAAAAACAAAACCAGAAGAAGTTCAATTTTTACCCAGAGAAGCGGAAGTTAGGTATGGAGATTTGGTTGATAATGAGGAAATCGAGGATGATGTGTTTGAAGAGAATACCCCACAAGATTTAAAGGAGGTATTTGAAACTACTATGAGAACGAATCCGGCAATTTTCGAGGAATTTACCAGTCAATATCCTCCAATTTCTCACGAATATTTAAAAATGTATTGGACAAGTTCCCCTGATTTGGATGACTCACAAGGTCTAACATACAATTTTGAAAATGGTAAATGGACAATGGGTTCTCTGTCGGTGGACTTTTTGCAAAATGGAGACATTAAAGTAGGCGATGTCGCTTATCCAGGAAGTCAGGGTCTATATGAGTTATTGTTTTTAAAGAATCCCATCAATCGTAAGAAAGATGATGATGTGCATTATAAAGACATATTAGTGCGCACTAATGCATATAGGCGGTTAAGTAATGGTCAACTAAAAGGTAGCAAATCGGAAAAATATAAAAATATTATTAGACCACTACTAACATCTTCAACACGAGGATCAACGTCCTCGTTGCAATCATCAGCATCTTCTCATGCTAGAAATCTTAGAAGTTCTTCGAACAAAACACCGCCTATTAGTAGAATGCCTGTAACAAGATCTAAACTGAAATCTGGGAATGCATTAATGGAGTACAACGAAAGACCAAAGGAATTTGTATATTACGACGATGTAAATGAGCTAGTTGAGCGAATGAAGAAGCTTGAGGCCTCCGAACATGTTGGTAATAATAATAATTGGAACGAGATTCAGAATATTTTACAGGAATTGCAGAGACTTGGAATTATTGAATTCTATAAATAAACATGTAATTCCTTAAAAGCATCATTAAAGTATTAATCATGAATAAGTTTGGACGTTCTTTACCTTCCCCCTACAGGGTTCCGAGAGTTTTACCAGCACCCACCATACTTTCCTTCACTAGGGATGGTGATTACAATTTTAGGGAACATAAGCTTTGTAACGTCAGTCCCCCAACAGATGATACAGATGGCGTTAATAAAAAATTTTTAGATGATGCAATTTCTGTTATTTACATGAAAATTATTGCTTCTTCAAACGAGTGTGTTAAGCTGGTTAACGATACTACCAATAGCATCGAAGGTCGCATGAAGGCTGTATCTGCAGAATTACGCGATTTAAATGATCGTTTGTTAAAGTCTTCTACCAATATTTCAAGAATAACAAGAGATATTTCAACAATTAATGATCGTTTTAATGCAATTGATGTTAAATTGAAATTAGTTGACAATTACCAGCAAGAAGCCATGAAAATAGTGCAACCAGAGTTCGATAAACTCGAGGACCTCTTACATAGTTACATGCATGTAAAAATCGAAAATTCTTTTGCACCTTTAGCTGCAGACTTGAAGAAACTTGATGAAAAAGTAACTAAATTAGCAGATACAGTTGATAGGGGTATATAAATTGCCTAACATGTTTCAAATATTTCACTTTATTAACAAAATGCCCAAGGGTATCATCACTATGGCGCGAGAACAGGTTGTTAAAGAGTTACACGCCCCAGCTCGTTCGAAATTTAAACGTCGTAGATTTATCCAATATGGTTTAGATGATACATTTGCATCCGATCTTGCGCAACTCGATCAATATGCGCGCGAAAATAGGGGGTATAAATACATACTTGTTGTTATCGATTCGTTTTCGAAATTTCTCTGGGCAAGACCCATAAAGACGAAAACTGCTCAAGAAGTAACCAAAGCGATGGAAAATATTTTTAGACACTCCAAGCGAATCCCGAAAAAGTTAGTTACAGATAATGGAAAGGAGTACTACAATACAAGTTTTCAAAATCTTATGAAGACACATAAAATACATCATTATAGCACTTTCAGTATCTTGAAGGCTTCAATTGCGGAGCGAGTAATTCGAACAATTAAAGAAAAGCTTTTTAGATTGTTTACTTTAAATGGAAATCATCGATGGATTGATTTGTTGGAGGAAATCGTGAATACATACAATGCTACTAAACATCACACGATTGGCATGAAGCCGTCGGATGTTAATAAGAGTAACGCGGATAAGTTATTAAACTCTGTATATACGCATCTAAAGGTTGTGGGGAAACGAAAATTTGAGGTTGGGGACATTGTTCGTATAAGTAAATCCAAGCATGTCTTTGAAAAGGGTTATGTACCTAATTGGACAACCGAGCTTTTCAAAATTTCCAAGGTTAATATAACAAATCCTACAACCTATATATTGGAGGATATGCAGGGACGACCAATCAGTGGAGGATTTTATGAAGCGGAATTACAGAAAACTAAACAGCCCGATGTATTTCTTATTGAAAGAATTATACGGAAAAAGGGGAAGAAAATGTTTGTCAAGTGGCTTGGCTTTGATAATTCACACAACAGCTGGGTGGACATGATAAAAGATGTTGTTTAGTTTGCTAGAATTGAGTGTTATGCAGACTCATTTGGATAAATACGTCATATTTCGTAATAATCAGCTAGTATTATAGTATAAGATATACTGCAAACAGTGCCACTGTGAGGTGATTAAAGGTCATAATCGTACAACGAAACATAAGGAAAACTGTGGGGAGATTGTAGGCTCTGGTATTAAACTTATTCAAACAGCTTTTAAGAATAGAGTGAATACCTATCACATATCGACAAATAATAATTTGACTGATGTTAAGCTATATCAATGAATATGGAACTTTATGGTGTCTACAACCATCAACGCAGGAACAAGAAATTAAATCATTTAATTCGAGATATGGCGTGATTCATCCAGATACTAAGTTAGAACATGTGTTTGAACTATATAAAAATAACCTACTTAAAACAGCTTTAGAATTTACCAAGATGGGTAGCGGGTGGGCCTTGTCGCAACTTTTATTCCTAGAACTTAGTATTAATAAATATTCAGGAGTGGGGTAGTCAGAGTGTAGTCGATAATTTGCTTGGACGGTTTCAGTACTTATTTAGTCATGGGCGAATACGTTGTTGAAGAAGATTCAAGAAGTTTGTCTCCTTGGAGATATCTTGATAGCATGATATTAAGAAGTAGAGAAGACATTAAGAATGAGAAAAAGCTGTTGAACGAGGTACATTATTCCGCTGGAAATTATAAGATAATCGTTGGCCTTAGTGTAGCTAGAGGAATGGTGCCGAGTGTAAAGTTAATAAATAAATTTACCTGAGGAAAAAGTTGCAGCATCACTAGCCAATTTCGAGTGGCATGAGTTTCTCGAAATCGCGTCCAAAATGGTTGAAGATGATACATTATTAAGAATTGATTCTGAAACTGAAAATTTTACAGTGTCGTCCGTTACATTGTTGAGTGAAAAAATAATAAATCTTGTGTGTAATAATACAACGTTATGTTTCTGTTCTCATGACATAACCTCATTTGTTAATATAAGTCACATTATTAATTATAGATTGAACCTGATAAAAAATTTAGATTTTATGGCATTTTATGATAACTTTTTAAATTATATAAACATTAGTGAAGACATCCAAGGAAACTTTTTTAAGATTATTAAAAATATGTGTAGTTTAAACATGTCTGAACAAGCTATTTACATGTTGGAACTAATACACTTTAATCCCAAGAAGGTACTAGATGACTTTGATAGAATACAAATGTGTAATATTTGATGATAATAAATGTATATTAACCCGTTTTATTGGTTTTATTTCATAGTATTCTTACAACACTTTAGATAGCAACATCTCCTAAAATGTGTGGAGATGATGGTTATAGTTTGCTTCGTAATTTTGAAGATAGGCTAGTTACGTTCGCTAATTGGCCTAGCAAGCTCAATCCTGAAGAGTTGGCAAGTGCGGGGTTTTATTACACTGAGAGATTGGATATTGTCAGGTGTTCATTTTGTCATTGTGAGTTTGATAGTTGGCATGTGGGAGATGATCCTTTGAAAGATCATTATAAGAATGTCAAGCATTGTGAGCTAGCTAAAGTCTTATGGAGATGCCGCCAAATGAGAAAAAATAAACCGATAAAGTGTACAAAAGAGAAGAAAAACAAGAGTTTCTCATATACCGACGCCATTTGTATGCTAGTAATATTTATAATTTTTATAAGCGTCTGGTACCAATCTCGTGAAGTAATAAAGGTTTTAGGGAATGGAATTTAGATCATTCTGCCTACAGTCATGGCGGCGTTAAGTTCATCCTATATTCTCTTGACTGCCTTAGTACAAAATGTGTTTTACGTTTACGCTCCGTATAATGTATTGAATGCATCGGTAATGTTGGGAACTCCAACCTTTTCTGCAAACAACACATGGCTTCAAATGACATATGAACAAATTGATAATAGACATACGGCTGTTTTTAAATCAAACGCTCCAACAGTTGGTGATTTACGATATAAGGTTAGGTTTCAGTTTAGAGACCTGACTTTTGGCGAAACCGAGTGGAGGACGCTAATAAACCAAAATGCTTCTCACAATTCTCCAATAGTGGATGGATATGCTGGAACACATGGTGTGCTTAGTTTAATTGTATTTATATGCGTATCTTGTACCATTTTACTAATTAATCTATTGCATACCTTTATTAAGTCAAGGTATAGATAAATAAATAATTTTCTATAATTTTGATGTCTTTTCTTTTATTTAATATATAACTCAATATCCGCGAAACAATTTTTTTTCTCGCACATGCGGACTGTTAAATTTGGTTCTATTTACTCAATTAACCCCGTTCCTTTTCTAAACAACTTATGACGTCACCCTAAACACGCGACATGTATTAGCTATACTAAGGTTACAATTTCGTCGGGAATATATATTTTAGGGAATTTGTGGGGGATCTGGGAGGTCTTTGTATACTTACTTTATATCTTCCCTGTATAGATTTTTGTATAAAATTATGCAAGTAATTATCTGTTTAAGAAATGCATTTTTGCATATAAATGACCCAATATTTGTTGTTGTAAATTACTTGTAGTCAATTAGCATAAATAAATCATTATCTAGACAAGCCTCGTGTATAATTAGTGTTTTGCATAATGATACTACATTCGCATCGCACTCGTCAAGGTTATTTTCCATCCTTTGAACTGACAATCGATTATTAAAATTCAATTAAAAGCTTGAAGGATATAATAAAATTTGAAATACAGGGGGGATCCTCAAAATACTTTTGTGATTTGGCCCGATCAACCCCGTTCTTTTTTTAAACAACTTATTACATCACCCTAAACACGCGACATGTATTTACAATCTTTCGCCCTCCTGCCGTTAGGGCATTAGCTATATCAACTTTGGCCCTATTGGCCCGATCAACCCCGTTCTTTTTTTAAACGACTCATGACGTCATCCTAAACCCGCGATATGTATTTGCAATCTTTCACCCTCCTGCCGTTCGGGCATTAGCTATATCAACTTTGGCCCTATTGGCCCGATCAACCCGGTTCTTTTTTTAAACGACTCATGACGTCACCCTAAACACGTGACATACATCAGCTGTCGATTTTGACATTTGACAGGTGACATCTGACAGGTGACAGTTCTTAATTGACAGGTGACAGGTGTCGTTTTCGGGTCACGCGCAAGAACCCATTTCATAGACCCCAACTTCGCATGCGCAATATCCTAGGCCCATTGGTTCCGGAGATATGAGTCATAAAAATCCCTCCGAAAATTAACATTGGAGTTCCCAGCCTGGTTTACCCTAATTTTGTACATTATAAAACATCACCATAATCCCACTTAAGGACCTTTTGTTCCAGCAATCTAATCAGATGTGCCCCCGTGGTTTCACGTTGTCTAACATTGTTTAGCAGTTTTAATCTATATGCTCTCGTAGCGTATTTTGCAAGGTTTTGAGGTTCGGCCCCAGAGGATTATGGTTCAAATCCCACCGAGGACAAAAACTTTTTTTCTGTTATTATTATATTTTAAAATATTTTAACTGATTTACAACGTCATACCTACCATCGCGGTAAACAAGATGCCTTATATGAAAAGCAGGTGGCGCTACAGGTCTCAAGATTACAGGTACGTACATCTCTCCCCGTTAGGTGGCACCCCTACAATGATATTACTATATAATCGGGGTAACACGTGATTTGGGTTCCGTTGGGACAAAAGTTAGGTTAGAATAATGTGTGGGGGTTAGGTGGCAGCAGTGGAGGGTTCCACACAGGTCAATAGGGCCCTATATTACCGGCATCGGATACCCTCGGGTGATCATCGGGTAACCATCGGGTCACCACCGCTCGGGGTCGCTGACCTGCCTGAGCTAGCCTCGCGAATTATGCATAGGGTCTCGCGGTATCGCCTTCGATCATCATGCACGCTCAACGCCTGTTGTGGAGGCTTCCTCCGCCGCGGGTCTGGGGCTCGCGCCGGACCAAGTGACCACGCCTTAAAATGGCACCAAAACTGCAGATTTCAGCGCAATGTTATTTCTTATGGGATTTTGAGCCAGAAACGGCTCTGCTATACTACTCAGGGTTTGTCTAAAAATTTTACACAAAAATGAAAACAATCGGAAGATGCATTCCATTCTAAACCCAACACTTTAACCGGAACCTCGGTAGGAGTTATGGGATCGAAATTCACAGGATTACTGGCTACAAGAGACAATGGTAAATGATCAATCAGTCTTCGATCATTACTTGACCATTTTTGCAATTCAAAACCGCCCCTCTGTAGCAAGGAGATGAGTTCCTTTTGCAGAGTGAAAGTCGCCTCTAAGGACGAGCTTCCTGTGACAATGTCGTCGACATATGTACTAGTTCGTAAGGCTTCAGCAGCTGCAGGATATGAGGACTCCTCTTCGTCCGCTAATTGTAAGAGGGTGCGAATAGCAAGAAAGGGAGAACAAGTTAGACCATAAACCAGCCGATTGATACGAAATTCCTGAATAGGTTCTGACGCGGAGAATCGCCATAAAATGCGTTGATAATCCTGGTGTTTAGGGTGGACAATGATTTGACGATACATCTTGGTGATGTCAGCGGTTAGGACAAAGGGATGAATGCGGAAATTAAGCAGAATTGTAAATATATCATTTTGAAGTTTAGGTCCCATATATAATTGATCATTAAGCGATGATTGATTAGGAAGGTGAGCTGACCCATTAAAGACCACTCGCAACTTGGTGGTCAAGCTCTCTGGCTTGAGTACACAGTGATGCGGAAGATAAAAGCTGTTAGATGAACAACTAGAAGCGGGTTCCATATGGCCGAGATCCAAGTATTCTTGCATAAAAGTGCGGTACTGTACATAAACTGCAGGCTGTTTAATAAGTCGCCGCTCTAACGAATAAAATCGATGAAGTGCAAGCGATCTGATATCAGGAAACCTACAATTATCCTCTTTGAACGGTAAGGCCACAATAAAACGTCCAGAATTATCACGAGTGAAGGTGTCTAAATAGATTTGTTCGCACCTGAGCTCATCAGAAGAAGAACATTTAACTTCGGGAACCTCTTCTAACTCCCAAAACTGTTTGACCTGATGTTCTAAACCACGAGAATCCTCAGTGTGACAAAACATAGTGGTGACAGAAACAGTGTTAGAAGGATTGGCAACGTGACCCATCAAAATATATCCAAAAATCGTATTAAGCGCGTCCGGTGCTCCTGGTCCTCCAGGTATTCGACCATCAAGTAATATTTTTGAAAATATATCAGCTCCCAGTAATAAGTCGATCGAACCAGGGAGATGGACCCGATCATCGGCAAGACGAATGTTGGAAATATGCGGCCAGCTTTCAATGGGAAGTCTGTAAGTGGGCAAATCGGCACAAATTTGATTAAGCATAAGAGCGTCGATGCAAAAAATAGGATGTTCTTGTCGAAATGGGCGGAGAGATAACGTAACACCTTGATTGACTAAGGTATTCATAGGACCTAAGCCATTTACGTTGACTGGAGTCGGAACTGGATGAAGTCCAAGTCGTTTGACACACTTGGAAGTTATGAAAGACGTCATACTTCCTGAGTCAAGAAGGCAACGCACTGGTTGATAAGTATTGCGACTATCTAAAAGTTCAAGGCGGGCGGTAGAGAGCAATACACTTGATTTAAATGCGGTAAAACTGCCCTGGATACAAGGCAACGTCGTTTGAGATTGGTGCGTCGTTAACGTTCCAGGTTGCGTGGGACCGATGCGAACGGAGTTTTTTGAAAAATGAAGTAAGGTGTGATGTTTCTGATTGCACCTATGGCATGTATTTTCAGAATTACATTGAGCGAAACGATGGGTATGACTTAAACAATTAATGCAGAATTTGTTAGTCTTTGCAAATTGATAACGATCCGTGGGGGACTTATTTAAAAAGCCAGGGCATTTAAAAATAAGATGATCCCTTTGGTGGCACACGGGACATTGATGATCCGAAGTGGTTAGCGTTTGGGTTAACACCGTAGTCTGGTGGGGCGATCGTGGTTTGGAACCATCAAACTTTCGATAGGGCATTCTAGCTCTCTCTACAGGGAAAATAACATTGTCCAGAGCCATACAATTTTTTATTAGAAAGTCCGATAACACTTTGTAAGTGGGCAACGTGGCAGAATCATCGTAGAACAGTTCAAACCGTGTAACAATCGAAATATCTAGGCGTTTAAGAATCATCTGAACTAAAATAAAATCCCAATAATCCGTTGGGAGCCCTAAATTTTTTAAAGCTGCTAAATTTTCGGTAAAAAGATCTAATAGATTTCGAAGTTCAATTGGATTGTCGCAAGATACCTTAGGTGCGTTTTCAAGATTCTTCCACAACGTAGATGCTATTAAACGGGTGTTCTTGAAACGTTTACAAAGCGTATCATACGCAATAGTATAATTGGAAGACGTTACCGGTAAATGCTGAATCACAGTCAAAGCGGAACCTTTAAGGGATGACAGCAAATACGTAAATTTTTCGCAATTGGCTAACGTGGCATTACAATGGATCAATGCGTCATACATATCAATAAAGGACTGAAAAGCGGTAAGATCACCAGTAAACGTAGGTAAATTTATTTTGGGTAACTGACTAGCAGTTATGTTAGATTGCGGAATACTCACTGGAGACTGAGATGATAAGGCAGAAGA
The DNA here is from genome assembly GCA_963920685.1 of Polydrusus tereticollis. NCBI lineage: Eukaryota > Metazoa > Arthropoda > Insecta > Coleoptera > Curculionidae > Polydrusus > Polydrusus tereticollis. The sequence continues at coordinate 28,845,067 of OY987334.1, forward strand.
AGGCGGTAATTTAAAATGGACGACTTTGATTCCATAGTAAAGCCAATCAAAATCTTTGCGAACGGCGTCCTCAGTCGCAAATGCCTGGTCGTCTGTAGCCACCAAACAGATAATATAATTATGATGTTCATAAAATGACTTATGTATTGTGTCAATATTAGAAAACATACATCGCAACATCGCGACAAACGACTCATCGTTGCCTTCAAGCTTTTTTGCAACCTTATAAATTTCCTTTAACTTTTCATGTTCCGTGTGCCGCAATGCTTGATACTTTTTAAGTTTGTCCGTCATGGCAATATTACGTTAAGAAAAAAAAACTGATAATAATAATACTTGGTTATAAAAGATAATGGAAATTAATTAGTTCGAAACCTCTCTTGACAACACGGCGTTGAACAGTAGCCAGAAAATTAGATATTTATATTATTGATATCGTTATTTACTAAGTGCACAACTAGTACGTTTGTCAATTATTGTAAAAAAAAACACAATATTATCGTCAACGCACTAAAAATCGCAACAAGGTTGAGAGTGTATGATCACCTTTATCTTCGCTCTCAGTCAATGCCTAAAAAAACTCGGATAGATAAGCACGTCGCCAAGCCAATATTAAACTAATTTTTTTTTGCGATATAACTTTAGCTAGAGAAATGTACGTTTGATCAAATAATTATTAAATATGTTAACTTTTTAAATTAAAAAATAGGTTATTCAAAATTATAATCAATGAACAAGGTTTAAATCCGGCTCGAAGGACCAAAATGTTTAAGGCTGAACATAAATGAAAACTTCTAAAATTAAAATAAAAGAAAATATCAAAACTTCGATTGCTCAGTAGAGAATTATGATGGAGTAACAAATCCAACGGGCCTTTAAAAGTATTTACTTACCGAAAGGGTTGGTCGGCGGTTACTCGGCAGGCCTGCGTGCGGGTTGAGAAAACTGCGGGGATGTAAATCGCTAACAAAACTACAAAATGTTCACGTTTGGCACTTTTATTTTGAACGTGGGTACTCGTACCGTACTACTTGTACTACTTTCCGTTTACCGGAATCAGCCGGTGCTGGCAGCCGAATACCTTTAAAGGCGACCTTACACGCGGATACATTGATGATATTGAATTTAAAAGTGCGAGGTTGTGATATCTTGAAAAGTAGAACATAATTAGTTACGAAAAGCAATAAAATTATGAGTAAAATAAAATTAATAATAGAAAAAAAATAAGAAACAAATATTGGCTTGCATTAAATTCTGCCACTATAGTTGGTTGGTCTTACGTATTATTAATATGGTAAATAAAATTGTAAAGAATAATATATTATAATATACGAAACATTATAAAAGGTAATAGCTAGAGCCGCGGCGACAAAAATGCCTTGGAACTCCCAAACGGATAAGAAACACGTTCTTGTATAGTTCGAGTGTCGTTCTCGAAATCCGTGTTGTCGAGTAGGGGTCTGGCGCTCGGCGGTGAGCGGCTATAATATTTTTTCCAAATTTTGACCAGCGGTTTAAAAAAACATTTCCCAAACGGATGAAAATTACTGGAGGGCATCTAGGCAATCCCCTAATTGCCGGAAAAATATTTTCATCCGATTTGATCTTTTCAAAGAGCTCTTCCAGAAGCTAAAAAAAAAATGGAAAAAAGGGGGGGAAAAAATTTGCTCATTTAAACTTGAAATTGGGCAGGGAGCTAGAGTTCGTGTCTGAGAATATGTAAAAAAATTTAGGAAGGCCCGTATTTCCGAAACGGCTGAAAATAAATATCAACAACTATATACTTTTAGAATCGGAGCGCCAAATGCAATTGAATCGTGTATTTATTTATGTGGGCTGCCATTTAAAAAAATTCAAAATGGCGTCGTATCTGTCACTTTTTGACATCTGTCGGATTTGACTATAGCGTAGATCGCTTGCTCACGGGAAATTATGTCACTGTGAAAAAAATTAGGGTGTTCAGCTTAGAAGGTCTATTTATTAAAGGGGTGAGACACTTAAAAGACAAAATCGATGAAGGCAAATTAGGAACCCCCGTATTTCTGAAACGGCTGAAAATAAATATCAACAACTACATACTTTTAGAATCGGAGCGCCAAAGGCAATTGAATCGTCTAGTTATTTATGAGGGTTGCCATTTAAAAAAATTCAAAATGGCGTCGTATCTGTCACTTTTTGACATCTGTAAGATTTGACTATAGCGTAGATCGCTTGCTCACGGGAAATTATGTCACTATGAAAAAAATTAGGGTGTTCAGCTTAGAAGGTCTATTTATTAAAGGGGTAAGACACCTAAAAGACAAAATCGATGGAGGCAAATTAGGAACCCCCGTATTTCCGAAACGGCTGAAAATAAATATCAAGAACTATATACTTTTAGAATCGGATTGCCAAATGCAATTGAATCGTCTATTTATTTATGAGGGTTTCCAATTTAAAAAAATTCAAAATAGCGTCGTATCTGTCACTTTTTGACATCTGTCGGATTTGACTATAGCGTAGATCGCTTGCTCACGGGAAATTATGTCACTGTGAAAAAAATTAGGGTGTTCAGCTTAGAAGGTCTATTTATTAAAGGGGTGAGACACTTAAAAGACAAAATCGATGGAGGCAAATTAGGAACCCCCGTATTTCCGAAACGACTGAAAATAAGTGTCAACAACTATATAGTTTTAGAATCGGATCGCCAAATACAATCCAATCGTGTGGTTATTTATGGGGGTTGCCATTTAAGAAAATTCAAAATGGCGTCTCATCTGTCAAATTTGTAAATCTATGTATTTTTTGACATTAAATTCGGCTTCCTTATCGAAAATCATTGAGAAATATGTAATTTGTTTTTTATGATATTCAGCAGGAAAATCGCCAATCGGGTGAGACACTTAAAAAAATGTCCCTGTACAATGGATTAAACTTGTGTAAAATCTAAATTTGAAACTGTTTTGACCATATACGCTGCTGCGTCAGAAAGCATTAGTATTACTTTGTTACAGGGAACTGGTTCTGGCGAGTTAAAGCTTGTTATTTCTTCATTTGCAAATCTTGATACTGTGTTACTGTTTATGCTTTTCAGCTTCTCGGAGCATATTAAATATCCTGTGGTTGGAATTTCTTCATCAAGAACTTCGATAACTAAATTTGCAACATATCTTCCACAAGCATCCGTCGTTTCATCCTTCGAGCACATATAGACTAGAGAAAGCAATTCATTCATAAAGTTACATTTTGGCTGCGCCTACAACTCTCTGTTTATTTACTATCGTTTAGAATAGAAAATTACTACGACTGTAGAAGGCCAGTGGCGTACCATTTCAAATATTTTATCATTAATGATACTTATATCCAAAGACATTAAATTATCACTTTAACTCTAAAAAATGTAAAAATAGCTTTGATGATTGCAGTATTACATAAACGTTATGTAAACGTGCTACAGGGTGTGTTCTAAAATTGACTGTTGATAAAATTCTGGAGAATAATAAATGTTATGGGTGTAAATATGATGCACTAAAACAAACTTAAACTCAAAAATGCTTTATTATCGTAAATAATAGTATTTAAATTAAAAAAACGTACAAAAAATACAATACGTACAAAATTTGTAGGTTTATTCATTCATGAAAATCTAAATTGACAGAAAATATACAGTATAATTTGAAATTGCATTTCTCTATTAATGGGGATTTTATTTAAACTTCATAGGTAACTATAGTTTATGCAAAATAATTTCCGTTGCACGTCATACCCTTCGAGTGACGTCACTTATAAACAGTGTTACCAGATTATAACCAAAATAGCCGAGTGAGGGAATTACACTAGGTTTGTTTTTAGATTATTCTAATAATTTATTTTCCTTAATAGACATTGAAATTCTGCGTACAGTGGAGATATTCAAATTTAGAGCAGCTGCTACACGCTAGAAATTAGTAAAGTACAAATAAAATTTAGAGACTCTAACATACAGTGGCGAAGCGTCCATGTAACCACTGTTACCATTGGTAACAGTTAAAAATCTTGAAAATAAATATTTTATGACTATGTATTTTATTCTAACACACATCCTTTAAGTTAAAATATATTCAACTACTTGAGCAGTTTAGAAAATAATTTATCATATATTTATATTTATAAATGAAAGTGTTGTAAAAATGTATTACTGCCCCTTGAAAATAATTGTTATGTTCAATAGGTTTCTAACTCTTCCCTGTTTAATATTCTCCAAAGTTTTTCTACTTTCATGATGAATACGAATATTAAAGTAATTTTTCAGGATCAATTTAATTAATACTGAAGAATGTCCATCGATCGGGGTATCTTCATAAAGGTGATCACCAAAATATTCGTACACCGAGACTGGTAGATACCTCATAGTATTCAACATAAGATGGGCAAGTATGTCTTTAACATTTTTATTAAAAATATTTGTGGTTTTATTAAAAAACCTAAAATATTTTTCCCCAGCCTGACATACTTCCACAACTAACGTTGAAGCTTTGATTAGGTTGCCATATTGCTTATTTGTCTGTAGCTTTGATAAAGATATATTTGATTCTAGCAAATTTAAACATTTTAGGCAAGTAACACATTTTTTTAAGCTTCGCACTACAAACCCAGACATATAGGAGACAATATCTTTTACATAAATAGTAAGGTCCCACATTTTTGAATCGATATAATTATGCTCCTGAATATTTTTTTTAATGTTGTCCTGAAAAGCTTTGTATTCTTCACTTTGTTCCAAATCTTGTCCTTCATCGTCCAAAGTAATACCACCACTGCCACAATATAAAATTGGAATATTTTCCAAGTTTATTGCGTTACCACTGTTAGGCCCAGAAATTTCTGAACGAACAATTCGTCACTTGAGATCAGAACCATCCTAAGTGACATTTTTAAAATTTTACAGGAGAAGCTTTTTTTTGTATACATAAAAAACCTTTTGAAGAATGTTCTTCAAAATTTAGTCCAATCATCTTTAGAGGCATTAAAACAAAATAAGGTACAATGAATTATCCTATTCCAATGTTCTTAGAAAATAATGGACATAGGCTACCTAAAGCAACTTGAATACATATTCTATGTCCATCATTTTACATAAGCTACTAAGTATTTGGAAATACATAGGACATAGGCTAGTTCCGATTTTTAAATTTTATTTCAATACTTTACATAAAATTCAATTATTAGCAAAATTTTGAGCTAATTTTTTTTAAAACGGTATTATAATGTTTTCAGGGTATTAAAGGAAGAGAAACAAATTACAAAAAATATTTAATACCATTCTATAAATCAACATGGCTATTGTTTACAAAAAGTTAATACCTAAGTACAAAACGCTAGGTTTATTTTACTCTGACAAAAAAATGGAACATGAAAAAAAATAAAAAACAGAATCATCATTGTTCATCAGTTCTGATTGCTTAAAATATAAAACTTGGACTATAATATGGACTTACCAAAAAAATGGAACATAAAAAATTTAAGTTTTTACGAGTGTATACCACTGCTCAGGTGTTGCTATGGGTACACTTCTTGCTGCTTTTTCGATCACGCTGTGGACGCAATCACCTTCTGATTGTGTATGTCCACGTTCGAGGTATGTATGATTTATATTAATGTTATATTTTTGCGACAGATAGTTGTACAGTGAAAACAAGTTTTTGTTTCTATTCTGCCCTGCACAATTATCAGAGTAGAAACAGAATTCATTGATGCCTTTGGAAATATGGTCTGATATAAACATTAGCAGGCAGCTTCCAATTTCAGAAGAGCCTCTTTTCGCAACACATTCATACCACATGAAGCAATCACATTCCTTGGTGGCTAAGTTAAATACAGTAAAATTGAAGGTAGATAATTTAAGCTTGTAATAGGCTAAACCTACCTCTGATTTTGGAACAGGTAATATTTGCTGCAAATCAAAGACAGCTGCACAGATTTGAGTATTACCTTGAGCCTTCTCCTTGTCAGAATTCTTTAGATCCCTAGCAATATTTATGTTTTCAATATGATTTTAGTACTCTTTTTCCAAATCTATCCGTTCTTGTGGTGTGGAGTTTTGGTATTTGTTACAAATGTCACACAAATCTTTCTTCGGATGATGAAAAGATAGGTTAAAATCGTTATTGAACATTTCTCTGTACATGCTCTCAGTAGCAGGTCGAGGAATGTTATTTTCCTCACAATATTCAATGTAAAGGGTATACATCTTCGCTATATTCAATGATGCTGGCAAGTATAAACGAGAAGAGCTTTTGCGGCAATAATGACTTTCAATAGTTTCGAATGAATTGATATGATTTATAACGCTTTGTTTGACGGTTTCATCTAAGAGGTTGTTTTTTTATGCTTTTCCCCTTCTATCTTCTTTTACTACTCCAGCGCTTCCCATTTTATTAAAAACTGTTTTCACAACCTGAGGACTAATATGTAATGTGTTGACAAAAAATGTTTTGCAGACCTGAATCTTGTTCTCCTCAATAGGCAAAAAATAAAAATATGTATATGTTCGCCTACTTGTAACATCGGTATAGTCTTCATCATTTGGCCTTTTACGTTGTCTCATTTTTCTTTTATGTTCAACATACTTGGCTATGAAGTCTCTTTGCCTATTAATATCTCCTAAGGCCCAATATTCCTCGAATAAAACAACTCTTTGATTCTCTGTAATTTTCTTTGAACATTTCATTCGACAATTTTCGCAAGGCGCTTTTACGTTTCGACGAGGCCGAGTATTTCCTTTCCAATTTTTATAAGACTCTCCAGAATTTCGTTTCTTTTTAATTGTGTATCTTTTCCAATTTTCTGTATTGCGTTTCCTCTTTCTTGACGTTTTTGTTTGTTCAGTTAAATTTTTATTATTACTTCCCCTTTCTTCGTTTTCTGAAGAAGTTTGCTGATAATCAGGATCATGTGAGTCGTTGTCTGTACCATAGGGATCTGACTATGAAGATGATAACTGTAAGTCTAGCTGAAGTTGCTTTTTTTGTTGAAGCCCACTTGAGGAAGGCGCTACTTCTTCGCATTTTTCTTCTTCTTTTCGAGAAGACGGTACTCCATTTTCGCAAACATTAAAAGTCAACAGATGGACGTCATTATTGGCTACCTTTTGCAAAGAATACTCCATTTCAACTTGGCTCATCTCAGAATTTGAGTGATCGGATACAGCTGATAAATTCGTATTTGCCGCGGTCAAGACACTATTAGGAGAGTTTGATAATAACTGTACATCATAATGAAGTTCATTTTTTTGTAGAAGTCCATTTATGATTGGCCTTACTTCGTCACATTTAGCTTCTTGTTCGCCAGATAACTGCCCTAGATTTTCGCATGTATCAGAGGTGAACGAATGTTGCATTTCAGTTTTTCCCATGTCACAATTTGGATGATCGGGTACAGCGAACAATTTCGTATTAGCTTCGGTCAAAGCACTCTTTGAAGACGTTTCACATATTTTTCTTCTAATTTTGTCGATAACATCGCTGTCTGGAGCAAATATTGAGTTGAAATAAGTGAAATTTTCTATAATATCAACTTCGGGAGAAGGTATCAAATTGGCACTATTAGACATTAAAGCTTCCATTGTTGAGGATTTCTCAGATTTAGCTGTATATTGCAAACTTGCTTTTTGTTTTGAACCTGAAAACAAATAAAACTTAGAATTTCGGAAAGAGTATTTTTTATGTGCACACCAAATACAGATAGTAAAAAATCATCAAAGCATCCAACGATACGAAAAAAATATGTAACATTTGAAATTAACAATGACTATTGGTGTGGGCGACCACCTACAAAAAGTACTTAAAATACAGTAGAACCCCGATTATCCGAGGTAACCAACATAATTTTTGCTGGCGCAGAAAATAAAAAAGTTACATCACCCGACATTATAAGTGATTATCTTGAAAAAATAATATAAAAAATGAAAACAATTTTCCTCAAACATGTTAAATAAATGTATGCAGTTATTATATTATCAATAACCAAAGCGAAAATAATCGTATTTTTTTCTAAAATATACTACAAAATAATTTAAAGTTGACTTGTACTTACCATTTTTCCTCGTCGTTTTTGATTGGTGAATTGCACCAAGGATTCTTTGTGTTCGCTGCCTATACATCGTCTTCGAAAGAATTTACAACATTGCAGAAATAATTCATAAATAAAGAGGAAAACTTCACTTTCTGCGAGTCCTAACTTAAGTCAGAATAAGCCTATGTCCATTTAAACAGACGCACTCAAATATCCAATGTCAACTAGAACTATCCTATGTCCACCTATAAAAATCACATAGGCTAGCATTGGGACTTAGACTTCTTCTGCACAAAATAATGTATTGTTATGCGACATAGACTATTTACCATTATTCGACTTGCGGACAAATCGACCGCTCTGCAGTTAGCCTACTTCTGCACTGAATTCACGAGATCTTGTTCAGTATAATGGAGGAAAAACCGCATTTTGGATAAATTAGGACATAGGCTAGTTCTGACCTCAGGTGACGAATTAATCGTTTGTATGCTGCTTCAAAGTGTCTAGCCATGGGATTATTATTGTGCCCGCCCTTACTCCTTATTGCCCCAAAGAAAAGTTCCAAATGATCTTGCGAAAGCTTATATGTTAGCATGAACTTTAAAATCTTTTTTTCTTTAACGTATATCTGATACATGTTTTTTAAACTTTCAATACATATTAGAAAGCCTAAAAATCCAGTTTTTCTAGGACAATTCAGGACGGGTACTCGCGCTACTTTTAAGCCTATTATATATTCTACCATTTTATTTAAAAAAGAAAAAAATTAATCTTCAGTCGAAGGCGATAGTGGCCTTTTGTACACGTATTTTGCTAATCCATTTCTCGAATTGAAAATATCAAACAAGTCGTTAAAGTTTTGAAGAAAAGTTGCTGTAGCATCTACATTTTGAAAATCCGGATGGTTAGCATTTATTTTTAAATAAAGAAGAGCATCAGCAACACTTTTGCTTAAGGTTTGTGCGGCTAATTTTACTTTCATCTTTTCCTTTGTCCATTGTAGATGTCGAAGGCGAAGCTTGGTGGCGGCGTGAAGCCCTTCTTCAGTTTGCAACGTTACTAATTTTGAAAGAAAATCCCACATAATGTCCTTTTCACCTACATCTTTTAATATTTTTTGAGATCCAAAGCAGTTCCGTACTAACTTCAACATATGACAAGCATCGAGAAATATGAAGACCTTGTCGCTAGTAACAGGGTGAATAAAATACGTTTTAAGATGTCGTGGATCATTAAAATCTGCTCCAAGATGTTTAGCCATAGTAAAATTAGCTGCTGCACCGTCAAAAGTTAACGATGTCACAGTGACTCCACTTTCATGTAGAAATTCCAAACATTTTTTTACTAAATCAGCTTTTGCACTACCTGCCAAGCCATCTAGTAAAAAATAAGCCACTGGAATTTTCCACGAACCATTAAGAGGTACTAACATGAAAACTAAAGCTTCTTTAGCTTCAGGTAGTATATCATTTTCTAATTTAGTACCAATATCCACATGCCCAGTAAATTTCGTTCCTGTCCATTCAATCTGTCTTCGTATTGCCATTTCATCGAACACCAAATTACACAGTATCTGTTTTCCACAAGAAGCTGCATCCTGTGATTTTAGTTTTAGTGCCACTAATGCTTCTTTGGTAAAGCCTGGAGTACCATCAATAGACTGATACCATTTTGAAAGTGTGGAGAGATGTGATAAAGATCTATTAAATGTATACCGTACAAAATTATATGCTCTAGGTGAATAAAAAGATAGGGTAAGGGCAAAAGAACGTATTATTGGATCATATTTTTGTTTGGTAGGCCCTTTTAACATCCTTTCAAATAACGATTTTGCAGAACCATTCAGGGAAGCCTAAAAGGTAAAAAGAAAACTATATTCTGCTGAAATACATAATTATAATTTTTTATTACCATAATTGCAGATTCCGAAGATTCTGTTATGTATGCCTTTTCTTTTAATAATTTAATGAGATCTGATAAATTATTAGTTCTTAACTTTAACCTTCTGACAGTATCATGCAGATTTTTCACTACTTTTCTCTGTTTAATGACAGTCTGTTTAATGGCTTTAAAATGGCGTTTAGCTTTTCGTGGAGTTGAAAAGTCATCACTGGTTAAATCTCCCAAATATCTTTTCCTAAAATAAAAAAAAATAAAACACCCCCAAACGGCTTCTTCAATGAAGGGCGACTTTGTGTTAAACACACACTAACTTGTAAACGTATTTAAGCTTGTATAAATACAATTTTGTTGTTTCTTAATTCATTTCATTCTTACCTCTTCTGTGGCGTTACTAGAGCTAGTTTGCCTCTAAATTCAGATTTATGGCCAGTAATTGTTGGAGATAGTGTCGTACTTTTACTCTTATCTTTTAGTAATTGTATTATATTTTCCTCAGTTTCTGAAGCCGTCAATGTTGTTGAAGAGGTTTCAATATCGAGTGCTTTTAATACCTCCATGTTAGCAGTATCGCCGCTTTGAAGTTCTTCCAATTGAAAAGTTCTAACATAAACAAAATAAATATTACTTACTCGTATTTATTTTAAAATAGAACACCCTGTATATTCTGTTTTTTTTTAATTTAAATTCCTCTTAAAATGTTTAACATATATTAATTAAAACATAACTAACTTCTTGATGATGTTGCTGCAACTATCACAGCAAAAGGATATATGGGATTTAAAGCCCATTCTGGTTTCTTTAATCAATTTAAGCTTTCCAAACTGACAATGTTGTGAATGCTCCCACTGCAGTGATATTGCCAGGTTAATAATATTTGTATATTCAACATTACTGGATTTGCTAGTAGGTTTTCTTAAAAAAAAGATAATTAGTGTGTGGGCGTTTGCAAAAAAACGATATTCGCTCGGATATTCCATAAAACCTATTTGCACATTGGTCTATTAGGAATTTTAATCATATGCTTTTTTTCTCATACTTTATTTCTTTTATTAAGGATTGCTCGCCCTTCTTCCTTATCGCATTGTTCCTAGCTTTAGTACTTCCTGCTAGCTATAACCCCCCTTCCCTTAGATATACTGTGGGATGTAAAAAATACAACGGCAATAAAATATCAAGGTGTGTGCTTTCACAGCGTAAATATAAAATAGACTTAGATTGTTCTTCCTCCAGAATTAAAAAAAAAATTAATAGGGGCAATGGTCCCCCTATTGATAAATGAAAATTCAGCCAAAAGTAGCCGAGTTTCAAATAATAATAATATTTATATTATATACATATTTTTACAAATAATCAAAAAAAAAATGGAAGAGACGTCTAAGTTAACATGACTTTGTAATTGTTCCACTAGGTCATTAAACATTTTCATCATTTTTAATTAGAAATGGCAATCCAAGGTGATCGGTTTTGGTTACATAACAACAACGTCATGTTTAGGATTGCATTAAGTATGCATATTTTAAGGTCGTGAACCTTAAAAAAAATTAATGCATTCGTAAACACCTTATATTGTAACCAAAATTACCCAAAACATCCACCTTTGCAATTATTCCCAAAGGTCCTTAAAGCCCAATGTTTAGTTATTAGCCAAGGTGTAGGCCAACACTTGAACAAATTAAATTAAAGAGGAATAGGTTTTTTCAAAAACTTTTCTTGTTTTAAGGTATCAGTAAATGTACACCATAAACCGTACTCGTAGTTAACATGTTCATTATTCTACTTGTTAATTTGGGTAATTTTCCAACAGCATGCTTTAAGTTGTTGGAACGCACGTGTTAGGAGCCATTAAATTGCAATATTATTTTATAAGTATTACAAAATTGTTTGCTAACATTTCTTAAGTCTCGGATAGCAAAATATCCTCTGCATCTGACTCCTTGTCAGTCTCTGTAGAAGGAGTATTTTCCACATCGAGTACTATTTCATTTAATAACTTTAATCTAAAAATATATGAAAATATAGAGAAATTTATTTTATTTAGGCTGACCTGTAAATAAACATACCTTTTTGGCGGGGTCGCTTCTACTGTTGAATCAGAACTAAAACAAAAATTAAAAGATAAGAAGAGAAAACTAGCAGTTTTCTTAGTCACCCTTAGTAACAAGTAATCTTAGCATTTTAATTATTGTCTTTATATTATTATTGTTACTTTTGAGTCACATTCGTGGTGCTGGTAAAGAACACTTATTCTTAAGCATACCTGCGCCCTCTGACATGGACTTACAAGGCCACAAATATCAGAGGATCTCCTGCAAAGACGGCACGTCACAATTGCAGGAGTCCTCGCTAGGCAGCGCTATGCCCGAGGTGGCCGTCATGTCGGCTTACTAACTGAGAAACTTAACTTCTCTGTTTAATCCCGCTTTTTCTGTTACACCTATGCTTTTTCCTTTTTTCAGAACCCATAGCCTCGCTGACGAGCTGTAATACAGCGAAACGCGTCTGGGGATGGTTCTGGCAGAAGGAAGAGCCAAGCCCTTGATATACTCTTAACAGCTTTCAAACTTAGCAGCTTTTGTGTCAATACTTGACACTACGTCGAAATATGAGTTACTGCAAAAATCTAATTTTAGACTGGGGATTCACAGGCGTATTATCAATTGAATACGGAGCATAGAATTCGCATTATCATCTGATTGCTTCAGCTAACCCTGGAAGTAAAGATTAGCTACACGCTAAGATTACCGCCCGGTCATAATTTGAACTCTTGTCGAGCTGAGATCGTCAAAAGTACTTTCGCTGTTGTGTGTTGTCGGCGGAAGTGCAGAATGCAGCGAGTGCATTCGCTATGCAGTCTGCCTTTTCCTTGTCTGTCTGTGTTTGTTGCTGACCAGTCATTGTCGGTATTTTATTAAATTTTCGTTTGAGTCGTTTGGTCAAACGTCACAGTGACGAGTCTTGTGCTGTTAGTCCTGTAAGTGTGTCATTCCAAGTTTTGTTTTTGTGTTCATTAATTTTGTTGCGTATTGTATATTGGAGTTCTGTTATTCTTTGTTTGTCAATTGGTCGCCTTGTGCGTTGCCAGATTTTTCTTTGTCTATTTTTAAAATGTATTAAGTCTAGTATGTCTTGTGGTAGTCTGTCTTCTTTATGTTTAATTTTTATTTTCTGGCCTATTTGTCTATGTATTTGTTGCATGTTTGTTGTTAGTTTTGTCACTTCTTGCTCGAGTGTTTGTACGTCTTCAATTTTGTTATTTACTGTGATTTTGTCGTTTAATAGTCGTCTGTATGTGTTCCAGTTTATGTTTTTTAATAATATAGTCTCAGTCGGGGAGTCGAAGGGCATTTGTGCATGCCATTCAATAAAAATAGGAAGGTGGTCAGAATTCAATTCGTTTAAAACGATCGCCTCGGACAAGCCCATTATATTTTTATTTAAAAAGAAGTCTGTAAAGGTGGGCGTTGCCCCGTTCAATGGGTAGTGAGTGGGCGTGTCCGAGGCGATCATTTGAATATTGTTATTATTTTCAATATAGTCTAATATTAGGTTACCATGACGGTTATTTAAGTAATTTTCCCAGTTCACATGTCTCGCATTTAAATCACCAGCCATAAGAACCTGTCCATGGCTGGCGAAAAACGGTTCAATGTCGTTATTTATTAAGCGTGTGCGGAGTAAGGCGTATACCGCACTCAAAACCACACCATTTCTCAAGCGGACTGATACATGCTCCACAGCAGTTATGTAATTATCAATCTGCATATGAGGGATGGTCTGTTTTATAAGGATGGCAACCCCGCCACCCCGCACATTCCGGTCTGCCCGGTAGATGGAATAATTTCTGATTTTGATTGAATCGTTTTCCGTCAGCTTAGTTTCGGTGACGAATGCAACGTCGACTCGGTTTTTTGTGAGAAAGTAAATCAACTCTCCCAGTTTGCATTTTACGCCATTGGCGTTCCAGTTTATTATTCTTAAGTTTTTCCCTTTCATCTAAATCGAAATGTATTAAAAGTTTGAGAAAACGTTATGAGCTTGAACGGGATGCGCGCTTGATCAGGCGTTTCTATTATGTCCGCCAATTCGCTGAAAAAGCGCACAACCTCGTTTATGTTAAAAGCATTCATCCTATCAACTATTCCCATAAAGTCACTTACCGGTTTATCATTGATCGGTGCTGCTTGCTGTCCTGGGGGGGGGGGGTGGCATCATGGCGGGAGGGGGAGCGGTTGTACAGTAGCGGCGCGTATATTTGGAGGCGGGGGGGGCGAACCCTGCTTCGAGCGGAAAAAAGTTACCTAAAGTACCTGAAGCTACATTTAAAAAAAAGAAAAAACAATAAGGTGTTTTAATACTTTTATTCATCGACCCAAAATGGCTTGACAAAAAGAACGAAACAAGAAACATATAATTTTTATTACAAATTAAGTCTTCGAGTTTTTACCATTTTCAAGTTATCTAAAACAACGTCATAATTTATTTCTTGAGTCCATTCAGATTCTATACTTAAAAGTGCTAAGCTGGTAATTCTGGTTTGTGTCGATGAAGACCTTGCATAATTGTATATGCGACCTAGTCGACTAAATGACCGCTCAGCACCGGCACTATTGGTTGGAATGGTGAAATATAGCCTTAATAATTTACAAACATTCGTAAAAGATGCCTCTAAATTATTGCTAATTAAAAATGGCAGATATTCATCAATTTCAAGTAAATTATCTTTTTTTATTTCATTTAATAAACTACAGAAAGATTCATATTCTCGCACTACATTTGCGTCAATATCTCTATGATAAAATACTTGTAAGTTCATTAAACTTTTGATGTTATTTTCATTTACACCGATAGTTGTCAAACTCTGAAATTTTTGACACAAAAGGTGAAAATCTGAAAATCTGTTTTCTAATGTTACAATAAACGTATCCAATGTAACGAAAAATACCGAAACTTTAAACTCGTCCTCATAGTTTTGAAACTGGTGGTCGTCCTGAATATCATCATGAAATTTTCTTGTTTTTTTAGGTCTGTGGTTGAACCACATTTTCTGGCTAAATCTAAAGCTTGGGTTTTAAAAGTATTAAACCAGTCCTCATTTCTAAGTTTTTTTAAATCATTTTGCACTGATATTATTAAAGATGCAGCAGTTGCTATATCCATTTTGGGGTTTTGCATGTATTTAGACAAAGTGTCAATTTTTCCTAGAATGACTCTCCAAAAGCATAGTAAAAATTTAAACTCAAGTGTTTTTATAGACGACAATATACCAGAAGATTCGGCCAATTGCTTAGCTGTGGTGTTTTTTAATTCTCCTTCAATTATCTTGGTGCAAGTTTCTTCTATAACTTGCATGTTACAATAAAATGAATCTACAGCTCTAATATGACTAGCCCACCTTGTCGTGGATAACTTTTTAAGAGTAAGTGTTGGCTGCTGGGAGGTTAAGCTTTCTTGCTGAATATTACGAAACAGTTTTACTCGAGGAAAGCTCTCGGTAATAAATACATACGTTTGTTCAAGGATTCCAAAGAATAATTTAACTTGAACGTTGCAGTGTGCAGCTTCAATCAAAACAAGGTTTAATACGTGGGCACAGCAGTGAACGTAAATTGCTTCCGGTACAATATTTTTTATTCTACTCTGAAGCCCGTTTATATAACCTGACATGGTGCTGGCCCCATCATAGGCTTGTCCCCTGCAGTTTGTTATATAAATGTCAAGTTTTTTTAATTCTTCTGTAATTGTATTGAAGTATGTCTCAGAAGAACCATTTTCCAGTGTTATAAATTTAACAAACCTTTCTTCTGGTAAACCTAGCTCGTTAACAAAACGAAACGATAAAGACATTTGCTCATTTTTACTAAAATCAAGTGAGGAGTCAACAATTATGGAATAACAGATTGCCTGTTTCACTTCGTAGACTATTCGTTTAAGAGTTTCTTGTGATAATTCATTTAAAATCTCATTTTGAATAGAGTGAGAGGTGTACTTAGCAACTTTTGAGACATCTTGAAAATAGCTAGCTAAAACGGCATCATACTTTTTAAAAAGATCCAATAGTTCCAAGAAATTACCTCTATTTTTACTCTTATCACTTTTATCATGTCCTCTTAGGGGCAGGCATTGTTTTGCAAGAAACAAAACGATATCAAACAATCTTTTTAGAGCTTCTCGATTTCTTATTATTTCATTTTGTTCTTTTTTTAACTGCTCCTGAATTACTGTAGAGTCTTTCTGAAGTCTTAGTTTTGTTATAATAAATTTTATATGAAGCGATCTGTGAGCCTGACTCTCTTCATGTAGCCGAATTTTTTCCAGGCCTTTTTTAAAATTGTCCAAACCTTGATTTGGATCAGACCAGGCGGTTCGAATGTCTGACGAAAAAAGCCAGCAGGAGAAACAAAACATTTTATTTGCTTTTGGAGAATAAATAAGCCAGCTACGTATTTTCCCCTTATTCCTATACCAGCTTGAGTGAAAATGACGTTTATCTTCGCTATTAATAGGAAAATTAAAATCATCGTTCAATTCGGGTTGACATGGACCTGTGACAATTAAATTTCGAATTTTCTCATTTGACATGGCTACTTCGTGTTTAAATAGAGCGGGATCACTTGAATATTCGTCGTTTGGTAAATTATTTGGGTTAAACGAAGCTAAAAAAAATATAATTAACACAATATTCATCTAGTGGGAAAACCAGTAATTGTTTTTTTTATCGCATTAGCTTTTTTGCAGTTTGCCAAAATAAAAGCACAACAATACCTTTGTTTACGTTAATAAAAATGACTACTTTTTTAACTATTCTAAGTAAATTTTAAAGAAAAAAGAACTATTTAAAACCAACCATCACCAGTACTATCACCGTCACTACTTTGTTCTTGTTCATCATGGCTATTCCTACTTTCACCTATAGCACATTTGATACTGAATTTAGAGTTGCCACCTTGCATATCTACATTAGGTCTACAGATTTTGATGCTACTATTACAATCACTATCAGATTTGGTGTCACTATCATCAATAACATTAATATTAGCCTGACTACAACTAGGCTCTTGTTGGTCCGGAACACTACAAAATCATAAATGTGCCTATATAAGGGCTGAATAAATTCTTTTGAATTATGGACAAACCAATAGAGATAAAATTGTAATTTTTTTTTATAGATATGTCAATGTACTAATATTTAAAGGAATTTTTATGATAACTGTTATTCTTTGCTGTAACTTAAGTTATTTTAATATACACAAAATAACAGAATTTAATTTAAACATGTCAGAGGAGTTGACTAAAATATACCAGGCGAATTGACTATTACCAACACTTGCCTAATGGTCTTTAGTTTACTATTTTTATTATGTGTAATTAAAACAGTCACGACTTACCACTAACTTACAATTTATTTTAATAAAATAAATACGTATTTAAAAATAGATATTAATTTAAATTCTCCTACTAATTTTTTGCAAATCGTTTTACTTTATTACTTACTTTTCTTTTGATACAAAGAAATTTAGTGTTGTCGACTGCGAAGCTGCAGCAGCCAAAAGTAGTTTTTTTTGTCTGTTTTTTCTATAAGCAGCTCCAGACAGCTTTTTCTTATCTTTGGCTCTGGCAATACCATCCATACTTCTTGAATATTGTTTAAATAATCAATCACAATCACCAACAGCGCGACGCAGGGTAAATTTTCCCGATTCAAAGCTTGTTGCTTAATGGCAATCAGGTGAGTCAGGCAGTGTTGCCAATGTTATAAATATGTTTAATTTATGCCACGTTTAAATAAAAATGCTTCTTCTTGCGCATTCACCCTTTTATGACTCGCCTTTAAATTTTTATTTAATATTAGAATATCAGTTCATTCCTCTAGATCTAGATGGATATAGTAAAACAAAACTTTACAATAAATATGTTTAGTAGGTAATGTTTATATTATTTAAATAAAATTAAGGGTTTAGAGTTCGCTAGGGGCGCTAGCCCTGGGGGGCGGGGGGGGCGATCGCCCCCTATACGCGCCGCGCCTGCGGTTGTATCACCCCTAGTTGGTAGTTCTGGGAAACTAGCTGCATTTAGTGATGGGGCACTTGCCGTGCCCGTCATGTTGACACCACTTGCCCTGGTGTTGTTCTGAGGTTGATTTGTGTTTGTGTTGATTCCCCAAGCATTGCGGACTGGAGCGGGTGCTGGAATGTACTGGGTTGGAGGGCGGCTTCTTTGCTGATTCTCCATAAGTTTGTTAAGCTTGAAAATGTGCACCGGGCACTGTTGATCATTTGCCTGGTGGTTGCCCAGGCAATTAGCGCATTTTACAACATGTCCCGGTGCACAGTCGTTAGAGTAGTGGTTCATGGCGCACTTAACGCACTTAACTTCACGCTGGCAATATGTTGTGGCGTGACCCCAAATCTGGCATCTTTTACATTGGGTTATGGTGGTTTGAGTATTAAGTTTTTCCCATTGGATAGACACGTAGGAGACATAACGAATTTCTTGTTGAAGCTTTGAGACTGTATTGTTTTCTCCTATAGTTACAACCATATACAGGGGCCTAAAAGGTGTTCGGAACATGAAAACATTTTTGACTTTCAAATTATATTGTTGCTTTAGCTCGTTCTCGACTTCTTCTGGCTCTGGACGATGGTCTAATCCTCGGATTATAGAGGCTTGCGTTTTTTCGTTTGCCTGCGCATATGTGTGAAAGCGGTTGTCTTCATTTCCCTGCAGATGTTTGAGGTAATTGTTGTAGTCTTTTATGTCTTTAATATATAAAATTGTAGTACGTTTTGCAAATTTAATTGTTTATGCATCTGGTTTCATTATTTTGTTGATTTCGGTCTTAAGTTGTTGGAATTTTTCTGTGGTGCCAGGAATTCCCTCAAGGACTATTGGTGGTACTGGTATCTTTGTGTTTGTTGTGGTGTTGGTGGTGGATGGTTTCGTCGTCTTTTTGTTCTGCAGGGCAGTGGAAGTGGTGGCTTCTTCTTCATCGTCACTTGTGTCCATTTCGATTTGTGCTTGGTCTTGTACTGTCAGTGAGTCGTATCGGTTACGTGTGGGTGATTTAAATGTTTCACGTCGGGCTAAGTATGTCTTTGTTGTTACGGTTTTGTATTGTTTTGGGTCCGTCGTTGGTGAGTTTGTGTTTAGTCGTCTTTTTCTTTGTCTCATTGAGTCGTCTGTTTGTATGTCCATGTCCGTGTCTGAAGCTACTATTTGTATGTTTTGTCTTTGTGATTGTTTATTACGTGTGTCTTGTGTTTTTTCTATTGTTTGTTAGTAGTTTTGTACTGTATTTGTGATTAATTTCCCCTGTATAGGCTTGTTTACGTTGTCTGAGGTCAGTTCTAAATGTGGGTCGGGGAAGTCCAGTGTTATTGTCGAGTCCATTGTTGTTTGTGGGTCAGTCGTTTTTTGTTTATTTGGGGATTCCGTGTTCATATGTTGAGATTTTGTACGTGTATCTTTACCTGTTTGATCAGCGTGCTCGTAGTCAGAGCAAAAATGGGGTTTGTCTGTTCGTCCAGTTTTCGCGCGTCTAAACGTTATTTTGTGTTTTGTTGTCAAATGTTTCGTAACTTGTCGTCTGTGTTTAGGTGTTAGTGTCTCATTTAGTGTTCTACGTAAAGTTGCGTCACAGTACTTACATAGTTTGGCGTATTTGTGCACGGAATTTTTCGACCGAACTCT
The DNA here is from genome assembly GCA_963920685.1 of Polydrusus tereticollis. Taxonomy (NCBI): domain Eukaryota; kingdom Metazoa; phylum Arthropoda; class Insecta; order Coleoptera; family Curculionidae; genus Polydrusus; species Polydrusus tereticollis. Next base: position 28,864,687 of record OY987334.1, read on the forward strand.
GTTTTAACACTGGTTCAAGGCACTCCGGGTCACTGCAGACGGATAATTCCGCGTCAGAAATAGGATTTGAACATGTATCACTATTTGGGGGTGAACGGATCATACCTCGATTGAAATTTGTCATCGCATCTTGCGCGACTTTCGCCACTAGCATGGTGGTACCATGGCCAGGTCTAAATCCAAATTGTTGCTGTGGTATTTTGTCTGTTAAGTTCAGTTTGTTTATGTTTCGTAGTATTAGTTTTTCTGTAAGTTTCGAAAGTGTATTTGTCAGTGCTACCGGTCGGTAGCTGTCTGGTTTAGTAGTAGTTTTGAAGCTTATTAAATTTAATATTTCCTGAGAAAGCTTGTCCTTTTTGTGTCGAATTTTGACAACGATTGCAACTTGGTCTCTTGCGCGCTGTATGTTTTTTGTGAGTTTGTCTACTTCGTCTTCGAGTTCAGTTATAGAATTTATGTTATTGTTAATTATAGTTTGTTCGTTAAGTATTTGTCTGTATTGTCTCCAGTTTATGTTTTTGAGTAAGTAGGTAGTTTTAGGTGCCTCGTAAGACATTTGTACGTGCCATTGTATGATAAGAGGCAAGTGGTATGAACTAAGTTCCTCGAAAATAGTTGCCTCGGAGAGGCCAAGTATGTTTTTTTTATGAAGAGATCAATAAAAGTAGGTGTCATCCCGTTAGGCGGGTAATGACTTGGCCTCTCCGAGGCAACTAATTGTAAGTTGTTGTCTATTATGTAATCGTACAGGAGGTTACCATAATGGTTATTGTGGTGATTGCCCCACATATCGTGCCGAGCATTCAAGTCGCCTGCTATGAGAACCTTCTCAAAGTTGACAAAGAATGGATCCAAGTCCGCGTCTGTCAACTGCATACGCGGTGGTGCGTATGCAGTTGTCATTATCGCTCCATTGCGTAATCTTATATTGACATGTTCAATTTGAGAAATGTTATTTTGAATTTGCGAGTGGGGGAGGGAACTTTTGATTATTAAAGCCACGCCCCCTCCTCGCACATTGCGGTCGGCACGATAAACCGCAAAGTTTTTGATTTTGAGTTTATCTTTCTCTGTCAACTTTGTTTCGGTGACGCAAGCCACATCTACGTTGTATTTTGTTAAGAAATGAATGAATTCACCTGTCTTATTTTTTAAGCCGTTCGCATTCCAATTCATGATTTTTAGCTCAAGGACCCTGTCCCAGTGCTATTTTTATTTTTGTTTTTGTTATTTATTCTTTTATTTTGAAAATTATTTGTGCCAATATGACCCGCCATTTACACATCATACTTTCCACAATTTTGCGTGAATTCTAGAACATTAATGAGTTTTTCTTTCATAGTTGCAGAGTTTTTTAGTACTTGGATAAAGTCCTTGAGCATAGTTATTATCCCAGAAATATTATACTGTTTCAAATCGTTAAATACACCCAGGAGGTCTCCTACCTGACTATTTCCGATCGCACTTGTTGATATTGAGGCACTAGGCTGTTGCCTGTGCAGTTGTTGTGGCTGGGCTGGCTGTTGTTGATATTGGGGCTATTGGGGCTGCTGTGGAGGCTGTCTTTGCCTCAGTGGGGGGAAGTTTGTACTCGTTAGAGATGGGCCACTTGCCCTGGCCGACATGGTGACACCACTTGCCCTGGTGTTGTTCGTTATCCATGGATTGTTGGTGGGTAATGGTGCGTCTACATATTCGGGCTGTTCTTGTCGGCTATTTTGCATGAGCTTTTTGACTTTAATTATGTACACGGGACAATGTTCGTCATTGGCCATATGGGGCCCTTCGCAGTTGGCGTACTTAGGTGTGAAGTTTTCTGAGCAGTCTCTGGTTGGGTGTTGTCCGGCGCATTTTAGGCAGCGAAACTGGCGATGGCAGTAAGTTGTGGCGTGCCCCCAAATCTGGCACCGCTTGCATTGCATTATGGTCGATTGCGTTCTGCTTCTCTCCCATGTGATTGATATATGTTGTAAGTATGTGATTTTTGTCTGTAGTTTTGTCAATGTCATGTCTCTGCGAATACCGCCATGTATAGATGTTTAAACTGAGTCCTGAGTCTATATACTTGCTTGCAATTAAGTCCGTATTTGTCCGTTAATTAGTTTTGTACTTCTTCTGGCGTGGGTTCGTTTTCCAGTCCTCTGATAATAATTGCGTTGGTTTTATCTGTTTTTGTCGCGTATGTGTGGTAGTTATTTTGGTCATCCGTATTCAGAAGTCGTAAATAAGTGTTGTACGCGTCTATATTTCCGAAGTGAACAATAATTGTTTTCTTAGCAAATTTAATTGAGTAGTCCTTTGTAATTGTCTGTAAGTGCTCCTGGAATTTATTAAAATTGTCGCGTCCGCCGAAGTTGCCGTCAATAACAATTGGGGGTATCTGTTTTTTCGTTATTGTTTGTTTGTCTTTAGTTTGGTTTTGTTTAATTGTCTGTTTTATTTTGTTTTGTATTTGTCTTTGAATTGGTATTTCTTCATCCTCGTCGTCGCTGTCGCTGTGTGGTGTAGTTGGGATTTGCGGTGCTTCATTGGGGGTTAAGGTAGGATGTTTTACTCTCCGACAGTGCGACATGCGATAGCGACGTGCGATGAGCTGTGGCGACGCGGATTGAAAGTTTGCGACAAATGTGTCTTTTTACCATGCGACACTTCAGTGCAGCAACACGTTCGGAGCAGTAAAGTCGTCAAGATGACCGCTATTCGTCGTAATATTGCTGCGGCTCTTTTGCTCTATGATGATGAAGAAGAAAATTTAGCTCTACTACTTCAGGATCATGAACCTTTCCAGAAACATTCTGATATATACAAGAACCGTGACAGAGAGGGAAGTTACAACATTTTTATTGAACGCTACTTGAGGGATAGTGACACGCGATTCAAGGCCTTTTTCAGAGTATCACGTAATTTGTACTACTATATCTTGAGTGCAGTTCATGAGGATATAACAACAAAACCTTCATACCGTTATCCCAAGCCAATAAGACCTGAAGTAATGCTCTGTATAACCCTAAGGTAGGTACCTAAATATTTTTCCTATTCTCATACAGCAACTTTTTATAAATAAAGAACATTAATATTTTAATATTTTTAAAAGACAAATTTATTAATGTCAGAAGACAAATAATACAATAAAGTAACCAGTAGAGCAAGCAAATAAATAGTAGGTAACTCTAGACAAAGAAAGGAAAAAAACACATTATATTAAGTGAAGTGCTGCCTGAACGACACGATCCATATTTTCCGACTCCTCATCGATGTGTTCGCGAGAGCTTTCACAAGGTGTTACTGAACCACTGCAATATTCAGGAGAAGTGACAAGCGAAGTTAAAATATGAGGGCTGATTGCTGAATGAGATGAATATTCACTTGTAGATAAGGGGGAGCTGCTTCTCAACATACTGTCAGTTGGAATTTGACATTGTAGAGGCATTATTGGTTGCGATAACCGTGTAATTTGTCGTAATTCCATATCTGTGACAATTTGAGCGACCTTGGCTCTCGTTTCAGCAATTAGATCCGGTGGAAACTGTACTACGGTTTCTGCCAAACTTTCAAAAAACTTATAAATAGGGTGTCGTTTGTTCTCAACATTTACATTTTCATTTGAGTTTTGTAGCAAACTTTTGATCACATTGAATCGTTCTGTTTGGTTTTTATTCATTTGATTCCAAATCTGAGTGTTGTGTGGTGCAAAATGAGTTTTCTTTCGTTTATTTTTACCACTCAAATTTTCATTTAATGTGCCTTCTTGTGGCTGATTTATGGTACTTTCGTTTGAAGAGGTACATTCGTTATGAATCTGTTTTGATTGTAATATCTTAACATTGCTTGCCTCATTGTCAGATTCCTTTTGCAATACATCGCTTAAAATTTCATTGTTAACCATACCTCCCTTAGATGCACCACTGTGATGTGCACTGGATGGGCTACCTGCTTCATTTTCCTCAGTTCTAATAGATTGCGTCGATTCCTCCCCCTCATTTTCTTCAATTGTACACTGTGATCTACAAACAAGTAAATAATAGTAACGAAAATTGGCACGGAGCAAACAGCACCAAAACATAACAAAAACTATATGTTACATATACTTACTTCCTTTCAGCTAAAGAGGCGTCCAGGAACTTAAGGTGGTCATTGTCAGTATACTTCGATTTCGTTGCCGCAGAACCAGTTATCGCCCGTTTTTTATTTCTTTTGTAGGCATCTCGGATATTTCGCCAACGTTTTTTACAGTCCTCCTCTGAAATAAATAGTTAAAAAATGTATCTGTATGATGCATAGGATAATTAAGAGATGATATGGTGGTGCATCGTGGTTGATCGTAAAACAGAGGAAATCCCATGCAACTTGTAAACTGTGCAAATATTTGCTCCCCTGTTGGCTTTAGAGCAAATTTTTAAGAATACATTTTAAAGGTCTCTGTATGGTAAAAGCCGATCTCAACTTATGTAAATAAAATTGTAGCTAATTTTTTATTAAATTAAAAGTTGCATGAGATTTCCTATGTTTCCAACCACGATGCACCACCCGGTATGTCTGAATTTTATTTAACTAGAATCGCCGTATTACGGATATTCAATACACATAATATTATTTACGTATTTCTATTGTGTATAAATGCAACGACTTTTTGTTTTTTCCAGATTTTTGGCGACTGGGGAGACATACAGATCCCTTGGAAACCAATTTCGTATCCATCACACTTGGATATCACGCAAAATTGTTCCTGAAACTCTCTCAGCTATCTGTAGAAATCTTCGAAAGGTAGCATTTCCCGAAATCACGGAAGACCTGTTGAGAAAGAGTTGCTGAAGGTTACGAGCGGCGTTGGAGCTACCCTCACTGTGTGGGTAGTATAGATAAGAAGCATATTCGAATTCGATGTCCTCCAAATACGGGAACTTCGTTTTTCGGCTATAAAGAATTTTTTTCCATAATTTTGTTTGGGCTTGTTGATCATAATTACAAGTTTTTGGCTGTTGACGTTATATCTTTAGGGAAAGAGAGTGATGCAGGAATATTTGCCAAATCTCCTATAGGAAAGATTATTAATGAAGCACGAAATTTTCCACCCCCAAATGCTATGGCAGGCACATGTATCATCCTGACTTATGCTGTCTTGGGGGACGAAGCATTCAAGTTAACCACCAGTCTGATGAGGCCTTATCCACAAAACCAAGCAAAAGATAATAAAGCATTTAGAATATATAACTACAGACATTGCCGTGCACGAAGAACTGTAGAAAATGCTTTTGGGTTAATAAGTCAGGTGTTTCGTATCTTTTATACTCCAATTGCAGTGAAACCAGAAACTATTGACAATATTATCTTAGCATGTTGTATAATCCACAACTTTCTTCGGGAGGAAAATATTTCGCAACGCCGCTGCCTACCAACTTCACAAATTTACCGTTGACAGTTGGCCGAATTGGAAATTTTTAGGCATATGGTGTAAGAGATCAATTTAAAAATTACTTCTGCAGTCCCGAAGGCAGTGTCCCTTGGCAAAACAACTATGTTGACCGTACTGAATGAGTTTTTGTAAAAAATAACTATATCGGGTTCATAAATGGGAAGGTCCGCCGTTTTCGATCCTCCATTTTGATTTTATGAACTTTCAGTCAAAAATTTTTAATTAAAATAAAATTCCCTCCCTTTCAGGCATTTTATTTTTATAATTTTTTGGGTAAAATTGTCAGGGCACAGCCCCCTTTACTTGAACGAGATGGTTGTGGTCAGGGTCTCTTAAAAGGTAAGGATTTATTAGTATTAAACTTACAAGAGCGAGTATTATAATTAGAAAACCTAGTAAGTCCTTTAAGGAAAAAAATGGGCGAAATAAAACTTTGTCTGTATTTCTGTTTAGTCCTAAAGGGTTATTTGAACCACAGTTTGATGCAGAAATAATAAATAAATTTTCCCGATTCTCCTCTCCCTTAAAGCCAAATCTCCCAAAATTCCATGCGTTGTCTTTGGCCATCTTATTCTTATACGAGTTTCTTTTCATGTCCCAGAGAACTGGAAATGTACGGACACAATCTACTAAACGCTCGTCGAAGTCATCATCCAATGTTTGTGCCATGACAGGAAAAAAACACGAATACTATATTTAACTACAAAAAAATACCCTCCCGTTTCAAAAACAGACCGACTAGGTAGGGTGCTACAAAACTACTGCGATGTCGTTCAGAAAACATTTTATATTTCTCGACGGCATGCCGCAGTGACATACCGCGATGTCGCATATCGCCGCCGCAAGTCGATTGATAAAACAACACATTCATTTGACCGCTGCTAGAATAACTCGCCGGCACACCGCAGTGTCGCACGTCGCTATCGCATGTCGCACTGTCGGAGAGTAAAACATCCTACCTTTAGTGGTTGGTAGCGATTTTTTGTCGGCACCTTCGCTTCATAGGGTTTGATCATTTGGCTCAGATGGAATGACTTTCCAAAGTTTTTGGACACTTTGGTTGGATTAGGTTCAGGTGAGGTTGAAAGGTGTTGCCTCTTTCTTGCCGCCGTCACGAAGGGCTCGGCGTCGCTGGTATCCATCTCATCTTCGGTCAGGGGTGGGTGCGATGTCACAACGGGATCTGCCACGCTGTACATTGCAGGGTTGCGTCCGGGAGGTAAGTATTGGATAGGGCGGTTGTCTTCGTAATAGTCTTTTTCAGGGGCTCTGGGACTGCAAACTTGGCATCGGCAGCTCGTGGGGCGGTGTTTACAGCTGTGGGCGGAGTCGAGCGTGTTGGGGAGTGGCCAACTGGTCCTCGATTTTTGGCCGGGTTGCTCATCGGTTTGGGTTGATCTTTACCGAGAGCTTTGGGTCTTGCAGAATCTGAAATTGAGGCTTTGTGTTTTGGGGTTGGGGAAATAATGTTTTCACCGTGTTTCGTATTTAAATGTTCTACGATTTTAGCGCGTACCCTTATATCGAGCTTTGTTGTGGTCGATAGAAAATATTGTTTTCTAAATTTATTGCAAATCGAACATTTTTCTAACTCAACGTTTGCTCCTAATTTTAGGTTTAGTATGCCTCGGTTGGCTTTCGGACGCTCTGCGGGCTCGCTTGTACTATTTTCAGCATCGCTTATGTCAGTAAAATTGTCAGAGGTGTCACTTTGTCGACTAGTCATTAGTGACCCGCACTTTTTGGTCTAGTGACCGTTACTTGTTTTCGAAAAAATATCCGACACTCGCTTTTTGGTGCACGAAGTATCTAAAATAAGATTGTTTAAAGTATAAATATGGTCCCACAATCACTACAATAAAGATGTACAGTATCTACACTAAAAATTAAAGTCTACAAGTCCACTGTAGTCTATATACATTGTTTACCCTAAGTCTATTACCTTTTGTGATGTTTTCTACGCTAAAACAGCCACAAAACACATCACCAAGGTGACGGGGGAGGTTTGGGCACCCTGGGGAACGTTTTTGGCACCCCTCAAGACACCTTGGGTTGCACAAAATGTTTAAAACACAGAACAAAATTAGTGACCTGTACTTTTAGAAACACGGTTTTTAAAGTTTTTAAAATTGTTTAATGCTTAGTAGGACGCTTGTCCATCCCCTACGATAGGGGAGGCCACGTTACGCTCCTAAAAAGCTCGATTTCCGGGAAAAACGGAAAAATTGGAAAAGCACGTGTTTCGCGACGTGCGAAAACTCCACGTTTTTTACACGAAGATAAGCTATTATTTAGATGAAAGAGATAAGAGAGCTCAAAATGGGCGTTTTTTGCTCTCGACTGTGCTGCGCGAATGCTCAACACGAAACGAGAACTAAAATTAATTAATTTAATTTTAAAATGCTTTAGTATTCTAATCAATATTTTGACATTTCACCTCTGGTTTTTGGCATAGGCCCCTGGAGCTCATCTCCCCGGTGCTGTAGTGCAATTACAGCACCGGTTTATCAACCTTCCCTAAGGCCTTTAAAACTGGGGGCGCAGCCACAGCGGGTCGTTGGCCTGACCCTTAAGAGATGAAATGGTTTTAAATTTGTAGCACAAAACTCACGTTCCGACGGAGCCTCTCCGGGTGTTTTTATATAATGGATGCCCTAAGGCATGACGTTGGGATATATATGACGCTGTTTATAAAAATCATGAATTGGAATGCTACTGGCATTTGGGGAAAAAGCTGCCAAAAAACCCCATTAAACTTACAGGTACAACCTAGCATGACTTACGACCATTCAGGTGACTTAAAGCATATGCAGGGCAATCCTGTCTCGTTCGTAAAGTGAACGAGGTGCGAAAAATTTTTAAATTTTAAAACCTGCTTATGATTTTGACGTTCGTTTGTCGGTAGGAAAGAGGCCACTGTTTAAATTTTGTTTGCGTATGTATTTATAGTCCAGGCCAGCTCCCTTAGCAAGCCACTCCCACTGCATAAGTGGGCGTTTTTGAGAATTGGTGTGCGCGTTGTGGAAAATTTTTGTGTAGTGCTGAGTTTCAAGTCCGCTAGCAGTCTCCTCCCATTAGAAGTGAGCGGAGCCTACCAGCAGATTGAGAACTCTAGTATAGTGTTTGTCGGTACTTTGCGTGTGTGTTATTATGTGTTTAATTGTATTGTGTAATCTGTATGTGTTTTATTTAAGGGGGTGACGTGTTAATGCAAAATTGGGAGTGGTTAATGCCAGAGAGGCAGCCTGGAGTACAATGGTCGATGTTTTATGTGTACGTTTTCGTCATGTCTTTGTTCTGTTATGTTCGTTGTCAGTGGTGAATTATGTATGTTATGTAAGTAAAATTTTGTCGAGATGTCTATTATATGTTGCCGTATGTCGTCTACAGCAGCCATATGGTAAAGATCTGCGATGCGTGCATACCTCTCGGAGGAGGTGACGCATCGCAGAATCTTGTTCTCAAATCTTAATAACCGTATTAATTGGGTATTAGATGCAGAACACCATATGGGCGCTGCATATGTCAAAATTGGTCTAATTATTTGTACGTATATGAGTCTTTTGTTTGTTGGAGATAGTGGGGATCTGGGAGATAGAAGGGAGTAAAGGCTTTGCATTGCTGCAAAAGCCTTTTTTAAGGTATTGGAGAAATGTGTCTGAAATGAGAGTCTTTGATCAAGAGTTAGTCCTAAGTAAACTAGTTTGTTAGTTGGTCGTATGTATTCATTGTTGATTTTAATTGGCACAAAGATTTTATTGTTTGTAAACTTCTTTGTGAGAATAGTTCAAACGGTCTTGTCGGAGTTTACCGTAATTTTCCATTTGGAAAAATACGGCAGCAGCAAGTCAACGTCTGACTGGATTTTTCGTTTTGCTGCCTCCGCATAGAACGAATGCGCGTATATTAGCGCATCGTCCGCATACAGGGCAAGCTGGGTGAGGGGGTACTGCGGCATATCTGCCGTAAACAGATTGTATAATATTGGCGATAGTACAGTGCCCTACGGCACCCCCGCACTGGTCGCCCTGGGTGCGGACAATGCACTTTCAACTCTCACGAAGAATTGTCTGTTAAGTAAGATTTTATTAATGTTACGTAATGTAGAGGAAGGTTGTGTTCGTAGTACAGTTTGTGTATTAGGACATGGTGCCATACTATGTCGAAGGCGCGCTTGATGTCCAATGACAAGAGCACAGTATTCATCCCTCTGTTAAAGTTGGTCACTGCATCTTCCGCGACCTTCGCCACAAGCATGGTGGTACCATGGCCAGGTCGAAATCCAATTCGTTCGGTATTTTGTTAGTTAAGTTTTGTTTGTTGATGTTACGTAAAATTAGTTTTTCCGTCAGTTTTGAAAGTGTATTTGTCAGCGCTACCGGTCGGTAGCTGTCTGGTTTGGTCGGGTCCTTGTTTGGTTTTAGTATTGGTATTACAGTGGCCTCTTTCCATTGTTTTGGAAAATGCTGTAAAATTATAATGTGATTGATTATATTGTCAACAAAATGGCGGCACCCGTAAGTTTAATCAACTTTCACACGACCACTGCGCGCCATCAAGAGTCTAAGCCACTGTACGCTCACGGTCAAGAACAGTTAAACAATAATCAGCACTTTCTGTGTATAAAAACCGGAGCGTACGATGGGTAAGGCACCTTCGTCTTTCCGACTTGGTCACCTCCCATACCCTCAGGAGTGCTATAGAACGAACGATCTAAGTCCCTCTCCTGAGTCCTTCCTTTAAAAGAACACCCCTCAGGAGCGCTATAGAACGAACGATCTAAGCCCCTCTCCTGAGTCCCTACTGTGAACCTACTATCCTAGTTAGCATCCCCTAGTAGGACCTAGTTACGCCTCCCAAAAAGGTCCACCGGAACATGCTAAGCGGACTCTGGGCTACTGGGTAACTTATTATAAAATACTTATTTTAATAAAAGGGTACTTTGTTTTTAGACGAGCGTCTTATTTCCTACTCCAAGGCCCCTCTAGGACCAAAACAGCACTAAGTCGTGACATGGTGGAGGCGCCTACCGAATCCCGGAGAGCTTAATCATCCAATTAAGCTTACGCCAAGCCGATCCCAGGACCAGGAACCCAAGATCAAACTACGTCAACCCATCCACCCCCCCAGGAAGTGCTACCTGACAAAATGGTGAATGCCCCAAAAAATACGAGACCGCCGACCAGCAGCTAAATTCTTGACAACGGGTGAACATAATAAAGCAAACAGTTCACGTCGACCTACCAATTAAAAAGCAAGGAGAAGCCAAAGACCAATTCAACTAGCTCCCTCCCTGACTTTAGGCCCCAATCCAGAAGTACCGATATAGGTCCAGAGACATCCCCCTTCTCCAGTAGTAGCAAACTAAGCCGATCCCCGACACGAGTAGCAATAAAACTCGCACACGCACTCCAGGACGAACAAGAAAAATTATCACCATGTAACGTTCAGATTTCGCCCATAGCGCTTTTGCCATTTTGGTAACTACCTACATACTGGATTAAAAGTATTTACTTCTAACACAGTTATTTTGCCTGATAATTTATTAATTGCACACTTACCAGTGATCCTCAGTATTGCTTGTTCATGACCCTTAAGTATGTTTCTATAGATTTTATCCTATTTCCTTGTCAATGCCCTGTTGCCTTGTAATTTTTGGTTTGATCGACTTAAGGTTTCTTTGGTAACAGACACTGCATACCTATAAATAGGGAGTTACAGTCTTACGCTGTAGAATATCATTTATTGATGTTTTGTTCAGACTATACCTTTTGTTGGACGAGCTTTTAAGCTTGCCTAACATTTTATTCGCTGGATTTTGAGGTATCAAGGCCATTCTAGGTTTTCTGCACTAGAATTCACTTCCTATCGGGCCAGTGAATCCGTATGGTTCCTTAACTTAGGTTTGACTGAATTATTGAAGTACTACTGAAGTCCTAAAAATCATGCCTGTAGAAGTTACTGTAACACTTATACCAGCCCTGTTATTCATTTGTTAAGGTTACCTTGTAACTTGACTATAGGATTTCACTCTGCCAAGCTGAATCCGTATTTTGTGAAACCGAAAGTAGTTTCACTTAATCGTCGATAAAGTATATTAACTTTATTTTAGGGCTTGATTACCGACTTATTTTGATTAGAGTTTCTTGTATTTGGGTCTTGGCTAGGCAATGCCTATGTTTTGATCCTTGTGTTTACTGGTAGCGGTCAGAATCTGACGTTGCAGTACATGTCGACAGTCGATACGTATCGATGATTTTCATCTCCCAGAACTATAGTCTATGGTTGTGACGTATTTCCGGGCAACCATCTTGATTGCACCTTGATTATAAATTGGGATTTCGACGTGGTTTCGAGGCTTTTTGACGAATACCTCGTGCAGTGAACTTTCGAGCTGAGCCCCGTTTCTTGAGCAGGTGTTACACCGCCATTGTTTAATGGGATAATTCAAGAAACGGTAATTATTTAGTGGTGATCTGTTGTGTTTTGATTGTTAATTTGCTTTGATTGATGATCACCCTAGAACCAATGAATTTGGGATTTAAAAACCAGACTTGGTAAGTTTTTCTTGCACTTCTATGTCGAAACTTTTGTCAATTGCTATCGACACGTGTTTTGTTAAAACCATTTTTGGGGCTAAGTCGTTTTCTCTCTGTTTATTTCAGTTTGTTGATGGAAGCCCACTGTATTTTCATGCTGCCTTAGCATCGAACAGAGGATTTTGACCCTTAACATCAATAGGTAACTAATACGTTTTTCTTTATATTGCTTAATTTTTATGACACATGCGTTTAACCGTGGTTTGCTATATTTATTACTCTAAATTAATGTATTACGAGATGAATTCTGGGGATGGAGGTATCGTTGGGCTTGAGTACAGTGTGTTAATTAACTAATTAACTCTTAAATGTAGTCACCAAAGTTCCCTGACGAGGAAGGTGAGAGACTTGTGGGTTAAGTGAATAGAGGGGTATTGATTTGTCTTAAGTTATCAGTAAATGTGACTTTTTTATGTCTTACTTTTATTAATTTTGGTTTCGTAATGTTGAAATTATCGATAAAATAAATTTAAATCTACCTTATTTTTAAAGTTTGTACTAGTTCGTTTAGTTTATGAACCGTAGCTCGTGTGCCAAGTGAATTAATTTCTATTTTTGATCATTTTTGTAGTCGTGTTTGACTAAATTTTTAACAGTAGTAGCCAAGTAAATTTTATCTTTGTCTAATTTTACGTTGCAACTATACGGGTTATATCTTGAAACCAGTGTTTTGGTTAATTTTTAATTCGGAATTTTGTTCCATTATTATAGGGTTTCATGGACTGGTCCCTATTATCGGTTGTCGATCTTACCTGTTGAAGGCAGAGTTTTGTACGTATGGGACCCAATGATGTTCTTGGAGTCTCCACTTACCATTTGATTTTACTTACCGTAAATCTGCCATGTTAGTCTTCTGGGGTTGGGGGTTGTGCTGTAGAGGTAGTACATTTCATCGAAGACGGTCGCGCTTAACGGCATAGCCGGTGAGCGGTTGACGATGACTGGTCCTCACAGGGCACCCAATTCTCACTTATGGCTCCTCGTGCCACACCCCGGGCAACTGCATCGACCTGCAGGCTAAACTAAGTGAGGATAGCCAGATATGGCGAAAACCTGTTGCCGGGCAGCAGCAGCAACAGTACCATGTGGCGGTGCCGAAGAGGTACTTCACACACAGCGTCACACGGAAGTGGGAGGCGACACTGTAGCAGTTTCAACGGCTTCCACGCTGCGGTGCAGAAGGGAAACGGAAGTCCCACTACACTATCATTCCATTTTATTCAACATGGCTGAAACAAATAAAAACACGGCCCTCAGTCCGGGGCACCCCTTAAGTGGGGAGAGGGTGCGAATAATCCCCCCGTCCATGAAAATTAACCGATTACAAGTATATAGAAAAGAAACCAGAATTGCAACGTGGAATGTACGTAGCCTATGTATGGCGGGAAAGCTCGCCAATGTGGATGCGGAGATGTACAGATTGGGGATCACGATCTTGGGGCTGAGCGAGGTTCGGTGGACGGGCACTGGGACTTGCAAGACTAAAAACGGCGTTCTCTACTATTCTGGTGGCGACGACCCCAAACACCAGTATGGCGTAGGTATACTCATCTCCTCTGAACTAGAAAAGTCGGTAATTGATTTTATCCCACTCGGAGACCGAGTTATGCTATTGAGACTCCTCACTACCCATAGAGTTATGAACATAATTCAAGCGTATGCTCCAACTGGGGACAAACCTGATGAAGCGGTTGAAGAGTTTTACTCTACTTTAGAAGAAGCTATGAAAACAACAAAACAAGGAGAGGTGACAATTGTTCTTGGTGATTTTAACGCCAAAATCGGAAAGGGTACTGACGGCGAGGTCTGCGGAGATCACGGTCTAGGAACACGCAACAGGAGATCGTCTAGTACAATTCTGTACAGAGCACCGCCTATCTGCTGCCAACACCTTCTTCAAACAACATCCCAGACGCCTATATACGTGGAAATCCCCAGCCGATCGTGATAACCACATAGTGAGAAATCAAATAGATTTCATTCTCATCAAGAGCCTTTTAATGAAGTACGTCAAATCAGCAACAACATACCCTGGTGCTGACGCTAACAGCGACCACAATCCCGTAGTAATAACTCTACAGATTCGCTACTTCACTAAAATTCAACGTCCAAATAAACCTAAACGAGTGGATGTCAAGAGACTTCTTGATCCCGAAATACAAGCCAAAGCAACCGAGAATCTCGAGGCACGCCTACAAACAACTAACCTTTGCAGCAACGACGACATAGAACCTCAGTGGACTGTCCTGAAGAAGGCACTTTTGGAAACCCAGGAGGGTGACATTGGATACACACGAGCCTCCAAAAAACAACAGTGGATGACAGACGAAATTCTCCAACTTATGAACGAGAGAAGGAAATACAAAGCCACAGACAATAACCGGTATAGGGAGCTGAACAGGACAGTGAGATCAGAATGCAGAAAAGCAAAGGAAGGATGGCTAGCTGAAAAATGCAGTGAAATGGTGACACTAGAAAAAAAACACGACTTATTTAATCTCCACAAAAAGGTCAAGGAATTTACAAACACACAACGCAAGCAGATCCACGGCATATTGAAAGACACTAACAACAAGATCTTAACGAGCGTTGAAGAGAAGCTTACAATATGGAAGGAGTACGTCGAGGCCCTCTTCCACGACACACGACCCCACCAACCACCTAGAGACTATGATGATATCAACGAGCCCAGCCCTGTCATCACGACAGAGGAAGTGAGACGCGCCATAAAACTACAGAAAAACGACAAGGCTGTAGGACCAGGCAATATTCACGCGGAAACCTTGAAATTGATTGTCAATGCAGAGGATAGAGGCCTTAAACTCCTTACATCGTTGTTCAACTCAATATATGAAACAGGGAAAATACCAACGGACTGGTTGAGGTCGACGTTCATCGCTCTACCAAAAAAACCGAACGCTTCTCAGTGCGACGACCACCGAATGATAAGCCTGATGTCTCACGCCCTTAAGGTATTTCTCCGCATCGTACACACTCGCATATACGCCAGATGTGAAGAACAGGCTGGGGAAACACAATTTGGATTCAAGAACGGAGTGGGCACGCACGAGGCTCTCTTCTCTCTGAACGTACTCACACAGCGATGCAGAGATATGAACGTCGATATCTACGCCTGCTTTATTGACTACAGAAAAGCTTTCGACTGTGTCTCGCACCAGAAACTCATTGAGATCCTAAAACACACCGGAGTCGATGCGGGAGATCTGAACATCATCACACAGCTATACTGGCATCAAACTGCAGAGATTAGGATAGAGGGCATAACATCCGAAGAAACAGAAATCAGAAGGGGTGTTAGACAGGGGTGTGTCCTGTCTCCTCTCCTTGTTAATATATACTCGGAGGCAGTGTTCCGGGAGGCACTGGAGAATGCGAAAGAGGGCATTAAAATCAACGGCACCCTTATTAATAACATACGATTCGCCGACGACACGGTCGTGGTAGCCGACAGCCTCCCGCACCTCCAGAATATGATGGATCTCATCGTTGAATACAGCACACAGTATGGTCTACACATAAACGTCGCCAAGACCAAGCTGGTTGTATTCTCCAAGGCACCAAGACAGACGATTCTTCAAATTAACAATCAAGTCGTGGAACAAGTGCCGTCCATTAAATATCTTGGAGCCCTCGTCAACGAGAATAGTGACCCTAAAATGGAAATCAGAGCAAGAATAGAACAGGCCAGAAGGACTTTCATCTCCATGAAAAACCTCTTCACCAGTAGAGACCTAGATCTGCAGCTCCGCGTACGTATATTGCGATGTTACATCTTCCCAGTACTACTATATGGCTCCGAGACCTGGACACTCTGCCAATCAATGGAGAACCGCATCGACGCCTTCGAGATGTACTTGTATCGCCGTATACTGCGTATATCCTGGGTGGACAAGATAACCAACGAGGAAGTGCTAAGGAGAATGGGTAAAGACAGAGAACTGCTGACAACCATCAAAGAACGAAAGCTCCAGTACATCGGGCATGTTATGAGGGGGGAACGGTACGAGTTTCTCCGACTCATCATCGAAGGAAAGATAGAGGGTAAACGATCTGTGAGCAGACGACAGAACTCATGGCTGAAGGATCTGCGTCGATGGTTCGGACGGACATCTATAGAGATTTTCAGAGGCGCGGTTTCACGCACCATTATAGCCAGTTGGATCGCCAACCTTCGTAGGGAGACGGCGTCCTAAGAAGAAGTCTTCTGTGTCCTATAGAACGACACAAGGGTTGCAGCTTCTGCCAGCTCACAGCGAGGGATTTCAGATAAGCTTTTATTAATTATTTAATGTCACTTTGATCAACTCTTGTTCACATTACTCGATAATACCTCCCGAACTTAATTGAACAATAATAATTATTAATAATTTATTTCTCAACCATAACAGTTTATTCGCGTATATTTTAACCTGCTTAACGTTTAATTATTCATATCAGGCAATTAGCCATGAATTGTTTTTATGGTAACTTTCCTTGACGGGATTATTTTTATTTAGTATAGATTATAGCTTATATAGCGGAGTGATCACAAAGCTGAAATGTTAAATTGTAGCCCCCTCTATTTTGTAGCTGATAGGCTTGCTCAAGTGAATTTAAATTTATTAAACTGATTTTATTATTTAACTTGCCTCAACATGCATTCGCCTATCGGTTACGCTGATTGCACTTTATCCTTGGTAGGCTAGCCTGGTTAATTATAGATATATTTAATATAGATTTTATTATTGACATTTTTACGGTATACCTTTAAATAATATTTCTTTTATATGAATTATATATCGCCTTCACCATTTTGTCAGGTAAATCATTCCTTTTGTAATATTCAATTTAATCTACAATCTATTACAGGTTAATAAAACGAAATAGAGCCCTCAGCTCTTGCTGATTTTAAATTTTCGAGCTTTAAATTTCAATTCTTTTGCAAGCAAGTTCTTCGTAAGCTCCCATAGTCACTTATAAATAATTGTTTTGGTATTACAATGGAACGGTTTTATCTGTACTAGAACAACTTTAAATATTATTGATTTTTGGTGACAAGGTTCGCGCAGGCGCATGAAATATTTGATTTTATTATTTTTAAATTTAAATTAGTCAGTTTATGTCGATCGGCAGTAGATGCAAATGATCGCCATATGATTGTCCTACTGCATAGGGCTAGTTAATAATTAAAATTTTACAACCTGTGCTACCCTATTGTACTTATTTTTATTATTTTGTTTTTTATTTACTACGTATGCTTTCAATAGCCAAGAAGGCTAACTTTTACTTGATTTTTGTGAGCAATTAAGCTTTGTTTTTAATTGGAAATACATGTTTCAAGTATTTGCCTTAAATTCGAATTTCATTTATTCCTTCGGATTATCTCGAAGCTACTAGTGCTGGTTTAAGTGAGCCACCCTCAACACCGTGGAGTACTTTTCGGCCTCTTAACTACTAAGAGTCCGTGGCGCCAACGAACTCACGCGAGTCGGGTAATTTGTAGACGAGTCAGAGCCTCACTTCAGCTCGTACTAGCCAGCTAGAGAATATTGGTCCCTTATTTTACCTTTTTATGTAAGCGAAATTATTTTATTTATAAAAGATTTTAAAGCCAAATTCAACGTCTTACAACCACCCGCAACCGCCAAGGGTACCGTCACCACACCAATTGAAATTAACAGTCCCTGCGGGATCCACTGTACTCCCGAGCAGCCAAAACAAACAGACACAATACCCCCTAAATCAACTAGTCCAACCGACGAGCCCCACGCCAGGAACCACCAACATGAATACGACCATCGAAGACGCATTCGCCTCAGCCAGACAGGCAGCAATGCCTCAATTCCTGTGCCCGCCGACGTTTCGACCCAATCAAGGAGGAGCAACAAATTTCATAAACACATATGAAAGAACTGCGCTGGTTAATAGTTGAGACGACAACTTGAAAATAACATACTTTGAAACATTCCTAGAAGGGGCTGAAAACATATGGTTCCAGGAATATAAGATAACAAATAAAGGCAAAACATGGAGCGACATACGTAAGGCATTTAACAGCGAGTTTGAAGACGCAGGCACACAGGCAAGACAAGAACGAAGAGTGGAGCAGAGAATACAGTCAGAGGAAGAAACAACACGGGAATATTTCTACGAACTACGATCCCTATACCATGAATACAAGCCTACACTAGACTTCGAGGTGTTCAGAACTTTCTTCGAAAATGGTCTCCACGAAAATGCAGCCTACCACTATTACTGGTTAACGAATCCACCAAATAACTCCCCAGCATCAGAGACAGAATTGAAGAAAATAACTACCACGATAGATAATGCCCCAAAAATATCAAGAACAATACGATTCAAGGAACCCGAAGGAGCTCAACAATACCAAAGAGACCAATGTAGGCCATGGCAGCGAAGCAACCAAAACTACAGGGGAAATTCACCAGCACGACAAGACAATAGGCCAAACCAGGTCAGAGACTTCCAACACTACCAAAGGGACTACTACAGCAGAGAACCAGAAAGGACCACGCCACGAAACTTTCGAACATATAGGAGAAGTTCACCGGCAAGACAACCCTCCAGAACCTACGATAACAGACCGAGGTGCTATAATTGCAACAAACCGGGCCATTCCGCAGCAACATGTAGAAGCCAGGGGTGCCCAAACACCAGCGGACAACGAAACAACTGAGAACCCCCGTTGTCCTCACTCAAAGGGGTCCCCCAACGTCACATTTGCCATCAGCCCTCAGCATCGAATTATACATATACAACAAGAAAACCTTGATAACCATAATAGACACAGGAGCAGAAAGCAACATCATAGAAAAAAGCCTCATATCAACGAGAACACAATTGAAAAATAATAACACGGTACTCATCACAACAGGCAACCATAGAATAAAAATCTTAGGACAAACAGAACTCTCCCTTAAAATCCCTACAAAAACCAGGCCACTCCAGAGCAAATGCACCGCACAAGTCATTGAACAATCCCCAGTACCATTAATCCTGGGCATGGACTTTCTAAGACAGAACAAGGCAACAATCGACATACCAAAAAACACGCTGATACTACGGAACACCTACTTAATACCCCTACTACAAAGACAGGACCAGCAAAAAGAGGCATCAATGTTAATGACACATAAAGAAGAAAAACCAGAAGAAAACTGGAAGCACCTTTTCAAAGCCTATATAAATGCCAATACAAGAAATGAATTGAAAATGCAACGATCAATTCCACCAGCAGCCAGCAGGGTACTATACGTAACCGAGGACGGAATGGCGGACGCAAACATAAACACAAGAATAGGCAACAACTACACCAAATGGAAAAATAATACAGGAAGAAGGCTAAAAAGAGGGCAAGCATTAGTAGAACAAGAGGGCGAAATAAGGACCTACCGGGTAGTAACCAAGAAACGAGCATACTTTAAACCCAGCTACGCTTTCTTTTTTAAAAGCATACTGGAGCTAAAGGAGTTAACAGACAAAACAGAGGATAAACACATCACAATACCAGCAGTAGCATATAGAATGGACTCCAAAAAATAAATCAAATCATAACCCACATATTCAAGGACAGCAACACCTTGGTGACAATGTACAAACAGGGCAAGCTAGCCGAACAGGAGAGTGAAAACGAAGCCATTAAATCGCTCAACAACATTACTCCAGACGAGGGACATCCTGTATACAAAGTAATAGCAAACAAAGATTACAACATGGACAGCCCAACAAAACAAAGAGTAGAACTTTCATTCCCCGAAATTCCAGAAGGAAAAACATCCCACTTTCAGCTGAATACGGCAATAATGGTGAAAAACCAATCGAACCCCACCTCAGACCTACAACACGACAGCACGGGAACATACTTAAACATACAACCCAGGGTAAAAATCGCACCCCCAATCCGAAAATACATGGCGCTAGGTTACCTATACGGAGTAGGCGAAGCTCAACAAGAAAATATAGACTGCTTCACGATGCACCAAGAACAAGAAGACACTATAACCATAGAAGACCATGACCTGTCCACTATCCACGACCAAAAAAAAAAAAAAGAAATGGAGAAACTCCTAACACAATACAAGGATATATTCGCAAAACACCCCAAATACATGGGGTAGAACATCACTGGCAGAACATAAAATAGAAATACTTGACCACAACCCAATAAAAAGTCGCCCATACAGAGTATCACAAAAAGAACGAGACATAATTAACGAACAAATAAATGAAATGTTACAATGCAATGTAATCCGCCCCTGCCACTCACCATGGGCCAGTGCGGTAGTGTTAGTCAGGAAAAAAGATAGCAGCACAAGATTCTGCGTAGATTATAGGAAAATAAACGCAATAATGAGAAAATCATCTTGGCCGCTGCCACAAATAGACGACATACTAACGTACTTGGGCAAGGCAAAATACTTTAGCACCCTGGATATGCTTTCGGGGTACTGGCAGGTGCCAGTCGAAGAAAACTCAAAACAATACACGTCATTTGTGGCACAAGGACATGGAGCATACGAATTTAACGTCCTCAGCTTTGGCCTATGTAACGCACCAGCCACCTTTCAAGAGTTAACAGACAAAATATTCGGCGACATGAAATGGAAAGAAATCCTCATTTACTTGGACGACATCATCGTCTTCTCAGAAACAAAAGAGGAACATATAAAAAAACTAGAAAAAATTTTTCAAAGGTTAGGGGAAGCAAACCTCACCCTTAAACCTGCCAAATGTAAATACTTAAGAGAAGAAATAAAAATATTGGGTTTTAAAGTCAGTAGTAAGGGAATCAGACCAGAAGAAGAAAAAATTGAATGCATAAGAAATTTCCCACAACCAAAAAAAATAAAAAACCTACAAAGCTTCCTAGGTCTATGAAACTTCTACGGAAAATGTATCAACAAGTTCTCCACAATAGCCAAACCACTGCACGAAGCAACTAAGAAAGAGGGATTCATATGGACCAAACGGCAAGAAACAGCCTTCCAAACGCTTAAAGAAAAACTGATGACAGCACCAACACTACGACTCAAATAAGAGCATATTGCACTCAGACGCTTGTACAGAAGGTATCGGGGGGAGTCCTGTTACAAGAAGATGACAAGGGAGTCCCGCATCCTATAGCTTACATCAGCCGGAGCCTATCAAACGCAGAAAAAAACTACGCCATAAGCGAACTAGAACTACTAGCAGTAGTATGGGGGCTAGGATACCTACGACACCTAATATATGGCCGACCAGTTAAAATCATAACAGACCATCACGCTCTATGTTGGATAGACTCCATAAAAGAGCACAACAAACGCCTGGCAAGATGAGCACTGAAACTAGCCGAATTTAACTACACGATACAATATAAAAAAGGAACAGCTCACAAAGACGCCGACTGCAAGTCAAGAAATCCCGTTTTACTACCAGGCACGAATAACGAAGAACTCGAGGAAATACAAACGTTCATGACCCTGTCAGACTGCTTAAGATTGCAGCAAGAAGAAGATACCGAAACAAAACAGCTAATCAGCATATTAGAAAATCCAGACGATACAACCGCCCCAACCGGAATAAGAAAACGAGCAAAAGGATACAGACTCATCAAAGGAACGCTACACAAATCAATAAAAACGACAACAGGATTGCTAAACTTACCAGTCATACCAAGCAACATGATAAACGAAATTTTATGGGAACTACATGCGGCACCCATAAGCGGACATTTAGGGGTCTCAAAAACTTTAAGAAAAATAAAGTCTAGATATTACTGGACAAACATGGACAAAGATATCGAAAAATACGTGAAAGGATGCCCAGACTGTCAAGCACAAAAAGAAAAGCCCTACAAAAAAACCCAGGGCTTCTTCAACCCATACCAGTAGGCCTAATAATGGACAAAGTCGGGATAGACCTCTTAGGACCATTTAGGGGAAGCAATAAAGGGAAAACTATGATCATTGTGGCAACAGATTATGCATCACGATATGCCATTACCGCAGCCCTGCCCAGCGGAAAAGCAGAACCGGTAGCCAGATTTATACTAGAAAGAATCATACTAATACACGGAGCCCCAAGGACATTACTAAGCGACAGGGGAAAAACCTTTCAGTCAGAATTAGTACAGGAAATCACGAAACTAATGGGGAGCCAGAGTCAGTTCACAACCCAAGCTGTAACGGACTCACGGAGAGATTAAACAAAACCATGGCAGACATGCTAGCAATGTACTGCAATACGCAACAAACAGATTGGTGCAGCTATCTACCGTGCGTTACCTTTGCTTACAACACCGCTATTCAGGACACTACCAGATTCAGTCCATTTATGCTGATTTTCGCAAGAGAAGCCACAATGCCATCGGAAGCGATGCTAAAAGAAACAGAATGCAATACACACGCCAGTGAAATACTAAAAAAAGCTCTTAACATGAGAGCTATAGCAGCAGAAAATATAAGAAAAAGACAAGCTAAGGACAAGGCAATCTTTGACACATATCACAGGGAGCTGTTATTTGAACCAGGGGACAAAGTAAAAGTTTTCACGCCTATTAGAAAAATAGGTCGAAGTGAAAAGCTGCTACTAAGATGGTTCGGACCATATACAATTGAAGAGAAATTAGGGGAAGTAAATTACAAAATAAATAAAGGAAGAAGCAAAACAGACATAGTTCATGTAAGTCGGATACTTCCAAGCACAAGACACTATAGAAGAAGAAGAAGACGCCATAGAAGAAGATAACGAAAAAACAGAGGAAGAGGATAACGAAGAAGAAGATGAAGTATACGAAGACGCGGAGGAAGCCTAGAAGAGGAATCCTAGAGGGGAAACCTGGAGGGAGACAAAAAAAAACAAATAATTAATACTTACGTTAATTCTAGGCTAACCATACTATTAGCATGGAGAGCACAGAGCCAACTAATAGAAATATCAGCGGGGGCCACTTGAAAGCCATTACCAGAAACAATCGCATACGAAGGATCCATCCCCCTCACATACCAGATGTCATAGAATGAGGTCAAAATACCACCACTACGTAAACTTACATGCCTAAAAATAGAAGAACAGGAAGATAATATCTGCAAAGCCCTAAAATACATGGATGACACTGCCGAAGCAATCGACAGCGAAATAAAATCACTAGTAAAGAGTTGGAAACCAGCATACTTGCGTAACACCACCAGATACAAACGGGCCGTATCCTTATCAATTATCGCCGACGGACTCAACTTCTGCTGCGGGGTAGCAACCCAGGAAAAACTTGACTCACTAGTGATGGAATCAGAGGCTCTAAATCAGCGCATTAACACCATCGGCCAAGGTCTGAAGACAACGATCAATACCATAACATCGCAGTCAAAACATTTGGAGGCAGCCCAATCCAACACAATTAAATTACCTACAAAACAGAAGAATCATCAATGGATGTTATTGTCACAAAGGGAATAATCAAAAAGAATATTTTCTCAAAATAATTCAAAACCTAAATCAATATTTCATAAATCCACTTTAGTAAAGAAACACTCAGTAAAGAAATTAACTTCCTATCATTTATTACTAAATGTATAAACACGCCAATCAAGCCGATTCAGCAAGTCAGCAGGAAACAGAGGTGCTCGACCTATGCATTGACCGTAGTACATCGTTTACCTAAAATTAGATTAAAAGATACCTAGTAAAAAGAGTGCTGTTGTTGGCCGACAAGGTAACTGATCGATTCTACCCCGATTCTCCCCTTTGCGAGACGCCGTTCGAAAGCAGCCCCACGATGGTTATTTTCAAAGTTAATATTTTATTGTAAGTATGAAACTATAGTTTATCTCACCTATAAGGAAGTGTAACCAAGGGTAATATTTAACCATAACGTAATTTGAGTGTAAAATAATTGTAATGATTTATTTGAAACAGACTAACAGTAAATAAATTAATTTGTTATTGTTATATAAAATTTAGTGTTTTATTCCGATCTTAGGTCAACGTCCCCAGTCGCACCCGCAGGGCATGACAACTTGGTGGAGGCGCCGTGTTTATATTTTTATTTTTTGCAAAATAACTGGTAAAGTAATAATAACCCTGGTTACAATTTCTTAAAGGAAAAATTTTATTTCCTTTTGGTTTTACTTTAGTGTGATTTTTAGGTATTAATTATTTCTAGGTATTAATATTGCGTACTGGTCTATTCCTATTTTTTGTACTTTTAAAAATTTTTTTAAAAGATTTTCTGGCTCATTCTCGTTGTGAATTTTTTTTATAATATTAAATACTTAGTATGATCATTAAATCTTAGGGCATGTTTTTTTTTTAAAGAAAAAAGGTTATATTCTCATAAAAAGTTTGACATAGTCCTGTCTCGTGCCAGTTCACGCTGGCGAGATTAGTACTATACAGACGTGTACCGGTAGTAACCTTACTTTGTGCCCGTTAACGCTGGCGAAGCTAAGATTGCTATCTCGATTGCTATTCTGTGACTGATATTAAATTCTACCTTGTGCCTAGTTCACGCTGGCGAGGTTTTAGAGTTTCTATCGGCAGCAGTATACAGATTTTTATTTCTGTGCCAGTTACCCGCTGGCGGAAATAATACACTCTGCATTAAAGGCACTTGCAAAAATCACTTTCTTCTAAGTCAAATAGTTATTTATGCACCTGAGAATAAATGGCCCGCAAAAAATTGAATAAAAATCAACGAGAACGAAAAAGACTCGAAAAAATAAATTTAGTAATCACAGATATAAAGGTACATAAGGAAACAGGCCTTCCTGTCACACCCACATTTAAAGGGCCCCAACAATTTTTTCCCACTATAGATGATGATCGCACGGCTCGATTAAACGCAAAATTTCTTATATTATTTGGGGATGATGAACTATAAATCTGCCAAAGTTTAAACAAAAATAATTATATCCTTTTTTTAGAATTTTTTTACCATTTTACAGATTATCAGTATATATCTTTATCACCTACTACCTAATAGAACGCAAGCACAAGTACATTACAATATACATTCTACGAAGAATTCTAAGCAAAAAACATGTTTCATATCCTATACCGATATTTTCCGAGAAAATGGCGTTGGAAATTGTCAAATTAGCCACACGTTCTATTGTTTTTACGAGAAACGAACAAATAATGTAAAAATGTAATACTATTACTTTACTTCTTTTTTGGTATTCTGTATGAGTGAGTCACAACTATTTCTCTTCCGGTTTAACCTGAAGTACTGCAAACATTGGTATTCAAATACAAATTTCTCCAATAATATTAATGGCACTTCCCCTTTTAAATCTAATTTTTAAAATTATCTTAATTTTCTAAATATTTTTTTGTTTGTGCTTCCCGATGTCTAAATTTATTAGTTTTTAAGATATAAGCAATTGAAAATGGCGCCTGCCATATTATGCTGTAACACAAAAATGCAAAAATACTTAGCTATGAAAACATATTTAGTGAGGCAAATAGCAACGGTGTAATAATAATCATAGAAAGTACATTTTAATATTAAGGTATCTAATGGCTCGGGTAATAACCATATTATCCACTTGGGATTTATATTAATATAACATTATGTAATAAATACTAAAATAATTGAATCATAAAATTATCTTATGAAAAGTTCTGTTACATCTATCTATAGAAACAGAAGAATAAATTATCAATAATTTTTTTTTATTTCATGTGTAAAATAAAGGAAAAAATTATTACCGACAGTATCTACTGTACTATAAAATTAAGTATACTACCTATAAAATTGAATAAATAATTATTAAGTAAATTTTTAACGAAATAGGTACCTACTACTTATACCTATTAGATTATACGAGCATAAAAAATTCATAAATTATGGCAAATTATAACCTGCATTTCTTTACAAGATATCTAGGTACTTAAAATAAAATTGAGCTAGGTACAAAAAATTTAATTAAATTTCGTTATACAAAGCAAATTGTAATAAAAAGGTCAGCGTCTAGACAGTCACAGAGGTGTAAAAGGAGAAAACTACCCAGATACAGCTATTTCAATATTTTTTTTATCAGGTCACTGTTAGCATTAAGAAGTGGAACTATGCAGGATACTCACAGTGTAGAGGTCAGTGCTGGGGCTTTTTGGAAGCCCCTCCCAGAAACTATTACATATGATGCAACAATACCACTGACATACGAAGCTGAATGGACCGACAATAGCATGATAGAAACGAATCCACTTGAAGGGGCATGCGAAAACAAAATAGCTAAAAGCAACGAGTGTGTCATCATCCACCACATCAGCCAACTGGCGAAATCCTTCTCAGAAGAACTTAAACTTCTAGAACAAGGTTGGAGCATTAATTCAATGACGATAAATACAACAACAAGACACAAAAGAGCATTGGACTTCATCGGTAAGGGGTTTTCATGGTGCTGTGGCCTAGTTACACAGGAAAAATTCGATTTGGTCGCTAACAGCGAAGAAAAATTAAGGTTAAGGTTAAATTCCATAGGTCAAGGTCTCTCTAAGACAATAAGAGACATAAGTGAAAGCTCCAAGCACTTTAAAGAATACCAAAACTCATTGACAAAAACATTCAAACAGACAGAGGACATAATCAAACTTATAGAACGACAAACAATAAAATACATTCAAATAAAAATATCGAAAACTATAGACCGTCAGGATTCGATGCTACTAAACTCATTCCATAACGAATACCTAAATCTCAAACGGACAATACTACTTACAAGGACCATACGCAGACACACAATAATAGATTCATGCAAACACCATAAGATACCTTCATCTGTTGTCAACCCGTCTATACTGAACAAGGACTTACAGACATTAGAACAAGAACTTGGAAACTCTGGTCAGGAACTGGCCATTCCCAGCACAGAGATTTTTAAGTACTTCGAACTTCCAATCACAGACTGCTCTTTTATCGATTCAAAGCTTTTCATTCATGTAAGAATTCCCATAATAAAAAACAGGCATCAATGGGAACTCTACGAACTTGTAACCGCACCATTTGCATGGTTCAATCAAACATGCACTATTCCACACCAAACTTTATATTTAGCAGTATCTACTGACCCATTCAATAACAAAAATCACATAAGGCAAATATCCGGCACAGGGCTGCACCAATGTAGGACCTATCATAACAAATTATGCTACATCTCAAGGTTTTCAGCTGACTCCATGCAAGGTCCAGAATGCGCTAAAAAACTATACGAAGGCACTACAGTTCAAGACCTAAGTAATCACTGTCCCATGAACTGTCACTCTTCAACATCCATGATAATTTCGGAAATTTATGATGACAATTACATACTTACACACCCAAAAGACAACACAAACATTACTTGCGGTCAAAGGACACAAAAAATTCCAGATAAACACAAGCATCAGGGATCTATTAAAGTACATTTACCATGTAACTGCAAATTGCACTCAGGGAAGACACAATAATTCCAAACAGGTTTCCCTGGCCTGATGAAATAACATCGGAAGCAAAATTTATTCATATAATTTTATTCCAGCAATATGGTCAAATTTAGAATCATTTGTTTTAAATCCAAAAATGCAAGACAACCTACCAACATACAAAAACATTCAAGAATGCTTAAATACAAATTGGACATTAAAAATACCTCATCTAAACTTGACTTCAACAGACAATACAATAAAAAACGTTATAGACTCTATAGGTGACATATACCCTTCAATTTCATCATACAGTGAAACTTACAGCCTACATAGTGACACTATGTTCCTAGTCTGGAATATATGCCTTTCCATCGCTGTCGCATATCTTTTCTTCAGCCGAAATCGGCTACTCGTGGCTGCCACAGCCCCAATTCAAAGAGTCCAAGGAGAGACATACTCATCTCCTATAGCCCATGACGCTCTATTCGGTCTTCTTTGTACTTGTCTTTCTATCTTCTTGCTGTATCTAGCATATCGCATCATATGTCATTATTGCACCAAAAACAACAATTCAAATGATAATACCAATTCACCACAAAATGGCGAAGGAATCGAAATGTCGGAAATTCCTTCGTCAAACTCGCAACACAACTGTGTAAAAAGATATTCTTTGAAAATACTTGAACACAAAGATCTACTGTCACTGTTTTCTGGAGAAAAGCTTAATGCACAAATTGAATGTGTAGAAATATAAATATTTCTCCCAAAAAAGGTATCGCTAAGTATGCCCTAGCATCCTTAAATAAGTTAATTTTTCTTTTTCGTCAAGCAAGTGTTTTTACCTTTTTATTTAAGTCAAGAATACAGCTAGCTACAAAAAGTAATTCTTGGATAAATATCATCGTAAATCACAAATAAGTTCAGGAACAACGACGAATAACTATGAATAATAATTAACATAACATATCCTTAGATATTATAAAAATGCTAGATTTTATATCAAGAATATAAGTACTTACAAGTATTAATTGAAGTAAATATAAAAAATATTGAACGTAGGTAGGAGACAGGGGTATACAACTCGATAGTTGATTTTCATGTATTTTCACAAATCCTACGTAATTTAACAATGCAACTAATTTATAATTTTGTAAACAAAGATTTACTCTAAGACAAAATTGGTATTAACTATAAAATTTTGATATATACTATAACTTGGAGCAAACTAAAGTAATCACTACTTATATCATAGACAGTCTATAGGACAATAAAGTCAGAATATATTAAAATAATTAGTTCACGTCGAACTGTAAAGAAAGTGCAGAATCACATATTTATTTTTTTTGAAAATTGCAAACATTTCAACAAGTTCAACAGTGGAATTTGTTACATATATACGCATTTCTTGGTAGTATATGTATTTTTTTACCTAATCTTAATGCTTTTTACAAGGCAATTTAATAAAATTATTACTCGAAATTACTAATAAAACTTAATCTTTAGAAAAATATAAAAATATATTAATATCGCTATTTTTTATACTACATTAAGAATAGATATATAAGCTAGAAATAAGAGGCACATACTTACACTTTATTTGTTTTCATGTAATCACACACACGATGGAACGCACTTCAAAGCCTGTTCCAACCAAGGGCCCATCGAAGCCATCCTAATCCAACAGTCCAGCTTGCTTGACCATTGTTGGACAGCCTGTCCCACTCAAACGCTGTGATACCTTCACAGGATACCTCTGGTTCCCAGCCAATACTTCGCACCCACAAAGTATTTGTACCAGCTCACGAGGAAGACAAATGATGCTAAAACCTCATGCCATGAATGGAGTCCTCACGCACAACAAACACTATAAGAGGACCGTCATCACGTGAACTTTCGGCACGGTTAAATGCAAGGCAGAAACGAACAACGATCATCCCAGTAATGCATATCCTAGAGGAACAACACAACAACAAAACAAACACCTCACCGCACTGAAAGCACACACATTCAGTTGCCAATGGGGATGATTTCACACGAGAACACGCCAGAGACACCGACAATTCCCAGCCCTGCAACGAAAACTGCTAAATTTGCAAATATTTTGAATTTGCTAATTTTGCAGCATCTGCAGCAAGCCGTTAGGTGTAAAGTTAGCTTGGATTGGCAACAAGTACATAGGTCGCAACACGACTAAGGTTGCAGCCTCGAGCAGTAGAAACGGAACCAAGGAACCAAAAAAAAAAAATGGAAAACTAAAGCAGTATGGAGAATGGAGGACACACTTCCAATAGTTTTGGAAAACTCACCCCAACAGTTTTGGAAAACTCCCAAGCTCTACGCCTACGACAAACGAAATGCTAATAAGCAACCACAATTAGCATAGGGATGGGCTGCGAACACAAGAGGCCTTGACACAAACGTACCGGCACGGCACTTCGATAGCTGATGGACAGCCCGCGCATCCGCGCTACTATTTAGCCAAGACGACAGGACCGTAACCATACACCGAATGTGTTCCATAGTGTAGTGTGTGTATAAACATTGTAAATTTTACCTTTCATTTTTTTTTCTATCTTTTATTTTTGATTGCAAAATTATTGTGTCTTATTGTTATTAATCTTATTTATAAAATGAAAATAAATCTTAACTAGGTACGTAGTTTATAAAAGGATTAAAGTAGAGACGTTCAACCATTTTTCTTAATAGGTACATACGATATTAAAATTTTAACAATCGCGAACCAAAGAGAGATTTAGAATCTCTTTACTCTACTCTTTTTGAGTTTATAGCTGGGGGCCAGCTCTCGTAGGACCGGGGAATGTGTCACAAAGGGAATAATCAAAAAGAATATTTTATCAAAATAATTCAAAACCTAAATCAATATTTCATAAATCCACTTTAGTAAAGAAACACTCAGTAAAGAAATTAACTTCCTATCATTTATTACTAAATGTATAAACACGCCAATCAAGCCGATTCAGCAAGTCAGCAGGAAACAGAGGTGCTCGACCTATGCATTGACCGTAGTACATCGTTTACCTAAAATTAGATTAAAAGATACCTAGTAAAAAGAGTGCTGACTTGACGAACCGGTTAAAAAGGTATAAAGTCAAATTTGATCAATGGCGGGGAGGCAGTTGTTGGCCGACAAGGTAACTGATCGATTCTACCCCGATTCTCCCCTTTGCGAGACGCCGTTCGAAAGCAGCCCCACGATGGTTATTTTCAAAGTTAATCTTTTATTGTAAGTATGAAACTATAGTTTATCTCACCTATAAGGAAGTGTAACCAAGGGTAATATTTAACCATAACGTAATTTGAGTGTAAAATAATTGTAATGATTTATTTGAAACAGACTAACAGTAAATAAATTAATTTGTTATTGTTATATAAAATGTAGTGTTTTATTCCGATCTTAGGTCAACGTCCCCAGTCGCACCCGCAGGGCATGACAACTAAATAGTAAAAATTTCTAAAAAAGGAATATAACAGCTGGTTTAACAGCATTAACTTTTATACTCGAACTTGGTTTTAATACCACACTTTCTGGTGGCGAGCTGATCTCATATGTTTTCATGTTAGCCTCATAATCTTCAATTGCA
This sequence comes from Polydrusus tereticollis, assembly GCA_963920685.1. NCBI lineage: Eukaryota > Metazoa > Arthropoda > Insecta > Coleoptera > Curculionidae > Polydrusus > Polydrusus tereticollis. The sequence goes on from OY987334.1 coordinate 28,895,709, forward strand.
GCTCTAATTGCATCAGCAATAAACATTGGCCTATCCAAAATTTCCATGTAACATCCATGGTTTTTCTTCATAAGGTGGCCTCCTCCACACTCGCATCGTGGGACAACATCACGGTTAGGAAAGATCTTATTAACGTGGACTATGTCATCACTTATAACTCGTCTTTTACTTAATATAGTGTCCATCGCATGTCTTAACGTATCAAAAGTGGTTGGAGATTCAAAACCGTCGCTCATTATTGAAGGGAGTTCATTAAATTCTGGAAAATTCAGAGAATCTTCTTCTTCCTGACTCTGGTCAATATCATCTTGTTGTATATATTCCAACTCATCCTCATAACACTCCTCTTCTGTGTACATATCGTCACACAACACAACGGTACGTTCTACCGGTAACTGTACAGTTACAGGAGCTGGTAAATCAATTTCACTTTCTATACCATCAGCCCCTATCATTTTCCCCATCTGTATAACTAATGCTGGATCAATACCGTCCAACATATAACGCATTTGTAGCAATCGTCGACGTTCCTTCAACATCGCAATGCGTTCACTACATCTACTGTCTCGCTATCTACCCGAGTAGGTTCGTCCTTATGCCAATTCAAGCGGGTCATAAAGGTAGTTGTATGCATCATAACTTCATCCCGGGGTGGCGTCTCCTTTGTCGACAAGCCTATGGAAGCCATTTTCAATGCACCTCCTGTCGAACTTATTTAGCGAAGTATTATTTTAAATTTAAAAGGTGACAACTCTTTTAAACAATAAAATGCTTGCATCCGCAAGACTTACCCTAATATATATATATTTACGTGCACTATGCACTTAACTGGGCGTTAAACAATCCGTTTATCTCTCTCAAGCTTATCACAAATCCCTTCGCATGAAAAGGACAAACATGTTTAATAGAACATAATACATTATACCTGGCAATCGCTGAAAGGGAAAATGAGTTAGATAACATTCGCCAAATTACCGGCACAGAATTGCACTTATGTAAACCATACGAAAACAAACTATGCTACTTACCCAGATTTTCCGCAGACGTGCTACAGGGACCAGCATGCGCCTCAAAACTCTACCATGGTACTACAGTGGAGGACCTGACGGCGCATTGTCCCATGAAATGTCACCACTCAAACCTCCTCACTATAACGGAACTCACCAGTGAAGAGTACGCCATTACACATCCAAAAAATGGGTCAAATATTCAATGCACAAATTCATCTATTACGATAACAGAAAACATGTTGACAGTGCCAGGAGCCCTCCGAGTGAGATTACCATGTGACTGTACTTTCCAAGTAAACAACAACATACTTATTCCACGACGATTTCCATGCCCTAAAAATCAAAATAAACAAGTAAACGTAGTCCACGTTCTGCCAGCCGCCTGGACAACACTTAAAACTTTCCAACTTACCCCGGTGGACCAAATGACCCCACCAAAATTCAGTAACCTGTCGGAATGTCTAAACACAAACTGGACTACAGATATAGCACACGTCAACCTAACCTCTAGCAACGAATTACTACAAGAGGTCAAGCAACACCTAGAAACCGTCACCCAGCCACCAGCAACATATACATGGCACACAGAAAACCACAGCATCATGCTAGTATGGAACTAATACTGTCTATAGGCCTAGCTTACACTTTATTCCAAAGACCACATGCAATATTCACAGCCCTGATTAACCCCGCATTAGGTCAAATAGAAGCACAAACAACAAGCCACGACGTAACTTTCTACATAACCTGTACACTATTTGCAGCATGCATAGCATATATCGCTTTCAAAATAATAAAGTTTATAATAAAAAAATATATAGGCTTACCTGAAACAGCGGCCAACTCCCACCAAGAACAATATCTACCATTAAAAGCAGGAGGTCAAACAACTCTGGTCCTAGAAATCCCAAAAAATCTAGAACATACCTCGGGTACATCAATCAGCTGGCTACTAAGAGAACTGAATGCGCACGAACACAGAGGCCAAGCAACCCAGACGGAAATAATACAATAAAGGCAAGTACAACCGACCCAGTTGCCAAATGTAGTAATAAAAAAAAAAAAAAATCCCTGCCACCTATCTGCACTGCAGGAGGGTGAGAGCCCTCTGTAGTCAGAGACCGGTAAGGTGTAGCAACACGGAGAGGTGGGCTAGCCACTAGCCGGGAGTAGTCGTGCGGTAATTTAGAAAGTAATGGAATTATGGGCGCCAGTAACCTATTTAAAGCCACAAACTCCGTTCCGGAATGTAGATGAGTACTCGGTTACAACATATCATCAATTTACCAGGAGGTGCAACGATGTTCGGTAGTTCGCCAAAATTAATAACACAGAAGAGGAATACCAATGACACAATTTTATTGAAGCCTGTGTAAATTTATAGAACAAAATTTCATAAATCATATTACATACAAAATATTCATCTGGAATATTTATGAATAAACCTCCCTATATATCTAGAAATGATAGAAAATGCTTCAGGTACCTGTCGTGATCACGGCCGGTTTACACGCACCAGGCTATATAGGGTGCAACCTTGACGAATGAAAATTATGGGTAATTAAATTAGTAGTATAAAAAAAATTATATACGCTAGCTAAATATTCAGATACACCAGCAATGTAATATATTTCTAGCAATGGCTAGTTCGCAACTTATCAATATGTCATTGGCATACCGGAGATAAACTTACGTTGACTTAAAAACAAAAAAAAACATAAGGTATGTCTAATTAAGTAATGTCATATATCCAGATAGAAATACACTAGATACAATTAAATAAATAAATACCTTTCTATATAAACAACCAACTCCATAAATTCTGAATGGATTTAAATTTAAGATAATAGTCTACTGCTTACCTGCATAGACCAAGTATAAGGAAATATTTTCCCCCTATAAATAATTACATATAGTTCAACTTTCATAATAAATTTAACTTGAAAATAGCCGACCAGTACGGACCTGCATAGATCAAACTACTGAATAATTAAATACCTTCTTGGTCAAATACTTAAAACCCTGTACTTTAAATACTAAGTTACTAAACAGAAATAATAGTCCAACACAGTCCTGCACAAATCAAATCATTAAATAACTAGATACCTTTCTGGTTAAATATCTGTAACGCTGTACTTTAAATACTGAATTATTAACAGGAATAATAGTCCAACCCGTTCCTGCATAGATCAAACCATAGAATAACTAAATACCTTTCTGGTTAAATACTAGGAACCTTGTAGTTCAAGTAAGAAATCTCATCCGGTCCTGCATAGACCAATCCGTTCTGAACTGCCACCAGCATAGCCTATGGAGGAGGCTAGATCCTCTACAGTAAAGGATGAGGGTAGGTAAATGAATATCCCCCGGGAACAGCCACACTGTCTCGTGTGGATGTAGATCTAGGTCTTGAGCAAAGATGAAGAGTTCAGTGATGAGATATTGGATTACAAAGTTAAATGCATCTTGATTGACCGATAATCATATTTGACTGATCCTACGCCTTAGCTGACCGAAGTGCTCTAATATCCAGCTCTAGGCTGTAGTTAGTGACAAAACTATACACTATAACACCAACACTACTTGGATGAAAAAATCCCTCATCAACGAGGAGTTTACCACAAAACACTATTCAAATCCCCAAAAATAGGCAGCAACTTCTCGCGTCCAGCGGCACCAGGAACCAAGTGTCGGAAGATGGCCGTCCTTGTCGGCACTACCCAGAAAGGTACTAAATTTAGGGCGGGAAACCTATTTAATTTTGATACTTTAACTAGTACTATTGAGAAAAAGTGATCACTAAAATAGATACTACATCACCAATAACCAACGATTCCTACAATATTTTCAGAACAATCCTAGCCTATATTGAATAATTAATTTTTAAAATAACTATAATTTTAAATGATTTATATCCGCCATTAGCGGCAATTGAGGAAGGCGGAGCATAACCCACGATCCTTGGTTGAGTTTGTTCATAAGGTTGTACCATTACAGTCTTTAGACATTGTCAAATATAGCTATCTCTTTTCTGCTACCTCTGAATATACGCGATGCTTGCAGTTGACCGGGTACGATTCCTACGGTACTTACGGTACGTTAGTAAGCCCACAGTATTCGAAGCAGGTTCTCGCTTCGCTGGACAAAATTATAAGGCGAGTTGCCAGAACCGGACTGAGAATCAAACCGTATCAACTTGGATCTTGCCCAATGATACTTTAACATTTATTAAGCAAATAAACTCTAGCTATATTACAATAAAACACTTAATATGTACAAATAGAAACTATCGATATCAATTATTTAACTAAATTTTGATAATTTAAAAATATTACCGTTACATCCTATAGGAATAACTAAAAATAATAAAAAACGAAAACCAAGTAGCCTTATAAATTACACACTTTATTATCAAAAATAAATATGAATGGTCGGGCAACGACACGTCGCGTCGCCCGAGCATATATATATACAGTTCGGCCACCCAGCCGACCATAATTAATATGTTTGAATTTAGAAGGCCGAACGGGGGACCATTCCTTCCTTTCCCGAACCACTATGGTGAATATCCTAAACGTAAAATCCTGAAATCAAAACAGAAAAAAAAAGAGAGAGTTATTAAATACTAACATCAACCCATACAACTCACTCTGGGTAGATCAGGGAAGGCCTTACGAACCACCTTCAGAACTTTCCGCCCATAGAGAACAGATAACCTTTCAGGATCTAAAATAAATAGTTCGAAAAACACAAATAATAATAATAAAAATAAGTTTTTGGATTACTTACAAATAGGAGTCAACATAATTAATAGACGTAGGTAAACAAAAAAAACAATCAAAGAAAAAACCTACCTTTTCGATATATATTAGCAATAAATTGTCTTGCTGATACAGACATAACAATTAGGGTCAATAACAGTGGGACAAAATTCAATAAAACACAGTGGGATAAAATAATAAAGTAATCACACCTACAAGTGTGCCATATACCGACACTTAGACAGGGAGGATAACGTAACCTACGCTAACCTTTCAGTACAAACTAGATTGTAAAAGCCCAGGGGGCAAGAAAAATATACAATAATTATACCGGTTTTCGGTTTTCGGTTTTCTACCGCTTACTATTGTTTGTTAATAATAATAAATAATAAAAAAATAATAATAATAATTATTCGTGAAAGTCTAAAAATTATACATATACACAAATACGTAACACGTAAAAATAGTTACTAGTTAAAGGGATGAAAGGGACAACCGTATCAAAGTATGAACCAAGTATAACTTTGACATGAAAAAACAATTTATACAGGGAAGTCAACGTTATACATACAGGGAACGATACAAATATACAAATAGACAAGTTATTATATACACATTTATATTTATTATAGATTATATGAAAAAATCAAAAAGGGTAATTATAAGGGAATATAAGGTCCCAATTTATACTTAAGATATTAAGCTACCGATACTACATAAGATCTTTCTGTTGTTTCATGTAACACCCACGTCTCCATCAGTTGGCAAAAGGACACCAGATCATCCGGCAACAAGTCAAGCATCAGGAACACTGGTAATCAAAAGGACATAGCCGGCTGGAAGTCAGACAAACTGGTGGACTGGGATGAAAAAACAACAGACAGAAAGGAAGCAAAAAGAAGCAAGATAAAATATATATGTATTGTAATTCGAAAATGTTGTAAAGAAAGCCTAGCATGTTCCTGAACATTGGGGTCAAATGTTTTTCAAAGGGGGGGGGGGCATGTCAACAAAATGGCGGCACCCATAAGTTTAATCAAGAGTCTAACCCACTGTACGCTCACGAGTAGTATATTGTTGGGGAAAGAGGAGTGAATGAGGAGTAAAATAAAGCACGGGGAACACAATGAGGTCCTCCAAATAGGTTGGGGCAAAATCCTCCTCCTCCGCCTCATTTTAAAATTATAGCAAATACCACATTTTAACATACTGGAAGAACACACAGCAACTATACTCAATTAGCAAGGACAGAAATTCCCACTAGACAGTGGTAAAGATGTATAAAAGATATTACAAATCTTTAAGGTTAGTTTAGAATAATGACAGATCCTGTGCGAGAGAGGTTATTTGAAACCCTTAAAAAAATTGAACAAGATTTTTATGATCTAGTTAATGAATGTGTAGAAAATGCAATGCAGTGCAATCCAGAATCCTGTCATATGTACGAAAGTGATGCTGATTATTTTAGACGTGGTGTCGAAATGATACAGAACTACTATGAAACAGAAGATATGCTCAAGCTCGTTGAAGATTGTAGGAAAAATGGTTTTATTGAAGAGTTGTTCGAGTTTAAAGAATTTGTGTCACCAAATGATACGGCTGCATAAAAACTAATATTAAGTGTTGTGGAAGAGGCGAGACTTGCTGAGATGGGTCCCAGTCCGTTATTTCATTATGTGTAATTAGTGAAGTGAAAATATTAAACATGGAGACTGTAGTTACTGAAATGTATGAAAACTTTATTATGTCAGAAGCTTGTTCGCGTTATTATGCTCTAGTGGGTGATGATGATGATGCTGAAGCACAAAATTTTCCATGGTGCATAGACTATATGGAGCACGTTGCCCTCTGTAAAAAAGCTGCCAAGGCTTGCTTAAACTTTTTAAAGACAAAGAACTTAATAAAATTAGTGATAGAACTTAAGAAGTTAAAATTATATGAAGATATAAATATTATAAAAACGAAATATGATGAAATAAAACAATAAATACAATTTGATTTTTTATTCATTCATGAAAAAATTATTATACATATAAAATACATTATAAAGTGCACACATAGCTGGTGACTTAGAATGAAAAAAACATTTAGGTGTTGATAAATGTAGAATTGGTTGTTCATTTATTTCTACTATTGGCTTGGTACAGTATTTCTTAATATAGTCAACTTTTTCGCTTCCTTTAACATAAACGAACTCTACATCTTTGGTCAACTCCTCGATAATAGTAGGAAAATAATGAAGAGGGGTATATCCAACATTCCAGTTTATGCAATGAAAATTTTTCATTAACCACACAGCTTGCCTGTGTAAATCGGGTGAGAGTAAACTTAATGGAAATTGCTGTTTAAACACATAGTGACTAATTCTATTTCCATCATATGCTGCCAACTCTTTTGGAATAAACTTGTTATGCTCATCTTTAAATCCTTGCACATCCAAAACTAATCGCATATTTTCAAAGAAGAAAATTTCTTTAAGATAAATTTTTTAGATGTATATTCTTGAATTTGATTTTTTAAAATCTGTAATTTTTGAATAAAAATTTCAATGTGTTGCATGTTAGGCGAAGACATGCTTATGACTACACAAGTACTAGTTAAGAAACTTAAATAAGCTTAGTATATAAGAGAAGGGATTATATTTGTTTAACAATTTTTGTGAGTGGATTATAGCTAAAAATTTTATCATGTATTATGAGACAATAGGCTGCTGTTTCCTTTTATTCCTTTTCTAGCTTGTGAAATGGCTTGAGACAATAAAAGTCCACGACCCTTGCGTGTCTTTTTTTTTCTCAGCCCCATGCCAAACTTTCGCTTAATTTTCATAGCACCACTAATTCCTAGCGCAGCAGCTTTTTCTCCAAAACTAGAGTGTTTAGCTCTAAACCTCTCGAATGCTTTTTCACCCAATAGTTTATCGGCAGCGTGTCTGCTTTTTATATCGTTTGATTGAGAATATGCAATGTCGTGCTCTTTACAAGCCTCATCTAATAAATTTATTCCCTTATCACCTCTCACTAATCTTTTTTCCAACTTTGTGCCAGGCCCACAAAAATTGTAACCAGGAAGATGCAATTCAAATGGTAATTTATTGATAAGAGTGTTTAGGATGCCACACCCTATTTTCTTGTCGCTCGATTTGTAAGTAACACGTTTGGTGTGTGATTGAATCATTATATAGCTAAAATCTTAACACAAAATGACCAGTTTTACTTTGACAGCCAACTTAAATATTATTATGAGAGTTGAAAAACAACCATACTCTATAATAATTAAGGATCATGATACATCAACAAATACATTTAGAAAACATGGTCAATTGTTTGAAGGAAATAGCAAAAGAAGTTTAATTATTGTTCCATCGGGTTGTGGTAAAACTAATATTATTGTAAGTTTGATTGAAGATCCTAATGGTTTACGATTTGAAAATGTGTACGTTTATTCAAAGTCTTTATATCAACCCAAGTATGAATATTTAAGGACGCTTTTTAAGTCAATAAAATAAATTGGTTATTATGAATCAGAAGACGAAGAAAATATAATTTCACCTCAAGAAGTGATGCCAAACGCTATAATGATTTTTGACGACATAGTTTGTTGTAATCAGACTATCGTAAAGGACTACTTTTGTTTTGGAAGACATAGAAACACCGATTGCTTTTATTTGTGTCAAACATATTCTTCTATTCCTAAACAGCTTATTCGCGACAACGCAAATTTAATTGTTATTTTTCAACAAGACAATACAAATTTAAAACATGTTTATGATGATCATGTTAATGTTGATATGACATTTAATCAGTTTAAAGAAATGTGTTTACTGTGTTGGCAAGATAAATTTGGATTCTTGGTAATAGATAAAGATTCCACTATAAATTCTGGCAGATATCGAAAAGGATTTGATTCATACATTTACTTATAAAAACAACATCATTAGATGAAAACAGCTATTTTAAAATAATCTGTCATGAATGAACAATTAGCAAAACAACTTGTTAAATCAAGGAGTGCAGTTAAGAAAAAATATCAAGCTTTAAAAAATGCCGAATTTGAGTCTCATTCGAAACTGGAAGAAACTTATAAGCCAATGACAGAACCTTAGCAAGAATTAATTTCTACCATTGGTAAAATTGAACCCGCTGCCATAAAAGAAGAGGATCCGTCATTTATAAGATTTTATAAAACTTCAACCCCCCAAAGAACAAAAAACATAAGAAAAACTGGAAAAACTCCACTTCTCCCGACAGAAATACCATCATTTTTTGATACTAGTCTCGCATCAGTAAGTCATATCCCAACCATACAAGAAACGAGCGTTATAGCCGAAACATCACCGACATCATCATCATCATCATCATCATCAGATTCAACAATAGGGAATCTTTCAGATCTATTGGAACAAACTAGACAAACAGTCCAGACTTATGTTTGTATGCCTGCATATCAACAATGGCTAAACGACTTTCACGAATTACCTCGTAAATACATTGATGAAGGTGTCAAAGATTTAGATCATACGTTTGATCACCATTATGGTGTAGTTCATGATTTGGAAACTGAAAAATTTTTCTTGGGACTAACACAGCAACCTGTTGAGATTAATGGGAAAGATATTAAAGTAAAAGAGATTACTTATTTGGGCACTCCCGGTTTATACGAACTGCTATTTAAGAAGGATCCAAAAGGTTATAGTGCTAAAGACTTGGATAATTATATGGATATTCTAGCAAGAACTAATGCATATCGTAGGAACAACAGTCCCGATGAACAAGTTCAAGGAAATGGTTCACGTAAATATATTACAATAATAGGACCATATTTACAGAAGAAGGGAATAACAAAAACAAGAGGCTTAAACCCTTCAGCCTTAAACTTAATTTCAGCATTCACACGACGTAAGGCTCCATATAGAGTTCAAAGAACAACTTCAACTACCCAAGGATCTGGTTTAACTTTAAAAGTTAATAAAAATAATACAGATTATGTATATTGGGATAATGTTAACGAGCTTGTTGACAGACTTCGTTTATTGGTGGCCTCCATGAATGCCGGTCACACAGGTCATAATAATGAAGTTATCTCCATTATAGAAGAACTGCGAGAATCAAACATTATCATATAAGAGAATGTAACACTTGTTTCAGAACATTTACAAAATGACTATCGACAAATTTGGTTGCCACATTTCAAGTCGATACAAAATAAATAGTGTAGATATTAAAGATCTTGTCAAAAAAGTTGAAAATGAAGTAACAAATAATATTTCAAAAAATTTAAACTATATTGAAAATAAAGTAGTTGATCACTTTAAATATGGGCTGCAACAAAATCAATTAGGAATTTCAAATTTTGAAAAAGAGTTAAAGGCGCAAAATAAACGATCACTTGAAAATTTTGAAAATATTAACAATGTAATGAAAAAACTAAAAGTTTGTGAAGATCAAGTAATAACATTAGAGCAAAAATATAAACAGGAAGAAAATCATTACAAAGAAACTATAAATAATATCAACAAGAAAGTGTTAAATTCTGAGGTTAAAGTTGGTCTTGCAGAGAAACAGATAAGTGGCCTTGATAGTTTACAACAAGAAACTCAGAAGGTACTATTTAAATTACAAAGTGATATAAAAGACACCTCAAATATTGATGACCTTCAAAAAAGCTTAACAAATAATCTTATAACAAAGTTTGAGAAATTCTCAAGTGTAGTTTATGATAGGATATCAACGGAGGTGGAAAATTTTAAAAATGTTCATGATGGAATGAATAAGAATACAAAAAATATTGAAAGAATTTTGAATTTACACTTAATGGTTCACAAAAAGGATGATGAAAAATTAATAGCATTAAAAGAGCAATTTATTATTATGTCACAACAAATTTTAGAAGTAAAATCCGTAGAATCTATAAATAAAGAAGAAATAGAAAATATTAAATCAACTTTAAAAAAGAATAACAATATTTCATTAAAAATTTTAGACATTGAAAAAAAAGTTGACGAAATAAAGAACTTGGGTACAGATTTAAATATGACTGTAAATATTGATAAAATTATTAAAGATATTAAAGCATTGGAAGAATTTATTAAAAATGAAAGTATGATTTTGAAAGCGAATATTGAAAGAATAGATGAAGTAATGAGAACAAAAATTAAGGAAGAGTATTTTTCAATTCAAAAGAAAAAATTAAAGGCTTTAGAATGGATGTTGAAACTTTAAAAACAACTGAAGCAGAAGTAGTGAATAGTTTTCTTAATGGTCGACAAATATATGAGGTTCCTTTAACAGAAAGGCGAAGTGTTATTAGTATTAACTTATCCATACAAAGTATCGTTAAGAAATTAAATGAAGAATTAAATAAAATAGATGAAGGAATGGGTGAATTAGATACCATACTTAATCCAACATCACTAAAATACCTAAACACTAAAATTAAAGATAATCTTGATGATGTAAGTAAAAATATCGATAAAATTAAGGAATATTTAAAAGAAGAAGATACAATTATTTTAACTCAAAAGCTTAAAGAATGGGATGATGCATATAAAATTATTGGGATAATTATTTTGTTAAATCTTTTGATTAATCGTAATGTCTCACACTAAGGAGACGGTTGTCAATGAACTACATAAACCTGCTAGAAAAAATTATCAAAGGAGGAGGGTTATTATTAAAGGATTAAACGATTTATGGCAGGCGGATTTGGTAGAAATGCAGTCCTATGCTAACTTTAATAGGGGATATAGATATATTTTGGTGGTAATAAATGCATTTTCAAAATACGTTTGGGCCCAACCCCTTAAAAGTAAACAAGGAAAAGAGGTAACTTCAGCTATGAAATTTATATTAGACAAAACCAGTAAGCCAACAAATTTGCAAACAGATTTAGGAAAGGAGTTTTATAATAAAAATTTTCAGCAGCTTATGAACGATTTTAAAATAAATCATTACAGCAGTTTTTCAAACCTAAAAGCAAGTATAGTTGAGCGTGTTAATCGAACTCTTAAAAATAATATGTGGAAATATTTTAGCAATCAAGGTAGTTATAGATGGTATACAGTTTTACCAAATATTATTGAAAAATATAATAATACCACTCATAGCACCACAGGATGTAAACCGGTTGATGTTAAGCCCAGAAATGAAAAAACAATATTATTAAATTCATTTGCTTTTAAAAAAATAGTTGATTTAGATCATACTAAGCTTAAACAAAATGACTTTGTCAGAATTTCGAAACAAAGAGAGGCGTTTGAAAAGGGTTATACTCCAAATTGGTCTACTAAAATTTTTCAAATAAGAAAAGTGAAACTTACAAATCCAACAACATATCTTCTAAAAGATGATAAAAATGAAAATATTAAAGGTGGTTTTTACCAAGAGGAGTTGCAGAAAGTGAAGCACCCCAATGTCTACTTAGTTGAAAAAATATTAAGAAAGAAAGGAAATATGGTACAAGTTAAATGGTTAGGATTTGACAAATCTCACAATTCATGGATTTTAAAAAAGGATGTATTGTAATAATATAATATTCCAACAAACAATACTCATGTGGTATTATGCATATTAAAAATAAAGCAACAAAACTATTTTAACACATTTTTATTTTTAAACCTCTGATTATAAATGATATTTCTATGATTTATATCTAATATTGCACTGATTGTATTTTCACATCATTTAATCCTTTCCTCAAAACGAAGTTTGTCCAGGTAGCAGCTTTGATAATCACCTTTTCGTGCATTCTAGAAGCATAGTTCAGGTTAGTTCAGGTTCAAACAATTAGTAAATACATTTTGTTTTTAGCTTCATTAAAATTCACCGATTTCTTCATAGTATTTTCTTTTTGGTGCTGTTTTTCTTAATTTCATCTCCAAGCTGTTTGGGTACATCATAAGCATTTCCAACATCGTACTCACATTTTCACTATTAGAAAGTTGTCTATGATTTAATCCATCATAGACACTCGTTAACAAGTCTGTGGAACCATTCAGGCTAGTTTGAAACACATTGATATATTTTTCAAATTCTTGTTTTATAAGGATTTGCAACCTATAATAAATTAATTCTTGTATTTCAAACAATTTATCTATAGTATCTTTAGCTAGATATAGATAATCTCCAACACCTTTTTGAATTTTAATAACACAACATTGATTAAGTTGTTCGAAATTTATTGTAATATCACCAAATTTGAGTGGAAATGGACAACTATTTGATGAATAAAAATAGTTGACTATAACTCCTTGATACTTAAGAAAATTTTTCCAATCATCTTCACATAGAATAATGTTAAATCCTTGTTGACTACCAATATAAATTTTTGGAGAAAAATCATGTAAGCTAATTCCATCACACACATATTTCAAAACTGAATTATTTAAACTGTAGAACTTACTATTTAAAAGCTTTTCTTTAGTAATTTTTGTTAAGTTATTCTTGGAATCACCACTAATATATGACATGGTTTGAATGCTTGACATCTTACAGAACTAAAACTGCTAAGGTTACACACACATTTTATATAACTCCCCCCACCCAAAATGGAAAATCGTAAACATGCAAGTTTAACTAAATTGAGGAGGAGTAGTTTTCATACATTCTAATTATAGCATTTATAAAACAAAATTGATATTATTGTTAAGGTGGTAAATATAAGTGTAGATAATAACAAATTTAAAATACCAAAAACCTTACAATGTGAAGTTTGTTCATATTTAGTTTTAGTGATATTTTCATATCTACTCCTATTAACTAATTGATTTTCCACTATTTTATTACTATTTCTTATCCATTAGTATCCAAAATAGTTCGGTTAGGATAGTAATATAATATTTTAAAATATTCACTCCCAATTTCACCTTTTCTTAATAAATGTGAGAAAGTTGATGTGCTATTGTTATTAATTCGTTCATACATCATATACTTACAATTTTGATCTATATCTGAATTATTCGCAAAGCACACCATAGCACGAATTACTCTATGTGGTTCATAGACATATAACATACTGTTTGTAATGTAATATAACAGAATATAATGGGTTAAGATCATGATTAAAACACAATTATACACTCGATATGAATTTATTAACGAAAACAGAAGTATAATTTTGAGTATATTTACTAGATGTGTGGCAAACCTACAATTTTTAATGACTAACAATTATACTAATCAACATCAATTTAAATACTTGCCAATAAATTATTTAAAATACAGTCTTAATAATGGCCAACACAATAAAGAATACACCAATTGTTGTCAGATATTTATCAACTTTAAGAATGCCTGGAGGATCATCACAATTAACAAGTTGTACAGTACTTTTATATTTGTTGTACCACAAACATTCGGCAAATTCGCAGTTTTTGGACAATCTATAATGTTCAATAATAGGACAATCATAACTAGTCCACTCAAATACTTCAACACCACAGTAAAAACATTTGCAAACATCTTCAATGGATGTATAATAAAAACCAGAACTTGCCAACATATCTGGAGATAGCTTTCCTGTCCATTTTTTAAAGGAAGTTAATCTGGTTTGATACTTCTTAAATGAACAGTTCTCAATTTCTCTGTCAAACGATTCTAAACACATGATTTATTTGAGTAAATATTCTTTACAAATGATGAAATTTACTACTGATTTTCATATTTATGCTACAACCTTAAGTGGAAGGGGTAATATTCACATCACTTTCATGTTCCATAAACCACAAATAAAATGGAATATCCTGGTGTTTCCACGCTAAAGTATCAAAACTATTTGGTATTTTAAATCTTTTATCGTCAGATGAAGTTAGCGCTAATTTGTTTACCATTTCTGTATATATATTGTGTGAGCGAGATCTAAACATGTACATTGAGCAAAAAGTTTTCGAATTTTTTTCTACAACATCTTTATAGTGTATAAGATTTAGCTGCTTATTAATACTGCTCTTTTTAATTCCTTTGGCCTTTTTAAGTAGACAAGTTTCGGTCTTAATACAATAAGCTTTCGCCCCAGTACCATAAAAGCATTCAATTGGTTCACCAGCATATTCATCTTTAAATTTACCAACAACAGACTTAGTTATATGCATATTATAAATATTAATATCTTTATAATTTGATGTGTCATACATATGAATATTATTTTTTATGTCTTTATATACATTGTCAGTTTCAATTTCTAAAATGAGGGAGTCAGTATCAGTATATAGTAATTTAACTTTACCTTTATAGAGTTGTTTCAAAACACCATAAAAAAAATCATACATAACATTTTTAGATATATCTAAAATAGAAAATCCAACATAAATGGGTTTATTATATTTAACTAGTACTTTTTGCATTTGAATGGCAACTAAATGTTCCGAAAATATGGTGTGATCTTTAAAGTATGGTTTCGCTATAAGATTTTCAGCACCATCTCTATTTTTATTTTTAGCCCAAGTAGTCACCAACCTAACATCTGTCCTAGTATCAATATTTTCCATGGTTTTACCATATATGCTATTATTTGCCAATTTATATGTGCTTCTTTCAAATTCGTTTCTTAGTTTAGTGTTAAAGTCAATATATTTTTTTAACCATGGAGATTGTGTGAAGCGAATTACTCTATGCACTTTGGTTAATTTCATACCATAATTTATGCATTGTTTTAAAGATGTATAATGAATTATATATTTTTCTTTATTGTTTAAATTTGGAATTAACTTAAAACTTTTCGAGTCTTGAGGTTTTAGATTTTCAGGACAAAATGGATATTCGTTATGAGATTCGTGTAAATTCTGAGGGTATTCTAGATCAACCTCCAACACATAACCTCTTTCGGATGTGTCAGAAATGCTCATTATATTTAAACTTTCAATTTCTTGTTCTGAAAGCCAAGCAAAATTGCTTTGTGGTAGATATTGGGACATTGCATATCCGTATAGGTTGGTGGCATCAAGGTACATAATATATTTAGTTGGTTTTGAATTATCATAGCCTGATAGGAATTTGTTATTTGCTACAGACTTTCTACTTATACAAGTACTAACTCCACCCCTTATATTATTTTTAAAAAAATGCAACATATCTGGATCGGTTAACAATTCTAGCTCTACATTAGTCATGCGCAAACATGCGTCAAGGCTAAATCCTGGATAACTATAATAATGGACAGCTTCCAGCTTATACTTGTTCAAACATGTTTTTCTAAAATTTTGAAATATATCAGCCAATAGTAATACATCAGATTTGAGATAGATGTCTGAATAATCACCTATTGTAGCACAATGAAAAATATTCCAAACACGTTTTGCCCGCTCATATTCTTCAACACTAATATGTTCATCTGTTAAGTTATTGTAAAATTGTTCTTTTTCTGGTAGGTTATAGACATCTAATTTAGAAAAATCATCAATGTAGTCGTAAGGAAATACACCCTTTTGACGAATATATTTAAATTGTTCATCATCTGTAAAATATTTCCTAATTTCGCTACATTGACAATCACTAAGTGTGTCAGATAATTTTCCTAACGAATATGGTAAGAATTGAAAAGAATCTATAAACCTAAGTCTAATATACTTCTTTTTTGATGAGTTTGTTTTTTTATCAAAATATGTGTCAACTTCTATACACTTTTCAAAGGAGATATATTTTTCCTTGTTTTGTGCGATTACTGAAAGTTGTTCTTTGTTCTGACATAAATTTTTTATAAATAGGTGTGAATCATAATTTCTTAAGTTATGAAATACAATTGGAATAAAATTTGGTTGCTTATAATTTAAATTGCATACAGAATGAGCTGGACCCCTATACTTGCCAGTAATGTGACAATGGTCTGCAACTTTAATATGATTGTTCAAAATTGGTTTTTCACAAATATGACAATCATTGGCATAATTGTAAGATAATTTTTCCATAACATGAACATCTCTTTCCAGAAAATTTATGAAAGTTTGCTCACATTTAGAACCTCTAAAGAATTCATATTTCGATACACTATCATCAAATGAGCACTTAATGTAGTATGCAAACGAGTGTGGAATATGTTCAACTTTTTTTATTGTGTAAGAGCCAGTAGGATTTAAATTAATTTTATGGTCATTATTGATTGGTTTTAGAATGCATTCAAAATCTGCATATATTACAAATGGAACTTTCATTTGTTTTTGAATGTTTTCAAACTTGAGAATATTTTCTGGAATGTTACTGCCAAATTTGTCCATTTTTAATTCCCTTGATGGTAAGGTTATTCTAACAAAATCACAATCATAAGTGTTGTGTCTAACTAATAATTCTTCCGAACCAAAATATTGCAAACAACCATCACAAAGAAATTTTTTTCCTTTATGTCTAGATAATTGTTTATCGAGCAGTTTCGATAAATCTGAAATATAACAATAATGAAAATTTCCTAAGTCATCACCAATTAGCAGTAAATTGACGTGATGATATAGTTTACTTTTCGTATAATGTAATGGACCAATTATTTCATACTGTTTTTTAAAAGCTGTTTGAACTTTTTCTAATGTATAAACATTTACTGAAATATTATTTTGTTTTTCAAATTTTGGGATATCTTTAATAGTTATAGGAAAGTTAATACCTGTCAAATTTAAAATTGTTGAGTAGTGTGGATATGATGTTGTCTTGAAGTTTGCTCTGGTTGATGGAAAGAGTGAGGCTACAATTGCCCACGCAAAGCAGTATTCATCATTATTTTGAATATTGACTACGCCCATGTTCATTTTGAATTCTTTTGGCAAAGGTATATATGATGTGGCTCTTAAGGGGTTGAATTTATTATTGTTTACTTCCACATGCAATAATTGGATTAACATCCAACCTAAAAAATATAAATTGATATACTCTTAATTCTAAAAATGCTATTGGAGTGTTATACTTTCTTTTATAGTATTAAAAATGGTTTACCTGAATCTTTTTCCGCAAACTCGCTCGACTTTCCATCAATTATTTTAATAATTTCATCCAATTCGACTGTTATATCTGAGCTATCGCACAACACTCTGTATGGAGTATTGAATGATTTTATATGCTTAGTTTCATCTCTTGGATTCATGTATAGACCAAATAATTCCATATTCAATTTAATGCATGTGTGTCTTCGAATCTCATTCCCCATAATTTTTTTAATTTTTAGTGACAGTTCCATAAAAAAATCTTTAATGTTTAAATAATGGGCGGTGGGGGTAATCTTGTAGGAAATGATTCTTTCTTGAAAAGCTGATTTAATTTTTTCTACTTGGTTTTCTAATGTGCTTTCACTAGAATTTGATTTGTGTGAATTTGTTCTCATGTGATAAGACCATAACTTCTTTATGATAAATTTCCTACATTTTTGACAATATTTGCGATCTAGAAAATAATTTTATAAATTACTACTTGAAGTTAAATGTCACATCATAAAATTACAACACCCTCAAATATTTTAGTAGATTGATTTAAAAAATTCTATAGAAACTTACCAAACTTTGGATTTGATGTGTGGTTTCGAACAGTGGTTTTAATTTAAGGTTTTTCTTCAGCCTTTTTACAAACAGTTTTCACATGACGCTTTAAATTATCTATCCTTGAAAACGTTTTCTCACAAAATGGACACTCAATGGTCATTTCCACTACCTTCTAGTAAACGATGCAATGAAATAAAAGTAAAACTAGCACAGGTTAAATACATCGAATGATGAGAAGAGGGGGGAAAGTTAAAATGAATTAACAAACTCATCGAAAAGCTGGTTTAGGCGCATAAAATTTTGCTGTTGTCGGTTTGCTGCCGAACTTTCCATGTATCCAAATAAAAACGAAGTGATTTTAATTTTGCCAAACTTTTTAATGAAATATTATTAGACTTACTTTTGTTAAATTTAGGTTCAGCTGATGGCTGTGGTGGTGTTTTTGAAACATATGAGTCATCGTCACTTGAAATATCTTCGTATGTTGATAAATTTTGAGTTGGACTATTTATTGGGGAAATTATAAGATTATTTGAATATATTCCCAAATAATCGTTAATTATAGGCAAATTGTTGTCTTGAGTGTAAACCATGTCGCTATTGTCTGGTTCGTCATCTGTAAAAAGTGAGTCTATGTTCATGTTGTCCAAATTTGTTTCGCTTATGGGAGAATAATCTTGCAATAAGTTTGTGTCAATTAAATTAAAGTCGATTGGATCTGTTGGTATTTCACCAAAGGCTTCAAAAAATGTTATTTTTGTGAGGTCTGTATTGTCAGTATCACTTTTTGGAAAAACTAAGTATTCTTCTAAAATATTTCTGATAGAACTTAAATTTTGTTCACTATTTTGCTCCATTTTAGTAAATTTTTATATTCACTTAGTTTGAGATTCAGTTTTCGATAAGTTGGTTGCACACTAGAGTTTTCGCCACTAACGTATTTGTTCTCACACTTACTACTATTCACAAAGACGACTCAACAAAAATTAGAAATCATAGGGAAATGTTGGTAGGATGGCTTTTATAGAAACAAGAGTGGGCTTGGTTGGGTGTGACTAGTCTCTGTAACGCCCTGCTCTTCTGTCTCTGCCCAGTTCTTCGATCTCTGCCCACTAAAGTAAGATAAAAGCCTACAGTTTAGCAACTGTTGTCGAAAATTTGAGTTTGCTGAGTCAAAGTTAGAGAATATTAAAGTAAAGTGTGTTAAAATGGAAAATGTGCCGATGGATATCGAGTTAATAGCGCCACAATTTGACTATCCCGAGTTCAGTGAAGACAATTTTGAAGCATCATTTCACCACATGCAAAGAGAAGATGTGAATAATGTTGCGATAGTTGAAGTTGAGTCAGGAGACGAACATATGGAGCTTGACGTTGAAGACGATGCAGCTAGCATTAATATGGCTATGGTTAGTTCACCACAACAAACTAATTATTTGGAAAAAGTGTTTTGTGTTAGTCAAAGTTACATTATTGTGCAAACATCAAGGGTAAATACGTTGTGTCATTTTTGTTATTACATTCACCAATACTTCTTAGATTCTATGTCAACACACACCCATGTAAATACACATATTAAGCGGAAAATGGGAAATTCCAACCTTGATCTACATTGCTCAATGTGTTCTAGGTCGTTGTATCAGCTTGTTTTACCAGAAATATGTTTACAGTGTAATAATGGCAATGAACACACTGAAGCTGATTGGGATACTAACATTCCCATAATCCCCTAAGAATATTTTTGTTTACAATATTTATGTCTTAATTGAATTGTCTACCTAACTTTAATTAGTATTTGTACCATTTAAATAATATAAGTCATAGTATAGTATTTTAAATTAATGTGTAGTTTTTTGTTTTTCACAATGTGACACTTTTGTGGTGTATTTTATATAATTTTACTTGTTAACTCTAAAATAAATAAACTTACCAAATATAATTTTTAAGAGGAGTGGGGGAGCACAAGCCATCGGTATAAGTCCTCTACTTCGTTTCAAATAAGCACATAAAATGATATTTTTTTTGTTTTAATTGACTTCATTTGGTATGTATTTAAGTAACTGTGTACAATGTGACACTATTATATAGTTTTGAGCAACTGCAAAATATATAGATAGTTTTTTAAATTAAAAATTTGCATATTAATATTTCTGCTTATAAGCTTCAACTTAAGCTGTGACATTTTAATAAAATATAATCTGACGTGTTACTACAGCAGTATAAATAATTACTATTCTATAAACTAGGTGTCGAAACACCCTTACTTTTGTCTTGCTGTTGCTAGTATAAAAAATGTAGAATGAATCTTCACTACTCTAGTTTTAAGATTTTATTATAGGTAAGGCTTGCAAATAACTTTTATTTGTAAATTAAACCACAAATCTAAATTAAATATTTTTTATTATACAATTTACATATATACAAATTAAAAAGTATCCTTCATTTGTGTATAGAAACAATAAGGAAACTCAAATATAAGGGAAAAAAACCAGTTTATTCCTATAAAGAATGTTAGTGACATAAATTTTCTTTAATAACACTGAAATATACTTTATACATAAATTTAAACAATTAATACTATCTAGGTGCAAAAATGTGTTTAAGGAAAGGAAACTGAAATATAAGAAAAAAAACAGTTTATTCCTATAAATTAGTTAGTGTCTCCAATTTTTTTTAATAACACTGAAATGTACTTTACAAATAAATTTAAATAATAATAATATCTATGTGCTAAAATAACAAAGAAATTATTTATTACATGGCTTACATACTAAGTCAAATTATTCTCAGAATATAGACAATTATTAGATATAACGAATAACCTAAATGTATAAAAATTAAACTGTATGTTAGCTATTGCTCTTTTTTTCAGAATGGCTCTGTCAATGCAACTTTATTTAGGTACAAATATAAATCTAACACCAACAGCGCGCTACTGTCGCAGACAATAATTGGCGATTAATAATTGGTGACAATCCATATTCGATGTCTATTATAAATGGTATGCAATTCGAAATATAATGTGTCACTAGTTTTAAAGCATAAAAATAAACTTAAAACTATAAAATCAGTTTACTACTAATGTTTGGTTGTACAATTCATGCTTAAGTTCGAGTTGAGATCTAAAAGCACTAATTAAATTCATTCGGCGTTCTATGTAGAAACTTGAGCATAAGTTTAATTTTAGAAATTCCTCATAATATTTGTGAGATTATTTAAATATATTTTAAATTTTCACTTTTAAACTTAATTCATAATTGTACAACATTTTAAGCTAGCTTATATACATTTGTTTTTACCCTAACTTATATCTTGTTTGCACAATTGGACATTAATAGATCAAAGGTACGTATATCGAGTGCAAGGACAAGAATTCTTTAAAGTACTTACTAGATCTGAATAAACATACACAAATTGGTCTCACGAACAAAATCACATAGATTTAAATGCACATAACACACAAACACTTAGTTGTTCTATGATGAATGGTACGGAAGTATAGTGATGTTTCCTAGAGAGCTTCACTATGTGGAGGATATGGTACAGTCCTGATCAGGACCTACATTCTGTTCCGCCCCTGGGTTTTCGATTTGTTGTTGTGGTGGGTCGTCAGGGTGCGGAACAGTTGTACTGATGGTGTTGTCTTGTACCATATCCTCTGGAACATGCCGCCATCCAGCTTGAAATTGGTGGCGATGTTCATCCACATTCCGGGCGCCAACCGCTATTTGAATGCGATTATTTACAAGTCGAATTCGGCGCCCGTTTCACTCTCTAGGTTGCGGCACTGCTGCGTTTGGATTCATTTTTTACGTAACTTTAACTCTCAAACTTAAACTCTTGGTGGTACTTTAGAAAATGAATTCGCAATCTCGAGTCTCTAAACAATTAGGGCGTGTGTATGGTACCAGCTTCCCAGGGCGGAGCCAAAAGCTGTTTGCAGTTTGAACCTATAAGAAAATGGTGGATGGCAACAGTTCGAGAACTGGAATGAATTGTAAGATGTAATGTAAATATAATATGTTTTTGCGATGTCTGGCCCTTAATGATCTTGAAATTCCCTATATGTCTCGAATAAATTCTTCTGCTTCAATGTTACGCATGTAATGCATCTTTATTAATGATCCTTTGTGGTCTCGTGAAGAAATTTGCAAACAATGGGTTTGCAAAAATGGCCTTACGAACAATGGTTCATTATAATTGCAAATTAATTCAGCGGGCAAGTAAGATTTAAGAAAGATTAAAATACAATGTTAGTCTCTAGACGCTGTTATATATTCTAAGGCTAACTTTGCTTTAATGAAGTATAATATGTTGCTTTCAAAGGTGGATTCTGTAGTACATAGGCTTATGTTCAGTAAAGGTGATATTTGCAATAGTTTCGGAGGAGGAGGAGGTTTTTGCCCCGTCCTATTTGGAGGACCTCTGTGTGTTCCCCGTGCTTTATTTTACTCCTGATTCCCTCCTCTTTCCCCAACAAAATACTACTCTCACGGTCAAGAACAGTTAAACAATAATCAGCACTTTCTGTGTATAAAAACCGGAGCGTACGATGGGCAAGGCACCTTCGTCTTTCCGACTTGGTCACCTCCCATACCCTCAGGAGTGCTATAGAATGAACGATCTAAGCCCCACTCCTGAGTCCTTCCTTTAAAAGAACACCCCCTCAGGAGCGCTATAGAACGAACGATCTAAGCCCCTCTCCTGAGTCCCTACTGTAAACCTACTATCCTAGTTAGCATCCCCTAGTAGGACCCAGTTACGCCTCCCAAAAAGGTCCAACGGAACATGCTAAGCGAACTCTGGGCTACTGGGTAACTTATTATAAAATACTTATTTTAATAAAAGGGTACTTTGTTTTTAGACGAGCGTCTTATTTCCTACTCCAAGGCTCCTCTAGGACCAAAACAGCACTAAGTCGTGACAATATAGAGTAATTGTGCAAATGTCTTACGAGGAATATTGCGTATAAGTATGTTATGTATGTTGTCAGGTCCGGGTGCCTTGCATATGGGTAGTGTTTTAATCACTCCATGCAAGGTTCCGGGTCTAATTAGTATTTTCGGTAGTAAGTACTGTCGGCGGTATTGGGTACGTTTGTCTGGTCAAGTTTATTGTTCGATTAGTTATGTAATTTTGTTCGTCTGTCGTGTTTTCAGGAGAAACACAGACTGCGGCCTGTGATGCGGCTAGGCAGTCTGCTTTCTCCTCGTCTGTCTGTACTTGGTTATTTTGTAAAGTTGGTATTTTTCGGAATTTCCTCTTTAGGCGCTTTGTTAAGCGCCACAGAGAGGAATCCTGTGCTGTAAGTCCGTTTAGTGTGTCTGTCCATGTATCGTTTTTATGTTTGTTAATTTGGTCTCGTATTGTACGTTGGAGTTCGTTCATGCGTAGTCTGTCAACTGGTCGTTGCAACCGTTGCCATTGTTTTCGAACTCTGTTTTTAAATTTAATTAAATTTAATATCCCCTGAGGGAGTTTGTCTTCCTTATGACGTATTTTGACAACGGTTGCAACTTGGTCTCTTGCATGTTGTATGTTTTTTGTAAGTTTGTCTACTTCGTCTTCAATTTCGGTTGTTGAATTTATGTTTTTGTTAATTGTAGTTTGTTCGTTAAGTATTTGTCTGTATTGTCTCCAGTTAAGGTTTTAAGTAAGTAAGTGGTGTTCGGTGCCTCGTAAGACATTTGTACCTGCCATTGTATAATGACCGGTAGGTGGTCTGAGTTTAGTTTGTCAAGTACAGTTGCCTCGGAGAGGCCAAGTATGTTTTTGTTTATAAATAGATCGATATAAGTTGGTGTCATGCCATTCGGCGGGTAATGACTTGGCCTCTCCGAGGCAACTAATTGTAGGTTATTGTCTGTCACGTAGTCAAATAAGAGGTTTTCGTAATGATTGTTTTGATGATTGCCCCACATATCATGTCGACCATTTAAGTCACCTGTCATGAGAACCTTCTCAAAGTTGGCAAAGAATGGGTCTAAATCCGCATTAGTCAGCTGCATACGCGGTGGTGCGTATGCAGCTGTTATGATTACCCCGTTACGTAATCGAAATTTTGAATTTGCGAGTAGGGGAGTGAACTTTTAACGATTAAGGCCACGCCCCCTCCTGGCACATTGCGGTCGGCAAGATAAACCGCAAAGTTTTTGATTTTAAGTTTGTCATTCTCTGTCAACTTTGTTTCGGTGACGCAAGCCACGTCTACATTGTATTTAGAAAGAAAATATATGAATTCGCCTGTCTTATTTTTTAAACCATTAGCATTCCAATTCATGATCTTTAAGCTCAAGGACCCTCTCCTGGAGCTGTTTTTATTTTTGTTTTTGTTAAAATTTATATTATTATTATTAGAATTATTTTGTTTATTTAAGCTCGCCATCTATACATCATATTTTCCACAGTTTTGAGTGAACTCAAGGATATTAATGAGCTTTTCGTGCATAGTTGGCGAGCTTTTTAATACCTGGACAAAGTCCTTGAGCATTCGTATTATGTTAGTCTTATTGAAGTGTTTCAGGTCATTAAACACCCCTAAGAGGTCTCCTACCTGGTTTTGAGATTCGTTCGCACTCACTTTTGATGCACTAGGCTGTTGCCTGTGCGCTGTTTGATGGTGTGGCTGCTCTCGCTGTTGATATTGTTGTTGTTGTTGTGGAGGCTGTTGTCTCGAGTGTAGTGGCGGGAAGTTGGAGGGATTTAATGCTGGGCCACTTGCCCTGGCCGAATTGTTGACCCCACTTGCCCTGGGGCTGTTCTTACTGGTCCATGCATTGTGGGTGGGCATGGGGGCATCGATGTACTCGGGCTGTTCATTTCTTTGGTTTTGCGCCATTTTACGAATTTTAAATATGTAAACTGGACAGTGCTTATCATTTGACATATGAGCACCGTCGCAGTTTGCGCACTGTGGAGTAAAGTTAGGGGTGCAATCTCTGGTCTGGTGAAGTCCGGCACATTTCATACATCTAACCTGGCGGTGACAATAGGTAGTTGCATGGCCCCAGATTTGGCACCGCTTACACTGCATAATTGTCGCTTGTGTCTTTCGTCTTTTCCATGTAATCGAGATATGTTGGAGGTAGGTTATTTTTTGTAATTTTGTAAGTGTCGTGTTCCTGTGAAAACTGCCATATATAAAGGGTTAAATTGCGTTCGTAGTCTGTAAACTTGTCGGCAGTTTAGTCCGTGTACGTCCGTGAGTTCGTTTTGCACTTCTTCGGGGGTGGGTTCATTTTGAAGTCCGCGGATGATAAACGCGTTAGTTTTTTCAGTTTTTTGTGCGTAGGTGTGAAAATTGTTCTGTTCGTCTGTCTTTAGTAAGCGTAGATATGTGTTATATGCTTCTATATTTCCAAATTGAACTATTATAGTCTTTTTAGCAAATTTCAATATATAGTCTTTGGTTATGGTCTGTAGATGGTCTTGGAATTTTATGAAATTGTCACGTCTGCCGAAATTACCATCAACTACAATGGGGGGAATCTGCTTCTTTGTTATTGTTTGTTTGTCTGTTTGGTTTGGTTTTATTGTTTGTTGAGTTTTTTGTTTGATCTGTTTACGTATTGGTACGTTGTCTGTTTCGTCATCGTCGCTGTCAGAGTGTGGCGTAGTCGGTATTTCTGGGGCGTCGTTTGGTGTAAGCGGTGCATAGCGATTCTGAGTTTGTGTCTGGGGCTGGTAGGGCTTCAGCATTTGATTGAGGTGGAAGGTTTTTCCAAAATTTTTGGAAATCTTCACTGGGTTCGTCTCAGGTGATGTGGATTGATGTCGTCGCTTTCGGGCAGCTACTGTGAATGGGGTGGTGTCGCTGGTTTCCATTTCTTCGTCTGTCGTTACTGGATGCACGATAGTTAGAGGTTCTGCAACGCTATGCATGAGAGGGTTCTGGTCTCTGTTGGGGGGGATGTACTGTATAGGGCGGTTATCCGTTAGGCTAGGGGGGGTATTTGTTGGTGTGGTGGCCTCTTCGCTCTCGTATCCGCTGTGATAGTTGGCGGCAGGGGTGGTTTTCTTCGTCGTCATCTTTGGTTTCAATGGCTCTGGCACTGCGAAGTCGTCATCGGTGGCTCGTGGGGGCGTTGACTACAGTTGAGGGCGGAGCCACTCTGGTCGGCGAGTGGCCAACCGGTCCTCGCTGCACTGGTCTGGGTTTTGATTTGGGGGCGGGGCCTTTGAGTTTTCGCTTTCGGTGTTTCTGAAAAAGAAAATCTACTTTTGGGGGTTGGGGGGATAATTGTTGTCTCTCCGTGGACTTTCACTAAGTGATCCACGATTTCAGCTCGCGTTTTTGAGTCTAATTTCGTGGTAGTTGAGAGAAAAAATATTTTGCGGTATTTATTACAAATTGAACATTTTTCAATTTCTACATTGGCTCTTAATTTCAGATTTAGTATACCACGGGTGGCTTTCACACGCCCTGCGGGCTCACTTAAGGTGCTTTCCGCATCGCTCTGGTCGGTAAAGCTGTCGCTACAGTCGTTTCTTGAACTAGTCATTCAGTGACCCGCACTTGTTGGTCTAGTGACCGTTACTTTTATGTTAAAAATATTTCGTCACTCGCGTGTTTAATGACGCGAAATGTCTATAGTTTATTAAAATATAATGTAAATATGGTCCCACAAGCACTAAAACTAATATTTATACAGTTATACACTAATTAAAAAGTCTGAAAGTCTACTACTATAAAGTCCATTAACCCTAATATTGTACCTGTTTTGATGTTTTCTGCTTATAAAACACCCACAAAACACATCGCCAGAGTGCGGGGGATGTTTTGGCACCCCCAGGGACGGTTTTGGCACCCTTCAGTGCACTCTGGGTAGCACAATTAATTAAAACTACAGGAAATGTTAGTCCCCAGTACTTTATTTTACACGAAAAATTAATGTTTCTATTGTTTATTATATTCAGTTAGCTCGCCTGTCCATCCCCGAATTAGGGGAGGCCACGTTACGCTGCAAAAAGA
The DNA here is from genome assembly GCA_963920685.1 of Polydrusus tereticollis. Classification (NCBI taxonomy): domain Eukaryota; kingdom Metazoa; phylum Arthropoda; class Insecta; order Coleoptera; family Curculionidae; genus Polydrusus; species Polydrusus tereticollis. Next base: position 28,922,898 of record OY987334.1, read on the forward strand.
ATGTTTTTCCACGAAAAACGCGAAAAATCGAAAAGCACGTGTCACAAATACAGTGCGAAAACTCCTTTATTTACAATTTTTTGCGAGATCTAAACAGCGATAAGAGAGCTTAACGCTACACGACTGCACAGTCCGAGTACTTGCGCAGCAGTGGACGAGAACTAAATTTAATAATTAATTTTAAAATGTTTTTATTATTTTCAATAGACATTTCACCTATTTCTTGTGGTATAGGCCCCTGGAGCCAATCTCCCCCGACTCGGTAGTGCAACTACCTTGTCGGTTCACTAGCCTACCCTGGGTGCCCTAAAACCGGGGGCGCAGCAAGACCCCTAAATGGTGAAATGAATTTAAATTTTTGAGCACTAAAACTCGCGTTCCAGCAGGAGCCTCTCCGGGTATTCTTTGTTTAACATTGCTCGAAAGCGTGACATTAGGAATATGTAACATTGATTTAAAAGTCGTGAATTGGAATGCGTTTGACATTTAGGGAAAAATCTTCCAAAAAACCCCATTAAAATTGAAGGTACAACGTAGCATGACTTACGACCATTCAGGTGGCTTAAAGCTTATGCAGGGCAATCCTGTCTCGTTCGTAAAAGTGAACAAGTAGAAAAGGTTTTTAATTAAATTTTGAAACGAATCATGATTTGACGTGGATTAGTAGGAATGAAAGAGGCCACTGCTTAAATTTTGTTCATATCAGTATTTATAGTCAGGCTAACTCCCTTAGCAAGCTCCTACCACTGCATTAGTGGGCGTTTTAGAGGAATTGTGTGCGCGTTGTTCAAAAATTTTTGAGTAGTGCTGAGTTTCAGGTCTACTAGCAGTCTCCGCCCACAATTCGGGTTTGGACCAATAGCAGACCTGGAACTCTGGTGTTGTGTTTGTCTGTATTTTGTGTGTGTTATTGTTTTATGTTTAATTGTATTGTGTAATATGTTTCTTTTAAATTGTAGGGGTGAAGTGTTAATACAGTTAAGGGAGGGGCTGGTGCCAGAGAGGCAGCCTGACGTACAAAGGTCCGTGTTTTACATGTCTGTTTTCGTCATGTCTTAGTTCAGTTATGTTTGTTGTCAGTGGTGAGTTGTGTATGTTATGTAAATAAAATTTAGTGGAAATGTCGATTATGTGCTGTCGTATGTCGTCTACAGCGGCCATATGGTGAAGATCTGCGATGCGCGCATATCTCCCAGAGGATGTGACGCATTGCAGAATCTTATTCTCAAATCTTTATAGCCTTGATAATTGCGTATTAGATGCAGAACACCATATGGGCGCTGCATATGTCAAGATCGGTCTAATTATCTGTATGTAAATTAGTCTCTTGTTCGTAGGTGATAGTGGGGATTTAGGGGAGATAAGGGAATAAAGGCTTTGCATTGCTGCAAAAGCCTTTTTTAAGGTATTGGAAAAGTGAGTCTGAAATGACAGTCTTTGATCCAAAGTTAGTCCTAAGTAAACAAGTTTGTTAGTTGGTTGTATGTAAGTAGTATATTTAAGTGATCGCAACCACACAACCCCATGAGAGTGTGGCCACACTCTCACATAGTTACCTAGTCCTACATGATTGAGATTGCCGCCACACCAACCTGTATAGATTTAATTACTTCATTTACATCTTCCTACACGATTGAGAGTGCCGCCACACAAACTTGTATAGATTTAATTATTTCATTTACATCTTCCTACACGATTGAGAATGCCGCCACACAAACCTGTATAAATTTATTTATTTCATTTATATCTTCCTACACGATTGAGAGTGCCGCCACACAAACCTGTATAAATAGATTTAATTATTTCACGTTTTACATCTTCCTACACGATTGAGAGTGCCGCCACACAAACCTGTATAAATAAATCTAATTATATAATTTTACGAGATTATTTCTTCCTAACTTTAACCCCACTTAAGTAAAGTAGGATAACTATACTGCCGTCCTAAAATCAGATGCCGTATCTACAGAAAGCACCAAAAGAGATAATTGAGTTTAAAATTTTCTTAATAGCCTGTAAGTATTTACAATATTTTAAAGAAACCAAACGTACTTTTTTTATTTACATCGTTTTAAAGAAATATTAAACAAAAAAAAATAAAAAAAAACATACATTTTGATTTAGAAAGTTAGATACGGCATTTTAAACTATCATTATATCTTAGTTAAACTAAATAAAAATGCGGCATATGAACATGTAAGTGCTAATAATAAACATACTTTGCAACAATGACATACATTTAAGTGTTTATATTGTTTACAGGTTTGTCATAAGACAGTCAATTATTTTATTCAAATTGTTTTTAGTCATCAGCTTCTGGTAAATTTACCCAAAAATTCTTTCTATTCTCCGGCATAACGCCGCCAAGATCTTTTATAATGGCGGCCTTTTTTGATTTTGGAAATCCTTTAGGTCCATTACGACGGTGTGGAACAGTTTGGGACATAATACCATCTTTTTCATCGCCATTTTGCATATAAAATCTAATTTCTCAAATTCACTGTCAAATGACATTTTACATTGTAAAAGGAAATTTCCACGAGTAACCTTTATTTGGACAATGTCAGATAAATAAATTCGTTTACTATGTTGTTTCATCTTTGCCTCTGATTTGAGATCTTTCCACTTGAAAAAGTCTTGATGCGACATTACTTTTACTTCTGTTTTTGATTTTTGTGCTTTTTGCACAGCATGGACAAAATCATCAAAATCGTAGACCTTCCCTTTTTTTTTTTTAGTGACAGCTCCACCTGATGGTGGAAGCTATCTGCCGACATAAAAGTATGTCCAGGCTCAAAAAAGTTAAAAAATATTTCATTTGCGGATAGCTCAGAAGAATCAATTACCTTAACCAAAAATGAAAGTAGGCACCAATTTTTATTTTGGCTTGAGCAGTTAACAAGCCAAATTATAATTCTAGGTGCATTCCTATATTTAAGAAAGAATGCATAAAAACAGCTTACAATGTCTTCTTTGTCCCTACCAGATATAGCTTCATTCCACAGAACTGCAAATGCCTTATGTTGTATCTTGGATCCTACTGGAACAAAGCTTTCATTATAAGTTGTTAGTCTTTTAATAAATAAAACTTTTATAAAGGTTTCAACCCTAGGCAACATAATAATTTTTTGCAAGTCTGCAGAAAAACAAACAGTACCATCTTCGAACTTAGTTTTGGCGTGTACTTGATACGACTCTCTCGACTGTTTGGCACGGTCAATATGTTTTTTCCAAGTAGAACATTTGTCGCAGTTCTCTTGAAAATCATCTTTTGTGTGACCGTGTATATTAAATTCCTCGCAAGATTCACACTCCTCGTGTCCTAAGGAAGCGAATGAAATGTTTTTTGACTTAACGCGCAAACGATAAGCTTCATAGCTTACTTTCATGTTTGGATTTTCAGGTTTAAACAGGTCGAACATTACAGCAACGGAAATGTCGCTAGGAAGATATCTTCGATTCGGCGCATGCTCTCGTCTAAAATAGGGAAAAGTATTATTGTAATTAAATTGCTTGCCATTTTTTTTAACTCACCTGTAATGCGAAATAGATGGTTGAAAGGACTCAATGTGAGCATCTACTAAATCGTAATCTATCTTTGTCTTGGCCGACTGTGTTCGCCTATCTTGTAGAGGTTTTAGTTGGTTTTTGGGAGTTTTAGTCATGGTGTCATGTAAAACGCGGTCATTCGTTTTTTTATAACCTAGTGTGGTCAGGAAGAAAAACTTGCATACTTCAATCTTTTCACCATTCCCAGCTTGTAACTTATATTTGAAGGTATTTTGTTTTCTTTCACTTTCAGTAGTTCGCCGTTTAATATCAAGCCGACTGCAAGTATTTAGAATAAATGCTTTTCTCTCTTGACTAGTCAGCTTCCAAAAGTTTGCATTCAAAACTTTTCTTTCATTTTCAGTAGGTAATGGATTTCGTACACTTCTTTTTACATCTATCCACTTTACATGCAGGCAGCACCTGGTGATTATCAATTAGTTGTTCCCTCTTTATTCTGATTTCGTCTTCCTTGACATTTTTGTCTATTTTTCTTCGTTTTCTTGGATTTCCACTTTTTGTATACCCAATACCAGGGGTTTCAATGTTTTCAACTTTCTCTGTCTGTTCTGAATTTTGTAATATTACTAGATTATTTACTATTTGACATGGTACATTAACTTTTATAAATTCGCAGCATGTTTCGATTGTTTTTGCCCCTTGTCTAGGATCAATACTTTGAATGTCTGTTTCTTGGCACAATACTTCAAAAGTGTTATCAACTGGTACAAAATTAGTAACGTCAGTACATGCTTGGCTTTCCATATACAGAATTTCACCCATATTCTCATTTGGTATTTCATTCACCTCCACCGGATAATTTAAGGATGTAAGCATAAAACCATCTTCAGTGGTCACTGGGATATCTTGTGTATTATAATTATTGGCACCTATCAAAACTGTATTATCGGGAATGTCGGGTACTTGGGGTACCATAGAAAGAATCTTCTTGGTCCTACTTGACATTTTCCTAAAAATATTTAAAACATATTAAAACGTACCGGAAAATTTTTACATTTTTTCACTTTGTTTCACATAGTTGCTGTAAGGTAAGCTTTATTTACATTATTAAAAGGTATCCAACCTATTATACAACTTTATTTAATTTATACATACCCTAAACAGTGTAAAAATTGTAAAAATCACACTTTTAACTGCACACCTAACTAACACGTTGACACTCGCAATGCACTTTGATTACTAAGCTCCAATTGCAATGATTGGTGAATTGTGAATTGAGGCGGGTTTTCTAGTAATAAACGCCGCATCTGACTTGTCCTAACGGGAAACGCCGTATCTACACGGGCGTGGTAGTAGATACGGCATTTATTATTAGTACTATGCACGTACTGCATTTTATCTTAGGAAATATGACCAATGTTGCAGATACGTCTAAATATCATGTGATATTTTTGGTACTTAGGAAATATATACGGCGATTCTGCTTAAGAAAAAGCTTCTTTAGATTGCCACGAACCTATTAAGCCAAAAATCTCAATATCCATTTTTTTGTAGATACGGCATCTGATTTTAGGACGGCAGTATAAGAGAGCCTAGATTTGAATGTTAATGCAAGACAACGCTTATACCTAGACAACGCTTATACCTAAGTATGAAGATCTTAATTACTGAGATGTGTGAAGATTTTCTCATATCCGAAGCATATTCCCGTTTCTATGCCAGAACGGGTAACGATACCGAAGCCCAAGATATGGACTTATATATCGAACAAACAGAGCATGCTGATTTGTGTCAAAAAGGGGCCGATGTTTGTAAAGAATTTTTAAAATCTAACAATTTGTATAAGTTATTGTTAGAATTTAGGATCTTAGGCTTAAAAGATAATATTTCATTAATTAGAAATCATATGCCTAAGAAAGAGTAATCTATATTACATCATACCTAGTGGAAAAATAAATAAAACAATTTAATGAAAAAATAAAGTTTTTTTTCCTTTTTTTTTGTGAATTCTAAAAGGCCTTTTAACATCTTTGGTAAACCTGCCTCATTATATTATATGTTAACACATCAACAGGAACAGCTCAAATTATTTTCGTTCAACTAAGAAGGCCAACCGATATCTTTTAGCTTTTCGAAAGGCCTTCCTGGCTGACTTTGACAGTTTTGGCGGGACCTGCCTTAGAATATTATGTGTTAACACATAATTTAGCGCATTATAGGTGTTTCCTGGCTCTAGATCCCAGGACAGGTCCACAGGAACCGAGGCTGATGGCGGGTCGTCCCAGGACAGGTCCACAGGAACAGAGACTGATGGCGGGTCCACAGGAACAGAGGGTGTTGGCGGATCGTCCCAGGACAGATCCCCAGGAACAGAGGCTGTTGGTGGGTCGTCCCAGGACAGATCCACAGGAACCGAGGCTGTTGGCGGGTCGTCCCAGGACAAATCCACAGAAACCGAGGCTGATGGCGGGTCGTCCCAGGACAGGTCCACAGGAACATAGCTGACAACTGGCGGGTCCCAAAACAGGTCCATAGAAGCAGTTGATGGCAGGACAGTCAATAGTCTCACAGAGCTCATTGTTTAGATCAAATTCTTGAACTGCTTTTAACATTGAAAACGGAGCTTTTTATATGCTCGCTAAACCGAATAAAAACAAATTTTGCTTGAAACGGTTTTCTTATTATTCTTACGTTAGTAAATTTTATATTGCATCAGTCATGTCGAATATAGTAAACCTAGAAGTTCAACACCAACTTTTACCTTGAGAACACGTGAGATGATGTAAGTTGTCTTATTGTTATTCTCTCAGTAACCCGGGCGGAGAAAAAAAATTAGACATTAAGTAAATATGTTCTTCCTCGGGGCGCACGATAATGACGTTTAACTTACTTGAACAACTTTTTTAAAACTTCAGTTTAAAATTTTTAACATCTTTAAATTGTAAGGCTTTAACCTTAGTGATAAAATAATTTTGTTAATTTTGTACCCCCCTGTATTATGACTAATCAATAATTTTTGATATTGGACCGCCCGACGTCCTTTTTTAAATAAAATATTGTGTTGTTAATTTTGCACCCCCCTGTATTATGACCAATCTCTAATTTTTGATATAGGACCGCCCGACGTCCTTTTTTAAATAAAAATATTGTGATACTTCAGAGTACCTAAAAGTCTTGGCCCCCTGTAGGGACAAATATACTGAAAGGGCTAAATGTTTCATCATGCATAATTTTAACGACAACTTTTACTTTTCGAATTATGCAGGCTTGGCTTTGTTGTGAGAAAACGTGAGCTGATGTAATTATTTTTGTTATGTTATTGTATCGCTTTTAACGACAACTTTTTTACTTTTCGAATTATGCAGGCTTAGAGTTGTTAGAAAACGTGATGCGAGGTACTATAAATACTCAGTTTCGCTTGAATGTCTTTACTTAAACGTATGTGTAATGAGTGCCTCCTGTAGCAGTTTAGTTAAACCAGTTGTTAATAAATTAGACAATATAATAATTCCAGCAAGCGAGGTTAGTAATAATAATAATAATAATAAATCTATAGACAAAGAATTTAGTTCTTTATCTCCATTGTTTGACTCTAAAGATATTTTTAAGGAAGACTTGAGTTTCACCCATAAAATTAATCAAATTATACAAGAACTAGAAGGTATAGATAAGGAAGCATCATTAGTTCCTATCGTACCGAATAATTTTCCTAAACAATTCGATTCTATTTCAACACAAACAAATAATAAACTCTTGAACGTGGGAACACAAACTGAAGAGTGTTTTACTAATTTAGGCATTAAAAAATCTGTATTAGACAAACAAAGAAACAAGCGCAGAACCAAAGCTACCTTAATGAGCTTAAAATTTTGTTTAAATGACTTTTACGAAAACCATGGAAAAAATTTAACAACTAGAGAGAAGCAGAAATGGGTAAAAATTAATGAAGTATTTGGTACAAGTGTTAATATTATAGCAGAGAATTTTTCATAGTATTACAACGTTCAAGAGCTTATTATTTGTATACTATAATAATTCTAGTTTTTTTCTCCCACTATTTTTCTGAGTATTAAAAGTAAATTTTAGTTAAATATCACTTAATTAACACTGGTTATTCCTAGATTGTATAGCAGTTTTTAACACAAACTTTAAGTAAGAAAAAAAAAAAGAATGGCATTTGAGTGTAAAACATGCAACAAATCCTTTACCAGAAAAGATAGTTTGCTAAAACATTTGCGACAGTTCTGTCGCATGAACCGAAACAAACAACAATTAATGGATATGAAACATGTAAAGAGACAGAAAATTTGTAAGAAAGCAGGTAAGACCAATATTTTATTTATAGTAATAATAAAAAAAAACTAAATATGTCTCAGATAATTCTGTTTAACACAGTGCCTTTTTTTTCTAGAACAAACATCGAAATACTGCTTCGATTGTAAAAAGATGTTTCCTAAAATGTTGTTTACAAGTCATCTACGCTCAAATGAACATAAAAATATCGTGTCTATAGGTTCAAATGGAATTGAAAAAATCAAATCAGCATTTAAAGAAAGAATAATCTCATACAGAATCAAGTCTGAGGGAGTTCATATCAACGTCAAGCAGTTTTTTGAAGATGTTTTTCAAAAACTAAGTAATCTATTAGCACTGGAGGTTCAAAAACATAACTGTATAAAAACTAATTTGGAACTATTTGGACAATATATAAGTCCAATAAGTGGAATTCATAGTGTAAAGTCTTTCAACACTAAATTTCAAGTGCTCTGTCACACTTCCGACCTAACCCTTTATAGTGATGATATGAGTAAAATAATAGATGTCAAAGCTGATGAAATGGCCCAAAGAAATTCAGGTATTTAACATATTGTTAATATAACTTTATTTATTTGTTCGTGTTAAATTTTTCAAAAAAAAGTTACAAAAGTTTTCTTTTACAGGATGGAGTTTGGTAAACATTTTACATTTGGAAGTTAACATCAACCAATATAATCCACTCCGAGCTTCTGCCTATATTGAACTACCCAGAGATATTAAGAGGAAAGCAGCCGTCATTAACCTAAGGAACAATGACGACTTTTGTTTCTTCTGGTCAATCGTGGCAGCTTTACACCCCCCCCCCCCAACAGGACTAGAGTTTGGGACAAGTTCGTATCCACACTTTACAACAGTATTAGACGTTACAGGTATTGAAGCCCCAGTAAAAATTAGTAGCATCCCAAAATTTGAATTACAAAATAATATATCGATTAATGTTTATGGTTTAGAGAAATTAAAATTTGATTTCAAGTCTAAGTACGAAGTTGTTGGACCTTTACATTATACCAAGGTTAAACAAAATACGCATATTAATTTATTGTTAATCAGTGATGAAGATGCGAATTTTCATTACTGCTTAATTTCCGATTTGTCTCGATTAGTTTCTCAACAAATATCAATACATCACGGGAAAAAGCATATTTGCGACGGTTGTTTACAATATTTCAAAACTATTGGGGAATTAACAAGACATAATATTTCTGATTGTGGTCATATACGAGTTAACTTACCAACCATAGAAAATAAAATAGATACATTTGGGAACATGGTACCTGGAAATGTTTTAAAATTTACAAATATTGAAAAGCAAATGGAACTTCCCTTCGTCATTTACGCGGATTTCGAATGCATCCTTAAACCTTTAAATAATAATCCCAATGACCTAGAAGCCAACCAACCTTACACTCTGAAACAATTTGAACATTTTCCCTTCTCTTTCGCCTACTATATAAAATGTTCTTTTAATAATAAGGCTTCAAAATTTCAACTCTATCGCGGTAATGATTCTGCTAATGTTTTTATAAATTGGATAGAAAAAGATGTTCGTGACATTTATAACAAATATTTACAGTATAAAAAACCCATGCGTCCTTTAAGTGGATTGGAAAAACTACGACATAACTATACAAACAAGTGTCACATTTGTCAAAAAAAAATTCAATCGGTTGAAGAAAAAGTTGCTGATCATTGTCATTTAACAGGGACTTATAGGGGACCAGCACACTCTGTGTGTAATTTAAATTTTAAGATACCAAGTTTTATTCCAGTCATCTTACATAACCTAAAAAATTACGATGCCCACCTATTTATTAAAAACCTCTGTCAAAACAAAGAGCGATTGAAGGTAATTGCACAAAATAAGGAAAAGTATATTACGTTTGAAAAGTTTCTTAACATAGGTTCATATATCGATAATCGAAGTGGTAAAAAAAAAAAAATTTTTAGCCATTCGGTTTATAGACTCCTTTCAATTTCTACCATATTCTTTATCAAAACTAGCTGAAACTTTAAAAGATGATCAATGCTTAGAAATTTCAACATATTTTAAGGAGAAGGAAAAATTTGATTTTATTCGTCAAAAAGGTGTGTTTCCTTATAACTACATCGATAATTTTGCAAAATTAGACGAGGATACCTTACCCGAAAAAGAACAGTTTTATAATAACTTAATTGATTCACATATTAGCGATCAAGAGTATGCTCGGGCAAAGGATGTATGGAACTTGTTTCAATGTAAGTCCATAGGGGAATATTCCGATATCTATTTAAAATCTGATGTATTACTTTTGGCCGATTTATTTCAAAATTTTAGAAAAACATGTCTTAAAACCTACAAGCTAGATCCTGTGGGGTTTGTAAGTTTTCCAAGTTTCAGTTTTTCTGCTTTTTTATTACACTCAGGGACGGAATTAGAATTATTGACAAATGTTGACATGTTAAATTTTTTCAAAAATAGTGTAAGGGGAGGGGTTAGTACCTGTGTTTGTAGGAAATCCGAGGCAAATAATAAATTTATAACAAACTATGATCAATCTAAACCCGATTGGTATATCTTATATGTCGATGCAACAAATTTATATGGTTATGCAATGTCTCAATACCTACCACAAAAAGATTTTGTTTGGTTATCACCAGAACAAATTGAGACCTTTAATGTCGTAAACGTTTCCGATACATCTGATAAAGGATATGTTTTAGAAGTGGACCTCACTTATCCAGGTGACTTCCACGATCTTCATAATGAGTTTCCTTTTTGTCCTGAAAGTTACAAACCACCAGATTCAAAATATGCAAAACTAACTCCAAATTTAGAAAACAAGGAAAAATATGTGGTTCATTACATGTTATTAAAGCAATGTCTTCAAAATGGATTAAAATTAACTAAAATTCACAGAGTCTTAGAGTTTACACAATCACCTTGGCTAAAAACATATATAGATTTGAACACAAAATTAAGAAACGAATCTAAAAACGAGTTTGAAAGAAATACTTATAAATTAGCTAACAATAGTATATACGGAAAAACAATGGAAAATGCTGAAAAAAGAACTGACATTAGGTTGGTCACAGAGTGGTCAAAAAATAAAAGAAAAGATGGGGAGGAGAATCTCATTGCAAAACCATATTTTAAAGATTCGTTCGTATATAATGAAAACTTAGCGGCTATTCAAATGCAAAAAATAATGATTAACTATGATAAACCCGTGTACGCGGGATTCTCCATTTTGGACATATCTAAAACAATAATGTATAGTTTCTTTTACGACTTTTTAAAACCTTTATATCAAGAGAAAGTTAAATTGCTGTACACAGATACAGACTCGTTCATCTTAGAAATAGAAACCGCAAATGTTTACGAGGATATTAAAAATCATATAGATAAATTTGACACTTCAAATTATAAACCTAATAATATACATGGTATGCCCATAACAAAATCTGTAGTAGGTAAATTTAAAGACGAATATGCTGGTGAACCCATTGAACGCTTTTATGGTCCAGGAGCGAAAGCTTACTGCGTTCAGACTAAAAATACTTTGCTTAAAAAAGCAAAAGGAATTAAAAAAAGTAGCATTAATAAACAGTTAAATTTGACACATTACAAAGATGTTGTTGAAAATAACTCCAAGATTTTTTGTAGCATGTATTTGTTTAGATCTCGGTCACATAATATTTTTACAGAGCTGGTAAACAAATTGGCTCTAAGCTCAACTGACACAAAACGATTTAAGGTGCCAAACTCTTTTGATAGTCTTGCATGGGGTCACCAGGATATTCCTTTGTATGAATGGTCTAGGGATCATGAAGATTGGTAATCCCCTCTACTTTAAGTATATTAATTATTAAGGTATATTAAGAGCTTACGGGACTGTGAAATATTTCAGTTTTAATTAATAATGTGCTTAGAATCTTTTGACAACTATTTTTATAGCAGCTATGACTAACGAATAATTTCGTTTAAAAAATGGAATGGAAAATTATAACCTGAAATATTAGCAGTCTGTGGATTTTATTATTTAATGATTGAAGATGTTTGCAAATGTTTTTATTGTGGTGTAGAAATATTTGATTGGAGATATGAAGACTGTCCTATTGAGGAACATTATAAATTGAATAAACATTGTGATCTAATCGAGTGTTTGTGGCAACAGAAAATGAAAGACAAAATACCAAAAATGTTACCAATGCAACAAAATGATTGTAATATATTAAGACCAATTGTTTTAACTTTTCTATTATTTTTACAATATAATCTTATATCAAGTTATTTTTCTATATAATAAATGTATTAAAGAAAAAAAAAACAATCGTATAGTGTTTTAATTACTTATTACTAAAGCTTACATTTGTTGACCTTTTAAATAAAACTTGGTGGGGAAGCGGATATATAACAAGTAATTCTGGTATTACAATTCAGTAAATAAGATGTATTCTACATTTAATTTAAATCAGGGGTACGAATATGTCACCAAGAAAAGTGAGGTTAGTGGCGAAAATAAATATAATGAAAACATTTTAAATGCTAAAATGTATTACTTGAACAAGTCCTTAACTAAATTTATAAGTGTTGGATTAAACTTGGAGAACTTTTCCCCGAAAGTGGTTATTGGGGGCCATAATGGGTTCAAAATATTCCTGACTGAAGAAGAGTGGAAAAATTTGCTTAGCTATTAAGGCGTTCTAACCAGCTATTTTTACTCGTTTAGTGATAATACCACTCCGTTGAAATTTGTCGATTTTACAATTTACTTTGAAATGTATCAGCAACGTCCAGTAATAAAAATCAAAAAAAGTAATGGATACTATGTGAGTCTTGCTTGTGAATCCCTGGATCAATTGTGGACACTAATGGATATAATTAATTACATGATTGAAATTGTTAACAGACAGGACTTTTTACAATATTTTAATGTGTTTAAAACTAATAGAAAAAATGCAGGCGACTTGCTTACAAATATTTATACTGTTTTAAATCCAACTCAAAATCCAAACAGTTAAAATGTATGTACCATGCTAGAATTTGCGACAATGTATCCGAACGATTTCGAAAAGATGCTGTCAAGAAATGGACAAAAAAGAAAGTATGAAGAGAACAGTGAGTTTCTGTGAAGATCGAAATAGAGTTCATATGCTAGTTGTATGGTTATTTGCCTATAGGAATGCTCGAAAAAATAACTTTGAAAGACAATATTTAGACCAACTGCGATTCAAAAGACGAATTCAACAATGTGAAATTATACTTGCTAATGTTTTAGATGTAAAACATAGAATGTTAATATATGTTAATAGATTCAAATTTAATTAGTAATAAAATACATTTAATTAATAATATTGTTTTATTTCTCAATCTATTTATTACAAAATATCTTTTTTTGGAATCCATGAGTTGTGTGATTTGTCAAATCCTAGCCATTTAACAAACACCATACTTTCTTTCTTTCTCAATATTTTTTTAACTAAGTACACGTCAGGATGTTTCACTTTCTGTAGCTCCTCGTGGTAAAATCCTCCTTCGATATTTTGATTTTTCTGATCCTTCAGAAGATATGTGGTGGGGTTTGTCAGGTTTACTTTTCTTGTTTGAAAAATTTCAGTCGACCAATTTGGGGTATATCCCTTATCAAACGCTTTTCTTTGCTTGGAAATTCTAACAAAGTCCTTCACATTAAACTTTCTATTTAAATCGATTATTTTTTTAAAAGTGAAAGAATTTAGTAATATAGTTTTTTCATTTCTTGGGCTAACCTCAACCGGTTTATAACCTGTAGTGCTATGAGTGGTATTATTATATTTTTCGATAATACTTAACAATGCGATATACCATTTATAACTGCCCTGATTACTAAAATATTTCCACATAATATTTTTAAGAGTTCGATTAACAAGTTCAACTATACTCGCTTTCAGGTTAGAAAAACTGCTGTAATGATTGATTTTAAACTCGTTCATAAGCTGTTGAAAATCTTTATTTTAAAACTCCTTGCCTAAATCAGTTTGTAAATTTGTGGGCTTACTGGTTTGGTCTAATATTGTTTTCATAGCTCGAGTAACCTCTTTTCCTTGCTTACTTTTAAGGGGCTGAGCCCAGACGTATTTTGAAAATGTGTTTATTACTATCAAAATATATCGATATCCTCTGTTTAATTTAGCAAAGGGAAGCATTTCTACCAAATCAGCCTGCCACAAGTCGTTCAAGCCCCTAATGACCACTCTTCTCCTTTTGTAGTTTTTCCTAGCAGGTTTATGTATTTCGTCGACAACTGTTTCCTTAGCGAGAGACATTATGTTTTAAGGTGATAACTATCCCAATAGCTTTTATACGTGTTATCCCATTCTTTAAGCTTTTCACTTAAAATTACTTTATCCTCGTCTTTAAAATATTCTACAATCTTGTCAATATTTTTGCTTACATCATCAAGATTATCTTTAATTTTAGTGTTTAAATATTTTAGTGATGTAGCATTAAGTATAGTGTCTAGTTCACCCATGCCTTCATCTATCTTATGCAGTTCCTCAGTTAACTTTTTAGTGATACTTTGCAAGACAGAATGAATACTAGTGACAATCCGCCTTTCTGATAAAGGCAGCTCATAAATTTGTCGACCATTTAGAAAACTATCCACTATTTCTGCTTTAGTTGTATTTAAATTTTCAACATTTGCTCTAAAGCCTTTAATTTTTTCCTTTGCATTGAAAAATACTACTTCCTTAATTTTTGTGTTCATTATCTGATTAATTCGTTCAATATCCGCTTTCAAAGTGATATTTTCACTTGTAACGAGTTCTTCCAATAATTTAATATCTTGAATAATTTTATTAAGATTTACATTCATATTCAAATCTGTACCCAAGTTTTTTATTTCATCAACTTTTTTTTCAATGTCTGAAATTTTTAATGAGATATTGTTATTCTTTTGTAAAGTTGTTCTAATATTTTCTATTTCTTCCTTATTTAAATATTCTATGGATTTAATTTTTCAAACTTTGTTATAAGATCACTTGTTAACTTTTTTTGAATGTCATCGATATTTAGGACATCCTTTATATTAGTTTGTAATTTAACTAGTATCTTCTGAGTTTCTTGTTGTAAACTATCAATGACACTTATCTGTTGCTCTACGAGACCTACCTTAACCTCAGAATTTAATATTCTCGTGTTGATATTTTTTATAGTTTCCTTGCTGTAATTTTCTTCCTGTGTATATTTTTGCTCTAATATTAGTACTTGATCTTCACAAAATTTTAGCTTTTTCGTCACACCACTAATATTTTCAACATTTTCAAGTGATCGTTTATTTTGCATCGTTAATTCCTTTTTAAAATTTGAAGTTTCCAAGTGATTTTGTTGCAATTCATATTTAAAGTGTTCAACTACCTTGTTTTCAATATAATTTAAATTTTTTGAAATATTATTGGATACTTCATTTTCAACTTTTTTAACGAGACCTTTAATTTCTATACTATTTGTTTTGAACTGTTTTGAAATGTGGCGACCAAATTTGTCGATAGTCATTTTGTAAGTGTACTGAAACAGGTGTAACATTCCCTTATATGATGACGTTTGCCTCCTTGAGCTCCTCAATGATTGAGATTGCTTCATTATTATGACCGGTATGGCCAGCATTCGTTGAGGCCACCAATAAACGAAGTCTGTCAACAAGCTCGTTAACATTATCCCAATATACATAATCAGTATTATTTTTATTAACTTTTAGAGTTAAACCTGATCCTTCTGTAGTTGTTCTTTGAACTCTATATGGAGCCTTACGTCTTGTGAATGTTGAGATAAACCTTTCGGCTGCAGGATTAAGAGCTCTTGTTTTTGTTATTCCTTTTTTTTGTAAGTATGGCCCAATTATTGTTACATATTTGCGCGACCCATTCCCTTGTATTTGCTCGGTGCTTAAATTATTTCTGCGATAAGCGTTAGTTCGGGTTAGAATATCCATGTAGTTATCCAAGTCTTTAGCAGTGTAACCTTTTGGATCTTTTTTAAATATTAATTCATATAAACCGGGGGTGCCTTGATAGGTAATCTCTTTTACTTTAATGTCTTTCCCGATAATTTCTACAGGTTCTTGTGTTAGTCCCAAAAAAAATTTTTCAGTTTCCAAATCATGAACTATACCATAATGGTGATCAAACGTATGTTCCAAATCCTTGACACCTTCATCAATGTATTTACGAGGTAAGTTGTGAAAGTCGTTTAGCCAATCTTGATACCCAGGTGTACCAACATAAGTCTGGATTGTTTGTCTAGTTTGTTCCAATAGATCTGAAAGATTCCCTATCGTTGAATCGGATGATGAAGATAATGGCTCTGTTTTAGCTATAACGCTCGTTTCTTGTATGGTTGGGATATGACTCACTGAAGCGACGCTAGTATCAAAAAAGGAGGGTATTTCTGTTGGCAGAACTGGCGTTTTCCCAGTTTTTCTTACGTTTTTTTTCTTTGGGGGGTTGATGTTTTATAAAATCTTGTAAATGACGGTTCCTCGTCTTTTATGACAACAGGTTCAATTTTGCCAATTTTTGAAATTAATTCTTGCAAAGGTTGTGTTATTGGTTTATAAGTTTCTTCCAGCCTCGACTGAGACTCAAATTCCGCATTTTTAAAGCTTGATATTTTTTTTTAACTGCCTTCCTTGATTTAACAAGTTGTCTTGCTAATTGTTCATTCATGACTGCATATTTTGAAATAGTTGTTTTTGTTTAGTGACGCTGTTTTTATAAGTAAATGTAGGAATCGAAACCTTTTCGATATCTACCTGAATTTATACTGGAATCTTTATCTATTACCATGAATCCAAATTTCTCTCGCCAACACAGTAAGCACATTTCTTTAAACTGATTAAAGGTCATATCAACGTTTACGTGATCATTATAAACATGTTTTAAATTTGTATTGTCTTGTTGAAAAATAACAATTAAATTTGCATTGTCACGAATTAGCTGCTAAGGAATAGAAGAATATGTTTGACACAAGTAGAAACAATCAGTATTTCTATGCCTTCCAAAACAAAAGTAATCCTTTACAATTGTCTGATTACAACAAACTATGTCGTCAAAAATTATTATTCCGTTTGGCATTACTTCCTGGGGTGCGATTATATTCTCTTCGTCCTCGGATTCGTAATAACCAATTTCCTTTATTGGCTTAAAAAGTGTTCTTAAATATTCATACTTGGGCTGATACAAAGATTTTGAATAAATACCTATATAAATTTTCAAATCGTATACCGTTGGGATCTTCAATTAAGCCAATTACAACGTTTGTTTTACCACAACCTGACGGACCAATAACTAAACATCTTTTGCTACTTCCTTCAAACAGTCTTCCGTGTTTTCTAAATTTATTTGTTGATGTATCATGATTCTTAATTATTACAGAGTATGGTTGTTTTTCAACTCTCATATTATATAAAAGTACTTAAGTTCACTGTCAAAGTAAAACTAATCATTCTATGTTAAGACTTTAACTATATAATGTTTCAATCATACAACAAACCTGTTACTTACAAGTCGAACGACAAACAAAGAGGATCTGGTCTGCTAAACACTCTTATCAATAAATTACCCTTTGAATTACACCTTCCTGGTTATAACTTTTGTGGACCTGGGACAAAATTAGAAAAGAGATTATCAAGAGGTGACAAGGGAATAAACTTATTAGACTAGGCTTGCAAAGAGCACGACATTGCATATTCACAATCGAAAGATATAAGCAGCAGACTACTGCTGATAAAATTCCCTCTGAGAAAGCTTTAGCACGGTTCAGAGCTAAGGACGCTGGTTTTGGAGAAAAAGCGGCCGCGTTAGGTATTAGCGATGCTATGAAAGTGAAAAGAAAGTTTGGTATGGGACTAAAGCGAAAAAAGACAAAAGGGCGAGGAATAACATTATCTCAAGCCATTGCTCAAGCGAGAAAGGAAATTACAGGAAAACAGTTTAAAAGTTTACATGAGGGTATTAAAGCAGCTATGAAATCAGTTAAAAAAAGTGGTAAGGTTCAAGTACCTAAAAGAAGAGTAATACCTATTCCAAAGAGTGGTGGATTTTTACCACTTATACCATTATTTGCGGGCCTGTCAAGCTTTAGGTGCTCTAGGTGGAGGCGCCGCAGGAGTAGCAAAAGCCATCAACGACGCAAAAGCAGCCAAACAAAAATTAGAAGAAGATAAAAGACATAATCAAACGATGGAGTCTATAGCAATAGGACGAAAAGGAAGCGGACTGTATTTAAAACCATATAAAACAGGATGCGGTTTGTATTTGAAGCCCTATTCAAAAAACTGTTAAAACATATACCCCTAAACACTCTTACTAATTATGATTTACTTAAATACATCAAATTTTTACAAATTCCTAAGTTTAGAGGTATATTTATGAGAAATAAACTTCCTAAGAAAATAAAAGACAATGAAAGTGGTATTATTAATCTAGATGATTATAACGGTGAGGGGACTCATTGGGCAGCCTACATAAAAAAAAGAAAAACAAATAACCTACTTTGATAGCTATGGTAATCTACGACCACCCGCTGAATTAATTACATATTTCTTCAGCGATAAAAATAAAAATGTTATAAATTATAATTATAATAGGTTTCAAGATTTTAACACTACAAATTGTGGACAGTTGTGTTTGATATTTCTTTATAAGAACACATGAAATCCAATAAAGATTTATTCATTTGTGAAATATTAAAGAAACATGTCCTATAGCTTTGTTATTAGTGGTAATTCGGCCATCTTAACTACTGAATTTCACCCTCCCATATATCTAGAAGAAAATATCGACTATGTTATTGGACTTGTAAATTTTGAAACATTTAATGCAATTCCCAACATTGATGAGAGTAATAATCGTTTCATCTACGGTGAAACTGGTGAATTTATTACTATTCCACCCGGAAGTTATGAAATTGATAATATCAACAAATTACTGCAAGAGAAATTAGAAGAAAAAAAAATTTCGTTTTATCTTCATGCTAATAATAATACGTTGCGTTCAGTAATTAAATGCTCCGAAACTATTAATTTTAGAGACGGCTCTATAGGTACATTGTTGGGATTTAAACATCAAATACTAGATTCGGGACAAATTTATATTTCTGAACGACCTGCAGAAATAATTAAAGTAAACTCAATAAATATCGACTGTAGTATCGCCGAAGGTTCATACTTAAATGGTAATCCAGTTCACATAATACATCAATTTTTCCCCAGCTTGGCTCCTGGTTTTAAAATTATAGAATCACCTCAAAACGTCATATATTTCCCAGTTACTGCTAAGGTTATAGATAAAATAGTTATTAAAATATTGGACCAAGAAGGAAACAGTGTTAATTTTAGAGAAGAAACCATAACGCTAAGACTACATCTCAAAAAACTAGATGAACGATGGTAATTCTTTATAACAGAAAACCACAACACTTTAGTGGAACGCTTAATAAGAAAGAAAACAATCGTACTTTTCTCAGTAATAAACCAAACTCTCAAAGACTAACATCCTTAAATCGTCAGTTTCTTATAAGTTTAGGTTTTAAAATTAAATAAAATATGGAGTATCTGAACGTCAAGGAAAATGTTCTTGTCGATGATTCAATATTACGTTGGGAGGTATTTTCCTTTGATCCTTTTAATCCAACAAAACTAGGACCGAACGATGAAATTAGAATTGCTTTACAACAAACAGGAAAATATCCATTACCCTGCAAAAGTGAAATTTATTTAGAATTACAAGTTACTAAAGAGGATGGTACTCCGTTAGCAAACACTGTATTAATCAACAATGCGCCTGCATTTTTGTTTAAAGAAATGCGTTATCTTTTGAACGGCGTTACTATTGACTCTGTTAGAGATCTCGGCATCACTTCTACACTGAAAGGTTATACATCGTTTAATCAGAACGAGAGTGCTAAATTGGAAAATGCCGGTGGGTATCCCATTAGTTGAATATCCTGAATTAATAGAAGCTACGCGACATAATTGGCCTGTAAAAACTTCTACCAAGGTTGAAACACCACGTCATATTTTAATCGCTTTCCAAAAGAATAGACGTGGTAATATTAAAATGGATATGAGTAAATTTGATCACTGCGAGTTGAGAAATATCAAGGTTTTTTTAAACTCTGAAAGATATCCTAATAACGACCTTCAACTTGATTTCACAAACAACAAATTCGCGACCCTGTATGAAATGTTTTCGGATTTTCGTCATGTATATTATAACTCCCCAGTTGAACCAATTTTTTCTCCTGCCGAATTGTAAGAGCAATGCCCCTATTACATACATTAATTGTTCACATCAAAGGGATCTGTTACAAAGTGGTCCAGTTACTATGAGGATTGAATTTGAAACCAAAGAAAAAATTGCCGCTAAAACAGCTGCCTGTTGTCTCATTATTCATGATAAAATATTTAGCTACAATCCACTAACAAAAATAGTAAAACAACTTTAAGCCTCCCACCATACTTAGTAATACGTAAAAATATATTTAATTAACATCCTTATAAATTCTACAGTTGTGAACATGTCACTAGAAGAAGAGTATTCTGAACGACTACACACTTTTATTTACAAGTTGGGCGTTCTTAAAAAGCAAATTGAAGAGTATTCCAAAAAGTGTTCCATGTTTAAAAAATTCAGTGTTTTAAAAATTAGTTAATATGTGTTCAAGAGTTGTGATGGATGTGCAAGGGTTTGTGGACAACAATAATAAATTTATACCCAAGGAATTAGCCACTTTTGATGGAGAGAAGACAAGTCACTATATTTTCAAACAACCTTTTGAACTAAATTCACTTTCCCAAAAACGATACAAGCAAGCGAACTGGTTAATGAAAAATCATCATTGTATAAACTGGAACCTAGGATCTACCCCTATCCATTGTTTTGACGAGATAGTTAATAAAATTACTGAAAACGTTCAATTTGTTTACGTTAAAGGAACAGAAAAGGCCGAGTTTCTAAGAAAATATGTGTCAAAACCACTTATTGAACTAGATGAAGAACCAGCCTTGCCTCAATCAACACCAAAGTGTATTTATCATTCAAGGTCGCCTTGTGTTTGTGCCTTATCAAATGTATTTTATCTGTATGCTATGTTTTTTATGAACGAATAAAAGAACATTAATTTTATTTACTTGTTTATTTCTTAATTATAGTTTTATTATTACAAGTTATTAAAGAAACATACGTCCAATCCTCTTTTCATCAATCTTTGTGATCGCCTTTAATACGATTGGATCGATAACATAGTCTTTTAAGCTAAGTAGTTCTTCATAAAACGAACTGTTGTTAAATTTGTTCACCAGCTCCATTATGTCAAAAGTTTTAAGATACTGTACGCATGCCTCTGCACCACTTCCATAATATTTTGCTAAATCTTGATGGGAACTCATCCATTGTGGTTTACTATACAAAGCAGACTTATATTCAGCCAGAACCTTCTTGCGAAAGTCAGCATGTAATTGTTGAACATGACTACTTAATTCCCTATTGACGATCTCTATGTCGATACTGAAAGCTGCCATTATTGAAGAGAACTAACAAGAAGTGAAAAGAAGTTTTGGTTTTAAATAAAAAAACAAAAAACATTGAGTATCGTTATTGTTTTATTTTTTAATCATATTTGCATTAAGCTCAGAAAAAATTGTAAGTAAATAAAAGAACATTGAGTTTATTAATTGTTTTATTTATTTTTAAATCTACCTACATTACAATTAATGTATTAAGACGACATGTTTAGAGGCTCCTCTGTAAGTTCTTCCTCAATCATTAGGACCGTATTTAATACTGAAGGATCCGTAACATAGTCCTTCAAGCTTGTTAGTTCCGTAAAGAAACCATGGTTGTTGAACTCGCATGCCAGATCCAACAAGTTGAACGTTTCAAAATATCGTACACATGCTTCCGAACCTCTTCCATAATATTCCGCTTGATCTTGATAGAAGTGACACCATCGTGGTCTACTATTCATAGCAAAATACTGTTGCTCACTAACCTTCTCACAAAATGACTTGTGTAATTTCTTAACATGTTGGTTTAACTCACTACTTGTGATACTAGAAGAATTCATTATTAGAAAGAACTAAATGTTACCGTTGGACAAGTCTTGTTTTATTACAAAATCCCTTCCACACTTTATGCGTATACGTCTCTCTGTTTTCCCACTGTATTTCTTTAGATACTGTATTTTTACTGCTTTTTACTGTTTTTTTTTACTGTTAAGGTGGTGTTAGGAAGCCCCTTGGTTTGTGTGGCGGCAATCCCAATCGTGTAGGAAGATGTAAAACGTAAAATAATTAGATCTATTTATACAGGTTTGTGTGGCGGCACTCTCAATCGTGTAGGAAGATGTAAAACGTGAAATAATTAAATCTATTTATACAGGTTTGTGTGGCGGCACTCTCAATCGTGTAGGATGATATAAATGAAGTAATTAAATCTATACAAGTTTGTGTGGCGGCACTCTCAATCGTGTAGGAAGATGTAAATGAAGTAATTAAATCTATACAGGTTTGTGTGGCGGCAATCTCAATCGTGTAGGACTAAGTAACTATGTGAGAGTGTGGCCACACTCTCATGGGGTTGTGTGGTTGCGATCACTTAAATATACTACTTATGTACTGATTGTTGATTTTAATGGGTATGAAAATTCTGTTGTTTGTAAACTTCTTCGTGAGAATAGTATAAACGGTCTTGTCGGAGTTTACCGTAATTTTCCATTTGGAAAAATACGGCAGCAGCAAATCGACGTGCGATTGGATTTTCCTTTTTGCTGCCTCCGCATAGAACGAGTGCGTGTATATTAGCGCATCGTCCGCATACAGAGCGAGTTTTGTGAGAGGGTACTGCGGCATGTCTGCCGTAAACAGATTATAAAGTATCGGTGACAATACTGTGCCCTGCGGCACCCCCGCACTTGTCGCTCTGGGTGCAGACAATGAGGTTTCAACTCTCACGAAGAATTGTCTGTCTGTTAGGTAAGATTTTATTAACGTTATGTAATGTAAAGGAAAGTCATGTACGTGATAGAGTTTGTGCAGTAGGCCATGGTGCCATACTGTGTCGAAGGCGCGTTGATGTCTAATGACAAGAGCACCGTATTCATCTCTCTGTTAAAGTTAGTCATAGCATCTTGCGCGACCTTCGTCACAAGCATGGTGGTGCCATGGCCGGGTCTAAAACCAAATTGTTCTGGTGGTACTTTGTCTGTTAAGTTTTGTTTGTTAAAGTTACGTAATATTAATTTTTCCGTTAGTTTTGAAAGTGTATTCGTCAGCGCTACCGGTCGGTAGTTGTCAGGTTGAGTCGGGTCCTTGTTGGGTTTAAGTATAGGTATTACACTGGCCTCTTTCGAAATGAAATGAAATGAAATGAAATGAAATGAAATGAAATGAAATGAAATGAAAATTTATTAATGTCAATACAACACAACAGTCGTTTACACAAGTCAATATATAGTAGTATAAGTCATAGATACAATTGTAGGTATAATAGTTACTTAATCCTAGAAATTTCAATAAAAAACACTACAACACATTAAAATATCTTAATATTAGATACAATTGTACAATATGTTACTTAATCCTAGAAGTTTCATAAAAAACACTACAACACATTAAAATATCGCAATATTGGAACAGTATTAAACAAAAAAAAGAAAAGAAAATTTCAAATATCAGACGCGTCACAGTTTACAAACTCCTCCACAGAGTAAAATGCATTCTTAATAAGAAATTCCTTAATTCTAGATTTAAAATTTTTGGTGTCAAGAACCCTAATATAGCGTGGGAGCTTGTTAAACAATTTGATTCCTATAAATTTGGGACCAGTTTGACATCTTTTTAGTCGACAATAATTAATTGCTAAATTTTCTTTATTACGTGTATTGTAGCTGTGCAGGTCACAATGGGTTCTATATCTATTCTCATTATTCCTGATATACAAGAGGTTTTCGAGGATGTAGACCGATGGAAAAGTCATTATCCGATGTTCTCGAAAGGCATCTCTACAGTCCTCTCTGAATGATAGCCCAGCTATTGTTCTTAAAGCCTTTCTCTTCAGCCCAAACACTCTATAAGCATGACATGAGTGACCCCATACAATAATAGCATAGGACAGTACAGAATGCATAAGAGCGTAATAGCCGTCCGCATTGCCTAGGAAAATGTTGTAGCACAAAGATGTTATTTATGATATATAAAAGTTGTACAAATGTCTTACGAGGGATGTTACGTAAGAGTATATTATGTATATTGTCTGGTCCGGGTGCCTTGCATAGGGGGAGTGTTTTTATTACCCCATGCAAGGTTCCGGGTCGAATTAAGAGTTTGGTAAGTACTGTCGGCGGTATAGGGTATGTTTGTCTTGTCAAGTTAATCGTCCTGTTTGTTATGTAATTTTGTTCGTCTGTCGTATTGTCTGGAGAAACGCAGACTGCAGCCAGTGATGCTGCCAGACAGTCTGCTTTTTCTTCGTCCGTTTGTACGTTATTATTTTGTAAGGTCGGTATCTTCTTGTATTTCCTCTTTAGGCGCTTTGTTAAGCGCCATAAAGAGGAATCCTGTGTTGTTAGTCCGTTTAGTGTGTCTGTCCACATGTCATTTTTGTGTTTGTTAATTTTTTCTCGTATTGTTCGTTGCAGTTCATTCATTCGTAGTCTGTCTACTGGTCGTTGCAACCGTTGCCATTGTTTTCTAATTCTATTTTTGAATTTAATTAGATTTAATATCTCCTGAGGGAGTTTGTCTTCCTTGTGTCTAATTTTGACAACGATTGCAACTTGGTCTCTTGCGTATTGTATGTTTTTTTGTAAGTTTGTCTACTTCGTCTTCTAGTTCGGTTGTTGAGTTTATATTGTTGTTAATTATGGTATGTTCATTAAGTATTTGTCTGTATTGTCTCCAGTTTATGTTTTTTAGTAGGTAAGTTGTGTTTGATGTCTCGTAAGACATTTGTACATGCCACTGTATGATCAGCGGCAAGTGATCGGAGCTGAGTTCATCAAATATGGTCGCCTCGCAGAGGCCAAGTATATTTTTGTTTATGAAAAGATCAATGTAAGTGGGTGTCATCCCGTTTGGAGGATAATGACTTGGCCTCTCCGAGGCGACCAGTTGTAAATTGTTATCTGTGACATAATCAAAGAGTAAGTTGCCATAATGATTATTATGGTGGTTGCCCCACATATCGTGCCGTGCATTTAAGTCACCTGCCATGAGAACCTTCTCAAAGCTGACAAAGAATGGGTCGAGGTCCGCGTCCACTTACGTGTTCGATTTGACTCATATTATTATTAATTTGTGTGTGTGGGAGTTGACTTCTGACGAGCAAGGCCACGCCCCCTCCGCGTACATTGCGATCTGCACGATAGATCGCGTAATTTTTAATTTTGATTTTGTCATTCTCTGTCAGCTCTCTTTCGGTGACGCAAGCCACGTCTACGTTGTATTTTGAAAGAAAGTGAATAAATTCCCCTGTTTTATTTTTTAAGCCATTTGCATTCCAATGCATGACCTTTAAGCACAAGGACCCTGTCCGAGTGCTGTTTTTGTTTTTCCTTTTATTGTTTATTTTATTATTATATAAATTATTTACGTTATTAAACCCCGCCATTTAAATCACATATTTATCAATGTTTTGGGCGAAATCCAGGATGTTAACAAACTTTTCCTGTGTTGAAGATGAATTTTTCAGCACTTGGACAAAGTCCCTTAGCATCGTTACAATTCCTGCAATGTTAAACTGTTTTAAATCGTTAAAGATACCCAGGAGGTCTCCTACCTGATTTTGTCCGGTCGCACTCACTGGTTGCATAACACTAGGCTGTTGCCTGTGCGTTGTTGGCTTGCTGGTTCGGTGGATGTTGGGGGTGGTTTGGCTGTCTGGGTCGTAGTGGAGGGAAGCTGGCAGCCGTTAAAGCTGGGCCACTTGCCCTGGCCGACATGCTGACACCACTTGCCCTGGTGTTGTTCGTGTTCCATGGATTGTTGGTTGGTAGGGGTGCATCTATATACTCGGACTGTTGCTGGCGGCTGTTTTGCATTAATTTTTTCACTTTAAAAATATAAACAGAACAGTGCTCATCATTTGCCATGTGGGCCCCTTCACAATTGGCACATTTCGGCGTGAAATTGTCTGAACAGTCACGAGTTTGATGTAGACCGGCACATTTTAAGCAGCGATATTGGCGATGACAATATGTCGTTGCATGCCCCCAGATTTGGCATCTTTTGCATTGCATGATGGTCGTCTGAGTTTTGCGTCTTTCCCAAGAGATTGAAATATGCTGAAGATACGTAACTTTTGTCTGTAATTTCGTCAGTGTCATATCGCCAGTAAATACCGCCATGTAAAGTGGTTTAAACTGCGTGCGAAGTCTGTAGACCTGTTTGCAGTTTAAACCGTAATTGTCAGTAAGTTCGTTCTGTATCTCTTCTGGAGTGGGTTCGTTCTCCAAGCCTCTGATTATGAATGCATTCGTTTTTTCCGTCTTAGATGCGTACGTGTGAAAGTTGTTTTTGTCGTCTGTATGTAAAAGTCGCAGGTAAGTATTATATGCTTCGATATTGCCAAAGTGGACAATGACGGTCTTTTTAGCGAATTTAATGTTAAAGTCTTTAGTGATGCTTTCTAGGTGTTCTTTAAAAACATTAAAATTCTCTCTTCCTCCGAAATTGCCATCAATGACGATTGGCGGAATTTGCTATTTTGTTATCGTTTGTTTGTCATTAGTTTGGTTTGTCTTAATTGTTTGTTTTGTTTTGTTTTGTTTAAATGAACAATCACAATAATAATCAAACAAAACAATAACTAATCTAAATCTTACTCCTCTAGATGTCTTGCACCGCTTGCACTAACACTCACTTTCACCGTTTTTACCACAATGTACTGGTTACTACCCTGACCCGCACTTTCGCACCACTGACACGCACTTTCGACACTACCGACTGCACTTTGTGCATGGCACAATAACGCCCGACTGAAAAGCAGTCCTGAAACTGCTGAGTTTCGCTATGTGAAGCCTTGAGAAAGACTACACACAGTACGAATTTCTTTTAAAAGCAGGAACTCCAGAAGCACGATGTTGTTCACTCAACAACTGCACGAACTGTGTGTGTTTAAGTTTTTTTTTTTTTTGGGACAACCGAGGAGAATCTGTGTACAGATACCATGACATCCTCATGCCATGATGATGTCGGGTTGGAGAGCCACTGAGGGTGACATCCCCGACTGACTTAACTCCCCGCGTGAACTGTTCGTGCGGTTTCCGTGCTTTTAGGCATATAAACCTTAGATCAGTCTAAACGTGTATTTCCGCTCCACACATTAAGTGTGTTTTGCTTCGTACTACCTTACTAGGAATAAGGCTTACATCATCTTAAGATATTTTATTACCTGATTAATCAATCAATTGATTACTCAATTAACTGATTAATCATACAACACAATACCTAATTAAGCTAAGGGAGTTAGTTATTTTTGGTGAGACTTGCAGTGTAAGTGTTTTCGTATGTGTTATATGTATTTTGGGGGTGTGTCCCAGTGCAGTGTCTTGTACAAGTACTAGGTGCTAATGGACGAGATACTTTGTGGCCTTAGTCAGTCCATGGGGACATTTAACTTAAGGGTTGACCCACTGTTTTAGGACGGGAACAAAGTAGTGCTGATCCGAAGCGAAGCAAGTCTCGTTTTGTTTTTTGTGTTAGTAAAAATTACTAATATAATACAATATATATTCACATTAATTACGTATTAGTTGGTATCTCGGACGCTTATGTGCCCTTCTACGACCTATTCTAGCAGCTGGATCGTAATCCACAAGCATTCTAAGTTCTTCGTTTGGATGGTTAGCTGTCCTAGCGAAGAACTTAGCTGCTTTTCTGCGGAGGAAATCTGACAGGTTTTCCC
Source organism: Polydrusus tereticollis (assembly GCA_963920685.1). NCBI lineage: Eukaryota > Metazoa > Arthropoda > Insecta > Coleoptera > Curculionidae > Polydrusus > Polydrusus tereticollis. Next base: position 28,950,648 of record OY987334.1, read on the forward strand.
ACTGAAGATCATTATGAATGTCCACATTTCTTTCGAACCAACGCGCAGCCGCAGCCTTCCTCACATAAGTATTTTCAGTCGCCTCCAGACTTTTAATATATGATTTGGCTGCATGTCCCCAGGCCGCAGACCCATATTATTATGTGAGTTGCGGTCTGGCTTTAATCATAATCAACTTAGTACAGAGGCTCATGGTGCTACGTGGTCCGAGAAGACGATATAGCCTATTCATACCTGCTTTAGTTTTAATAATCGCTTTTTTAATATGTGATTTCCAGGTTAAGCCTTTATCCATCGTAATACCTAGGTACTTAGCTTCCCTAGCCCACTCTATTTCATCATCATTTTTTACCAAATTTTCTGGAGGTGGTAATCTCCGTTTTTGAAATAAAATAGCTTGGGTCTTCTGGCTGTTAATTCCAACCTTCCAGTCGATACACCATTGCATTAGCCTATCTAATTCTGTTTGAAGAAAATCACGCAAATGTACCGCGCTATGATGACCCATGGCTAATGCCATGTCGTCAGCATAGAGCGCCAGCATAACGCGACCTGCTCTAGGTATATCGCTGGAATAAATAGAATACAGCTGAGGACCCAAGACTGACCCCTGTGGGACTCCGGCCAACAAGGCTCTAGGTTCTGGCCTAGCATCACCAACTTTTACACAAAAGGTCCTGTTGCTCAGACAACTTGCAATTATCTTGCAAGTTTTCTCCGAGATTCCCAAGAAAAGCATTTTGTGCAAAAGTCCGTCATGCCATACTCTGTCGAACGCCCTAGTGACGTCCAGCAGGACAGTTCCTGTCGCCTTGTTTTAATGAAAACCTTTAGTGACATATTCAACCAATCGTAATATTTGATCTTCAGCAGAGTGGGCTCTTCTAAAACCGAACTGTTCAGCAGGAATTAAATTCAACTGCTCTGTTTCTTGCATCAGCCTGCTTTTCAGCACTCGCTCGGCAACCTTGCCCAAGGCTGGAAGCAGGCTGATGGGACGGTAATTCTGAGGGAATTTACCGTCCTTGCCAGCTTTTTTGAACACTATAACTTCCGCGTGTTTCCACGCAGCAGGAAAATGTTCAACCCTCATTACCCCGTTAAAGATGTTAGTTAGCATCGCTACTGCTTTAGTACCTAGGTTTTTCAGCATTTGATTATTAATACCATCAGCACCAGGCGCTTTTTTAAGCGTCTCAGGATATCCCTAACCTCTCCTGGGGAGGTAGTAGGTAATTTTTGCAAAAATCTTTTTATTGTTTCCTGAGCTTATTTGAAAAGAAATTTTAAAATAAATAACAACTTGTCATTGCCACTTTTTCCCCTCTACAAGATTGCGTTGTCAAATTGAAAATCTGACGTTTCGTTTTTGAGCGGCCATCATCACCTTCATTTTTTTAAATACGCCTCTGGACTTTTTATTTTATTTTTAGTAACTTTTGACTTTCTTAAAACAATGAGGTGTCGCAACCATCCAAAAACTAGTTGTTTTATCCATAAATCCATCTTTATTTAACACGTTATTCTTATGGAAATGGGATAGTCAAGTAATTAAATTGTTAAAAAAAAAACATTTGTCTATTAAATTATTATGTGTACTTTAAGCAATACAAAAAAAATGTATAAATAAAAATAAACGACTGTAGTAGAGCAAATGGTAATATTTTTAAACACGCCCAAGAATTGATGTCCAATTTTTTATTTATTATTTTTTTTTGTATTGCTAAAAGTAAACTAATTAATTTAATAGTCAAATGTTTTTTTATTTAATGACTAACTATCTTATTTCCATATAAATAAGATGGATTTATAAATAAAACTATGTGTTAGACAGAGATGGGTGATTCATAAATTTTAAGGTGTTGTTTCATAAAACTAATAAGTTTTTTGGATGGTTGCGACATCTTATTGCCTTAAGAAAGTAAGAAGTTACTAAAAATGAAATAAAAAGTCCAGGGGCGTATTTAAAAAAATGAAGTTGAAGATGGCCGCCCAAAAACGAAACGTCAGATTTTCAATTTGACAACGCAATCTTGAAGAGGAGAAAAAGTGGCAATGACAAGGTGTCATATATTTTGAAATTTCTTTTCAGATAAGCTCAGGAAACAATAAAAAGATTTTTGCAAAAATTCGTTTTTTTTCAAATACCTTCGGAAATACTTTGGATTTTTCAATTCTCAAGTTGCATTCTGTTGAGTACCAAAATGTACAACGTTGCCATCATTCATCCGACCTTGTATATCTTATAATAACCGAGATCCCCATGCATGCACTCAAATCTGTGACACCCTGTATGCACCTATCAGCACTTGAGAAATTGCATTTATCTCATCAACAAAGAAAATATCAAGAGAATATTAAAAAACACTGTGGCGTACATAGTTCGTTGTTGATTTATCAGCAGTTTTAATGTTTGCAAATGTTTCATTTTAAATATTAACTATCATATCCACAAATATTTGAATGAGGAGAGTAAGTTTAAAAAAAGAAATGATAAGATTCAGAAGCACTGATAGACCGATACATATTATTTGATATTTAATTAATTGCTTATATTTATTAATTTCAATTTGAATTACAACCCATTTTGTAGTAGAGTTCGGTGGTCAAAATGGCAACCATTTACGGTGACTGATTAACTCAGGTAGCTGTGGTACCATTCGGTAGTCACCATTTTATTTACAACCAGCCTGTAATCAATTGATTAAAAAATATATAATAAAAAATTAATAAAATATTTTTAGAAATATGACAATCTATTATCTATAATATTATAAAAGAATGTGTTGCAACCAAATTAATATTTTGATTTAAGTAAAACAAGAAAAGACGGTACAAGATCGAAACATACATCAAAAAGTATTACGGGATATGGAACAATTTGCAGCAAATTCAAACGACCATTCTGGTGAGGCGACTCAAATTGTGAGTAAAAATGGTCATGCTGCAACTAGTCACACTGTGGATGTATATGTAAGTAGAATAATATTTAGAAATAAAAATTAAAAGTTGTTATTAGAAAAAAAACAATAGATATACATTTAGTGTAGTTTACAATTTATTCTATAACTATTATTAAAAGGTTTATATAGTTATTATTCGTTTTGACAGTAATGGAGCTATTTGACGTTGCTGCATTAAACGGCCAGCATGTATTGTTTTTATTTTAAAACTTCTTAGTTTCCTTCTACGCGTTCTTTAAAAATATCTAAAAAGCTTATGTTTACCCTCTTAATAGGAATGGGTGGACGAAACTGGTGTTTCGTCTCAGAAATATCCTTTAATTGAACAAGCTGGTTTAGAGAAGGACGATGATAATGATCATGATAATGATCATGATGATGATGATGATCATGATGATGATAATGATAATGATAATGATAATGATAATGATAATGATAATGATAATGATAATGATAATGATAATGATGATGATGATGATGATGATGATAATGATAATGATAATGATAATGCTAATGATAATGATAATGATAATGATAATGATAATGATAATGATAATGATAATGATAATGATAATGATAATGATAATGATAATGATAATGATAATGATAATGATAATGATAATGATAATGATAATGATAATGATAATGATAATGATAATGATAATGATAATGATAATGATAATGATAATGATAATGAATGATAATGATAATGATAATGATAATGATAATGATAATGATAATGATAATGATAATGATAATGATAATGATAATGATAATGATAATGATAATGATAATGATAATGATAATGATAATGATAATGATAATGATAATGATAATGATAATGATAATGATAATGATAATGATAATGATAATGATAATGATAATGATAATGATAATGATAATGATAATGATAATGATAATGATAATGATAATGATAATGATAATGATAATGATAATGATGATGATGATGATGATGATGATGATGATGATGATGATGATGATGATGATGATATAAGAGACAAAGATTTTAAACTGGACGAATTTATAAATAGTAATCCTTCCGAGAGTTCTGAAAGTGATTCCGATTCTGACGATGATCTTTCAGATCGATTACTTAATAACACTAAAAGATCATCGGTGGAAACTCTAAATGCTACTACTAAAAGAATGAAAATGCTACCTCTCTCAGAAAGAATAAAAGTAAGTATACTAGCACCGGTGATAAAATATTAGACCGAAAAAAGTGTTTAAACAGTAAACCCTCAGTATCGTAAAAAATATTACAAAGTGAACGTGCATTTTTAAAAAGTATATTATGTAATTTTTTTTCCATTTCTACAATACGCTGTATTACCTATTATTTTTAGGAAGAACGCGTGGCAGCTTGTAAAGTTGCATCTTGTAGATATTGCGGAGTAGATGTAGGGACGTTAAATTTTGCTAGACATTTACAGAGACAGCACAAAGAAGAAAAGGAAGTAATAAATATTATGCAACTTCCGAAGAACAGTAAAGCAAGGCGAGAAGCATTCGCTTTGTTGAGAAACGAGACGAATTTTGACCTTTTTTTAAGGGGTGAGATGCGACAAAATAAGACATTAAAAAAAATGTAAGAGCAGAGGATGAATATTATCCTTGCGCATATTGTAAAGGATTGTTTGTAAAAAAATACCTAAAGCGTCATGCCAAATCCTGCATCGTTCCATCTGGTGGTAAATTCGGCGGTAGAATAAAACACATTTCACAGGCACAAACTGCAGTAGCTTGTGCAAGTGATCCCACTAATACAATTTCTAAGTTAAATGTTAAGGAGCAGGTGAGTACCGCCAATTTATAACTCTTTTGTGTTTATAAAGATACAATAACAAATTAAAATGGCTACATAGTACATAGATATTTAAAATAGCCATGCACTTTTTAACATAGTTAATAATTTACTGTCCTATTTAACTACATATGATCTCCATTATTTTTATCTTTAATAAAATAAACGCCATATTTTGTGCATACTGGCAACATAGAGTAACTTCATAAAGCGTTGGGACACTTTATTTGCATTTATATTGCGATAAAAAATCGTGTGAATAAAGCAAATAATAATATTCTATATCGATTTTCATTTATTTCTTATATTTTAAAAAACATTGAATTTTTGGTTAGAGACACTTTTCGTTTCCACACGGTACATTGTATACATTAAGGGCTATTGTTAAAAGTCAATTAGTAGTATTGATACCAATAAAGATTTAATATGTATATATATTTTAGGTATTTAACTTGATGAGAGGAGATGATTTACACTGGAAGCAAAAAAAGATCTTCTCATAGTAAACTTTGGGGAATCATACCTAAAAAAACATAAAAGAGAACGGATGGCTTACGCATGTAGCAATAGAATGCGTGAGCTTTCCCGGCTGCTAATCGCTTATAAGGAATTAGTTAATACTAAGGATTTGACATTTAAAGAACTTTTTCATCCACGAAATTTTGATATGGTTCTGTCAGCTGTTAGAAACATTACAGGGTATGATTCAGTTATGAAAACGTTTAAAACACCCAGTCTAGCGATGCACTTGGGTACATCTCTAAAAACCGTTGCTGACGAATTAACGCATTTAATTCTAAAGGAAACTATCGGCTTTAGATGCAACACCCCTGCTCAAACAGAGGAATGTTTAAAAAATATAAAACAATTTAAAAGGCTGATAGAATCTCGTTGGACAATAGAGTTGTCTTCTCTGGCAAATAAGAATTTACAAGAAAAGCAATGGCAAAAACCTTTGCTGGTACCATTAGTTACCGACGTAAAATTTTTTAGAGAAGAGTGTCTCAAGTTAGCCAATGAATGTATTTCCTTATTCAAAAATGAGAAGGACACTTTAAACACCTATAAACTATTGGTCAATTGCTCTCTAGCCTTACTTATTGTTTTTAACAGACGTAGGATCGGAGATGTACAGTTTTTGAAAATCAACGATTATAATCAGGACAGGCGCACTAATTTTGATGATTTTGAAAGTACGTTAACTGAAACCGAAAAAATTCTAACTAAGAAATACAGACGGGTCGTGAATGGTGGAAAAGGCTCAAGGGCGGTAGTCATACTGATACCAGAAGCCATCCAAAGTTTTATTGAAATGCTTTTAAAACATAGAGCAAAATACATCCCTTCCGACAACGATTATGTGTTTGCGATTCCCAACAGTACCATAAAATGAGGCAAAGGGGATGTCGCAATTAGAACATTAGTTAAAGAAATTAAATTAAAAGCACCACAAGCCTTTACCAGCAACAAACTGAGAAAGCATATCGCTACAGTTATGCAGTCACTGCATTTGAGTCAAGAAGAAATTAAACAATTTACATCTTTTTACTCAGAAAACGCATGAAGATTTTTACGAGTAAGTATTGTGCCTTAACTTATGTTGTAAGTTTAGGAAATTAATAAAATAATAATATTTTTTTTGAAATAAAATATTGTAAAGCAGTACCTATTTTCTTATAATTGAGTGGTATTAATTCTTTATTTTAGACTACCGGTTGATATATACCAAACCGCTAAAATATCGAAACTCTTGCTATTAATGGAAAAAGGCACATTGCCAATGGAACAAAAAGGCAAATCTTTAGCACAAATTGATATTGACGTCTGCATGGAATATGCTGAAGTAGATGAAAATAATGGTAGTACAATGAATATTATATTTATTTTAGCTACAAATTTATAAACATAAAGATTTACTTACTTTAAAAGAACGTGTATGCAAAACAAGTTTTTTTTTTAGATGATATAATTTTAGAAGCACCGACTCACGAACCTTCTTTAATAGGTTCCATATCTTCCAGTGCTGGCAGTGCTTCATGTTCAAATAATAGTATAGCTTCGTGTTCCAAAGCATACAAACCAGAAGAGAAAGAAATTGGTTCTGGTAAGTTTATATTATTTATATAGAATTAGCAATGCCTAACTCAGTTTTAGAAATTATTAAACTAATCATTAAGTTAGTCCTACATTTTCTATAATAAGACCGCTTAAGTTTTAATGAATATTCCTGGGAAATTTCGTTTTTTAATTTTTTTTCTTCCTTAGTCTAAAATCTGAACATCATGCTTCGACACTCAATATGCTTATTGTGAAAATGTAATAAAATTTTTTTTTTCTTCCTTCTTTACCGTAGAAGGATATTTATTAAATTTTTTCTTTTGGGATTTCGATAATTAAATTAAACTATAAATGGTTTCATGCTACGTTTCGGTTTTATATTTTTAAAACCATCTTCAGACAGCTGAGTCTTTTATGATACATTTTAGCAATTTCTTGCAATAACTTAACGACCATTAAGTTCCTTTAAAAATGCGATGTAAAACGATTATTAATTTATTACAAGAAATTGCTAAAATGTATCATTTTTAAAAGACTCAGCTGTCTGAAGATGGTTTTAAAATTATAAAACCGTAACGTAGCATGAAACTATTTATATTTTAATTTAATTATATACCGAAATACCAAAATTAAAAATTTACTAAGTAATAAAAAATAACAGTTTTTCTGTAGTGCTATTTACCTAAAAGTTGTGATGATAATTTAAATAAATAAATAACCCGAAGCGTTAACAATTCAAAAATTTGTAGACAATGACCAGAAGAAATAATAATTATTTTTTGTAAATTTGTAGATAGCGGTGAAAGCAGTGAAAATAATAAAGGTGTTAATAAAAAATGCAAGAATGAAAGGGTTACAAAAAAAGGTAAGTTGTACGTTTCCCATAATATACCACAAACTTATAGCCAGCCGTTATGGGCATGTTTAAAAATAGCTTAGGGATGATCCTGTTACGGCTAAATAATAACGGAGGGAAAAATAAATGCCTTTAATTTTAGGATGGTCACAGACAGAAATAGAAGCATTAATAAGCGAATTTGGGAATAACATAAAAAATAACTGTTATCCGTCAGGTACACGAATAAAAGAATTTATTGCACGGACAGGCAGTAAAAGGAGTGTCCCAGTTATAAAATCAAAACTTCAACATTTAATAAAAAAGCTAATTAATCCTAGCGACTTTACTATGTATGATGTTTTAGGATTAGGGTACTACATAACGGATATTTTTATTATACAGGGTTGGGCAAATGTTCCGGAACGGCTACAGGCGAACAAAAAGTGATATCGGATCCTGGTTTTGGGCACTGTATAAGACTAAAATTGTACTATTTGACTATTATAACATATATTATACAGGGTGCTCCAAAAAAGCGGCACGGTAATTTTTTTTTTTAAATAGAACACTGTATGTTATTAAATTTTCAGATTCTACATAAAATTATAATTATTTTTTAATAAATGCATTATTATTCTATACTTAATTGTAATTTTATGTAGAATCTGAAAATTTAATAACATACAGAGTGTTCCATTTAAAAAAAAATTCACCGTGCCGCTTTATTTGAGCACCCTGTACACTATAGGGTATAATAGTCAAATAGTACAATGTTAGTCTTATACATTGCCCAAAACCAGGATCCGATATATTAAGTCTATTAATTAAACTCGACTTTACTACCACAAAACTATATTCAAAATTACAAAAGACTCCTTTTTAAACAAAACAAATGTAAACCCAACTATATATTTTAGCCAATACCGTAATCTCCGATACTCCGTGTATGACTAAATCTATAGAAGCCAGCCTGTTATGCTTTTTCCATCTATGCCTGACTCAGTGTTTGTTTCTTTATTAGTTGACGACTATAAACATTTATATACCAGGTGAATAGTTTACAGTCGGCCACAGCTACCTCCCTTTTCCGTCCCGGAAAATTAGCTTAGAAAACCTAAAAGAAATATATATTCACATTAGTTTAAATATTTAAATGCATATACATGTTTAGCGTCCAGCTGGCATTGTCAATGATGGCCAGTCACAAACAATACCACTTAACCCCAAACAGTATTAAAGAGAAACTAAAATCTTTCGCCACCACAACAATGAGACTCGACTCAGTAAGTGGAAAGCTCATCTTCTAAGATTTTCTCAGACCCCGTTTCACTACTGCTCTCAAATGCAGCTTCGAACGGTTTCATTTTGTCAGCTGAACTGACACCCTCATACTTTTTACGTGCACGTGTTGACCCGGGTAGGTCCTCTACAACAGATCGATCATGATCCAGAACTTGTTTAACTCTATAAGGACCACTAAACTTTGGCAGTAACTTCTTACTTTTGCCATCGTTAAAAGCATTCGTTCTCTTTAGAACAACTTGGTCCCCTACATTATATTCGCGACACTTCTTCCTCTTGGCATCAAAATAAGCCTTTTGCCTAGCTTAAGACTCTTGAATTCTCGAGGCAGCTTCCTGTCTCGACTTATCGAGATCTCTCTCTACTATGTCCTCTACCACAACTGCACTTAGAAACGAGTCGCTCATTGCTCTTGGTTTATAGCCGAATAACAGTTCAAAGGGACTCTTCCCAGTAGAACAACTCACGGCTGAGTTAATACTGAACACAATTGCGCCTAGTGAATCATCCCATTTCCTTTCATCCTCATGAGAAGTCGAAATAGCATTTAACAAAGTTTTATTATAGCGTTCCACTTGTCCGTTTGCACGTGGAGTGGCAGTTGCATTGAAAATTAATTTAATACCTAAGTCCTTCGCAAACTTCTCGAATGAAGAACTAGTGAAACTCGTTCCACGATCGCAAATAATACGTCTCGGAGTTCCGTACATTAAAAATACATTATCTAAGAAAGTTAGTACCGGTTTTGTTTTTGTACTTGAAACCGCTTTAGCATGCAGAAACTTCGTAAAAGCATCTACAGCCACAATTAAATGCGAATTTCCTTTGGTGCTCTTGAGAAATGGTCCCAAATGATCAATGTGGAGTGTGTCCATTGGGGTTGACACTTTCGCAATACTGTGAAGAAATCCTTCTTGCTTTCCTGCAGGAGCTTTGTTATACACACATGGCAAACAAGATGATATATAACGGCTAACATACTTTCTTATTCTTGGAAACCAGTACTTACTACAAATATTCTTTATTGTTTTTTCGGCAGCAAAATGACCCATGTTGTCATGGTGGAACATGGTCACAGCTCTTTTGCCTACTTTAGGTACATACCATTTCAGGCCATCAGATGTTTGTCTATACAATCGGTTATTCTTGAGCACATAGTCCTTATGAACTTGTTTTTCATCATTGCTAGATGGTTTTCTAGATAATGTCTCGATTAATTGTCTGCACTGATTATCTTTAATTTGCGTTGACAAAATCCAATCGTCTTGCGAAATATCTACTTGGAAGGCATTGGTCGGCTGCCATTTATCATGCGATATTTCATCTTTGATGGGATTCCGACTTAGTGCATCGACATGAGCCATCTTTGCCCCTTGGCGATACTCGACAGTAAAGTTAGACTCTTGCGTAATTAACCACCATCTCCCGATTCGAGGGATGAGGTCACGTTTCGTCATAGCTGTTCGCAAGGCACTGCAATCAGTTACCACTTTGAACGACAATCCTAGAAGATATACTCGGAATCTTTGCAGAGAGTTGACAACAGCTAACGCTTCGAGCTCGTAAGAATGGTATTTCTCTTCCTGTTTTGTTGTTTGTCGACTGAAGTAGAAAACGGGTTTATAACTGTCATCACTTTGCTTTTGCAACAGAATTCCACCGAGTCCGACTTTCGAAGCGTCGGTATGCACTTCTGTTTCTAACTTAGGGTCATATATGGCAAGTATAGGTCTTTTGATCAAAACTTCTCTAAGCTTTTCAAAAGCACTATTCTCCGCCGTCTAAAGGGCGAACAATTTGTGCGAAACCTTTTACATATTTTCGAAAATAGCTACTTAGTCCGATGAACTGACGTATCTGGTGAACATTTTTGGGAACAGGGAACTTCTTTACGGCAGCGATTTTTGCAGCACCAGGCCGTATACCGGTTGCACTAATCTCGTGTCCCAAGTAGTCAATGTTATCTCGGAAAAAATTACATTTTGACAATCGCAATGTTACACCAGCGCTTCTGAAAGTCTCAAAGACATCAGCAAGAGCCAATAAGCCAGACGCAATACTAGGAGAGGGTACCAGAATATCGTCCATGTATGCCAACGCAGTTGAAAATCTCATAGAACCCAGGATGTGATTAATCGTCCTCTGGAACATTGCCGGTGCATTTACCAAGCCAAATGGCATTCTGAGGTACTCGTACTGCCCGTCGGGTGTTACAAAAGCTGTTTTCTCTGTGGAATCTTTCGCCATTGATATTTGATGATAGCCGCTAGCCATATCCAAGGTTGTAAAATATTTGCAACTCTTCAGGACCTCCAAGTGGTCATCGACCCGCGGTAGTGGATAGCAATCCTTCACCGTCCGCGCATTTAGAGCACGGTAATCAACACACATCCTAGTCTCGCCATTTTTCTTTTTTACCAAAATGATTGGACTCGAATATGGTGAATTTGACTCTCGTATAATGTTAGCAGCCAGCAACTCATTCACTATTTTTCGCACATTCTCCCTTTCACACACAGAAAGTCTATAAGGCCGATAGGTTACCGGTTTGTCATCCGACAAACGAATTTTCATTTCTGCGCTTGCAATTTGACCTAACTCTTGTAAGTTTTCAGCGAAACAGTCTCGATATTTATTTGAAAGTAACAAAAGATTGTTTAGGTCCTTCTCAGATAATGTATCTGCCACATGACCAAGAACATCGTTTAAGGAAAATTTTGGTAACTCAACAATATTAACTTTTTGACAAGTACTTACGTTTTCGCATTCGGAAACACATGGAACGCCTCTTGCCACCACCTGACTTTTCTTAAACAATATAGGCTTCTTGGAGAGATTGAGCACTGGAACTTTTGCTTCACTCGAAGAGATGATGCATCTAGGCAGAACATATTCTGTACCAGGGCGAAGGCAATTTCGTAACTCGACGAAAACATCACCATCATAGTCACATTTAGACTTGCAACTAACAAAACCAACATGATTTGGAAGAACTTCTGTAGAAGCTGTAACCACCAATACTATCTTCTTCTCAGGAAGATCGGTAATTTCTGGAAGCTCGGCAAGATCACTGCTACAAAGCCTAACCGTTCCTTTCCGCACCACAGTGACGGCATCATCTTTGTCAAGCACTGATCGACCAATCAAAATTGGCATGGTCTGCAAATTATCATGCACAACAAATATAAAAACTTCCGTTTCAAATAAATCTACTCTAAGATTTATCTTGACTGTACCCAAGACCTTGCAAACAGCACCGCCATAACCATTTAGGTGAACATCGCTCTGATTCCAAGTTAGGCCTACTCTACGCGCGTCTGTTTCTCTAATGAGAACCACTTCACACCCCGAATCAATAAATCCTTGCAAACTCTGCCCATTAACTTCGCAAGTGACGTAATAGCCGGCGTTTTTCAGATGCGGTGTGGTCCCGCACAAAAGGGCCTTATGAGAATCATTTTGTTTGTTTTTACGGCAATTTGCTGTCTGATGCCCAATTTGTTTACAATTTGCACACGGGTTCCTTGGTTTTGTGCAATATTTGATTATGTGGCCGTACTCTCTGCAATTGAAACACCTAACATGCTTCAGCTTCTGTCTTAGATCTGGTTTATTGTAATCACCTCGGTAATCACCGACTCGCTTCTCTTGTTTTTTCGGCAGTTCTAGGCGTCCTTTAACCGATACTGGCACCGATGACAAAGTAGAAAGGTAGTCTCTAAAGAGGTCTTCCGGTGTTAAGTATCTACCCACTTTTGCGCCTGACTGTAAGGTACTATCAGGGATTCCATCAATTAGTATGGCTACTGCGTTTTTGCCCGATATTTCGCATTGTCTAATCAACTGCATTTTGCCAAAAAAATATTCGGTCCATGATTCTTCGGCTAATTTTTTTCGATTTATCAGTTTTCTAATGGCTGTGGGGAAATCCTGATGATCTGGAAAAGCTTGTATAAGCATATTCTTCCATTCAGCCCATGTATAACGGTAGTTATCCAGTACATTATACCACGTTTTTGCTAGGCCCTCTAGCCTAGTTTGCATATGAAAAATTTTTAAATTATCATCCCAGTGGTTTATTTGACCCAGCTGATCAATTTTGTCCAACCACTTGCTGCAACTTTGTGAATCACAATTTGGGTTGAATGCCGGAATACAATTTGGATTTATAGTAACCTTGCGAGCGCCTTGATTATCCATTAGTTGGTTCACTAAGTCCTCCAGTTGTCTGATTCGCCTCTGCAAATCGTTCTCTTCAGTAATTGAACTACTGCTTTGCGATGTAACATTTACATCTACAGCCTGTCCAATTATATCAAGATCAACTTCCTGCCGCTGGTTGTTTCTAGCGCGGACCTCTTGAAGTTGTGGATTTTCTCTAACTTGGCTAGGAGGAGTCAAGCTTCTTGGTTCGTGTACCTGTACAACAACACTTTGTATTGAAGGTCGTTTTTGCACATTTCTTTCAGTGTTTGGGCTCTGCCTTGGCTTTCGAGAGTTTTGGCTGGTCGTTGTTCTGTTCCGTTTACTGCGTCTCCTTTTATAACGCCCAGCACAATTGTCACTATTCGATGAAGAGCTCGACGAATCACTAGAACTGCTTCGATTCCTCTTATGATTTCCCATATTTGTAGTTATAAACACAAAACAAACAATTACGTAAAACTAGTCACTTCGCGACTGCAGGTATATCCCACCGCTGCACTATTAAGTCTATTAATTAAACTCGACTTTACTACCACAAAACTATATTCAAAATTACAAAAGACTCCTTTTTAAACAAAACAAATGTAAACCCAACTATATATTTTAGCCAATACCGTAATCTCCGATACTCCGTGTATGACTAAATCTATAGAAGCCAGCCTGTTATGCTTTTTCCATCTATGCCTGACTCAGTGTTTGTTTCTTTATTAGTTGACGACTATAAACATTTATATACCAGGTGAATAGTTTACAGATATCACTTTTCATCGCCTGTAATTAAGCCCTTCTGGAACATTTGCCCAACCCTGTAATTTGTACTTTTTTCATATTTCAAAGTAATAATTTAATTTTTCTACTACTTACTTGAGAAATCGTCATTAATAACTCCATTTTTCTACTAAAAAGTGGCATTTCTTTACTCAGGTAAATAATAATAATAAAAAATGACCTAGGTTAATAATGAAAAACAACTGTTCAATGAGACTAAGTGACACTATGATTTAACATTCTACCTCACTGTTTCTTTACCATATTATTACTTTTAAAGCTTAAGTAACCAGTTTAAATAAAGAAATTCCTTAAAATGTTTGAAAACTTTGAATAAAACAGGACTTTTCATTATAATTTGGAAGATATTTAAAAAAGAAGCTGTTATAAATATTATTAAAAAATGGCACCAGATTTATTTTTAAGCAAGACACATGTAAAATTAAAGGATTGATCGACTTACCTGTAAGGATGATCGATCCTGATTATTCGAGCTGTTGTCCGGAATGATTATTACACCCTGTAGTATGCATTTATTCATAGTCACCAGTACAAATACCAAGAAAAAACTTATGTAACCAACCTTTACTTCTCCAACGTCGTCGATAAGTGAATCATTGCGTTATTTGGAAATTAGATCGCAAGGGAGAAACGGGTTACTGGGTGGGATATGTAATAATCATTCCGGACAACAGCTCGAATAATCAGGATCGATCATCCTTACAGGTAAGTCGATCAATCCTTTAATTATTCTTCGCTGTTGTCCTACATGATTATTACACCCTGTAGGATATACCAAGAGAAAAAATGCGATCTAATTAATTAAACAGTAAGGTTATGTATAATTTTTTTTATCAGAATTTAACAATATTATCTTCTTATTTACAAGTAATAAGTAGTAATAAATGGTATATTATGTTTATTTCCTAATTAATACTCCTACATCTAAAGTTAAACAATAAGGGTCGTTAATAACCCAAAGTACCATAACCCAATATTGATTATATAAAGATAGCCATTGTTTAGGAAGGATTAAGGAAGTTTTTAATTTGTCAATTTTTGGTTTTTCTTTTTCAGCAAAAAAATTTTTTTCCAATTTATTGACTCTTGGATGACCTTGGAATCAATGCTTTTGCAAATTCTTCTCGATTGTTATTTGTCAATGGTTTATTATAAAATTTTGCGAAAACATTCGATTTCTGAGTCCATCCTGCGGTCGCCCGTATTATTTCAATATTTACACCCTTCCTGAAAGCTGCGGAAGTACTAGCGTGTCTAGTACTGTGCGTAGAAAACCTTGTAATATCTATACCACTCTTACCCAGAGTTATTTTGACCCATCTAGATAGTGTCTGAGAGGAAGCGCTATGATGGGGCTTTTTCCATGTTAAAAATAATGCGTCTTCTGTAGATTTTCTCAGTTGTTGTGTTTTTGCTATATAATATTTCAAGGTTCGTACAACGCACACACTAGGGCTTTCTCTAAACTCAGGTAATTTTAACAAAGGCTGAAACTTTCTAGGTCCTGATGTTTTAATTCTTTCGGATATACGAATTTCTATACCATTGTTATCTGCCTCAGTAATGTCCCTGACTTTAATTTTTGCTAAAGTTTGCATTCGATGAGCAGACACGAGTGCTATTAAAGTGACTAATTTTTGACTTAATGTTTCTAAGGACAAGTTTTCTAAGGGATAGAGTGTTTCTAAATATTTTAAAACATTGTCTGGATCCCAGGTAGTCTCATATCTAGGCTGGGAAGGATTAAGGTTATATGCACCTTTAAAAAATCTTTTTAAAACCGGTTCATCATGCGGTTTAATGTCTAGAATTAGTGACAAAGCAGCTCTATGGGTATTTAGTGAGGAAAATGATAATTTTTTCTTTTGTAGATCTGAAAAATATATAAGTAATTTGCTTAATTAATATTCAAAGGGATTATAACTATTTTTTATACAATATGTCCACCAATTTCTTAAACAATGGCTATATTGTCTAATAGAGCTTTCGGATAAGGAAGCTAGTAAAACTGGAATTACGTCATCCGGAGTCTCTTTTAGTAAAAAAGCCCGCCGAATAATTTCCCGACCATCAAGGGTGTCTGGCAATAAATTGAGTGTTGTCTGCAAGAAAACAGAGAAAACATATTATCAGTCTGAAAATGTAAGGGTTCCTCTTTTAGAAGTTTTTGAAATAATGGGTACCAGGCCTGACTCGGCCAGTTTGGGGCTACCACTATACCAGTTGCTTTATCCGAAATAATTTTTTCTAATACTCTACCCACTAACGAAAAAGGCGGGAAGGCATAGAAATATTCCTGATCCCATTGAAATGTAAACGCATCTATGTATATAGACTCTGGGTCTGGATATCTAGATACAAAACGTTTACATTTCTTATTTTGATAAGATGCGAAGAGATCTATTGAAGGTAAACCAAATTTGTATAAAATCAGCTGAAATTTATCATTGCTTAATTCAAATTCTACAGAACTAATTTTTAGTCTAGACTCCGTATCCGCGATCTTATTGTTAATAGAGCTAATGTAAGAAGCATTAATATAAATATTTCTGTCTTCACACCAATTTCATATATTTCGAGCGATATTATTAAGATTTTTATATTTTATACTCCCCATTTTGTTAATACTGGCGATAGCTGTGACATTGTCTATTCTTAATAAAATATTTAAGTCTGTTTTATTTTTTGCAAATGACCGTAGGGCATGAAAAGCCGCCAATAACTCTAAATAATTAATATGACATTTTTTATCCGATCTATTCCAAAATCCGTGAGTTGTTTTCTCTAAACAGTGCGCCCCCACCCAGTTTTTGAGGCATCGGAGAAAATTTCCATGTTATATGACGGTTTTCGAATACTTTGTTTACTTTCTTTAATGTTCCGTAACCACCAATCAAATTCACTATCCAAGTAATCTGGAACTACCATAACGGCTTCATAGTTCTGTCGATTTTTGGATAGGGCCTCATATTTTTCGCGTTCCATATTTTTGAGATGTAGCCAACCATATTTTACGGCAGGTTTTGTGGCTACAAGTGTACCTATAATTTTTGCAAATTGTCTAACACTACAAGTACTTTTTCCTTTAAAATCTTTTAATTTCTTAAAAATTGTATTTTTTCTTTCTACAGGTAAGGTAATATTCATATCTACACTAGTGATTTCAAAACCTAAATATATTATTTTTTGTTTGGGGATCAACTCACTTTTCTCAAGATTTAATATAAATCCTAACTGACATAATAATTTTTTCAGTAAATACGTATTTCGTTTACATTCTTTCTCTGTACGGGCTATGATTAAAATATCGTCTAAATATGCCGAGCATATGATGCCTTTTATTCGCAAGTATGTTAGTACGGGTCTCATTATTTTTGTAAAGATATATGGCCCAACGTTTAGTCCAAATGGCAGACAATTAAATTCGTAATTTTTGTTTTCGAACCGAAATCTTAAATATTTTTTATATTTTCCTTTAATAGGTATTGCAAAATATGCATCTTTAAAATCAAATCTGGTAAAAAAACAATTTTTTGTAATTAATTTTAATACCGTTTTATAGTCTTCCAGTTTGAAATGAGGTGCTGAAATGTAATTATTTAAGTCTTTTAAATTTAGGATAAACCTATATTTACCACTTGGTTTTTTGATCAAAAAATATGATGAAAAAAATTCGTCCTTTTTTGGTGTACATAGCGAAATAGCTCCTATATCTAATTAGTCCTTAATAGCTTCTCTATAGTTAAGAATTTCAGATTTTTCTATTTTTACCCTAGGTGTACATATCTGATAAGGAACCGAATTAAATTTAAGTGAAATACCGCTAATCCAACTTAAAACCCTTCTATTCTTTGTTATTTTTTCCCATTCAGTTTTATAGCTTTTACGTCTACCAGCACATTTTACCTTTTTTAATAATTCTTCCGAAACCTGGACTTCTTTGTGTATGGTTGCTTGTCTTGATTTTTCTGGTCTATCGGGTACCGTGATCGCTTTTTGAATGTGTTGTGAGGACGCCGATAGTTTAAATAATCCGAGCTAGAAGTTTTGTTCCTTGTTTGTTGGACTCCAGATGGCCCCGGTTGTGGTCCATGGAATGAAAATCTTTTAAGATTCCATTTCTTTACTTTCAATGACCTTCCAAGCTTGTTAACCGCCTCGTTTGCTTTAATTGACTCATTAAGGTTCTTCCCAAACAGGAATTCGTCAATAGGTCCCTCTTCCAATACCTTACGAACCTCCTCTGTCATATTATATTTTGCTGGATATCTTCTGTGTTCAGATAAACCATGGTGAACAGCACATTGAAGCTGAGCACTGTCAGCCAAAATAGAAACAATTTTTTCTAACTTTATTTCGTCTGGAGTCTCAATAATGTCTGTTATTATAGCACCAATGGCGGCAAGACTGCTGCCCAACATCTTTTGTAAATTGGTCAAAAAACGCTCATTTTTTAAGTTGTCTCGGGATAGGCACATTTCCACTTCTTTGTTCATAATTGGTGCACTTACGGATTTACAGTTTTCGGCAATAGGATATTTATTATGTAATACTTCGATAGTCTGTTTATCTATCCCTTTTCTTATATAGGTGTTCCATCTTACCGCAACTTCATCATGTATTGCGGCTCCAAATGATTTTGTTGTCTCGGGATTAACACCCAAAAATTCTGAAAACCGATTTCTAGTACTAGATTCAGAGGGTTTATTAACTTCTTGTTCTTGGTGAGGTTCTGTAACAACAATTAATATGATATAATTTTATCAAACTAAGAAGACATACGTCGATTACTTAGTTTTAATGTGGAAGAGACACAGGGTCTATCATTCCTATTTTATAATTCCAGGAAGAGACATAAAGTCAATCATTCCTAATTTTTTACCTTCATTATCACTGCTTTTCTGTTCTTCATTGTCCGATCTGATTTCATGAATGTTCTGTTGGATTTCTTTTAGTTTTTCCATGAGTAACTCAAACCGTTGTTTATTTGAACTCAATTTTTGTCGTTTTTCAGATTCCCCCTCACTTTCCGAACTACTCTCAATTACTCTTTTCCACGCACGTTTTTTATCTTTTACTTTCGGCATTTTTACGAACACTTAAATGAAATTATTAGGATTTTTCGCACGAAAATATTTTGTGTTATACTGACGAGTACAAATAATGCAATGATTCACTTATCGACGACGTTGGAGAAGTAAAGGTTGGTTACATAAGTTTTTTCTTGGTATTTGTACTGGTGACTATGAATAAATGCATACTACAGGGTGTAATAATCCTGTAGGACAACAGCGAAGAATAATCCAAGGTTACTTGATTTTTAACATTTTTTAAAAATTAGGTGGAAATGGGTAACATAAAGATTTAAACGAATTAAAATATCTAATAGTTTAGTGTTAGTATTAGAAAAAATTCTATATACACCTCAGTTGAGAAGCCTATTATACATCTCGCACATTACAACCCTCGGCGCTTCGCGGCTCATGATATAAAAGCGCTCGCTATATAATAGCCTACTTCTCAACTTAGGTGTATAATGTACTATTATTGAATTACCTTTTAATAACCCACTAATTAACATTTCTTTCAACTTTATACACACTTTATGCACACTGCACATGCAAGGCACCCAACCTAACTTAACTAACTTTTTTTGGTATGCCACTGTTACCAAATAAAAACAAAAATTATAACTGAACTTGGCTTCCTACTTCACAAATGGATGGAATTTCTTTTTCGGGTAAATTTGCCATAATTGTATCGTTGTTAAATAATTCAATTTCATTTGAATGAAAGTAAGCCGTTGGTACAGTTCTGCCTTTTTGCTTTCTTCGGTCACACCATGCAAGCCATCTTTTCCTCGAAACATGTGATATTGTTACTTGGTACCGAGATGTTCTCGTCCGTTGAAGAAGGCCGATCGACAAGAACTTTGCGTTTTCTGGAAGGGACTGGATGATCATATTTTTGTGTCTGACCATGTTTACCATTGTTGGGGTCTCAGATCCACTTCCAGTATAAGTGAATTGCCACCAGCTGCTAGATATTGTAGAATATACCCATGCTTCGAGGAAGCTAAGTGCCACAGGCGTGTGGTCGCACATGATCCTCTCCGCTTCTGCTGTGTTGGCCCTCACAGCTACTGGGAGTTCCTCTGCAATGCTGAAAAAAATGCTGTCAAACATGAATGAAAAATAACATTGCCGATTGAGCGTAAAATTAACGTTTATTCTCAAATCATGCCAACTGGGTAATTACTATTGCCCCCAGTAAAGTACCACTAGATATTGTCATGATAGGAATTGGTACTCCTAATAAAAAAAATTCGGCCAAGCATTTTGTCCTGCATTTTTATGTAAAAAATAAATAGGAATTTAATAAATTTATGTTAATTTATAAAACGAAACCCGAAAACCTGTATACAATAAAAAAAGTTTTATACTTACCAGCAATGAATGGACAAAACGACAACTAATTGTAACAACATTTTAAGAGATAATAACTATAAGTTTTAAAATTCAAACTGTTTGGGTGTATAATATACTATTGCTATTGATGCTCTGACAAAGAATGATAATTTGAAATTTCCCACAAGTTGGTAACACTGATTCTGGATAATTTACAAATTTGGGCCCACCACCGTGCTACACAAAAATGCTGATTAATCACAAACATCATAAGCTTTTATAGAGCATAAATAACATAACAATAATATGGTTTATTAACATATAGAGTGTTCCATTAATCTATGTTTGGATTATAAAAATTACTTTATTAAATTTCGCAATGCAACCATTTTATTTGATAGTTGCCGCTGGTCCAATCAATCAGCAAGCACGCTTTTGCTCTCTTGCAAAAGAGTTTTTAACAGTTTGTTTATAAACATTAAGCGGCGATAATGAGAAAACTAAATACGTAGTTATATTATACATATGTTTAGGCTAAGTAATAAAGTAAAAACCAAATTGTCTTTACATACTCAAAAGACAATACAGGGTGTCTCAAAACTCAGTATCAAGATTTTAGGGGCGTATTTGCCAGGTCAAAATAAGCCTTTTTTTTTCCTATAAGCATGTGTCCGCAAACGCTTCGTCACCGATCTACAGAGTGTTAAATTTTCAAAAAAATTTTATTTTTTCCTTCATAGCTCTTTTAGTTTTTGAGATATTAAGATAAAATTTAAAACATAGATTACGCTTTAGGGCTTACATCATCTAGTATACCGAGTGATTGTAAGAATCTACAGGGAGATATTTTTTCAGGGGTCATGCTCCCTTTTCTCCGCATAAACTTTTTTATAGTGCGCTGCTGGCGGATTCTGAAATATGCAGTACATTCTTTGTTTTATTTATAAACTTTTTTATCTCTTATAATTTTTATGCATCTAAGATCGTTATCGAGAAAAAAATTTAAACAAATTTTTGTAATTAGCTACATTTAATTAACATTTATAACAACAGGGGGGAATAAATACCACAATGAAAACAAAAGACGCTATACTTATTTGTTATAAGATTATTTAAACATTACCTCAAAAATAAGAAACTTAATCAACTTTGACTTTTTATAAAAGATGCTGGAAATGCCCTCCTCTTTCTGCGATACAACCCTCTACTCTTCTTCTCATAGACTGCCGTACGCGTTCTAATATTCCGGGATTATTTCTTACCGTTTGAAAGGCATCCATAATTCGTCCAGTTAGAACTTCGATGGAAGGCACTGGTCCTGCATCATAAACTAGACTCTTTACATGCCCCCATAAAAAGAAGTCCAGCGAGTTGCAATCTGGGGACCGTGGGGGCCAAGCAATTGGACCTGCTCTGCCAATCCACCGATTGGGAAACACAGTGTCTAAATAATCGCGGACGGTGACTCGAAAATGAGGGGGGGCCCCATCGTGCATAAACCACATTTGTTGACGAACGTGTAAAGGCACATCCTCCATTAATGCAGGCAATTCATTCTGTAGGAAGTTTAAATATGTGTCACCATTTAAAATTCGCGGTAAAATAAAAGGACCAATTAAAGTATCTCCTACTATTCCTGCCCATATGTTTACGCTAAACTGTTCCTGGTGTCGAGATTCTCTGATCATGTGTGGATTTTCTAGTGCCCAAATATGAACATTGTGGTAATTCACTACTCCGTCGCGTGTAAATTGAGCCTCGTCGGTAAAAAGGATACGAGATAAAAATTCAGGATCCACAGTACACTTGCGCAGTATCCATCTGGAGAACTGCAAGCGCTGTGGAAAGTCTCGAGGAAGCAAACCTTGGACGCGCTGAATATGATATGGGTATAGCATGTTTTCGTGTAAAACCCTCCAGACAGTTGAACGGGAAACATCCAAATGCCGTGCTATTTGTCGAGTACTCATACCAGGGTTTTCGTCGATAACATTTAAAATCTCTTCATCAACTGCTGGGTTGCGTGCTTGTCTTGGTCTACCAGTATCGTGCATTGGAGTCTGAAATCTGCCGTATTCCCGAAGGTGTTGATGGGAATTTATAAAAGTTCTGTAGTTGGGAAGCCGGCGATTAGGAAATCTTAGCGCGTACAACCTCTGAGCATTAAGCCCGTTACCATTAGCCAGACCATAAACGAAATGGATGTCAGCCAGATGTTCAAATGAATATGGTCCATTTTCCATTTTAATGTTAAACAAATCAAAAAATATACGATAAGTTATAAACCAACTTTTAAATAATGTCAAATGCATAAACCAACTTTTAAATAATGTCAAATGCTTCAAAATAAGCGTAAACGTCAAAATGAAAATAGCAGTCAAAGCCCACTAATTGTTTTTTTTATTGTTTCATTGAAAAATTTCAATTAAATATGGCGAATTACAAAAATTTGTTTAAATTTTTTTCTCGATAAAGATCTTAGATGCATACAAATTATAAGAGATAAAAAAGTTTATAAACAAAACAAAGAATGTACTGCATATTTCAGAATCCGCCAGCAGCGCACTATAAAAAAGTTTATGCGGAGAAAAGGGAGCATGACCCCTGAAAAAATATCTCCCTGTAGATTCTTACAATCACTCGGTATACTAGATGATGTAAGCCCTAAAGCGTAATCTATGTTTTAAATTTTATCTTAATATCTCAAAAACTAAAAGAGCTATGAAGGAAAAAATAAAATTTTTTTGAAAATTTAACACTCTGTAGATCGGTGACGAAGCGTTTGCGGACACATGCTTATAGGAAAAAAAAGGCTTATTTTGACCTGGCAAATACGCCCCTAAAATCTTGATACTGAGTTTTGAGACACCCTGTATATAGCAAGAAAACAAATCGAAAAACCCTTCTATTGTATTATAATCTTTTTACCTGAACTGAAAATCCTATACTAGTTGAGTCCTTCCAAACATCTGGCATTGTCAAATGAAAACAACCTACCTATACTGAAGATTAAATAAAACGAACGAACCGAAATTACCCTTATTTTAACCATTGGTCATTCCGTAATTGCACCCGTAATTTAAAAGTTCGGACATTGGTCGCTATAAAATGGCCAATCATAAGATTAAGCATAAAATCGCCATTTACCGTTTTCGATGTTTGCTTCCAACATATACATCACTCAGTTAAATTTAAAAATATTAATTTTATAATGTAACCACATAGTAGGTATAAAATGAATGACCATAGCAGCAGCTTATCTCTACATAATCTAAAACTATCCCGGATAGCCACGGAAAAAGCCATCCTGTAAAAAATAAGTTTACTCAATGGAGAATTTTACAGCCAAACTGTCAAAATATGCGATTTGCTCTTTATTTATTTTCCCATACCTATCCAGGATTCATATTATTTTGTTTTAGGCGTTAGTAATCTATTTCGTTAATTGTATCATTTCTTTAAATGTTGAGTTCGATCTGCCCTTTGTACTGTGCTTTGTCAATAATATTTTCGTCTCTTCAACAATAAAGCAGTTTGAGTTTTGAGAGTTTGAGTTTTTTACATACTATTATTCCCGCTAACAATGGCTACATACAGTGTGACCAGCTAACTCCTCATCATATGGGATTTTTTTATTAATAGCTTTACTTGAAAATTGATTTATGCTTTGATCAAGATGAAAATATCTATCAAAAAAATAGTAGTCACGTGATTCGCATTATCTGTCAAATTTTAATTTTTCCAAAAAAAAATTCAAAAGTGGGGTTATTTCCCGAAATATCGAAAGAAGTTATCGAAAAAAGTTTTTCTAAATTCAATTTTTAGCCCATACGCAAAATTTCAGCTGCATAATAGAATTTTGAATTTTTAAGTTAAACGAAAATTTATTTTCCCCATAATGAAGACTTGTTGGTCTTACTTATGTTTTTTACTTTTAGACAAAAACTACGTTTTCAAAAATACTTAATAAATTTTAATAGCCATCTTCGGATTTTGTAGAAAAACACTTATTTAATATGGCGCTACTTTAAAGAAAATGTGTCTGGAATAAAGCATTGTCAAAACGAAGAAGTTTTATGTAGGTTGCGTTAAGTTTTATTTTGCAAGACTGGTGCAATTTACAAAATATGGGCAAACAATAAAAATTATCTTATGGATCTGAAATTTTGCATATGGGCCAGTGAAACTGACCGACCCCGGGTTTGTTAATCACCTGAGGGAATCCGTCACTCTGGCTGTAATCATCAAATATTGTGGTACGACCCTGTTTACGTTGTGTTTACTTTGCAGGTTCTTTTAAAGTTTGGTACAACGGTAAAGTTATGTCAGATTTTAGAGTTTTTTTTTCCGCTTTAATTTTATTCTGATGGTTTCCCTACTTATGATTTGGTAGTTCGCTGCCATGAAATGAAAATGCAAGAAGCTTTTATTACAAAGTATCTATTATAAAAGTAGTAGGTATTTTGGACATACACATTTAATTTACATTGATATCAAATATACCTTAAATACCATAAATAATCCCAGACCTAATTATTACATTTCATTAAACTTAATTTAAGATGTCTTGTCTCCCTTTATTTAACCCTTATTTCACTTACCCCTGCCTGCAACAAAAAGGTGCAGTATTTCTCTAATATTACCTATTATGCCTGCGACTGTAATGGTAACAATTATTGACCTCCCTAAGCACCCCTCGTTTTGCCATTATTTTTGGTCTGCGACCACACTCTTGTTTTAATTGGTCCCCTGTTAATCTGCAATTTATTATTGAATACCTAACTCTAGGAAAGCCGAAAGACAACAGTCCAGCCAGCGGCTGTCGAACATTCCATCGCATAAGATATAACAAGGCAAATAAAGATAGGAGATGTTATTTTCATTACTGAAACGTCGGAAAATGACTTAATAAAATTACCTGGGATTACACTTAACAAACATCGACGTTCTTTCCTGACAATAACCCATCACAATCATTTAAATACACCTGTAATATATTAACGTGCTACTGATATCATCATACCAATAATTATAACCCTTCTGTTAAGTTTACTTTTATGTCAACTAAAATATTGCCCTTATTCGACCCTCCCCCATTTCCTTAAGTATTGCAGATTATAATTGACTTTGTAAGATGGGTTATTACTGCGTAATAATGTCCAATATTTGTTCTTAAATACCTCAAAATAAGAATACACCCAGGGAGACAGACTAACATCTGTTACAATAAAGGTTCGTGTCAGCGAACTTGATCCATATTTTATGACCCTTAGAAAGCAAAAGTGTATTGATTTTGTTACAGTTATTTATGGTACCGTTATGGTTTGGTCACCCTTTTATTTTAAAACAATTAATATCCAAATTTGGTCCTGCAGACGTTTTGGCTGGGATTTATTTGCACTTAATTGACCTGCGGTCAATCTCCCATGCTTTATCCCATAAAACCTTCTGATTAGCAGTTTAGATAGCAATATTTATAACAGTAAAAGAAATAAAAATATTTAGGTAAATATTCATATACGGTTCGGCCTTTAAAATTTTCTTAGTTTAGTAATATTGCTGTTTTTGACTAATTAATTTGTAATAACGAAATTGACGTAAATGAATAGGTAGGTAGATATTTATCAGGTTCAGCCTTTGAATAATTTAAAGTTTATTATTGTCACTGTCTTTGTCTACTGACCGCAATCGTTGGGTTTTTAGCTGCTTATTGGCGACGACAAGCACCATGGACCAACTTCCGGCATCCGGAAAAACCGTAGGGCCAGCCCGGCGCCGATGTCTGTCTGATCAATTTGCAATTTTACCCAACCAATTGTTGTCACTACATCAAGTCAGCGTTTTATTTAAGAAAATTGGAAAATCAATGCTTTCTTTGTTTATTAATTTGGTAATAATGAAATTAAAGTAAAAGAATATGCAGATATAGGTTTTTCGTTAAAGATTTAGGATTTGTTTACCTGATACTTTGTGAATTTGTAGTTCTCTTCTTAATGGTTTCACTCGCGTTTTCATATTTTTTTTTTATGTTTATTTTTACTCTGTTTACTAAATTATGAGTTAAAAGATTTGAAAGAACAAATTCTTTGCTGGCAGCGTAACAACTTAGTTTTTAAAAGGAAAAAATTTGAATGCCTAAAATCAGCGCGCTTGGCGCTTTTATAGTCAAGCCCTACTACAGATAATGCGAATCACGTGACTACTATTTTTTCATCTCAGTCAAAACACAAATTTATGCTAAAGACAAATTTCGAATAAAGCTATTAATAAAAAAAATCCCATACGATGCGGACTTTACTGGTCACACTGTATTCATAAAATAATATTTCTTATTTCCAAAAAGGAAAATAAAAGAGACGAGCTACAAAGCAAATAAATCCCATTTTCCAATGTCATATTATGTCCTTTAAGCACATAATATGAAAAAATTTCATACCCTAGGTAGGTCTAATCTCCAAAAAAATAGCTTTTCCATTAATTATAAATTTAATCACGCTCATTTCAGAACTCATTAAATGTTTGCCAATCTTCACACCGATAAGTTAATTTCTTAATTTATTTTTGATAAAAATATAAATAAATTTTGATAAAGATTGCGAAATCAATTATAGAATAATAAAACTATTAACATTATCGGCGTCGTCCACATATTATTACCAAAACATCAGACCACCCAGTAGTATTTTTAGCGCTGGTTGCAAATAAAAATTTGCCGCCCCTATAGATATAACAATTTCTCAAAAAAAATCTTTTTATACCTTTCAAATTAAAAATCGCTTTAAGAATATTAAGTTCTAAACAAAAAGCTCGCCACCACGATATTGTAATACTCCACTTCATATATATTTTACAAAACTGAATAACAGTACGATGTAACTTCCAGAGATTTGGCAACGTTTTCTGAAGTGGCAACGTCACCTTTTTTTCTTCCATATATATATATATAATGGAAGTCTCTTCGTATCTTCAACACTATATATACAGGGTGTTATGGAAATGACTTATTATTTTTTAACCCGTAAATCTATAGGTCGAGCCGAATTGGGGAAAAATTGCGTTAAATGGCGCTCGAAGCTAGAAATTCGAGAAAAATGCCTTCAAAAATTTAGCTCAAAACACCTACGCGCCAATGACCCAAACAGCTGATTCGTACTACTTGTCAAAAAAAAAATTGTTGACAAAAATCTGACAGTTACTGTCAGATAGTCTTTAGATATCGTCAGCCCAAAACATGTGTTTTGACCAGTGTTGCCACATTTACTACATCAGTTTCATCAGATAACCTTTTTTGAATATTTAATTTTTTCTACTTAACTTTAATATGCTTTAGTTTCTACCCTATTACACGAAAAATTGTCTACGTATTGCTCTAGTTTTATTTGTACATACCTTGAAATAAAAAACATATCGGCAAGAAATCCACGTTATACCGTTACCATTTCAAATGATTCTAGCGGGACATTTATTCACTTTAACAACACATTAACTGTTCGGGACATTATCAAGTTATTAGCTCTTTAATTCTGTGTTATTAATACAAGAAATTACTAGTTATAGACTTAGAAATACTTTATAACAAAATCCGGATTGAAAACTACGCGACACACGTTTGATACGGTTATGTTCTTTCTCTTCTTCTGTGACTTCTGTTCTTCTTGGTAATGATAATAGCTGGCTCATTGTCGTCAAGACAGGTGGCCATTGCAATTAAGAATAATAATTACGGTATCCAATCCAGTCCTCTTAACTGGACACACAACATTTAAACACGATAGTCCAGGGGGCGGGAAATGTGATTTGTTGCTGTTCTGTGATTGGGTACTGAGCAGTTCAAAGTGGCTTCATATGTGGCTTCATAAATTTGTTTTTAATATCATTTCTTATTATTCATTTACTTGCAACGGCATAAAATTTGTTTGCGTTTTGCTGCTGGAGTGTATAGTTGTTGAATAATGTGATACACATGTGATGGGAATGTTTTGTGATGTGATAGTTTATCTGTGTAAATTTCCAGACATAGGGCTTGTTGTTGGTATCTACGATTTTTACTCAGCGAAGTATTATGATAGCAATACAATTTCATGGGGTGAGTAAAAACTATACCTATTGAATAAGGCTTGTTTAATTGAAATCGCAGTATAGTTTTTGATTTAATCTTTTTTAAAAAACCTAAAAAAAAGATTTTCCCGAATACTTGGCAACGTCGCAAGGTAATCAGCTGTCTGTAGAAATTCCGCCAATTTGTCATGTCAAAAACACGTGTTTAGGGGTAATGAACTTTCATAGAGGCACAGATGGTCCGGTTTTAAGGTATTTTACAAAATTCAAAATACTTCCGATTTTAGAAAAAAAAACTATCAAGTGTAACTCTAGGCCACCCCAGGAGTGGCCCCTTAAAATATAATAAGTCATTTCCATAACACCCTGTATATGTACATTAAAAAATAAGAAATTCTTTCCCCTCTTTTGATTTTTGGGATCCTAAGGTCCCCCTTAATACAAAAAAATTAAGATTTTAAAAATATTTTACGAGGAAATGTCGGAAGTTAGGTCGCCTCTTATACATAACGGAAGTGACAACTTATCAAATATCAATATATATCGAGAGGGTAGTCGTTGCTGACTAGTTAAGAGATAAACTAGTGAATATTGGGGAGTGCAGCAAATGAAAGAGTACTCTTTAAAGTTATTCCAAGCTTTCGGAAATCATATATTTCATTTCCATCCTCAGGGAGACTACAATTTATATAAATTAAGATTAGGAAACCTCATTAGAACAATAAATAAATGATTTTACTTACAACTTTTTTGAGATTGTTCATAAGGATGTTCATAGAATTAATATAGGACATGCGAGAAGAAAACGTGTTGAAACCCAAGTCAATTACAATTAAAATAAAAAATTGGAGACAATACTAAAAACATTGTATATGGACGTAGAAACACACAATTTAAAATAAAATCAAAATTTTGATGTTCACATTTTGAAAATTCGTTACTTAATTTGAAATTATGGAATTATTTAGCGGGAAATCATGACTTGCGTGCCTCCATTTTAAGTGTTAAGGTTAGGAAATACTGTCATTTTAACATGTCATTAAAATTGTCAAAAATATTATTAATGCGGTTTACAATAAGAATAATATTAAATAGAGAGAATTACGGATTTAAGTGTTATCATGCAGCAAACCTGAAAAATCGTTAAAATGCATTTATATGAGGTTCGAACTGTTATCAATGGTATTGATTGTACGTAAGTTTTTATCTAAGTGGAGCAGATATGAATAAATTACACTTAAATGTTGGATATCTGTTCTTTTGTTCATACTATTGGGTTCTTGAGCAATAAATGTCATTTCCAAAAACTGTCTTTTTTTATAATTATTTTGTGAGGTTAGAATCTCAGCTGAATTAAAATTAATGTTATGGTCCATATTATTTGCATGTTCAGCAAGGGCACATCTCTCTGGATGGTGTCTACAGTCACTCTTGTGGTTAGTGATTCTGCTAGACAAGGGCCTAGTAGTTTGACCTATGTATACTTTATTACAGTCTGCACAAGGGATTTTGTAGACAACATCTGATAGTTGATTAGACTGTGTTTTGTCTTTAAGTTTGGAGTGAATAGAGTTTATTGTAAGTACAGGCTTGTATGCAATCTTTATATCATTTGATTTAGTTTTTAAAATTTTGAGTTTTATTTGAGACGTCCCACAACACCACCTCCGTAATTTGCTTTCTTGTTAATTTTTTTTTTTTTTTATTATTCATTATTAAGTTCAGTGGAGAGTGAGGTCCCACCGAGATCGCGGAGGCTTCCGTTTTGGCCTGGCTACAAAACGGTGGCGCCCTTTTTTTTTTACCCCCCCTACTCTTCGGCATTTGGGCTAGGGCATTTGCTCGCTCGCTCAAGGCCTCTCACCCTCAGCTGAACTTCGTTGCTGTCAGTTTCTTTTTTTTTTTTTTTATAATTAAATTCTTTTGTGTCATTGTTAATTCAATATTAATCTTTGGGCAAATAAAAGCGTAGCAAAATGATAAAAATATTTTTAGCACTGCGACGTTGCCAGATCTACTCTTACCAGATACCAACTTGTTTTTTTTTAACGTGTGTGTCCTGTATGGTATATCATTTTTAGATTCCCCTCAACATTCCGAAACTTTTTTGAATAACCTATGATATATCAATCTTGAGTCGTTTAGGAAATAAAAATTATTTTTTAAGAAATTTAGCAACAAACATCCCTTAACAAAAAAATTTCGCAACCGACATAAATGGAGGTCTGAGTTTCTGGCTGATATTTTTATATGGGTTGCTGTATCATAATATGTCATGCGAATTGAATTATTGCAGACATTATTACATACATGCAGAAATTTTAAATGGACCTGTATTTTAGAGTGGTATTCAAAATATCAACTAATTCTCTATTTAAAAGTATTATATGATGTCGTATCTATTTTCAGCCGTTTTAGACTTAAAAGCTAAAAACTAAAATATTGCAAGTAATGTAAATATAATTTATTTTCTTATTACTACGAGTAGGCCATGACTTCAACCAGTCAAAAAACACAAAAATAAGAATAACAAGAAACAACAAAATGGTGGGCTCCACATTTTCATAATTCTCACACTTCTAGACCACTGTGCGTTGAGGTCGCGGACCACTGTGCCATCCAATGCCAAGTTCAATTAAACAACAATCAGCACTTTCGGTGTATAAATACCCGAACATTGGATGGACACGTACCTTCGTCTCAACGACTGGTCAACCACCCTGCGACAGGAGTGCCCAAAGTTTCTATATAGATTCGAGGCCCCTCTCCTGCTCGATTTACAAGCATCCCCCAAAAGTCCCCCTGGTCAACTACCCTGCGACAGGAGTGCCCAAAGTGTCAACATTGACTCGAGGCCCCTCTCCTGATCGAACTATAAGTACTTCCCGAGAGCCCCCATCGATAGTGCCGAACTGGTCTGCACCCCCCGAAGACATGCTGGGCTTTCTCCGAGCTGCCTGGTAATATTTGTAATCAAGTATTAATAAAGACCTGTATTGTTTTTTAGTCCGAGTGGTTTTCATTCACGCCCCGTTAGGGAAACAACCCCCAGTTGTGACATGGTGGAGGCGCCTAACCGTTCCCGAGAGGCTTAATCATCATATTAAGTCAACACCATAGCCAAGAAGGACCCCCGAAGCTTTAAGGACCAAATATTCCGAACAATGAACATCACACAGAGTAGAAGCTATCTACCGTCATAGAGGCAGGACATGCTAGAACCAGCGGAGGATGACCAGGAGGACGAAGGTCAACAATCATCACCATCAGCCAGAAACATCACTCAAAAAGAAGAAAGGGCATTAATGGATTTTCCAGAGGCAGCCAGCAAGGTAGTGCTAAATGGACACTACAGATATGGTTAGACGGCGAAATAGAAGTGGCTCTGAACTGAGTAGGGGGCAGCTATCTATCTCCGCCAAGTCAGCGATCAGCATTGGGCCGATGGGCATTGAAGCTAGAAAGCCATCCATTCGCCGGTCGCAGAGAGCCATAGATGATTTAGAAGGGTATGGAAATATTAATTCATTCTTTTTTTACGATAAGCGCGTATTTCATTTTAGGCCCTTGAAAAGTGTTTTTTCATGTTATAATAATTAATTTTTCTTCAAAAGTTTCTTAATCATTGTTTTGAATTGCAGTTAAATGTTTGATTTATTTAAGTAACAAAAATGCTGATGATTGTTTATCACTTTTATTTTAGGTAATAATTATATAATATACTATTAGTAAACAATTTAAAGGTGATGTTTAATTAGTAGGTCACAATTTTATTTAATGAATTTTTTTAGGTGTCGCATGTTTTGATTACGTTTTGTTTTTTTTTATGGCGACAATTGATAATATTTATTAAAAGATTTAGTTTAAAGGTACGGAAATTATTAAACTGGAGAGTAATGGTTGATATATTTGTGACTTGTTTTTTTTAGGTGGTTAAAGCCTTTTTCAGAACTGTGAATATTTTCAAAGTTTTTATTTATGGGTTTGGCCATACTGCAATTAACTTATATTTTACATTTTTAGCTGTGCGTAAAGGATGAAATCTGTATTAGAAGCGATTTGATGAATGGAAAAACAGTGGCAGAGAGGGTAAAACAATACCTGTTCGGAACATAACTGCTCAGAGCGTCAAATTTTGTGTCCTGGTTTGCGACGCTCAGCACGGCAGACTTTTCGGTGATTTTGTGGTTGGTCACCGCAGTCTTGCGTTCCAGCAGGATAGTTTCCCCAATTTGGCTATATTTTTATGACTGTTTATAAATGTTGTTGTGTTCAAATTATAAAGACGATGAAGCAGTTCTCAACTTTATGGTGGATTTGGATATATGATTTTTTCTTTAAGAGTTTTTTAGGAGCAACTCTGTTCAGGCAGATGTTTACCTACGCGCAGAACCAATGTGAGTCAAGGCGTAGAAGATGTTGTTCCCAATCATACGGTACATTTGGATATATGTTTTTTTTTTAAAGAGTTTTTAGGAGCAGCCCCGTAGAGGCGGAAATCTACCTACCCCCAGAACCAATGAGAGTCAAGGCGTAGAAGTTGAAAACAGCGTCAGGGCAATCCCATTGTAAAGGAGCCATGCTGTTAGCTGAGGAAGTGGTCTTCAGCAAAGTCGAAATATTTGAGGTGCTGACGCAAGCGGGCGTCAAGGAAAGAAGTTTTCTTTGAAATGCAGAAAGTTGAGAATACGTATGATAAATGTGTCTTTTTTCGTTTAAATTTGATATTTTTAGGGTATAATTGCCTAATGTAAATAATATTTCGGGAATTTTTGGTTTTTTACTTTTATACCGTTTGTTACAGTATGGCCATTCATAACTTTTTATATTAAATTTTACATTTTTTAATAATATAGTAGTAAGCTGTAACATGGACTCTTAGGATTAAAAATATACACTAATTAAGATAAAGATGTGATACTGCATAATTTTTCTCTTTTGTTTCATGTACATCCACCAGCCACAGACGACAACTTGCAACCCCGGACCCAATTCTACGCACAATTAATACCGACTGTTACGGCAACTGAAATGGCAGTATGGTAACAAAAAGAACAGGGCCGGCTCAGGAAAAAGTCAAGCTGGTGGACAAGGGATGAAGCGAAACAAGAAAAATGGAGATAGAGAGGATTTAATTTTATATACACTATCGGCAAAGTAAAACTTTGCAGGCCAATTTTAATGCAATAGAATAGTATGGTTATAAAATGCCTAAGATTAAAAAGAGAACGACAGCGATTTCCCCTATTCCCCTTCCAATACGACGAGAACAAACGAGAGTATTCCTTTCGCGCGGCCTCGGAACTGCTGGATTTTGCGACGTTGTCACGTAGACTTTTCGAACCTAAGTTTTTAATATTTTATTGGGGAAGACAACATAAATAATTTTATTTTTACTGGTTGATCGAAACCCTGCCCTTTGCTTTCGCGGGTGGCGGTACTATGCAAGACTTGTAAGGACTGGTGGGGGCGGCTACGGCAAGGCTCATATTCACAGAGTCTTTTGCATAGAAAGGAGTAAATTAATATTTAAAAGAAATGTATTCGCGTGAACAGAAAATTAATATAGTTTTATGGTATTCCAAAGCTGAAAGTGCCGAAGGTGTTGTTGGGCAATTTGCATTTGCGTACCCTGATCAACAGGTTCCTTCCCGCCAAACGATTATTAATATTTATAATCGTTTTAAAAAATCCGGGTGCATTAACCAATGTGGTAAATGCTATCACGAGGATCAACAAGCCCGTCCTATTCCTGAAGAAAGAGTCGAGAGGGACGAAAATGTATGCGCTTTTGTGGAAGCAAGTGAGCCATGTTCCAGCACCCATATTTCTCAAGAAATTGGCATTCCAGACCGCATAGTTAGACATGTTTTAAAAAAGCATGGGTATAAATCCTATAAAATTAAAACTACCCAAGAAATTTTTCCAGATGATTTTATGAGGCGAATGGAGTTTTGTGAGACCATGAGAAGGCAAATTGATGAAAATGAAGATTTTTTAAAAATATTCTGTTTACGGATGAATCATCATTTTCTCTTCATGGTTATCATAATCCTGCAGTCGCCAGATATTGGTCACGGGAAAATAAACATTTAAGTGCGCCTTTGCGGACACAATATCCCCAAAAATTAAACTGTTGGGCGGGTATTTTGGACGACAATATTGTAGGACCTTTTGTCATTGACGGCAACTTAAATGGGGAAAAATATTTGCAGATGCTGCAAGAGGAAATAATACCAGCTGTGCGTGCCTTGAATGTTAATTTCGAAGAAATTTGGTTTCAGCAGGATGGCTGCCCTGCTCACAATGCAAGGCGTGTTCAGGAGTTTTTGAGTATGACATTTCCTGAACGGCTTATTTGTGGCAGAGGTACCATACCATGGCCGGCAAGGTCACCGGATTTGACTCCCCTCGACTTTTTTTTGTGGGGCCACTTAACTCAACTAATTTACAGGTATCCACATGAGAGGGCTGTAAATTTAGTTGACTTAAGAGCAAAAATATTCGACATTACTAATTCCATAACACCGGAGGTATTGTCGAATGTTAGGACGGAGTTTTATGATCGGCTCGGGTATTGCGAAGCCCAGCAAGGCAATGTCTTCGAGCATTTATTAAAATGACTTTTTTAGTTTTATACCATTTTAAGAATACTTATTGTTTAAAGTTATTTTTTAATTACAATTACCATTAATTTTATTTCTTTTTAAGAATGTTCATGAGTTTATTTTTTTTTAGAATAACAGGTTTTATTTTACTTTTATGCTTAAGGCCGATAAAAATTTAAACACCTTAAAATTACTGTTAGTTGTATGTATTAATAGAACTACCAGTGATAAACATGACTGCAAAAAAACGACGTCGTAAAACATCGCACAAAATGCGATTGACAATCACTACTGCTCCAATATCTGAAGCGAACGGATGCGTCCCCGTCCCCGGGTAGCTTCAACGCACGTTCACCACTTTTTCTAATATGCTGACGATCAGCTAGTTCGATATAAACTTCTTTTTCGTCCTCTTCACCCAGCATTCCCCACGGCTGTACATCTTCACACCACGACCAGAGATCCTCTTCTTCAGGCTTCGTTGTTAATGCCCTTTTTGAGCCACCCACGGGGTTTGGGTCGCTTGCCACTTCTATGCCACTCGGCCGGCAGTCGGACGGAGGTTTAGAGAACCCTAACAGGTCCTGGACACCATGTACAGAGTTGGCATCTCGGTCTGGGCCCTTTGCCACCTCCGCAGCGTTGACGGAAAAGTCATAGCTGACTCCCTGGAGACCAGTTTGTCCATTGGGCGAGTATGCGGCCATGGCATCATTGACCAGGCCTCCAGGAAGCCGCTCGGCGAAGACGGTAGCAGCACGTCTTGCATTCGGTCTAAGACTGTTGCGAAATTTAAGGCCATGTGTCTGACTCACAACAGCTTAGTTAAAACGTAATTAAAATATTTGAGTTTTATTCTAACTCTGTAGAATATTTGAGTCTTATTCTGACTCTATATAATATTTTATTTTATAACACTTTTTATGCCTAAGTATTTAATCTAACTTAAAAACACAAAATAAACGACTTCGTAACTTTAATAAAACTTTTATTTGTCCGACTGTTGATATTACAAACTACCAGAAAAGTCCCAGATTATGCTTTAGGAAACTTTTATCTAAATGCGTAATTTACTTTTAATTACTTTAAAAACAACTCATCATCTCGAGTTGTGACGTCATATGATGACTGCAGCTAAATAGATCTTTCTTGTTTGAACCCCCGTGAATGACTGAATCTAATACGAAATTGTCGGCTATTTATAGTAAATTTGAGTGCTAAAACACCCCCCCCCCCCCTTAGAGATCAATTTAGCTGTCGTCGAATAAACAACAACAACAAAATATTTACATTTACAATTTGACTTATCTATATACACTTTTCTTCTGTTCCTCGAGGATTGTCCTGGTGTTGATCACCATCCCTCTGGTTGTAGCTCCATTTCTACTCTATGCTACGCTTTAGAACGTTTTGTTCTGGAGGATCGTCCTTGTGTTCGTCACCATCTCTCTGGCTGTGGCTCCGTTGTGGTCATCTCTGCGGCTCCTGGCTTGGTTCAGCAAGGACTGCAACTGTAGAGGCCATTCTTCTCTGGTCATCGTTAAAATTCGAGTTTGAAACTGTTCAAACGGTATCATCGTGGAAGTCACTAATTTCTCTGCCGTGCCAATGGTTGTAATATTGGTTGCATGGGCTATCTTCTCTCTGTACTTCGCCACATCTGGCGTCAGCACCAACAAACTGGGTGTTCCCCATCTGCTAATCACCTCGGCTTGTACGAATTCTATCAAGGAAGCTGGGTGGATACTTCTGTGTGGTCTTGCTTCGATAAATCCACTGTATACGTCAACAGCACAGTACAATGTTGTAAATTTACTGTGTCTGGTCCTAGGTAAATCTTCAATTACTGTAATCACAACTGAGCCCCACGGTTTTAACATTCCGTGGCACAGGGTATCTTCCTTAAAGTGTTGGCATAACACACATTGGCTGAAGTGCGTGTCCACATCCCTATCTATCATCGGCCACCATAACCATCTTTTGATAATATCTTCCATTCCTTCACGAGTGTTGTGGCGTATTCCATGTGCTAAGTTGAGTATATTACTTCTGTGGTTCCTCGGACACCACACCGCTACTCCGTCGTCCTCCTGACGCCCCACAACTCCAAAGCAGTCTACCAGCGGCACCTCAGCTCCTCTTCGGATACTTTCACGTAGGTCCCTGGCAGCCGGGTCCATTGCTTGCGCTCCAACGATCCCTAGGAGTGCGGTTATCCACCGCCCATCTCCTGGGGCCTCCTTCTCCAACTTGCCATGTAGCCACAAGACGGTTTCCCTATCTATATCTTTTTGATGGGACACCACTTCAGGCACGTCATATTTCTTCAAAACTTCGTTTACTTCTTTAAAATGGGTCTTTGACCTAGGCGCATCGAAGGGTTTTAAGTCTTCCTTGCCTTCAACGGTCCCTGCTCGGGCGCCATGAAGCGAACGGATGCGTCCCCGTCCCCGGGTAGCTTCAACGCACGTTCACCACTTTTTCTAATATGCTGACGATCAGCTAGTTCGATATAAACTTCTTTTTCTTCCTCTTCACCCAGCATTCCCCACGGCTGTACATCTTCACACCACGACCAGAGATCCTCTTCTTCAGGCTTCGTTGTTAATGCCCTTTTTGAGCCACCCACGGGGTTTGGGTCGCTTGCCACTTCTATGCCACTCGGCCGGCAGTCGGACGGAGGTTTAGAGAACCCTAACAGGTCCTGGACACCAAGTACAGAGTTGGCATCTCGGTCTGGGCCCTTTGCCACCTCCGCAGCGTTGACGGAAAAGTCATAGCTGACTCCCTGGAGACCAGTTTGTCCATTGGGCGAGTATGCGGCCATGGCATCATTGATCCAGGCCTCCAGGAAGCCGCTCGGCGAAGACGGTAGCAGCACGTCTTGCATTCGGTCTAAGACTGTTGCGAAATTTAAGGCCATGTGTCTGACTCACAACAGCTTAGTTAAAACGTAATTAAAATATTTGAGTTTTATTCTTACTCTGTAGAATATTTGAGTCTTATTCTGACTCTATATAATATTTTATTTTATAACACTTTTTATGCCTAAGTATTTAATCTAACTTAAAAACACAAAATAAACGACTTCGTAACTTTAATAAAACTTTTATTTGTCCGACTGTTGATATTACAAACTACCAGAAAAGTCCCAGATTATGCTTTAGGAAACTTTTATCTAAATGCGTAATTTACTTTTAATTACTTTAAAAACAACTCATCATCTCGAGTTGTGACGTCATATGATGACTGCAGCTAAATAGATCTTTCTTGTTTGAACCCCCGTGAATGACTGAATCTAATACGAAATTGTCGGCTATTTATAGTAAATTTGAGTGCTAAAACATATCTGGCTGATACAATACTGCCGTCGCCCGTCGCCCACCTACCGGGCCAGCTAGTATTCCCCTCTACCATAAAAGCGTATTGGTCGGTGGAAGGGGAATCGGCTAGAGCATGATTTTGTCTCTCTTTATTTCTCTCGAGCCTTTGCCTATACCGTTTTATCACACTGAAAACCTCCGCATGTAAGATAAATGCTTGCCAATAGTGTATATACAGGGTGTGCGGATAAGGATACGGAGCGGCCATATCTCGGAAACGATACGTCCCACAGATCTGAAAAAAAAGTTCTCATCATAAAAACTGCCAAGAGAAATTCATTCAAAATAATTTTAAGTTTCGGAAATTGCCGCAAGAGGGCGTAACGGCTTATTTATTTTTTAAAGTTCATTTTACGGCAAAAAATGCCACTTAACCGTAGAAAAGCAAATAAATAATTAAAATCAGTAGATTGTTTACTACAACTTTTGTTATTGTTATTTTTTTGAATCTCGCCTAATAAAGGAGTGGGGGAAGCCTTTAGGACATTTTTCAAAAACTGTCATTATGTCGTTATCCTTCAACGGATTTTCTATAACTTGGACTTGTTTGAAAGGGAATTCCTTGGAGTTTAAATAAATGATTCAGGAATTGTCACAAGTTTCCTGATACAATTTTAAGATGGCGCTGTTATTCAATCTAACTAATTTTTTTATTTTTCTCGGTATTTGCAAATTGGATGGTATAATTTTTTTCGGTAGTAACAGGAGACAATTTGCATAGGGAACGATTAGTCCAAACCGCAAATCGATATCACCAGGGGTTTAAAAGTTATTTTGATTTTTCTTTAAAAAATGATACAGTTTCCATTTACCGGTACCCGGTATACCCCTAATAAGCAAGATAACAACTAATTTCATGGCCTACTGTTTAATAAACTATAAAATTTATAATAAAAGTTTAACGAGTCAAAGAAACATCAATAACACTGAATAAAATATGAATATTATGATATGAGATTATGAAAAAGTGCACAAATCTTAAATCTAGAAACAATTAGCAATTTAGCAAGACAACAATAATTACAAATGTTTCAAATATTTTCCGTCACTTCCTAAACTCTTAGTTATTCTTCTTTCAGTGAAAAACACAATTGCCTCTTGCCTCAATTTCAGCCGTGGATAAGCTTCGAACGGCATTTCATATCCTTTCCATCATGTTTTCGCCTAAATTACAAGTTCCAAGTTGGCCATGGAAAAAAACAAATTAATAATTTATTGTGACAAGCTGTTGATGAGTTTTAAACGTCAAGCATCTTATAATATTAAGCATTGTTTTTTACATTTATATTGCATTTTTCTACAAACAGTATGCCGTTTACTAACGCAGAAGCGTATGATATGTTGAATATGTATTTTCAATCTCTTGAAAATGCTGTAATAACGTCGCGAGAGTATGCAATGCGATTTCCACAAAGAAGACACTATTCTCGAGAAGTATTCTCAAGATTAGCTCGACGATTAAGAGAAACTGGTAATGTGCAGCCCATTCAACGACCCTTACGCATTCGTAGGACACGTAATGAGGTAAATATTATCAACGTTTTGGCTTACGTTCAATACGATCCCACTTTAAGCACCAGAATAATTTCCCTTGACTTGGGGGTTCCAAAAACAAATGTCCACGAGATTTTACAAACTAATAGTATGCACTCTTACCACATCGTTTTACACCAGGCATTGAACGATACTGATTATGATCGTCGATTGGATTTCTGTCACTGGCTATTAAATATGATTAGGGAAAATCCAAATTTTCTTTCACGGATATTATGGACAGACGAGGCCACTTTCACTAACGCTGGGGGTGTGAATTTGCATAATATGCACTATAGGTCTGAGCAAAACCCTCATTGGATGAGGCAAGTAGATTTTCAAAACCGCTGGAGTTTAAATGTTTGGTGCGGGATCTTGGAAGGAAAAATTATCGGTCCCCATTTTTTTGACCAAACCCTTAATGGAGCAAGATTTTTAGATTTCTTGGCCACTTTCCTTCCACCTCTTTTGGAAGAAGTCTCCTTACAAACGAGAACAAACATGTGGATCCAACTTGATGATTGTCCGGCGCATTACTATCGTAACGTACGCCAATACCTAGAAGAGCAATTTGCGCATCGTGTAATTGGAAGAGGAAGCTTATTTCCCTGGCCGGCTCGTTCACCAGATCTTACTTGTCTTGATTTTTACCTATGGTGTAGGTTAAAAGATCTAGTTTTCCAAGAGAGACCAACAACAAGGGAAAACATGATGGTAAGGATAACAAATGCCGTTAGAAACTTATCCACGGCTGAAATTGAGGCAGCCGTATTATCAACTAACAGAAGAATAATTAAGTGCTTACAAAATGACGGAAAACATTTTGAACATTTGTAATTATTATTGTTGTCTCGCTAAATTGCTAATAAAATTGTTTCTAGTTCTAAGATTTGTGCACTTTTGTCTAAGTCTCATAATATGATATTATCATAATATTCATATTTTATTCAGTGTTATTGATGTTTCTTTGACTCGTTAAACTTTTATTATAAATTTTATAGTTTATTAAACAGTAGGCCATGAAATTAGTTGTTATCTTGCTTATTAGGGGTATACCGGGTACCGGTAAATGGAAACTGTATCATTTTTTAAAGAAAAATCAAAATAACTTTTAAACCCCTGGTGATATCGATTTGCGGTTTAACTAATCGTTCCCTATGCAAATTGTCTCCTATTACTACTGAAAAAAATTATACCATCCAATTTGCAAATACCGAGAAAAATAAAAAAATAAGTTAGATTGAATAACAGCGCCATCTTAAAATTGTATCAGGAAACTTGTGACAATTCCTGAATCATTTATTTAAACTCCAAGGAATTTCCTTTCAAACAAGTCCAAGTTATAGACAATCCGTTGAAGGATAACGACATAATGACAGTTTTTGAAAAATGTCCTAAAGGCTTCCCCCACTCCTTTATTAGGCGAGATTCAAAAAAATAACAATAACAAAAGTTGTATTAAACAATCTACTGATTTTAATTATTTATTTGCTTTTCTACGGTTAAGTGGCATTTTTTGCCGTAAAATGAACTTTAAAAAATAAATAAGCCGTTACGCCCTCTTGCGGCAATTTCCGAAACTTAAAATTATTTTGAATGAATTTCTCTTGGCAGTTTTTATGATGAGAGCTTTTTTTTCAGATCTGTGGGACGTATCGTTTCCGAGATATGGCCGCTCCGTATCCTTATCCGGACACCCTGTATATGTATTGTAATATACACTTAAGGAATTGTAACAGAAAGCCTAGCATGTTACATAGCGTTCTGGGCCAACGCTTATCGGAGGGGGGGGCATGTCAACAAAATGGTGGGCTCCACATTTTCATAATTCTCACACTTCTAGACCACTGTGCGTTGAGGTCGCGGACCACTGTGCCATCCAATGCCAAGTTCAATTAAACAACAATCAGCACTTTCGGTGTATAAATACCCGAACATTTTATGGACACGGTACCTTCGTCTCAACGACTGGTCAACCACCCTGCGACAGGAGTGCCCAAAGTTTCTATATAGATTCGAGGCCCCTCTCCTGCTCGATTTACAAGCATCCCCCAAAAGTCCCCCTGGTCAATTACCCTGCGACAGGGGTGCCCAAAGTGTCAACATTGACTCGAGGCCCCTCTCCTGATCGAACTATAAGTACTTCCCGAGAGCCCCCATCGATAGTGCCGAACTGGTCTGCACCCCCCGAAGACATGCTGGGCTTTCTCCGAGCTGCCTGGTAATATTTATAATCAAGTATTAATAAAGACCTATATTGTTTTTTAGTCCGAGTGGTTTTTATTCATGCCCCGTTAGGGAAACAACCCCCAGTTGTGACAATATCAATAACTAAATTGTTTAAAACGCCCTCCGTTAACTCTCAAACATTGGTGGATTTCCGTCAGAACATGGTCTGTTGTTGCCGCTTGTATCTCACATGCCTACAAAGACAGGAATGCCTCCCGTACTCGATTTTGAAGCTATTCGTTGGTGTGAATTGGTGTATGGTAAACAAGTTGTTTTACCCTACCTCAAAGATAAAAATCAAGTGGGGTAAGGTTTGGCGACCTCGGGGGCCAATTCCATGGACCCATTCGACGGATCCAGCGGTCTTCAAACATCTGGGTAAGTTCATTCGTCACTTCATTAGAACAGTGAGCTGGTGCACCATCTAATTGATACCAACAATCTCGCAGCATTCCAAGATTTAATTCGTCGAGGAAGTCAGATACTCTGGTTCGTAATATTTCCAAATATTTTTTCAGAATTTAAATTCTCTTCGTAAATGTAATATTTTATTTTGTCGTTCATCATTAAACAAAAGACATTGAAGCCAAATTTGTATTGAAACTCTGCCTCTCTAACAAAGTGCGGATTTTCTGCTGCACAGTAATGTGAATTGCTCCTATTAAATATGCCTTCCCTGGTAAATTTGTTTCATCATCGGTCCAAAGAATTTTTCTTAAATAATTTGGATCTTCTTGTGTACGAATTAAGACCATTTCACAGAATTCAACTCGTTTTGGAGGATCATTAGGCTCGATAGCTTGAAGTGTCACAAATTTATAATTATGCATTTGATGTGTATGCAGAATTCTTTCTATCGATTTAGAACATATTCCTAAGTCTTTTTCAGCAGAATAAATTGACGCATGAGGAAATGCAGAAAAATATGGCAGGACATTTATTACATTGTCCTCGTTACCTGTTACAGGTTTAATTTATGCTCTTGGCTGCTGTATTTGACCATTGTTCTTAAAATTACCTTCTATCCTCTTGATTTTTTTTTCGTTCATAGGAACTAAGTTTGGAAAATGCTCGTTAAACTTTCTGCATGTTCTAGATATAATTTTGTGGCACTCCACACCATGAATGTAGAACAGATTTAAAATTTGTTCGTTTGTATAAGAATTCGCCATATCCAGATAATATGTACCTCGATTACGCAAGTACAGTATTTACTTGCCAAATAGACAGCGTCATTTTCGCAAATGTTTTTTGACTGGTTGAAGTCATGGCCTACTCCTAGTAGTAATAGGAAAATAAATTATATTTACATTACTTGCATTATTTTAGTTTTTAGCTTATAAGTTTAAAACGGCTGAAAATAGATATGACGTCATATAATACTTTTAAATAGAGAATTAGTTGATATTTTGGATACCACTCTAAAATTCAGGGTGTTCCATTTAAAATTCCAGCATAACTGACATTTTTATGTTCTTCCAAATGCATAAGATTTTGTAGACACCCTGTATGCAATAATTCAATTCGCATGACATATTATGATACAGCAACCCATATAAAAATATCAGCCAGAAACTCAGACCTCCATCTATGTCGGTTGCGAAAAATCCTATTTTTTTGTTAAGGGATGTTTGTTGCTAAATTTCTTAAAAAATAATTTTTATTTCCTTAACGACACAAGATAGATATATCATAGGTTATACAAAAAAGTTTCAGGGGAGTCTAAAAATGATAACATACAGGGCAGTCCATTTAAAAAAACCAAGTTGGTATCTGGTAAGAGTAGGCCTGGCAACGCCGCAGTGCTAAAAATTTTTTTAAATTGGAGATCATGGCCTCCTATGGACATAACCCAAATTTCAAATTCT
This sequence comes from Polydrusus tereticollis, assembly GCA_963920685.1. NCBI lineage: Eukaryota > Metazoa > Arthropoda > Insecta > Coleoptera > Curculionidae > Polydrusus > Polydrusus tereticollis. The sequence goes on from OY987334.1 coordinate 28,994,715, forward strand.
TAGCTTTTTGCGTTGTCTAGATACTTCTAATAGGTCATCGAGTTTGGCGCACCCTGTATACGGAATCATATCTTGCAGATTTTTAAGCTTCTCTTTGGTAATTCGTGGTCTTGAAATTTGGTCGGAAAGTTGTAAACTGGCTAGTTGTTCAATAGATTTTCCTTTTTTCAAAACATTGACTTCTTACCACTCCTCAATCTCGCTGAACGTTTTTTTAATTTTTATAATGGTGGGATTATCTTTGGTTATTTTTAGAATAGATGCTCGAGATATATTAAGTTTTGAAGTATTAACATAAACATCAGCCGCCGCGTGTAGATTTTTAAACTTAGTAGTTTTCATATTCACTGTGCGGAACGATATAATATGTCTTGTTTTTTCTATCATTTCTTTAACACACTGGGGAGTAAAACACTTTACTACTCTCTTTATTTTTTCAATCAGTACGAAATCTCTGTCGCATGGCATATAGGAATGCCCACTGACTAAGAACTTTTGCTCTATTTCATCAAACATATTATCATTTAGGATTAAGAAGATAAATACCAACAGTATCATTCTGTTTTTGTTCTGTCCTATATAGTTGTCTGCTCATATAATTAATTTTCTTCCGTACCGAGCTAGATGACCATCTAAATAAACCTTAAGAAGACATGATGCAATCTCGTTGCCTCCTCTGCCACCAATAGTTTCGTCCCAAATATTCATAATGGCTTCATTATAATTGGCAACGTGAATACACAAGTTATATACAGAGAGTTGTCTACTGTAGAACATTTGACTATGCGTTAACGTGGGTATAAAAATGACTTGTTGCAAATCCATACTAACTGTACATTGATTGCTATTAATTACTTGCGATGCCAACGTGTCGTTTTTTAAGCAATCAATAGCGGCCTGGGCTTTTCTTTGGTGAATTTCCTGTTTTGTCTTTGTTGTTAGGTCATTAGGATTCGATTTTAGAGTGTTGGCACATAAATCACATGTACTACAGGTTTCAGAACGGGATCTACCAAATCGTAGATGTTTAAAGTCCTTGTGAAATATATCGGAATAATAACGGTATGTCACTATAGTGTTATTATATTTTCCTTTGGATGCTTTATACATGCGATTAACATTTAAATCGGGATTTAAAAATTGTTTGTTAGATTTCTTTCTGCTATAATGATTCTCTTCTACCGGAGATGATTTTATATGATTCCGGATCTGATTGCGTATTTCCTCGTTGTATTTTCGTTCTTTTGTATGTTTCCCTCTTTTGTCATTGTATCTAACAGACCCTCCTTTTTTTTCTCAACAAAGACTTGTACTTGTTTGTGAGATATGTGCAAATATCTGGCTAAATGTTTGACGGCAGATCCTAAGGTGTTCTCCATTCTCATTTGGAACTGTATAAAATATAGTTGCTTGTCGACGGCTACTTTCGGGCTGCCCGTATTGTCCATGACGTCGCCGTGAAATGCCTCCAATTTGGATTAATCCCATTAAATGCGTGCCTTGGGTGGATTTGTCACATTTATAAAATTGGTAAAAAAGTTGTAACTTATGATCGTAGCTTAACTGCTTACAGCTTAATTTACACTTGCATTCCACCTGCAACAACAAACATTACATACATATTTTTATAACAAACTAATATAACAGGTTGATACTTTTTGTCTAGGACATATGTCTAAAATTGTACCCACCCAGTATACAGTGTGGTCCACTAAGTGTGCAACAAATGGGAAACTTCTTTATTATGTGTTTCTCAGAAAATTCTATTCTTGATAAAAGTTGGTGCATGTCCAATAACCATTTTAGGTGTACTTAAAATGGCTTCAAGTCAAATAGGATACGGGGTAGGGCATTTTTTTAAATAAGGGCACTTTACTCTTGAACGATTTTCATATTTTTTGCCCTACCCTGTATCCTATTTGATTTGAAGCCATTTTAAGTACACCTGAAATGGTTATTGGACATGCACCAACTTTTATCAAGAATAAAATTTTCTGAGAAACCAATAATAAAGAAGTTTCCCATTTGTTGCATACTTAGTGGACCACACTGTATATGTGTTAAAATGATTGTTAATATACGGGAAAATTTAATAAAGAATGTTTTGATGGCGAAATTAACAAAATAAACTAACCTCTAGGCAAATAAGAATAATCAACTTACATTTTGCGCGGGAAGTGTCTTTGCTGGAACCGCAACCATTTTATAGTTTACATATTCCCGCCCAGTGGTTTTTAATCGTTTTCTCTCTTGTCTTACACTTCCAGAACCTCGTGATCGGCGTTTTAATTGCACGTTTTCATTCATTTTACACAGATATTACACAGTAATATTTTAAGTCCACAACTTCGAGCACAAGATACCGTAGAAAACTAAAAAATGTACACATAACCTCAAGGCTAAAGAACACGTGAAGGCAGCGGTGGCATTTAGATCCTATTTACTCCTAATAGTCATGGCACATACAGATTCGTCATATTTTCCCCACTCCAATTAACAAAATACGTCGCGGCGGCACTTAGACCGATTTGGATATCGTTGGGCTTGGAACATAGACAATTTTTATGCAAAAATCTTATTTTTTGAGTTTTTGGCACTTTAATTTATTTAATCCTTTTTAAACGATGAAATATGAAATTATAACCGTCTAAATACATTTTGGAATGCTAACACAAAATTACCCTGAAAGCACAAAGAAATAAATTAAATCAGATGTTGAAAATGTCTACCTCCTGCAAGTAGGGTAGAGTGCTCTAAGAGCGCGCACTTAAAGCTTATTAAGCTATATAAAGGAAACAAATAATTAACAAGTTACAAATCTTTATTCTAATTTTTTGAAGTATTAACACTATTACTACAAAAGAAATAATAAGTTATTTGCAACAACAACGAAGAAAAAAATAAAATCATTCATTTGCGTACCCTTACATACATGTATCTGTAAGAGTACGCAGTTGGTATATGTAAGAGTGCGCAACAGGTTTTAAATGCATAAATCGCATCTGTATAAGCCAGTACCAGAATATGCAGTACATAACTCCCCCAGCTTGCTTTTTATGCCATTGGCGTTTCAATTGATCAACTTTAGCGCCCTGGAAACTATCGAAAGTTGAAAGTGTGAAAGGTCTCAGAAAATCCTATAAGTTTGAATGATATTTCTGCCGCATTTGGCGTGCTCGTTATGGCTAATAATTCTGTGAAGAATCCTAATATTTCCCCCATGTTAACTCTTTGTAAACACTCAACATGTCACTTACCGATGATGATTTTGCTGCGGTCGCACTGTTGGTTGTGATGGCGGCTGCCGGTCCCTGCTGTGTTGCTTGAAGATGTATTTCTGCAGCACCACCTCTGGACGGCAGGCTTGGGAAGTTCTCGTTGTTTAATGTTGGGGCCAGTGCGCGAGCTGAGAGTTATATTGTTCTATGTACGAAAATGTAAATTGTTCAGGAGAGCAAAATAAAAATATCATGATCACTAAAACCATTTTCGTCTGGTTAGGTACGCATAAAAGTTGTGTTTAATGATTTGAAGCATTGGTTTAAGGTATTTTATAAAATTTAAGGGCTTTTGCATTTTGGCTTCTTGAGTTATCAAAAAAATTAAAAAAAAAAAGTATCTACAGATAGAACAATAATAATAATAAAAAGTCATTAAAAGTAATAACAATTTATTTGAAAAACTGTTCGTTTTGGAATAGTTTATTTTTAAAAACTTGAAGCTAAAAGAATATAAAAAAATAAGCATGAACACACATTCAAAATTAACAGATTTTTGTTTAAACTAAGTATTTTTTGTTTAAACTACGTGTTTCTTGTTTTTTTTCCTGTCTTTTTGGGCGACTTATCTTTCTGCTCGTAAAACATGGTTTTACAAACTGTTTGTCAATATCCGTGAAGTATTTAAATAACTGGTACAATTAAGCTACTTTATCTTCCTGAAGTAAACATTTTTTTGGTTGGGCACGATTTTACTTCCGGCAAAGTAAAAAATTCCTTTTGACTTCTTGTGCCAATGCGAAACGTTAGATTTTTGTTGGCAAATCTTTAAAGTATTTGAGTGCCTTCACAGAGGCGTAGGGAACCACTTTAAAGTTAATATTTTCTGCAGCTTTTTGATAATCTTTGAAATTTTGCTGCTGCATGTGAAAGACTCTAAACGTACTGGAACACTGGGAAGTAGTCGTACTAAACCTAAGGGGCTAAAAATTTCCATTCCGTTTGTTCGTTTTTCAATTTGACTGTGTAGATTATCAACTTCCTCGATTTGGCTGTGACCTGCTTCGGAAAACTTTTGGGTTATTTCAGTTACGTGGGGAAATTCATCCATACATTTTTTTAAAGCCATAGACATAATAGAATTTTTATTTTGCGGTACGCACGAGTCTGACCAAAGTATAAATTTTGTAATGTTGGGAATGTCTTCTATAATTTTTCTTAAAATTGATACTAGGGCTGAGGCAATATCTATCCGATTTTATTTATGTTACAATGCGCTGTGAAATTATATGTGTTTAGTTTTTTGGAGTAAAAAAAACACGATATATTAGACTTGGGAAGTGCAAAGACATTTTCCATGTGAAAACAGATAACAGCAGTTGTGGTCACGTCAGTTATCTGGCGATCTTCATCCCTTTCTAGTTTCGAAATCTTTTTTGACTGGAAATGTTTGGAAAACTTATTTGGAATTTCGTTGCCACTAGTTTTTGAAATTCGATATTCCTCACAAACATCGCATCTGTCAGACTTCGGTTTGATAAATTCAATATTAAATTCATAATTAAATATACTTCTATAAAAGCTTTTCTTTATCGGTGTAAGATTTTTATCATTGCACCATTCTGTATACAATTGAAAAAGCCTTGAAAAATTAAGGGTAGATTCAAAATATTCTTTATTAGTGCGCATTCTACAATAATGCGATTCGTCCCTTGGAATGGAGTTAATATGTACTTTCACTAGTGCTTTGTCTTCTGCTTTGATCTTTTTTTTTTTGGTGTTTTCCCCGCCGTATTTCTCTTGGTGTACCCGTTAGTTCTACTCTATTTTGTTCAAAAAAATATGAAATTCGTCTCTGACTAATATCAAGAGTATCCAGGAAAAAAACCCTTGCAAACACGCAGTCGAGAGTCGTTTACAAAATCATCAGTTAAGCGGAGAAAATATTTGTAGGAAAAATTTCTCCTTGAATTTATATCTTTAACAGTGGTACGACTTTTAGAACCTCTGGTAATATTTTTGTTATAAAAATGTAATTTTCCCTCATTTGATAAGCGCCAAAACTCTTTATCTATCATGTTTCTTTGTTCGTCAGAAATTTTTTTTCCACATTGAAATTTACATTCACAGCTTTTTAACTTAATTTGTCTTTGCTTTTTTAATACACCGTTAACATCCCTATACTCCTTTCCATGCTTACATAATGTCTTGTTTATATTTCGCTTCCAGGATTCTGGATCGCGTTTCCTTTTTCGCGTCAACCTAAAAAAGTAATATGCACTAAACTAAAACGACCACATAAATTTCCAACATACTGCTTCATAAATAATGTAAATAATACCTTACTAACCTTTTTGGCACGTTTTCGTTTATTATTGTAACTTAATCAAGGTCCTCTGGAATAAGAACATTTTTCTGCGGGGTACTATCTTGTTCTCTAGAACTAGTGGTAGGGGTGTCTAAAATGTCGTTTAGGCCAGGCGAAATACATTTTTTTGAAGATGATGCCTCTGGTTCGTAATCTGGATCAATATCTTCGTCATCCGAAACATGATACGGATCCTCACGGTCATCATCGGATTTATGGCGCTAAAAATAGTTTTCCGCTTATTCAAAAGTGAGGTTATATATTTACATGGCTATTTAAATAGGGATATTTCATAGGGAATTTATTAATATTAATAATTAACATGTTTACTAATAAGTACTTACGTGTTTTAAGTATTTTCTGCCATATTATTTAGGAATGATTTGGTTTTTAAACACATGAAAAGGCACGCAAATAAGCAGAAACGAAATAACTGAACCAATCATTGGTAGTTTTATATTGTTCTATCTGGCGAAATTCCGCAATCCTATTGGCTCGGCAGATAGAACGTAATAATACTGAAATTTTATTACTTGGGTAGATAGAACATTTTAAAACTGTGTTTTACAACTTTTCGGGTATAGCTAACTCGAATAACTATGCGCAGATAGAACAATATGCAACGGTTTTTTGCATTAGTGCATCTCTTTTCTAATTTTGTCTCAGGTCCACAAAAATTGTGACCAGGACGGTGTAATTCAAAGGGTAATTTATTGATAAGGGTGTTTAGCAAACCAGATCCTCTTTGTTTGTCGTTCGATTTGTAAGTAACACGTTTGTTGTGTGATTGAAACATTATATAGTTAAAGTCTTAACATAGAATGATTAGTTTTAGTTTGACAGTGAACGACTTTCACGAACTACCTCGTAAATACATTGATGAAGGTGTCAAGGATTTAGAACATACATTTAATCACCATTATGGTATAGTTAATGATTTGGCAACTGAAATTTTTTTTTGGGATTAACACAAGAACCTGTAGAAATTAATGGGAAAGATATTAAAGTAAAAGAGATTATGTATCAAGGTACCCCCGGTTTATACGAATTAATATTTAAAAAAGATCCAAAAGGTTATAGTGCTAAAGACTTGTATAATTATATGGATATTCTAGCACGAACTAATGCATATTGTAGGAATAACAGTCCTAAGGAGCAAATATAAGGAAATGGTTCACGTAAATATGTTACAATAATTGGACAATACTTACAAAAACGGAATAACAAAAACAAGAGCTCTTAATCCTGCAGCCGAAAGGTTTATCTTAACATTCACAAGACGTAATGCTCCATATAGAGTTCAAAGAACAACTTTAAATACAGAAGGATCAGGTTTAACTCTAAAAGTTAATAAAAATAATACTGATTATGTATATTGGAAAATTGTTAACGAGCTTGTTGACAGACTTCGTTTATTGGTGGCCTTAACGAATGCTGGCCATACCGGTCATAATAATGAAGCAATATCGATCATTGAGGAGCTCAAGGAGGCAAGCGTCATCATATAGGAGAATTTTATACCTGTTTCAGAACACTTACAAAATGACTATCGACAAATTTGGTCGCCACGTTTCAAAACAGTCCAAAACAAATAGTATAAAAATTAAAGATCTCGTTAAAAAAGTTGAAAATGAAGTATCCAATAATATTTCAAAAAATTTATATTATATTGAAAGCAAGGTAGTTGAACACCTTAAATATGAATTGCAACAAAATCACTTGGAAACTTCAAATTAAAAAAAAAATTAACGATGCAAAATAAACGATCACTTAAAATTTTAAAAATATTAACGATGTGACGAAAGAACTAAAATTTTGTGAAGATCAAGTAAGAATATTAGAGCAAAAATATACATAGGAAGAAAATTACAGCAAGGAAACTATAAAAAATATCAACAAAAGAATATTAATTTCTGAGGTTAAGGTAGGGCTTGTAGAGAAACGGGTAAGTGTCCTTGAGAGTTTACAACAAGAAACTCAATTAAATTACAAAATAACATAAAGGATGTAATAAATATCGATGACATTCAAAAAAAGTTAACAAGTAATCTTATAACAAAGTTTTAAAAAATTTTTAAGTGCTGTTTACGATAGGATTTCAACGGAGGTGGAAAATTGCAAAGACGTTCATGATGGAATGAATAAGAATACAAAAAATATTAAAAGGACTATGAATTTACACTTAATGGTTCACAAAAAGAACGATGGAAAACTAGTAGTGTTAAAAGAACAATTCAACATTATGTCATAACAAATTTCAGAATTAAAATCCATAGAATATTTAAATAAAGAATACCAATATCTCATTAAAAATTTCAGACATTGAAACAAAAGTTGATGAAATAAATAACTTGGGTACAGATTTGAATATGAACGTAAATCTTAATAAAATTGTTAAATATATTAAATTATTAGAAGAATTCGTTACAAGTGAAAATATAATTTCGAAAGCGAATATTGAAAGAATTAACGAGATAATGGGAACACAAACTAGAGAAGTAGTATTTTTCAACGCAAAGGAAAAAATTACAGGCTTTAGAAGAAATGTTGAAAATTTAAATACAGCTAAAGCAGAAATAGTGGATAGTTTCTTAATGGTCGACAAATTTATGAGCTGCCTTTATTAGAAAGACAGATTGTCACTAGTATTCATTCTTTCTTGCAAAGTATCGTTAAAAATGTAAATGAGGAATTAAATAAAATAGATGAAGGAATGGATGAATTAGATACTACTCTTAATCCCACGTCACTAAAATACCTAAATACTAAAATTAAAGATAATCTTGATGATGTAAGCAAAAACATTGATAAAATTGCGGATTATTTTAAAGAAGAGGATAAAGTTATTTTAGCTCAAAAGCTTAAAGAATAGGGTAACACGTAGAAAAGCTATTGGGCTAGCTATTTTCTTAAATCGTTCAATTAAACGTAATGTCTCTCACTAAGGAAACAGTTGTCGACGAATTACATAAACCTGCTAGCAAGAAGTATCAAAGAAGAAGGGTTATTATTAAAGGATTGAACGAGTTATGGCAGGCCGATTTGGTAGAAATGCTTCCCTATGCTAAATTAAGTAGGGGATAACACTGTGTTCAAAAAGTCCCGAACCGGTCAATTATTTAGAAAATGGCGTACAATATAAAAAAGTTGTAGGCCTTAAAAGAATCTATAAAACTGGGACACCTGTAATTATACAGGGTGCCTTAAACATTCATTTTTTTAAATGGAATGCTCTATATCTTATAATACTTTTGGATTCTACATAAAATATCAATTATTTTTTAATAAGCACACTATAAGTCTAAACTCAATAGTTTCTGAGATATCGACTTTCGAAAAATTACATTTTTGAACTTTGACAGCTTCTAGCTCTCTAACGGTATATCTTAGAGCAAAACGGCTTACATGTCCCTATTTTACTTTTTTATTATCTTCCCAGAAGTGCAAACTTCCGGTTAAACCGGAAGTACTATATTTCTGGCTTTTGAGTTACATCCGGTTTAACCGGTAGTTGACACTTTTAGAAAGATAGTTAAAAACTAAGATAGGGACATGTAAGCCGTTTTACTCTAACACGTACCCTTAGAAAGCTAGAAGCTGTCAAAGTTCAAATATGTAATTTTTCGAAAGTCGATATCTCAGAAACTATTAAGTTTAGACTTATAGTGTGCTTATTAAAAAATAATTGATATTTTATGTAGAATCCAAGAGTATTATAAGATATAGGGCATTCTATTTAAGAAAATGAAAATTTTGTTTACCATGACTGTTTGAGGCACCCTGTATAGTTACAGGTGTCCTAGTTTTATGGATTTTTTTAAGGCCTACAACTTTTATACCGGAAGTTTTTTTTATATTGTGCGCCATTTTCTAAATAATTGACCGGTCCGGGACTTTTTAAACACAGTGTAGATATATTTTGATAGTAATAAAATAAATACCTTATCAAAATATGTCTTGGCCCAAACCCTTATACGTAAGCAAGGATAGGAGGTAACTAGTACTATGAAAACAATATTAGACAAAACAATACACCAACAAATTTACACACTGATTTAGGAAAAGAGTTTTATAATAGAGTTTTTCAGCAGTTTATGAGCGATTTTAAAATAAACCATTACAGCAGTTTTTCCAACCTGAAAGCAAGTATAGTTAAACGTGTTAATCGAACTATTAAAAATAGTATGTGGAAATATTTTAGTAATCAGGGCAGTTATAAATGGTATACCGCTTTGTCAAGTATTATCGAAAAATATAATAATACCACACATAGCACTACAGGATATAAACCTGTTGTGGTTAGCCCAAGAAATGAAAAAACTATATTACTAAAGTCGTTTTACCGTTAACAAATAATGAATTTAAATCATAAAAAGTTTAATGTGAATGACCTTGTTGGAATTTCCAAGCAAAAAAAAGCGTTTGATAAGGGATATACTCCAAATTGGTCGACTGAAATTTTTCAAATGAGGAAAGTAAAGCTGACAAACCACACCACGTATCTTCTGAAGGATCAGAAAAGTCAAAATATCGAAGGAGGATTTTACCACGAGGAGCTGCAGAAAGTGAAACATTCTGAAGTGTATTTAGTTGAAAAAATATTGAGAGAAAAAGGAAGTATGGTGTTTGTTAAATGGCTAGGATTTGATAAATCACACAACTCATGGATTCCAAAAAAAAGATATTTTGTAATAAATAAATTGAGAAATAAAACAGTATTATTAATTAAATATATTTTATTACCAATTAAATTAACATATATTAACATTATATGTTTTACATTTAAAACATTAGCAAGTACAATTTTACATGGTTCAATTCGTCTTTTGAATCGCAATTGGTCTAAATATTGTCTTTCAAAATAACTTTTTAAGCATTCCTATAGGCAAATAACCATACAAGAAAACAGAAACTCACTGTTTTCCTCATACTTTCTTTTTTGCCCATTTTTTGACAGCATCTTTTCCAACTCGTTCGAATACATTGTCGCAAACTCTAGCATGGTACATACATTTTCACTGCTTGAATTTTGAGTTGGATTCAAAACAGTAAAATATTTGTAAGCGAGTCGCCTGCATTTTTTATATTAGTATATTAAGATATTGTAAAAACTACTGTCTTTTAACAATTTGAATCCTGTAATTAATTATATTCATTAGTGTCCACAATTGATCCAGGGATTCACAAGCAAGACTCACATAGTATCCATCACTTTTTTGATTTTTATTACTGGACGTTGCCGATACATTTCAAAGCAAATTGTAAAATCACCGAATTTCAATGGAGTGGTATTATCACTAATGAGTAAAAACACCAAAGATAGCTTTAAATCATGTTATTGTAAATGTTGCAAATCAATCTGGTTCACCAAGAACCCACGTTGTATTTTTGGGGGTAAACTTTGTTTTTTAAACCTTTCTTTTATTTTGCCAACAACTCACAAACAAATAAAAAAATAATTAAAAAAGAGTAATTTATCTCATGCGACCCCAGAACGCCCTGAGTACCTAAATAATTTTACTTAAAAGTTGCATGCGCAGCCTACTAGTCAGGCAAAATAAATAAAAAAACAAAAAAGAGAGAGCGGGTGTAACAACTTATAAATTTTATTAAGGGCTTGTTCAAGTAATACATTTTAGCATTTAAAATTTTTTCATTATATTTATTTTCAACACTAACCTTACTTTTATTGGCGACATATTCATAACTATGATTTAAATTAAATGTAGAATACATCTTATTTACTAAATTGTAAGGTAAGAATTATTTGCTATATATCCGCTTCCCCACCAAGTTTAATTAAAACACTATTTCATAGGAAAGTAACTTGATATAAGACTATATAGTAAAAATAATAGAATAGTAAAAAAATTGGTCTTAATATTTTACAATCATCTTGTTGTATTGATAACATTTTTGTCATTTTGTCTTTCATTTTCTGTTACCACAAACACTCGATTAGATCACAATGTTTATAAAATGTATAATGTTCCTCAATAGGACAGTCTTCATATCTGCAATCAAATATTTCTACACCACAATAAAAACATTTGCAAAGATCTTCAATCATTAAATCATAAAATCCACAGACTGGTAATATTTTAGGTGATAATTTTCCATTCAATTTTTTAAACGAAATTATTCGTTGCTCATATTTTCTATAGGATTGCAGTAGACGCTCGTTTATGTGAACTAATGAAAACAAGGTGTATTCATATAATCAAATTGTTCATATATTCGAACATGTATTTTTAATATTAAAAATCAATATTTATAGCTTAATAAAATACTGCGTTATTTGTTTTTTTACTTTTTTGCAGCTAAGCTTTTCTGCAAAGCCTTATTCCTGCATTTTCGCAATACCAGTAGATCCTCCAAAATATGATTTTCACTCCACATAATAGCCTTGTTGAATTCTTGTACAGCTTCTGAAGAACTAACTTTTACCTTCTCGCTATTTTCATCATTGTTTTCATTTATCTCATCATCATCGTCATCTTCGTTATTATCGTCTTCAACTTCCTCACCTAAGTCATCTTCATTCCATTTCAGTATATCTTCTTTCAAATGTTCGACCTATAAATTTAAAGTAAATTAGGTATGTACTATAGTTTTCTAAAAATTGAACAAAATTATTTACCTGGTTGTTAACTTCTGTTAACAAAGTTTCAACTTCTTTTAGTGATTCCTCTTAGTGATACGTACGAATCTTTAAAATATGGTTTTGCAATGAGATTCTCTGCCCCATCTTTTCTTTGATTTCTTGACCACTCTGTGACCAACCCAATGTCAGTTCTTTTCTCAACATTTTCCATAGTTTTTCCGTATATACTATTGTTAGCCAATTTATAAGTATTTCGTTCAAACTCGTTTCTTAATTTTGTGTTTAAATCTATATATGTTTTTAGCCAAGGTGATTGTGTAATATGTGTAAACTCTAAAGCTCTGTGAATTTTAGTTAATTTTAGTCCATTTTAGTTCATTTTAAAGACATTGCTTAAGTAACATGTAGTGAACCACATATTTTCCTTGTTTTTTAAATTTGGAGGTTTATAACTTTCAGGACAAAAAGGGAATTCATTATATAAGTCATGTAAGTCCCCTGGATAAGTTAGGTCCACTTATAAAACATATCCTTTATCAGATATATCGTAAATATTTGTGACATTAAAGGTCTCAATTCGCTCTGGTGATAACTAAACAAAATTTTCTTGTGACAGATATTAAGACATTGCATAAGCATATAAATTTGTTGCATCGACATATAAGATACACTTATCGTGTTTAGATTGATCATAGTTTGATAGAAATTTATTATTTGCCTCGGATTTCCTACAAACACAGGTACTAACTCCTCTCCGTATACTTCTTTGAAAAAATGTAACATGTCAACATTTGTCAATAATTCTAATTCCGTCCCTGTGTGCATCGAGCTTGTAAGTGTTAAGACAGGTTTTCCTAAAATTTTGAAATATATCGGCCAAAAGTAATTCATCAGATTTTAAATCGACATCGGAATATTCCCCTATGAACTTACATTGAAACAAGTTCCATACATCTTTTGTTCGAGCATACTCTGAGTCGCTAATATGTGCATCAATTAAGTTATTATAACACTGTTCTTTTTCGGGTAAGGTATCCTCGTATAATTTTGCATAATTATCGAAATAGTTGTAAGGAAACAGACCTTTTTGACGAATTTCCTTCTCCTTAAAATACACTACGCAACTTATTTAACGCACAATCAAAAATTTGTCTCAACTTTGATCTTATGTATTTTCGTCATTTTTTGTTCATTTTTATTGATTTTTTTGTTAAATTATAGGTTTTTCTATTGAGAGTGTCACTGCGTTAGTTGTTTTGGTTAAAAAAGTTGTTGTGGTATCATACCGGGTGATAAGAAAATGTTATTTTTTTTTTGGAAAATTGCAGACACCCTGTAGGGTATATTAGCTATTGCGAGTTATTCCAATTATAGCTAAATTGAAGCCTCTAGTTTTGTTTACATTTTCTTTTTTTATTTTTTTGTTTATCTCTGATACTTTATGAAATACACTGTTTTGAAACACCACGTGCTGTTATTACCTGAAATACACTTTAGAAAGCTATGGAAAATAAAATGAAATCTGTGTTATCGGTTTTTTGTTGGCAGTCCAGCAAGAATTATAGATATTTTTTGTTTATCTCTGTAATTATTGCTAAAAAAAACTAAAAAAAAACAACCTAAAATGTACGAATTGCTTTAATAATTAAGGAAACAACAATAAATAACTTAACAAAAAAAAACAAATTCATTACAGAATCAGTATCTGGTGTTTCCACCCCTTCCGCGAATGACCTCCCGACATCTGTTATTCATACTTAAAATGAAGTTTCTTATTACGTTTTGATCTAAGCCATCCCATAATTCGACTAGACGTTCGGCCAATTCTTGTAAATTTTGTGGTTGTCGTCCTTCACTTCGTAACCGCCGACCAATATAGTCCCAAAAATTTTCGATGGGATTTAGGTCGGGGCTACGGGCTGGCCATTCTATGTAATTTATTCCAATTTCTGCAAGATAATTTCTTACGATACGAGCCGTGTGGGGACGCGCATTGTCGTGCATGAGCAAAAAAATTAGGCCCTATATAGGGTGCATAAGGCACAACATGTTCTTCAAGAATATCTGTGATATATCTTTCAGAATTAAGATTTCCATTTACAATTGCCAACTGTGTTCGCCCCGTCAAAGATATTCCACCCCATACCATGACGGATCCACCTCCATATAAAGTTGTGTGCAAAAAATTGCATTGACTGTATCGGTCACCTGGTCTGCGGTAGACGCGGATACGTCTGTCACAGTTATACAAGTTAAACCTCGACTCATCAGTCCAGAGAACACGTTCCCAATCTGCTTCCAACCAATTAACATGCTCATTAGCAAAATTTAATCTGGCTCTTCGATGAGCTACTGTTAATGCGGGTCCTCGAGCAGCAATCCTGGGTCTTAAATTTTCTTCTCTTAGTCGTCGACGCACAGTTTGAACACATATGAGTGGACCACCTGCACCTTGAAATTCTGATCTTAAATTTCTTGCAGTTGTAAATCTTTGTCGTACAGCGCTTACTCTTAGAAAACGATCCTGGTTAGGAGTTGTAACACGACGTCTACCTTGACCGGTCCGCCTGGAATGCTCTCCTGTTTCTGCGAACCTTTCAATTACCCTCGCTACAGTTGTGTGCCACACTCCCAACCTACCAGCTATGCGGTTGTAACTCCACCCTTCACCATGTAATGTAACCGCCTGAACACATTCATCACGTGTTAAATTTCTGTTTTGCCGTTCCATTATTAACTAATTCTTGCTGGACTGTCAACAAAAAACCGATAACACAGATTTCACTTTATTTTCCATAGCCTTCTAAATGCATTTCAGTTGTCACTTGATTTTCCATAGCCTCCTAGCTGTTTAAGGTTTCCGATAAATGCATTTCAGGTAATAACAGCACGTGGTGTTTCAAAACAGTGTATTTCATAAAGTATCAGAGATAAACAAAAAAATAAAAAAAGAAAATGTAAACAAAACTAGAGGCTTCAATTTAGCTATAATTGGAATAACTCGCAATAGCTAATATACCCTACAGGGTGTCTGCAATTTTCCAAAAAAAAAATAACATTTTCTTATCACCCGGTATAATACCACAAGAACTTTTTTAACCAAAACAACTAACGCAGTGACACTCTCAATAGAAAAACCTACAATTTAACAAAAAAATTAATAAAAACGAACAAAAAATGACGAAAATACATAAGATCAAAGTTGAGACAAATTTTTGATTGTGCGTTAAATAAGTTGCGCAGTGTATGTTGAAATTTCTAAGCATTAATTATCTTTTAAAGTTTCAGCTAGTTGTGATAAGGAATATGGTAAAAATTGGAAGGAGGCTATAAACCGAATGGCTAGAAATTTTTTTTTTTTTACCACTTCGAATATCGATATATGAACCTATGTTAACTCTTTCCGGACTGCGGCCTACCCGAGCATTTTTGATGTACGGACGGAGCTTTTAACCGTGCCGCACAGACGGTTGTCGACTATGTGCGACACTATTCCAAAGTTGCGTTTACTTATTGTTAAACATTAGAACCATGTATTTTATTGTAGAAGTGCAATTTATTAACGAAAATAAACACTTATTTTGCAAAGAATAGAGAAAATAAGATAACAAAAATCTTAGATAACACATTGCACTGAAAAATTGTTAAAAAAATTAAGTTTTTTTATAATTAAAAATTTCTTTCTTCGTGATAAACTTTGAAACACGAAATACATAGTCCCACATCACAGTCTTTGCAAATGAACCTTGTCTCCGTATGCTTTCTCTCATTGGACTTGGTTTAAGCACAAACTATGCATCGTCTTCTGTGCAATTTTTCATTTCTACGGGGAATTTCTTCCGGGTAATGTCTCCCTATCAGTCTGGCAATGCCAACATCAGGCCGCACAGGTCTTGGATTTTCTACTGGGTATCTGGAAATAAAACAAAATGCATTTTATGCGCTTCCTTTATGACCTAGATACATAAACAACTATTATAGAAAAAATAAATGAAAGGTAACACACCTGTCCATGATTTGGCGAATAATTTCCAGACGAAATTTGGGAAATGGAACCTTTTTGGCGTTTTGGGTACAATACAACGCATGCGCATTCAAAACACATAAATCCAGTCAATAGCGCCCATTTGTCCATTATAATCAATTACACATAAAGGCTTCTTCTGAAGTTCTTGGGTTACCCTATCAATTTTTTGAAGTTGTTACCATACACACATCCCGACGATCCTTTCATTTCAAGGCTAGCAAGTTCGTGCTACTTTTCCAGTCGATTTCACCTTTTTTTAGTTTTTTCTTAAACTCAGGCATGTGTTTCCTGTTTTGACGGACAGTTCCGCAGGAATCGGTCTTGTGGCTATAAAGATATGTTGATAATAAGGGACTAGTATAGTAATTGTATATATAAAAGGTATGCCCTTTAGTTAAATGTGGTTCCAAAAGTTTGACGACGACAGAACCAGATGAACCAAGATTCTCGATTAGTGTTACGTTATTGTTTTTTCCAACATATACCAGCAAATCTAAAACGAAACCCGTTTCACAATCACATAAAACATAGAGCTTTATTCCAAAGTGGTGTTTTTTGGTTTAAATGTACTGTTTAAAGCTCAGGCGGCCTTTAAATAAAATCATACTCTCGTCAATAACGAGATTTTCCAACGGGTAGAACTAATTTTGAAATTGTGATTTTATCATATTAATTATAACTCCTACCTTACGCATACGATCATTTGGGTTGCCCTCTGCATTGTTGGAAAAATGTAGGTATCTCAGTACTAAGGTATCTATCTCGACTCATTTTTTCACCAAAACCAGGAGTAGAAATCAAATTATCTTTTGATCAGTAATCCTTTATGTCCGATTTTTTTACATGGGGTATTAGCAAAGTTACAGATATAAAAATAAAAAGCTCAAAAACGTCAATATCTTTCCAATTTTTTGCTTTATTTTCTAGCGCAAACCGATTGGTTTCCGCAACAATAATAGTGGGGTAGTAAACAAATTTAAGAAATAGTTTACCTCCAGGGTCTCGTTTAACAGATTTTCATTCCTTACACCACTATTGCTATTGTCAAACACGTGCTTCGTAGGCTGAAAAGGTTCTTGGCCCCAAACCAGCTCAAAAGTTTCAATATTCTCGTCGCCTACATTCTCTTCATCATTGGTCTCAATTTGGTTTTCTTCTTTCAGATCTTCTTCGCATTCCCATCCCTCACATTCACTATCCGATTGAGGCAAATACTCACTTCCGCTAGACACATGGTTCATCTTCACTTAAGTCAATAGAATCACTGCCCACAGCCCTTATAATATTACGTACTTCAAAGTCACTTAATCCACAGTAGGTTTCGTCACTTATTTTAGGTTTTTTCGCTCTGCGCGGGATTCCCGACGGACCAGCGACCTCCTCGGATGACATACTGGCGCGAAAACATACACTGCACTCGACATGCAACTGTATTTGCAGGGTTGCCGGATGTCTTATATGATCGACGATGTCGACCATATGCGTCAACCGTCTGTGTGGTTAGTATGCCTTACACGGAAATGCTGCGACAGTAGTCTATATACCAAGTCGCAATCATATCGACAGTCGTCCAAGAGACAGTACACATGCTGTCGACCATATGCGACAGCCGTCTGTGTGGCGCTTTTCTCGGTGCAGCATGTCCGGAAAGGGTTCAGAAACTTTTTAAACGTAATATACTTTTCCTTATTTTGTGCAATTACCTTCAATTGCTCTTTATTTTGACAGAGGTTTTCATAAATAGGTGATCATAGTAATTTTCTAGGTTATGTAAGACGACTGGAATATAACTTGGTATCTTAAAATTTAAATTACACACAGAATGTGCTGGTTCCCTATAAGTTCCTGTTAAATGACAATGATCAGCAACTTTTTTTTCAACCGATTGAATTATTTTTTGCCAAATGTGACACTTGTTTGTATAGTTATGTCGTAGCTTTTCAATTCACTTAAAGGACGCATAAGTTTTTTAGGCTGTAAATATTTGTTATAAATATCACGAACATCTTTTTCTATCCAATTTATAAAAATATTAACAGAATCATTACCCCGATAGAGTTGAAATATTGAAGCTTTATTATTAAAAGAACATTTAATATAGTATGCAAAAGAGAATGGACAATGTTCATATTCTTTCAGAGTGTAAGGCTGATTGGCTTCTAGGTAATTGGGTTTATTATTTAAAGGTTTAAGGATGCATTTGATATCCGCGTAAATAACGAAGGGAAGTTCAATTTGCTTTTGAATATTTGTCAATTTTAAAACATTGCCAGGTACCATGTTGCCAAATGTATCGATTTTATCTTCTATGGTTGGTAAGTTAACTCGTATATGACCACAATTGTAAATATTATGTCTTGTTATTGCCTCAATAGTTTCGAAATATTGTAAACAACCGTCACAAAAATAATTTTTCCCGTGATGTATTGATATTTGTTAAAAAATTAATCGAGACAAATCGGAAATTAAGCAGTAATGAAAATTTGCATCCTCGTCACTGATTAACGTCACTTCGTGCTTATACTTCAAATCATATTTTAGTTTTTCTAAACCATAAACATTAATCGATATATTATTTTGTAATTCAAATTTTGGAATGTTACTAATTTTTACTGGGGCTTCAATACCTGTGACGTCTAATACTGTTGTAAAGTGATTGAAGATTGACCAGAAGAAATAAAATTCGTCATTGTTCTTTATGTTGATGACGGCTGCCTTCCTCTGAATATCTCTGGGTAGTTCAATATGTGCAGAAGCTCTGAGTGGATTATACTTGTTGATGTTAACTTCCAAATGTAAAATGTTGACCAAACTCCATCCTATAAAAGAAAACTATTGTAACTATTTTCGAAAAATTTAACACAAATAAATAATAAAGTTATATTAACAATACATTAAATACCTGAATCTCTTTCGGCCTTCTCATCAGGTTTGTCATTATTATTTTACTCATATCATCACTATAAAGGGTTAGGTCGGAAGTGTGACAGAGTAATTGAAATTTAGTGTTGAAAGACTTCACACTGTGAATTCTACTTATTGGGCTTATATATAACCCAAAAACTTTTAATATATTACTTAGTTTCTGAAAAACGTCTTCAAAAAACTGCTTGACGTTGATATGAACTCCCTCAGACTTGGTTCTATATGAGATAATTTTTTCTTTAAATGCCGATTTGATTTTTTCAATTCCACTGGAAACTACAGACACAATATTTTTATTCTCATTTGAGCGTAGATGACTTGTAAAGAACATTTTAGGAAACATCTTTTTACAATCGAAACAGTATTTCGATGATTGTTCTAGAAAGGAAAAGACACTGTGTTAAACAGAATTATCTGAGACATATTTAGTTTTTTTTTTATTATTAGTACAAATAAAATATTGGTCTTACCTGTTTTCTCACAAATTTTCATGTTTCATATCCACGAATTGTTGTTTGTTTTGCTTCATACAACAGAACTGTCGCAAATGTCTTACTAAGCTATCTTGTCTGGTTAATGATTTGTTGCACGTTTTAGACTGGAATACCATTATTTCTTTTTTTACTTAAAGTTTATGTTAAAAACCTGCTATGCAATCTAAGAATAACCAGTGTTAATTAAGTGATTTTTAACCTAAATTTAGTTTTAATAGTCAGAAAGGTAGTGGGAGGAAAAACCTAGAATTTTAGAATACTACGAAAAATTCTCTGCTATAATATTAACACTTGAACCAAATACTTCTTTAATTTTCATCCATTTCTGCTTTTCTCTAATTGTTAAATTTTTCCCATAGATTTCGTAAAAGTCGATTAAACAAAATTGTAAGCTCATTAAGGTAGCTTTAGTTCTGCGCTTGTTTCTGTGTTTGTCTAATACAGATTTTTTAATGCCTAAATTAGTAAAACATTCTTCAGTTTGTGTGCCCACGTTCAACAGCTTATTATTTGTTTGTGTTGAAATAGAATTGAAATGTTTAGGCAAATTATTCGGCCCTATAGTAACTAATGATGATTTGTTATCTGCACATTCTAGTTCATGTATATTTTGATTAATTTTATGGGTAGAACTTAAATCTTCATTAAAAATATCTTCAAGGTTAAACAATGGAGATAAAAAAATATATTCCTTGTCTATAAATTTATCATTACTAACCTCTTTTGCTGGAATTATTATATGTTCTTATATATTAACAACTGGTTTAACTAAACTGCAACAGGAGGCACTCATTACACATACGTTTAAGTAAAGATAGGCAAGCGAAACTGACTATTTATTGTACATCGCATCACGTTTTCTCGCGGCAAACTAAAAGTTGGCTTAACTCCGAAAGTAAAAGTTTGCGTTGAAATTACACGAGTGATTCTATAACATAAGATTAATAATAAGAGAAACGTTTCAAGCGAAAGTTGCTTTTTACTCGGTTTAGCGAGCATATATAAGCTTTGTTTTCAATGTTAAAAGAGTTCAAGAATTTGATCTAGGATGAGCTCTGTTCAAGTATTAACTGCCCTGCCATCAGCTGTTCCTGTTGACCTGTTCTGGGACCTGCAATCAGCTGTTGCTATTGACCTGGCCTGGGACCTACAATCAGCTGTTCCTGTTGACCTATTCTGGGACCTGCCATCAGCCTCTGTTCCTGTTGACCTGTCCTGGGAATCACCATCAGCCTCTGTTCCTGTTGACCTGTCCTGGAGCCTGCCATCATCTGTTCCTGTTGAGCTGTCCTGGGACCTGCCATCATCTGTTCCTGTTGAGCTGTCCTGGGACCTGCCATCATCCGTTCCTGTTGACCTTTCCTGAGAATCGCCATCGGCCTCTGTTCCTGTTGACCTGTCCTGGGATCTAGAGCCAGGAACGACCTACAATCCACTAAATTATTAAGAAACACAAACTTAAAATAAGTTCGTGTATAGAGTTGTCCCTTATCTTTTCCGTCAGACCCAATCCTTGGACGCGTTTCGCCGTTTACGGCTCCTCAGCAAGGCTCCGGGTCTGACGGAAAGGTAAGGGACCTCAAAGTGCTTTAACACAGAAACGCAAGTTTACGAATGAGAGTTGCAGCACGTGGCTACATCTCGTGGCAACCACACGTATCAACCCAACCAGGACAGCGAGAATCCATATAGGTTCAAACGCTGGCAAGGCGGCCCATTGCGGGCAACCTATATGGATTCTCGCTGTCCTGGTTGGGTTGATACGTGTGGTTGCCACGAGATGTTGCCACGTGCTGCAACTCTCATTTGCCACTAAATTATGTAATTATGTGTTAACACACAACACACTAAGGCAGGTCCCGCCCAAAAAGTTAAAGTCAGCCAGGAAGGCCTTTCGAAAATCTAAAGAAAATCTGTTGGCAATAATCCTGGCTGAACGAAAATAATTTGAGCTGTTCTTGTCGACCATGGATGTGTTAACACATAATATAATGAGGCAGATCCCACCAAAAATGTTAAAATGAGCCAGGAAGGCCTTTCATAAGTCTGAAAGATCCCGGCTGAACAAAAATAATTAATAAGAAAAAAAAACCTTATTTATATTTATTTCCCACTAGGTATGCTATAATATGAATTACTCTTTCTTACACGGTTTCCTGATGAAGCTCTCTAGGAAATGGGACAAGACAACATCCTGTGCTTCTCTACCAATATTCCTAGAACAACTAAGTGTTCGTGTGTTATGTATATTTAAATCTAGATCCAGTACCACTGATTTTATTCCTAAGACCACTTTGTTCGCGTGGTATGTATATTTAAATTTAGTAGTATCATTATGAGCTACCGATATCAATACCTCGCAGACGGACATCTTGGAAAGAAAAAGGTCCGAGCATAAAAAGCGGCGTTGCGACGTCTCGTTCAGATTCCTTTTAATGTTCAATACTAACCGCCCCCTTATTCAAGATTTGTGTTTAAACCAGAATTATGCAATATTAATGCAGCTAAAAGTAGTGTTGAATGACATTTGTCGAAAAATTTTACATTTAATACACATAGTTCAAGTAGTTATAGGCGTGTTTTTAACATGTTAGATAATGAATTAATTCCTGGTTAGCAGCTATCTTAATATATTTTGCCGTTTCACTTAGTATAAGGACTAAAGTCTGTGCGTTTTAAGAAGTCCGAAGTAGTAATACTATGTATGTTCTAACCCAAAATCCCATAAGGATTAACATGGGGGCCGAAATCCGCATTTTTGGTACCATTTTAAGGCGCGGTCACCCCGGCAGACGGACAGGCGGCGCCACCTAGTGAGTAACGTCATAACTGCTCGATGCCGGTAATATAGGGCCCTATTGGCCTGTGTGGAACCCTCCACTGCTGCCACCTAACCCCCCACCCATTATTCTAACCTAACTTTTGCCCCAACGGAACCCAGATCACGTGTTACCCCGATTATATAGTAATATCATTGTAGGGGTGCCACCTAACGGGGAGAGATGTACGTACCTGTAATCTTGAGACCTGTAGCGCCACCTGCTTTTCATATAAGACATCTTGTTTACCGCGATGGTAGGTATGACGTTGTAAATCAGTTAATAGCTATTTTCCTAACAAGTGCAGAAAATCGATTTTTCCGCACGCAAATGCCGTTGACAGCACGACGCGTAGCGGAGTGGTGTCAAGCATTTAAGTGCGGAAAAATAGGTTTCTGCACGTGTTAGGAACAATAGTTTTTCTACTAGCGTGAGGAAACAAATTGAAAATAATTTAAAAAACGGAGTTTTTTTTTAAATTTTTATTACAATGAACAAAATTTTACAATATTAATTTACTTATTTATATTGTAATTAATTGTAAACGTACAATTACTAGCACTATTTAAATTAATAGCAGAAGCCAGTTGGTTGCGGTTCTCCAGTAAAGATTGGGGTGCAGGAATAATTGATATTTCAGTAGGTTGCAGCTCGTTTTCTGAGTCCTGAAGCCCATCAGTTTGTTCATGTTGTGTACTTGTTGCTGGATGGGAGTAAGAAAGGGCTACACAGCTGCTGGTGGAAGCACTGGCTGGGGTTGATTTCAATATTTTACTTGCTATTAGTTTTTTATTTTCCTAGGATTCGTTTAGATAACCTTCGGCGACTTTTGTGGATTGCCACCCCCCATGACGCTTCAGGTTGGTTATGCCCACTCCGGCATTTGCAAGGGCAGTGGCAGAAGACCTTCTATAACAGTGGCCAGTGTACTCTTCTGGATTCGGCAATCGTAAATAGGCTGCTACGTCAGATGGCATTTTTCCAAATTTATTTATGCCAACGCATTGGATGGTACATTCCCCTTTGCGATATTGTACGAAAAAACGTTGGTGTGAAGTATTTTTTGGTCTAAGTGATACATATTTTCTTATCAACGCCAAGTTTTTCTCCCCAGTGACCACAAAACTTCGGCTTGTGTGCGTTTTATTGTCGGCTATTTTCACTAAAACGAAACATTTTTCCAGCTGTACGTTTTCAAACAACAAATTTGTCAATTCTTCCCGTCTGCACGCCCCTGCTAGGCCAAAAATTGTTGCCACTTTAATTAGGAGGTATGTGTCATCAGGAGCGCTGTCTATAAATTTTTCCATGTCACTTGTGGTTAAAATTTTCGACTTTTTTGGTCTGTGCCAACCATTTTTTTCTTGAGAAAAGAAATTAACTTAAAATGCATACCAATATCCACATTTTTTTTCAGCTTGAGCATAGTTTTCAACATTGAGTATCTTGACCAGAGTGTGGACGGCTGGTACGATTTCGATAATTCGTAAAAGTAGGCCAAAAAAACTTCTTCTCTTTCAAAATTCACATTTTTCTTCTCCTTACTCCATTTGCAAAAAAGGGTGTATTCTTTTTCATACCGTTTTCTTGATTTTTCTGGCAATAAATCTTCTTTGAGATTTTCAGCCGCCAAAAGAATCTCCTCCGGTACTTCTTCTATAAAATTTTCGTTCATCTCTTCATCGGAAATCATTTTGCGTGCCGAAGAATTCAGCAAAACTCCAGTAGAAAAACTGATAAACTAGTTTAAATTTATAATATTCTGTTGACAGTGACATACAAATCAACAACTGGTTATATACACCATAGCAACTAAGATATTTCAAAGGTAATATGATGAACAGTGACTTCAAATCGTACAGCATTTAATTTAATTAAATTTAATTTTAAAATATAACAGTGCGGAAAAATCTTTGCCGCACGGTGCGGAAAAGTGGATTTTCCGCACTAAAACATGTGCGGAAAATGCGTTTTTCCGCACGCTAGTAGAAAAAATATTTTAAAATATAATAATACCATAAAAAAGTTTTTGTCCTCGGCGGGATTTGAACCAGGAACCTCTCGATTCCGATCTAAAACCTTATAAAATACACTACGAGAGCGTATACATTAAAAGAGTTGATCAATGTTGACAAGCTAAAAAATATGGGGGACCCGTCAATTATAACGTATAGGTGGAACAAAGGACCCAAGTGTGGAGACGATGGCAAAATGGCGGCAGCCATAGTTGTTTTTGTCTACATAATATTGGAGACCATCATCTGTTGCAGTATGCATGCGCCATAACATGTCATCAATGAACATTGTTAGAGGCCGCGTGGCATGTAATTAGACAACCGGGGATCTAGTATGTCCTTTTGACAAACAGTATTTTCAGACGCCATCTATAATTACGTTCGCGCATACTCCCGCTATCTGGGTACTACCTGAACTTATGCAACCAGAAGCCCCTATCAGCAAATATTGCCTTCACCAATTTATTAACAAACCTTAAGTGTGGCGATGATGACAAAATGGCGGTAAACCTAGCTTTTATAATGCCTTCACCATTTTATCAACAAACCAGTACTAATGGCGTTGCCAAACCAATATTTCCCCTTATTCAACATAAAAATTGTCGAAACGGCAACACCGCCGTTCCAATACTGAAAATTTAAGAAAATACGCTTAGGCCATATTGTAATAGCCGTTCGCAACAGTAACTAGGTAAAACAAAGAACCTTAAGTGTGGTTATAGGGAATATTATTATCGACACCAATTTATTAACAAATCTTAAACCTTAAACTGAACCAGGGTTCCATCAATTTATTAATAACTCTGGGGTGCAGGGATGCCGCTATCTACACGGGAATGCCACCCCCTAGGCAAATGTAAAATTATTAGGTATATAATGTGCTCTCAACCGCCCCCCCCCTGTAATAATCACCCAACTATCCCCTGTTTCTTCACACACCTGTTTATAATATAATTCCCCAATTGTATTCCGTTTCCACTCATCACTCCCCTATTTTATAACCCCGATTCCAACAGCATTCACCCCATATCGCATTGATAAAAATACCCATATAAACACCCTATCGGAATACCATTCATGATTGTATAATTAAATAAAAATCAATCAATTTTAAAACTTTTTTATTCACAACATAACAATATCACTTACTATCACCCTGGTATATTACATTAAAGGAATAAAAAAATCGGTGTAAAATAAAAAGACATATCTGTAATTATTTAACGACGTTTTATTTCAGAAATATATGCAGTTTTCAAGTCAAATACACTATTACAGCACTAGTTAGCAAAAAATATTTAAATAAGACAAGTATCTTGCATCAAAAATAATACCTGAACGAAATAAAAATTTCACACAAGACACTTATCGCCAATCTTGTATATAGGTACAATATATTATAAGTTCAAAATTTAG
The DNA here is from genome assembly GCA_963920685.1 of Polydrusus tereticollis. Taxonomy (NCBI): domain Eukaryota; kingdom Metazoa; phylum Arthropoda; class Insecta; order Coleoptera; family Curculionidae; genus Polydrusus; species Polydrusus tereticollis. The sequence goes on from OY987334.1 coordinate 29,020,601, forward strand.
CGAAACATATTTACAGTTAAAACTAAGGATTAGAAACATTTACCGTGCAAGAATAGGCATATCTACATACAATTAAAAAACTAGGACTAGAAACATTTATATTACGAACATTACCGCACAAGAAGGCATATCTATATACAAACTTAAAAACTAACAAAAAAATGAATGGAAAAAGACATTGGCGGGTATGGGAATTTTGAACAGAGTAGGAGTAATGTGCAATATTCGCTTATAGATAGAATATTATCCATAACTTATACATTGCAAAAGACGCCCCTCAGAATACAGTGATATTAGACGCCATAATTCACGGGGGGGTTTTCAACAAGTGTACCTCATAATAAAAACGTAAGACGGTGTTTCGCAAGCAACCTTAAGAACAATGTATTAAAGCGCATATTTACTACTAAAAACAATATACACTTTCTACAAAGCTACTAAAGCCACTTTAGGGGCAGTTTAGGTGTTGAAAAATGAAACGAGGGCAAGAGCAAAAATACCTGAAAAACACTACACTTACCAGAGGGCACTCGGTTTAAACAGGGGCACGAAGTGAACGTGGCCCATATTGTCGCCATTCGATTTTTATGGAAAAACGAAATTTCAAAGCAAAATCATTTTAGAGTGGTATCATTTTTTTCGTTAACTGATTTGCAATCAGAAAACAGTTCTATATATAACATAATATATGGCTCTTTTTTAAGTTATACAGGGGGAATTTTTGCCTTCTTTTACTGTATAACCAATATGGGCTCTTTTTAAAGTTATACAGGGGGAATTTTTGCCTTCTTTTACTGTATAACCAATATGGGCTCTTTTTAACGTTATACAGGGGGAATTTTTGCCTTCTTTTACTGTATAACCAATATGGGCTCGTTTTAAAGTTATACAGGTTAGGATATAATATGTGTATTAGTATTTTGGCCTTCTTTTTACTGTATAACCAATATGGGCTCTTTTTAAAGTTATACAGGTTAGGATATAATATGTGTGCGTTAGTATTTTGGCCTTCTTTTTACTGTATAACCAATATGGGCTCTTTTGAAAGTTATACAGGTTAGGATATAATATATGTGCGTTAGTAGATTATTCTAGTAATAAAAATAATTTTAATGCTAATAATAATATGAATGCTAATGTTATAATAATATGAATAATTATAATACTAATAATATGAATGTTAATGCTATAATAATATGAATAATTATAAAACTAATATTAATGTGAATACTAAAACTAGTCATCCACATGCATAAGTGAATAATGCCCCCATGGTAATGTGCCGGGTGAAGATTTCGATATTTGTCGCTTATCATCATAAGGGCTGAGACCGATTTTAGTTTGTTTTATAGTATGTAGCTCGTGTTTTTGGGATCTAATTAGGCGCTGCGAAATAGGCTTTTCCAACCAAGTTTCAAGGCAGGTGACGTAATCTTCAAATGTGATTTTATTTTTAATCACAGACCTTTTAATGCCCTTTATCTTTTTGGTGACGCCCAAGTTAGATAAAACCTTATCAATTTCCGCCCGCTCTTTGTTTAAATTCTCTAGTTTAACCCGTTCTTGCTCAATCTCGTCTGGAGTATAAAGCAGTTTAATAGCATACATTTTAGACCTAAGGCCAACAAAATGGGTCATAATGCGGCCATTGTTCTCATCTTTCATCATTCCCAGCACCTTTTTGTTCACTTGTGGAATCGCATAAACGTTATCACGGGGATAATCTGAGGTATCAAAATAATCGTTACAGTCTCGTTTCATTATCTGATATACATCATGGTTTTTAATTTCATAAATAAGACTATCAGTATCTGTATACAATACACTACAGGCATCAAAACGCGGAACCATGTACTCATAGTGAAAGCCATAAATCGTAGTCTTTGCCAAATCAAGAATACACATGCCAACATAAATCGGCTTATTAAAATAAATTTGTGTTTTTGCAAGCTCGACAATTACTAAATTTTCGGAAACAATTGTGCTGCTTTTAAATTCTGGCCGGGATATTAAGGCTTCAGCTCCATAGCGGCCATCCCATTTTGTTATAAGTTTAACGTCAGAGTGGTTCCGGATATTCTCCATTGTCTTACCAAATACGGCATTGTTCATAAGTTTAAAAAAATTCTTTTCAAACTCATTCTTGGCATTTTGGCGCAGCCCCGTGTTGAGGTCGATATATGATTTTAACCAAGGAGATTGTTTAAAGGTTAATATTCGGTGTATTTTGCCCAATTTTGCACCCAAAGTTAGAGCTTGCTTTAAGTTTCTATAGTGTATTACGTATTCTGTTTTATTGTGTAGCGTAGCCAAAAGTTTCTCATTCTTTGCCCCGGGCGGTTTTTCATGGCCAGGGCATAATGGAAAATCGGAAAACTTATCATGCAAATTCTCAGGTATTTCCAAGTCCACTTCCAAAATAAACCCTTCGGCAGATTTATCTGAAATTTCACTAATATTTAAGTGAGATATCTCGTTTTCTGAAAGCCACCTAAAGCCGCCATAAGGTAGATATTGCGACATTGCCCAGCCGTATTGATTATTGACATCAAAGTACATGAGATAGGAGTCTTCTTTAGTCGGATCATAATTTGGCATGTACTTGTTTTTGGCTTCTGCATACCTCTTTGAACACTGACTTAGCTCCCCGCGAACTCCCTTTTCTATGAATGTTAGCATCTCTAAATCAGTAAGCAGCTCAAGTTTTATCATATCTTCTCGATGAATTAAGAGGGATAAACATTGCCACGCATAACCAGGTAGGGTATACGACCATGCAGGATCAAGGCCATATGTCCTATGCGATATATCCCTAAATGCTTCAAATACATCCGTTAAAAGCATTACATCCGTTTTAAGATATAAGTCAGAGTAGTCTTGCATGGTACGGCAATTAAAAGTTTGCCAAACTTTCTGCGCATTTAAATATTGCGCGTCACTTATAGCTACATCTTCTAAGCTGTTATAAAACGCCTCTTTAGGAGGGAGTTCAGTCTCATTCAATCTTTCCCAAGCGTTCATATAATCATAAGGGAAAACGCCCTTTCGGGTAAGTAAGTTCAGTTCTTCTCCCAGGTATTCAAACTCTGCTTTTAGGTTAGGATATTCGCATAAGTATGATGCAAGCTTATCCAGACCGCTAGCAAGAAAGCGAAAACTATCTATAAATCGAAAATGAACAGTACTATCCATTATATGCTTCGTAAATGAGATGTAATTTTCTTTATTTACAGGTAATATATCAATCTTTCCCTCTATTTCAGATAGTGCCCGTATTATCATGTGCCCATCATAGCAACTCAAGTTATGGAATAGGACAGGTATGGTGTGTGAATCCTGGTACTGTAGATTGCAGTGCTCATGTGCAGCGTTTCGATACTTTCCGGTGAAGTGCGAGTGATCTCTAACACGCTTATTGTCTTCCGTAAATGGCTTCTCACATATATGGCAGTGAGTAGCGGCTAAAAAACTTTGTTGTTGAGCAGGCGTAAGCGGTTCCATGGGCAAATCACATAAAAAGACCGTCTCGACGTCTTCAGCAAATTGTTGAAGCTCGCGCATAAACCACTGCATACAGTCTTGGCCTGTGTAACTTTTATAAAATGATAGAGAATCGTCATAATTACATTTTACATAATAACCGACGCTATAAGGGACATGCTCTTGTTCCTTTTGCGTGTTTTTTTCTATATCATCAACTACAGGTATTAGCAAGCTTTCCGAGTCTGCGAATATAACAAACGGGGCTTTTTCCTTATGTTTAAAATTATTAAATTCCAAAATATTATTGCCTTCTACAGGCATCCGAGGTATTGCTAAGGTCTTGTTTTTAGAGCATTCGGACGTGTGCTTATCTAGTGTTATCTGCGTGTGGAAATAATGAAGGCAGCGATCACAAAAAAATTTTCGCTGTGTATTAAGACTCAATTGCCTTGATAGTAAGCGTGAAAGGTCTTTAATCCAAACAAAATGGTATTTTATAGGGCTTAAATCAATATCATCATCTGAGGAAAAGTAGCTGTCTTGTAAAAGTAGTAAGTTTATATAACCATATGGTTAGGATGCTTATTTTCAGGTATATAATATGGCACAACCAGATAATTTTTTCCAATTTTTTGCAGTCGATATACGTTAACGGAAATTAGGTTTTGCTTTTCAAACTTTGAAATTTGATTAATTGTCATGGGAAACTTAATACCTTCTAAGTTTAGAACTGACTGAGGGTTTGGATAGGACGATGTTCGGTCAAAATGCTTGAAAGCTGGATATAAAGCGGAAACAACGGCCCACGCAAAACACATATCATCAGTATTCTGGACATTAACACACGCACGTTTCATTGCAATTTGTTTTGGAAGTTCGATGTAAGTTCCGACCCGAAGAGGATTATAATGATTAATAGATACCATTAAATGTGTAATTTTGCGTAGTGCCCACCCAGAATTTCTTTCCTGGAACGTGTCTAATTCATCCAAAATAGGGTTCTTAACATGATCGGCAAACCACTCATTTAAGAGGATTCATACCTGCTGTTTACAAGCGACTTTGTTTCAAAGAATGGCACCAAAACTAACCAACGAAATTAAACAAAATTTTGGAGATATATTCTAATTGTATCAAAGAATGAGGGAAAGTCATTAAAAAATATGAAAAAAATTTTTTTTTTTTTAATTTTTGTTACTGCGTAATGTTTATATTTTTAAAGTACTTTCCCTCATTGTTCACCATTTTCCCTATAATTTATGAAGAGACCGAGTTTTTAATTAAACCCTTAGTTTTCTGTCAAACTTTTGAATTCTGTAATTAATGAATTTTGGAGAAAAAAATGAAAGCCTTTAGATTATTAAAACATCTTAGCAACACAGCAAGCCTCCTAGGATATCGGCGGTGGCATCGGGAGCATCTTTAATTTAGCAGATGCATAAAATAATATTTAATATTATTAGGGTGTTAGTGTGATTTGCATTTTTGAGCATGGGACGGACTAGAAAAAAAGAAAATTAATGTGGCAGAAAACGATTATGTCCATCTACAAGTCGAAAAAATAGACGAATTGCTATGAAAAAACGGTAAGTATAATAATATTGTTATGAGGTATATAATAACATGATTTATAATATATAATATATAATGATAGTAAGAAATAGGTAAATTAAATTATTGCCAACATGTTTTTATAAGTAATATACAAGAAATAATTTTCAGGAAACAAAATATAGGATCAGTAAAATCTAACAATAGTTTTATCAGTGCTAGCTACGCATCGCTATGCAGGCGAACAGCTAAAAATATATTTTTCTGAATGGTTTCCTATAATTTGATTTATGTGACTTGTGTCTAGCTGCAGCGCTTCTACTTTGCAGCATGACCAATAACAATTTTATTCATGCGTATAATAGAATAAAAATATACAAACCCGCGACCAAAACATTTAACATATTACCAGCAGCTGGCAACTAACCCATACAGCCAAATCGCTCGTTACAAATAATGAATTTTTCCCTATTCACTTCAAGGCTAAACATGATTAATATCGTTATTGGTCGTGCTGTAAGGTAGAAATGCTGCGGCTAGACATAACTATTTATGAGTACGTAAGTACTTTATGTCATTATTTATAACAATATTTGTACTATTAAAGGGTTACTATATGGTGGATTTGCTGGAAATAAAGCCACAAAATACGGCAATGATAGCGAATCGCGGGCCATTTTGGATTTTAAAAAACTACATAACGTCTCAATTTCTCAATGTGGACTTTTTATAGACCGTAAGCACTTTTATTTGACTGCAAGCCCGAACGGATCCGTTGGCGATCATGAATTAATAGAAATTAAATGCCCCTAGGCGAATAAATAACTAAACTGACGTCTTCGAGCGTTTCCTATAAAAACAAGAGATAACGTAAATATTAACGGTAGTGCATACGTTTTTCCCACACTGTATAACTTTAATAAAAATAGCAAAAATTGATAAAAGCCTTTGTTATCGATGCTTGTTATTGTTTGTAGTTTATACAAACTAACAAGTAGAAAAAACCTAAAGTCCGGCCCTAGTCAGAAACAATCGTCTGGGGCGGTTGGCATGGCGACTGCACATTGTTGCCAGTGGTCACGAAACGGTCAGTTGTTCGTTCATTACAGCCAAAGCACGATTTGAAGTTGATCAGCTGATGATGAATGCTCTTAAGTTTGTGCTGCCTAAAATAGGGGCATTCGGAGTAGTAATGTACTTTGTATCCTTTAAAATTTCGTCTGCTTTACTAATTTCAAAATCCCCACAAAGAGTGGTGTTAACTTTGAGGGCAGTAGTTTTTTTAAATGCGTTTTGAATTCTCCGCTTAAAAATTATCAAACAGTCTTCTAAAAATGATAGCACATCAGTATGACGCTTGTTAATAATAACACCCGTCCTGATTCTCGACTGGAATGCCGAATGTAAATCTTCCCACTTTACTCTACAAGAAGCTGTTTCTGCACGACGTGTCCCACTACCCCCGCCCACTTTACGGTCCTTTAGTAAGGACTGAAACCCCTTAATTTGGGCTAAACACGCTATTATATGAGACTTTTCGGAAACTGACTCAGCGCGTTTCAAACCTCTATTTAAATTGCGAATTGCACGAGTACAGTCCTGCAATATCTTACCGCAGGTAACCGTTGTTAAGTTATGGGTATCCATCTGGGCCCTAATTAACTCGACGTACTCACTTGGGAACGGCATTTTTTTTTTTTACTCTGTAACAAAATAAATATGACTCAAAATACGTCTGCTCTCTCTAACGTACAAAGACAGAAGGGGCGCTGGAGCTCCTGCGTCCTGCTTATAATGCGCCCCTATTTATAACCTCGGTTGGGGTGCGTTCAGAAAAGTAGCATGCCTTCGAAAAAATAAGGCGCGTTCAGAATTAATATTCAAGGTTTAGTATGCAGTAGATGTATATACAACAAGCAGTTTTACGCGTTATTATTTTTGAAATATATTACTTGCCGAAAACATTAATATTTTACTGACTGAAAGTGATACCGGCGATAAGTTTAATCATCGTAAAAATGTATAACAAAAACAGTCTCTAAAAATTTTATTCCCTCCACGTCACAACCCTCCCAAACTCCTATATTATTATATTATTATTATTATTATTATTATTATTATTATTATTATTATTATTTACCGCTAAAGGATTTGCTGCACCCAAAGGGCCGCAGCTAGGATAATGGATTCATTGCATAGTCAACAGCGTGGTGTTAAACATGGTAGAAACATTAAACATTATTCTCGACAATGTTGAAAGAGTATTTATACAGAACAAATATTACGCATCCTGTTTACCGGCTACCTTAATAGTTTGGGAACTTGCTAAAAAATATAATGTAGATGTTGAACCGAAATGTGGACATCTCTTGTATGACGAAATGGGAAGCAACATTCATTTTTGGAACGTGTTTAAAGAAAAACCTTATGATCCTACCCTTAAAGTGATGAAACATATGATGCCTTCTATCGACGTTAGCAAGTTCCAATATAAAGAATATAAATTGGGTGCAGACCTGGATTCAATAGAAATGTTAAATATTTTCAATCAGTTCCTAGAAACAAAATCAACTCACTTTTATTTTTCAAAAGCTCCAGATAAACTTAAAACGATTAGGAAAATTATTCATAGAAGTGTATCTAGATGTATTTAATAAAGATTATGCATATTTACAATCGTATTAATATTATTACATACGTGTCATTTTTACCCAAAAGAAACAGTGTTTTACTAGAAAATATATTAGGGCTTCTCAGAACTACACCCTGTTTATGGGTGTACAGCGTCATCATTATGATTAGCGTATCAGTGTTATATTAGTGTTTTTGTTTGTGTTCAGATGATCTGAAACAATATTATAGGTATATAAGACCTGTTTTGTTTTTTCAGTGTTGACGTTGTGATTGATATATAAGCGTTATATGTTTGTTTTGTTTCCGTTAAGACACTGTTTTGTTTCAGTTAAGATATTGTTATCTTAGTGTTGTGTTTTAGGTAGTGTTTTAAACACCCGTTCCGTTGATGAGTACGTCATTCGAATGTCAGAGTTCTGCGAGATAAGATGGCGAATCGAAAAATTAAATTAGCGCTTTTGTCTTTACCGAACGGTCTAGATTTTGGTTTTAAAATGATTGAAAATGACTGCTTTATTGGGAATAAGCCCGTAGAATTTGAAAATAATACCCTAGTGATTGATAATAAGAAATATACTTTAACTGTAGGACTTCTGAATTTATTGACAAAAGAACGCCCTATGGGCTATTCCAATACAGAGCTGGATAAATATAAAGAAATCCTTCTTTTATCAAGCGCACACCGAAGGGGATTTAATAGTAAAAATCACATAAATTCTAGCAGAAGCTGGAAGTATACAAACATTATTTCTAAGCTTTTTCCGCCAAAAAGGACTTATTTAAAGAAAAGCAGAGTGGGCATGATAAACAAAAACCTTGAATTGAACAGTACTATTCCTCCTACTTTGAATGATTTAGAACTTGATTACGATAATGACGTTAACAAGCTAGTGGAAATGTTTAAACAGTTAGAGAGCGACAATTTTAATCATAAAAACGATGATAAAATATGATCTATATTACTAGAATTGGAAAAACTTGGTATAATCGAATTTTAAAAATAAATTTTACCTTGCCTGGTGCCCGCAAATACGGGGCCATAAAAAGGAGAAATAGTTAAAAGGAAATCGGCGATAACCCGTAAACGGGCTCATCAAAAATATCTAAAGTTATTCTTTTGAATGTGGGTTTTAGTGCTCTTTAATAAACCTAAATAGAATTTTTCTCTAAAATAATTAGGGAAGCCAATAATTAACCCCATTTAAAATTACATGGGATTTCCTATGTCCCGCTCGATGATGCAACACTCGGTATATGTTTTAATAAATGTGTTCGTTTCATGCATTTTTATTGTTATTTGCCAAAAAGTGCCCTTGTAACACCCCGTATTTATACAAAAATAATTTTGTATGCAAATACAATAGTACACTAACATTCTGGAAAGTCAACCTGTCATTCAAAAGAAAATTCATTCAAATCGGACAAGTAGTTTTGACAAAAATTTACTTTAAACTTTTGGTTAGTTTTTGGTGATGCGTTAATTTCTTGGAGAAGTGTATTTTCATTGTGTTCTAGTTCTTGAATTTATGCAAACTCCAAAATATTGCAAATATTTTAAAATTCATTGAATATATTTATTTAAAAATTGGCTAGTCAGTATACATTATTAAAAATAGCATACTTCAGAAGAATATTATTTATTTTTAATGGAACGTCCCTTATATTTTGGTTAATTAGAGGCTCAGATAGTCCTTTAAAAGACAAATCGAAATAATATTATAGGGTTTATCTGCCAAAAAAAAAAAATTCATGAAAAAACAAAAGTTTCTTTTTCTGAAAGGTGAAGGAAGCAAAGCACCTTACGGGAATTTAGAGATGTGCGATAGGCACTACCTATCGCATGCATTTCAGGCATCTTAAAAAAGGTTTTTTGTTGTCTGTTTAGTTATTTCTTATTTTTATTATGTTTTTGTTCATTTATTTAACATTATTTGTCAAAATAAATGTATTCAGAGTAGTTTTACAAAATAAGCAATATTCCAGACAAACTAGTACTGTTTTATAACATGCCTTTTTTATTTAACCGCACATTTGGTACCTGCAATTATTTACGGTTTAACCGGAAGTTGATATTTTTAGAAAGATAATAAAAAAGGAAGATAGGGAGATGTAAGCCGTTTTGCTCTATGGCGTACCGTTAGAAAGTTAGACGCTGTCAAAGTTCATAAATGTCATTTTTCAAAAGTCGATATCTCGGAAATTATTATTTCGTTACACCGACGGTCGCCTTTATTTTATTCAAAACGACATGTTTTTGAATATAATGAATTTATCGTGGACCTAATTCGCACCGGTAAAATGGATCTTTCATTTTTGGTATATCTTGCCCTAATGTAGGCGTTTTGGTGCAGCTTAAAGATTTATTACATAAGATTATATCTCGTAATATAAAATTTTAGTTATGTAAAAATAAATAAAATGTATATTATTATAAACCTAATAAAAATATATTATTATTATTATTAGAGCCCTCGTTTTCTTTAATCAACCTATACCAAACCCGTTTTCTTTAATCAGCCTATGTTCCAAGTCCTATACAAGTTGTAAAATAAATTACTTTCCCTATATCTTTTTCGATGCAGACGGAGTGTTATGGCCATTGTAATTTACTAGCTTGCCGCCACTTGTTAAATTAACTTTTACGACACACTGGCGTAGAAGAGCTGTTTTAAAATTAATTATATTTGCAGGATTATTTGTTCTATGGCCCTATTAAATAATGCCTTATTTAACTGCAAGTTTGATTGCACAGATATTGTAACGTACATACTCAAGTTACAAGAATTGAGTTATAATATTTAAAAAAGATATAAAAAGCAATTTAATATTAAATGTGTCGGATATTATACTGATAAAAAACCACTTGTAGATAAAATGTTAAAACAAACTATTATACAGGTATGAAAAAAAATTAAAAACAATTTTCATTTCTTTTAGGGCTGTTTTGAAAAACTAATACCCAAACTACTTGGTGCAAATGCCTATATAAAGTAGTTGTATTCTACATAATAACGAAGAAGGGTTCGTGAATTCTTAATAAAAACAATGGCTTATGTGGGTGCGTGTCTATATGAGAGGCGTTTTAAAAAATGACCTAGGTATACTAATATCGTTTTAGGAAAATAAATAGCATAAATATGAATGGTCAATATTATAAAAAATTCTATTCAAAATAAAAAAGATTACCTTAACTTTCGAGCGTTTTAATACAGATTTTACATATAGGCACACAATTTTGAGCATCACGCTTCAAACGTATGCACTTTTCAAAGCAGATGTTTAAATTTCTTATAAACGAAATATTTAAGAAAAAGTTATCTGTAGAAAACCCTTGCGATAATTTGTTTAGGCTCTCTGGTATAGAATCATTATAAATAAATGAAATTTCAAAAAGCTCTAAATAATTTTCAAAATCAATCTCGGGTACCGATAATAATGTCTCATTTTTAAGGTTATATAAAAAAATTTTTTCGCATAAATGGCAATTAAACATTTTAAAATTGTTCATATAAACTCAATTTCCATAAAACTATAAAAAGACCTATTGTCGTCTTGTTAATGCGCTCTATCACAGAGTCATTATAAATATATTTAAAACCATATAGCGATAGTATATAATTAAAATCATACACCCCTTCACATTTAAACTTAAGGGGTTTATCACAAAATCAACACGCAAACATTGAGGGTGGCCCCGAAATATACACTAAAAAGAAAACCAAAAGATACAAACACTTTGAATAAAAATACCAAGTCGGTTTAAAAGCCCCCCGACACCATAATAAAATTCAAAAACTTACCTGTTGCAAACTTATAACAGAAACAATTAAGTGCTCTCACCATTTCTGCACTATTTATAAGCCCTTCTAGGGTGACGCTAAATCCTTGAACGTTTTGTTGGAGTGGGGCTACTTGAATTTTTACTTTTCGGTCGTTCTAGAATATTATCTGTTATGGTGGGGTAAAGCTATAAATACCAGAAATGTTGTGACGCTCGCCACGTGGAAATCGGCTATAAGAAGCGCGATTTCGAAGGGAATAATCAGTCCGTACAGAACCATAGAGCGACAAGCACCTATTTCCATAGTTGAGCATTTGTTCCGGCTTTAAAATCTGTATAAGTCTTTTTCTTTGGACGACCATCGCCAAGTAAAATTGCCAGTCGAACTTGGAACTGCCGAGCACCTGGGTATGTCAAGAAGGCATACGTGAACCCGAAGATTAAAGCAGAGCGTAGCTGAAGAAGCACCGGTGGAAGGACGCCGTAGTCGAGCCCGATACTGTGAGGAAACAGTGGTTCCTAGCTGATCCGCGGCGTTGGTACCAAGGTACCAGCAGGACCGAAACTTAATCTTAAGAATACTCATACGCCCCGGTCATCGCCGACGTTGCCGACGTTGGACTAACTGTGCCACAACCGTAGCAGCCGACGCCATCGCCGAGGAGGCGTATACAATAATTTACCACCTGGGCATAACCTGCACCAGGTCGGCAAAGAAGAAAAACCCTACGGCAAACTCAATTCAAGCCGAAGAAATACGGAACCGGTCATCGCCGACGTTGCCGACGTTGGACTAACTGTGCCACAACCGTAGCAGCCGACGCCATCGCCGAGGAGGCGTATACAATAATTTACCACCTGGGCATAACCTGCACCAGGTCGGCAAAGAAGGAAAACCCTACGGCAAACTCAATTCAAGCCGAAGAAATACGGAACCGGTCATCGCCGACGTTGCCGACGTTGGACTAACTGTGCCACAACCGTAGCAGCCGACGCCATCGCCGAGGAGGCGTATCCAGTAGTAAACCACCTGGGCATCACCTGCAACAGGTCGGCGAAGAAGTAAAAATACACGGCAACCTAATTTTAAGAAGAAAAGTACGGAACCCGGTCATCGCCGACGTTGCCGACGTTGGACTAACTGTGCCACAACCGTAGCAGCCGACGCCATCGCCGAGGAGGCGTATACAATAGTATACCGCCTGGGCATAACCTGCACCAGGTCGGCAAGACGCGAAATTTACGCGGCAAACTAAATTAATAAAGAAATACGGCGAGAACCCGACATAGCCGACGTTGCCAGCGTTGGACAACCAGTGCCATACCTGCAACAGTCGACGCCATCGCCAGAAAGGCGAATACAAGAGGATACCACCCGGGCATAACCAGCACCAGGTCGGCAGAACGTGAAAACCACGTGGCAGAAACTGTAATGGCCGAGAATATGGCATTACACAATGAAACCCCTCCAGCCCGGACGGCCGAGGATGAAGAAAACTACGACATGCTCTCCACCACCGAGGCCGACCCCAAACCAGTACCTGGGGCGGTCTCAAACTGCCCTGCACAGATCGCCGCCCCTGAGACAACGACTGACGCTAGCCGCGCAACTTCCAGGGATAAGCCCCTTGAAGAAGGAAGCGAAGGCGAATTGTGCCAGGACATGGCGCCCAACTCGTTGACTTACTCGAAACACAAGAGTAACAAAGAACCCTGTGACGACGTTAGGCCCGCTGGCCGAAGCGATCGTAAATTATTTGAATACCTGCCCATGGAGTGCCCAGCTTTCAATACAAGAGCGAAGCGCCGATTATGGGAGGAGAAGTACAGTGTAGACGTGGAGATTCATAGCGAATCCGAAGAAGACTCGGATGATGAGTCCGAAGGCACGTCAAGTGACGAACAAATACCATGTAACCAGGAAGCCTCGGTTATGTTAAGAGAAATTCGAAGAAAATTATCAGGAAATGAAATGCCACCCGAAGAACAACGGATGCCACCTACCCTGGATGAAGAACTAAGAAGGCCAAGCTATGAAGACAAGCCTGGAGGTTCGGCGCTGCCACCGTTAAGTCGGCAAGTTCCGCCAACTCAAAGGGGAGTCCGGCAGAAGCCAGATTACGAAAGAAAAATTAGAGGAATGGCATTGCCACCTCTACAGGAACAACTAGCGGAGCCAGGACAGGATTGGCAAGCCATGGAAACATTGAGATGGAAGACTATGGAGGGTTTAGCCCAGTCCATAGGGCAGCTAATTGACAAACCAAGGAGAATAATTCCAGCACCACCACCTAGATTTGCAGGAGCCGATACAGAGGACCCGGTGCTATTCTTAAAACACATGAAAGAATATTGTATAGAGAACGGAGCACCGGCATACCAATGGACGGACCTGGCGATAAGACAAATGACCGGACAAGCAGCCATCCGGATGAAGATTTATGCCGGAGGGCAGATTACTTGGAAGCAGTTGCAAGAAGCAGTGCTTAGGGCATATAACAACAGCGAATGCGTGAATCACTTACGCGCAGAATTATATGGCCAAGACCAAGCTAAAGGAGAAGGTGCGGAGGCATTTTTGATTCGCAAGAGACAAATTTGTCAACGGATAAATCCGAGATGGCAGGAGGAGAAAGTGGTACCGCTGTTGCTGAGTAGATTAAACGGTCCGTTGCGAGCTGCGCTACGTACTTGGAATTGTCAAAGCACAGAAGAACTATTGAACGCTGCAATTACGGTGGAACGGGATTGGAAGAGTTCCGAGGTGTACACCGCACCCAGAGTGAATATTAACACTCAAAATGGCAGGGATAATGGTGAATCTAGACAGTTCCAGTACCAGAACTATCAAGGCGGTCAAGGCTACTATAGACCGCAGTACAATAGAGGACCTCAACAACAAGGAGGTCAGGCGCAAGCACCAAATAGGCCACAGTATAACAGAGACGGTCCAGAAGAAAGAAGAAGACCTCAACAACAAGGAGGTCAGGCTCAAGCCCCAAATAGGCCACAATACAGCAGGACGTGGGAGAGACGGGATATTCCAAATCCAAACAGACAACAAGCGAGTGTGGTTAAACCAAAGAAGCTAAAGTTTGTATTCCCAGATGGGTCACCGGTAGAAATCCCTGGTACTAATAAGCATGGAGCGATGATTATGCGCGCCATGCAATATCAGATTGATCATCCTTCGCAGGGACCGGACTATAAACGCCAAGCGTTGAAGGATGGAATGTGGTACGCGTTGCATGCGGATGATGAGGACTATGACCAAGATCTCCTGCGTCAAGAGTGTGGTATTCAAGGAAGAGATGAAGAAAAAGATACGTCGGAAGAAGAAGAAGAAATAGAGGACCCAGAAAAAATGCTGTATAACTTCCGAAATAATGACTATATTTCTTGTGTGGATGACCTGGCAGATCCGGAAAACCGACACCCGGTTCAGTCAACAAGCCAGATTATTGGCAGTTTACCAATAAGAGTTCCAGCCACCATGGAGGATAGTGAGGAAACAGTTAGTGATACCACGTCAACTGATGAGGATACGCTGACAAATGAGGAATCACCGATGACGGAGATTCGAAGGGACCGTAGGCAGCACCGTCGAGTAAGACGGCTTAGACAGCGTCATGCTTCACCCCCAACTTCAGATTCGGAGGAGGGCGTGAAATTTAATAAAAGAACGTGCGTAGCGCTGTTGCAAGCAGAGAACGATGAAATTGCAGCTGACCGGTTGTTGCGACAAGGAAAGCGAGTAAAATATGAAATTTTGGAGCCACCAGACGTGACCCAAGAAGATGAAGCGATTGCAGATAAAGTGTTGGAGCCACCAGACGTGACCCAAGAAAATGAAGCGATTGCAGATAAAGTGTTGGAGCCACCAGACGTGATCCAAGGAGACATAGCAATTAAAGATGAAGTATTGGAACCACCAGACGTGGGCCAAGAGGTCGAGTTCAATGTAATCTCGCCACCTCCGGATTTTGAAGACAAAGTTGAAATTAAAGAGGAAGAGCTGTTCGACTCAACGGCCGCCACAGCTGCAGGGTTTGATCAACCAGTTGCAGAATTAGTAGAAGCAAGAGAGCCGGCGTTAACGGACCTACGATTGAGAGATGGGCAAGAAGGCCGATGTCCAAGAGAAGATTATGTAGGGTGGACGGTAGTCGCGGTAAAACGTACGCCACTGCCAGAATCCAACCCAATAGCGGCTTTTGTAGAGCCACCTGTGACAGATTTGTACTTATGTCCTCCGAGTTTGGAGACCCAGTATGACCAACAAGGTGTTCCCTGGAGATATGTGCCCACTAGAGTTCCCGCACAGATTCAGCTCCATGGAAAAAACCGTGAAATCCCTGAAATTCCGGCCCCTCAGCCCGAGGTCGCCAAGGTACCATTGAGGCAGCCCAAGAAGAAACCACCAGACGTGGAAGAAACTACGGCCCCTCAATCCGAGGTCGCCGTCCCAGTCTTGAGGCAGCCAAGGGAAAAGCCACCTGAAGCCTCCAAGGAGTCCCCCAGGTCGCCAAGAAGCTACCCACAGGAGGCCTACACCAGGTCACCTGGAGGAGAGCCACCCATTGACGACATCGCCATGGAGGTTGAGAAATCGCCTCGAACCAGGGAAAAAGAAAAATCGTCTTAAAGAAGAGAGTGATTTTAAATATGTTTATTGTTGTTTTTGGACTTAGTTCTTAGTTTTTATTGTTGTTTTTGCACTTAGTATTAGTTTTATTATTGTTTTGGATTTAAATAGTTTTAAGTTTTGATATTATAAATATAGTATAATCGTACCAGATGGGTACGGTTAAAATAAACATACCATAACAACTGCTCTTAAGGGGGGGGGGGGTGTTGTGACGCTCGCCACGTGGAAATCGGCTATAAGAAGCGCGATTTCGAAGGGAATAATCAGTCCGTACAGAACCATAGAGCGACAAGCACCTATTTCCATAGTTGAGCATTTGTTCCGGCTTTAAAATCTGTATAAGTCTTTTTCTTTGGACGACCATCGCCAAGTAAAATTGCCAGTCGAACTTGGAACTGCCGAGCACCTGGGTATGTCAAGGAGGCATACGTGAACCCGAAGATTAAAGCAGAGCGTAGCTGAAGAAGCACCGGTGGAAGGACGCCGTAGTCGAGCCCGATACTGTGAGGAAACAGTGGTTCCTAGCTGATCCGCGGCGTTGGTACCAAGGTACCAGCAGGACCGAAACTTAATCTTAAGAATACTCATACGCCCCGGTCATCGCCGACGTTGCCGACGTTGGACTAACTGTGCCACAACCGTAGCAGCCGACGCCATCGCCGAGGAGGCGTATACAATAATTTACCACCTGGGCATAACCTGCACCAGGTCGGCAAAGAAGAAAAACCCTACGGCAAACTCAATTCAAGCCGAAGAAATACGGAACCGGTCATCGCCGACGTTGCCGACGTTGGACTAACTGTGCCACAACCGTAGCAGCCGACGCCATCGCCGAGGAGGCGTATACAATAATTTACCACCTGGGCATAACCTGCACCAGGTCGGCAAAGAAGGAAAACCCTACGGCAAACTCAATTCAAGCCGAAGAAATACGGAACCGGTCATCGCCGACGTTGCCGACGTTGGACTAACTGTGCCACAACCGTAGCAGCCGACGCCATCGCCGAGGAGGCGTATCCAGTAGTAAACCACCTGGGCATCACCTGCACCAGGTCGGCAAAGAAGTAAAAATATACGGCAACCTAATTTTAAGAAGAAATATACGGAACCCGGTCATCGCCGACGTTGCCGACGTTGGACTAACTGTGCCACAACCGTAGCAGCCGACGCCATCGCCGAGGAGGCGTATCCAGTAGTAAACCACCTGGGCATCACCTGCACCAGGTCGGCGAAGAAGTAAAAATACACGGCAACCTAATTTTAAGAAGAAAAGTACGGAACCCGGTCATCGCCGACGTTGCCGACGTTGGACTAACTGTGCCACAACCGTAGCAGCCGACGCCATCGCCGAGGAGGCGTATACAATAGTATACCGCCTGGGCATAACCTGCACCAGGTCGGCAAGACGCGAAATTTACGCGGCAAACTAAATTAATAAAGAAATACGGCGAGAACCCGACATAGCCGACGTTGCCAGCGTTGGACAACCAGTGCCATACCTGCAACAGTCGACGCCATCGCCAGAAAGGCGAATACAAGAGGATACCACCTGGGCATAACCAGCACCAGGTCGGCAGAACGTGAAAACCACGTGGCAGAAACTGTAATGGCCGAGAATATGGCATTACACAATGAAACCCCTCCAGCCCGGACGGCCGAGGATGAAGAAAACTACGACATGCTCTCCACCACCGAGGCCGACCCCAAACCAGTACCTGGGGCGGTCTCAAACTGCCCTGCACAGATCGCCGCCCCTGAGACAACGACTGACGCTAGCCGCGCAACTTCCAGGGATAAGCCCCTTGAAGAAGGAAGCGAAGGCGAATTGTGCCAGGACAGAAACCACTGCAGGAAAGTTAGTTCACCGATTTCTTCTTTTCTCAAATTAAGAACCTGAAAAACTAAAAAATGGCCGCTAAAATTGATGTTGTAAACGGCTTAGACCTGGAAGAGGGTAAACTTTATCGCATTCTTGACACCGAGAACAAAAGCGGGCCCTTTGGCAGTTCCACAATCATCTATCTAGAAGACGATAAAATGGTATATCTCCCTAAAAGGATGACCAAAACCGAGGCAGAAGTGGCTACCATACGTTGCAGCCAATTAGGCCTTGTCCGTACTGGCAAACATTTTGTAGAGAAATACGGATGCACTACCCCTATAATGGACATTTTGAAGTTCTGGTGAGTTTTTTTTTTATATTATATCAATTCAATACTTCATTAGCCCGTTCTTTTTTCAGATGCAAACTGCCTTTTATTATAATCGCTATTTTATCAACCCCATATCTTTAAATTAGTTTTTATTATAAATTGATATAACGTTTTACATTGTAAAGTTATTTTTGCTATTATGCCTTGGGATTTCAAATTGTTTTTTTTTTTAATTTTCCCACAGCCCCATTTGAAATGAAACACAAAAATTAATTTTGAACATTTAATTTGTGAATTTTGAATTGAATTGAATTGTGAAAAATTATGTGAAATAAACAAAAATAATTTTGCCGTCTGGGTCTCCCCAGACGATCACCTGGCGCCCATAGAGGGGACCGTTCCATAGCTCGATGTATCCCTCCGGGGTGGCATACCCCGGAGGGAAGTTATGGAACACGTATATCATCTGAAAATACCATAATTAGGTATATACACATAATTATATTTTTTAAAATCATACCGCCTCGCCGGGAAACATCTCTCCCACCAAAAACTCTATGTAATTAACGATTTGACTTGCTAAAAGAAAAGCCCCGATTTAAAATTTAAAATATTTATAATAAAAAGAACTTACCAGTTGACATTATTTCACTTTTACCATTAAACGGGGCTTCAATCTCTATTTATATAAGTTTTTCCTACTATTAAAGAATTAATTTTTATGATGCATAAATATCGGCTGATTGGGGTACATCCTAATTAATTCAAACACTAATATAATATCGTCATATACAGGACATTTTGAAAATGTAGATAATAGGCTTGTTTATTCTTTACACCGATTTTAAATACATATACGAGACTGGTGATAACTACTCTGTTGGAATATTTTAAACGGGGTTAATGGTAGATTACACAGCTTAACGGGGGTTTGATCCGCCTAGCCGGGGTCTTGAGGGAAACGGAAAATAATTATTATATGTTCTCTTCCAAGATTAATTTTAAATATATCCCCCAAATACGCACAATCAGTTAAAATGTAGTTGGTCTTTAGCTACGCCATTGTACTAAAATATACCATTTAGGCTGAATGTTATGGCAGTTTTATAGATATAATTTGTAATTTAAAGGTGAAATTTAACGGTTAAAAGTGTTTCATACCCCTGTATACAGGCCCCATTAATTGATTTTATTCGTCCACATTACGCAATAATTATTTTATTAAAAGTTAATTACTTTAAATAGAAAATTGCATTTAAAGCGATCGGCATAAAATGTTATTAAAATATGCTAATAAGGTATCAATTATACCTCGTGTTGTGGTCCAATTTATCTAATTATTTATTGAAAGATAATTAATTATGTATTCTGTTTTTTATTGCATAGTTCGGAAAACATGTCCTTAAAGTTGTTTTTCACTGCGATAAACTTAATAAAATTCAAAAAATGTCTTATTTTCTCCGATATGACTTTTATATATTGCTATAATAGTGGATTTGACTTGAAACTGCATATATTTCTGAAATAAAACGTCGTTAAATAATTATTAGATTGGTCGACTTACCTTGTAAGGATGATCAATCGTAATTATTCGAGCATCGTAGTCCTTCTATGATGGTATTTGGTAGGTTCCATTTTATTGCCTGACGACGCACAAGTTTTAAAGAATGTGTAAATAAAAACCCTCCCAGCCCCGGCCCGCTTAGTCATCCCAATATTATGATATAGTATTCAGTTCATTTTTACGGGCAAATCGTACTACTTTTTTGGGGTATATCTCAAAGTTTAGGGATGGGTTGGGCCCCATCATAGAAGGACTACGATGCTCGAATAATTACGATTGATCATCCTTACAAGGTAAGTCGACCAATCTAATAATTATTCATCGCATCTCCGTCCTTCTATGATGGTATTTGGTAGATGTTTGTAGAGAAAATGTAGTACGATATTTGTACAGAAGAAAAAAAAAAAAAAATAAGCCGAAAGTGTTATTTATATATGTAATGTGTCCTACTGGAAATAATACGTTAATATAACAACTTTTGGCAAACATAAATAATGTAAAGATTACCAAAAACAATAACAAATAATATAATATAACCTATATATATATATATAACCTAATATAATGTTATACAACACATATTATAACAAATATAATTTTAATAATAAATGAACAACACTAAAACTAAAGTGAGAAAAAATTCCGAAAAGGGGGGATAGGTATATTAATCTTCGTTACATCTATTATTGTCAATAATGCAAGTTGCAAAATCTTCTGGTCTTTGGGCTAATGGAAGATTATAGAATGTATTAAAAACCGAGGATTTCTCTGTCCAACCCGCTGTATTTCTTATTAAGTCTATATCTAGACCCGATCGAAACGCTGTTGAAGTGGCCGCGTGTCTTACACTATGGCTCTTAAATATTTTTGTATCGATATTACTTTTTTCTAAAACCTCTTTTACCCATCTGCTTATTGATTGCGTGGAAGCCGCGTGGTAAGGTTTATTGTGTGTCAGAACCAAGCTGTCATTTTTTGTATTTGAGCGAAGATTTTTTGTTGTATTTAAGTAATGTTGTAGTGTTGAAGCGACACAAAGCTCCGGTTTGTTCTTAAAGAAGGGAAATACTAGGTAGGGTTGCTTTTTTCCCATTCCCGATGTTTTTATTCTGGCAGGAATTCGAATTTCAATTTTTTCATTATCTTGATGAATGTTCTCTACGGAGATTTTTGATATAGTTTGAACTCTATGTCCAGAGGTAAGTAGTAGTAACGTTACGAGTTTTAAAGTTAAATTTTTAAGCGTTAAGGATTCCAAGGGGAAAAGAGTGGATAAGAAATTAAGAACTGGGTTTGGGTCCCAGGTTGCTGAATATTTTGGTGTTGTAGGCTTTTTATTATATACACCCTTAAAGAACCTTTTCAATATTTTCTCTTCTTCTAAATTAAATGTGAAAATTAGTGATAAGGCTGATCTGTAACAATTAAGAGAAGAATACGATAGATTGCTTTTACTGTATTCGACAAGAAATAATAAGATTGCATTAAAATCTTTGATGTAAGGATTATTTGAATTTTTTAGACAAAATTCCCACCATTTTTTGTAACATATGGTGTATTGTTTTAATGTTTTTGTGGTAATTGATGTTAGCATAATCGGGATGGTTGATTCAGGTATTCCTTTTTTCTTAAGAAATTCCCCGATAACTTCCCCGCCACCAGGGAAAGCGAGTTGTGAAGGGAGTCCGTCTTTCTGAAAGGTGAAGAAAGGAGGTTCTTACTAGGAGGAAAAATTATAGGTTCTTCTATTAATAATTTTAAAAATAATGGGTACCATGACTGTGTTGGCTAATCTGGAACTATTAAAATTCCAGTTGTCCTTTCGTTTTGAATTTTTTGTAAAACTTTGTCAATAAGAATAAATGGTGGGAAGGCATAAAAGAAAAATTTGTCCCATGTAATTGTAAAGGCATCAACACATCGACAATCAGGGTCTGGTCCCCAAGAAACATAGTTTTTGCATTTTGCGTTAATTTTTGATGCAAATAAATCTATCTCTGGAATTCCAAATGATTCTACAACCTTCTTAAATGCTTTATTGTTTAGCTCAAATTCAGTATTGAAAACTTTATTTCTGGATAAAAAATCGGCTTGAATGTTTTCTTTTGAACTAATATATGAAGCAAATATATGTATGTTTCTTGTTTCGCACCAGTCCCAGATCATCCTGGTAATGTTATTTAAATGGGTATATTGCGTGCTACCCATTTTATTGATGCAAGCTATTGCTGTAACATTATCTATGCGCAAGAGGATATTGCAATTTGATCTATCTGTTGCAAAACATCTAAGCCCCTGAAAGGCAGCACGTAATTCTAACCAGTTAATATGTTGTGTTGATTCCCTTTTGTCCCAAAAACCATTTGATTTGTTGCTTCCACAACAAGCGCCCCAACCAGTAAGAGAGGCGTCCGAAAAAATTTCAAGACAAAAAGATTTTGGTCTGATTGATTTTTCGGCTTTATTGATATTCTCCAACCACCAATGAAATTCTTGATTTAATGTGTCTGGTATGATCATTTTTTTATTGAAATTATATTTATTTTTCTTAAGTGCTTGTTGTTTAACAATTTCAAAAGGTTTTACGTGAAGCCTTCCATAGGTTAGTGTGGGCGAAACAGATACTAATTTCCCTACTAGGGAAGCGAACCTTCTTATTGTACAGGTTTGGATTTTTAAAATTTTATGTAGAATTTCTTTTACTGAATTGATCTTTTTCCCTGGTAAACTAAACATAATCGCCTAGAGTTAAAAATAAATCCTAAAAATTCAATTTTTTGAGTTGGATTTAATATACTCTTTTTTTGATTTATAGTAAAACCGAGAAGTGATACAGTTTTTAATGTAATGTCCATATATCTGGAACACGAATTAAAATCTTTTCCCAGAATTAGGATATCGTCTAAATATATTATTAACTGGCATCCTTGCTGTCGTAAAAATTTTGTAATTGGTTTAAATAATTTTGTGAATATCCGGGGGGCTATATTCAAGCCAAAAGGCAAACAATTAAATTCATATAATTCATTTTCAAACTGAAAACGCAGAAATTTTTTATACCTCTTGTCAATAGGCAAAAGGTAATAGGCATCTTTCAGGTCTATTTTTGCCATATAACAATCCCGCGAAAGTAATTTTTGTACATTACGATAATCTTCCATTTTAAAATGGCGAGTTAAAATAAAAGAATTTAGCTTTTTTAGGTTAAGGATAAATCTATACTTTCCCCCCGGCTTTTTAATTAAAAAATATGATGATAAAATTTGCCCTTTTTTGTACTGGCATTTTGATATAGCTCCTTTTTCAAGTAAAATGTTGATTTCCCTAATATATCTCCGTTTTATGTGTTTTGAAAACCTAATTTGTGGTAGCTTATGTTGTTTAGGCCTTGTTAAAAAAGGTATTTTAATACCCTGAATCCATTCTAGAATTTGTTTATTTTGGGTTATATTTTCCCATTGTGTTTTGAAATATTTTACTCTGCCTGCAAGTTTTTGCCAATCATTTACCTCTAAATTTTCTAGTATTTCCTGCTCCGGTACTCGTAGGGGTAGTGCACTTTGTCCTGCTGATGTGAATATCTGGCCCTGTTCTTCTGTTGCTTTGTTCCCATTTGCCGGTCCTTTTCCTTTAACTCCCTCCTCTTTCCTTTCATTCTGGTGGTCGAGGCAGGGTGCTGGTAGTTTAAATTACGAGATAGTCTTGAAGGTCCTGCTGCTTGAAAGATAATCTTTTTTGTGTTCTTTTTTATTTCTTCTCCGGCCTTTTTTACCTCCTGACATGACTTAAATTTGGATAAAAAATCTTTCCCAAATAAGAATTCATCAGTCGGATTCTTGTTTGCTGCTGACCTGCTGTCTTCATTCAAGAACGGATTTATTTCAAATTTTCGCTTCAAAGATATCGCATGATGGATATTGGTTAGCAGCCGTCCTGCATCCACCAACGTTTCAACCATGTCGTTTGATAATGTTAAGTCTTTGTCCGGCTCAGTTAATTTATTGGACAATATAGAGCCTAGTATCGACAAGCTGGACCCTAATTGTCCCTGAATGGTACTTAAAAAATGGTCATTTTTGATGGCTTGTGATGGTAGTATGGACTTCACTTCTTCATTTATTAAAGGTGGACCAAGCATTGTACAGTTCTCCGGAATAGCATATTTCTGTAATAAAGTCTTCCTGGTGTCTGCGTTAATTCCCTCTTTGAGGTAATTAGTCCATCTTCCAACTAATTCCTCATGTATTCCCGGACCCACTGAATTTGAGGCGGTAGGTTGGTCTTTGAATAATTGCAGAATATTTGAGGAGTTATCTACGGTCACAGTTGCGACCGGAGCTTCTCTTGAATTTTGGTTCAACGAGCTGACTGAGGAATCCGATTCTGAAAAAGAAACCATTATTGGTTACAATTCAAATAACACTCTTGTTAATTGAAGCGTAGCAACGAAC
This sequence comes from Polydrusus tereticollis, assembly GCA_963920685.1. NCBI lineage: Eukaryota > Metazoa > Arthropoda > Insecta > Coleoptera > Curculionidae > Polydrusus > Polydrusus tereticollis. Next base: position 29,044,866 of record OY987334.1, read on the forward strand.
ACCATGTATATTATTGCAGACAATAATCTGCAGGCTAAGTTAGTCAAAACAACTAACGCCTTGTATGGTATTAAAAAAGGAGGGTGTGGTCTCTTTTATATTCTGTGCAGACAATAATCTGTGGGCTATTGTCAGTCAAAACAACTAACACCCTGTGCAATATATCTGGTAAATTCTTTTTGTAAATTTTAAGATATATTTCTATAACAAAATAGTACAGACAATAATCTGCGGGTCATTGTCAGTCAAAACAACTAACACCCTGTGCAATATATTTGGCCTCATATTTATAACCTGGTAAATTATTTTGTAAATTATAAGATATATTTCAATAATAAAATAATACAGACAATAATCTGTGGGTCATTGTCAGTCAAAACAACTAACACCCTGTGCAATATATCTGGCCTTAGGAAGCGTAATTAATTCCTTGTTGATTATTCCTACAATAAGATATAATTTGCATTTACTTACGTACCTGACTCCGATCCCGTGGAGGACGACGTATCAGATGATTTTATTCTCTTTTCTAAACGCGCTAGTGTATGTTTTATAGATTTTAAATCTTCGGCGTATCGCCTTTTCCTGTTAATTCTCGACATCGCGCGGCACTCAAAATTCTCACTCCGCAACGTCAGGCACAATAAAATGAACTGAATACTATATCATAATATTGGGATGACTAAGCGGGCCGGGGCTGGGAGGGTTTTTATTTACACATTCTTTAAAACTTGTGCGTCGTCAGGCAATAAAATGGAACCTACCAAATACCATCATAGAAGGACGGAGATGCGATGAATAATTACAGATATATCTTTTTATTTTACACCGATTTTTTATTCCTTTAATGTAATATACCAGGGTGATAGTAAGTGATATTGTTATGTTGTGAATAAAAAAGTTTTAAAATCGATTGATTTTTATTTAATTATACAATCATGAATGGTATTCCGATAGGGTGTTTATATGGGTATTTTTATCAATGCGATATGGGGTGAATGCTGTTGGAATCGGGGTTATAAAATAGGGGGGTGATGAGTGGAAACGGAATACAATTGGGGAATTATATTATAAACAGGTGTGTGAAGAAACAGGGGATAGTTGGGTGATTATAACAGGGGGGGCGGTTGAGAGCACATTATATACCTAATAATTTTACATTTGCCTGGTTGATGGAACCCTGGTTCAGTTTAAGGTTTAAGATTTGTTAATAAATTGGTGTCGATAATAATATATCCCTATAACCACACTTAAGGTTCTTTGTTTTACCTAGTTACTGTTGCGAACGGCTATTACAATATGGCCTAAGCGTATTTTCTTAAATTTTCAGTATTGGAACGGCGGTGTTGCCGTTTCGACAATTTTTATGTTGAATAAGGGGAAATATTGGTTTGGCAACGCCATTAGTACTGGTTTGTTGATAAAATGGTGAAGGCATTATGAAAGCTAGGTTTACCGCCATTTTGTCATCATCGCCACACTTAAGGTTTGTTAATAAATTGGTGAAGGCAATATTTGCTGATAGGGGCTTCTGGTTGCATAAGTTCAGGTAGTACCCAGATAGCGGGAGTATGCGCGAACGTAATTATAGATGGCGTCTGAAAATACTGTTTGCCAAAAGGACATACTAGATCCCCGGTTGTCTAATTACATGCCACGCGGCCTCTAACAATGTTCATTGATGACATGTTATGGCGCATGCATACTGCAACAGATGATGGTCTCCAATATTATGTAGACAAAAACAACTATGGCTGCCGCCATTTTGCCATCGTCTCCACACTTGGGTCCTTTGTTCCACCTATACGTTATAATTGACGGGTCCCCCATATTTTTTAGCTTGTCAACATTGATCAACTCTTTTAATGTATACGCTCTCGTAGTGTATTTTATAAGGTTTTAGATCGGAATCGAGAGGTTCCTGGTTCAAATCCCGCCGAGGACAAAAACTTTTTTATGGTATTAATATATTTTAAAATATTTTAACTGATTTACAACGTCATACCTACCATCGCGGTAAACAAGATGTCTTATATGAAAAGCAGGTGGCGCTACAGGTCTCAAGATTACAGGTACGTACATCTCTCCCCGTTAGGTGGCACCCCTACAATGATATTACTATATAATCGGGGTAACACGTGATCTGGGTTCCGTTGGGGCAAAAGTTAGGTTAGAATAATGGGTGGGGGGTTAGGTGGCAGCAGTGGAGGGTTCCACACAGGCCAATAGGGCCCTATATTACCGGCATCGAGCAGTTATGACGTTACTCACTAGGTGGCGCCGCCTGTCCGTCTGCCGGGGTGACCGCGCCTTAAAATGGTACCAAAAATGCGGATTTCGGCCCCCATGTTAATCCTTATGGGATTTTGGGTTAGAACATACATAGTATTACTACTGTCCGATATCGGATTAAATCACCAAGGGATGTTATCGCTTTTAAAACAGTAAGTCGGTTAAGTTACAATATCTTCGCACCTTCGCTATACTTGATCACACCGAACATCCCACTGGTTTACTGTATTCTATTTCGCCCAGTAATGCAATACAGTAAACCAGGATCACACAATATCCGCAAAAAGTGAATGTTTGGGCTGGAATTGTTGATAACCGGATTTTAGGTTCCTTCTTTTTTGATGGTACGTTAAATGGCGAACTGTATCTAAAATTTTTAGAATTTGGGTTAATACCGGCACTTGCTGTACTCTATCCAAATCCAGATGAGCCAGACACTCCCAACAATAACTTATGGTACCAGGAAGACGGAGCACCAGCCCATTACACACGCCCGGTGCGTGAGTACTTGGATACAGTCTTTCCTGGCAAGTGGATTGGTCGACAAGAATTCAAAGATCGACTTGCATATTGCCAGGAAGTTGGTGGCGGTCAATTTCAACATTTATTAAAATAAAATTTAATATATTCTATGTAAATATTATAGACTAAATAGATGTTAAGAGTTCATTTTTAATTCCAGTTTTCGTACCAGAAAAAAATGTCAATATATCGAAAACCGTTGATTTTGGGGATATGGTATGTTATGCAAAAAGTGCTTAGAATGTATCGTAGAATTTCAAAATAATATAATATACAGGGTGTTCTATTTAAAAAAATTAATGTTGACGGTATATCGCACGCCCAGAAGAACAGTGACATATCTCAAAATTTATGATTTTAAAATAAACGCGTTTAAAAATTAGTTATTTATTAAAAAGTGAATATAATGACAAATATGCCCATTTAAGCGGGTAGCTTTACTACAATTTTTTTAGTATTGTATACCTATGTATTGAACATTGTGAATTGCAAATATTGCTTATCGGTCTGTTTTTTTTTTACATTTTTTTGTTAAAACTTTGAATTGTGTCACTATTCCAAAATATGGATTATTTATTTGAAGCACTTTTGACACTATACCAAATTAATTTTAATGGTATTACATTGATACAAAAAAAACTTTTTAATAATTATTAATATTTATTATTATTTAGGAAACAAACACTATCAAACGCTACAGACTGAATTATAAAAATCAGCGTAAAAAGGTTTAATATGCTTAGATTTAACAAGGGACATGAGATCAGATTTTTTATTTTCCTTTAATGGTATAGGACCCTGATACGCCTGGCAAAGTGGGTAGTTTAAAAAGTCGCAATTTTGAGCTAATCTTCGTTTTCTAAATGAAAGTTCTTTATAGACTGGTTCACTAAATGATTTTTTATAAAAAACAGTATAAGGATCTTCTTTTGTGACTTTAAGTATTTTGACTTCCCCAATTTTAAAGTCACTATTACTCCGGTTGTTAAAAACGTTTCCACATTGGTCAAAGAGACTTTTTATGTCATAAAAGTCATTAAAGGACATTTCGTTTACGTGATATGGATTCCCCTTCTTTTTGGCGTTTTGTATTATTGTAATAAATTGTGAGGGGACATAGATCGGCCCTGACCTCAGCGCCTTTTTTGTCGCCTTCTCTATCACAGAATGAACGCTGTCCCCCTCGTTCTGTGTGTGACCTTGTATTAAAAACTTGTGAGTTATAGTCTTTATTTTCAGATTTTGAACAGCGTACATATACAAAAGCATCATTAATCTAAAAATAAAAAAAAAAGTAACATCCCAAATTTTGGAGAATAAAATAACTATGTACCTATTTTTTTGCTGTCCACAGCAATTATCGGAATACAGGACAATATCCAAGTCATTGGAGTTAACAGAATTGGCGACATCTTCGAGATACTTATAAACACAAGTTGCTATTTCGTTAGCACCTCTATTTGCTAGCCCCTCATGCCATACAAAGCATTCAACCTTGTCGGAATTCAATTCACAAATTGTGAAGTTAAGTACATTTAGTTTTGACTTATAATAAAAGGTCGCTAAATCACCCTTTGGGCACTGAAATACAGCCTGAAGATCGTAGCATACAACTTTAAATGTGGGCCTTACTTTTTGTTTGTCATTATTCTTTTCCAGTCTTGATAATTTTTTCTCTTCTTGATGTTTAGTGTACTGTTCTTCTAGTTCTTTCTTTTCTCCTCCTTCAGTGTTGTAGTAGGTACTACACAGACCACATTGATCCTTCTTGGGTATGAAAAATGAAAGGTTGAATTCGGTGTAAAATATATTTGACTACATGGCTAACTTGGCATATGGCACATTTTGAATTATGCAGTCGTTTTTGTAATCAGAATATAGATCGGTCAATGTTCTACCCCCTTCAATATATTCGCGGGTGGTCTGATGACGAAGATAATGACTCTCTATTTTCGGTATTGACTGTATATGATTACGAATTCCATCTTTTATCTCTTCGTCAATACAATGGTGATGTTTATGTTTTCCACGAAAATCCTCATCTACAAATCCTGATTCCTTTTTACTGATTACCGTACGAATCGGACGATCATTAATACCAAGGGTATTTTTAAAAAAAGTTTTGCATATTCGAATGGTATCATTGCCTAGTTCAAAGGTAAACGCATTATCATATCGACGCCCTTGTTGTGTGTTTGTGTATCTATACTTTGGCTTTATAATTTTGATACATTTAGATAAAAAATCTCGCTGTCTGGTTATATCGCCCAGCTGCCAATATTTTTCAAAAATAGTTATTCTTTGGTCATTGCTAATCTTACTTGAACATTTAAGGCGGCATCTGTCACCACACGGTTTCTTTATTTCACGTTTTTTAAATTGTTTTTTCGTTTTGTAATTGATGTAGTCTTCGCCGGAGTTTCTAAGGCGCTTTGCTTCATTTTTTAACCAGGTAGCCGACTTTTTAAGACGTTTCTTTCCCTTTTTGAGTAGCTCACTTGATGTTCCTGGCTCTATTACTGTAGAATCAACTGAATTATTGTCAGTTACATCTCTATCACTCTCTGAGGATTGGGAAGTATTTGAATAATCTGGATCCTTTACACTATCGTCATCATTTTCGGAAAATGACTCAGAATCATGCTCATATTACTGTAGGCGAACTATCTTCATTGCCCTTTCTGTAGTAACTACTTTCCATCGATCTGTCTTTTCTACCTCTGGTTTATTTGACTCTATATTATCTTTGGTGTTTTGCTTCTGTTTAAATTCATTGATATTCTTGGTAAGATCCTGTGCTTCTAAATTACTATTTACCTACAGTAAATAATATATTATTTGTGTTGTCAAGTTTTGCCAGTAGTTAAAAAAATATATTTACCACAGTTTCTTTGAACCACGTATCACTTTTGTCTTCTGGATCAATCACGAAACCAGGTTCCTAAAAAAACAACATTAAATTAGATTAGAAAATTGCAGAGGTATTCGAAGACCAGCTTAATAGAACTGTCTTACCTGAAGGTCAGTGTTTGGCACTTCAGATCCTTCTTCTGACTGGACTATTGTTTGAAATAAGGAAAGTTTCTTCAGAAGATACATTTAAAATATCTACATTTTCCTAAATCAATATATTAAAAATGGTTATGAAATGAGTAGATTTTCTTTTTTTTTCATAAAAACCGAATTTTTAGAACTTACCTTATTTTGTATTTCTACTTCAACTGATTTAAAACTCTCGTCAAAATCTACTTCCTGCTGTCTTATGGGTTTTTGAAATACTTTGTTTGACTGTTCTATATTTTGTTTTAGTTCAGCCAACCACATTGCTCGGGAACCCATTTTCTAATTTAAAAAAATTGAATATTTAAAATAAACCACAAGCTATACTTCTAAATATCGTTTTTGAAATAATGACGTAATTAAAAATAAACGCCACAAGAAATTACGGAATAACGTCTTAACTCAAAATGTGACACTGGAAAGTTTCGGTACCAACGTCACAACACCAACTGAGATAAATAAAACAAGTTAAATAACGTCACAACTCAAAACATGACAGTATTCTAATTTAAAATATATTAAAAATTACTTACCGCATTCGAAGAATAACGTCTTTATACGATATATGACTATATTCCCCTTAGTCACAGGTTAACTATAAATACACTGTTAGACTTGTGACACTATTCCTCAAGGCTGATAGCGACAAAAAACAATGTGTACGCGACGCAACGAGAAGTGACACTGTTGCCCATAGCAAAAGACAAAATCAATATAATGGAACAGTGACACTAGTGCCATCTCTGTGCCATTAATAGAAGTACAAGTTGTGTCATTATTTCCCGATAAACTTTCATATTTTTGTAGCTGTATTCTGTATTTACTTTAAAAATCATAAATTTTGAGATATGTCACTGTTCTTCTGGGCGTGCGATATGTTCTTCTTGAGACAACCATACACATTTCTTATGTCAAAAAATTCGCAATTAAAAATAATAATCGGCATGTCCGAGCGTTTTTCCAGAAAATACTCACCTGAATTTTAAACGAATTTATTCCAACCTTTTTGAGCTCACTGTGTTACGGTAAATCTCACATTTACCGAAACATCCTTAAATTGAAATATTAATCTCAAATTCAGTAATACTATCGCCACCTCTTGAGACAGGATTGAATTTCAACTAGGGTATCTGCAACCTGGCTACGGTAGATATGGCGGTACCGGTTTTATTTCTTTTTAATTAAGATGGCACTGGTCAACCAGGGTGATCTTATTTTTAGTCCGGGTCATGACTGTCTCTTTCTAACATTAAAAGTATTCATGTTTAGCATTTTTCGTCTCTTTTTTGGCACTGTTAAAATTTATACAGTTTATCGTGCCTTTAGTGGGTTTTATAACCACGTTTATATGTACATAACCTGTTTTAATTTAATGAAATGTCTATCTAATGTGAAGATTGAGTCTTAATTATTTTTGATTAATAAATTATTAATTAAACTGGATGTTTTACCCGCGAGCGAATCGAGCAAGGTGTAGATTTTTTGTGGTGAGTGCGTGACCTATAAAGTGATCTCTGATTGGTTCAAGTGAGGTCGCAGGGATATGTAGAGGGGATTTTTCTTCAGCAGGAGGACGAAAAGGTAATTTTTCTGGGGACTCTAGTGTTCAGGCTTTTGCACAGGCAAGTACTAAAATTCTTCTTTCTTAATTTTTTTATTTTTTTTTGTTTCATCATAGAACCCCGAGCTCAGTTGTTTTATTTATTTTAAAATTATCTTTTAATGTTACCCTAAAGATTGATTAATCATTTTATCTACTTATCTTGTCTTAAAGGGCATAAATTGTCACTTTAAAGGCTTACCTGGTCGCCATTTTGTGCATAGGCACATGGGCACCCCTATCTTTGGTTTTGAATTTTTGAGGTTCATTACCTATTTCTTATTTTGGACAACTTAAAGAAAACTTCACTGCCCTGGTTTTTATTTTTTTTATAGATTTTGGAAAAGAGACTAATTGCTCTCTAGAGAGTCGGCGTATGCCATCTTTGTAGTTTCTGCCCAAGAATTCTAATTTAGAGAACCGAGCATAAGTTTTAAGTTGCCATTATACATTACGCTATCTTTGGTGATTGATCAGTGGGTACTGAGTTTTTTCTGATTTGTTAATATCTGAAGATTTGTCTCGGGGGTTCTATGATGAAATCTCACTACATATCTCTTTAAATTTTCATTTATCTCTTGCTAATTTAGTACTTATTACCTGCCTTGCCTGTGCAGATGTCTCCTAGAGCACAATTTACTATTGATTATTTTTACCTAAATCTTGTTCTGTGCAGATGTCTCCTAGAGCACAATTTACTATTGATTATTTTTACCTAAATCTTGTTCTGTGCAGTAGTTTATCCTAGAGCACTATTATATTTTTTTTATAAAATTACTATTACCTACTTATCTTATCTTAAAGGACATAAATTGTACCTGGTCGCCATTTTGTGCATAGGTACATGGGCACCCCTATCTTGAATATTAGAGGTTCATTACCTATTTTTTTTATTTTATGCTTGTATAGCTACAATTTTTTTTTATAATATTACCATTGAATATTTTTATCTAAACCTGGTTCTGTGCAGGGCTTTCTCCTAGAGCACAATTTCATTTTGTGTTTCTATAAATTGTATAGCTACTATCTGTTTTTATAAAATTACGATTAATTATTTTTATTTAAACCTGGTTCTGTCGAAATAGTTTGCACCAGAAAACTACCTTATTTTATGCTCTTATAGCTTTTATCTATTTTATTAAATTACTATCATTGTCAAGTTATTGATCATTTTATTTAAACCTAGTTCTGTTGAAAAGGAGTATCACTGCAATTTTACAATTCAGTTTATTATTACATTAATTAATTAATTAAAATTCAAATATATTCCTTTTTTTTTTGTTCTATAAATATTCCTTTTCAAGCAGAGCAAGAGAATTTATAAGGTTTTATTTGGTGAGTCTTAACACCTGGTCTTTTCTCGGTACCCAACTTCGGAACTTCATTATTGGAGCCGGACAACGCAGCTGACGTGACGTCACGACAGGGGCCCAAAGTCTGTTGAGCTCTACTCTCCTATACCTGTAGAGAGTCGATTCCTAAGCTTCACCTGAAGCTCTGACATAAACTGGTTATATCTCTACAGGGATCCGAAAACCACCATTGAAGAAAAAGGGTAAAGGTAACTACTGACGCCTTGTGTGTGATTCACCATAAAACAAATCAAAAACCTGTCAAAAATCTTTATTTAACTTTTGTTAATTTTTTTTTATCTGATTGGATATATCATCATTGAAACTATTATTTTATTTTTCCTTTGCAAAAATAATTGTTAATTCATTCAAACTACTTATCTTTAAAATTTTCCTTTTGTCAAAAATCTTTGTCATACAAATACTTATGTAAATAGACTAATTGTTAAGTTGAACTGAATGTGTTTTTATTTCATACTGTAAGGGACTGTTAAAATTTAAACTCGAACTTACCACGCCCTGCCTGAGCTAGCAAAGCAACAAAAGGTAAGAAATTGGCACTCAACGACTAAATAAATTTTCATTACAACTTTTCTGGTTTGAGAGCCAAATTTTGATTACAATTGGCGTCCCAACGTCATTAAATTAAAAATTCATTACAATTGGCGCCCAACGTTAATTACCAATTTAGTAACAAATTGGCTTTATTTTAACAGTCCTTGCTTGGTGTGAAGTAGAGCACTTCGATATCCTTTCTGACAGTTTTTTTAATTATCTAGTTTTCTGGTGACTTGCATAGTTTTTATTATTTTTTATCTGCATTTTTGGTATATTATCTTCAAAAATGACTTTGTTAGTATCGGTATTACATAGCCATGAGGTAGATTACGAACTTAGTATCAGAGATATAACTCCTACTGGTAACGTAGAGGAAAAAAAAAAGTTTTAAAGGGTATATTGTCTCAAGAAAGTGCCAATCGTAGCTTTACTCAAATTAAAAATCCTTATGCATTTGTTGATGATGTAAAAGAGATTAAATCTTCTTTGGATAACCTTAGAGTGAAAATTGACGCCTTTTCTGGTTTGAGAACTGACTCAAAATATAGAGAATTAACTTCACGTTTATTTCATGTATCTGGTAGAGTATCACGTATAAATACAGCCTCTAAAACAGAGGTTGATACCAGAAAAGACCTTAATTTGCAACTTTTGACATTAGAAGGCACACTTGACGACAAAGTATCCCCTGCTACATCAACCCCTGTTCAGTTTACATCTAATCCTCCCAATACTTCTTTTTCTTATCAAAAATCGGTTCCTGTTTATAAATGGGATTTAAAAAAATTCACTGGTGAAGGGTCGGTTATGACTTTCTTGGAGAAAGTAGAAACCCTAAGGATATCGAGGAACTGTCATACCGATGAACTGTTTGCCTCACCCAGTGATCTTTTTGATTCACAGGCTTGGACCTGGTGGTATAATAACCATATCAAGGGTCGTTTTACGGATTGGGACGATTTGGTAGTAAAACTTAAACAAACTTTCCTACGTGACAATTATGACAAGAATTTATTAGACGAAATTAAATCACGTAAGCAAGGCAATAAAGAGTCAGTCTCTCTTTTTATTTCTTCTATGGAAGGTTTATTTAATATATTAAATGTAGGTCCTTCAGAAAAAGAAATGGTGCAAATTATTCGTGAGAATATTTTACCTGATTATGTTAGATCTCTTGCCTTACACGATATTGATAATATAGAAGACTTAACAAAACTTGGTAAAAAACTTGAAAATTCCTTTCAGATCACAAACCTATCTAGAAATTTAACCTATAAAAATCATAGATATATGGAACCAGATTTAAGTCGTCCTGGTCCATCTTTCTCCGGCAATGTTAATGCCGTTTATTTTAATGAAAACGTTATGTGCTGGAACTGCCTTAAACGGGGACATAAATATCCCTCTTGCCTTCAGCAACGTACAATTTTTTGTTTTGGATGTGGTCGGAAAGGAGTTGTAAAGCATAAATGTCCCAAGTGCAAAAATTCGGCTTATGGTTCAAAAAACGAAGTAGCTTCCGGCAGTACTATTCAAGGTGCTGTCGGCAATCAAAACCAAGCTCAAACGACATCCAAAAAAGGACAAAAAGTCCAAAAACCAAAGTTAAATGTTTCTGAATAGAATTCCTGGCTTGCTTTTGTAAATACTTTCTTAAAATCAAGCAACATGCAGCATAAGCAGGATTTCCCCAAGTCTCAAATGCCAAATGTCTGTCATAATAATGTCTCTTTATCTGGGAAATTACCCATAACTTTACCTCTACCTAATTCTCTGTCTAAGAAATTACCTATACCTAATAACTTATCTTTATCTTTGCCTAAGAAATTACCTATGCCTAATAATTTATCTTTATCGTTGCCTAAATCTACGGAGGATACTAGGAATATATCTCATACTATTAGTCCCTTATTTGTTATGAAAAAGTATGATGAGAGACCATATCTTGATGTAAATATTTATGACCATAAAGTGTTAGCTTTAGTAGATAGTGGCAGTTGTTCTTCAATTTTAGGATCTGAGGGCTTGCATCTCTTAAAATCTCTTAATTTGTCCTTGTCCACGGATTTTTCTTTTCTTGTCACTACAGCTGATGGCCAAAGCCAAAATGTCTTAGGTTATGTGTGGGTTCCTATAGCTTTAAATAATATTTTTCGTCCAGTTAAACTTTTAGTAATACCTTCCCTAAAGCATACATTGATACTGGGTATTGACTTTTTGAAAGAATTTAGTATTGAATTGGATTTTCAAAATTCTTCTTATAAGGCCAATTCATTTTCTACTTGTGTAGTAAATACTTTACCTGAAGCTCTGACATAAACTGGTTATATCTCTACAGGGATCCGAAAACCACCATTGAAGAAAAAGGGTAAAGGTAACTACTGACGCCTTGTGTGTGATTCACCATAAAACAAATCAAAAACCTGTCAAAAATCTTTATTTAACTTTTGTTAATTTTTTTTTATCTGATTGGATATATCATCATTGAAAATATTATTTTATTTTTCCTTTGCAAAAATAATTGTTAATTCATTCAAACTACTTATCTTTAAAATTTTCCTTTTGTCAAAGATCTTTGTCATACAAATACTTATGTAAATAGACTAATTGTTAAGTTGAACTGAATGTGTTTTTATTTCATACTGGAAGGGACTGTTAAAATTTAAACTCGAACTTACCACGCCCTGCCTGAGCTAGTAAAGCAACAAAAGGTAAGAAATTGGCACTCAACGACTAAATAAATTTTCATTACAACTTTTCTGGTTTGAGAGCCAAATTTTGATTACAATTGGCGTCCCAACGTCATTAAATTAAAAATTCATTACAACTGTATAATATTCGTTAGTTATAGTGGTGCGTGGGACCGTTTTAATAATAGTAATAATGAGAGCGTTAATGAAACGCTTCGCGCATGTTTAAAGCGCTTTTTTAATTATAGTATAATGTCTGATTGTCATCAAATTATTCTAATGTATTTTTCTTTCTTAGCCGGTTTGCCGTTGCGGTAAGTGATCTGTTTTATTACATAGCGATTACCATGCTATAGAATCGACGGATTGCTGCAACATATGGCTTGAAAATGTGTCGGACCGCTGACCACGAGGGCCAGACCGCTTACTGTCTGACAAATGCTTAAGAGTTTGGAATCAAATACAATAGAATAGAATATAATAACACATGATAGATTTAAGCAGAATAGCATACGATAGAATAGAATAGGATCGGATGGGATGGGATGGGATGGGATCGGATCGGATCGGATCGGAGTTTTGTAATTTGGGGAAAATTACTTTGAAAATCTTGGAGTTAATAAATTACTCTTAAACTTGAGTTTTGTGTGTTTTATTCAAGAACAGCAGGTAACAAATTAAGATACTGACAATATGGTACCTATCCTTTATATACTAAAACGTTATAACAGGTGAAGATAAATCCTGGCATAAATAGATAAAGTTTGGGAATTAGCAAATTTCAGAAATTATCAAGCAGATTAAACATGGTAGAAAAATATAATACGTGGTATATTGTTATGTAAGCCAAAAGTCAATAATTATCACAAAAGATAAAGTATAGCATGACAAGATAAAATAAGGTTGTTAGGCGACGCAGCATTTCCTCGAGTCTTATCTGCTGGCTAGAGCGTCCTCCAGTGGCGTACCATGATAGTTTGGTTGTGATACATAACTTTGAATCGGATCGGATCTCCTCCCGTCTAAGATTTCCATTTCAATATTTTCTTTATTTGTTCTTTTTTTGCCTTTGCGTTGATATGGATAAGGGTAACATGTTCTATAGTAGCATGTTACTACCAAGAAGACAAGCATTACGACCATAAAATATATAAGGATATGAATCCATGTGGGTATTGATTTGTCTTCCATTAGTGTTGGATCTTCTAAAATATTCACTTCGTGTTGTGTATTTAACTTTTTAGTTAAATGTTTAATTTCTTCTAAGTCCAAACTAGTAAGTTTAATGTGAGTAGTCTTTTTTTACTATAGCAGGTGACATGTGCTCATTTCCAGCGGAGAACATTTCTTGGTTAATGGAGTAGTGGCAGTTGTTTGGGATGGTGATTATGTAGCTTCCCGGGCCTAATTCATGATGTTTTTCAATTGAACAGTTTTCGGTGAAGATAATGTCTTTCCCTGTGGTGAAGAGAATGTTATGTGGAGTAATTTAATTGGCTATTATTTTATCCGAATGAACTGGGACAGTGGTACAGTTGTTCGGTTTATTCTTCCTGATGATGTTGATAACGCAATCTTCTTCTATCTGTAGGTGATTCAGACAGTAGTGGACGTTTTCTACTTCTTCGCATGGTTCACCTTGATATTGATGGACAACACTTCTCTCATTTAGGACAAGGTAAGGTTTATAAGGAAGGATTATTAAATTAGTGATTAGGATTGGGTAAATAAAATATGTCTTAAGATTTTCAGGCATTAAAATTGGACATTGAATCAGAAAAATAATTCGGTCGTCCTTAAAGAGTAACTGAATTCCCAAGAAATAGTAATAGCTATGATGGTCTTTAAAATTAACTAATTGAGTAGGGGGGTAAAAATCTTTATTTTTGTAATAATGGAATTTAGATTTTCTGAAGACAAAAATGTTGGATATATCTTATTAACGTTAGCAAAAGTAATGGCATTAATAACTTGATTTGAATGAATCTGTACAATTAAAAGAGAATTTACAATCAGGTTTAATGAATTTACTTCGTTTATTCTTTCAGAGAATTGATCAATATTTTGGTTCATCGTTAATATATTAGCCTTTATTTGCGAAATGGTATTATAAGTTGTGGCCATAATTTCTTTTGCCAAAGTAATCTGTTCATTAATCTTCTCCTGAAGTAGATGATCATTTTTATCGAGATGTTTAAGAATTAAATTTATTCTTTCGCCATGTTCGTTATCCAAAGTTCCAAAAACCCATTTAGATACTTTACCACCAAGGTTGATTAACCCGCGTTTTAATCGTTTAGGATAAATAATTTGTAAAGAATTATCAATAAAAGATATTAATGTATTTGCTTGAATTATTAAATTTAGCGTATGAGAGCCAAGACTTCTCTTTGATATTACAAAAATAGGTGTGACTTCAACTGATTTCTCATATTAGTGAGTTCTGATATATTTAAATAGGTGACAAAAGTGTGTCTGCTTGTTATTACACGTGTGGGCTTTAAACTAATAGGCAAAATTGGGTTAGTAAGTTTTTGAATGGAGGCATTAGTGTTTATAATGATGAGGGTTAATGATAGGATGAGAGAAACTCTCATCTGAAATGAAATAGAGAAAATATTAGTGTTTCTTTCGTTTCTTTAAATTATGTTTGGAATATTTTGAGACGTCAGTTTTAACTTTGTTTTTTGTTTGTGCTACTGGGTTTATTTTCGTAAATCTAGGAGCTAGTTTATCCCTTAGATGCTCCTTGTGATAAACTACATCGTTTTCTGACAGAGTAATTGGTTCCTGCCGATTAGCATTTATTTTGTCTAGTTGTTGTTGTTTCCTTTCTTCTATATTCTCGGTAATTTCCTTATATTTTTCTTTCATTTTTTCTTTGTGGTCTTGCACATATTTAGACACAATGTGTTTTTCTTCGATGTCAAATGGGTCTTTAGAGTTAATATGACCTGATACTATTTCGAATGGTGTATGATCTGTAGAAGAGTAAATGGAATTGTTGTAGTGTAATAGTGAATACTTAATAAGATTAATAAGAGACTCCTTGGGATCCTGTTGGGTTTTTACCCTTATCTGTTCTAAGAGTGTAGAATGGAATCTTTCAATATAACTGTTTGAGTTTGGATTCTTTGGGGTGGTATAGTGGATCTTTATTTTATGTAGTTTGCAGAAATCGTCAAAACTATTGTTATTGAACTCAATTCCATTGTCACAAACTATCATTTCTGGCAAACCGTAATGTGATATAAAGGTCAGTAAACCGTCAAGAACATTGACAGCATTCACTCCAGGAAGGTGATATACTTGGGCAAATTTAGAAAATGAATCAATTATAGTTAAAAATTTCTCTTTTGCTATTGACAGAGTGTCGATGTGGATTCTAGCAAAAGGCTTGGATCCTATTGGGATAGGTTGAAATTTAAACTCACTAGACTTTCTGTCATATTTACATTTTTGGCAAATGATACAGTTATTTATGTAGTTTGTAACATCCTTGATCATAGTAGGCCAATAATAGTTTCTTTTAAGAGAATCTAAAGTGGTTGTTATGCGACGATGCCCTGATTTATAAACATGGTGATAGTTCATCTTGTCTTGTTGATCATTTTGTGTCGTAACGTCAGTAAGTTTTGAAGAACAAATCATTAATTTTGATGGAATTCTAGCAATTTGTTCCTGAATATGTTTAAGGAAAGTCTTTTCGTCTTCTTTATTTGGAAAATAAAGATGGTATGTGATATTGTTATTCAAGTTTGCTATATATTCTTCTAAGTCTTCTTCTATGTTCCTTCTACGAAGATTAATAAAATATCTTTGAGCTTCGAAAACTTTTTCCTTCATAATTCTGGGTACTGGGGATGCATCAGATATTTTTATAATCATTTGGTGTTTGTGATGATTTAATGGTTTATCACAATAAGGATAAGCGAGTAGTGGTGGTTCGTCTGCAGAGTGTATTGTGGTAACATAGTTTTCATTACTTTTGAAAAATTCTTGAATTGTTTTGTCTATATCTCCTGTATCGTTGATCATTGAACTAGCTTCGTCCGCTTGCGTTTGAGCTATTGTCTTGGTTGTTTTTTTCCATCGATACAATATTTCTAGATAGACTGTCAGCTACATTATTATCTTTTCCTTTAATGTAATCAATATCAAAGTCATATTCGGAGAGCAATAATTTCCATCTGACCAATTTTAAATTGGGTTCCTTTAGACTTGCTAGCCATTTTAAGGGTTTATGATCTGATTTTACTTGGAAGTGTCTTCCAAATATGTAGGGTCGAAAATACTTAATTGACCAAACAATCGCTAAGAGTTCTTTTTCGGTCACTGAGTAATTTATTTCATTTGGGTTCAAGGTCCTACTTGCATAGCAAATTGGTTTTCCATCCTGACTTAGAACACCTCCAATGGCATATTTACTTGCGTCTGTGGTGAGTGTAATGATTTTGGAGAAATCTGGATGAATTAAAATGGGCTCATTACAAAGAATTAATTTACAGGTTTCAAATGCATTTTTGAAGTTTTTTGTATGCTCGACCTTTTTACCTTTTTTTAAACATAACGTCATTGGTTTTGTAATCTTTGCAAGATTATTAATAAATTTTCTATAAAACCCAACCATTCCTAAGAAACTTTTAATTTCTTTGTGTTTTGGGTAATGGCATTTTTAGTATCGCGTCTATTTTCTTTGGGTTTGGTTTAATACCCTCGGTGGTTACAACATGACCTAAGAATTCCGTTTCGCGTTTCAGAAATTCACATTTCTCGGGCTGAACTTTCAAATTGTATTCTTGAAATTTCTTAATTATTCCTTTTAAATTCAATATGTGTTGATCCAGTGTGGTTGAGAAAACTATTACATCATCCATGTAAACAAGGCAAGTTTTATTAATATAACCTTTGAGAACCTCGGTAATCATTCTCTGGAATGTAGATGGTGCATTTTTCAGTCCGAAAGGCATTCTCAAGAATTCATAATGCCCGTGATCAGTTGAAAATGCTGTTTTTTCGACACTTTCCTTATGCATCTTTATCTGATGAAATCCACTGGCCAAATCTAATGTGGAAAAATATTGTCATCTGCCAAGTTTATCAAGTAAATCGTCAATATTTGGTATGGGAAATCTATCTTGTATAGTTTTAGCATTCAATTTCCTAAAGTCAATTACTAGGCGCCATTAAGGAACTCCACTGGCGTCCAATTTTTTGGGAACAATCCATATGGGACTTGGCCAGGGGCTAGTACTGTTTCTTATAATGCCATATTCTAGCATTTTTTGAATTTGATCTTTTACTTCCTTTTTATGGCCTTCAGGTAGCCTATATGACTTTGTATAAATTGGCTCGTTATCCGTAATTATTATTTTATGATTTGTTTGAGTTATTGATGACAAGGCTTCATTTTGATTTTGAAATATTGAAGAAAATTGTCGGCATATCTTTAAAATTTTGTATTTCTCTTCTTCTTCTAAATGCTCTAATCTTAAAATATGCTCAATTTCATTCTGGTCTGGAGTTGTAGAATCGGTTTATATTTCTGCTTCGTATATTTCAAAGTCGTTCATTGGAAATACTTCTAAGGGTTTTGGAAGGTTAAAATAAGTATCTTCGATGTTGACGTTGTGAATTTTAACAATAGCATGCCCGTTTTCTACAGTGGTTATTCCTTTAGGTATAAAACAATGTGGATTGATTGATTTGAAAGGGATGAAGTAAATACCATCTTCTTTAGCGTTTGTTGGAAGTTTAGTTTTTAGGATTTCAGTTTCGTTTACCGTGATATTAAAACTGTTATAGTCTAAGGGAGAACATTGGTAAACAGGAATTTTGAGGTTATGCCTTTCAAGGTCATTTTGTTGCAAATTCCAGTTAAAACCCATATTTTTAAGATCTCTAAAACTGATTAATCCATCGAAGAAAGGGTGAAAATTGAATAAAGTGAAAATCAATTTTTCCTTGGTTTGGAATTCCTTAAAAGCGGTAATTCGGGCTTTATATTTAGATTATTGTTGACCACAAGATGTTTTGATTATATTTGGCTTTATGACAATGAATTCACAGAAATATTGTTTTGCAATGTGCGGATTTAGTAAAGAAATGTGACTTCCTGAGTCAATTAATAATTTTAGGGGTTTGTCTAGAAAAAAAATTTTAATAAATGGAAGTTTGCGTGAATCTGTTTCAGTTACTAGGTAGAATTCATTAAAGAGGCTTCCTGATAAAAATTTCCATCCTCTGGGGTTTCGGAAGGTATGTGTGAAGTCATTGACGTGCCTTGAACAGCGTCATTATATTGTTCTTCTAATTTATTAAAATTAATTTGTTCGGGGATAAAATTGTGGTCCTCGAAATATTGTTCTTCTAAGTTTTGATAATGCTCTTGTACGTCGTCATCAGAATTTTCTATAGTATATAATTCTTCGAATTGAAATTTGGGTCTTGATTGTGGTTGGAATGTATTTTGATGTGGTGACCTGTACTGGTAATTATTAGTTGGTCTAAATTGTTTTTTTGCAGAGGGTTGTGCGATATTTCTTGGGGTTAAACTTTGTCTAGTTACTATAGACATTGGAGTGGGCGCTTCCTTTGGAATTTGTCCAGTTGGCTTAAAAACGTTAGTTTTATTAGGATTTCCAAATACTTGCTGGTTCGTAAAATATTTTCTTTCTGGCATTTGCCTTGGTGAAATATTTATTGGTTGGCTAGGAAAGTTTTGTTTAAATCCCGATTGTTGTCCAGTATAATTCTGTTTAAAGCCAGAGAATGCAGGTGTGAAAATCTGTGGCGCATGATTTCCATAATATGTTCGTTGGTATCCTTGGTTTGTGGGTGCTCTAAAATTTGGCGAGGGAATATTTTGACTTGTATTCCTTTTAGTTTCATTACATAGAAACAAAAAGTTTTCTTCTTCTATGACGTAATTCATAGCTTCTTCTATGCATGTAGGATTTTTCAATCTTACGCCTGTTTGGATTTGATGGGGCAGGTATTTTATAAAAGTAACCAGAAGCAATTTTTCAATATTGCCAATTTGGGCCATTTTTGCGTTAGTTTCTAGGGTATTATCATTTTTAATAGAGGTGAAAATCAGACTTCTAAAATATTGGCAGCGAATGCCGAAGTTATAAGGTGTTTCTTTGGGAATTGGTCTTAAACTATAAAGTTCGTTTAGCAAACACGTAAAAGATATTTGATCACAAAAAGAAAGTTTTAAAACACCCTTAACTTTATCCCAAGTATCTAGTTCTGTACGACTACATATTAAGGTCAAATCTTTACCTTTAAGCTTACCTTAAATACCACGAAAAATAAGTTTTTTGATTGAGTCATTCTCATTTCTAAAATTATTAAAAGTATCATCGCCGATAAAATTATTTAGCTCACAAGGGTCACTTTCAAACTGTGGTATAATATCTAAAAAAAGTCTTAGCTGTTGGTAATTAGTAGTATCTACTGACATGTTTGGTGATAAGTTAATATTGGCAAGGTTATTTGTTATATCTTCTACTTCAGTATTAGATTCAAGGTCAAAATTAAATGCGTTGGTTGGATAATCAAAAGGAGACTTTTCCGAAAAGGTGTCGCTTTCAGATTCTGAACTAATGTTGCCTAAATCTCTAACGTTTTTCCTAAACTTTTTATTTTTTTTTTAGCCGATTTCTTTAAACCGCTAAACATTAAACACTAAGTAAACCTAAATATAGAGAAAAAAGAAATAAATTCTATACTTTCAAGGGTAAATAAAAAAAAACTCTCATAAATGAGAGAAATGCAATCAATCAATAATCAAAAAATGAAACAATGGTTATTTCTTCCATGCGTCAAACTTTTCTTCTTTGTGTTGTTTCTTAACTAAAGCCAAACAAGAGATATCCGTTCAGTTGAATGACTTGCTGTACCCCACTTTTGGACGTGCAGTTGAAGTTCCAAAATAAGGCCCGGTGGGGCAAAAAAGAAATATACGGTTTCTTCTTGAACACAGTTTTTGAGTCCCGTTTAAGATTTGAAAATCACCAGAGTTTGTAAACCACTATCCATATAGTCAGTACGGCACAATGTTTCGAAGTTCACTATCCATACAGTCAATACGGCACTATGATTCACTTGTCTGTACAGGACAATCCTACCGACTGCGCCAGTTTTGTAATTTGGGGAAAATTACTTTGAAAATCTTGGACTTAATAAACCACTCGTAAACTTGAGTTTTGTGTGTTTTATTCAAGAACAGCAGGTAACAAATTAAGACACTTACAATATGGTACCTATCCTTTATATACTAAAACGTTATAACAGGTGAAGATAAATCCTGGCATAAATAGATAAAGTTTGGGAACTCCCTGAATTAGCAAATATCAGAAATTATCAAGCAGATTAAACATGGTAGAAAAAGATAATACGTGGTATATTGTTATGTAAGCCAAAAGTCAATAATTATCACAAAAGATAAAGTCCAGCATGACAAGATAAAGTAAGGTTGTTAGGCGACGCAGCATTTCCTCGAGTCTTATCTGTTGGCTAGAGCGTTCTCCAGTAGCGTACCATGATAGTTTGATTGTGATACATAACTTTGAATCGGATCGGATCGGATCGGATCGGAAATAAATAAATAAAATAAATATTTCACCAAGGCAAATGCCAGAAAGAAAATATTTTACGAACCAGCAAGTATTTGGAAATCCTAATAAAACTAACGTTTTTAAGCCAACTGGACAAATTCCAAAGGAAGTGCCCACTCCAATGTCTATAGTAACTTTTTTTTTTGAGGAGGTGAGGAAATGCATTTACGCACGTTGTATGGGACTCGCCTCTCCTCCAGAAGAAGACCTACCCATTAAAACCTCACCCTCTGCGTGGCCTCTGGCAAAAACCCGCTGGAAACAACCTCTCGGATATGCATCGGCTGGGCGCTAGGTCAATTACACATAATACTACAAATCATACACCAAACATTACTAAATATTCCAACTTCTAGAACTTATCATTAATCATTTCCTCTGTTCCGTCGTTCCCTTTCCTCTCCTTCCTTCGTTTCCATAATACGCTTCACCATACTATGTATTTTGGACCAGGTCTCTCTATTTCTCATCATTTCATTGATCATGTTATCCGGAGAGATATAATACCCTAAGCCCGTATATGTCGCGCGTCTAATCGTAGACCAACGATCACAGTCGAAGACAGTGTGCTCCACTGTGTCCGGTTGGTTGCAGTATACACACTCATCATCATTGCGATCTTTGTTGATCTTCTTTGTGTACGTTTTAAAACTACCATGTCCCGTTAGCGCCTGTGTTAAATAATAATCAAGTGTCCTATGTCTACATCGTGTCCAGTTTTCCAGATCCGGTATTAACCGCTTAGTCCATTGCCCCTTTGAAGTGTTTGCTTCCCATGTCTCCTGCCATTTACGCATACATTCCTTGCAGACTCTCTCACATTTTCATCTCCCTTATTTACGTGCATAAACCTACGTTCTCTGACCAGCAGATCTATTGGCACCGTCCCAGTTATGACTTGCAGGGCTTCGTTTGACACCGTTCGGTATGCCGATGCGATCCTTAGGAGTACTTTCCTCTGAATCCTTATTAGGGCTTCTCTGTACTTTCTCATCTCGCATGCTCTGTACCATATTGGAGCTCCATATAGCACTATCGAGTGAAGCACTTCGCTCAGCATGCGCCTTTTGCTACTGCTTGGTCCGCCGATGTTCGGCATCAGTCTGCTCAAGGTGGTCATCCTGCTTTCCGCTTTGCTAATTGCCCCATTTACGTGCGCCCCAAATGTTCCCTGCTGATCAAGAGTTACTCCCAGATATTTTACCGTCTTAGATAATTCCACTCTCGTGCTATTCACTCTGAAAAAGACGTCATCACGTTTCCTACGTCCCTTTAATACCACCGCTTCTGTTTTTGCTGGGGCTAGTGTTAGTTTATGCTCTACTGCCCAGTCAACTATTCTTTGGATGCAGCTATTACCTTGTCTCATTAGGCTTATCTTGTTGTCCGCTGTCTCTATTAGTGCTAGGTCATCTGCATAGCCAATTGTTTTACCTCCCACGGTCAGCGGTAGTCTGAGAACTCCGTCGTACATGACGTTCCACAGTAGTGGTCCGAGGATTGACCCCTGTGGAACTCCTGCGGTGGTCGGGATTTTTTCTCCCCCTGTTATCCTTATACACCTGTTTTGGAAGTAGCTCACTATTATATTCATCAGATATTTTGATACATTTCTCTTTCTTAGTTCTTTAAGTATAACCCTGTGGGATGCAGTATTAAAGGCATTTTCCACGTCTAGTGTGATCAGACCGCACCACTCCTTTCTTGTACTTCTGACCTCATCCATTACTTTCTCCAGCGCCAGTATGGTGGATCTTCCTTTTCGAAAGCCGAATTGGTTTTCGTGCAGACCTCCTTTCTCCTCCAGTTCAATTTCCAGTCTTTGCTTAACCATAGCCTCATACAGCTTACCCACTGTGTTTAGGAGACACAACGGTCTATAGGACGCTGGTTCCTCCGTTGGTTTACCGCCTTTCAATATCAGTATCAGCTTAGCCTCTTTCAAGCTATCAGGGAAAGTCTGTTCTGTTTTGAGAGAGTTCATGGTATCCAGTAACCATGCTGGCGCAGCCTTGGCCACCTCTCGAATCACCTCAGGTGGTATTCCGTCCATCCCAGGAGCTTTACCCATCTTCATCTTATTGACAGCTTCTTCCAGCTCCGCTGGTGTGAAAGGGTCTATATTTTGCGAGACTTCCTCTGTTTCGTAGAGTCGTTCTCCTACTTGTGGGAATAGTGCCAGCGCTACCTCAGTCTTCTTTACTGTTGTCAGTTGGTATGGTATTAGCTCCCTCAGGTTTCTCGTGGCTATCCTGTATCCGTCGCCCCATATGTCATTCTCCAGCTGTTCACAGACCTCTTGCCATCGCTTCCTTTTTAAGTTATTAATGGCTTTTTTTAGCTCCTTTTTTGCAGTTCTGGTTGCCGTTCTTTTATTCCTTATGCATCTGCTTCTGAGGTCCTCGATTTCTTCGTTCCACCAATATGGCTGCATATTTCGGTCAACATTCCCGCTAGAGCGGCTGTCTTTATAGGCACGTTGGATTATTTCATATCTGGTCTTGAAGTCTGTGTTTTCCTCATGTTCTATTCTAAACCCAAGACTGGTTTTAAGTGTCTCCTTGTTCAGCTTAAGGATCTTTTTATCTGATCGTCTCTTTCTTTCAAGAAGTCCTTTTACTTCAAAGTAAATGTACCTATAGTCACTCAGATTCTCTATGCTATCTATAACTTCCCAATTTCTTATTCTATTGACGATATTATTTGAGGCACATGTCACATCTATAAATGAGTGCGATTCTCCTCTTACAAAGGTTGGCTTATTGCCATCATTTACAGCGATCAAATTTAGTGTGGCCATCCATTCCACCCAGTATTCTCCTCTTGTATCACTAAAGGGGGATCCCCACTGCTGCGATTTTGAGTTTATATCACCCATTATAATTAAGCTATTTCTCCTTCGTTGCGCCAGTTCTATAACAACGTCTACGTCTCGCTTATAATCTTCTAGTCGTGTATTTGGGGAGAAATAACAGCAGAAGATATCAGCCCCTCTCACATCCAAACAGACGTATCCTTCGCCTACCACAACTTTTGACACACAAGTAGGTAATTCGGCACTTCGCTGGCGCCACTTCGGAAGCCCATTTCCAAGCATGCTGGCGGCACTTCAGAGGCCTATTTTCAAGGTCGTTGGCGGCACTTCGGAAGCCTATTTTCACGGTCATTGACGGCACTTCGGAGGTCTAAATCTTAGCACGCTGGCGGCACTTCGGAGCCCCAAACCCCAGACATCATGGGGGCGACTTCAGAATTACTAATCCTGATAGAGAGAGGCAGGTATGTTTAGTCGCGAGATAGAAAGTGAGAGAGATAACCTAACTTCTCAGAACAACCATCTAGTGTCTGACGTCATAACTGCTAGTTGTCGGTAATACAGGATCCGTCTTAACCTAAGTGATGCCCCTGGTATTATCAGACCTCATTATTTGAAGATTCTAACCTAACTTTATGACCCATGGTCACGTGTTACCCCGTTTATATACGTAATAGCCGCTGTAGAGCAGCCACCTAGCGGAGGAGTCATAACTGCTCGTTGACGGTAATGCAGAATTCTTTTTATCCTAGACGGAGTCCCTCTGGTATTATTAAGGGGCCCTCCCATTATTTGAAGATTTTAACCTAAATATGTACCCACAGCACCCTCTTTTAATACGTAAACGTTGTTAGTTCATTGTACAACCTAACGATAGGCAACCGTGTTTCACTTAAAAATAAATATTATAAGCGTAGGCAAATATCAACAATCTTGCGCATTCACCAATCTATTTTGCAATGTGAGCATCAGCTTTTGATATTATTTTACAATAATTTGCCCCGAAAGGGCTGTAACGTGTCTTATAGATAGATAGCATAAACTAAAAATCAGTAATTAACCGAAGCGTCAAGTCTTTTAGTTGATAATCAAAAACAAAGACATCAGATTACAAATTTAAGAAAAAAGTATCGTAACGTATTATGAACCTTGTTGAACGGACCCTACCCCTGTTGACTCCTCTGTTACAGAAAACAACCCATGATAAAGAAACAAAGCCGTTTATCCCCCCTTAAACACAATGGTATGTAAATTGAAAATAAAACAAAATAATTACAACAAAAGACAAAATTTATTAACAAAAAATATGTAAGTATGTAACAATAAATACAGGGGTACATTAAAAATAGTTTTATATAAAAAGGAACATTTTACCATGCAAAGTACTAAAAATAAAATTATCTTATATCTAATTTAAAAATTATTAAAAAAGTATAAAAATATAGGAACATTTTACCACGCAAAGTACTAAAAATAAAATTATTTTATATCCAATTTAAAAATTATTAAAAAAGTATAAAAATATAGGAACATTTTTACCATGCAAAGTATTAAAAATAAATTATCTTATACCTAATTTTAAAATTAATAAAAACAAAAAATGTAAAAATTATATACTGTGACAACAATTATTTTGTGGTTATAAATTATTAACGTCAATAACTGTCTATTACAATACCTGGGTAGTATTCAGTGGAGATTCACTCATAAATAAGTCAATTTTAACTTTGACAATTTCTTTTATTTATAAATCCAATATTCAATCCACATGGCTAAAATAAACAAAAAAAATCCTTCTTCCAATCTTGGCCTCTTCAAAATGACTCCAATCTGTTCGTTGGTCCAGTCACTGAATGTATATCTTCTAATTCCTGTAGGTTCAGAACCAATATTGTGTCTGGTAAAGTATAGCTTGTGAGTTCTCTGTAGTCAAAATAAAATAAAGTTTTGTTGTTAGGGAATGTAAATCTAATAGCAATAATTAAATAAATCTCTACTATGATAAAGAATCGCACCCAGGTCAGGTCGCAGCGTACGATCTTTTATAGCCGAGAATACAATAGGGCTCCGCTGTTATGGGATATATATCCAACAGCAAGAATTAGATAAAATAGAATCTCTACTATTATAAAGAATCGCACCCAGGTCAGGTCGCAGTGTACGATCTTTTATAGCCAAGAAAGAAATGGGGACTCCGTTGTTATGGGGTACAAACCCAACAGCAAGAATTAAATAAAGATATTTCTACTATGAAGGAGAATCAATCCACAATTATTGTGTCTAGAAATGCACAGCTTGTGAGTTCTCTATAGCCGAAATAAAATAGGGCTCCGCTGTTATGGGGTACAAACCC
Organism: Polydrusus tereticollis; assembly: GCA_963920685.1. Taxonomy (NCBI): domain Eukaryota; kingdom Metazoa; phylum Arthropoda; class Insecta; order Coleoptera; family Curculionidae; genus Polydrusus; species Polydrusus tereticollis. The sequence goes on from OY987334.1 coordinate 29,070,732, forward strand.
AACAACAAGAATTAAATAAAGATATTTCTACTATGAAGGAGAATCAATCCACAATTATTGTGTCTAGTAATGCACAGCTTGTGAGTTCTCTATAGCCAAAATAAAATAGGGCTCCGCTGTTATGGGAAACAAACCCAACAGCAAGAATTAAATAAAGATATTTCTACTATGAAGGAGAATCAATCCACAATTATTGTGTCTGGTAATGCACAGCTTGTGAGTTCTCTATAGCCGAAATAAAATAGGGCTCCGCTGTTATGGGGTACAAACCCAACAGCAAGAATTAAATAAAATATAATCTCTACTATTATAAAGAATCGCACCCAGGTCAGGTCGCAGTGTACGATCTTTTATAGCTGAGAATAAAATAGGATTCCGCTGTTATTGGGGTACAAACCCAACAGCAAGAATTAAATAAAATAGAATCTCTACTATTATAAACAATCGCACCCAGGTCAGGTCGCAGTGTACAATCTTTTATAGCCGAGAATAAAATAGGGCTCCGCTGTTATGGGATATAAATCCAACAGCAGGAAATAACGAATTTTTATACTCGCTAACCCTAAAAAAATAACCTTTCAGGATCTCACCTTTCAGGATACTTCAAGCTCTTGCTTCTCTGAAAGCTGGAGCTCGAATCAATCCTCCATCGCGCTGCATCTCCTTTTATACTCGTCGGTTGCTATCAAAATTGTTTGTTATACAGGAGGACCAGGAAAGATTGGATTTCTACATGAATTTGTCAGAAATGACGTTTTGTCAAAAGGTTAACAGATTAGGTTACATTTTCCTTACGAGGAAAAAAAAAACTATGAACGAATCATTAATCGTCAGAAGTGACATTGTGTCAAAAGGTTAACAGATTAGGTTACGTTTTCCTTACGAGGAAAAAGAAAACTATGAACGAATACGAATAGAAAATAAAAGATTTGGGAGTATCGTTACAATACCCCCTCGGAAACGATAAAAAAAAAATTAATTTTAATAACAATTAAATTTTTTTTTGTAAGAAAACTTTAAATTATTGTTTAACATGTGCTATTTTTAAATCTTTTATATGAACGTGTTTGATTTCTTGATTTTGTTGATTTTGCAGGTTATGTATGTTTGGTGAAATAACTTTTGATATAATAAAAGGTCCAGCGAATTTCGGAGCTAATTTGGATGCAAAACCTCTAGCTCCTGATGACAAATAATGTTCTCTTTTCATAACGTTATCCCCAACTTTAAACTGAAAATGTCTTCTTTTAAGATTATAATAATGACTTTGTTTTCCAAATGATCTTTCCAAGTTTAGACGAACAAATTCGAAAATGTCTTCCATTTTAGATAAATTTAACGCACGATTTCTAATATCTTCCTGGCTGTTTGGTTCTATATTATCTTCATTCCTATATATTCCCTTAGGTAGCTCCAGTTCTCTTCCAAAATTTAGGAATGCTGGACTGTACCCAGTAGATTCATATACTACTGAGTTAAGAGCGAAATTAAGTTCGGGTATAAACTGATCCCATTTTCGATGATCCTCTTCACAATATTGAGAAATAACGGTCCTAATATCTCTATTTCTTCTTTCAACTGGATTTGCTTGATGAGTATAAATACTTGTTTTGTGATGTCGAATAGATAAAGTTGACAAAAATTTTGTAAACTTCTTACTGCTAAATTGTGTACCATTATCTGTAATTATAACTTTTGGACAACCGAAAGATGAAAGAATCCTATCTCTAAAAACTTGACAAACTTTTTCAGTAGTTGCTTTTCTCAACGGTTGAACTTCAGTCCATTTCGTAAAACGGTCTTGAAATACGATTACGTAACTATTTCCTCTAATGGATCTTGGTAAAGGTCCTATTAGATCTGTACTGACTGTATCCCAGGGTCCATTTGTTGGCGAAAAAGACATCAATCCCGCAGTTTGTTGCTGCGACTGTTTATACCGCTGACAAGTTAGACAATTTCTGATATATTCAGAAATATTTCTGAACATTCCTGGCCAATAATACCTCTTGGCAATTCTTGAAATTGTCTTTGCTATTCCCATATGTCCTGCAGTAGGTTCATCATGATTTTCTTTCAAAACATTTGTTCTTAAATTTTCAGGTACAGATAATTTCCATGGATTAGTTAATTCAGGTTGAGTAAAATCGGTTCTTTCAAAAAAATGTTTATATAATTTACCATTCATTACTTTTAAATCAGGATAATTTTCTGGATTTTGTTGAACTTCGGTCATTTTTTTAATATACCAGTTACCCGCTACTTCTTCAGTTAAACAAACATCGAGCGGTGATCTTGATAAAGCATCTGCTAATTTATTAAGAACACCCTTTTTATATTTAATATCAAAAGAATATTGTTGTAGATCAATCACCCATCTAGCTAATCTTCCTGTAGGGTTCTTAAGAGATTGTAACCACTTCAATGATTGATGATCTGTTTCAACGGTAAAATGATGCCCTTCTAAATATGAACGCATTTTCTGGATTCCCCAAACAATTGCAAGACATTCTTTTTCTGTAACTGAATAATTTTTCTCTGGATTTGACAACGTACGACTGGCATAAGCAATAACTCTGTCATTTCCGTTTTGTTTTTGAATCAAAGCTGCTCCGATTTCATCTTGTGAAGCATCAGTTTGGAGTGTGAATTGTAAATTAAAATCAGGACAAGCCAAAATAGGAGCTTCTGTTAAAACATTCTTGAGTTTTTCAAATGCTTCCTGTTGCTCTTCTGTCCATTCCCATTTCCTTTTCTTTTGTAATAATTTTGTTAATGGCGAGACCAATTTAGAATAATTCGGGATAAAACGCCTGTACCATGACGTTACTCCAACGAAACTACGAATTCCCCGAATATTCTTTGGCTCTTTCATATTTTCAATTGCACTAACTTTATCGGGATCAGTACTAATACCTTCTTCTAATACATAATGTCCCAAATATTTTAAACTTTTTTTAAAGAATTTACATTTTTCTGGATTAATTTTTAAATTCGCATTCCGTAATCTTCGAAGAACTTCTTTAACATTTCCCATATGTTCTTCAAAATTTCTTCCCAAAATTATAATATCATCTAAATAAACAAAAGCTTTTGAATCTAAATCTGGTCCAACGATCGAGTCAAGTAAACGTTGAAAAGTAGCACCTGCTGAGTGTAAACCAAAAGGCATTACTCGAAACTGAAATAATCCTCTTGCAGGTACTGTAAAAGCTGTTATTTGTTTACTATCTTCAGAAAGTGGGACTTGCCAATAGCCTTGTTTCAAATCCAAACTTGTAAAATATTGTGAACCACGTAGTTTGTCCAAAATGGCTTGAATAAAAGGTAAAGGATCTGCATCTTTTTGAGAAACTTCATTTATTTTTTGAAAATCAATGCAAAATCTTGGTTTTCCATCATCTTTCTTCAATATAACTACTGGCGAACTCCATGGACTATTTGAAGGTTCTATAATGCCATCATTAAGCATTTTGTTAACTTCTTCATTAATTATGGCTTGCATTGCAGGATTTTGTGGACGATATCTTTGTTTAATTGGTTTATTATTAGTAATATAAATTGTATGTTCTGTCAATCGGCAAGGTCCTTTAACTTCATTAAATTTTGATAATTCCTTGTTTAAAAATTCTTGAATTTTAGTTTCTTCATCTTGTACTACATTTTCCTCTACTACACAAGTGTCAATTATATTTACATTGTCAGAATTCTCTAGCCAAACGATCTTCTTTAAAACAGGATCTATTAATATTTTTCTTTTACTAAGGAAGTCAAGACCTAGTAAGACGGAAAAATTCATACCTTGTAAACACCAAAAATTCTCCGAATCTTCTTGATTTTCATACTTAAAGGGAATGCTTCAAAAATTTGAATAATTTCTCCATTAGCAACTCTTATAAAATTATTGCAATTTCTTATCTCGAAATTCAATTCTTTACATAATTTGGCAACATTTTCATTTATAAAAGATTTAGTTGATCCTGTGTCAACAACTGCTTTGAACATAATATCTCCAATAATTATGGAAACATAAATTAACGTAGAATTTTGAGAAACATTTTCTTCTGATACAGGACAAACATTCACATTAGACGCATTAACTTCCTGGCTCTCAGAGGTAAAACTTGTAGAAGGATAGTGAAACCTCAAAGAAAGACTATCCTTTTTTATATTATTTGACTAACAAATATCTTTTTCACGTCGCCCCACCGTAGTAGTATTAACTTGATTGGAATTATTAGACATACTTCTCTGATATGTATTTTGAGGAAGAGTAGCTTGATTTCTATTATTGTGAAAATTTCCTTGTACATTCCTATTTCTTCGACAATTACAATCTTTAGTCAAAATACCTATACGGTGACAGTTCAATTTTCAATTTCATAATTATTATTTCTTGGTGATTCAAACCTACGGTTATTGTTATAATTTTCGTTTCTGCTCACATTGAAATTCTTTCTTTTATTAACTTGGTTCTCCTCATTTTTAATTTTTTCGAAATTTTCTGTTAATTTTATTAAATCCTGAACACTTTTGATATCGTCTTTTCTAATATAGTATTTATATTCTGGTTTTAAATTTCTATACATTATACTTAATTTCCTTAGTTCAGGAAAGGCTCCATGACGGGCAAACAATGTTTGAATTTCTAAAACATATTGTCGTCCCGTTTCATATTCTTTCTGTTTTCTGTCCAGAATTTCTTCTTCCAGTTCATCCATATAATCTGATTTGAAAAAGAAAGATTTAAAATCTTCTTCAAAAGTATACCAACAATCCCAGGGATATTTACTCATTTCAAACCATTGATATTCTTGATCTCGTAAAAGTTCTGGCATTGCACTCAATATTATTTCGTCTGGAATTAAATATTCATTTTTCAAAATTTTTAATCTGTTAATGAATAAAGGTGCTTTGTCGAAAGATTTACCATTAAAAAATATGCCCCATCTTCTGACTTGGTTTAACATATCTCTTCTCTTTTCTGAAGAATTATTATGTTGAAAAGTATTATTTATTTGTTCTGGAAGAACAGGTAAGTTAATAAATTTTTGTTTATAAACATCTAAATACTTTCGTCGTAATTCTTCAAGTGTTCCTTCACTGTATATACCCCATTTATTTAGATCCTTAACCAAAATATTTCTCTTTAGTTTAGAAATCCATGACAAACGAGGATCTTCAACTTCTGGTAATTGAGATTCTTCTGATATTTCTTCTGGTTCTATTGGGGCAGAACGACGATTACTATTTCGGTTCGGCATTATTAATTATTATTTAATAAAAAATGTATCTTCTTTCGAAAATCTTAAAATCTTTTCACCTTCTTTCTAAGATTCTCTTGGTCCCTTTTCTCAGGTTCCTTTTCCTCAGGTTCCTTTTCTCAGGTCCCTGCTCGGGCGCCAATTGTGACAACAATTATTTTGTGGTTATAAATAAGTCAATTTTAACTTTGACAATTTCTTTTATTTATAAATCCAATATTCAATCCACATGGCTAAAATAAACAAAAAAAATCCTTCTTCCAATCTTGGCCTCTTCAAAATGACTCCAATCTGTTCGTTGGTCCAGTCACTGAATGTATATCTTCTAATTCCTGTAGGTTCAGAACCAATATTGTGTCTGGTAAAGTATAGCTTGTGAGTTCTCTGTAGTCAAAATAAAATAAAGTTTTGTTGTTAGGGAATGTAAATCTAATAGCAATAATTAAATAAATCTATTCTATGATAAAGAATCGCACCCAGGTCAGGTCGCAGTGTACGATCTTTTATAGCCGAGAATACAATAGGGCTCCGATGTTATGGGATATAAATCCAACAGCAAGAATTAAATAAAATAGAATCTCTACTATTATAAAGAATCGCACCCAGGTCAGGTCGCAGTGTACGATCTTTTATAGCCGAGAATAAAATAGGGCTCCGCTGTTATGGGATATAAATCCAACAGCAAGAATTAGATAAAATAGAATCTCTACTATTATAAAGAATCGCACCCAGGTCAGGTCACAGTGTACGATCTTTTATAGCCAAGAAAGAAATGGGGACTCCGCTGTTATGGGGTACAAACCCAACAGCAAGAATTAAATAAAGATATTTCTACTATGAAGGAGAATCAATCCACAATTATTGTGTCTAGTAATGCACAGCTTGTGAGTTCTCTATAGCCGAAATAAAATAGGGCTCCGCTGTTATGGGGTACAAACCCAACAGCAAGAATTAAATAAAGATATTTCTACTATGAAGGAGAATCAATCCACAATTATTGTGTCTAGTAATGCACAGCTTGTGAGTTCTCTATAGCCGAAATAAAATAGGGCTCCGCTGTTATGGGGTACAAACCCAACAGCAAGAATTAAATAAAGATATTTCTACTATGAAGGAGAATCAATCCACAATTATTGTGTCTAGTAATGCACAGCTTGTGAGTTCTCTATAGCCGAAATAAAATAGGGCTCCGCTGTTATGGGAAACAAACCCAAAAGCAAGAATTAAATAAAGATATTTCTACTATGAAGGAGAATCAATCCACAATTATTGTGTCTAGTAATGCACAGCTTGTGAGTTCCCTATAGCCGAAATAAAATAGGGCTCCGCTGTTATGGGGTACAAACCCAACAGCAAGAATTAAATAAAGATATTTCTACTATGAAGGAGAATCAATCCACAATTATTGTGTCTAGTAATGCACAGCTTGTGAGTTCTCTATAGCCGAAATAAAATAGGGCTCCGCTGTTATGGGATACAAACCCAACAGCAAGAATTAAATAAAGATATTTCTACTATGAAGGAGAATCAATCCACAATTATTGTGTCTAGTAATGCACAGCTTGTGAGTTCTCTATAGCCGAAATAAAATAGGGCTCCGCTGTTATCGGGTACAAACCCAACAGCAAGAATTAAATAAAATATAATCTCTACTATTATAAAGAATCGCACCCAGGTCAGGTCGCAGTGTACGATCTTTTATAGCCGAGAATAAAATAGGATTCCGCTGTTATTGGGGTACAAACCCAACAGCAAGAATTAAATAAAATAGAATCTCTACTATTATAAAGAATCGCACCCAGGTCAGGTCGCAGTGTACGACCTTTTATAGCCGAGAATAAAATAGGGCTCCGCTGTTATGAGATATAAATCCAACAGCAGGAAATAACGAACTTTTATACTCGCTAACCCTAAAAAAATAACCTTTCAGGATACTTCAAGCTCTTGCTTCCCTGAAAGCTGGAGCTCGAATCAATCAGAGACAAGGGATTTCGGGTTAGTTTATGCTAGTTATAGATAGGCAACTTAGTATTCAAGATTTGTTCCGTGACTACTGCGCCCTCCAGCGGGTGTAGTGCGAAAGAGACATTCAAATATCTATTCAAATTATTTTAAAAAGTTTTTACTGGATTATGCTAATTCTTTTTTTACGCCCACTAGAGAAATAATTATAATATTTTTTTAGTGAATGTTAAAATAGGAATAATAAACATAATAAAACTACATTATTGTACTTAGCTATTATTTATTTGCTAAGTTAAGAAGATTATTATACTTATTATACAGTTTTTCTTAATTAAAATTAGCCATGGAACAGTTTCCATTTTGCTGCAAGAAGGAGAATTCCAAATTTATATAAACACAAATATTGAGTTAAAATCAGTCTACATCAGCCAATTAATAATAAAAATATTATCTATAATATTTCTATATCCTAACTTTTTATTAACAAGAAATTTAAAAACAACGGTTTTATATTTTACCAATTTCCCCCGCTGTTAGGATTTAAAACTGAAAAAGTGAAATGCGGTGTAAATGCCGCAATGCGCCCGCCGGAAGTTTAAACCACTGTGTGTTAACAATATTAAACAACCTATACTAAAATATAAAAAAAGATTTATGTCACCATTCAACAGTAAAAAGTTTAAAACCGATTTGCTAAGAAACATTTTGTGCCTTTAGAACCTAACTACAAAAATACAAATACATGGTAAAAGTATAAATAATATAACATTTTAAATTATCCGGATATTTTTCAAAATTTATTGTAAATTTTTCATATCTCGCATTTTTTTTAAAACTTTTTTGTGAATGTGATATCTTTTTGTTGCTTCTATTTTGATGGGGTCTTTGGTTACAACATTTTCAGCTTTGCCTTTTAATATTTTATTGACATTCTTTGACCATGTCACAATGTGAAAATAGCATATTTTATTAATGATATCATAAAATACATTATGTTGGTCGCATATAAAATGATTTTCAATATTTTGTGATAAAATAGTGTTCAAAATTGATTTTATGTTTTCTTTGTAACACAGTTTAGGCAAAATGTCCTAAAAAATATTAACAGCTCTTTGATACAATATATCAAAATTTTGAGATGGACATACTAAATTTTGTCTTTGAAATTGACGACTTTCAATAGTAAATATATCTTTGGGATTACGTTCTTTTTTATTTCCTAATAAATCGCTTTTACATTTTGAACAATTATTAATAGTTTTTAATGTTTTTTTGGCAATATATCCTGCAATATAAGTCAAAGTACCTCTACTTATTATTGATTGACTATTTTGAGGTAAATGATCAGGTAAAGATATATCTGGCACTTGTAATATAGGTAAAGGTTCATCTCTCGAGAAAAAAAATCTCTTAAGGGATATAGTGCGACAGCTTCATCATTTTCGCAGTTTGAACCCGGAGAATGTGGTGAAAGAAAATTATTTATTAACAAAGCTTTAAATGAATTAACAAATGACTGGCATGTTGGATTGATATTTCTAACACCATGACTTCTTATACTGCCAAAAAAATTTTCTAAAGGGTCCTGGTTAAAATTTCTTACAGAGAGGAATGTAAATCCCTCTTTTTTTAATTTTGGCCAAAGATACCTAAACCCTTTTAATGTATGGATATAGTTGTTTACTGAAGGAGGTACATACTTTGCACAATTACTTTTAATACATTTAACTGACTGTAGAGTCTTTATAGCCTCTATCCAAAATGCCATATGGGGAGAATCTTCATCAACAGCACATCGAAGGTAATTTTCTTCATTTGATGTATTAACTTTAACACCGTTTAGACTGTCGAAACATTTGTTCATAAACAAAATAAACTCTGCTGTTTCACTCGCCTCAGAAGGCATTTCTTCATTTGGAGCTAAAAAGTAAGATTAAAATAATATTATGTCACTATATATATGTACTGCGTATATAGTGTAACATATTATGTACTTATAGATATAATGTAAAAAAAAATTACCTAATCGTGCTAGTCCTTTTAAGACAGCTGCAACTCGTCTACTAAATATTTGAGCAGCCATAGATACTTTCATTTTTTTTGAATTGTTAATATGTTGTTCAGAAATTTTATGTAACATCTTATAATCTTGATCTTCATTGGAATCGAGGTTGTACAGTTTCCTTAAATGTTCCCACTTCGCTTTCATCTCTCCTGTAGTCCCAGTAAATATGCAATTACGTTCAAATAGATTATTTCTCAGTAGATAAAGCTATGAGAGTTCTGGCATCAAAGTCCATAAGAAATAGCATGGGACCTAAAACTCGTAATTTTAGTGCCATTTTAGGGCGTGGCACTTTTCCTGGAAGTCGCCACCCTCTCTTAACCCGAGCGGAACCCAGCTACTATAGCCATCTAGTGTCTGACGTCATAACTACTCGCAGTAGATACAGGATCCGTATTAACCTAAGTGGCCCCCCTGGTATTACCAGGGGGCCCCATTATTTGAAGATTCTAACCTAACACTATTCCCCATGGAACCCAAGTACCCGTGGAGCCCCCCCAAATCCCCTTTAGTACGTGACTGTGAATGATTAATTGTAGAGGTGCCACCTAGCGGAGGAGAGATGACGTAGCACGTTCTCAATAGTACCCAAACCCAAGTACCTAACCTGAACATCCATTTAAATAATCAATATTGAACAACATAATGAATAAATAATAACAGAAAAAAAGTTTTTGTCCTCGGCGGGAATTGAACCATAAACCTCTGGGGCCGAACCTCAAAGCCTTGCAAAATACGCTACGAGAGCATATAGATTAAAATTGCTAAACAATGTTTGACAACGTGAAACCACGGGGACACATCTGATTAGATTGCTGGAACAAAAGGTCCTTAAGTGGGGTTATGGAGGTGTTTTCTACATGTACAAAATTAGGGTAAACCATACACATATACTTAGTAAAACAAACTAATTGATATCTGAGTACTACCTGAAGTTAGGCAACCAGTGTTTCACATAAAAATAAATATTATAAGCGTAGGAAAATATTAACAATCTTGTGCATTCACATATCTGCTATACAACACAAGCATCAGCTTTCAATATTATTTTACAATCATTTACCCCGAAAGGGCTGCAACGTCTCTTATAGATGGATAGTATAAACTAAAAATCAGTAATTAGTCGAAGCGTCAAGTCTTTTAGCCGATTATTAAAAACAAAGACATCAGATTTAACAAAAAAAGTATTGTAATATAAACTGTTCCGTGTGGAATCAGATTAAACGTATTATGAACCCTGTCCAACAGACCCTGTTCCCCCGGAACAGACCTGTTCCCCCTGGAACAGACCCGATGAACAGACCCTGTTCCCCCAGGAACAGACCCTGTTCCCCCAGGAACAGACCCTGTTCCCCCGATGAACAGACCCTGTTCCCCCAGGAACAGACCCTGTTCCCCCGGGAACAGACCCTGTTCCCCCAGGAACAGACCCTGTTCCCCCAGGAACAGACCCTGTTGGCCTCTCTATCACAGAAAACAGCCCCGATAAAGAAACAAAACAGTTAAGTACATCAAACAAATTTATTACCAAAAATATATAGGTATTCACCAAACAATACATACAATACATGTCATTAATGAACATTGTTAGAGGCCGCGTGGCATGTAATTAGACAACCGGGGATCTAGTATGTCCTTTTGGCAAACAGTATTTTCAGACGCAGTCTATAATTACGTTCGCGCACACTCCCGCTATCTGGGTACTACCTGAACTTATGCAACCAGAAGCCCCTATCAGCAAATATTGCCTTCGCCAATTTATTAACAAACCTAAGTGTGGCGATGACGACAAAATGGCGGTAAACCTAGCTTTTATAATGCACTCACCATTTTATCGACAAACCAGTACTAATGGCGTCGCCAAACCAATATTTCCCCTTATTCAACATAAAAATTGTCGAAACGGCAACACAGCCGTTCCAATACTGAAAATTTAAGAAAATACGCTTAGGCCATCTTGCAATAGCCGTCCGCAACAGTAACTAGGTAAAACAAAGAACCCTAAGTGTGGTTATAGGGATATATTATTATCGATCTCAATTTATTAACAAATCTTAAACCTTCCAACAGCTTCAGGATTGCATAATTAAATGAAAATCAATCAATTTTAAAACTTTTTTATTTATAACATAAAAATATCACTTACTACCGCCCTGGTATATTACATTAAAGGAATAAAAAATCGGCGTAAATAAAAAGACATCTGTAATCATTTAGCAATGTTTTATTTCAGAAATATATGCAGTTTTCAAGTCAAATACACTATTACAGCACTAGTTAGCAAAAATATTTAAATAAGACAAGTATCTTGCATCAAAAATAATACCTGAACGAAATAAAAATTTGGCACAAGACACTTATCGCCAATCTTGTATATAGGTACAATATATTATAAGTTCAAAATTTAGCGAAAAATATTTACAGTTAAAACTAAGGTTTAGAAACATTTACCGTGCAAGAATAGGCATATCTACATACAATTAAAAAACTAGGACTAGAAACATTCATATTAGGACCATTTACCGTGCAAGAATAGGCATATCTACATACAATTAAAAAACTAGGACTAGCAACATTTATATTAGGAACATTACCGCACAAGAAGGCATATCTATATACAAACTTAAAAACTAACAAAAAAAAAATGAATGGAAAAAGGCATTGGCGGGTATGGGTATTTGAACAGAGTAGGAGTAATGTGCAATATTCGCTTATAGATAGAATATTATCCTTAACTTATACATACAACTTGAAACGAGGGCAAGAGCAAAATTACCTGAAAAATACTACACTTACCAGAGGGCACTCGGTTTAAACAGGGACACGACGTGAACGTGGCCCATATTGTCCCCATTCGATTTTTATGGAAAAACGAATTTTCAAAGCAAAACCAAATTATACCACAAATGGTTCTATATATAACATAATATACGGCTCTTTTTAAGTTATACAGGGTGAATTTTTGCCTTCTTTTACTGTATAACCAACATGGGCTCTTTTAAAGTTATACAGGGGGAATTTTGGCATCTTTTTTCTGTCATCTGATTTGATGGCTCTTTTTAAAATCAGACAACAGTTAATTGCTATACGAATATTATGGCTCTTTTTTAGATTGTATAGCGTTTATATGACTCTTTTTTATGCTCTATGATCTATTATGGTTCTTTTAAAAATCATAAGAGCAGACCGCAATTGACTCTTTTAACTTACTCTTAATTACGATGTGTAACGGCTCTTTTAAACGTTATAAGTATCAATTGCTACATTTTTGGTTCTTTTTAGGCCGACAATCAATAAATATCCATAGATGAACAATGTCCCCATGGTAATGTGACAGGTGAAGTTTGAGATATTTGGCGTTTATCATCATGAGGGCTGAGACCGATTTTATTTTGTTTTATAGTGTGTAACTCGTGCTTTCGGGACTGAATTAGATTTTGAGTAACAGGCTTTGTTATAAATGATTCCAAGCATGCAACATAGTCATCAAAAGTAATTTTATTTTTAATAACAGACTTTTTAACACCCTTTATCTTTTTGGTGACACCTACATTTAATAAGGTTCTCTCAATATCGGCTTTCTCTTTATTTTCGAGTTCCATTTTTAGCCGCATTTGTTCAAACTCTTCTGGTGAATATTGTACTTTAGTGGCATACGTCTTTGAACGAAGGCCAATAAAATGAGTCAATATTCGCCCACTGTTCTCATCTTTCATAAGCCCAAGAACTTTCTTATTTACTTTCGGAATTCCATATATGTTATCATCTGGGTAATCAAAAGTATCAAAATACTGACGACAGTCGTTTTTTATTACCTCGTACATATCGGGGTGAGTTATTTCATAAATAAGAGAATCCGTATCTGTGTATAAGATCTTACACTCAGAAAATCTGGTAATCATATAGTTATAGTGGAAATCATATATAGTTGTTTTAGCAAGATCTAGAATGCACATACCCACATAAATAGGCTTGTTAAAATATAAATTGGTTTTGGCAAGCTCTATAATCAACAGATTTTCATTAATCATAACAGCGCTTCGAAATTCTGGACGAGCGATTAACGATTCGGCGCCATATCGTCCATCCCACTTAGTTATTAATTTAACGGTAGAATGCTTTCTAATATTCTGCATGGTTTTACCGAAAACACCATTAATCATTAATTTAAAAAAGTTCTTTTCAAAATCGTTTTTAGCATTTTGACGTAATTCAATATTTAGATCTATATACTGTTTAAGCCAAGGGGCCTGTTTAAATGCAAGCACCCGGTGTATTCTCGTTAATTTCACACCTAAACTTAAGGCTTGTTTTAAGTTGCGGTAATGAATGACATATTCTTGTTTATTATACAAAGTCGTCAAAAGCTTTGAACATTTTGATCCAACGGGGATTTTATGTTCGGGGCAAGGTGGAAGATCAGAAAATTTATCGTGTAACTCATATGGAATCTCGAGGTCAACCTCCAAGATACAGCCTTCATGAGCATCATCTAAAATATCTAGAACATTTAACTGAGTAATTTCATCTTGAGAATACCATCTAAAACCTCCATATGGTAGATATTGCGACATCGCCCAGCCATATTGATTATTAATATCTAGATATGAAAGATATTTCGATTCCTTGGAAGGATCATAATCGGGCATGTATTTATTATTTGCTTCAGCATATCGTTTAGAACACTGACTTACGCCTCCCCGTATGCCCTTTTCAATAAATAAAACCATCTCATAATCTGTTAGAAGTTCAAGTTCATACGTATTTTTATATAGCATTACTTGCCATGCATATCCGGGCAATGTATACGCATGGGTAGGACAAAGACCATATGTTTTATGACTAATAAATCTGAATTCCTCAAAAACATCAGCCAATAGTAAAACATCGGTTTTTAAATATAAGTCTGAATAATCACCAATATTTTTACACTTAAATGCAGCCCACACCTGCTGCGCATGCTCATAATCGCTGCTAGTTATATGTCTATCCTCAAGACTGCTATAAAAAGTATATTTAGGTGGAAAACATTCATCCTTTAATTTCTCCCAACCGTCCATATATTCATAAGGGAAAACACCTTTTCTAGTTAACAAATTAAAGTGTTCCTCTGACAAGTCCTGAAATTCTGATTTAAGTATAGGATAATTCTCTAAATAAGAAGCCAATTTATCAAGTCCAGCAGCCAAAAATCGAAAGCTGTCAAGGAATCTGAATTCTATTAGACTGTTGGGTATTTTTTTTGTAAATGAAATATATTTTTCCTTGTTCACTGGTAATACATCTATATTTCCAGGTATTTTGGCTAACGCTGTTATCAGCAGATGCCCATCGTAGCAGCTAAGATTATGGAATATAACAGGTATAACGCGTGCATCTTGGTAATTCAAATTACAAGTTTCATGGGCAGCTCCGCGCCATTTTCCAGTCAAGTGACAATGGTCTCTAACACGCTTATCGTCTTCGGTGAACGGCTGCTCACAAATATGACAATGTGTAGCGTGATTAAATTCATTCCACTCCTTTGATGATAAATGTGCCATAGGCAAAGGGCACAGGAACACAGTTTCGACATCTTCGGCAAACTGTTGAAGCTCACGCATAAACCACTCTATGCAATCCGCACCGGTATATGACTTATAAAACGAGAGGCTGTCATCATAGCTACATTTGACATAATACCCAATGCTAAAGGGCACATGTTTCTGATACTTTTGGGTGTTTTTATTAGTGTCGTCCTCGATAGGTATTAAGAGACACTCGGTGTCGGCATAGATAACAAATGGTGCTTTTTCTTTAAACGAGTAATTTTTAAATTTAATAAGTGCACACTCTGGACTAGGTATTTCAGGTACTACACAATTATTAATTTTAATACACTCTTTGGTGTGACGTGCCAACTTATCTGCAGAATAAAAATAATGTAAACATCTGTCACAGATAAACTTTTGTCCGTTCCATTTGCTCAGTTGACGTGATAAGAGTCGTGAGAGACTTTTTATCCAAACATAATGAAACCTAACAGGTGCTAAATTATTATCTAACTCGTCATCCACTATGTAACTATCCTGTAAAAGAAGCAAGTTTATATGTATGGTTTGTTTATTTTGAGTTAAATATGTTGGTAAAATTTGAAAACCCTTGCTCATTTTCTGTAATCTATAAACATTTATTGAGATATTATTCTGATTCTCAAATCGCTGAATTAAACCAGGTGTAATGGGAAAATGTATCCCTTTTAAATTTAAAACATCCTGCGGGTTTGGATAAGATGATGTTCGCTCAGAATTTATGAAAGTTGGATATAAAGCTGAAACAATGGCCCAAACAAAACACATGTCATCAGTATTCTGAACATTAGTACATGCCTTTTTCACTGCAATTTCTTTTGGTAGAGGTATGTAACTTCCGGCTTTAAGGGGGTTATATTGGTTGATATTCAACGTTAGACTTACTACTTTCCTTAACGCCCACCCGGAATCTCTTTCTTGGAACTCACCCAAATCGGTAAGAATTATATCTAGTATTTTATCTTTAAACCATGCATCTAAATCGGTGTTCTGATAAATTGGAGCATTAGCAGTATTTAAATATTTAGTCTCCTCCAAAATCACATCAGCTTTTGAAATTTGAAATTCCCCACAGAGAACCGCGTTGACTTTGAGAGCTTCACTCTTTTTTAAGGCATTTTTAATTCTACGCTTAAACAAAGCAGCACAGTCCTCGAGAAACGGTAGCACATCGGTATGGCGTATATTGGTTATAACGCCGGTTCTAACTCTCGATTGAAATGCTGAGCCCAAGTCGTCCCATTTAACCCTATGAGTCACTCTCTCAGCCTGGCGTACACCGCTTCCTCCACCAACCTTTTTATCCTTTAAATATCGCTGAAAACCCTTAATCTGCCCCAAACAGGCTGAGATGTGCGTCTTTTCGGACACAGACTTGGCACGTTTTAGGACTTTATTCAAGTTCCTAAGAGCACGAGTACACTCCCTTAAAACATTGCTACACATCTCAACAGTTAAATTAGGATTCTGCACCTGAATCCTAAGCGCTTGAACTATATCGCTGGCAAAAGGCATGATTGCTCTGTAACAAAATAAATATGGCTCAAAATACGTCTGCTCTCTCTAATGTACAAAGACAGAATAGACTCTGAAGCTCCTGCGTTCTGCTTATAATGCGCCCCTATTTATAACCTCGGTTGGGGTGCGTTCAGAAAAGTAACATGCCTTCGAAAAAATAAGGCGCGTTCAGAATTAATATTCAAGGTTTAGTATAGGGTATATAAGACCTGTTTTGTTTTTTCTGTGTTGACGTTGTGATTGATATATAAGCGATATATGTTTGTTTTGTTTCCGTTAAGACACTGTTTTGTTTCAGTTAAGATATTGTTATGTTAGTGTTGTGTTTTAGGTAGTGTTTTAAACAGCCGTGCCGTTGATGAGTACGTCATTCGAATGTCAGAGTTCTGCGAGATAAGATGGCGAACCGAAAAATTAAATTGGCGCTTTTGTCTTTACCGAACGGTCTAGATTTTGGTTTTAAAATGATTGAAAATGACTGCTTTATTGGGAATAAGCCCGTAGAATTTGAAAATAACACCCTAGTGATTGATGATGAGAAATATACTTTAACTGTAGGACTTCTGAATTTATTGACAAAAGAACGCCCTATGGGCTATTCCAATACAGAGCTGGATAAATATAAAGAAATCCTTCTTTTATCAAGCGCACACCGAAGGGGGTTTAATAGTAAAAATCACATAAATTCTAGCTGAAGCTGGAAGTATACAAACATTATTTCTAAGCTTTTTCCGCCAAAAAGGACTTATTTAAAGAAAAGCAGAGGGAGCATGATAAAGAAAAACCTTAAATTGAACAGTACTATTCCTCCTACTTTGAATGATTTAGAACTTGATTACGATAATGATGTTAACAAGCTAGTGGAAATGTTTAAACAGTTAGAGAGCGACAATTTTAATCATAAAAACGACGATAAAATATGGTCTATATTACTAGAACTGTAAAAACTTGGTATAATCGAATTTTAAAAATAAATTTTACCTTGCCTGGTGCCCACAAATACGGGGCCATAAAAAGGAGAAATAGTTAAAAAGAAATCAGCGATAACCCGTAAACGGGCTCATCAAAAATATCTAAAGTTATTCTTTTGAATGTGGGTTTTAGTGCTCTTTAATAAACCTAAATAGAATTTTTCTCTAAAATAATTAGAGAAGCCAATAATTGACCCCATTTAAAATTACATGGGATTTCCTATGTCCCGCTCGATAATGCAACACCCGGTATATGTTTTAATAAATGTGTTCGTTTCATGCATTTTTATTGTTATTTACCAAAAAGTGCCCTTGTAACACCCCGTATTTATACAAAAATAATTTTGTATGCAAATACAATAGTACACTAACATTCTGGAAAGTCAACCTGTCATTCAAAAGAAAATTCACTCAAATCGGACAAGTAGTTTTGACAAAAATTTACTTTAAACTTTTGGTTAGTTTTTGGTGATGCGTTAATTTCTTGGAGAAGTGTATTTTCATTGAGTTTTAGTTCTTGAATTTATGCAAACTCCAAAATATTGCAAATATTTTAAAATTCATTGAATATATTTATTTAAAAATTGGCTAGTCAGTATACATTATTAAAAATAGCATACTTCAGAAGAATATTATTTATTTTTAATGGAACGTCCCTTATATTTTGGTTAATTAGAGGCTCAGATAGTCCTTTAAAAGACAAATCGAAATAATATTATAGGGTTTATCTGCCAAAAAAAAAAAATTCATGAAAAAACAAAAGTTTCTTTTTCTGAAAGGTGAAGGAAGCAAAGCACCTTACGGGAATTTAGAGATGTGCGATAGGCACTACCTATCGCATGCATTTCAGGCATCTTAAAAAAGGTTTTTTGTTGAATGTTTAGTTATTTCTTATTTTTATTATGTTTTTGTTCATTTATTTAACATTATTTGTCAAAATAAATGTATTCAGAGTAGTTTTACAAAATAAGCAATATTCCAGACAAATTAGTACTGTTTTATAACATGCCTTTTTTATTTAACCGCACATTTGGTACCTGCAATTATTTACGGTTTAACCGGAAGTTGATATTTTTAGAAAGATAATAAAAAAGGAAGATAGGGAGATGTAAGCCGTTTTGCTCTATGGCGTACCATTAGAAAGTTAGACGCTGTCAAAGTTCATAAATGTAATTTTTCAAAAGTCGATATCTCGGAAATTATTATTTCGTTACACCGACGGTCGCCTTTATTTTATTCAAAACGACATGTTTTTTGAATATAATGAATTTATCGTGGACCTAATTCGCACCGGTAAAATGGATCTTTCATTTTTTGGTATATCTTGCCCTAATGTAGGCGTTTTGGTGCAGCTTAAAGATTTATTACATAAGATTATATCTCGTAATATAAAATTTTAGTTATGTAAAAATAAATAGAATGTATATTATTATAAACCTAATAAAAATATATTATTATTAGAGCTCTCGTTTTCTTTAAACAACCTATGCCAAACCCGTTTTCTTTAATCGACCTATGTTCCAAGTCCTATACAAGTTGTAAAATAAATTACTTTCCCTATATCTTTTTCGATGCATACGGAGTGTTATGGTCATTGTAATTTACTAGCTTGCTATCACTTGTTAAATTAACTTTTACGACACAGTGGTGTAGAGCAACTGTTTTAAAATTAATTATATTTGCAGGATTATTTGGTCTATGACCCTATTAAATAGTGCCTTATTTAACTGCTAGTTTGATTGCACAGATATTGTAACGTACATACTCAAGTTACAAGAATTGAGTTATAATATTTAAAAAATGTGTAAAAAACAATATAATATTAAATGTGTCTGATATTATACTGATAAAAACCCACATGTAGATAAAATGTTAAAACAAACGATTATACAGGTATGAAAAAAACTAAAAACAATTTTCATTTCTTTATGGCTGTTTTGAAAAACTAATACCCAAACTACTTGGTGCAAATGCCTATATAAAGTAGTTGTATTCTACATAATAACGAAGAAGGGTTCGTGAATTCGTAATAAAAACAATGGCTTATGTGGGTGCGTGTCCATATGAGACACATTTTAAAAAATTACCTAGGTATACTGATATCGTTTTAGGGAAATATTATAAAAAATTTTATTCAAAATAAAAAAGATTACCTTAACTTTCGAGCGTTTTAATACATATTTTACATATATGCGCACAATTTTGAGCATCACGCTTTAAACGTATGCACTTTTCAAAGCAGATGTTTAAATTTCTTATAAACGAAATATTTAAGAAAAAGTTGTCTGTAGAAAACCCTTGCGATAATTTGTTTAGACCCTCTGGTATAGAATCATTATAAATAAATGAAATTTCAAAAAGTTCTATATAATTTTCAAAATCAATCTCGGGTACTGATAATAATGTCTCATTTTTAAGGTTATATGTAAAAATTTTTTCACATAAATGACAATTAAACATTTTAAAATTGTTCATATAAATTCAATTTTCATAAAACTATAAAAGGACCTATTGTTGTCTTGTTAATACGCTCTATCATAGGGATACAAACACTTTGAATAAAAATACCAAGTCGGTTTAAAAACCCCCCGACACCATAATAAAATTCAAAAACTTACCTGTTGCAAACTTATAACAGAAACAATTAAGTGCTCTCACCATTTCTGCACTATTTATAAGCCCCTTCTAGAGTGACGCTAAATCCTTGAGCGTTTTGTTGGAGTGGGGCTACTTGAATTTTTACTTCTCGATCGTTCTAGAATATTATCTGTTATGGTGAGGTATAGCTATAAATATCTGAAACCACTGCAGGAAAGCTAGTTCACCGATTTCTTCTTTTCTCGAATTAAGGACCTGAAAAACTAAAAATGGCTGCTAAAATTGCTGTTGTAAACGGTCTAGACCTGGAAGAGGGTAAACTTTACCGTATTCTTGACATCGAGAACAAGGACGGACCCTTTGGCATTTCCACAATTGTCTATCTAGAAGACGATAAAATGGTATATCTCCCTAAAAGGATGACCAAAACCGAGGCAGAAGTGGCTACCATACGTTGCGGTCAATTAGGCCTTGTCCGTACTGGCAAACATTTTGTAGAGAAATACGGATGCACTACCCCTATTTTAGAGATTTTGAAGTTCTGGTAAGTTTTTTTATATTATATCAATTCACTATTCATTAGCCCATTCTTTTTTCAGATGCAAACTGCCTTTTATTATAATCGCTATTTTATCGACCCAATATCTTTAGTTTTTATTATAAATTGATATAACGTTTTAAATTGTAAACTTATTTTTGTTAATATACCTTGGGATTTCAAAATGTTTTTTTAATTTTCCCACAGCCCCGTTTGAAATGAAACACAAAAATTAATTTTGATCATTTAATAATGTAAATAAATATAAATAATTTTTGCACTGGGTCGACCCATTAATAATAGAAATAAATATAAATAATTTTTTGCACTGGGTCGGCCCAGACTATTACCCCCCTCCCATGGAGGGGGCCATGCCACAGTTCTAGGTATCCCTCCGGGGTGGCGAACTCCGGGTGAAAATTGTGGAAAATATATATCATCTGAAAATGTCGTAATTAGGCATATACACTTAATTATATTTTTTAAAAACATACCGCCTCGCCGGGAAACATCTCTCCCACTAAATATTCGATAAAGTTAACGATTTGTTGTGCTGCTATAAAAGAAAACCCCGAATTAAAAAATTAAAAAATTTATAATAAAAAGAAATTACCAGACATATTTTCACGTTTGCAAGTAAACGGGTGTTCAATCTATATTTATATAAGTTTTTCCTACTATTAAAGAAATAATTTTTATGATGCATAAATATATGTCGATTTGAGTACGTACTAATTTTTCCTACTAGTAAAGAATTAATTTTTATGATGCAAAAATATATGTCGATTGGAGTACGTACTAATTAATTCAAACACTAATATAATATCATCATATACGGGGCATTTTGAAAATGTAGATAATGGGCTTGTTTATTCTTTACACTGATTTTAAATACATATACGAGGCTGGTAATAACTACTCTGTTGGGATATTTTAAACGGGGTTAATGGCTGATTAGACGGCTTAACGGGAGATTGATCCGCCTAGCCGGGGCTTGAGGGAAACGAAAAATAATTATTATATGTTCTCTTTCAAGATTAATTTTAAATATATCACCCAAATACGTACAATCAGTTAAAATGTAGTTGGTCTTCAGCTACGTCATTGTACTAAAATATACCATTTAGGTCGAATGTTATGGCAGTTTATAGATATAATTTATAATTTAAAGGCGTAATTTAACGATCAAAAGTGTTTCATACCCCCTGTATACAGATTCCATTAGTAGTAATATATGCTTGCTTTTATTCGCTCACATTATACATTAATTATTCATTAAAATGATAATTACTTTCAATGCAAAATTGCATATGTAATAGACCAACAATGTTGATGAAATTTGCATATAAAACCACTTCTACCTCGCGTTGTGACTCGATTTTATATGATCATTTTATTGAAAGATAATTAATTATGTATTCTGTTTTTATTGTACGATTCGGTAAACATATCCTTAAACATAATAAAATTCGAAAAAGATCTTATTTTCTCCAATATGACCTTTATATATATTACCATAATCGTGCATTTGACTTGAAAACTGCATATATTTCTGAAATAAAACATTGCTAAATGATTACAGATGTCTTTTTATTTACGCCGATTTTTTATTCCTTTAATGTAATATACCAGGGCGGTAGTAAGTGATATTTTTATGTTATAAATAAAAAAGTTTTAAAATTGATTGATTTTCATTTAATTATGCAATCCTGAAGCTGTTGGAAGGTTTAAGATTTGTTAATAAATTGAGATCGATAATAATATATCCCTATAACCACACTTAGGGTTCTTTGTTTTACCTAGTTACTGTTGCGGACGGCTATTGCAAGATGGCCTAAGCGTATTTTCTTAAATTTTCAGTATTGGAACGGCTGTGTTGCCGTTTCGACAATTTTTATGTTGAATAAGGGGAAATATTGGTTTGGCAACGCCATTAGTACTGGTTTGTCGATAAAATGGTGAGTGCATTATAAAAGCTAGGTTTACCGCCATTTTGTTGTCATCACCACACTTAGGTTTGTTAATAAATTGGTGAAGGCAATATTTGCTGATAGGGGCTTCTGGTTGCATAAGTTCAGGTAGTACCCAGATAGCGGGAGTGTGCGCGAACGTAATTATAGACTGCGTCTGAAAATACTGTTTGCCAAAAGGACATACTAGATCCCCGGTTGTCTAATTACATGCCACGCGGCCTCTAACAATGTTCATTAATGACATGTATTGTATGTATTGTTTGGTGAATACCTATATATTTTTGGTAATAAATTTGTTTGATGTACTTAACTGTTTTGTTTCTTTATCGGGGCTGTTTTCTGTGATAGAGAGGCCAACAGGGTCTGTTCCTGGGGGAACAGGGTCTGTTCCTGGGGGAACAGGGTCTGTTCCTGGGGGAACAGGGTCTGTTCCTGGGGGAACAGGGTCTGTTCCTGGGGGAACAGGGTCTGTTCCTGGGGGAACAGGGTCTGTTCCCGGGGGAACAGGGTCTGTTCCTGGGGGAACAGGGTCTGTTCATCGGGGGAACAGGGTCTGTTCCTGGGGGAACAGGGTCTGTTCCTGGGGGAACAGGGTCTGTTCATCGGGTCTGTTCCAGGGGGAACAGGTCTGTTCCGGGGGAACAGGGTCTGTTGGACAGGGTTCATAATACGTTTAATCTGATTCCACACGGAACAGTTTATATTACAATACTTTTTTTGTTAAATCTGATGTCTTTGTTTTTAATAATCGGCTAAAAGACTTGACGCTTCGACTAATTACTGATTTTTAGTTTATACTATCCATCTATAAGAGACGTTGCAGCCCTTTCGGGGTAAATGATTGTAAAATAATATTGAAAGCTGATGCTTGTGTTGTATAGCAGATATGTGAATGCACAAGATTGTTAATATTTTCCTACGCTTATAATATTTATTTTTATGTGAAACACTGGTTGCCTAACTTCAGGTAGTACTCAGATATCAATTAGTTTGTTTTACTAAGTATATGTGTATGGTTTACCCTAATTTTGTACATGTAGAAAACACCTCCATAACCCCACTTAAGGACCTTTTGTTCCAGCAATCTAATCAGATGTGCCCCCGTGGTTTCACGTTGTCAAACATTGTTTAGCAATTTTAATCTATATGCTCTCGTAGCGTATTTTGCAAGGCTTTGAGGTTCGGTCCCCAGAGGTTTATGGTTCAATTCCCGCCGAGGACAAAAACTTTTTTTCTGTTATTATTTATTCATTATGTTGTTCAATATTGATTATTTAAATGGATGTTCAGGTTAGGTACTTGGGTTTGGGTACTATTGAGAACGTGCTACGTCATCTCTCCTCCGCTAGGTGGCACCTCTACAATTAATCATTCACAGTCACGTACTAAAGGGGATTTGGGGGGGCTCCACGGGTACTTGGGTTCCATGGGGAATAGTGTTAGGTTAGAATCTTCAAATAATGGGGCCCCCTGGTAATACCAGGGGGGCCACTTAGGTTAATACGGATCCTGTATCTACTGCGAGTAGTTATGACGTCAGACACTAGATGGCTATAGTAGCTGGGTTCCGCTCGGGTTAAGAGAGGGTGGCGACTTCCAGGAAAAGTGCCACGCCCTAAAATGGCACTAAAATTACGAGTTTTAGGTCCCATGCTATTTCTTATGGACTTTGATGCCAGAACTCTCATAGCTTTATCTACTTTTCTCATACACTTTAATAGATGAGGTGGATCATATAGAGGAACAACTTCTTCATCATCAATGAAAAAACCAAAACCATGATTTTCTTTGTTCTGCAAGGCAAAATTTCTCTTTGTAACTTCATACAGAGAGTTTATTGCCGCTCTGTTTGGTCCACCCTGGTCACAAACTGTGGCAACCACTTTTAATCCAGATGCTCTTGCAGCACGTATAACATCTTTTGTCGCTTTCGCCAGGACTGCAGATTTCATGCCACCACTATTAAAGTAATAAGCCAATGGTTGTTTCCATTTTTTATGAATGCCTCGTGCCATAAATACCATAGCTTTATCTGCTAATCGTTGATTTCTATTTTCACCTCCATTGTCTTTAAAGCCATCCAACATATCTTGTCCATGATTGTACTGGACAGATGGATCTAGGGATATTTCATCAAAAATAATCGTACAGTATTTGTCTAATTTTTGCATTGTAGATACAGTCTTTTCTAACTGTTTAAAAATTACATTATTAATGTCAGTTCTAAAGGGCACACTACTTAGCAAATCGGTTAAAGTCTTTCTACTTGGTAATGCAAAAGTTTTTTTAAGCATCTTATAACCCTTAGAACTTTGCTTTAGTAATCCTAAAGCAAAAATTTTATCATCCAATGAATACCTCCGTCCTTTTGGAGCAATTTTTTGCTGCTTTAGTTGAGTCATAACAAAGTTAAAGGACTGTTCATTTAGCTTCGCTCGCATATATGCACCTGATTCTGCGAACTTGAACGCTTCTTTCAAACGCCTTTTTCCATCCAATGCCCTCCTTTTCATTCTTATTGCAGTTTTATTTATTGAGCTTGCTATTTTATGCAGTTCTCTGGCTTGTGGACTAAGCTCACTTACTTTTCGAACATTTATTGAGTCGAGAAGTTTTCTTCTTGGCAAATCTGCAATACAGTGAAGTAACTTAAGGGTGTGTAATATTTAACATTTAAATAGATCACAAATATTTTAAACAGGAATCAACGGAATTTCGAACATGTAAGGAAATTATTATACCTATATTTAAAGAAAGATGTGATCATCGAA
Source organism: Polydrusus tereticollis (assembly GCA_963920685.1). NCBI lineage: Eukaryota > Metazoa > Arthropoda > Insecta > Coleoptera > Curculionidae > Polydrusus > Polydrusus tereticollis. The sequence goes on from OY987334.1 coordinate 29,095,965, forward strand.
TCAGTTTGTTACACAGCATTATCAAATTTTTTTATAGGCAATTAAATAAAAAACTAATATCATATTATTGATCTTACCTTGACGTGTTTTACGGGTAGAGAGAGTCATGGATGTTTGGGTTTGCAACAGAGAATTAGAAACATCCTTAAATGGAACATGACAAATCTCTTCATCAGATAATCTTAATCTTTTTGCTGAAGATCGCAAAGTAGAGCTTTCTTCTGAAGATCTCCGTCTTTGATCAAAGAAGTCAATTATACTGGCTTAATTCTCATCATTTTCCTTCTCTTGGTCGTTATCATTTTCATTACCTTGACAAAAAATCAGTAGTATTACACAATATTTTTTATTTACTCTATTTATTATTTACTTTTTCAAATATCATACGCTCCATCATACATTAGGTGAATATGTTTTTTCCTAGTAGGTAATTATTTTAAACATTGAATAGCCACAATTATATTATTATAATTATAATAACTTACCTTCTAGGGCAAAGTCTGCTAAATAAAGAGTGGGAATGCTATCTAATTTTAAATTAGAGCCACTGCGTCCATGTAGGCGAGAATTACTTTCGGAATGTATATCGCACACTCTGTAGTTATTTATAACCAACTTCGGATCCTTTATTAACAAAACTCCATTGTTAATTTTTTGCAGCCATTTCATAAACAACTAAAGAAGAAATAAACAATTAGTGACTTATAATAATTATAAAATCAAATATCAGCTGGTAATTTGTTAAAATTTTCCTAAATGAACAAAGCGGTCAACATACAGATTTGCTATTGTTACTTCAGATTCAAAATATAAAAAGCTGTAGATAAATACATACCTCATCGTTTTTCGGAAATCGATGCATTTTTACACTATCGCCCCTGCTTTTGCACTTTGGCACACAACAATAATACATAATAAGACACAAACTTAAAAGATTATTAATGAAGACTTCTGGTTCGCACAAATTCAAAATTCAAATATTAAATAATTTTCGCCGCGTCTGTCTATTTATTATGACAACTGTCAGGTCTCGGTGACGAAATAGCCATGTTGCCACATAGCAAAATTATTGGTAAAATTTCCCTATGTCTAGGTTCTATGCTTTATAATAAATATATTTAATAAAATTAAACGATAAAAGTTGTAAATACGCAGTTATGTAATATACTGAAAATATCTTAATTGTAGGACAAAGAGGTTTTTCATTTTTGAAATCTTTAAAAGAAAATGTCGAAGTAGTAAGGATTTTTGCTTTGTAAATCTGACAATGTTGGTGACATTAGCGCCTCTATCGGGGGTAGTCTTCAAACTCGCAGCGGACGAACTTTGTAATTAGAGTTGCCCGAGCATGGAATCAATCCTCCATCGCGCTGCATCTCCTTTTATACTCGTCGGTTGCTATCAAAATTGTTTGTTATACAGGAGGACCAGGAAAGATTGGATTTCTACATGAATTTGTCAGAAATGACGTTTTGTCAAAAGGTTAACAGATTAGGTTACATTTTCCTTACGAGGAAAAAGAAAACTATGAACGAATCATTAATCGTCAGAAGTGACATTGTGTCAAAAGGTTAACAGATTAGGTTACGTTTTCCTTACGAGGAAAAAGAAAACTATGAACGAATACGAATAGAAAATAAAAGATTTGGGAGTATCGTTACAATACCTACAAAAATTCCTTTTTATTTTAAGTCTACAAATACCGTTCAAATAAAATAATTAGATAAAATAATATAACACAAGGGCACCTTCGTTTTAAAATATGCATACTAAAGATGCAGCTTGGAATGTGAAAATGTTTATTTTATGTTAATTTGCAACAATGTATATTGTAACATTTTATATGCAAAAATGCATTTCTTGAACAGATAAAAACTACTTAAAGCGTAATTTTGTACAAAAATGTATACAGGGGAAGATGTAAAGCAAGTATACCGGTGCCCCTAAATTCCCTAAAATATGTATTCCTGACGAAATTGTGACCTTTCAAGAACAAATTTGATGTAATGTTATAAATAGACTAAAAATATAACAGAGACATCAAATTTGTAAATTATAAGCCACACTGTATGTTTCATGAAGAAATGTATACTTTTCTTTAAAAAGACATTTATATAAACACTATTACTGTTAAATCAATAAGTGTCAAAGATCTCTTGCTAAAAATTGTTCAAAATATAATCACATTGTATTTTCTGCAAACATTTGAGAATGTTAAAGAACTCCACATATGGCTAGTGAGTGTATTAAGTTGCAAATATTACCGAAACACACAATCACAAGCCATTACGTAGGGGCTCAGTATCTGTTTGCATGCTGTAAAGGTCCCTTAGCATTAAGAATAAAGATACAAACTAGTTTAAGCAATTTATGTTTAAATTCCAAGTACTAAAGACCCTAAATATTCTTTCTAAATTATTGAAAATCCCCTCAGTGACATCTTAAATGTCGTAAAAATGTAATTTATAGTCTCTAGGACTAAATATATTATAACAACAAGGACAAACGATTACCTGGTCAGATTTATAAAGTAATAGCATTGTAATATTAAATTATTTTATTATGTTAATGTAAATGCAAGGAGTAGAAAAAGTGCACTTATATATAAAAGGATGTTCACCAGTTGAAAACTTATTTAAAATATAGAAGATCATGCCTGGATGTGAGTTCTTTTTTATAGTTTATTGTTAAAGTTTTCAATTGAAAATTTTTTAGTTATGAATCAGCTGAGTTTTATACAGCAGCTGGCCGAGACGATGTTTCCGGGTATGCCCGTAAGTGTTAACTATATTTTTATTTTATTTTCTAACTACGTCTTTTTAGTTTGTTTGCTTATTTTCTGAGGCCCCCCGGCCTATACGAGGCCAGCAAACCATATAGAGATATGGAACGGCCCATGCCTGGGGGAGTATTTAGTAGCATTGGCTGACCCTACCGATAAAATAGTATTAATTTTTATTTATTATTATTAGAAAAAATATATATATAATTAAATAAGGTCTTAAAATAAAAAGGAATTTTTGTAGGTATATAATTTTTACATTTTCTGTTTTTATTCATTTTAAAATTAGGTATAAGATAATTTATTTTTAATACTTTGCATGGTAAAATGTTCCTTTTTATATAAAATTATTTTTAATGTACCCCTGTATTTATTGCTCGGCTCGGCTTGGCTCGGCTCTGGATAGGATATGATGATAGGATAGGATAGGATAGGATAGGATAGGATAGGATAGGATAGGATAGGATAGGATAGGATAGGATAGGATAGGATAGGATAGGATAGGATAGGATAGGATAGGATAGGATAGGATAGGATAGGATAGGATAGGATAGGATAGGATAGGATAGGATAGGATAGGATAGGATAGGATAGGATAGGATAGGATAGGATAGGATAGGATAGGATAGGATAGGATAGGATAGGATAGGATAGGATAGGATACATATTTCATAATTTTCATCCGGGGTTCGCCATGCCAGAGGACTTCATCGAACTATGGCATGGCCCCCTTCATGGGAGGGGGGTAATAGCCTGGGAAGACCCGGCTGATAAATTAGTTTATGTTTATTTTTGTAATTAAATGTTTAAAATTAATTTTTATGTTTCATTTCAAAGGGGCCGTGGGAAAATTAAAAAAATATTTTGAAATCCCAAGGTATATTAGTGTCCTGGCACAGTTCGCCTTCGCTTCCTTCTTCAAGGGGCATATCCTGGGGGGTAATAGCCTGGGAAGACCCGGCTGATAAATTAGTTTATGTTTATTTTTGTAATTAAATGTTTAAAATTAATTTTTATGTTTCATTTTGAAGCGCTCACACACGTCCACCTTCCCAGGTAGCTCCGACGCATGCGCACTTCAGTTTAAAATTCGCTGACGATCAGCTAGTTCAACATAAACTTCTTTTTCTTCGTTTTCACCCAGCATTCCCCACGGCTGTATATCTTCACACCACGACCAGAGATCCTCTTCTTCAGGCTTCGTTGTGATTTACACATTCACTATTGTTGTATGCTCTGAGCACCGCCTCCTGCAATTGCCTCCAAGTAATTTCTCCTCCTGCATAAATCTTCATCCGGATGGCTGCTTGTCCCGTCATTTGCCTAATCGCCAGGTCCGTCCATTGGTATACCGGTGCTCCACTTTCTGTACAATATGTTTGCATGTGTTTTAAAAATAGCACCAGGTCCTCCGTGTCGGTTCCTGCAAACTTAGGTGGCGGTGCCGGAGTCATTCTCCTGGGCTTATCTATTAATTGCCCTATGGACTGGGCTAACCCTTCCATAGTTTTCCACCTTAACGCTTCTATGGCTTGCCAATCTTGTCCTGGCTCCGTTGGTTGTGCATTTAACGGTGGGAGCACCATTTCCTTAATTTTCTCCTCATACTTTTGCTTCTGCCGGACTCCCCCTTGAGTTGGCGGAATTTGCCGACTTAACGGTGGCAGCGCCGGACCTCTAGGTTTGTCCTCATAGCTTGGCCTTTTCAGTTCTTCATCCAAACTAGGTGGCATCCGCCGTTCTTCAGGTGGCGTATCTTTTCGTGAAATTCTTCTTCGAATTTCTTTCATCATAAACGATGCTTCTTGATTACAAGGTATTTGCTCGTCTATTGTTGTGTCTTCGGACTCATCATCCGAGTCTTCTTCAGACTCGCTACGAATCTCTACGTCCATTCTGTATTTTTCCTCCCATAATCGGCGTTTCGCTCTTGTATTAAAAGCTGGGCATTCCATGGGTAGGTACGCAAATGATTTACGATCGCTTAAGCCAAAGGGCCTAACGTCGTCACAGGGTTCTTTGTTACTCTTGTTGTCTGAGTAAGTCATCGAGTTGGGCGCCATGTCCTGGCACAGTTCGCCTTCGCTTCCTTCTTCAAGGGGCATATCCCTGGAAGTACCTCGGCTAGCTCTAGTCGCCATCTCAGGGGCGGCGATCTGTGTAGGGCAGTTTGAAACCGCCCCAGATCCTGTCCTGGGGTCGGCCTCGGTAGTCATGAGCATGTCCTGGTTATCTTCGCCCTCAGCCATCAGGGCTGGAGGGGTTTCATTATGTAAAGCCATATTTCCGGCTATTTCGCTATTTGCCACGCTTGGCTTCTTCGCTGCCGACCTGGGGCAGGTTGTGCCCAGGTGGTAGGTCCTTGTATTTGTCTTTTAGGGTTCGGCACTAGATGCTGGAGGTCAGGCCTCGACGTCCAGCTCTTGGCGTCACTGATTTTCTACTATTTCAACTTATAATCACGTTGCCACGTGCTTTTCGCTTCTTGCCGACCTGGTGCAGATTATGCCCAGGTGGTATATACTCGTACATGCCTCCCTGGCGATGGCGTCCGCTGCTGCAGTTATGGCACAGTTAGTCCAAGGTTGGCAACGTCGGCGATGACCGGTTCTCGTCGTACTTCTTCTTAAAATTAGTTTGCCGTTAGGTAATTCCTTCTTGCCGACCTGGTGCAGGTTATGCCCAGGTGGTAAACTCTCGTACACGCCTCCCTGGCGATGGCGTCCGCTGCTGCAGTTATGGCACAGTTAGTCCAAGGTTGGCAACGTCGGCGATGACCGGTTCTCGTCGTACTTCTTCTTAAAATTAAATTTCGGACCTGCCCGTACTCTAGGTACGAACGCCTCGGATCGGCTAGGAACCACTGTTTCCTCACAGTATCGGGCTCGACTACGGCGTCTTCCACCGGTGCTTCTTCAGCTACACCTTGCTTTTATCTTCAGGTTCACGTATGCCGCCTTGGCACACCCAGGTCTCTGAATCTCTAAGATCAACTGGCAATTCGCTTGGTGACGGTCGTCCAAAGAAAAAGACTTATACAGATTTTAAAGCCGGAACAAATGCTCAACTATTTCATGAGACACTTACTCATTTATGGTTCTGTACTGACTGGTCTCTCCCTTGAAAATCACTCAATTTATAGTTGTTTTCAAGGTCGAGTACCACAACACCCCCCCTCCGAAGAGCATATGTTACGGTATGTTTATTTAACCGTACTCATTTAGTACGATTATACATTATTTATAACAATAACAATAAAAATAACAAAGTCCATAAACAACACCATAGGATAGGATAGGAGAGGATAGGATAGGATAGGATAGGATAGGATAGGATATGATATGATATACATATTTCATAATTTTCATCCGGGGTTCGCCATGCCAGAGGACTTCATCGAACTATGGCATGGCCCCCTCCATGGGAGGGGGGTAATAGCCTGGGAAGACCCGGCTGATAAATTAGTTTGTTTATTTTTGTAATTAAATGTTTAAAATTAATTTTTATGTTTCATTTCAAAGGGGCCGTGGGAAAATTAAAAAAAATATTTTGAAATCCCAAGGTATATTAGTGTCCTGGCACAGTTCGCCTTCGCTTCCTTCTTCAAGGGGCATATCCCTGGAAGTACCTCGGCTAGCTCTAGTCGCCATCTCAGGGGCGGCGATCTGTGTAGGGCAGTTTGAAACCGCCCCAGGTCCTGTCCTGGGGTCGGCCTCGGTAGTCATGAGCATGTCCTGGTTATCTTCGCCCTCAGCCATCAGGGCTGGAGGGGTTTCATTATGTAAAGCCATATTTCCGGCTATTTCGCTATTTGCCACGCTTGGCTTCTTCGCTGCCGACCTGGGGCAGGTTGTGCCCAGGTGGTAGGTCCTTGTATTTGTCTTTTAGGGTTCGGCACTAGATGCTGGAGGTCAGGCCTCGACGTCCAGCTCTTGGCGTCACTGATTTTCTACTATTTCAACTTATAATCACGTTGCCACGTGCTTTTCGCTTCTTGCCGACCTGGTGCAGATTATGCCCAGGTGGTATATACTCGTACACGCCTCCCTGGCGATGGCGTCCGCTGCTGCAGTTATGGCACAGTTAGTCCAAGGTTGGCAACGTCGGCGATGACCGGTTCTCGTCGTACTTCTTCTTAAAATTAGTTTGCCGTTAGGTAATTCCTTCTTGCCGACCTGGTGCAGGTTATGCCCAGGTGGTAAACTCTCGTACACGCCTCCCTGGCGATGGCGTCCGCTGCTGCAGTTATGGCACAGTTAGTCCAAGGTTGGCAACGTCGGCGATGACCGGTTCTCGTCGTACTTCTTCTTAAAATTAAATTTCGGACCTGCCCGTACTCTAGGTACGAACGCCTCGGATCGGCTAGGAACCACTGTTTCCTCACAGTATCGGGCTCGACTACGGCGTCCTCCACCGGTGCTTCTTCAGCTACACCTTGCTTTTATCTTCAGGTTCACGTATGCCGCCTTGGCACACCCAGGTCTCGGAATCTCCAAGATCAACTGGCAATTCGCTTGGTGACGGTCGTCCAAAGAAAAAGACTTATACAGATTTTAAAGCCGGAACAAATGCTCAACTATTTCATGAGACACTTACTCATTTATGGTTCTGTACTGACTGGTCTCTCCCTTGAAAATCACTCAATTTATAGTTGTTTTCAAGGTCGAGTACCACAACACCCCCCCTCCGAAGAGCATATGTTACGGTATGTTTATTTAACCGTACTCATTTAGTACGATTATACATCATTTATAACAATAACAATAAAAATATCAAAGTCCATAAACAACACTATAAAAAAACCAAGTCCATATAAACATATTTAAAATCTCTTCCGTTTTCTTTCGTAGGAAGACTTCTCCTTCTCCTTAGAACGAGGCGATTCCTCAACCTCCATGGCTCTAGCTTCATCTGGTGGCTTCTCCTCAGGTGACCTGGTATAGGCCTCCTGTGGGTAGTTTTCTAGCGACCTGGGGGACTCCTCGGAGGCCTCAGGTGGCTTCTCTCTTGGCTGCCTCAATGTTGCTACGGCGACCTCGGGTTGAGGGGCCGTAGTTTTCTCCACGTCTGGTGGCTTCTTTTTAGGCTGCCTCAATGGTACCTCGGCGACCTCGGGCTGAGGGGCCGGAATTTCATGTGTTTCAGGGGGTTGGCCATGGAGCTGGACTTGTGCGGGAATTCTGGTAGGCACATATCTCCAGGGGATACCTTGCTGGTCATACTGGGTTTCCAAACTTGGAGGACATAGGTATAAATCAGTCACCGGTGGCTCTACAAAAGCCGCTATCGGGTCGGATTCTGGCAGTGGCGTACGTTTTACCGCGACTACCATCCACCCTAGATAATCTTCTCTTGGACGTTGGGTTTCTGGTCCATTCCTTAATTGTAAGTCCGTCAAAATTGGTTCTACTGGTTCCACCATCTCTGCAAGTGGTTGGTTACAACATGCAGCTGTGGCGGCCGTTGAGTCGAACAGTTCTTCCTCTTTAACTTCAAATTTGTCCTCAAATTCTGGGGGTGGCGAGATTATATCGATCTCGTCCTCTTGGACCACGTCTGGTGGCTCCAAAATTTCGCTTTTAATTCTCTCGTCTTCTTGGACCACGTCTGGTGGCTCCAAAACTTCGTACTTAGCTTTCTCCGCTTGTTGCAGCAATTGGTCAGCTGCACATTTCTTATCTTCTGCTTGTACCAGCGCTACACACATTCTTTTATTGAATTTCACGCCCTCCTCCGAGTCTGAAGTTGGGGGTGAGGCCTGACGCTGTCTAAGCCGTCTCTTCCGTCGGTATTGTTTACGGTCTCTTCGGATCTCCGTCATTGGTGACTCCTCATTTGTTACTGTATCTTCGTCGGTTGGAGTAGAATCGCTGACTGTTTCTTCGCTATCTTCCCTGGCGGCTGAAACTTTTGTTGATAAGTCGCTAATAGCCTGGCTTGTTGACTGAACCGGGTGTCGGTTTTCTGGATCTGCCAAGTCATCAACGCAGGAAATATAATCGTTGCTCCGGAAATTAAATAGCACCTTCTCTGGGTCCTCCATTTCTTCCTCTTCCTCAGTCATGTTCTCCTCTCCATTTCCCTCTCGAATTTCACACTCTTTACGTAGGAGATCTTGGTCATAGTCTTCATCATCCGCATGTAACGCGTACCACATTCCGTCTTTAAGAGCTTGACGTTTATAGTCTGCTCCTTGGGAAGGATGATCAATTTGGTATTGCATGGCGCGCATAATCATCGCTCCATGCCTATTAGTACCAGGCATTTCCACAGGTGATCCATCTGGGAATACAAACTTCGGCTTTTTTGGTTTAACCACGCTTGCTTGTTGCCTATTCGGATTCTGATTATCCCGTCTCTTCCATGTTCTACTACACTGTGGCCTATTTGGTGCTTGCGCCTGACCTCCCTGTTGTTGAGGTCTTCTTCCTTCATCCGGACAGTCTCTGCGTGAGTGGGCACCTCCACAGCCATAACATTGCAATCGGCCTTGGTAACCTCGACCGCCTTGATAGCCTCGATACTGTAACTGTCGATTTTCACCATCATCTCTGCTATTTTGAGTGTTAACATTCACTCTGGGTGCGGTGTACACCTCGGAACTTTTCCAATCCCGTTCCACCGTAATTGCAGCGTTTAACAGTTCCTCAGTGCTCTGACAGTTCCATGTACGTAACGCAGCTCGTAACGGACCGTTTAGCCTGCTCAGCAGTAGCGGCACCACTTCTTCTTCCTGCCATCTAGGGTTTATCCGTTGACAAATTTGCCTCTTGCGAATTAAAAATGCCTCCGCACCTTCTCCTTTAGCTTGGTCTTGGCCATACAGCTCGGCACGTAAGTGATTTACACATTCACTATTGTTGTATGCTCTGAGCACCGCCTCCTGCAATTGCCTCCAAGTAATTTGTCCTCCTGCATAAATCTTCATCCGGATGGCTGCTTGTCCCGTCATTTGCCTAATCGCCAGGTCCGTCCATTGGTATACCGGTGCTCCACTTTCTGTACAATATGTTTGCATGTTTTTTTTTTTTTTTTTTTTTTTTTTATGATAAGGCACAGCACTACAGGATAAATCCTTTATGGCGCTCTAGGAGCGGTGCGTGTGCGCAGGAAACGATTCACGTTGGTCTTGAATCTTTGGAGACTATACTCGTTGGGGAAGACGATCTCAGGGAGGTCGTTCCAGAGTGATGACGTTCTCCAGATGAAAGAATTTTGAAACAGTGTCGTTCGAGGGACACTAAGCTGAACCACGTACTGGTGGGCTGCAGTGGCTCGTCGTGTATTTCTACCATGCACCGCTCTGGGTGGTATTAAGCGGGCAACCTCAGTTGAACACTTGCCATGAAAATATTTGTAAAATAGACTCAAGTCGCCAACCTGCCTTCGATGTTCAAGGCTTTCCAGGTTGTTTGTCAGACTATGGTCACCGATCAAGCGAATGGCTCTTCTTTGAATGGAATCTAGCAATCTCAGGGTATGTTTAGGAGCAGAGCCCCAAATATGCGAACAGTACTCCAGTGATGGTCGAATTTGGGCTTTATAGAGCATCAAAAGTTGTTGGGGTGTATAGAGGTTCTTTGTTCGGAAAAGTACTCCAAGCTTTTGCGAGGCTGCCTTAGCAATGGCCGCAACGTGGCCATGCCAAGACATATGACTATCCAGATTTACGCCCAATAAATGAATTGATGAAGCCAAGGGAATTGAGTGTCCCGCCATAACTATATCCGGTTCTTCAACATTAACTTTTTTAGAAAAAACTGCCGCCTGGGTCTTTTTAGCGTTAAATTCTACTTGGTTACTGTCACCCCAAGACAAAATTTCTTCCAGGTCTTTGTTGAGATGTGAGACCTCTTGCTGCCTATAGAGATGTGCATTAGCAGCCGATGTCCGAGCATCCAAAGTAAAAGTTGAAACAAGTGTGCTGTTATCAGCGAAGCTATATATAGGATTTTTAGTTTTTTCCAAAAGATCGTTAATGTATAGTAAGAAAAGGGTGGGCGACAATATAGAACCTTGAGGGACTCCGGCGTTGATGTTAAATGTGTCTGAAAGAAATCCGTCCATCGCCACTCGCAGAGAGCGGTCTTTAAGAAAGCTCGACAGCCATGAACAAAATTGAACCGGCAGTACCGGTGGTAGATTGTAGATGTTGATGGACTGCATTGATGTTGGAGTTCAGTCCTCTTATATTGCAGAAGTCAATTTGGAAGTTGCTAATCTCGGGTCTTTTAACAACTCCAGTTTTCACACCATTTCCATTTAGAATATTATTCGAAGGACCCGCATGGCTACTGGACATGGTGGATGATTGAATAATCTCGCTTGATAAGGCGCCAGGACCCGCCCCCACCCGGAGATCCGATCGGGGGGCGTTTTTAACTCCGGAATTTATTGATCTTGGAACCATCATCACAGCATTTTTTGTATATTTCCCACCCTGGAAACCGGAGACATCGGCACAGTGACGAAACGTTAGCTCAAAGAGCAAATTCACGCCACCTAAGCCGATGCGATGGTATTTCACCGGGCGATGTCGGGTGAGCCAACATCTACCATCTTAAAAATAGCACCGGGTCCTCCGTGTCGGTTCCTGCAAACTTAGGTGGCGGTGCCGGAGTCATTCTCCTAGGCTTATCTATTAATTTTCAAAGGGGCCGTGGGAAAATTAAAAAAATATTTTGAAATCCCAAGGTATATTAGTGTCCTGGCACAGTTCGCCTTCGCTTCCTTCTTCAAGGGGCATATCCCTGGAAGTACCTCGGCTAGCTCTAGTCGCCATCTCAGGGGCGGCGATCTGTGTAGGGCAGTTTGAAACCGCCCCAGGTCCTGTCCTGGGGTCGGCCTCGGTAGTCATGAGCATGTCCTGGTTATCTTCGCCCTCAGCCATCAGGGCTGGAGGGGTTTCATTATGTAAAGCCATATTTCCGGCTATTTCGCTATTTGCCACGCTTGGCTTCTTCGCTGCCGACCTGGGGCAGGTTGTGCCCAGGTGGTAGGTCCTTGTATTTGTCTTTTAGGGTTCGGCACTAGATGCTGGAGGTCAGGCCTCGACGTCCAGCTCTTGGCGTCACTGATTTTCTACTATTTCAACTTATAATCACGTTGCCACGTGCTTTTCGCTTCTTGCCGACCTGGTGCAGATTATGCCCAGGTGGTATATACTCGTACACGCCTTCCTGGCGATGGCGTCCGCTGCTGCAGTTATGGCACAGTTAGTCCAAGGTTGACAACGTCGGCGATGACCGGTTCTCGTCGTACTTCTTCTTAAAATTAGTTTGCCGTTAGGTAATTCCTTCTTGCCGACCTGGTGCAGGTTATGCCCAGGTGGTAAACTCTCGTACACGCCTCCCTGGCGATGGCGTCCGCTGCTGCAGTTATGGCACAGTTAGTCCAAGGTTGGCAACGTCGGCGATGACCGGTTCTCGTCGTACTTCTTCTTAAAATTAAATTTCGGACCTGCCCGTACTCTAGGTACGAACGCCTCGGATCGGCTAGGAACCACTGTTTCCTCACAGTATCGGGCTCGACTACGGCGTCCTCCACCGGTGCTTCTTCAGCTACACCTTGCTTTTATCTTCAGGTTCACGTATGCCGCCTTGGCACACCCAGGTCTCGGAATCTCCAAGATCAACTGGCAATTCGCTTGGTGACGGTCGTCCAAAGAAAAAGACTTATACAGATTTTAAAGCCGGAACAAATGCTCAACTATTTCATGAGACACTTACTCATTTATGGTTCTGTACTGACTGGTCTCTCCCTTGAAAATCACTCAATTTATAGTTGTTTTCAAGGTCGAGTACCACAACACCCCCCCTCCGAAGAGCATATGTTACGGTATGTTTATTTAACCGTACTCATTTAGTACGATTATACATCATTTATAACAATAACAATAAAAATATCAAAGTCCATAAACAACACTATAAAAAAACCAAGTCCATATAAACATATTTAAAATCTCTTCCGTTTTCTTTCGTAGGAAGACTTCTCCTTCTCCTTAGAACGAGGCGATTCCTCAACCTCCATGGCTCTAGCTTCATCTGGTGGCTTCTCCTCAGGTGACCTGGTATAGGCCTCCTGTGGGTAGTTTTCTAGCGACCTGGGGGACTCCTCGGAGGCCTCAGGTGGCTTCTCTCTTGGCTGCCTCAATGTTGCTACGGCGACCTCGGGTTGAGGGGCCGTAGTTTTCTCCACGTCTGGTGGCTTCTTTTTAGGCTGCCTCAATGGTACCTCGGCGACCTCGGGCTGAGGGGCCGGAATTTCATGTGTTTCAGGGGGTTGGCCATGGAGCTGGACTTGTGCGGGAATTCTGGTAGGCACATATCTCCAGGGGATACCTTGCTGGTCATACTGGGTTTCCAAACTTGGAGGACATAGGTATAAATCAGTCACCGGTGGCTCTACAAAAGCCGCTATCGGGTCGGATTCTGGCAGTGGCGTACGTTTTACCGCGACTACCATCCACCCTAGATAATCTTCTCTTGGACGTTGGGTTTCTGGTCCATTCCTTAATTGTAAGTCCGTCAAAATTGGTTCTACTGGTTCCACCATCTCTGCAAGTGGTTGGTTACAACATGCAGCTGTGGCGGCCGTTGAGTCGAACAGTTCTTCCTCTTTAACTTCAAATTTGTCCTCAAATTCTGGGGGTGGCGAGATTATATCGATCTCGTCCTCTTGGACCACGTCTGGTGGCTCCAAAATTTCGCTTTTAATTCTCTCGTCTTCTTGGACCACGTCTGGTGGCTCCAAAACTTCGTACTTAGCTTTCTCCGCTTGTTGCAGCAATTGGTCAGCTGCACATTTCTTATCTTCTGCTTGTACCAGCGCTACACACATTCTTTTATTGAATTTCACGCCCTCCTCCGAGTCTGAAGTTGGGGGTGAGGCCTGACGCTGTCTAAGCCGTCTCTTCCGTCGGTATTGTTTACGGTCTCTTCGGATCTCCGTCATTGGTGACTCCTCATTTGTTACTGTATCTTCGTCGGTTGGAGTAGAATCGCTGACTGTTTCTTCGCTATCTTCCCTGGCGGCTGAAACTTTTGTTGATAAGTCGCTAATAGCCTGGCTTGTTGACTGAACCGGGTGTCGGTTTTCTGGATCTGCCAAGTCATCAACGCAGGAAATATAATCGTTGCTCCGGAAATTAAATAGCACCTTCTCTGGGTCCTCCATTTCTTCCTCTTCCTCAGTCATGTTCTCCTCTCCATTTCCCTCTCGAATTTCACACTCTTTACGTAGGAGATCTTGGTCATAGTCTTCATCATCCGCATGTAACGCGTACCACATTCCGTCTTTAAGAGCTTGACGTTTATAGTCTGCTCCTTGGGAAGGATGATCAATTTGGTATTGCATGGCGCGCATAATCATCGCTCCATGCCTATTAGTACCAGGCATTTCCACAGGTGATCCATCTGGGAATACAAACTTCGGCTTTTTTGGTTTAACCACGCTTGCTTGTTGCCTATTCGGATTCTGATTATCCCGTCTCTTCCATGTTCTACTACACTGTGGCCTATTTGGTGCTTGCGCCTGACCTCCCTGTTGTTGAGGTCTTCTTCCTTCATCCGGACAGTCTCTGCGTGAGTGGGCACCTCCACAGCCATAACATTGCAATCGGCCTTGGTAACCTCGACCGCCTTGATAGCCTCGATACTGTAACTGTCGATTTTCACCATCATCTCTGCTATTTTGAGTGTTAACATTCACTCTGGGTGCGGTGTACACCTCGGAACTTTTCCAATCCCGTTCCACCGTAATTGCAGCGTTTAACAGTTCCTCAGTGCTCTGACAGTTCCATGTACGTAACGCAGCTCGTAACGGACCGTTTAGCCTGCTCAGCAGTAGCGGCACCACTTCTTCTTCCTGCCATCTAGGGTTTATCCGTTGACAAATTTGCCTCTTGCGAATTAAAAATGCCTCCGCACCTTCTCCTTTAGCTTGGTCTTGGCCATACAGCTCGGCACGTAAGTGATTTACACATTCACTATTGTTGTATGCTCTGAGCACCGCCTCCTGCAATTGCCTCCAAGTAATTTGTCCTCCTGCATAAATCTTCATCCGGATGGCTGCTTGTCCCGTCATTTGCCTAATCGCCAGGTCCGTCCATTGGTATACCGGTGCTCCACTTTCTGTACAATATGTTTGCATGTTTTTTTTTTTTTTTTTTTTTTTTTTATGATAAGGCACAGCACTACAGGATAAATCCTTTATGGCGCTCTAGGAGCGGTGCGTGTGCGCAGGAAACGATTCACGTTGGTCTTGAATCTTTGGAGACTATACTCGTTGGGGAAGACGATCTCAGGGAGGTCGTTCCAGAGTGATGACGTTCTCCAGATGAAAGAATTTTGAAACAGTGTCGTTCGAGGGACACTAAGCTGAACCACGTACTGGTGGGCTGCAGTGGCTCGTCGTGTATTTCTACCATGCACCGCTCTGGGTGGTATTAAGCGGGCAACCTCAGTTGAACACTTGCCATGAAAATATTTGTAAAATAGACTCAAGTCGCCAACCTGCCTTCGATGTTCAAGGCTTTCCAGGTTGTTTGTCAGACTATGGTCACCGATCAAGCGAATGGCTCTTCTTTGAATGGAATCTAGCAATCTCAGGGTATGTTTAGGAGCAGAGCCCCAAATATGCGAACAGTACTCCAGTGATGGTCGAATTTGGGCTTTATAGAGCATCAAAAGTTGTTGGGGTGTATAGAGGTTCTTTGTTCGGAAAAGTACTCCAAGCTTTTGCGAGGCTGCCTTAGCAATGGCCGCAACGTGGCCATGCCAAGACATATGACTATCCAGATTTACGCCCAATAAATGAATTGATGAAGCCAAGGGAATTGAGTGTCCCGCCATAACTATATCCGGTTCTTCAACATTAACTTTTTTAGAAAAAACTGCCGCCTGGGTCTTTTTAGCGTTAAATTCTACTTGGTTACTGTCACCCCAAGACAAAATTTCTTCCAGGTCTTTGTTGAGATGTGAGACCTCTTGCTGCCTATAGAGATGTGCATTAGCAGCCGATGTCCGAGCATCCAAAGTAAAAGTTGAAACAAGTGTGCTGTTATCAGCGAAGCTATATATAGGATTTTTAGTTTTTTCCAAAAGATCGTTAATGTATAGTAAGAAAAGGGTGGGCGACAATATAGAACCTTGAGGGACTCCGGCGTTGATGTTAAATGTGTCTGAAAGAAATCCGTCCATCGCCACTCGCAGAGAGCGGTCTTTAAGAAAGCTCGACAGCCATGAACAAAATTGAACCGGCAGTACCGGTGGTAGATTGTAGATGTTGATGGACTGCATTGATGTTGGAGTTCAGTCCTCTTATATTGCAGAAGTCAATTTGGAAGTTGCTAATCTCGGGTCTTTTAACAACTCCAGTTTTCACACCATTTCCATTTAGAATATTATTCGAAGGACCCGCATGGCTACTGGACATGGTGGATGATTGAATAATCTCGCTTGATAAGGCGCCAGGACCCGCCCCCACCCGGAGATCCGATCGGGGGGCGTTTTTAACTCCGGAATTTATTGATCTTGGAACCATCATCACAGCATTTTTTGTATATTTCCCACCCTGGAAACCGGAGACATCGGCACAGTGACGAAACGTTAGCTCAAAGAGCAAATTCACGCCTCCTAAGCCGATGCGATGGTATTTCACCGGGCGATGTCGGGTGAGCCAACATCTACCATCTTAAAAATAGCACCGGGTCCTCCGTGTCGGTTCCTGCAAACTTAGGTGGCGGTGCCGGAGTCATTCTCCTAGGCTTATCTATTAATTGCCCTATGGACTGGGCTAACCCTTCCATAGTTTTCCACCTTAACGCTTCTATGGCTTGCCAATCTTGTCCTGGCTCCGTTGGTTGTTCATTTAACGGTGGGAGCACCATTTCCTTAATTTTCTCCTCATACTTTTGCTTCTGCCGGACTTCATCCGGGGTTCGCCATGCCAGAGGACTTCATCGAACTATGGCATGGCCCCCTCCATGGGAGGGGGGTAATAGCCTGGGAAGACCCGGCTGATAAATTAGTTTATGTTTATTTTTGTAATTAAATGTTTAAAATTAATTTTTATGTTTCATTTCAAAGGGGCCGTGGGAAAATTAAAAAAATATTTTGAAATCCCAAGGTATATTAGTGTCCTGGCACAGTTCGCCTTCGCTTCCTTCTTCAAGGGGCATATCCCTGGAAGTACCTCGGCTAGCTCTAGTCGCCATCTCAGGGGCGGCGATCTGTGTAGGGCAGTTTGAAACCGCCCCAGGTCCTGTCCTGGGGTCGGCCTCGGTAGTCATGAGCATGTCCTGGTTATCTTCGCCCTCAGCCATCAGGGCTGGAGGGGTTTCATTATGTAAAGCCATATTTCCGGCTATTTCGCTATTTGCCACGCTTGGCTTCTTCGCTGCCGACCTGGGGCAGGTTGTGCCCAGGTGGTAGGTCCTTGTATTTGTCTTTTAGGGTTCGGCACTAGATGCTGGAGGTCAGGCCTCGACGTCCAGCTCTTGGCGTCACTGATTTTCTACTATTTCAACTTATAATCACGTTGCCACGTGCTTTTCGCTTCTTGCCGACCTGGTGCAGATTATGCCCAGGTGGTATATACTCGTACACGCCTCCCTGGCGATGGCGTCCGCTGCTGCAGTTATGGCACAGTTAGTCCAAGGTTGACAACGTCGGCGATGACCGGTTCTCGTCGTACTTCTTCTTAAAATTAGTTTGCCGTTAGGTAATTCCTTCTTGCCGACCTGGTGCAGGTTATGCCCAGGTGGTAAACTCTCGTACACGCCTCCCTGGCGATGGCGTCCGCTGCTGCAGTTATGGCACAGTTAGTCCAAGGTTGGCAACGTCGGCGATGACCGGTTCTCGTCGTACTTCTTCTTAAAATTAAATTTCGGACCTGCCCGTACTCTAGGTACGAACGCCTCGGATCGGCTAGGAACCACTGTTTCCTCACAGTATCGGGCTCGACTACGGCGTCCTCCACCGGTGCTTCTTCAGCTACACCTTGCTTTTATCTTCAGGTTCACGTATGCCGCCTTGGCACACCCAGGTCTCGGAATCTCCAAGATCAACTGGCAATTCGCTTGGTGACGGTCGTCCAAAGAAAAAGACTTATACAGATTTTAAAGCCGGAACAAATGCTCAACTATTTCATGAGACACTTACTCATTTATGGTTCTGTACTGACTGGTCTCTCCCTTGAAAATCACTCAATTTATAGTTGTTTTCAAGGTCGAGTACCACAACACCCCACCTCCGAAGAGCATATGTTACGGTATGTTTATTTAACCGTACTCATTTAGTACGATTATACATCATTTATAACAATAACAATAAAAATAACAAAGTCCATAAACAACACCATAGGATAGGATAGGATAGGATAGGATAGGATAGGATAGGATAGGATAGGATAGGATAGGATAGGATAGGATAGGATAGGATAGGATAGGATAGGATAGGATAGGATAGGATAGGATAGGATAGGATAGGATAGGATAGGATAGGATAGGATAGGATAGGATAGGATAGGATAGGATAGGATAGGATAGGATAGGATAGGATAGGATAGGATAGGATAGGATAGGATAGGATAGGATAGGATAGGATAGGATAGGATAGGATAGGATAGGATAGGATAGGATAGGATAGGATAGGATAGGATAGGATAGGATAGGATAGGATAGGATAGGATAGGATAGGATAGGATAGGATAGGATAGGATAGGATAGGATAGGATAGGATAGGATAGGATAGGATAGGATAGGATAGGATAGGATAGGATAGGATAGGATAGGATAGGATAGGATAGGATAGGATAGGATAGGATAGGATAGGATAGGATAGGATAGGATAGGATAGGATAGGATAGGATAGGATAGGATAGGATAGGATAGGATAGGATAGGATAGGATAGGATAGGATAGGATAGGATAGGATAGGATAGGATAGGATAGGATAGGATAGGATAGGATAGGATAGGATAGGATAGGATAGGATAGGATAGGATAGGATAGGATAGGATAGGATAGGATAGGATAGGATAGGATAGGATAGGATAGGATAGGATAGGATAGGATAGGATAGGATAGGATAGGATAGGATAGGATAGGATAGGATAGGATAGGATAGGATAGGATAGGATAGGATAGGATAGGATAGGATAGGATAGGATAGGATAGGATAGGATAGGATAGGATAGGATAGGATAGGATAGGATAGGATAGGATAGGATAGGATAGGATAGGATAGGATAGGATAGGATAGGATAGGATAGGATAGGATAGGATAGGATAGGATAGGATAGGATAGGATAGGATAGGATAGGATAGGATAGGATAGGATAGGATAGGATAGGATAGGATAGGATAGGATAGGATAGGATAGGATAGGATAGGATAGGATAGGATAGGATAGGATAGGATAGGATAGGATAGGATAGGATAGGATAGGATAGGATAGGATAGGATAGGATAGGATAGGATAGGATAGGATAGGATAGGATAGGATAGGATAGGATAGGATAGGATAGGATAGGATAGGATAGGATAGGATAGGATAGGATAGGATAGGATAGGATAGGATAGGATAGGATAGGATAGGATAGGATAGGATAGGATAGGATAGGATAGGATAGGATAGGATAGGATAGGATAGGATAGGATAGGATAGGATAGGATAGGATAGGATAGGATAGGATAGGATAGGATAGGATAGGATAGGATAGGATAGGATAGGATAGGATAGGATAGGATAGGATAGGATAGGATAGGATAGGATAGGATAGGATAGGATAGGATAGGATAGGATAGGATAGGATAGGATAGGATAGGATAGGATAGGATAGGATAGGATAGGATAGGATAGGATAGGATAGGATAGGATAGGATAGGATAGGATAGGATAGGATAGGATAGGATAGGATAGGATAGGATAGGATAGGATAGGATAGGATAGGATAGGATAGGATAGGATAGGATAGGATAGGATAGGATAGGATAGGATAGGATAGGATAGGATAGGATAGGATAGGATAGGATAGGATAGGATAGGATAGGATAGGATAGGATAGGATAGGATAGGATAGGATAGGATAGGATAGGATAGGATAGGATAGGATAGGATAGGATAGGATAGGATAGGATAGGATAGGATAGGATAGGATAGGATAGGATAGGATAGGATAGGATAGGATAGGATACATATTTCATAATTTTCATCCGGGGTTCGCCATGCCAGAGGACTTCATCGAACTATGGCATGGCCCCCTTCATGGGAGGGGGGTAATAGCCTGGGAAGACCCGGCTGATAAATTAGTTTATGTTTATTTTTGTAATTAAATGTTTAAAATTAATTTTTATGTTTCATTTCAAAGGGGCCGTGGGAAAATTAAAAAAATATTTTGAAATCCCAAGGTATATTAGTGTCCTGGCACAGTTCGCCTTCGCTTCCTTCTTCAAGGGGCATATCCTGGGGGGTAATAGCCTGGGAAGACCCGGCTGATAAATTAGTTTATGTTTATTTTTGTAATTAAATGTTTAAAATTAATTTTTATGTTTCATTTTGAAGCGCTCACACACGTCCACCTTCCCAGGTAGCTCCGACGCATGCGCACTTCAGTTTAAAATTCGCTGACGATCAGCTAGTTCAACATAAACTTCTTTTTCTTCGTTTTCACCCAGCATTCCCCACGGCTGTATATCTTCACACCACGACCAGAGATCCTCTTCTTCAGGCTTCGTTGTGATTTACACATTCACTATTGTTGTATGCTCTGAGCACCGCCTCCTGCAATTGCCTCCAAGTAATTTCTCCTCCTGCATAAATCTTCATCCGGATGGCTGCTTGTCCCGTCATTTGCCTAATCGCCAGGTCCGTCCATTGGTATACCGGTGCTCCACTTTCTGTACAATATGTTTGCATGTGTTTTAAAAATAGCACCGGGTCCTCCGTGTCGGTTCCTGCAAACTTAGGTGGCGGTGCCGGAGTCATTCTCCTGGGCTTATCTATTAATTGCCCTATGGACTGGGCTAACCCTTCCATAGTTTTCCACCTTAACGCTTCTATGGCTTGCCAATCTTGTCCTGGCTCCGTTGGTTGTGCATTTAACGGTGGGAGCACCATTTCCTTAATTTTCTCCTCATACTTTTGCTTCTGCCGGACTCCCCCTTGAGTTGGTTAATTTTCTCCTCATACTTTTGCTTCTGCCGGACTCCCCCTTGAGTTGGCGGAATTTGCCGACTTAACGGTGGCAGCGCCGGACCTCTAGGTTTGTCCTCATAGCTTGGCCTTTTCAGTTCTTCATCCAAACTAGGTGGCATCCGCCGTTCTTCAGGTGGCGTATCTTTTCGTGAAATTCTTCTTCGAATTTCTTTCATCATAAACGATGCTTCTTGATTACAAGGTATTTGCTCGTCTATTGTTGTGTCTTCGGACTCATCATCCGAGTCTTCTTCAGACTCGCTACGAATCTCTACGTCCATTCTGTATTTTTCCTCCCATAATCGGCGTTTCGCTCTTGTATTAAAAGCTGGGCATTCCATGGGTAGGTACGCAAATGATTTACGATCGCTTAAGCCAAAGGGCCTAACGTCGTCACAGGGTTCTTTGTTACTCTTGTTGTCTGAGTAAGTCATCGAGTTGGGCGCCATGTCCTGGCACAGTTCGCCTTCGCTTCCTTCTTCAAGGGGCATATCCCTGGAAGTACCTCGGCTAGCTCTAGTCGCCATCTCAGGGGCGGCGATCTGTGTAGGGCAGTTTGAAACCGCCCCAGATCCTGTCCTGGGGTCGGCCTCGGTAGTCATGAGCATGTCCTGGTTATCTTCGCCCTCAGCCATCAGGGCTGGAGGGGTTTCATTATGTAAAGCCATATTTCCGGCTATTTCGCTATTTGCCACGCTTGGCTTCTTCGCTGCCGACCTGGGGCAGGTTGTGCCCAGGTGGTAGGTCCTTGTATTTGTCTTTTAGGGTTCGGCACTAGATGCTGGAGGTCAGGCCTCGACGTCCAGCTCTTGGCGTCACTGATTTTCTACTATTTCAACTTATAATCACGTTGCCACGTGCTTTTCGCTTCTTGCCGACCTGGTGCAGATTATGCCCAGGTGGTATATACTCGTACATGCCTCCCTGGCGATGGCGTCCGCTGCTGCAGTTATGGCACAGTTAGTTCAAGGTTGGCAACGTCGGCGATGACCGGTTCTCGTCGTACTTCTTCTTAAAATTAGTTTGCCGTTAGGTAATTCCTTCTTGCCGACCTGGTGCAGGTTATGCCCAGGTGGTAAACTCTCGTACACGCCTCCCTGGCGATGGCGTCCGCTGCTGCAGTTATGGCACAGTTAGTCCAAGGTTGGCAACGTCGGCGATGACCGGTTCTCGTCGTACTTCTTCTTAAAATTAAATTTCGGACCTGCCCGTACTCTAGGTACGAACGCCTCGGATCGGCTAGGAACCACTGTTTCCTCACAGTATCGGGCTCGACTACGGCGTCTTCCACCGGTGCTTCTTCAGCTACACCTTGCTTTTATCTTCAGGTTCACGTATGCCGCCTTGGCACACCCAGGTCTCTGAATCTCTAAGATCAACTGGCAATTCGCTTGGTGACGGTCGTCCAAAGAAAAAGACTTATACAGATTTTAAAGCCGGAACAAATGCTCAACTATTTCATGAGACACTTACTCATTTATGGTTCTGTACTGACTGGTCTCTCCCTTGAAAATCACTCAATTTATAGTTGTTTTCAAGGTCGAGTACCACAACACCCCCCCTCCGAAGAGCATATGTTACGGTATGTTTATTTAACCGTACTCATTTAGTACGATTATACATCATTTATAACAATAACAATAAAAATAACAAAGTCCATAAACAACACCATAGGATAGGATAGGAGAGGATAGGATAGGATAGGATAGGATAGGATAGGATATGATATGATATACATATTTCATAATTTTCATCCGGGGTTCGCCATGCCAGAGGACTTCATCGAACTATGGCATGGCCCCCTCCATGGGAGGGGGGTAATAGCCTGGGAAGACCCGGCTGATAAATTAGTTTGTTTATTTTTGTAATTAAATGTTTAAAATTAATTTTTATGTTTCATTTCAAAGGGGCCGTGGGAAAATTAAAAAAAATATTTTGAAATCCCAAGGTATATTAGTGTCCTGGCACAGTTCGCCTTCGCTTCCTTCTTCAAGGGGCATATCCCTGGAAGTACCTCGGCTAGCTCTAGTCGCCATCTCAGGGGCGGCGATCTGTGTAGGGCAGTTTGAAACCGCCCCAGGTCCTGTCCTGGGGTCGGCCTCGGTAGTCATGAGCATGTCCTGGTTATCTTCGCCCTCAGCCATCAGGGCTGGAGGGGTTTCATTATGTAAAGCCATATTTCCGGCTATTTCGCTATTTGCCACGCTTGGCTTCTTCGCTGCCGACCTGGGGCAGGTTGTGCCCAGGTGGTAGGTCCTTGTATTTGTCTTTTAGGGTTCGGCACTAGATGCTGGAGGTCAGGCCTCGACGTCCAGCTCTTGGCGTCACTGATTTTCTACTATTTCAACTTATAATCACGTTGCCACGTGCTTTTCGCTTCTTGCCGACCTGGTGCAGATTATGCCCAGGTGGTATATACTCGTACACGCCTCCCTGGCGATGGCGTCCGCTGCTGCAGTTATGGCACAGTTAGTCCAAGGTTGGCAACGTCGGCGATGACCGGTTCTCGTCGTACTTCTTCTTAAAATTAGTTTGCCGTTAGGTAATTCCTTCTTGCCGACCTGGTGCAGGTTATGCCCAGGTGGTAAACTCTCGTACACGCCTCCCTGGCGATGGCGTCCGCTGCTGCAGTTATGGCACAGTTAGTCCAAGGTTGGCAACGTCGGCGATGACCGGTTCTCGTCGTACTTCTTCTTAAAATTAAATTTCGGACCTGCCCGTACTCTAGGTACGAACGCCTCGGATCGGCTAGGAACCACTGTTTCCTCACAGTATCGGGCTCGACTACGGCGTCCTCCACCGGTGCTTCTTCAGCTACACCTTGCTTTTATCTTCAGGTTCACGTATGCCGCCTTGGCACACCCAGGTCTCGGAATCTCCAAGATCAACTGGCAATTCGCTTGGTGACGGTCGTCCAAAGAAAAAGACTTATACAGATTTTAAAGCCGGAACAAATGCTCAACTATTTCATGAGACACTTACTCATTTATGGTTCTGTACTGACTGGTCTCTCCCTTGAAAATCACTCAATTTATAGTTGTTTTCAAGGTCGAGTACCACAACACCCCCCCTCCGAAGAGCATATGTTACGGTATGTTTATTTAACCGTACTCATTTAGTACGATTATACATCATTTATAACAATAACAATAAAAATATCAAAGTCCATAAACAACACTATAAAAAAACCAAGTCATATAAACATATTTAAAATCTCTTCCGTTTTCTTTCGTAGGAAGACTTCTCCTTCTCCTTAGAACGAGGCGATTCCTCAACCTCCATGGCTCTAGCTTCATCTGGTGGCTTCTCCTCAGGTGACCTGGTATAGGCCTCCTGTGGGTAGTTTTCTAGCGACCTGGGGGACTCCTCGGAGGCCTCAGGTGGCTTCTCTCTTGGCTGCCTCAATGTTGCTACGGCGACCTCGGGTTGAGGGGCCGTAGTTTTCTCCACGTCTGGTGGCTTCTTTTTAGGCTGCCTCAATGGTACCTCGGCGACCTCGGGCTGAGGGGCCGGAATTTCATGTGTTTCAGGGGGTTGGCCATGGAGCTGGACTTGTGCGGGAATTCTGGTAGGCACATATCTCCAGGGGATACCTTGCTGGTCATACTGGGTTTCCAAACTTGGAGGACATAGGTATAAATCAGTCACCGGTGGCTCTACAAAAGCCGCTATCGGGTCGGATTCTGGCAGTGGCGTACGTTTTACCGCGACTACCATCCACCCTAGATAATCTTCTCTTGGACGTTGGGTTTCTGGTCCATTCCTTAATTGTAAGTCCGTCAAAATTGGTTCTACTGGTTCCACCATCTCTGCAAGTGGTTGGTTACAACATGCAGCTGTGGCGGCCGTTGAGTCGAACAGTTCTTCCTCTTTAACTTCAAATTTGTCCTCAAATTCTGGGGGTGGCGAGATTATATCGATCTCGTCCTCTTGGACCACGTCTGGTGGCTCCAAAATTTCGCTTTTAATTCTCTCGTCTTCTTGGACCACGTCTGGTGGCTCCAAAACTTCGTACTTAGCTTTCTCCGCTTGTTGCAGCAATTGGTCAGCTGCACATTTCTTATCTTCTGCTTGTACCAGCGCTACACACATTCTTTTATTGAATTTCACGCCCTCCTCCGAGTCTGAAGTTGGGGGTGAGGCCTGACGCTGTCTAAGCCGTCTCTTCCGTCGGTATTGTTTACGGTCTCTTCGGATCTCCGTCATTGGTGACTCCTCATTTGTTACTGTATCTTCGTCGGTTGGAGTAGAATCGCTGACTGTTTCTTCGCTATCTTCCCTGGCGGCTGAAACTTTTGTTGATAAGTCGCTAATAGCCTGGCTTGTTGACTGAACCGGGTGTCGGTTTTCTGGATCTGCCAAGTCATCAACGCAGGAAATATAATCGTTGCTCCGGAAATTAAATAGCACCTTCTCTGGGTCCTCCATTTCTTCCTCTTCCTCAGTCATGTTCTCCTCTCCATTTCCCTCTCGAATTTCACACTCTTTACGTAGGAGATCTTGGTCATAGTCTTCATCATCCGCATGTAACGCGTACCACATTCCGTCTTTAAGAGCTTGACGTTTATAGTCTGCTCCTTGGGAAGGATGATCAATTTGGTATTGCATGGCGCGCATAATCATCGCTCCATGCCTATTAGTACCAGGCATTTCCACAGGTGATCCATCTGGGAATACAAACTTCGGCTTTTTTGGTTTAACCACGCTTGCTTGTTGCCTATTCGGATTCTGATTATCCCGTCTCTTCCATGTTCTACTACACTGTGGCCTATTTGGTGCTTGCGCCTGACCTCCCTGTTGTTGAGGTCTTCTTCCTTCATCCGGACAGTCTCTGCGTGAGTGGGCACCTCCACAGCCATAACATTGCAATCGGCCTTGGTAACCTCGACCGCCTTGATAGCCTCGATACTGTAACTGTCGATTTTCACCATCATCTCTGCTATTTTGAGTGTTAACATTCACTCTGGGTGCGGTGTACACCTCGGAACTTTTCCAATCCCGTTCCACCGTAATTGCAGCGTTTAACAGTTCCTCAGTGCTCTGACAGTTCCATGTACGTAACGCAGCTCGTAACGGACCGTTTAGCCTGCTCAGCAGTAGCGGCACCACTTCTTCTTCCTGCCATCTAGGGTTTATCCGTTGACAAATTTGCCTCTTGCGAATTAAAAATGCCTCCGCACCTTCTCCTTTAGCTTGGTCTTGGCCATACAGCTCTGCACGTAAGTGATTTACACATTCACTATTGTTGTATGCTCTGAGCACCGCCTCCTGCAATTGCCTCCAAGTAATTTGTCCTCCTGCATAAATCTTCATCCGGATGGCTGCTTGTCCCGTCATTTGCCTAATCGCCAGGTCCGTCCATTGGTATACCGGTGCTCCACTTTCTGTACAATATGTTTGCATGTTTTTTTTTTTTTTTTTTTTTTTTTTATGATAAGGCACAGCACTACAGGATAAATCCTTTATGGCGCTCTAGGAGCGGTGCGTGTGCGCAGGAAACGATTCACGTTGGTCTTGAATCTTTGGAGACTATACTCGTTGGGGAAGACGATCTCAGGGAGGTCGTTCCAGAGTGATGACGTTCTCCAGATGAAAGAATTTTGAAACAGTGTCGTTCGAGGGACACTAAGCTGAACCACGTACTGGTGGGCTGCAGTGGCTCGTCGTGTATTTCTACCATGCACCGCTCTGGGTGGTATTAAGCGGGCAACCTCAGTTGAACACTTGCCATGAAAATATTTGTAAAATAGACTCAAGTCGCCAACCTGCCTTCGATGTTCAAGGCTTTCCAGGTTGTTTGTCAGACTATGGTCACCGATCAAGCGAATGGCTCTTCTTTGAATGGAATCTAGCAATCTCAGGGTATGTTTAGGAGCAGAGCCCCAAATATGCGAACAGTACTCCAGTGATGGTCGAATTTGGGCTTTATAGAGCATCAAAAGTTGTTGGGGTGTATAGAGGTTCTTTGTTCGGAAAAGTACTCCAAGCTTTTGCGAGGCTGCCTTAGCAATGGCCGCAACGTGGCCATGCCAAGACATATGACTATCCAGATTTACGCCCAATAAATGAATTGATGAAGCCAAGGGAATTGAGTGTCCCGCCATAACTATATCCGGTTCTTCAACATTAACTTTTTTAGAAAAAACTGCCGCCTGGGTCTTTTTAGCGTTAAATTCTACTTGGTTACTGTCACCCCAAGACAAAATTTCTTCCAGGTCTTTGTTGAGATGTGAGACCTCTTGCTGCCTATAGAGATGTGCATTAGCAGCCGATGTCCGAGCATCCAAAGTAAAAGTTGAAACAAGTGTGCTGTTATCAGCGAAGCTATATATAGGATTTTTAGTTTTTTCCAAAAGATCGTTAATGTATAGTAAGAAAAGGGTGGGCGACAATATAGAACCTTGAGGGACTCCGGCGTTGATGTTAAATGTGTCTGAAAGAAATCCGTCCATCGCCACTCGCAGAGAGCGGTCTTTAAGAAAGCTCGACAGCCATGAACAAAATTGAACCGGCAGTACCGGTGGTAGATTGTAGATGTTGATGGACTGCATTGATGTTGGAGTTCAGTCCTCTTATATTGCAGAAGTCAATTTGGAAGTTGCTAATCTCGGGTCTTTTAACAACTCCAGTTTTCACACCATTTCCATTTAGAATATTATTCGAAGGACCCGCATGGCTACTGGACATGGTGGATGATTGAATAATCTCGCTTGATAAGGCGCCAGGACCCGCCCCCACCCGGAGATCCGATCGGGGGGCGTTTTTAACTCCGGAATTTATTGATCTTGGAACCATCATCACAGCATTTTTTGTATATTTCCCACCCTGGAAACCGGAGACATCGGCACAGTGACGAAACGTTAGCTCAAAGAGCAAATTCACGCCACCTAAGCCGATGCGATGGTATTTCACCGGGCGATGTCGGGTGAGCCAACATCTACCATCTTAAAAATAGCACCGGGTCCTCCGTGTCGGTTCCTGCAAACTTAGGTGGCGGTGCCGGAGTCATTCTCCTAGGCTTATCTATTAATTGCCCTATGGACTGGGCTAACCCTTCCATAGTTTTCCACCTTAACGCTTCTATGGCTTGCCAATCTTGTCCTGGCTCCGTTGGTTGTTCATTTAACGGTGGGAGCACCATTTCCTTAATTTTCTCCTCATACTTTTGCTTCTGCCGGACTTCATCCGGGGTTCGCCATGCCAGAGGACTTCATCGAACTATGGCATGGCCCCCTCCATGGGAGGGGGGTAATAGCCTGGGAAGACCCGGCTGATAAATTAGTTTATGTTTATTTTTGTAATTAAATGTTTAAAATTAATTTTTATGTTTCATTTCAAAGGGGCCGTGGGAAAATTAAAAAAATATTTTGAAATCCCAAGGTATATTAGTGTCCTGGCACAGTTCGCCTTCGCTTCCTTCTTCAAGGGGCATATCCCTGGAAGTACCTCGGCTAGCTCTAGTCGCCATCTCAGGGGCGGCGATCTGTGTAGGGCAGTTTGAAACCGCCCCAGGTCCTGTCCTGGGGTCGGCCTCGGTAGTCATGAGCATGTCCTGGTTATCTTCGCCCTCAGCCATCAGGGCTGGAGGGGTTTCATTATGTAAAGCCATATTTCCGGCTATTTCGCTATTTGCCACGCTTGGCTTCTTCGCTGCCGACCTGGGGCAGGTTGTGCCCAGGTGGTAGGTCCTTGTATTTGTCTTTTAGGGTTCGGCACTAGATGCTGGAGGTCAGGCCTCGACGTCCAGCTCTTGGCGTCACTGATTTTCTACTATTTCAACTTATAATCACGTTGCCACGTGCTTTTCGCTTCTTGCCGACCTGGTGCAGATTATGCCCAGGTGGTATATACTCGTACACGCCTTCCTGGCGATGGCGTCCGCTGCTGCAGTTATGGCACAGTTAGTCCAAGGTTGACAACGTCGGCGATGACCGGTTCTCGTCGTACTTCTTCTTAAAATTAGTTTGCCGTTAGGTAATTCCTTCTTGCCGACCTGGTGCAGGTTATGCCCAGGTGGTAAACTCTCGTACACGCCTCCCTGGCGATGGCGTCCGCTGCTGCAGTTATGGCACAGTTAGTCCAAGGTTGGCAACGTCGGCATATGTTTGCATGTGTTTTAAAAATAGCACCGGGTCCTCCGTGTCGGTTCCTGCAAACTTAGGTGGCGGTGCCGGAGTCATTCTCCTGGGCTTATCTATTAATTGCCCTATGGACTGGGCTAACCCTTCCATAGTTTTCCACCTTAACGCTTCTATGGCTTGCCAATCTTGTCCTGGCTCCGTTGGTTGTGCATTTAACGGTGGGAGCACCATTTCCTTAATTTTCTCCTCATACTTTTGCTTCTGCCGGACTCCCCCTTGAGTTGGCGGAATTTGCCGACTTAACGGTGGCAGCGCCGGACCTCTAGGTTTGTCCTCATAGCTTGGCCTTTTCAGTTCTTCATCCAAACTAGGTGGCATCCGCCGTTCTTCAGGTGGCGTATCTTTTCGTGAAATTCTTCTTCGAATTTCTTTCATCATAAACGATGCTTCTTGATTACAAGGTATTTGCTCGTCTATTGTTGTGTCTTCGGACTCATCATCCGAGTCTTCTTCAGACTCGCTACGAATCTCTACGTCCATTCTGTATTTTTCCTCCCATAATCGGCGTTTCGCTCTTGTATTAAAAGCTGGGCATTCCATGGGTAGGTACGCAAATGATTTACGATCGCTTAAGCCAAAGGGCCTAACGTCGTCACAGGGTTCTTTGTTACTCTTGTTGTCTGAGTAAGTCATCGAGTTGGGCGCCATGTCCTGGCACAGTTCGCCTTCGCTTCCTTCTTCAAGGGGCATATCCCTGGAAGTACCTCGGCTAGCTCTAGTCGCCATCTCAGGGGCGGCGATCTGTGTAGGGCAGTTTGAAACCGCCCCAGATCCTGTCCTGGGGTCGGCCTCGGTAGTCATGAGCATGTCCTGGTTATCTTCGCCCTCAGCCATCAGGGCTGGAGGGGTTTCATTATGTAAAGCCATATTTCCGGCTATTTCGCTATTTGCCACGCTTGGCTTCTTCGCTGCCGACCTGGGGCAGGTTGTGCCCAGGTGGTAGGTCCTTGTATTTGTCTTTTAGGGTTCGGCACTAGATGCTGGAGGTCAGGCCTCGACGTCCAGCTCTTGGCGTCACTGATTTTCTACTATTTCAACTTATAATCACGTTGCCACGTGCTTTTCGCTTCTTGCCGACCTGGTGCAGATTATGCCCAGGTGGTATATACTCGTACATGCCTCCCTGGCGATGGCGTCCGCTGCTGCAGTTATGGCACAGTTAGTCCAAGGTTGGCAACGTCGGCGATGACCGGTTCTCGTCGTACTTCTTCTTAAAATTAGTTTGCCGTTAGGTAATTCCTTCTTGCCGACCTGGTGCAGGTTATGCCCAGGTGGTAAACTCTCGTACACGCCTCCCTGGCGATGGCGTCCGCTGCTGCAGTTATGGCACAGTTAGTCCAAGGTTGGCAACGTCGGCGATGACCGGTTCTCGTCGTACTTCTTCTTAAAATTAAATTTCGGACCTGCCCGTACTCTAGGTACGAACGCCTCGGATCGGCTAGGAACCACTGTTTCCTCACAGTATCGGGCTCGACTACGGCGTCTTCCACCGGTGCTTCTTCAGCTACACCTTGCTTTTATCTTCAGGTTCACGTATGCCGCCTTGGCACACCCAGGTCTCTGAATCTCTAAGATCAACTGGCAATTCGCTTGGTGACGGTCGTCCAAAGAAAAAGACTTATACAGATTTTAAAGCCGGAACAAATGCTCAACTATTTCATGAGACACTTACTCATTTATGGTTCTGTACTGACTGGTCTCTCCCTTGAAAATCACTCAATTTATAGTTGTTTTCAAGGTCGAGTACCACAACACCCCCCCTCCGAAGAGCATATGTTACGGTATGTTTATTTAACCGTACTCATTTAGTACGATTATACATCATTTATAACAATAACAATAAAAATAACAAAGTCCATAAACAACACCATAGGATAGGATAGGAGAGGATAGGATAGGATAGGATAGGATAGGATAGGATATGATATGATATACATATTTCATAATTTTCATCCGGGGTTCGCCATGCCAGAGGACTTCATCGAACTATGGCATGGCCCCCTCCAACACTATAAAAAAACCAAGTCCATATAAACATATTTAAAATCTCTTCCGTTTTCTTTCGTAGGAAGACTTCTCCTTCTCCTTAGAACGAGGCGATTCCTCAACCTCCATGGCTCTAGCTTCATCTGGTGGCTTCTCCTCAGGTGACCTGGTATAGGCCTCCTGTGGGTAGTTTTCTAGCGACCTGGGGGACTCCTCGGAGGCCTCAGGTGGCTTCTCTCTTGGCTGCCTCAATGTTGCTACGGCGACCTCGGGTTGAGGGGCCGTAGTTTTCTCCACGTCTGGTGGCTTCTTTTTAGGCTGCCTCAATGGTACCTCGGCGACCTCGGGCTGAGGGGCCGGAATTTCATGTGTTTCAGGGGGTTGGCCATGGAGCTGGACTTGTGCGGGAATTCTGGTAGGCACATATCTCCAGGGGATACCTTGCTGGTCATACTGGGTTTCCAAACTTGGAGGACATAGGTATAAATCAGTCACCGGTGGCTCTACAAAAGCCGCTATCGGGTCGGATTCTGGCAGTGGCGTACGTTTTACCGCGACTACCATCCACCCTAGATAATCTTCTCTTGGACGTTGGGTTTCTGGTCCATTCCTTAATTGTAAGTCCGTCAAAATTGGTTCTACTGGTTCCACCATCTCTGCAAGTGGTTGGTTACAACATGCAGCTGTGGCGGCCGTTGAGTCGAACAGTTCTTCCTCTTTAACTTCAAATTTGTCCTCAAATTCTGGGGGTGGCGAGATTATATCGATCTCGTCCTCTTGGACCACGTCTGGTGGCTCCAAAATTTCGCTTTTAATTCTCTCGTCTTCTTGGACCACGTCTGGTGGCTCCAAAACTTCGTACTTAGCTTTCTCCGCTTGTTGCAGCAATTGGTCAGCTGCACATTTCTTATCTTCTGCTTGTACCAGCGCTACACACATTCTTTTATTGAATTTCACGCCCTCCTCCGAGTCTGAAGTTGGGGGTGAGGCCTGACGCTGTCTAAGCCGTCTCTTCCGTCGGTATTGTTTACGGTCTCTTCGGATCTCCGTCATTGGTGACTCCTCATTTGTTACTGTATCTTCGTCGGTTGGAGTAGAATCGCTGACTGTTTCTTCGCTATCTTCCCTGGCGGCTGAAACTTTTGTTGATAAGTCGCTAATAGCCTGGCTTGTTGACTGAACCGGGTGTCGGTTTTCTGGATCTGCCAAGTCATCAACGCAGGAAATATAATCGTTGCTCCGGAAATTAAATAGCACCTTCTCTGGGTCCTCCATTTCTTCCTCTTCCTCAGTCATGTTCTCCTCTCCATTTCCCTCTCGAATTTCACACTCTTTACGTAGGAGATCTTGGTCATAGTCTTCATCATCCGCATGTAACGCGTACCACATTCCGTCTTTAAGAGCTTGACGTTTATAGTCTGCTCCTTGGGAAGGATGATCAATTTGGTATTGCATGGCGCGCATAATCATCGCTCCATGCCTATTAGTACCAGGCATTTCCACAGGTGATCCATCTGGGAATACAAACTTCGGCTTTTTTGGTTTAACCACGCTTGCTTGTTGCCTATTCGGATTCTGATTATCCCGTCTCTTCCATGTTCTACTACACTGTGGCCTATTTGGTGCTTGCGCCTGACCTCCCTGTTGTTGAGGTCTTCTTCCTTCATCCGGACAGTCTCTGCGTGAGTGGGCACCTCCACAGCCATAACATTGCAATCGGCCTTGGTAACCTCGACCGCCTTGATAGCCTCGATACTGTAACTGTCGATTTTCACCATCATCTCTGCTATTTTGAGTGTTAACATTCACTCTGGGTGCGGTGTACACCTCGGAACTTTTCCAATCCCGTTCCACCGTAATTGCAGCGTTTAACAGTTCCTCAGTGCTCTGACAGTTCCATGTACGTAACGCAGCTCGTAACGGACCGTTTAGCCTGCTCAGCAGTAGCGGCACCACTTCTTCTTCCTGCCATCTAGGGTTTATCCGTTGACAAATTTGCCTCTTGCGAATTAAAAATGCCTCCGCACCTTCTCCTTTAGCTTGGTCTTGGCCATACAGCTCGGCACGTAAGTGATTTACACATTCACTATTGTTGTATGCTCTGAGCACCGCCTCCTGCAATTGCCTCCAAGTAATTTGTCCTCCTGCATAAATCTTCATCCGGATGGCTGCTTGTCCCGTCATTTGCCTAATCGCCAGGTCCGTCCATTGGTATACCGGTGCTCCACTTTCTGTACAATATGTTTGCATGTTTTTTTTTTTTTTTTTTTTTTTTTTATGATAAGGCACAGCACTACAGGATAAATCCTTTATGGCGCTCTAGGAGCGGTGCGTGTGCGCAGGAAACGATTCACGTTGGTCTTGAATCTTTGGAGACTATACTCGTTGGGGAAGACGATCTCAGGGAGGTCGTTCCAGAGTGATGACGTTCTCCAGATGAAAGAATTTTGAAACAGTGTCGTTCGAGGGACACTAAGCTGAACCACGTACTGGTGGGCTGCAGTGGCTCGTCGTGTATTTCTACCATGCACCGCTCTGGGTGGTATTAAGCGGGCAACCTCAGTTGAACACTTGCCATGAAAATATTTGTAAAATAGACTCAAGTCGCCAACCTGCCTTCGATGTTCAAGGCTTTCCAGGTTGTTTGTCAGACTATGGTCACCGATCAAGCGAATGGCTCTTCTTTGAATGGAATCTAGCAATCTCAGGGTATGTTTAGGAGCAGAGCCCCAAATATGCGAACAGTACTCCAGTGATGGTCGAATTTGGGCTTTATAGAGCATCAAAAGTTGTTGGGGTGTATAGAGGTTCTTTGTTCGGAAAAGTACTCCAAGCTTTTGCGAGGCTGCCTTAGCAATGGCCGCAACGTGGCCATGCCAAGACATATGACTATCCAGATTTACGCCCAATAAATGAATTGATGAAGCCAAGGGAATTGAGTGTCCCGCCATAACTATATCCGGTTCTTCAACATTAACTTTTTTAGAAAAAACTGCCGCCTGGGTCTTTTTAGCGTTAAATTCTACTTGGTTACTGTCACCCCAAGACAAAATTTCTTCCAGGTCTTTGTTGAGATGTGAGACCTCTTGCTGCCTATAGAGATGTGCATTAGCAGCCGATGTCCGAGCATCCAAAGTAAAAGTTGAAACAAGTGTGCTGTTATCAGCGAAGCTATATATAGGATTTTTAGTTTTTTCCAAAAGATCGTTAATGTATAGTAAGAAAAGGGTGGGCGACAATATAGAACCTTGAGGGACTCCGGCGTTGATGTTAAATGTGTCTGAAAGAAATCCGTCCATCGCCACTCGCAGAGAGCGGTCTTTAAGAAAGCTCGACAGCCATGAACAAAATTGAACCGGCAGTACCGGTGGTAGATTGTAGATGTTGATGGACTGCATTGATGTTGGAGTTCAGTCCTCTTATATTGCAGAAGTCAATTTGGAAGTTGCTAATCTCGGGTCTTTTAACAACTCCAGTTTTCACACCATTTCCATTTAGAATATTATTCGAAGGACCCGCATGGCTACTGGACATGGTGGATGATTGAATAATCTCGCTTGATAAGGCGCCAGGACCCGCCCCCACCCGGAGATCCGATCGGGGGGCGTTTTTAACTCCGGAATTTATTGATCTTGGAACCATCATCACAGCATTTTTTGTATATTTCCCACCCTGGAAACCGGAGACATCGGCACAGTGACGAAACGTTAGCTCAAAGAGCAAATTCACGCCACCTAAGCCGATGCGATGGTATTTCACCGGGCGATGTCGGGTGAGCCAACATCTACCATCTTAAAAATAGCACCGGGTCCTCCGTGTCGGTTCCTGCAAACTTAGGTGGCGGTGCCGGAGTCATTCTCCTAGGCTTATCTATTAATTTTCAAAGGGGCCGTGGGAAAATTAAAAAAATATTTTGAAATCCCAAGGTATATTAGTGTCCTGGCACAGTTCGCCTTCGCTTCCTTCTTCAAGGGGCATATCCCTGGAAGTACCTCGGCTAGCTCTAGTCGCCATCTCAGGGGCGGCGATCTGTGTAGGGCAGTTTGAAACCGCCCCAGGTCCTGTCCTGGGGTCGGCCTCGGTAGTCATGAGCATGTCCTGGTTATCTTCGCCCTCAGCCATCAGGGCTGGAGGGGTTTCATTATGTAAAGCCATATTTCCGGCTATTTCGCTATTTGCCACGCTTGGCTTCTTCGCTGCCGACCTGGGGCAGGTTGTGCCCAGGTGGTAGGTCCTTGTATTTGTCTTTTAGGGTTCGGCACTAGATGCTGGAGGTCAGGCCTCGACGTCCAGCTCTTGGCGTCACTGATTTTCTACTATTTCAACTTATAATCACGTTGCCACGTGCTTTTCGCTTCTTGCCGACCTGGTGCAGATTATGCCCAGGTGGTATATACTCGTACACGCCTTCCTGGCGATGGCGTCCGCTGCTGCAGTTATGGCACAGTTAGTCCAAGGTTGACAACGTCGGCGATGACCGGTTCTCGTCGTACTTCTTCTTAAAATTAGTTTGCCGTTAGGTAATTCCTTCTTGCCGACCTGGTGCAGGTTATGCCCAGGTGGTAAACTCTCGTACACGCCTCCCTGGCGATGGCGTCCGCTGCTGCAGTTATGGCACAGTTAGTCCAAGGTTGGCAACGTCGGCGATGACCGGTTCTCGTCGTACTTCTTCTTAAAATTAAATTTCGGACCTGCCCGTACTCTAGGTACGAACGCCTCGGATCGGCTAGGAACCACTGTTTCCTCACAGTATCGGGCTCGACTACGGCGTCCTCCACCGGTGCTTCTTCAGCTACACCTTGCTTTTATCTTCAGGTTCACGTATGCCGCCTTGGCACACCCAGGTCTCGGAATCTCCAAGATCAACTGGCAATTCGCTTGGTGACGGTCGTCCAAAGAAAAAGACTTATACAGATTTTAAAGCCGGAACAAATGCTCAACTATTTCATGAGACACTTACTCATTTATGGTTCTGTACTGACTGGTCTCTCCCTTGAAAATCACTCAATTTATAGTTGTTTTCAAGGTCGAGTACCACAACACCCCCCCTCCGAAGAGCATATGTTACGGTATGTTTATTTAACCGTACTCATTTAGTACGATTATACATCATTTATAACAATAACAATAAAAATATCAAAGTCCATAAACAACACCATAGGATAGGATAGGATAGGATAGGATAGGATAGGATAGGATAGGATAGGATAGGATAGGATAGGATAGGATAGGATAGGATAGGATAGGATAGGATAGGATAGGATAGGATAGGATAGGATAGGATAGGATAGGATAGGATAGGATAGGATAGGATAGGATAGGATAGGATAGGATAGGATAGGATAGGATAGGATAGGATAGGATAGGATAGGATAGGATAGGATAGGATAGGATAGGATAGGATAGGATAGGATAGGATAGGATAGGATAGGATAGGATAGGATAGGATAGGATAGGATAGGATAGGATAGGATAGGATAGGATAGGATAGGATAGGATAGGATAGGATAGGATAGGATAGGATAGGATAGGATAGGATAGGATAGGATAGGATAGGATAGGATAGGATAGGATAGGATAGGATAGGATAGGATAGGATAGGATAGGATAGGATAGGATAGGATAGGATAGGATAGGATAGGATAGGATAGGATAGGATAGGATAGGATAGGATAGGATAGGATAGGATAGGATAGGATAGGATAGGATAGGATAGGATAGGATAGGATAGGATAGGATAGGATAGGATAGGATAGGATAGGATAGGATAGGATAGGATAGGATAGGATAGGATAGGATAGGATAGGATAGGATAGGATAGGATAGGATAGGATAGGATAGGATAGGATAGGATAGGATAGGATAGGATAGGATAGGATAGGATAGGATAGGATAGGATAGGATAGGATAGGATAGGATAGGATAGGATAGGATAGGATAGGATAGGATAGGATAGGATAGGATAGGATAGGATAGGATAGGATAGGATAGGATAGGATAGGATAGGATAGGATAGGATAGGATAGGATAGGATAGGATAGGATAGGATAGGATAGGATAGGATAGGATAGGATAGGATAGGATAGGATAGGATAGGATAGGATAGGATAGGATAGGATAGGATAGGATAGGATAGGATAGGATAGGATAGGATAGGATAGGATAGGATAGGATAGGATAGGATAGGATAGGATAGGATAGGATAGGATAGGATAGGATAGGATAGGATAGGATAGGATAGGATAGGATAGGATAGGATAGGATAGGATAGGATAGGATAGGATAGGATAGGATAGGATAGGATAGGATAGGATAGGATAGGATAGGATAGGATAGGATAGGATAGGATAGGATAGGATAGGATAGGATAGGATAGGATAGGATAGGATAGGATAGGATAGGATAGGATAGGATAGGATAGGATAGGATAGGATAGGATAGGATAGGATAGGATAGGATAGGATAGGATAGGATAGGATAGGATAGGATAGGATAGGATAGGATAGGATAGGATAGGATAGGATAGGATAGGATAGGATAGGATAGGATAGGATAGGATAGGATAGGATAGGATAGGATAGGATAGGATAGGATAGGATACATATTTCATAATTTTCATCCGGGGTTCGCCATGCCAGAGGACTTCATCGAACTATGGCATGGCCCCCTTCATGGGAGGGGGGTAATAGCCTGGGAAGACCCGGCTGATAAATTAGTTTATGTTTATTTTTGTAATTAAATGTTTAAAATTAATTTTTATGTTTCATTTCAAAGGGGCCGTGGGAAAATTAAAAAAATATTTTGAAATCCCAAGGTATATTAGTGTCCTGGCACAGTTCACCTTCGCTTCCTTCTTCAAGGGGCATATCCTGGGGGGTAATAGCCTGGGAAGACCCGGCTGATAAATTAGTTTATGTTTATTTTTGTAATTAAATGTTTAAAATTAATTTTTATGTTTCATTTTGAAGCGCTCACACACGTCCACCTTCCCAGGTAGCTCCGACGCATGCGCACTTCAGTTTAAAATTCGCTGACGATCAGCTAGTTCAACATAAACTTCTTTTTCTTCGTTTTCACCCAGCATTCCCCACGGCTGTATATCTTCACACCACGACCAGAGATCCTCTTCTTCAGGCTTCGTTGTGATTTACACATTCACTATTGTTGTATGCTCTGAGCACCGCCTCCTGCAATTGCCTCCAAGTAATTTCTCCTCCTGCATAAATCTTCATCCGGATGGCTGCTTGTCCCGTCATTTGCCTAATCGCCAGGTCCGTCCATTGGTATACCGGTGCTCCACTTTCTGTACAATATGTTTGCATGTGTTTTAAAAATAGCACCGGGTCCTCCGTGTCGGTTCCTGCAAACTTAGGTGGCGGTGCCGGAGTCATTCTCCTGGGCTTATCTATTAATTGCCCTATGGACTGGGCTAACCCTTCCATAGTTTTCCACCTTAACGCTTCTATGGCTTGCCAATCTTGTCCTGGCTCCGTTGGTTGTGCATTTAACGGTGGGAGCACCATTTCCTTAATTTTCTCCTCATACTTTTGCTTCTGCCGGACTCCCCCTTGAGTTGGCGGAATTTGCCGACTTAACGGTGGCAGCGCCGGACCTCTAGGTTTGTCCTCATAGCTTGGCCTTTTCAGTTCTTCATCCAAACTAGGTGGCATCCGCCGTTCTTCAGGTGGCGTATCTTTTCGTGAAATTCTTCTTCGAATTTCTTTCATCATAAACGATGCTTCTTGATTACAAGGTATTTGCTCGTCTATTGTTGTGTCTTCGGACTCATCATCCGAGTCTTCTTCAGACTCGCTACGAATCTCTACGTCCATTCTGTATTTTTCCTCCCATAATCGGCGTTTCGCTCTTGTATTAAAAGCTGGGCATTCCATGGGTAGGTACGCAAATGATTTACGATCGCTTAAGCCAAAGGGCCTAACGTCGTCACAGGGTTCTTTGTTACTCTTGTTGTCTGAGTAAGTCATCGAGTTGGGCGCCATGTCCTGGCACAGTTCGCCTTCGCTTCCTTCTTCAAGGGGCATATCCCTGGAAGTACCTCGGCTAGCTCTAGTCGCCATCTCAGGGGCGGCGATCTGTGTAGGGCAGTTTGAAACCGCCCCAGGTCCTGTCCTGGGGTCGGCCTCGGTAGTCATGAGCATGTCCTGGTTATCTTCGCCCTCAGCCATCAGGGCTGGAGGGGTTTCATTATGTAAAGCCATATTTCCGGCTATTTCGCTATTTGCCACGCTTGGCTTCTTCGCTGCCGACCTGGGGCAGGTTGTGCCCAGGTGGTAGGTCCTTGTATTTGTCTTTTAGGGTTCGGCACTAGATGCTGGAGGTCAGGCCTCGACGTCCAGCTCTTGGCGTCACTGATTTTCTACTATTTCAACTTATAATCACGTTGCCACGTGCTTTTCGCTTCTTGCCGACCTGGTGCAGATTATGCCCAGGTGGTATATACTCGTACACGCCTCCCTGGCGATGGCGTCCGCTGCTGCAGTTATGGCACAGTTAGTCCAAGGTTGGCAACGTCGGCGATGACCGGTTCTCGTCGTACTTCTTCTTAAAATTAGTTTGCCGTTAGGTAATTCCTTCTTGCCGACCTGGTGCAGGTTATGCCCAGGTGGTAAACTCTCGTACACGCCTCCCTGGCGATGGCGTCCGCTGCTGCAGTTATGGCACAGTTAGTCCAAGGTTGGCAACGTCGGCGATGACCGGTTCTCGTCGTACTTCTTCTTAAAATTAAATTTCGGACCTGCCCGTACTCTAGGTACGAACGCCTCGGATCGGCTAGGAACCACTGTTTCCTCACAGTATCGGGCTCGACTACGGCGTCTTCCACCGGTGCTTCTTCAGCTACACCTTGCTTTTATCTTCAGGTTCACGTATGCCGCCTTGGCACACCCAGGTCTCTGAATCTCTAAGATCAACTGGCAATTCGCTTGGTGACGGTCGTCCAAAGAAAAAGACTTATACAGATTTTAAAGCCGGAACAAATGCTCAACTATTTCATGAGACACTTACTCATTTATGGTTCTGTACTGACTGGTCTCTCCCTTGAAAATCACTCAATTTATAGTTGTTTTCAAGGTCGAGTACCACAACACCCCCCCTCCGAAGAGCATATGTTACGGTATGTTTATTTAACCGTACTCATTTAGTACGATTATACATCATTTATAACAATAACAATAAAAATAACAAAGTCCATAAACAACACCATAGGATAGGATAGGAGAGGATAGGATAGGATAGGATAGGATAGGATAGGATATGATATGATATACATATTTCATAATTTTCATCCGGGGTTCGCCATGCCAGAGGACTTCATCGAACTATGGCATGGCCCCCTCCATGGGAGGGGGGTAATAGCCTGGGAAGACCCGGCTGATAAATTAGTTTATGTTTATTTTTGTAATTAAATGTTTAAAATTAATTTTTATGTTTCATTTCAAAGGGGCCGTGGGAAAATTAAAAAAAATATTTTGAAATCCCAAGGTATATTAGTGTCCTGGCACAGTTCGCCTTCGCTTCCTTCTTCAAGGGGCATATCCCTGGAAGTACCTCGGCTAGCTCTAGTCGCCATCTCAGGGGCGGCGATCTGTGTAGGGCAGTTTGAAACCGCCCCAGGTCCTGTCCTGGGGTCGGCCTCGGTAGTCATGAGCATGTCCTGGTTATCTTCGCCCTCAGCCATCAGGGCTGGAGGGGTTTCATTATGTAAAGCCATATTTCCGGCTATTTCGCTATTTGCCACGCTTGGCTTCTTCGCTGCCGACCTGGGGCAGGTTGTGCCCAGGTGGTAGGTCCTTGTATTTGTCTTTTAGGGTTCGGCACTAGATGCTGGAGGTCAGGCCTCGACGTCCAGCTCTTGGCGTCACTGATTTTCTACTATTTCAACTTATAATCACGTTGCCACGTGCTTTTCGCTTCTTGCCGACCTGGTGCAGATTATGCCCAGGTGGTATATACTCGTACACGCCTCCCTGGCGATGGCGTCCGCTGCTGCAGTTATGGCACAGTTAGTCCAAGGTTGGCAACGTCGGCGATGACCGGTTCTCGTCGTACTTCTTCTTAAAATTAAATTTCGGACCTGCCCGTACTCTAGGTACGAACGCCTCGGATCGGCTAGGAACCACTGTTTCCTCACAGTATCGGGCTCGACTACGGCGTCTTCCACCGGTGCTTCTTCAGCTACACCTTGCTTTTATCTTCAGGTTCACGTATGCCGCCTTGGCACACCCAGGTCTCGGAATCTCTAAGATCAACTGGCAATTCGCTTGGTGACGGTCGTCCAAAGAAAAAGACTTATACAGATTTTAAAGCCGGAACAAATGCTCAACTATTTCATGAGACACTTACTCATTTATGGTTCTGTACTGACTGGTCTCTCCCTTGAAAATCACTCAATTTATAGTTGTTTTCAAGGTCGAGTACCACAACACCCCCCCTCCGAAGAGCATATGTTACGGTATGTTTATTTAACCGTACTCATTTAGTACGATTATACATCATTTATAACAATAACAATAAAAATAACAAAGTCCATAAACAACACCATAGGATAGGATAGGATAGGATAGGATAGGATAGGATATGATACGATAGGATAGGATAGGATAGGATAGGATAGGATAGGATAGGATAGGATAGGATAGGATAGGATAGGATAGGATAGGATAGGATATGATATACATATTTCATAATTTTCATCCGGGGTTCGCCATGCCAGAGGACTTCATCGAACTATGGCATGGCCCCCTCCATGGGAGGGGGGTAATAGCCTGGGAAGACCCGGCTGATAAATTAGTTTATGTTTATTTTTGTAATTAAATGTTTAAAATTAATTTTTATGTTTCATTTCAAAGGGGCCGTGGGAAAATTAAAAAAATATTTTGAAATCCCAAGGTATATTAGTGTCCTGGCACAGTTCGCCTTCGCTTCCTTCTTCAAGGGGCATATCCCTGGAAGTACCTCGGCTAGCTCTAGTCGCCATCTCAGGGGCGGCGATCTGTGTAGGGCAGTTTGAAACCGCCCCAGGTCCTGTCCTGGGGTCGGCCTCGGTAGTCATGAGCATGTCCTGGTTATCTTCGCCCTCAGCCATCAGGGCTGGAGGGGTTTCATTATGTAAAGCCATATTTCCGGCTATTTCGCTATTTGCCACGCTTGGCTTCTTCGCTGCCGACCTGGGGCAGGTTGTGCCCAGGTGGTAGGTCCTTGTATTTGTCTTTTAGGGTTCGGCACTAGATGCTGGAGGTCAGGCCTCGACGTCCAGTTCTTGGCGTCACTGATTTTCTACTATTTCAACTTATAATCACGTTGCCACGTGCTTTTCGCTTCTTGCCGACCTGGTGCAGATTATGCCCAGGTGGTATATACTCGTACACGCCTCCCTGGCGATGGCGTCCGCTGCTGCAGTTATGGCACAGTTAGTCCAAGGTTGGCAACGTCGGCTATGACCGGTTCTCGTCGTTCTCCTTCTTAAAATTAGTTTGCCACGTGGTTTTCTCGTCTTGCCGACCTGGTGCAGGTTATGCCCAGGTGGTAAACTCTTGTACACGCCTCCCTGGCGATGGCGTCCGCTGCTGCAGTTATGGCACAGTTAGTCCAAGGTTGGCAACGTCGGCGATGACCGGTTCTCGTCGTACTCCTCCTTAAAATTAGTTTGCCACGTGGTTTTCTCGTCTTGCCGACCTGGTGCAGGGTATGCCCAGGTGGTAAACTCTTGTACACGCCTCCCTGGCGATGGCGTCCGCTGCTGCAGTTATGGCACAGTTAGTCCAAGGTTGGCAACGTCGGCGATGACCGGTTCTCGTCGTACTTCTTCTTAAAATTAGTTTGCCGTTAGGTAATTCCTTCTTGCCGACCTGGTGCAGGTTATGCCCAGGTGGTAAACTCTCGTACACGCCTCCCTGGCGATGGCGTCCGCTGCTGCAGTTATGGCACAGTTAGTCCAAGGTTGGCAACGTCGGCGATGACCGGTTCTCGTCGTACTTCTTCTTAAAATTAAATTTCGGACCTGCCCGTACTCTAGGTACGAACGCCTCGGATCGGCTAGGAACCACTGTTTCCTCACAGTATCGGGCTCGACTACGGCGTCCTCCACCGGTGCTTCTTCAGCTACACCTTGCTTTTATCTTCAGGTTCACGTATGCCGCCTTGGCACACCCAGGTCTCGGAATCTCCAAGATCAACTGGCAATTCGCTTGGTGACGGTCGTCCAAAGAAAAAGACTTATACAGATTTTAAAGCCGGAACAAATGCTCAACTATTTCATGAGACACTTACTCATTTATGGTTCTGTACTGACTGGTCTCTCCCTTGAAAATCACTCAATTTATAGTTGTTTTCAAGGTCGAGTACCACAACACCCCCCCTCCGAAGAGCATATGTTACGGTATGTTTATTTAACCGTACTCATTTAGTACGATTATACATCATTTATAACAATAACAATAAAAATAT
Source organism: Polydrusus tereticollis (assembly GCA_963920685.1). NCBI lineage: Eukaryota > Metazoa > Arthropoda > Insecta > Coleoptera > Curculionidae > Polydrusus > Polydrusus tereticollis. The sequence continues at coordinate 29,139,536 of OY987334.1, forward strand.
CAAAGTCCATAAACAACACTATAAAAAAACCAAGTCCATATAAACATATTTAAAATCTCTTCCGTTTTCTTTCGTAGGAAGACTTCTCCTTCTCCTTAGAACGAGACGATTCCTCAACCTCCATGGCTCTAGCTTCATCTGGTGGCTTCTCCTCAGGTGACCTGGTATAGGCCTCCTGTGGGTAGTTTTCTAGCGACCTGGGGGACTCCTCGGAGGCCTCAGGTGGCTTCTCTCTTGGCTGCCTCAATGTTGCTACGGCGACCTCGGGTTGAGGGGCCGTAGTTTTCTCCACGTCTGGTGGCTTCTTTTTAGGCTGCCTCAATGGTACCTCGGCGACCTCGGGCTGAGGGGCCGGAATTTCATGTGTTTCAGGGGGTTGGCCATGGAGCTGGACTTGTGCGGGAATTCTGGTAGGCACATATCTCCAGGGGATACCTTGCTGGTCATACTGGGTTTCCAAACTTGGAGGACATAGGTATAAATCAGTCACCGGTGGCTCTACAAAAGCCGCTATCGGGTCGGATTCTGGCAGTGGCGTACGTTTTACCGCGACTACCATCCACCCTAGATAATCTTCTCTTGGACGTTGGGTTTCTGGTCCATTCCTTAATTGTAAGTCCGTCAAAATTGGTTCTACTGGTTCCACCATCTCTGCAAGTGGTTGGTTACAACATGCAGCTGTGGCGGCCGTTGAGTCGAACAGTTCTTCCTCTTTAACTTCAAATTTGTCCTCAAATTCTGGGGGTGGCGAGATTATATCGATCTCGTCCTCTTGGACCACGTCTGGTGGCTCCAAAATTTCGCTTTTAATTCTCTCGTCTTCTTGGACCACGTCTGGTGGCTCCAAAACTTCGTACTTAGCTTTCTCCGCTTGTTGCAGCAATTGGTCAGCTGCACATTTCTTATCTTCTGCTTGTACCAGCGCTACACACATTCTTTTATTGAATTTCACGCCCTCCTCCGAGTCTGAAGTTGGGGGTGAGGCCTGACGCTGTCTAAGCCGTCTCTTCCGTCGGTATTGTTTACGGTCTCTTCGGATCTCCGTCATTGGTGACTCCTCATTTGTTACTGTATCTTCGTCGGTTGGAGTAGAATCGCTGACTGTTTCTTCGCTATCTTCCCTGGCGGCTGAAACTTTTGTTGATAAGTCGCTAATAGCCTGGCTTGTTGACTGAACCGGGTGTCGGTTTTCTGGATCTGCCAAGTCATCAACGCAGGAAATATAATCGTTGCTCCGGAAATTAAATAGCACCTTCTCTGGGTCCTCCATTTCTTCCTCTTCCTCAGTCATGTTCTCCTCTCCATTTCCCTCTCGAATTTCACACTCTTTACGTAGGAGATCTTGGTCATAGTCTTCATCATCCGCATGTAACGCGTACCACATTCCGTCTTTAAGAGCTTGACGTTTATAGTCTGCTCCTTGGGAAGGATGATCAATTTGGTATTGCATGGCGCGCATAATCATCGCTCCATGCCTATTAGTACCAGGCATTTCCACAGGTGATCCATCTGGGAATACAAACTTCGGCTTTTTTGGTTTAACCACGCTTGCTTGTTGCCTATTCGGATTCTGATTATCCCGTCTCTTCCATGTTCTACTACACTGTGGCCTATTTGGTGCTTGCGCCTGACCTCCCTGTTGTTGAGGTCTTCTTCCTTCATCCGGACAGTCTCTGCGTGAGTGGGCACCTCCACAGCCATAACATTGCAATCGGCCTTGGTAACCTCGACCGCCTTGATAGCCTCGATACTGTAACTGTCGATTTTCACCATCATCTCTGCTATTTTGAGTGTTAACATTCACTCTGGGTGCGGTGTACACCTCGGAACTTTTCCAATCCCGTTCCACCGTAATTGCAGCGTTTAACAGTTCCTCAGTGCTCTGACAGTTCCATGTACGTAACGCAGCTCGTAACGGACCGTTTAGCGGCACCACTTCTTCTTCCTGCCATCTAGGGTTTATCCGTTGACAAATTTGCCTCTTGCGAATTAAAAATGCCTCCGCACCTTCTCCTTTAGCTTGGTCTTGGCCATACAGCTCGGCACGTAAGTGATTTACACATTCACTATTGTTGTATGCTCTGAGCACCGCCTCCTGCAATTGCCTCCAAGTAATTTGTCCTCCTGCATAAATCTTCATCCGGATGGCTGCTTGTCCCGTCATTTGCCTAATCGCCAGGTCCGTCCATTGGTATACCGGTGCTCCACTTTCTGTACAATATGTTTGCATGTTTTTTTTTTTTTTTTTTTTTTTTTTTATGATAAGGCACAGCACTACAGGATAAATCCTTTATGGCGCTCTAGGAGCGGTGCGTGTGCGCAGGAAACGATTCACGTTGGTCTTGAATCTTTGGAGACTATACTCGTTGGGGAAGACGATCTCAGGGAGGTCGTTCCAGAGTGATGACGTTCTCCAGATGAAAGAATTTTGAAACAGTGTCGTTCGAGGGACACTAAGCTGAACCACGTACTGGTGGGCTGCAGTGGCTCGTCGTGTATTTCTACCATGCACCGCTCTGGGTGGTATTAAGCGGGCAACCTCAGTTGAACACTTGCCATGAAAATATTTGTAAAATAGACTCAAGTCGCCAACCTGCCTTCGATGTTCAAGGCTTTCCAGGTTGTTTGTCAGACTATGGTCACCGATCAAGCGAATGGCTCTTCTTTGAATGGAATCTAGCAATCTCAGGGTATGTTTAGGAGCAGAGCCCCAAATATGCGAACAGTACTCCAGTGATGGTCGAATTTGGGCTTTATAGAGCATCAAAAGTTGTTGGGGTGTATAGAGGTTCTTTGTTCGGAAAAGTACTCCAAGCTTTTGCGAGGCTGCCTTAGCAATGGCCGCAACGTGGCCATGCCAAGACATATGACTATCCAGATTTACGCCCAATAAATGAATTGATGAAGCCAAGGGAATTGAGTGTCCCGCCATAACTATATCCGGTTCTTCAACATTAACTTTTTTAGAAAAAACTGCCGCCTGGGTCTTTTTAGCGTTAAATTCTACTTGGTTACTGTCACCCCAAGACAAAATTTCTTCCAGGTCTTTGTTGAGATGTGAGACCTCTTGCTGCCTATAGAGATGTGCATTAGCAGCCGATGTCCGAGCATCCAAAGTAAAAGTTGAAACAAGTGTGCTGTTATCAGCGAAGCTATATATAGGATTTTTAGTTTTTTCCAAAAGATCGTTAATGTATAGTAAGAAAAGGGTGGGCGACAATATAGAACCTTGAGGGACTCCGGCGTTGATGTTAAATGTGTCTGAAAGAAATCCGTCCATCGCCACTCGCAGAGAGCGGTCTTTAAGAAAGCTCGACAGCCATGAACAAAATTGAACCGGCAGTACCGGTGGTAGATTGTAGATGTTGATGGACTGCATTGATGTTGGAGTTCAGTCCTCTTATATTGCAGAAGTCAATTTGGAAGTTGCTAATCTCGGGTCTTTTAACAACTCCAGTTTTCACACCATTTCCATTTAGAATATTATTCGAAGGACCCGCATGGCTACTGGACATGGTGGATGATTGAATAATCTCGCTTGATAAGGCGCCAGGACCCGCCCCCACCCGGAGATCCGATCGGGGGGCGTTTTTAACTCCGGAATTTATTGATCTTGGAACCATCATCACAGCATTTTTTGTATATTTCCCACCCTGGAAACCGGAGACATCGGCACAGTGACGAAACGTTAGCTCAAAGAGCAAATTCACGCCACCTAAGCCGATGCGATGGTATTTCACCGGGCGATGTCGGGTGAGCCAACATCTACCATCTTAAAAATAGCACCGGGTCCTCCGTGTCGGTTCCTGCAAACTTAGGTGGCGGTGCCGGAGTCATTCTCCTAGGCTTATCTATTAATTGCCCTATGGACTGGGCTAACCCTTCCATAGTTTTCCACCTTAACGCTTCTATGGCTTGCCAATCTTGTCCTGGCTCCGTTGGTTGTTCATTTAACGGTGGGAGCACCATTTCCTTAATTTTCTCCTCATACTTTTGCTTCTGCCGGACTTCATCCGGGGTTCGCCATGCCAGAGGACTTCATCGAACTATGGCATGGCCCCCTCCATGGGAGGGGGGTAATAGCCTGGGAAGACCCGGCTGATAAATTAGTTTATGTTTATTTTTGTAATTAAATGTTTAAAATTAATTTTTATGTTTCATTTCAAAGGGGCCGTGGGAAAATTAAAAAAATATTTTGAAATCCCAAGGTATATTAGTGTCCTGGCACAGTTCGCCTTCGCTTCCTTCTTCAAGGGGCATATCCCTGGAAGTACCTCGGCTAGCTCTAGTCGCCATCTCAGGGGCGGCGATCTGTGTAGGGCAGTTTGAAACCGCCCCAGGTCCTGTCCTGGGGTCGGCCTCGGTAGTCATGAGCATGTCCTGGTTATCTTCGCCCTCAGCCATCAGGGCTGGAGGGGTTTCATTATGTAAAGCCATATTTCCGGCTATTTCGCTATTTGCCACGCTTGGCTTCTTCGCTGCCGACCTGGGGCAGGTTGTGCCCAGGTGGTAGGTCCTTGTATTTGTCTTTTAGGGTTCGGCACTAGATGCTGGAGGTCAGGCCTCGACGTCCAGCTCTTGGCGTCACTGATTTTCTACTATTTCAACTTATAATCACGTTGCCACGTGCTTTTCGCTTCTTGCCGACCTGGTGCAGATTATGCCCAGGTGGTATATACTCGTACACGCCTCCCTTAAAATTAAATTTCGGACCTGCCCGTACTCTAGGTACGAACGCCTCGGATCGGCTAGGAACTACTGTTTCCTCACAGTATCGGGCTCGACTACGGCGTCCTCCACCGGTGCTTCTTCAGCTACACCTTGCTTTTATCTTCAGGTTCACGTATGCCGCCTTGGCACACCCAGGTCTCGGAATCTCCAAGATCAACTGGCAATTCGCTTGGTGACGGTCGTCCAAAGAAAAAGACTTATACAGATTTTAAAGCCGGAACAAATGCTCAACTATTTCATGAGACACTTACTCATTTATGGTTCTGTACTGACTGGTCTCTCCCTTGAAAATCACTCAATTTATAGTTGTTTTCAAGGTCGAGTACCACAACACCCCCCCTCCGAAGAGCATATGTTACGGTATGTTTATTTAACCGTACTCATTTAGTACGATTATACATCATTTATAACAATAACAATAAAAATATCAAAGTCCATAAACAACACTATAAAAAAACCAAGTCCATATAAACATATTTAAAATCTCTTCCGTTTTCTTTCGTAGGAAGACTTCTCCTTCTCCTTAGAACGAGGCGATTCCTCAACCTCCATGGCTCTAGCTTCATCTGGTGGCTTCTCCTCAGGTGACCTGGTATAGGCCTCCTGTGGGTAGTTTTCTAGCGACCTGGGGGACTCCTCGGAGGCCTCAGGTGGCTTCTCTCTTGGCTGCCTCAATGTTGCTACGGCGACCTCGGGTTGAGGGGCCGTAGTTTTCTCCACGTCTGGTGGCTTCTTTTTAGGCTGCCTCAATGGTACCTCGGCGACCTCGGGCTGAGGGGCCGGAATTTCATGTGTTTCAGGGGGTTGGCCATGGAGCTGGACTTGTGCGGGAATTCTGGTAGGCACATATCTCCAGGGGATACCTTGCTGGTCATACTGGGTTTCCAAACTTGGAGGACATAGGTATAAATCAGTCACCGGTGGCTCTACAAAAGCCGCTATCGGGTCGGATTCTGGCAGTGGCGTACGTTTTACCGCGACTACCATCCACCCTAGATAATCTTCTCTTGGACGTTGGGTTTCTGGTCCATTCCTTAATTGTAAGTCCGTCAAAATTGGTTCTACTGGTTCCACCATCTCTGCAAGTGGTTGGTTACAACATGCAGCTGTGGCGGCCGTTGAGTCGAACAGTTCTTCCTCTTTAACTTCAAATTTGTCCTCAAATTCTGGGGGTGGCGAGATTATATCGATCTCGTCCTCTTGGACCACGTCTGGTGGCTCCAAAATTTCGCTTTTAATTCTCTCGTCTTCTTGGACCACGTCTGGTGGCTCCAAAACTTCGTACTTAGCTTTCTCCGCTTGTTGCAGCAATTGGTCAGCTGCACATTTCTTATCTTCTGCTTGTACCAGCGCTACACACATTCTTTTATTGAATTTCACGCCCTCCTCCGAGTCTGAAGTTGGGGGTGAGGCCTGACGCTGTCTAAGCCGTCTCTTCCGTCGGTATTGTTTACGGTCTCTTCGGATCTCCGTCATTGGTGACTCCTCATTTGTTACTGTATCTTCGTCGGTTGGAGTAGAATCGCTGACTGTTTCTTCGCTATCTTCCCTGGCGGCTGAAACTTTTGTTGATAAGTCGCTAATAGCCTGGCTTGTTGACTGAACCGGGTGTCGGTTTTCTGGATCTGCCAAGTCATCAACGCAGGAAATATAATCGTTGCTCCGGAAATTAAATAGCACCTTCTCTGGGTCCTCCATTTCTTCCTCTTCCTCAGTCATGTTCTCCTCTCCATTTCCCTCTCGAATTTCACACTCTTTACGTAGGAGATCTTGGTCATAGTCTTCATCATCCGCATGTAACGCGTACCACATTCCGTCTTTAAGAGCTTGACGTTTATAGTCTGCTCCTTGAGAAGGATGATCAATTTGGTATTGCATGGCGCGCATAATCATCGCTCCATGCCTATTAGTACCAGGCATTTCCACAGGTGATCCATCTGGGAATACAAACTTCGGCTTTTTTGGTTTAACCACGCTTGCTTGTTGCCTATTCGGATTCTGATTATCCCGTCTCTTCCATGTTCTACTACACTGTGGCCTATTTGGTGCTTGCGCCTGACCTCCCTGTTGTTGAGGTCTTCTTCCTTCATCCGGACAGTCTCTGCGTGAGTGGGCACCTCCACAGCCATAACATTGCAATCGGCCTTGGTAACCTCGACCGCCTTGATAGCCTCGGTACTGTAACTGTCGATTTTCACCATCATCTCTGCTATTTTGAGTGTTAACATTCACTCTGGGTGCGGTGTACACCTCGGAACTTTTCCAATCCCGTTCCACCGTAATTGCAGCGTTTAACAGTTCCTCAGTGCTCTGACAGTTCCATGTACGTAACGCAGCTCGTAACGGACCGTTTAGCCTGCTCAGCAGTAGCGGCACCACTTCTTCTTCCTGCCATCTAGGGTTTATCCGTTGACAAATTTTCCTCTTGCGAATTAAAAATGCCTCCGCACCTTCTCCTTTAGCTTGGTCTTGGCCATACAGCTCGGCACGTAAGTGATTTACACATTCACTATTGTTGTATGCTCTGAGCACCGCCTCCTGCAATTGCCTCCAAGTAATTTGTCCTCCTGCATAAATCTTCATCCGGATGGCTGCTTGTCCCGTCATTTGCCTAATCGCCAGGTCCGTCCATTGGTATACCGGTGCTCCACTTTCTGTACAATATGTTTGCATGTGTTTTAAAAATAGCACCGGGTCCTCCGTGTCGGTTCCTGCAAACTTAGGTGGCGGTGCCGGAGTCATTCTCCTAGGCTTATCTATTAATTGCCCTATGGACTGGGCTAACCCTTCCATAGTTTTCCACCTTAACGCTTCTATGGCTTGCCAATCTTGTCCTGGCTCCGTTGGTTGTTCATTTAACGGTGGGGGCACCATTTCCTTAATTTTCTCCTCATACTTTTGCTTCTGCCGGACTTCATCCGGGGTTCGCCATGCCAGAGGACTTCATCGAACTATGGCATGGCCCCCTCCATGGGAGGGGGGTAATAGCCTGGGAAGACCCGGCTGATAAATTAGTTTATGTTTATTTTTGTAATTAAATGTTTAAAATTAATTTTTATGTTTCATTTCAAAGGGGCCGTGGGAAAATTAAAAAAAATATTTTGAAATCCCAAGGTATATTAGTGTCCTGGCACAGTTCGCCTTCGCTTCCTTCTTCAAGGGGCATATCCCTGGAAGTACCTCGGCTAGCTCTAGTCGCCATCTCAGGGGCGGCGATCTGTGTAGGGCAGTTTGAAACCGCCCCAGGTCCTGTCCTGCGGTCGGCCTCGGTAGTCATGAGCATGTCCTGGTTATCTTCGCCCTCAGCCATCAGGGCTGGAGGGGTTTCATTATGTAAAGCCATATTTCCGGCTATTTCGCTATTTGCCACGCTTGGCTTCTTCGCTGCCGACCTGGGGCAGGTTGTGCCCAGGTGGTAGGTCCTTGTATTTGTCTTTTAGGGTTCGGCACTAGATGCTGGAGGTCAGGCCTCGACGTCCAGCTCTTGGCGTCACTGATTTTCTACTATTTCAACTTATAATCACGTTGCCACGTGCTTTTCGCTTCTTGCCGACCTGGTGCAGATTATGCCCAGGTGGTATATACTCGTACACGCCTCCCTGGCGATGGCGTCCGCTGCTGCAGTTATGGCACAGTTAGTCCAAGGTTGGCAACGTCGGCGATGACCGGTTCTCGTCGTACTTCTTCTTAAAATTAGTTTGCCGTTAGGTAATTCCTTCTTGCCGACCTGGTGCAGGTTATGCCCAGGTGGTAAACTCTCGTACACGCCTCCCTGGCGATGGCGTCCGCTGCTGCAGTTATGGCACAGTTAGTCCAAGGTTGGCAACGTCGGCGATGACCGGTTCTCGTCGTACTTCTTCTTAAAATTAAATTTCGGACCTGCCCGTACTCTAGGTACGAACGCCTCGGATCGGCTAGGAACCACTGTTTCCTCACAGTATCGGGCTCGACAACGGCGTCCTCCACCGGTGCTTCTTCAGCTACACCTTGCTTTTATCTTCAGGTTCACGTATGCCGCCTTGGCACACCCAGGTCTCGGAATCTCCAAGATCAACTGGCAATTCGCTTGGTGACGGTCGTCCAAAGAAAAAGACTTATACAGATTTTAAAGCCGGAACAAATGCTCAACTATTTCATGAGACACTTACTCATTTATGGTTCTGTACTGACTGGTCTCTCCCTTGAAAATCACTCAATTTATAGTTGTTTTCAAGGTCGAGTACCACAACACCCCCCCTCCGAAGAGCATATGTTACGGTATGTTTATTTAACCGTACTCATTTAGTACGATTATACATCATTTATAACAATAACAATAAAAATAACAAAGTCCATAAACAACACCATAGGATAGGATAGGATAGGATGGGATATGATAGGATAGGATAGGATAGGATAGGATAGGATAGGATAGGATAGGATAGGATAGGATAGGATAGGATAGGATAGGATATGATATACATATTTCATAATTTTCATCCGGGGTTCGCCATGCCAGAGGACTTCATCGAACTATGGCATGGCCCCCTCCATGGGAGGGGGTAATAGCCTGGGAAGACCCGGCTGATAAATTAGTTTATGTTTATTTTTGTAATTAAATGTTTAAAATTAATTTTTATGTTTCATTTCAAAGGGGCCGTGGGAAAATTAAAAAAATATTTTGAAATCCCAAGGTATATTAGTGTCCTGGCACAGTTCGCCTTCGCTTCCTTCTTCAAGGGGCATATCCCTGGAAGTACCTCGGCTAGCTCTAGTCGCCATCTCAGGGGCGGCGATCTGTGTAGGGCAGTTTGAAACCGCCCCAGGTCCTGTCCTGGGGTCGGCCTCGGTAGTCATGAGCATGTCCTGGTTATCTTCGCCCTCAGCCATCAGGGCTGGAGGGGTTTCATTATGTAAAGCCATATTTCCGGCTATTTCGCTATTTGCCACGCTTGGCTTCTTCGCTGCCGACCTGGGGCAGGTTGTGCCCAGGTGGTAGGTCCTTGTATTTGTCTTTTAGGGTTCGGCACTAGATGCTGGAGGTCAGGCCTCGACGTCCAGTTCTTGGCGTCACTGATTTTCTACTATTTCAACTTATAATCACGTTGCCACGTGCTTTTCGCTTCTTGCCGACCTGGTGCAGGTTATGCCCAGGTGGTAAACTCTTGTACACGCCTCCCTGGCGATGGCGTCCGCTGCTGCAGTTATGGCACAGTTAGTCCAAGGTTGGCAACGTCGGCGATGACCGGTTCTCGTCGTACTCCTCCTTAAAATTAGTTTGCCACGTGGTTTTCTCGTCTTGCCGACCTGGTGCAGGGTATGCCCAGGTGGTAAACTCTTGTACACGCCTCCCTGGCGATGGCGTCCGCTGCTGCAGTTATGGCACAGTTAGTCCAAGGTTGGCAACGTCGGCGATGACCGGTTCTCGTCGTACTTCTTCTTAAAATTAGTTTGCCGTTAGGTAATTCCTTCTTGCCGACCTGGTGCAGGTTATGCCCAGGTGGTAAACTCTCGTACACGCCTCCCTGGCGATGGCGTCCGCTGCTGCAGTTATGGCACAGTTAGTCCAAGGTTGGCAACGTCGGCGATGACCGGTTCTCGTCGTACTTCTCCTTAAAATTAAATTTCGGACCTGCCCGTACTCTAGGTACGAACGCCTCGGATCGGCTAGGAACCACTGTTTCCTCACAGTATCGGGCTCGACTACGGCGTCCTCCACCGGTGCTTCTTCAGCTACACCTTGCTTTTATCTTCAGGTTCACGTATGCCGCCTTGGCACACCCAGGTCTCGGAATCTCCAAGATCAACTGGCAATTCGCTTGGTGACGGTCGTCCAAAGAAAAAGACTTATACAGATTTTAAAGCCGGAACAAATGCTCAACTATTTCATGAGACACTTACTCATTTATGGTTCTGTACTGACTGGTCTCTCCCTTGAAAATCACTCAATTTATAGTTGTTTTCAAGGTCGAGTACCACAACACCCCCCCTCCGAAGAGCATATGTTACGGTATGTTTATTTAACCGTACTCATTTAGTACGATTATACATCATTTATAACAATAACAATAAAAATATCAAAGTCCATAAACAACACTATAAAAAAACCAAGTCCATATAAACATATTTAAAATCTCTTCCGTTTTCTTTCGTAGGAAGACTTCTCCTTCTCCTTAGAACGAGGCGATTCCTCAACCTCCATGGCTCTAGCTTCATCTGGTGGCTTCTCCTCAGGTGACCTGGTATAGGCCTCCTGTGGGTAGTTTTCTAGCGACCTGGGGGACTCCTCGGAGGCCTCAGGTGGCTTCTCTCTTGGCTGCCTCAATGTTGCTACGGCGACCTCGGGTTGAGGGGCCGTAGTTTTCTCCACGTCTGGTGGCTTCTTTTTAGGCTGCCTCAATGGTACCTCGGCGACCTCGGGCTGAGGGGCCGGAATTTCATGTGTTTCAGGGGGTTGGCCATGGAGCTGGACTTGTGCGGGAATTCTGGTAGGCACATATCTCCAGGGGATACCTTGCTGGTCATACTGGGTTTCCAAACTTGGAGGACATAGGTATAAATCAGTCACCGGTGGCTCTACAAAAGCCGCTATCGGGTCGGATTCTGGCAGTGGCGTACGTTTTACCGCGACTACCATCCACCCTAGATAATCTTCTCTTGGACGTTGGGTTTCTGGTCCATTCCTTAATTGTAAGTCCGTCAAAATTGGTTCTACTGGTTCCACCATCTCTGCAAGTGGTTGGTTACAACATGCAGCTGTGGCGGCCGTCGAGTCGAACAGTTCTTCCTCTTTAACTTCAAATTTGTCCTCAAATTCTGGGGGTGGCGAGATTATATCGATCTCGTCCTCTTGGACCACGTCTGGTGGCTCCAAAATTTCGCTTTTAATTCTCTCGTCTTCTTGGACCACGTCTGGTGGCTCCAAAACTTCGTACTTAGCTTTCTCCGCTTGTTGCAGCAATTGGTCAGCTGCACATTTCTTATCTTCTGCTTGTACCAGCGCTACACACATTCTTTTATTGAATTTCACGCCCTCCTCCGAGTCTGAAGTTGGGGGTGAGGCCTGACGCTGTCTAAGCCGTCTCTTCCGTCGGTATTGTTTACGGTCTCTTCGGATCTCCGTCATTGGTGACTCCTCATTTGTTACTGTATCTTCGTCGGTTGGAGTAGAATCGCTGACTGTTTCTTCGCTATCTTCCCTGGCGGCTGAAACTTTTGTTGATAAGTCGCTAATAGCCTGGCTTGTTGACTGAACCGGGTGTCGGTTTTCTGGATCTGCCAAGTCATCAACGCAGGAAATATAATCGTTGCTCCGGAAATTAAATAGCACCTTCTCTGGGTCCTCCATTTCTTCCTCTTCCTCAGTCATGTTCTCCTCTCCATTTCCCTCTCGAATTTCACACTCTTTACGTAGGAGATCTTGGTCATAGTCTTCATCATCCGCATGTAACGCGTACCACATTCCGTCTTTAAGAGCTTGACGTTTATAGTCTGCTCCTTGAGAAGGATGATCAATTTGGTATTGCATGGCGCGCATAATCATCGCTCCATGCCTATTAGTACCAGGCATTTCCACAGGTGATCCATCTGGGAATACAAACTTCGGCTTTTTTGGTTTAACCACGCTTGCTTGTTGCCTATTCGGATTCTGATTATCCCGTCTCTTCCATGTTCTACTACACTGTGGCCTATTTGGTGCTTGCGCCTGACCTCCCTGTTGTTGAGGTCTTCTTCCTTCATCCGGACAGTCTCTGCGTGAGTGGGCACCTCCACAGCCATAACATTGCAATCGGCCTTGGTAACCTCGACCGCCTTGATAGCCTCGGTACTGTAACTGTCGATTTTCACCATCATCTCTGCTATTTTGAGTGTTAACATTCACTCTGGGTGCGGTGTACACCTCGGAACTTTTCCAATCCCGTTCCACCGTAATTGCAGCGTTTAACAGTTCCTCAGTGCTCTGACAGTTCCATGTACGTAACGCAGCTCGTAACGGACCGTTTAGCCTGCTCAGCAGTAGCGGCACCACTTCTTCTTCCTGCCATCTAGGGTTTATCCGTTGACAAATTTGCCTCTTGCGAATTAAAAATGCCTCCGCACCTTCTCCTTTAGCTTGGTCTTGGCCATACAGCTCGGCACGTAAGTGATTTACACATTCACTATTGTTGTATGCTCTGAGCACCGCCTCCTGCAATTGCCTCCAAGTAATTTGTCCTCCTGCATAAATCTTCATCCGGATGGCTGCTTGTCCCGTCATTTGCCTAATCGCCAGGTCCGTCCATTGGTATACCGGTGCTCCACTTTCTGTACAATATGTTTGCATGTTTTTTTTTTTTTTTTTTTTTTTTTTTTTATGATAAGGCACAGCACTACAGGATAAATCCTTTATGGCGCTCTAGGAGCGGTGCGTGTGCGCAGGAAACGATTCACGTTGGTCTTGAATCTTTGGAGACTATACTCGTTGGGGAAGACGATCTCAGGGAGGTCGTTCCAGAGTGATGACGTTCTCCAGATGAAAGAATTTTGAAACAGTGTCGTTCGAGGGACACTAAGCTGAACCACGTACTGGTGGGCTGCAGTGGCTCGTCGTGTATTTCTACCATGCACCGCTCTGGGTGGTATTAAGCGGGCAACCTCAGTTGAACACTTGCCATGAAAATATTTGTAAAATAGACTCAAGTCGCCAACCTGCCTTCGATGTTCAAGGCTTTCCAGGTTGTTTGTCAGACTATGGTCACCGATCAAGCGAATGGCTCTTCTTTGAATGGAATCTAGCAATCTCAGGGTATGTTTAGGAGCAGAGCCCCAAATATGCGAACAGTACTCCAGTGATGGTCGAATTTGGGCTTTATAGAGCATCAAAAGTTGTTGGGGTGTATAGAGGTTCTTTGTTCGGAAAAGTACTCCAAGCTTTTGCGAGGCTGCCTTAGCAATGGCCGCAACGTGGCCATGCCAAGACATATGACTATCCAGATTTACGCCCAATAAATGAATTGATGAAGCCAAGGGAATTGAGTGTCCCGCCATAACTATATCCGGTTCTTCAACATTAACTTTTTTAGAAAAAACTGCCGCCTGGGTCTTTTTAGCGTTAAATTCTACTTGGTTACTGTCACCCCAAGACAAAATTTCTTCCAGGTCTTTGTTGAGATGTGAGACCTCTTGCTGCCTATAGAGATGTGCATTAGCAGCCGATGTCCGAGCATCCAAAGTAAAAGTTGAAACAAGTGTGCTGTCATCAGCGAAGCTATATATAGGATTTTTAGTTTTTTCCAAAAGATCGTTAATGTATAGTAAGAAAAGGGTGGGCGACAATATAGAACCTTGAGGGACTCCGGCGTTGATGTTAAATGTGTCTGAAAGAAATCCGTCCATCGCCACTCGCAGAGAGCGGTCTTTAAGAAAGCTCGACAGCCATGAACAAAATTGAACCGGCATTCCGTATGCTCTCACTTTAGTTAGGAGCCCCTTATGCCATACTCGGTCAAAAGCCTTGGAAATATCCAGTGCTACCGCCCGGGACTCCCCATGGTGTTCTATTGCGTTGTTCCAAACATGAGTAACATAAGCGAGAAGGTCTCCTGTTGATCTAGACTTACGGAATCCATACTGGCGGTCACTAATAATGTTGAAGCCTTCCAGGTATTTTAGTAATTTTTCGTTGATAGCCTTCTCCATAACTTTTGATATAACCGAGAGCAATGCGACTGGACGATAGTTGTTTGGCAAGGTCTTCTTGCCTTTTTTGGGTATGGGCTGGACTCTCGCAGTTTTCCAGCAAGAAGGAAATATTCCTTTTTTGTAGGATAAGTTAAAAAGCCTACAAAATACCGGTGTCAGTTCGTCAGCGCATTTCTTAATTACAATGACTGGAATATCGTCAGGACCAGAAGCCTTTTTAGTGTCGAGACTCCTCAAGATTCGCTTAACATGGCGGTGGCGAAAGACAATCTCGGGCATTCTCGATTCTACAGGGGTAATGTTCGGTGGAGTACTTCCCTGAAAATTTACCGTTGAATGTGAAGAGAATAGTTCCGCCAGTAAGTTTGCTTTTTCCTGTGCTTTGGTCGCAATGGTGCCATCAGAACGTGTTAGAGGTGGAATGGTTGACTTGGTAAAGTTCTGACTGACGGCCTTAGCTACCGACCAAAATGATTTTGAGCCGCTAGGACATTCAAGAAGTTTGTCTCTGATCCTCTGGTTGTGTGCTTCTTTGCTTTGGTTTATCGTTTGCTTGCATTGGTTTCGAGCGTTAACAAAGATGGTACGATTTTCGGCGGTAGGATTTTTACGCCATTGTCGGTAGAAATAATTTTTTGATTTAACAGCTCGTTCGCAATTTTTGGTAAACCAAGGCTTGCCGTTAGAAGGGCACTTTTTTGAGAAAGGGATGAAGGCTTCCATACCAGTAAGGATAACCTCCGATATTTCTGTTGCACAGATGGATGGATCATCAGAGGTAAAACAAACGTCCCGCCAAGGAAAGGTTCGAAAATGGTCTCTTAGGTCCTCCCACTTAGCTGATGTATAATGCCATATGTTGCGTGGTTTAGGAGGCTCTTCAGCACTAATTGGTAGTTTGTTCAGTGCCGAAATAAGGTTGTGGTCAGACGTTCCTAACGGGGGCTTCACGGTGACAGTGTACAAGTCGGGGTTTGAAGTTAAGAAAAGATCCAACAAACTAGCAAAATCACCATCTCGGTCTGGAATCCGAGTTGGTTCACCCACCAGCTGAGTGAGGCCAGAGCTGATGGCAAAGGATTCGGCTTCACGACCTTGTTCGTCAGTCATGTTTGAGTATTTGAGCCAGTTGACATTATGAATGTTGAAGTCGCCAAGGATGACAACTTCGGAATTGGGATGGTGGGTTTGCAAAAAGTCGATAGTATTAGCAAGAGAGGAGAACAAGTCTCTATAATGGGTATCGCTTGGCGGCCGGTAAAGGCAGCAGATGAATTTAGTAATTCTCTGCGTTGATATTTTAAACCACATTACATCAAAGTCGTTAGGCTCGAGTGTCTCCTCTCGTTGACAAGAAATATCACTCCGGACAAAGAGACAAAGGCCAGAATTCCGCCTAAATCGGTGATGAAAGTCGTACCCAGGATATAAATAGCTGACCGTACTAATCGATGATCTGACTTTGGTTTCGGTTAGTGCAAGTACATGAGGTTTGGTAGATTGTAGATGTTGATGGACTGCATTGATGTTGGAGTTCAGTCCTCTTATATTGCAGAAGTCAATTTGGAAGTTGCTAATCTCGGGTCTTTTAACAACTCCAGTTTTCACACCATTTCCATTTAGAATATTGTTCGAAGGACCCGCATGGCTACTGGACATGGTGGATGATTGAATAATCTCGCTTGATAAGGCGCCAGGACCCGCCCCCACCCGGAGATCCGATCGGGGGGCGTTTTTAACTCCGGAATTTATTGATCTTGGAACCATCATCACAGCATTTTTTGTATATTTCCCACCCTGGAAACCGGAGACATCGGCACAGTGACGAAACGTTAGCTCAAAGAGCAACTTCACGCCACCTAAGCCGATGCGATGGTATTTCACCGGGCGATGTCGGGTGAGCCAACATCTACCATCTTAAAAATAGCACCGGGTCCTCCGTGTCGGTTCCTGCAAACTTAGGTGGCGGTGCCGGAGTCATTCTCCTAGGCTTATCTATTAATTGCCCTATGGACTGGGCTAACCCTTCCATAGTTTTCCACCTTAACGCTTCTATGGCTTGCCAATCTTGTCCTGGCTCCGTTGGTTGTTCATTTAACGGTGGGAGCACCATTTCCTTAATTTTCTCCTCATACTTTTGCTTCTGCCGGACTTCATCCGGGGTTCGCCATGCCAGAGGACTTCATCGAACTATGGCATGGCCCCCTCCATGGGAGGGGGGTAATAGCCTGGGAAGACCCGGCTGATAAATTAGTTTATGTTTATTTTTGTAATTAAATGTTTAAAATTAATTTTTATGTTTCATTTCAAAGGGGCCGTGGGAAAATTAAAAAAATATTTTGAAATCCCAAGGTATATTAGTGTCCTGGCACAGTTCGCCTTCGCTTCCTTCTTCAAGGGGCATATCCCTGGAAGTACCTCGGCTAGCTCTAGTCGCCATCTCAGGGGCGGCGATCTGTGTAGGGCAGTTTGAAACCGCCCCAGGTCCTGTCCTGGGGTCGGCCTCGGTAGTCATGAGCATGTCCTGGTTATCTTCGCCCTCAGCCATCAGGGCTGGAGGGGTTTCATTATGTAAAGCCATATTTCCGGCTATTTCGCTATTTGCCACGCTTGGCTTCTTCGCTGCCGACCTGGGGCAGGTTGTGCCCAGGTGGTAGGTCCTTGTATTTGTCTTTTAGGGTTCGGCACTAGATGCTGGAGGTCAGGCCTCGACGTCCAGTTCTTGGCGTCACTGATTTTCTACTATTTCAACTTATAATCACGTTGCCACGTGCTTTTCGCTTCTTGCCGACCTGGTGCAGATTATGCCCAGGTGGTATATACTCGTACACGCCTCCCTGGCGATGGCGTCCGCTGCTGCAGTTATGGCACAGTTAGTCCAAGGTTGGCAACGTCGGCTATGACCGGTTCTCGTCGTTCTCCTTCTTAAAATTAGTTTGCCACGTGGTTTTCTCGTCTTGCCGACCTGGTGCAGGTTATGCCCAGGTGGTAAACTCTTGTACACGCCTCCCTGGCGATGGCGTCCGCTGCTGCAGTTATGGCACAGTTAGTCCAAGGTTGGCAACGTCGGCGATGACCGGTTCTCGTCGTACTCCTCCTTAAAATTAGTTTGCCACGTGGTTTTCTCGTCTTGCCGACCTGGTGCAGGGTATGCCCAGGTGGTAAACTCTTGTACACGCCTCCCTGGCGATGGCGTCCGCTGCTGCAGTTATGGCACAGTTAGTCCAAGGTTGGCAACGTCGGCGATGACCGGTTCTCGTCGTACTTCTTCTTAAAATTAGTTTGCCGTTAGGTAATTCCTTCTTGCCGACCTGGTGCAGGTTATGCCCAGGTGGTAAACTCTCGTACACGCCTCCCTGGCGATGGCGTCCGCTGCTGCAGTTATGGCACAGTTAGTCCAAGGTTGGCAACGTCGGCGATGACCGGTTCTCGTCGTACTTCTTCTTAAAATTAAATTTCGGACCTGCCCGTACTCTAGGTACGAACGCCTCGGATCGGCTAGGAACCACTGTTTCCTCACAGTATCGGGCTCGACTACGGCGTCCTCCACCGGTGCTTCTTCAGCTACACCTTGCTTTTATCTTCAGGTTCACGTATGCCGCCTTGGCACACCCAGGTCTCGGAATCTCCAAGATCAACTGGCAATTCGCTTGGTGACGGTCGTCCAAAGAAAAAGACTTATACAGATTTTAAAGCCGGAACAAATGCTCAACTATTTCATGAGACACTTACTCATTTATGGTTCTGTACTGACTGGTCTCTCCCTTGAAAATCACTCAATTTATAGTTGTTTTCAAGGTCGAGTACCACAACACCCCCCCTCCGAAGAGCATATGTTACGGTATGTTTATTTAACCGTACTCATTTAGTACGATTATACATCATTTATAACAATAACAATAAAAATATCAAAGTCCATAAACAACACTATAAAAAAACCAAGTCCATATAAACATATTTAAAATCTCTTCCGTTTTCTTTCGTAGGAAGACTTCTCCTTCTCCTTAGAACGAGGCGATTCCTCAACCTCCATGGCTCTAGCTTCATCTGGTGGCTTCTCCTCAGGTGACCTGGTATAGGCCTCCTGTGGGTAGTTTTCTAGCGACCTGGGGGACTCCTCGGAGGCCTCAGGTGGCTTCTCTCTTGGCTGCCTCAATGTTGCTACGGCGACCTCGGGTTGAGGGGCCGTAGTTTTCTCCACGTCTGGTGGCTTCTTTTTAGGCTGCCTCAATGGTACCTCGGCGACCTCGGGCTGAGGGGCCGGAATTTCATGTGTTTCAGGGGGTTGGCCATGGAGCTGGACTTGTGCGGGAATTCTGGTAGGCACATATCTCCAGGGGATACCTTGCTGGTCATACTGGGTTTCCAAACTTGGAGGACATAGGTATAAATCAGTCACCGGTGGCTCTACAAAAGCCGCTATCGGGTCGGATTCTGGCAGTGGCGTACGTTTTACCGCGACTACCATCCACCCTAGATAATCTTCTCTTGGACGTTGGGTTTCTGGTCCATTCCTTAATTGTAAGTCCGTCAAAATTGGTTCTACTGGTTCCACCATCTCTGCAAGTGGTTGGTTACAACATGCAGCTGTGGCGGCCGTTGAGTCGAACAGTTCTTCCTCTTTAACTTCAAATTTGTCCTCAAATTCTGGGGGTGGCGAGATTATATCGATCTCGTCCTCTTGGACCACGTCTGGTGGCTCCAAAATTTCGCTTTTAATTCTCTCGTCTTCTTGGACCACGTCTGGTGGCTCCAAAACTTCGTACTTAGCTTTCTCCGCTTGTTGCAGCAATTGGTCAGCTGCACATTTCTTATCTTCTGCTTGTACCAGCGCTACACACATTCTTTTATTGAATTTCACGCCCTCCTCCGAGTCTGAAGTTGGGGGTGAGGCCTGACGCTGTCTAAGCCGTCTCTTCCGTCGGTATTGTTTACGGTCTCTTCGGATCTCCGTCATTGGTGACTCCTCATTTGTTACTGTATCTTCGTCGGTTGGAGTAGAATCGCTGACTGTTTCTTCGCTATCTTCCCTGGCGGCTGAAACTTTTGTTGATAAGTCGCTAATAGCCTGGCTTGTT
Organism: Polydrusus tereticollis; assembly: GCA_963920685.1. Lineage (NCBI taxonomy): Eukaryota > Metazoa > Arthropoda > Insecta > Coleoptera > Curculionidae > Polydrusus > Polydrusus tereticollis. The sequence goes on from OY987334.1 coordinate 29,159,005, forward strand.
GACTGAACCGGGTGTCGGTTTTCTGGATCTGCCAAGTCATCAACGCAGGAAATATAATCGTTGCTCCGGAAATTAAATAGCACCTTCTCTGGGTCCTCCATTTCTTCCTCTTCCTCAGTCATGTTCTCCTCTCCATTTCCCTCTCGAATTTCACACTCTTTACGTAGGAGATCTTGGTCATAGTCTTCATCATCCGCATGTAACGCGTACCACATTCCGTCTTTAAGAGCTTGACGTTTATAGTCTGCTCCTTGAGAAGGATGATCAATTTGGTATTGCATGGCGCGCATAATCATCGCTCCATGCCTATTAGTACCAGGCATTTCCACAGGTGATCCATCTGGGAATACAAACTTCGGCTTTTTTGGTTTAACCACGCTTGCTTGTTGCCTATTCGGATTCTGATTATCCCGTCTCTTCCATGTTCTACTACACTGTGGCCTATTTGGTGCTTGCGCCTGACCTCCCTGTTGTTGAGGTCTTCTTCCTTCATCCGGACAGTCTCTGCGTGAGTGGGCACCTCCACAGCCATAACATTGCAATCGGCCTTGGTAACCTCGACCGCCTTGATAGCCTCGGTACTGTAACTGTCGATTTTCACCATCATCTCTGCTATTTTGAGTGTTAACATTCACTCTGGGTGCGGTGTACACCTCGGAACTTTTCCAATCCCGTTCCACCGTAATTGCAGCGTTTAACAGTTCCTCAGTGCTCTGACAGTTCCATGTACGTAACGCAGCTCGTAACGGACCGTTTAGCCTGCTCAGCAGTAGCGGCACCACTTCTTCTTCCTGCCATCTAGGGTTTATCCGTTGACAAATTTGCCTCTTGCGAATTAAAAATGCCTCCGCACCTTCTCCTTTAGCTTGGTCTTGGCCATACAGCTCGGCACGTAAGTGATTTACACATTCACTATTGTTGTATGCTCTGAGCACCGCCTCCTGCAATTGCCTCCAAGTAATTTGTCCTCCTGCATAAATCTTCATCCGGATGGCTGCTTGTCCCGTCATTTGCCTAATCGCCAGGTCCGTCCATTGGTATACCGGTGCTCCACTTTCTGTACAATATGTTTGCATGTGTTTTAAAAATAGCACCGGGTCCTCCGTGTCGGTTCCTGCAAACTTAGGTGGCGGTGCCGGAGTCATTCTCCTAGGCTTATCTATTAATTGCCCTATGGACTGGGCTAACCCTTCCATAGTTTTCCACCTTAACGCTTCTATGGCTTGCCAATCTTGTCCTGGCTCCGTTGGTTGTTCATTTAACGGTGGGAGCACCATTTCCTTAATTTTCTCCTCATACTTTTGCTTCTGCCGGACTTCATCCGGGGTTCGCCATGCCAGAGGACTTCATCGAACTATGGCATGGCCCCCTCCATGGGAGGGGGGTAATAGCCTGGGAAGACCCGGCTGATAAATTAGTTTATGTTTATTTTTGTAATTAAATGTTTAAAATTAATTTTTATGTTTCATTTCAAAGGGGCCGTGGGAAAATTAAAAAAAATATTTTGAAATCCCAAGGTATATTAGTGTCCTGGCACAGTTCGCCTTCGCTTCCTTCTTCAAGGGGCATATCCCTGGAAGTACCTCGGCTAGCTCTAGTCGCCATCTCAGGGGCGGCGATCTGTGTAGGGCAGTTTGAAACCGCCCCAGGTCCTGTCCTGGGGTCGGCCTCGGTAGTCATGAGCATGTCCTGGTTATCTTCGCCCTCAGCCATCAGGGCTGGAGGGGTTTCATTATGTAAAGCCATATTTCCGGCTATTTCGCTATTTGCCACGCTTGGCTTCTTCGCTGCCGACCTGGGGCAGGTTGTGCCCAGGTGGTAGGTCCTTGTATTTGTCTTTTAGGGTTCGGCACTAGATGCTGGAGGTCAGGCCTCGACGTCCAGCTCTTGGCGTCACTGATTTTCTACTATTTCAACTTATAATCACGTTGCCACGTGCTTTTCGCTTCTTGCCGACCTGGTGCAGATTATGCCCAGGTGGTATATACTCGTACACGCCTCCCTGGCGATGGCGTCCGCTGCTGCAGTTATGGCACAGTTAGTCCAAGGTTGGCAACGTCGGCGATGACCGGTTCTCGTCGTACTTCTTCTTAAAATTAGTTTGCCGTTAGGTAATTCCTTCTTGCCGACCTGGTGCAGGTTATGCCCAGGTGGTAAACTCTCGTACACGCCTCCCTGGCGATGGCGTCCGCTGCTGCAGTTATGGCACAGTTAGTCCAAGGTTGGCAACGTCGGCGATGACCGGTTCTCGTCGTACTTCTTCTTAAAATTAAATTTCGGACCTGCCCGTACTCTAGGTACGAACGCCTCGGATCGGCTAGGAACCACTGTTTCCTCACAGTATCGGGCTCGACAACGGCGTCCTCCACCGGTGCTTCTTCAGCTACACCTTGCTTTTATCTTCAGGTTCACGTATGCCGCCTTGGCACACCCAGGTCTCGGAATCTCCAAGATCAACTGGCAATTCGCTTGGTGACGGTCGTCCAAAGAAAAAGACTTATACAGATTTTAAAGCCGGAACAAATGCTCAACTATTTCATGAGACACTTACTCATTTATGGTTCTGTACTGACTGGTCTCTCCCTTGAAAATCACTCAATTTATAGTTGTTTTCAAGGTCGAGTACCACAACACCCCCCCTCCGAAGAGCATATGTTACGGTATGTTTATTTAACCGTACTCATTTAGTACGATTATACATCATTTATAACAATAACAATAAAAATAACAAAGTCCATAAACAACACCATAGGATAGGATAGGATAGGATGGGATAGGATAGGATAGGATAGGATAGGATAGGATAGGATAGGATAGGATAGGATAGGATAGGATAGGATATGATATACATATTTCATAATTTTCATCCGGGGTTCGCCATGCCAGAGGACTTCATCGAACTATGGCATGGCCCCCTCCATGGGAGGGGGTAATAGCCTGGGAAGACCCGGCTGATAAATTAGTTTATGTTTATTTTTGTAATTAAATGTTTAAAATTAATTTTTATGTTTCATTTCAAAGGGGCCGTGGGAAAATTAAAAAAATATTTTGAAATCCCAAGGTATATTAGTGTCCTGGCACAGTTCGCCTTCGCTTCCTTCTTCAAGGGGCATATCCCTGGAAGTACCTCGGCTAGCTCTAGTCGCCATCTCAGGGGCGGCGATCTGTGTAGGGCAGTTTGAAACCGCCCCAGGTCCTGTCCTGGGGTCGGCCTCGGTAGTCATGAGCATGTCCTGGTTATCTTCGCCCTCAGCCATCAGGGCTGGAGGGGTTTCATTATGTAAAGCCATATTTCCGGCTATTTCGCTATTTGCCACGCTTGGCTTCTTCGCTGCCGACCTGGGGCAGGTTGTGCCCAGGTGGTAGGTCCTTGTATTTGTCTTTTAGGGTTCGGCACTAGATGCTGGAGGTCAGGCCTCGACGTCCAGTTCTTGGCGTCACTGATTTTCTACTATTTCAACTTATAATCACGTTGCCACGTGCTTTTCGCTTCTTGCCGACCTGGTGCAGGTTATGCCCAGGTGGTAAACTCTTGTACACGCCTCCCTGGCGATGGCGTCCGCTGCTGCAGTTATGGCACAGTTAGTCCAAGGTTGGCAACGTCGGCGATGACCGGTTCTCGTCGTACTCCTCCTTAAAATTAGTTTGCCACGTGGTTTTCTCGTCTTGCCGACCTGGTGCAGGGTATGCCCAGGTGGTAAACTCTTGTACACGCCTCCCTGGCGATGGCGTCCGCTGCTGCAGTTATGGCACAGTTAGTCCAAGGTTGGCAACGTCGGCGATGACCGGTTCTCGTCGTACTTCTTCTTAAAATTAGTTTGCCGTTAGGTAATTCCTTCTTGCCGACCTGGTGCAGGTTATGCCCAGGTGGTAAACTCTCGTACACGCCTCCCTGGCGATGGCGTCCGCTGCTGCAGTTATGGCACAGTTAGTCCAAGGTTGGCAACGTCGGCGATGACCGGTTCTCGTCGTACTTCTTCTTAAAATTAAATTTCGGACCTGCCCGTACTCTAGGTACGAACGCCTCGGATCGGCTAGGAACCACTGTTTCCTCACAGTATCGGGCTCGACTACGGCGTCCTCCACCGGTGCTTCTTCAGCTACACCTTGCTTTTATCTTCAGGTTCACGTATGCCGCCTTGGCACACCCAGGTCTCGGAATCTCCAAGATCAACTGGCAATTCGCTTGGTGACGGTCGTCCAAAGAAAAAGACTTATACAGATTTTAAAGCCGGAACAAATGCTCAACTATTTCATGAGACACTTACTCATTTATGGTTCTGTACTGACTGGTCTCTCCCTTGAAAATCACTCAATTTATAGTTGTTTTCAAGGTCGAGTACCACAACACCCCCCCTCCGAAGAGCATATGTTACGGTATGTTTATTTAACCGTACTCATTTAGTACGATTATACATCATTTATAACAATAACAATAAAAATATCAAAGTCCATAAACAACACTATAAAAAAACCAAGTCCATATAAACATATTTAAAATCTCTTCCGTTTTCTTTCGTAGGAAGACTTCTCCTTCTCCTTAGAACGAGGCGATTCCTCAACCTCCATGGCTCTAGCTTCATCTGGTGGCTTCTCCTCAGGTGACCTGGTATAGGCCTCCTGTGGGTAGTTTTCTAGCGACCTGGGGGACTCCTCGGAGGCCTCAGGTGGCTTCTCTCTTGGCTGCCTCAATGTTGCTACGGCGACCTCGGGTTGAGGGGCCGTAGTTTTCTCCACGTCTGGTGGCTTCTTTTTAGGCTGCCTCAATGGTACCTCGGCGACCTCGGGCTGAGGGGCCGGAATTTCATGTGTTTCAGGGGGTTGGCCATGGAGCTGGACTTGTGCGGGAATTCTGGTAGGCACATATCTCCAGGGGATACCTTGCTGGTCATACTGGGTTTCCAAACTTGGAGGACATAGGTATAAATCAGTCACCGGTGGCTCTACAAAAGCCGCTATCGGGTCGGATTCTGGCAGTGGCGTACGTTTTACCGCGACTACCATCCACCCTAGATAATCTTCTCTTGGACGTTGGGTTTCTGGTCCATTCCTTAATTGTAAGTCCGTCAAAATTGGTTCTACTGGTTCCACCATCTCTGCAAGTGGTTGGTTACAACATGCAGCTGTGGCGGCCGTTGAGTCGAACAGTTCTTCCTCTTTAACTTCAAATTTGTCCTCAAATTCTGGGGGTGGCGAGATTATATCGATCTCGTCCTCTTGGACCACGTCTGGTGGCTCCAAAATTTCGCTTTTAATTCTCTCGTCTTCTTGGACCACGTCTGGTGGCTCCAAAACTTCGTACTTAGCTTTCTCCGCTTGTTGCAGCAATTGGTCAGCTGCACATTTCTTATCTTCTGCTTGTACCAGCGCTACACACATTCTTTTATTGAATTTCACGCCCTCCTCCGAGTCTGAAGTTGGGGGTGAGGCCTGACGCTGTCTAAGCCGTCTCTTCCGTCGGTATTGTTTACGGTCTCTTCGGATCTCCGTCATTGGTGACTCCTCATTTGTTACTGTATCTTCGTCGGTTGGAGTAGAATCGCTGACTGTTTCTTCGCTATCTTCCCTGGCGGCTGAAACTTTTGTTGATAAGTCGCTAATAGCCTGGCTTGTTGACTGAACCGGGTGTCGGTTTTCTGGATCTGCCAAGTCATCAACGCAGGAAATATAATCGTTGCTCCGGAAATTAAATAGCACCTTCTCTGGGTCCTCCATTTCTTCCTCTTCCTCAGTCATGTTCTCCTCTCCATTTCCCTCTCGAATTTCACACTCTTTACGTAGGAGATCTTGGTCATAGTCTTCATCATCCGCATGTAACGCGTACCACATTCCGTCTTTAAGAGCTTGACGTTTATAGTCTGCTCCTTGGGAAGGATGATCAATTTGGTATTGCATGGCGCGCATAATCATCGCTCCATGCCTATTAGTACCAGGCATTTCCACAGGTGATCCATCTGGGAATACAAACTTCGGCTTTTTTGGTTTAACCACGCTTGCTTGTTGCCTATTCGGATTCTGATTATCCCGTCTCTTCCATGTTCTACTACACTGTGGCCTATTTGGTGCTTGCGCCTGACCTCCCTGTTGTTGAGGTCTTCTTCCTTCATCCGGACAGTCTCTGCGTGAGTGGGCACCTCCACAGCCATAACATTGCAATCGGCCTTGGTAACCTCGACCGCCTTGATAGCCTCGATACTGTAACTGTCGATTTTCACCATCATCTCTGCTATTTTGAGTGTTAACATTCACTCTGGGTGCGGTGTACACCTCGGAACTTTTCCAATCCCGTTCCACCGTAATTGCAGCGTTTAACAGTTCCTCAGTGCTCTGACAGTTCCATGTACGTAACGCAGCTCGTAACGGACCGTTTAGCCTGCTCAGCAGTAGCGGCACCACTTCTTCTTCCTGCCATCTAGGGTTTATCCGTTGACAAATTTGCCTCTTGCGAATTAAAAATGCCTCCGCACCTTCTCCTTTAGCTTGGTCTTGGCCATACAGCTCGGCACGTAAGTGATTTACACATTCACTATTGTTGTATGCTCTGAGCACCGCCTCCTGCAATTGCCTCCAAGTAATTTGTCCTCCTGCATAAATCTTCATCCGGATGGCTGCTTGTCCCGTCATTTGCCTAATCGCCAGGTCCGTCCATTGGTATACCGGTGCTCCACTTTCTGTACAATATGTTTGCATGTTTTTTTTTTTTTTTTTTTTTTTTTTTATGATAAGGCACAGCACTACAGGATAAATCCTTTATGGCGCTCTAGGAGCGGTGCGTGTGCGCAGGAAACGATTCACGTTGGTCTTGAATCTTTGGAGACTATACTCGTTGGGGAAGACGATCTCAGGGAGGTCGTTCCAGAGTGATGACGTTCTCCAGATGAAAGAATTTTGAAACAGTGTCGTTCGAGGGACACTAAGCTGAACCACGTACTGGTGGGCTGCAGTGGCTCGTCGTGTATTTCTACCATGCACCGCTCTGGGTGGTATTAAGCGGGCAACCTCAGTTGAACACTTGCCATGAAAATATTTGTAAAATAGACTCAAGTCGCCAACCTGCCTTCGATGTTCAAGGCTTTCCAGGTTGTTTGTCAGACTATGGTCACCGATCAAGCGAATGGCTCTTCTTTGAATGGAATCTAGCAATCTCAGGGTATGTTTAGGAGCAGAGCCCCAAATATGCGAACAGTACTCCAGTGATGGTCGAATTTGGGCTTTATAGAGCATCAAAAGTTGTTGGGGTGTATAGAGGTTCTTTGTTCGGAAAAGTACTCCAAGCTTTTGCGAGGCTGCCTTAGCAATGGCCGCAACGTGGCCATGCCAAGACATATGACTATCCAGATTTACGCCCAATAAATGAATTGATGAAGCCAAGGGAATTGAGTGTCCCGCCATAACTATATCCGGTTCTTCAACATTAACTTTTTTAGAAAAAACTGCCGCCTGGGTCTTTTTAGCGTTAAATTCTACTTGGTTACTGTCACCCCAAGACAAAATTTCTTCCAGGTCTTTGTTGAGATGTGAGACCTCTTGCTGCCTATAGAGATGTGCATTAGCAGCCGATGTCCGAGCATCCAAAGTAAAAGTTGAAACAAGTGTGCTGTCATCAGCGAAGCTATATATAGGATTTTTAGTTTTTTCCAAAAGATCGTTAATGTATAGTAAGAAAAGGGTGGGCGACAATATAGAACCTTGAGGGACTCCGGCGTTGATGTTAAATGTGTCTGAAAGAAATCCGTCCATCGCCACTCGCAGAGAGCGGTCTTTAAGAAAGCTCGACAGCCATGAACAAAATTGAACCGGCATTCCGTATGCTCTCACTTTAGTTAGGAGCCCCTTATGCCATACTCGGTCAAAAGCCTTGGAAATATCCAGTGCTACCGCCCGGGACTCCCCATGGTGTTCTATTGCGTTGTTCCAAACATGAGTAACATAAGCGAGAAGGTCTCCTGTTGATCTAGACTTACGGAATCCATACTGGCGGTCACTAATAATGTTGAAGCCTTCCAGGTATTTTAGTAATTTTTCGTTGATAGCCTTCTCCATAACTTTTGATATAACCGAGAGCAATGCGACTGGACGATAGTTGTTTGGCAAGGTCTTCTTGCCTTTTTTGGGTATGGGCTGGACTCTCGCAGTTTTCCAGCAAGAAGGAAATATTCCTTTTTTGTAGGATAAGTTAAAAAGCCTACAAAATACCGGTGTCAGTTCGTCAGCGCATTTCTTAATTACAATGACTGGAATATCGTCAGGACCAGAAGCCTTTTTAGTGTCGAGACTCCTCAAGATTCGCTTAACATGGCGGTGGCGAAAGACAATCTCGGGCATTCTCGATTCTACAGGGGTAATGTTCGGTGGAGTACTTCCCTGAAAATTTACCGTTGAATGTGAAGAGAATAGTTCCGCCAGTAAGTTTGCTTTTTCCTGTGCTTTGGTCGCAATGGTGCCATCAGAACGTGTTAGAGGTGGAATGGTTGACTTGGTAAAGTTCTGACTGACGGCCTTAGCTACCGACCAAAATGATTTTGAGCCGCTAGGACATTCAAGAAGTTTGTCTCTGATCCTCTGGTTGTGTGCTTCTTTGCTTTGGTTTATCGTTTGCTTGCATTGGTTTCGAGCGTTAACAAAGATGGTACGATTTTCGGCGGTAGGATTTTTACGCCATTGTCGGTAGAAATAATTTTTTGATTTAACAGCTCGTTCGCAATTTTTGGTAAACCAAGGCTTGCCGTTAGAAGGGCACTTTTTTGAGAAAGGGATGAAGGTCCTGTCCTGGGGTCGGCCTCGGTAGTCATGAGCATGTCCTGGTTATCTTCGCCCTCAGCCATCAGGGCTGGAGGGGTTTCATTATGTAAAGCCATATTTCCGGCTATTTCGCTATTTGCCACGCTTGGCTTCTTCGCTGCCGACCTGGGGCAGGTTGTGCCCAGGTGGTAGGTCCTTGTATTTGTCTTTTAGGGTTCGGCACTAGATGCTGGAGGTCAGGCCTCGACGTCCAGCTCTTGGCGTCACTGATTTTCTACAATTTCAACTTATAATCACGTTGCCACGTGCTTTTCGCTTCTTGCCGACCTGGTGCAGATTATGCCCAGGTGGTATATACTCGTACACGCCTCCCTGGCGATGGCGTCCGCTGCTGCAGTTATGGCACAGTTAGTCCAAGGTTGGCAACGTCGGCGATGACCGGTTCTCGTCGTACTTCTTCTTAAAATTAGTTTGCCGTTAGGTAATTCCTTCTTGCCGACCTGGTGCAGGTTATGCCCAGGTGGTAAACTCTCGTACACGCCTCCCTGGCGATGGCGTCCGCTGCTGCAGTTATGGCACAGTTAGTCCAAGGTTGGCAACGTCGGCGATGACCGGTTCTCGTCGTACTTCTTCTTAAAATTAAATTTCGGACCTGCCCGTACTCTAGGTACGAACGCCTCGGATCGGCTAGGAACCACTGTTTCCTCACAGTATCGGGCTCGACAACGGCGTCCTCCACCGGTGCTTCTTCAGCTACACCTTGCTTTTATCTTCAGGTTCACGTATGCCGCCTTGGCACACCCAGGTCTCGGAATCTCCAAGATCAACTGGCAATTCGCTTGGTGACGGTCGTCCAAAGAAAAAGACTTATACAGATTTTAAAGCCGGAACAAATGCTCAACTATTTCATGAGACACTTACTCATTTATGGTTCTGTACTGACTGGTCTCTCCCTTGAAAATCACTCAATTTATAGTTGTTTTCAAGGTCGAGTACCACAACACCCCCCCTCCGAAGAGCATATGTTACGGTATGTTTATTTAACCGTACTCATTTAGTACGATTATACATCATTTATAACAATAACAATAAAAATAACAAAGTCCATAAACAACACCATAGGATAGGATAGGATAGGATAGGATAGGATAGGATATGATACGATAGGATAGGATAGGATAGGATAGGATAGGATAGGATAGGATAGGATAGGATAGGATAGGATAGGATAGGATAGGATAGGATAGGATAGGATAGGATAGGATAGGATAGGATAGGATAGGATATGATATACATATTTCATAATTTTCATCCGGGGTTCGCCATGCCAGAGGACTTCATCGAACTATGGCATGGCCCCCTCCATGGGAGGGGGGTAATAGCCTGGGAAGACCCGGCTGATAAATTAGTTTATGTTTATTTTTGTAATTAAATGTTTAAAATTAATTTTTATGTTTCATTTCAAAGGGGCCGTGGGAAAATTAAAAAAATATTTTGAAATCCCAAGGTATATTAGTGTCCTGGCACAGTTCGCCTTCGCTTCCTTCTTCAAGGGGCATATCCCTGGAAGTACCTCGGCTAGCTCTAGTCGCCATCTCAGGGGCGGCGATCTGTGTAGGGCAGTTTGAAACCGCCCCAGGTCCTGTCCTGGGGTCGGCCTCGGTAGTCATGAGCATGTCCTGGTTATCTTCGCCCTCAGCCATCAGGGCTGGAGGGGTTTCATTATGTAAAGCCATATTTCCGGCTATTTCGCTATTTGCCACGCTTGGCTTCTTCGCTGCCGACCTGGGGCAGGTTGTGCCCAGGTGGTAGGTCCTTGTATTTGTCTTTTAGGGTTCGGCACTAGATGCTGGAGGTCAGGCCTCGACGTCCAGTTCTTGGCGTCACTGATTTTCTACTATTTCAACTTATAATCACGTTGCCACGTGCTTTTCGCTTCTTGCCGACCTGGTGCAGATTATGCCCAGGTGGTATATACTCGTACACGCCTCCCTGGCGATGGCGTCCGCTGCTGCAGTTATGGCACAGTTAGTCCAAGGTTGGCAACGTCGGCTATGACCGGTTCTCGTCGTTCTCCTTCTTAAAATTAGTTTGCCACGTGGTTTTCTCGTCTTGCCGACCTGGTGCAGGTTATGCCCAGGTGGTAAACTCTTGTACACGCCTCCCTGGCGATGGCGTCCGCTGCTGCAGTTATGGCACAGTTAGTCCAAGGTTGGCAACGTCGGCGATGACCGGTTCTCGTCGTACTCCTCCTTAAAATTAGTTTGCCACGTGGTTTTCTCGTCTTGCCGACCTGGTGCAGGGTATGCCCAGGTGGTAAACTCTTGTACACGCCTCCCTGGCGATGGCGTCCGCTGCTGCAGTTATGGCACAGTTAGTCCAAGGTTGGCAACGTCGGCGATGACCGGTTCTCGTCGTACTTCTTCTTAAAATTAGTTTGCCGTTAGGTAATTCCTTCTTGCCGACCTGGTGCAGGTTATGCCCAGGTGGTAAACTCTCGTACACGCCTCCCTGGCGATGGCGTCCGCTGCTGCAGTTATGGCACAGTTAGTCCAAGGTTGGCAACGTCGGCGATGACCGGTTCTCGTCGTACTTCTTCTTAAAATTAAATTTCGGACCTGCCCGTACTCTAGGTACGAACGCCTCGGATCGGCTAGGAACCACTGTTTCCTCACAGTATCGGGCTCGACTACGGCGTCCTCCACCGGTGCTTCTTCAGCTACACCTTGCTTTTATCTTCAGGTTCACGTATGCCGCCTTGGCACACCCAGGTCTCGGAATCTCCAAGATCAACTGGCAATTCGCTTGGTGACGGTCGTCCAAAGAAAAAGACTTATACAGATTTTAAAGCCGGAACAAATGCTCAACTATTTCATGAGACACTTACTCATTTATGGTTCTGTACTGACTGGTCTCTCCCTTGAAAATCACTCAATTTATAGTTGTTTTCAAGGTCGAGTACCACAACACCCCCCCTCCGAAGAGCATATGTTACGGTATGTTTATTTAACCGTACTCATTTAGTACGATTATACATCATTTATAACAATAACAATAAAAATATCAAAGTCCATAAACAACACTATAAAAAAACCAAGTCCATATAAACATATTTAAAATCTCTTCCGTTTTCTTTCGTAGGAAGACTTCTCCTTCTCCTTAGAACGAGGCGATTCCTCAACCTCCATGGCTCTAGCTTCATCTGGTGGCTTCTCCTCAGGTGACCTGGTATAGGCCTCCTGTGGGTAGTTTTCTAGCGACCTGGGGGACTCCTCGGAGGCCTCAGGTGGCTTCTCTCTTGGCTGCCTCAATGTTGCTACGGCGACCTCGGGTTGAGGGGCCGTAGTTTTCTCCACGTCTGGTGGCTTCTTTTTAGGCTGCCTCAATGGTACCTCGGCGACCTCGGGCTGAGGGGCCGGAATTTCATGTGTTTCAGGGGGTTGGCCATGGAGCTGGACTTGTGCGGGAATTCTGGTAGGCACATATCTCCAGGGGATACCTTGCTGGTCATACTGGGTTTCCAAACTTGGAGGACATAGGTATAAATCAGTCACCGGTGGCTCTACAAAAGCCGCTATCGGGTCGGATTCTGGCAGTGGCGTACGTTTTACCGCGACTACCATCCACCCTAGATAATCTTCTCTTGGACGTTGGGTTTCTGGTCCATTCCTTAATTGTAAGTCCGTCAAAATTGGTTCTACTGGTTCCACCATCTCTGCAAGTGGTTGGTTACAACATGCAGCTGTGGCGGCCGTTGAGTCGAACAGTTCTTCCTCTTTAACTTCAAATTTGTCCTCAAATTCTGGGGGTGGCGAGATTATATCGATCTCGTCCTCTTGGACCACGTCTGGTGGCTCCAAAATTTCGCTTTTAATTCTCTCGTCTTCTTGGACCACGTCTGGTGGCTCCAAAACTTCGTACTTAGCTTTCTCCGCTTGTTGCAGCAATTGGTCAGCTGCACATTTCTTATCTTCTGCTTGTACCAGCGCTACACACATTCTTTTATTGAATTTCACGCCCTCCTCCGAGTCTGAAGTTGGGGGTGAGGCCTGACGCTGTCTAAGCCGTCTCTTCCGTCGGTATTGTTTACGGTCTCTTCGGATCTCCGTCATTGGTGACTCCTCATTTGTTACTGTATCTTCGTCGGTTGGAGTAGAATCGCTGACTGTTTCTTCGCTATCTTCCCTGGCGGCTGAAACTTTTGTTGATAAGTCGCTAATAGCCTGGCTTGTTGACTGAACCGGGTGTCGGTTTTCTGGATCTGCCAAGTCATCAACGCAGGAAATATAATCGTTGCTCCGGAAATTAAATAGCACCTTCTCTGGGTCCTCCATTTCTTCCTCTTCCTCAGTCATGTTCTCCTCTCCATTTCCCTCTCGAATTTCACACTCTTTACGTAGGAGATCTTGGTCATAGTCTTCATCATCCGCATGTAACGCGTACCACATTCCGTCTTTAAGAGCTTGACGTTTATAGTCTGCTCCTTGAGAAGGATGATCAATTTGGTATTGCATGGCGCGCATAATCATCGCTCCATGCCTATTAGTACCAGGCATTTCCACAGGTGATCCATCTGGGAATACAAACTTCGGCTTTTTTGGTTTAACCACGCTTGCTTGTTGCCTATTCGGATTCTGATTATCCCGTCTCTTCCATGTTCTACTACACTGTGGCCTATTTGGTGCTTGCGCCTGACCTCCCTGTTGTTGAGGTCTTCTTCCTTCATCCGGACAGTCTCTGCGTGAGTGGGCACCTCCACAGCCATAACATTGCAATCGGCCTTGGTAACCTCGACCGCCTTGATAGCCTCGGTACTGTAACTGTCGATTTTCACCATCATCTCTGCTATTTTGAGTGTTAACATTCACTCTGGGTGCGGTGTACACCTCGGAACTTTTCCAATCCCGTTCCACCGTAATTGCAGCGTTTAACAGTTCCTCAGTGCTCTGACAGTTCCATGTACGTAACGCAGCTCGTAACGGACCGTTTAGCCTGCTCAGCAGTAGCGGCACCACTTCTTCTTCCTGCCATCTAGGGTTTATCCGTTGACAAATTTGCCTCTTGCGAATTAAAAATGCCTCCGCACCTTCTCCTTTAGCTTGGTCTTGGCCATACAGCTCGGCACGTAAGTGATTTACACATTCACTATTGTTGTATGCTCTGAGCACCGCCTCCTGCAATTGCCTCCAAGTAATTTGTCCTCCTGCATAAATCTTCATCCGGATGGCTGCTTGTCCCGTCATTTGCCTAATCGCCAGGTCCGTCCATTGGTATACCGGTGCTCCACTTTCTGTACAATATGTTTGCATGTTTTTTTTTTTTTTTTTTTTTTTTTTTATGATAAGGCACAGCACTACAGGATAAATCCTTTATGGCGCTCTAGGAGCGGTGCGTGTGCGCAGGAAACGATTCACGTTGGTCTTGAATCTTTGGAGACTATACTCGTTGGGGAAGACGATCTCAGGGAGGTCGTTCCAGAGTGATGACGTTCTCCAGATGAAAGAATTTTGAAACAGTGTCGTTCGAGGGACACTAAGCTGAACCACGTACTGGTGGGCTGCAGTGGCTCGTCGTGTATTTCTACCATGCACCGCTCTGGGTGGTATTAAGCGGGCAACCTCAGTTGAACACTTGCCATGAAAATATTTGTAAAATAGACTCAAGTCGCCAACCTGCCTTCGATGTTCAAGGCTTTCCAGGTTGTTTGTCAGACTATGGTCACCGATCAAGCGAATGGCTCTTCTTTGAATGGAATCTAGCAATCTCAGGGTATGTTTAGGAGCAGAGCCCCAAATATGCGAACAGTACTCCAGTGATGGTCGAATTTGGGCTTTATAGAGCATCAAAAGTTGTTGGGGTGTATAGAGGTTCTTTGTTCGGAAAAGTACTCCAAGCTTTTGCGAGGCTGCCTTAGCAATGGCCGCAACGTGGCCATGCCAAGACATATGACTATCCAGATTTACGCCCAATAAATGAATTGATGAAGCCAAGGGAATTGAGTGTCCCGCCATAACTATATCCGGTTCTTCAACATTAACTTTTTTAGAAAAAACTGCCGCCTGGGTCTTTTTAGCGTTAAATTCTACTTGGTTACTGTCACCCCAAGACAAAATTTCTTCCAGGTCTTTGTTGAGATGTGAGACCTCTTGCTGCCTATAGAGATGTGCATTAGCAGCCGATGTCCGAGCATCCAAAGTAAAAGTTGAAACAAGTGTGCTGTCATCAGCGAAGCTATATATAGGAGTTTTAGTTTTTTCCAAAAGATCGTTAATGTATAGTAAGAAAAGGGTGGGCGACAATATAGAACCTTGAGGGACTCCGGCGTTGATGTTAAATGTGTCTGAAAGAAATCCGTCCATCGCCACTCGCAGAGAGCGGTCTTTAAGAAAGCTCGACAGCCATGAACAAAATTGAACCGGCATTCCGTATGCTCTCACTTTAGTTAGGAGCCCCTTATGCCATACTCGGTCAAAAGCCTTGGAAATATCCAGTGCTACCGCCCGGGACTCCCCATGGTGTTCTATTGCGTTGTTCCAAACATGAGTAACATAAGCGAGAAGGTCTCCTGTTGATCTAGACTTACGGAATCCATACTGGCGGTCACTAATAATGTTGAAGCCTTCCAGGTATTTTAGTAATTTTTCGTTGATAGCCTTCTCCATAACTTTTGATATAACCGAGAGCAATGCGACTGGACGATAGTTGTTTGGCAAGGTCTTCTTGCCTTTTTTGGGTATGGGCTGGACTCTCGCAGTTTTCCAGCAAGAAGGAAATATTCCTTTTTTGTAGGATAAGTTAAAAAGCCTACAAAATACCGGTGTCAGTTCGTCAGCGCATTTCTTAATTACAATGACTGGAATATCGTCAGGACCAGAAGCCTTTTTAGTATCGAGACTCCTCAAGATTCGCTTAACATGGCGGTGGCGAAAGACAATCTCGGGCATTCTCGATTCTACAGGGGTAATGTTCGGTGGAGTACTTCCCTGAAAATTTACCGTTGAATGTGAAGAGAATAGTTCCGCCAGTAAGTTTGCTTTTTCCTGTGCTTTGGTCGCAATGGTGCCATCAGAACGTGTTAGAGGTGGAATGGTTGACTTGGTAAAGTTCTGACTGACGGCCTTAGCTACCGACCAAAATGATTTTGAGCCGCTAGGACATTCAAGAAGTTTGTCTCTGATCCTCTGGTTGTGTGCTTCTTTGCTTTGGTTTATCGTTTGCTTGCATTGGTTTCGAGCGTTAACAAAGATGGTACGATTTTCGGCGGTAGGATTTTTACGCCATTGTCGGTAGAAATAATTTTTTGATTTAATATAGGATAGGATAGGATAGGATAGGATAGGATAGGATAGGATAGGATAGGATAGGATAGGATAGGATAGGATAGGATAGGATAGGATAGGATAGGATAGGATAGGATAGGATAGGATAGGATAGGATAGGATAGGATAGGATAGGATAGGATAGGATAGGATAGGATAGGATAGGATAGGATAGGATAGGATAGGATAGGATAGGATAGGATAGGATAGGATAGGATAGGATAGGATAGGATAGGATAGGATAGGATAGGATAGGATAGGATAGGATAGGATAGGATAGGATAGGATAGGATAGGATAGGATAGGATAGGATAGGATAGGATAGGATAGGATAGGATAGGATAGGATAGGATAGGATAGGATAGGATAGGATAGGATAGGATAGGATAGGATAGGATAGGATAGGATAGGATAGGATAGGATAGGATAGGATAGGATAGGATAGGATAGGATAGGATAGGATAGGATAGGATAGGATAGGATAGGATAGGATAGGATAGGATAGGATAGGATAGGATAGGATAGGATAGGATAGGATAGGATAGGATAGGATAGGATAGGATAGGATAGGATAGGATAGGATAGGATAGGATAGGATAGGATAGGATAGGATAGGATAGGATAGGATAGGATAGGATAGGATAGGATAGGATAGGATAGGATAGGATAGGATAGGATAGGATAGGATAGGATAGGATAGGATAGGATAGGATAGGATAGGATAGGATAGGATAGGATAGGATAGGATAGGATAGGATAGGATAGGATAGGATAGGATAGGATAGGATAGGATAGGATAGGATAGGATAGGATAGGATAGGATAGGATAGGATAGGATAGGATAGGATAGGATAGGATAGGATAGGATAGGATAGGATAGGATAGGATAGGATAGGATAGGATAGGATAGGATAGGATAGGATAGGATAGGATAGGATAGGATAGGATAGGATAGGATAGGATAGGATAGGATAGGATAGGATAGGATAGGATAGGATAGGATAGGATAGGATAGGATAGGATAGGATAGGATAGGATAGGATAGGATAGGATAGGATAGGATAGGATAGGATAGGATAGGATAGGATAGGATAGGATAGGATAGGATAGGATAGGATAGGATAGGATAGGATAGGATAGGATAGGATAGGATAGGATAGGATAGGATAGGATAGGATAGGATAGGATAGGATAGGATAGGATAGGATAGGATAGGATAGGATAGGATAGGATAGGATAGGATAGGATAGGATAGGATAGGATAGGATAGGATAGGATAGGATAGGATAGGATAGGATAGGATAGGATAGGATAGGATAGGATAGGATAGGATAGGATAGGATAGGATAGGATAGGATAGGATAGGATAGGATAGGATAGGATAGGATAGGATAGGATAGGATATACATATTTCATAATTTTCATCCGGGGTTCGCCATGCCAGAGGACTTCATCGAACTATGGCATGGCCCCCTCCATGGGAGGGGGGTAATAGCCTGGGAAGACCCGGCTGATAAATTAGTTTATGTTTATTTTTGTAATTAAATGTTTAAAATTAATTTTTATGTTTCATTTCAAAGGGGCCGTGGGAAAATTAAAAAAATATTTTGAAATCCCAAGGTATATTAGTGTCCTGGCACAGTTCGCCTTCGCTTCCTTCTTCAAGGGGCATATCCCTGGAAGTACCTTGGCTAGCTCTAGTCGCCATCTCAGGGGCGGCGATCTGTGTAGGGCAGTTTGAAACCGCCCCAGGTCCTGTCCTGGGGTCGGCCTCGGTAGTCATGAGCATGTCCTGGTTATCTTCGCCCTCAGCCATCAGGGCTGGAGGGGTTTCATTATGTAAAGCCATATTTCCGGCTATTTCGCTATTTGCCACGCTTGGCTTCTTCGCTGCCGACCTGGGGCAGGTTGTGCCCAGGTGGTAGGAGTAGTATATAGAAGGGATATTGAGGAGGAAAAATGAGTAAATCTACTTTAAACCGCCAAGAATAGGTTGGGAAGATGAGGAGTAAATGTGCTTCAGACCATAACAAAACAGAGACGGACAGACAAGGCCAATCGCCAAGAATATGACGGGAAAATGAGGAGTAAAATATGTGCTTTAGACTGCAACAAAACAGATAATTACGACCACTGCTTATATAAAATAGATGTACAGATAACAATAAGTATCCTCATTACACACAAATTATTAATTATGACTATCCCATACATAAAATATATATAATTATATGCACCATATTAAAAGTTATCTCCCCAAAATCAAACATATATATATGTATAGTATAACTAAAGGAAATGTTACAGCATAAATATGAAATAACAAGCAATTTAATAAAATGTAGTATGCTAATAAGGAGGTAGCAATACTAATTAAACACAGTATATTAAAGTATCAAACATATTAGTATTTAATTGGCACTGCACATCAGATAAGAAACATGTGGTGTGAAAATTATACACACGCATAAGAAAAGAAATTCAAGACAGCTGTTGCAAAATTGCACAACGATCAATTTCAGCAAACAAGTCAAGATACTTATCGCAAGAGACACGCTTCACATGTTAATTAAATGTAATAAATTAATTAAATTTAATAAATTAATGTACAATTCCCAACAGCGAAATGAACACTTATTGGCCGCACCCATTTCTTATTCTTCTTTAGAGCTTCATTCTTTGCAGCCTATTACGTCGCAAATAACTTTCATTGGTACCCAAGGTATGGTACCTTGTCACCAATCAATGATAAAGTTTACAAGCCACACCTTTAAAGCGAAAACATTCATTATTTCAGTCGACTCTCAAGTTTAGTATTTTCGAGAAGTTGTGTGAAGCGGTTTAAAGTGATAAAGTGATTAATTAAAATGCAAAACGAAGAACAAAATTGGAACGGGAGAGAATTGAGAATTGTGAATGGCAATATTCAAATCGTTAGACCAGTTGTTAATAGTAACAATGAAATGTTTTTTGAGCGACGTCGCCAGATTAGGAATATGTGGCGTCGCCAAGCAGCAGCCTATCCTCGACCCAGGGTGCCACCACCGCACCCGGATAGGAATTTTGTGAGGGTGCAGTATAACATTGTTAGTACTACAGTGCCGGATCACACGGATCCACCAATAAATCCTATTTGGTCATATGGCCAATTAAGTGACGGTTCAAGTTGGTCCCCAACAAATGAAGCTTCCATGCCGATTGTGTCAAAGAAGCCAACAACAATAGTGTGATAGACAACACCACAAATATTTCAACCAGATAATGTGCCTCCATATTCTATGTGCGCGCGTGTTGTGTTTAGTTAGAACTAGTAAATAGTAGTAGTATTGTTCCTAATCAATTAAATATGAATTTGAACCCCATAAAACGCTCTTAGTCAAAATTTTGATTTTACAATAATAAAATATGTATACCCATTGTCACAATGTTATAGGTGTGTAATTCAGATTTGCGGTCAGGTCTTGAAAAGTGTATTATAAACATTCAAAGTTTGTCTTCATCCTGCTAAAATATTTATGGATTGACAGTATTATTGTCATTAAGCTATATTTATTTATTTATTTATTTATTTTCAATACATGATCATTACAATGTACCCTTTTAGGGTGTAGATTGTGTCAACAAGAGCAAAAACAAAGATAACCTAATTAGACTTAACTAAACATACAACTAATTATTAACATATTAAAAGCCAACAGACAATTAAAATGTTTTTTTTTTAATCATGCATTAGGACCTACATAATTGCAGGCATCCGCCGCTGAAAAGCACTTATTTAAAATCCTGGAAATTTTTCAACCTTATTTGTTGTTTGATTATTATTTAATGTTTTAAAAGATATAGGCAAGAGGTTCCAAACTTTTACTAGCATATATACAATGTTTTTTTTTTTGAAATAATGAATAATTGTCTTAGATTAAGAATAAAAGCTATGTGAATTGTCATCAAACATAATATTATTATGTGAATAAAATATTGTGTTTATATTTGAGTATTAGTAGGTACTACTAGAACGACCATAGAAAAATAATTTGATATATTACCTTATTAAAAGAATAAAAGCTTGGTGAATTGTCTCCAAACATAATGTAAGACCATTTAATTTCTGAATAAAATATTGTGTTTATATTTGAGAATTATTCCTACTAGAACGATCTTAGCAAAATAAGTTGGTATGTTGTCTTATTAAGAATAGAAGCTTGGCGAATTGTCTCCAAACATAATATAAGACCATTTATTTTCTGAATAAAATATTGTTTTAAAATTTGAGTATTATTCCTACTAGAACGACCATGGAAAAAAATAATTTGATATACTACCTTATTAAGAATAGAAGCTTGGTGAATTGAATATCTATTACTACAAGAATAAAAGTTTTCATAGCAAAATGACTTTGCTATACAACCATAGACCTTCCAAATCTTGAAAAGTATTTTAAAATACAAATTATTTTAGTAAATTGAAACAAATTGGCTACACCACAAAATAGTTTAGATGTGTCCTTCAAATACCAATCAATAAAAACTACAAATTCAAGTCACAATAAAACTTGTAGATACTAGACAATATCTTGAAAGTAAATTAAAACGAAATTATTTGTTTGGAATGTGTTTATTTGCAAAATAAAATAAAATCTTTAGTAAAGCATATTTATGGGATGATTGGGATATTGCTATCCCAATCAACTTCAATGAGCCGAGTCCCAACATTACAATGTAAACAAACTTCGGGCAAAATAATTTGGTATAATGGTCTTAAACACAGCACACAATGCACATCGAGGTTGGAATACCTCAACCTTCTCTTTACATGGGTATTAACATGGTTATGTGTCGCCTGTGAATTTAAATAGTACTGGTGAATATAGTAACAAAAATGGCACAATGTATTAGTTCTTGCAGTTTGCACTATAACATAACTTTGCGTTACACAAAAAACAACATCCAGATAGTTTTGTTCTTGTGGCGAATTGACTAGACTGATATTCATCCTAGCCATATCATCTTCCATGTCTAGGTCTAGGTCTTCGTCTCCAGATTCCACTTCCACAATCGCCGAATTGTTGATATCCCCTTGCAACAAATTGGTCAGCGTAGAGTCAAAGTTGTCTTGATTCATTTCTTCCACATAGTCGAACTGCGACACAATATTTAAGAGCAAATCAATATCAAATTCAGCATCCATTTTAGCACAAACTACACAACTACAATATTCAAAACAATATTTTCGTTAACCAAAGAACATTAAAATCGCTAAACTATACACTTTTATAGTAGTTTGGTGGAATGACAGGGTGTTCGTTACAGACCAAATCACAGCGTTACAGACCAGTCAGGCCAACCAAATCACAGGGTGTCACAGACCAGTCCAGCCAACCAAATCACAGGGTGTCACAGACCAGCTAGACCAACCAAATCACAGGGCGTTATAGACCAGCTAGACCAACCAAATCGCAGAGCGTCATAGACCAACCAAATCGCAGAGCGTCATAGACCAGCCAAACCAAACCTTCTCCCCGCCGTTTCTATAAGAATAATCATACTTCCAGTTTCCTACAATCTAAAATAATACTAGTCCATCAAGAATCTTCTTCTTGAACACTAGCGTGCGTGAAAATAAATACTCTAGTACATAATAAATTTTGTGTGTAGCAAACTCATCGAAAAATCTTAAGTTAAGTTAATAAAATGGCACATGGTGAATCAGCAAAAATCAAAAATGTTTTAAACGAATTTTTAATTTTTCCTAACAGTAATATCAATGAAATAGTAGACAAAGAAATAATTTCAGACACATTTAGTGAAATCAACTTTAATTTATTTGACTCTGACCTATTGGAAACCCCAATAAACATGACAGAATTTGACGATATGACAAAAGATATATTTTTTACAAATGATGAACCAGAAAAAAGTAACACACAAGACAGTAATAATTCAACTCTAATTAATGATTATTTAGGGATATATTCAAATAATCTCATTATCTCACCAACCAACACACAAAATTTACCGACATATGATGACATTACAAGCGATGAAGACATCTTACCAAACAATATGCAAAATTTACCGACATGTGACGATATTATGAGCGATGGAGACATCTCACCAAACAATACGCAAAATTTACCGACATATGACGATATTATGAGTGATGAAGACATATTTTTTCCAAAAACAGTGCAACCACCTTTAACTAAACCAATAAAAAATAAAATAATACCAAGTGATAAAATGTCACTAAAAAGTACAGCAAAATTAATATCCCTTCGTTTTTATTTGGATCACATTGAGAGTTCAGCAACAAACCGAAGTCAACAAGATTTCAAACGTTTAGAGTTACTTTTCGATGAGTTTGTTAATTCTTTTAATTAGACCCCCTCTTAAATTTCACTAGGTATTTAACATAAACAATCTACAACTTTATATTATTACTTGCTCCGCAAACGTTCCTACAAGAGTGGCAAAATGACTTTTGAGTGCAAATTTTGTGAGAAAAAATTTTCCAGGAAAGATAATTTAAAACGCCATTTAAAAACTGTTTGTGAGGTGGA
Source organism: Polydrusus tereticollis (assembly GCA_963920685.1). Classification (NCBI taxonomy): domain Eukaryota; kingdom Metazoa; phylum Arthropoda; class Insecta; order Coleoptera; family Curculionidae; genus Polydrusus; species Polydrusus tereticollis. Next base: position 29,181,622 of record OY987334.1, read on the forward strand.
TGAAGGAAAACAACAACCAACCCCTTCAATTACACCAAATTCAAAGTCTGGTAAGTTTTTACAATATTTTTGAAAGCTAGTAGTAGTAGTTTGTTGTGACACCCCCCTCTCATCCCCTCTCATCATTTATTTTAGAATGGAAATATTGTCAAAAATGTCGAAAATTTATCAATGGGAAGTTATGGCCTTATCACATGAGAACAAATTCACATAAAAAAAATGCAAGTCACAGTACAACTGAAGATCAAGTAGAAGTAATTAAATCAGCTTTTCAAGAGAGAATAATTTCTTACAAGGTTACACCAATCTCCATATACTTAAACATTGTGGACTTCTTTAATGAGCTGACACCCAAAGTAAGCAAAATAATGGCAAATGAAATCCGAAGACACACTTGCGTTAAATTAAACTTGGAATTATTTGGTCTATACATGAATCCGAGAGATGAAACTAAGCAAATAAAATCATTTAACACCCCATATAGAGTAATGTGTAATAGTTCAAATATATCATTCGAATTGGAAGAAATGATTAAGATTGTTGATGGGAAATCGAGTGAGTTTGCGGAAAAAGATTCAGGTAATCCATTTAGCAATATAAACATAAGCACAACACCTCATGACATTTTCCACATTATATCAATATTTTTTTTTTTAGGTTGGATGTTACTCCAATTTTTACATTTGGAAATAAACATTAACAAATTCAATCCCTTGAGAGCCACTGCACACATACACCTGCCAGAAGAAATCAAAATGAAAAAAGTTGTAGTCAATATTCAAAATAATGATGAATACTGTTTTGCTTGGTCAGTAGTAGCAGCACTCTTCCAACCCTCCGGAATGGATTTTGCAATAACATCATATCCACATTATTCAACAGTTTTAAATTTAACAGGTATTGACTTTCCTATAAATATTAAAGATATCCCAAAATTCGAAAAACAAAATAATATTTCAATTAATGTTTATACATTAGAAAAAATTCAAACAACTTTTAAAAAACAGTATGAAATAATTGGACCACTACATTATACAAAAACTAAACTAGATCACCATGTTAATTTACTGCTAATTGGTGATGACTTTGGAAATTTTCATTATTGTTATATTTCTGATTTATCAAAATTACTTAATAAACAATTGTCTAACATAATGACAAAAAATATCTTTGTGATGGGTGTTTGCAATTTTTTGGTAGTGAAGAATTATTGGTTAGACATGTTGCGAATGATTGTGATTTTGTTAGAATGACTTTACCGTCAACGGAATTGAAAATAGATAAATATGGTAATAATGTTCCAGAAAATATTCTTAAGTTTGAAAACATTCAAAAACAAATGGAAGTTCCATTTGTCATATATGCAGATTTTGAATGTATACTAAAACCGATTAGTAATAATGAAAATAATTTGGATCCCAATAGTTCTTACACAATCAAAAAAGTTGAACACATTCCACACTCATTTGCATATTACATTAAGTGCTCTTTTGATGACAGTATATCGAAATATGAATTCTCTAGAGGTCCTAATTGTGATCAAACTTTTATACATTTTCTGGAAAGAGATGTTCACATATTATATAATAAATATCTAAAAACAATTAAACCAATGCTTGAATTAAATGGAATGGAGAAATTAAGTTACAATTACAACAATGATTGTCATATTTGTGAAAACCCAATATTAAATAATCAAATTAAAGTTGCAGACCACTGCCACATAACAGGCAAATATAGAGGTCCTGCCCATTCTGTATGTAATTTAAATTATAAACTTCCAAATTTTTTTCCAGTTGTGTTTCACAACTTGAGAAATTATGATTCACATTTATTTATAAAAAAATTATGCCAGAACAAAGAACAGTTATCTGTTATTGCACAAAATAAAGAAAAATATATCTCATTTGAAAAGTGTATCGAAGTTGGCACATATATTGATAAAAAAACTAACACACCAAAGAAAAAGTATATTAGACTTAGATTTATAGATTCTTTTCAATTCTTACCATATTCTTTGGCAAAATTATCTGATACACTTAGTGACAATCAATGTTGCGAAATTAGGAAATATTTTACTGATTATGAACAATTTAAATATATTCGTCAAAAGGGTGTATTCCCTTATGGATACATTGACGATTTTCATAAATTAGATAATGTTGGTCTACCAGAAAAAGAACAATTTTACAATAATTTAACAGATGAGCATATTACCGATGCAGAATATGAGCGCGCAAAACATGTTTGGAATATTTTTCACTGTACTACAATTGGTGATTATTCAGACATATATCTCAAATCTGATGTATTGCTATTGGCAGATATATTTCAAAATTTTAGAAAGACTTGTTTGAATAAGTATAAACTAGAAGCTGTCCAGTATTATAGTTTTCCAGGTTTAAGCCTGGATGCATGCATGCGCATGACTAATGTAAGTTTAGAATTACTAACCGATCCAGATATGTTACATTTTTTTAAAAATAATATAAGGGGCGGAGTTAGTACATGTATAAGTAGAAAATCTATAGCAAACAACAAATTCTTATCAAATTATGATAAATCACAACCAAATAAATACATCATGTACCTAGACGCCACCAACCTTTACGGATATGCAATGTCACAATATCTACCACAAAATAATTTTGCTTGGCTCTCAGAAAAAGAAATTAAAAGTTTAAATATAATGGATGTTTCTGACACATCCGAAAGAGGTTATGTGTTGGAGGTTGATTTAGAATATCCTCAGAATTTACATAAATCTCACAATGAATATCCATTTTGCCCTGAAAATATAAAACCCCAAGACTCGAAAAGTTTTAAGTTAATTCCAAATTTAAATAATAAACAAAAATATATAATTCATTATACATCTTTAAAACAATGCATAAATTATGGAGTGAAACTAACTAAAATACATAGAGTCATACGCTTCACCCAATCTCCATGGTTAAAAAAATATATTGACTTTAACACCAAACTAAGAAATGAATCTGAAAACGAGTTTGAAAGAAGCACATATAAATTGGCAAATAATAGCATATATGGTAAAACTATGGAAAATGTTGACACTAGGACAGATGTAAGGTTGGTGACTACTTGGGCTAAAAATAAAAATAAAAATGGTGCTGAAAATTTAATAGCAAAACCATACTTTAAAGATCACACTATATTTTCAGAACATTTAGTTGCAATTCAAATGCAAAAAGTATTAATTAAATATAACAAGCCAGTTTATGTTGGATTTTCTATTTTAGATATATATAAAAATGTTATGTATGAATTTTTTTATGGTTTTTTGAAAGAATTATATAAAGATAAAGTGAAATTATTATATACAGATACAGACTCCCTTATTTTAGAAATTGAAACTGACAATGTATATGAAGATATAAAAAATAATATTGATATGTATGACACATCAAACTTTAAAGATAATATTCATAATATGCCCATAACTAAGTCCATTGTCGGTAAATTTAAGGATGAATATGCTGGTAAACCAATTCAATGTTTTTATGGTACGGGGGCGAAAGCTTATTGTATTAAAACAGAAACTTGTTTACTTAAAAAAGCTAAAGGGGTTAAAAAAAGTAGTATTAATAAACAGTTAGATCTTGTACATTATAAAGAAGTTGTAGAGAAAAATTCGAGAACCTTTTGTTCAATGTATATGTTTAGATCTCGCTCACATAATATTTATACTGAAATGGTAAACAAGTTGGCACTAACTTCATCTGATAATAAAAGATTTAAAATACCACACAGTTTTGACACTTTAGCATGGGGACACCAGGATATTCCATTTTATTTGTGGTTTATGGAATATGAAAATGATGTATCCCTCTCCACATAGGTTAAATAAATAAATATAAGAATCATTCAGAAATTTTATTATTTATAAAGAATCTTTGCTCACATCAAATATGTGCTTAGAATCATTTGACGGAGAAATTGATTGCTTATTTAAAAAGTATCAAACAAGATTATCCTCTTTTAAGAAATGGATTGGGAAACCATCTCCAGATATGTTGGCGAGTTCTGGTTTTTATTATACATCAATCGAGGATGTATGTAAATGTTTCTACTGTGGTGTTGAAATATTTCAGTGGACTAGTTATGATTGTCCTATTATTGAACATTATAGATTGTCCAAAAACTGTGAATTTGCTGAATGTTTATGGTATAGCAAGTATAAAACTAACGAAAGTGTCAGTTGTAACACTTCTCCAATAATTTTTAAGATTGATCCAATAATTGTTGTGTTGTGTATTGTATTGACAATGGTAAAAATATTTTTAGCCATTTAAGCTAATGATATTGCTGTGGGATTGTCACAGCATAATTTCAATCTTATTTAATAAATTTAGATAATGGTATAGTTGTATTTTAATTCACTCCTTAACACCAACACCCTCCTCAATCTAGTTTCGGGTGGGGAGAGATCTATAAAAAGGAATGTAACCTTAACAGTTTAGTTCTTTAAGATGTCGACATTTCAAGCATATAGTAGTAACCCTAAAAGTGGTAGTTTAAAAAAAATATGTAAAGAAAAGCTTTTAAATAGTAAGGTATACAGTTTGAATAATTCATTTTCAAAATATGTGTCTGTTGGAATTAGCTTAAATGATTTTTCTCCAAAAATTTCTATTTGCGGTCAAAAAGGATATAATATTATTCTAAGTGAAGAGGATTGGAAAAATATTCTAAAGTATCAGGGAGTAATAGTCAACTATTTCTATTCATCAAATAACAATCCATTTCCGATCAAGTTTGGTGATATTATAATACATTTTGAACAAATTATTGAGTGTTGTGTTATTAAACTTCAAGTGGGTGATGTGGATTATCTATACCTTGCTAGAGATACTATGGATAGATTGTTTGAAATACAAGAGTTAATTGATTACAGAATAGAAATCCTTAGGAAACAGGAATTTCAAAAATATATTAATGTGTTTCAAAATACTTTAAATACTTCTCGAGACTTGTTTACGGATGTTCACAATGTATTAAACCACAGACAATGTTCTAATAGTGAAAATGTTAGTACAATGCTAGAGATGCTAATAATACACCCAGAGGCAATGGAAGTGAAAGTAAGAAGAGCACCCCCAAAAATAAAATACTATGAAGAACTCGGTGAATATTAATGAATGTGAAAACAAACTGTATCTTTTAATTGTGTGGAACTATGCGTCTAGGCAAGCACGAAAAGGAGATTATCAAAGACACTATCTGGATAGACTTCGTTTTGAAGAAAGGATAAAACAATGTGAAAAAACAATATGTAAAATATTAGATGTAAATCATAGACATTTCATTTACAGTCAAAGGTTTAAATAATAAAAAAGTTGGTTTGAATATTTTCATTGTTTTATTTTAAATATCTAAATGTTAGTTTTATAATACATCTTTTTTTAGAGTCCATGAATTATGCGATTTATTTAATCCCAACCACTTAACAAACACCTTACTTCCTTTTTTTCTTAATATTTTTTCAACTAAGTACACATCGGGATATTTCACTTTCTGTAACTCTTCTTCATAAAACCCACCTTCAATATTTTCATTCTTATCATCTTTTAGGAGATATGTGGTTGGATTTGTCAACTTCACTTTCCTTATTTGAAATATTTCAGTGGACCAATTCGGAGTATACCCCTTATCAAACGCCTCTCTTTGTTTGGAAATTCTAACAAAGTCATACACTTTAAATTTACTATGTTCCAAATCTATAATTTTCTTAAAAGTGTATGAATTTAATAATATTGATTTTTCATTTTTGAGATTAACATCGATAGGTTTATATCCAATAGTTCTGTGAACAGTATTATTATATTTTTCTATTATAGTTGGCAAAGCGATATACCATTTATAACTACCTTGGTTGCTAAAAAATTTCCACATGATATTTTTGATAGTTCGATTAACCCGCTCAACTATACTAGCTTTTAGATTGGAAAAAGTACTATAATGGTTTATTTTAAAATCACTCATAGGCTGACGAAAATTTTTATTATAAAATTCGTTTCCAAGATCGGTTTGCAAATTTTTTGGGTTAATTGTCTTGTCTAATATAACTTTCATAGCTAGAGTCACATCTTTTCCCTGTTTACTTTTAAGTGGTTGTGCCCAAACATATTTTGAAAATACATTTATTACTACTAAAATGTATCTATATCCTTTATTTATTTTGGCGTATGGTTGCATTTCCACTAAATCAGCCTGCCAAAGATCGTTTAATCCTTTAACGATTGTTCTTCTCCTTTTGTAATTTTTTCTAGCAGGTTTATGTGATTCGTTCACAACCACCTCTTTAGTGTGAGACATTATGATTTAAGAAAAAAATTGTCCCAATAGCTTTTATACGTATCATCCCATTCTTTAAGGCTTTGATTTAAAATTACTATATCTTCTTTAAAATATTCGACAATTTTATCAATTTCTTTTTTTAAATTATCCAAATTTTCCTTAATTTTTGTGTTTAGGTATTTTAGTGATGTTGGATTAAGGATTGTGTCTAGTTCGCCCATCCCTTCATCTATTTTATTGATTTCTTCATGTAATTTCTTAACAATGCTTTGCAAGACAGAATTAATACTAATTACAATCCGCCTTTCTGATAAAGGCAGCTCATAAATTTGTCGACCATTAAGAAAACTATCCACTATTTCTGCTTTAGTTGTATTTAAATTTTCAACATTTGCTCTAAAGGCTTTAATTTTTTCCTTTGCATTGAAAAATACTACTTGTTTAATTTTTGTGTTCATTATTTCGTTTATTTTTTCAATATTCGCTTTCAAGGTTATATTTTCACTTGTATTATTTAATATTCTCTTGTTGATATTTTCTAGAGTTTCTTTACCACGCCCTTCTTCCTGTTTATATTTTTGCTCTAATGTTGTTACTTGGTCTTCACAAAATTTTAGTTTTTTCGTTATATTGCTAATATTTTCGAAAACTTCAAGGGAGCGTTTATTTTGCAACTTTAGCTCTTCTTCGAAATTTGAAATTTCCAGTTGATTTTGTTGCAATCCATATTTAAAGTGTTCAACAACTTTGTTTTCAATATAGTTTAAATTTTTTGAAATATTGTTGGTCACCTCATTTTCAACTTTTTTGACAAGATCTTTAATATCTATATCAGTTATTTTGTACCGTTGTGAAATATGACAACCAAACTTATCGATCATTTTTATTTAAATGTGCCTAAATCTATGTTACATTCTATTATATGATGATGTTAGCTTCTCGTAGTTCTTCTATAATGGAGATAACTTCATTATTATGACCGGTGTGACCTGCATTCATTGAGGCTACCAACAAACGAAGTCTGTCAACAAGTTCGTTAACGTTATCCCAATAAACATAATCAATGTCATTTTTATTATCCTTTAGAGTTAACCCGATCCTTGTGTAGTCGGTGCTTTTCTTTGAGCTCTATATGGGGCCACCTGTCTTGTGAATGTCGAATGCTGAAATAGGTTTTCTGAGGCAGGGTTAAGAGCTCTTGTTTTTGTTATTCCCTTCTTCTGTAAGTATGGACCTATTATTGTAACATATTTACGTGAACCATTTCCTTGAACTTGTTCATTGGGACTGTTATTCCTACGATAAGCGTTAGTTCCACCCAGAATGTCCATATAGTTGTCTAAATCTTTAATACTGTAGCCTTTGGGTTCCTTTTTAAATAGTAATTCGTATAAACCAGGGGTGCCAAGATATGTAATACCTTGTATTTTGACGTTTTTCCCAATTATTTCTACAGGCTGTTGGGTTAGACCTAAGAAAAATTTGTCAGTTTCAAGGTCGTGTATTATTCCATATGTGTGGTCGTAGGTATTTGCGGTGTCTCTGACCTGATTGTCAATGAATGTGCGCGGTAATTCGTGAAACTCTTGTAACCATTCTTGATAGGCTGGTGTGCCCACATATGTCTGAATCGTTTGTCTAGTTTGTTCCAATATGTCTGAAAGATTTCCTATTGTCGACCCAGATGAGGATGAAGTTCCATGTGATGTTTCGGCTATCACACTCGTTTCCCGTATGCTTGGAATCTGACTCACAGAGGCAATACTATCGTCAAAAAAGGATGGTACTTCTGTGGGTAAAACTGGGGTTTTTCCAGTTTTTCTCGCGTTTTTTGTCCTTTGGGGAGTTGATGTTTTATAATATCTGGTAAAGGATGGATCCTCCTCTTTTATGGCATGGGGTTTAATTTTACCAATGGTTAAAATTAATTCTTGCAATGGTTGTGTTATTGGTTTATAAGTGTCTTCCAGTCTCGAATGAGACTCAAATTCGGCATTTTTTAAAGCTTGATATTTTTTCTTAACTGCATTCCTTGATTTTACAAGTTGTCTCGCTAATTGTTCATTCATGGCAGATTATTTTAAAATACCAGTTTTCGCTTAATGCTATTGTTTTTATAAGTAAATGTATGAATCAAATCCTTTTCGATATCTGCCTGAATTTATAGTGGAATCTTTATCTAGTACCAGAAACCCAAACTTATCTTTCCAACACAATAAACACATTTCTTTAAACTGATTAAAACTCATATCGACGTTGACGTGGTCATCATAAACATGTTTTAAATTTGTATTGTCTTGTTGAAAAATCACAATTAAATTCGTATTGTCTCGGATCAATTGTTTCGGGATCGATGCATAGGTTTGACATAAATAAAAACAATCGGTGTTTCTATGTCTTCCAAAACAAAAATAATCCTTTACGATGGTTTGATTGCAACATACTATGTCGTCAAAAATCATTATAGCGTTTGGCAACACTTCTTGTGGTGAAATTATATTTTCTTCATTCTCAGATTCGTAATATCCAATTTCTTTTATTGATTTAAAAAGTGTTCTTAAATATTCGTACTTGGGCTGATATAGAGATTTTGAATAAATATACAAATTTTCAAACCGTAATCCGTTGGGGTCTTCGATCAAGGAAAGTAAAACATTAGTCTTACCACACCCTGAGGGGCCAACAATTAAACCTCTTTTGCTATTTCCCTCGAACAATTTTCCATGTTTTCTAAATTTATTTGTTGATGTTTCATGATCCTTAATTGAAGACCCTGCTGCAAGAACGCGGTAAGTCCACTTTTCATGTTTTCGAGATAATCGAAAAAAACTTTCTAGCGTTTTTAAAATTCGTTTCAGAAAGTTTATTTACCATACATTATATTCTTTTTAGGTATGAATTAGGGGATACACATTCAAATAATATTAATATTCCAAAATTCGTGATATATTGACAATTTTAGGTTGGACTTACCTCGTTCTTCCACCAAAAATAGAAAAATTAGCCAAAACTAGCTCTGGATTATCTTTTTGTAAACCATGGCTGCCAGGGTTAAAACAAATAAAGTCGAAATTAGTTATTTCTGATGTTTTATTGAACATGATCAATGAATTACTAAAATACAAGATACAAGATTTTTAAAAGTTTAGCTACAAAAGTCTAATCTTCTGATCCACTGTCGTCGTCGGTATAATCCGTTTCTTGGTCATTATTTGCATTTTGTGAAGTTGAGGCTGCATTTATTAAATTTCTATAATAAGGCATACAGTCCTCAGACACGTATTTGTTAGCTAATGTCATTAGTCATACTTGACCTTCTTTAGGGTAAACTGGCCGTCATAAGCTTTATTTTCCAAGGTTGGAAGTGCGATTGGAAAGCAGGTATTCTTCTGCCGAATGTCAAAATTTGAATATATTGGAATGCCAGTGGACAGGCTGCATTGAATTTCTGGTGTTTCAGACTCATACTGAAATATTTTTTGTTTTGAAATGGCAAATTTCTTTTTGTTTTTGTCGACAACTGTTTTTTTAAAATACGTTCCGAGTACAGCCACATAGTTAAGAATCATCTCCTGAGTCACTTTGATGGTCACACATGTCTTGGAGGATTTCTTTAGATGACTAATGTGTTCTTGTAGAGTATAGATGCGTTCCACTCTGCGCATGTTTTTTTCAGTCCTTCCGAAAGAGCGGTCACAAGGAAGAAAACTGTGCCATGGTTCAGGAAATCTGTGTATAATTTGTTTGAACTTGCCGTTTTGAACCAGAGAATGTAAAAACTGTACCATAGTATGGTTCTTATTTTGTGCGCCACAGTTGTCCGAGAATAGATATAAGGTGTCAACATTTTTGTCAAGTATATTGTCAAAATAATGCATTAACAAGCTACATGTTTCATTTGGGGTCTTCTTTGCAGTTACTTCATTATATACGTAATAATGTGAAAGCTGCAACTTTGCCGAATTAATGGATACAAAAATTATATACCCACAGTTGGCGCAGATAAAACGCATCACCAGATGGAATTTTCGGCAGTGGCGCATTCTGCTGAAAATCGAAGCACAAAGTATCCGCCGTTGCATCGTTCTTCGCTAATATCGTTTTCTCTTTAAGGCTTGAAAAAAACGTTCGTGCTTTGGTTTGATGAAGATTATGCTCTAGTTCTATTGCCTTCAGATCATCGGCCGACACACCAGATTTTTTCTTGTTCGCAAGTAGATCGCATTTTTGACACGTATCTGTCCTTGGTCGTCCAAAACGATAATTTGAAAAATTTGTTTTAAAGTATCGAAAAAAAAAGTCATATGTAACTTTTGGTTTGAAATCTGAAGTTTTCTCTCGATTTTGATTTATAACTTCATGCATGTTAGGCTCATACTTTTTAAGGTACAACTCATATATTTTTTTGATATTTAGTTCAGAAGCCAGATAATATATTCCAAGATTTTTGCTGCGGCCATAATGAGATTTTCGACGAGGAAAGTCTTGTATATGTTTATGGATTTGCTCGGTTATTTCAGCTGGTATAGCATTAGGCTTATTCTTATGCTTTCCTCTGTTGTCGCGAGGAGAAGTGATTGCCAACGGTTTCATCATATGCGAAGCGATTAACTCAGCTCGTTTTAGTGATATCCCATGAAGGGAACAAAATGCTCTTTTGCAGACGTCAAAGCAATTTGGCCCAACTCGAACCTGCAAAAAAAAACGTTTACTTCTCACCATTCTTAAAAACTTTGTCAGTAATAATGAACTAAAAATCCAAAAGTTTCCAGTGCATTATTATTATTCAACTTAGATCTATCGAGACGCTTCTTAAAAAATACTGTCATGACCACTTGAATGCGATTTATTATCAATATTTAGATAAAATTACCTTGTATTTATGTGTAACCGATTTTTTTCTTCTTTCCCCACTACGTTCTCGAGCCCTAGTAGGAACAATGCTTGTAATGAGTCCCGCCAAATAAGAATCTTGGGCATATTTTTCCGCTAAATCGTTAAATGATGATATTATTGCTCTTCTGTTTTCGATATTAACTTTATCGAAGCATTTCTTTCGGCACATAGAGGTCGTTCCTGTCGTTCGCTGTGGAACAAGCTTACCGGCTGTGTTAACATGTTCTTCCCCTTTAGCCAACTTTTTCTTCCTTATGTTTCGCTTCCATTGTTCTGCTATTACTTGAGTCTGTCGACGGTTCAAAATTATCCGACGAATCGGCACTAAATTGTTCACTTTCACTTAGACTTTCATACATTATTATACTGCTTTTATTCTCACTGATTTAATCAAAATATTTATCCTACGATGTAAACAATACCCTGATAAATTTTAAGGTTATAATATATTTCACTGTCACTTTTGCTCGGCAACGAGTGATTGGTGCAAGAATGGCGTAAGTCCGCACTTGCCTCGTTCTTGCACCAATCTGCTTTGGGGGAGGTAAGTCCAACATCGGTTTAAGCAACCAGGGATACACTGTAGATACATCGTTTTTGCACCAATCGATCGGGCTTGGCGAATTGTATATAATGGTGTAAAAATGTCATTTTCGCAATAAAGTGGACTTACCTCGTTCTTGCAGCAATGTCTTCAATTGTTACAGTGTAGGGTTGTTTTTCAACTCTCATGTTATAAAAAGTACATAAGTTCACGGTCAAAGTAAAACTAATCATTTTGTATCGAGACTTTAACTATATAATGTTCCAATCATCCCCCAAACGGGTACCATACAAATCTTGGGGTAAGAAACGGGGATCAGGTTTACTAAACACTCTTATCAATAAATTACCCTTTGAATTACACCTTCCCGGTTACAATTTCTGTGGACTGGGACAAAATTAGAAAAAAGATTATCGAGGGGTGACAAGGGAATAAATTTATTAGACGAGGCGTGCAAAGAGCATGACATTGCATATTCACAATCAAATGATATAAAAAGGAGGAACGTTGCAGATCAACTACTGTCTGAGAAAGCCATAGCACGCTTCAGAGCTAAGGACGCTAGTTTTGGAGAAAGAGTGGCAGCATTAGGTATTAGTGGTACCATGAAAGTTAAAAGAAAGTTAGGTATGGGACTAAAACGAAAAAAGACTAAGGGGCGAGGAATCACATTATCTCAAGCTATTGCTCAAGCTAGAAAAGGAATTAAGGGAAAAAGGTTTAAAAGTTTAAATGAGGGGATTAAAACAGCTGTGAAGTCTATTAGGAAAGTTGGTAAGACAATCCCTACTAAAAGAAGAGTAATACCTATTCCAAAAAGTGGGGGATTCTTACCACTTATACCATTATTTGCGGGTTTATCAGCTTTAGGTGCCCTTGGAGGAGGGGCTGCGGGTATTGCGAAAGCCGTGAATGATGCCAAATCTGCCAAAGAAAAATTAGAAGAGGATAAAAGACACAATAAAACGATGGAGTCTATAGCAGTAGGACAAAAAGGAAGCGGTCTGTATCTAAAGCCATATACAACAGGATGTGGTTTGTATTTAAAACCATATTCAAAAAACTGCTAGAACATATACCCCTAAATACTCTTACTAATTTTGATTTACTTAAATACATCAAATTTCTAAAAATTCCCATGTTTAGGGGTATATTTATGCGAAATAAGCTTCCAAAAAAAATAAATGAAACTGAATGTGGTATTATTAATTTAGATGACTTTAATGGTGATGGGACTCATTGGACTGCATACATAAAAAAAAAACACAAATAACATACTTTGACAGCTATGGCAATTTACGACCTCCAGCTGAATTAATAAAATATTTTTTCAGTAACAAAAATAAAAATGTTATAAATTATAATTACAATCGGTATCAAACTTTTAACACTACAAATTGTGGCCAATTATGTCTAAAATTTCTTTATAATAATACATGATGTGCAATAAAGATTTATTCGTTGTCGAAATATTAAAGTGACATGTCCTATAGTTTTGTTATTAGTGGCAATTCTGCCATTTTAACATCTGAATTTCATCCTCCGATTTATCTAGAAGAAAATATCGACTATGTTATAGGACTTGTAAATTTTGAAACATTTAATGCAATTCCCAACATTGATGAGAGTAATAATCGCTTCTTTTACGGCGAATCAGGCAATTTTGTAACTATTCCTCCGGGAAGTTATGAAATTGATAATATTAATAAATTGCTTCAAAACAAATTGGAGGAAAAAGAAATTTCGTTTTATCTTCGTGCTAATAATAATACGTTGCGTTCAGTAATTAAATGCTCCGAAAATATTATTTTTAGACAGGGCTCTATAGGCACATTGTTGGGATTTGAAAATCAGATTCTTGATTCAGGAGAAGTTCATATTTCTGAACGACCTGCAGAAATAATTAAAGTAAACTCTATAAATATCGATTGTAGTATCGCTGAAGGTTCATACTTAAATGGTGATCCTGTTCATATAATCCATCAATTTTTTCCCAGTGTAGCTCCTGGTTTTAAAATCATAGAATCACCCCAAAACGTTATATATTTTCCAGTTACTGCTAAAGTAATAGATAAAATTACTATTAAAATATTGGATCAAATAAATAAATAAATAAATAAATCAATAAATCAAATCAAACGTGTTAATTTTAGAGAAGAAACCATAACGCTAAGACTACATCTTAAAAAATTAGATGAGCGATGGTGATCATTTATAACAGAAGTCACTTTGGTGGAAAGCTTAATAAGAATGAAATCAATCGAAACTTATTTAGTAATAAACCAAACTCGCGAAGACTAACACCTTCAAATCGTCAATTTCTATTAAGTTTGGGGTTTAAAGTTAAAAATGGAATTTTTAAACGTTAAAGAAAATGTTCTTGTTGATGATTCAATACTAAGTTGGGAGGTATTTTCCTTTGACCCCTTTAATCCCACAAAACTTGGACCGAATGATGAAATTAGGATTGCTTTACAGCAGACTGGAAAGTATCCATTACCTTGCAAAAGTGAAATATATTTAGAATTACAAGTTACCAAAGAGGATGGTACTCCATTAAGAAACACTGTATTAATCAACAATGCCCCAGCATTCTTGTTTAAGGAAATGCGTTATGTTTTAAATGGTGTCACTATTGACTCTGTTAGAGATATTGGCATCACTTCAACACTTAAGGGATATACATCGTTTAATCAAAATGAGAGTGCAAAATTAGAAAATGCGGGATGGTATCCAAAAGCAAAAGCTGCAGAAAAAATTATGACTGACGACAAAGGGAGTGTTTCTTTATGTGTGCCATTAAAGATGTATTCTGGATTTTTTGAAGATTATAATAAAATTATTTTAAATGCTCAACAAGAACTTATACTCATTAGAAATAATGATATCACAGATGCTTTATTGCGCACCAGTGAGGAAAATGAAACATCAAAAATTGTAATAACGAGGCTTTGTTGGCGAGTTCCTCACCTTACTGTGGCAATCCCACAAGAATTAGCATTAACAAAACTTATCGATAGGAACAGTGACATACTAATTACTTTCCGCAGTTGGGAGTTGGTTGAATATCCTGAATTATTGGAAACAACAAGACACAACTGGCCTGTAAAAACTTCCACTAAGGTTGAAACACCCCGTCATGTTTTAATCGCTTTCCAGAAAAATAGACGTGGTAATATAAAAATGGATATTAGCAAATTTGATCATTGCGAATTAAGAAATATAAATGTGTTTTTAAACTCTGAAAGATATCCGTATAACGATCTTCAACTCGATTTCAAAAACAACAAATTTGCCACACTGTATGAAATGTTTTCTGATTTTCGTCAAGTGTATTATAACTCACCAATGGAACCAATTTTTAATCCTGCAGAATTTAAGAGTAATGCACCTATTACATACATTAATTGTTCACATCAAAGGGATTTGTTGCAAACTGGTCCTGTAACTATGAGGATTGAATTTGAAACAAAAGAAAAAATGGTTGCTAAAACATCAGCATATTGCCTCATAATACATGATAAAATTTTTAGCTATAATCCACTCACAAAAATTGTTAAACAACTATAATCCCCTCCCTTATAAACTAAGCTTATTTAAGTTTCTTAACTAGTACTTGTGTAGTCATAAGCATGTCTTCACCTAACATGCAACACATTGAAATTTTTATTCAAAAATTAAAGGTTTTAAAAAATCAAATTCGAGAGTATACATCTAAAAAATTTATCTTAAAGAAATTTTCATTGTTAAAAATATGCGATTAGTTTTGGATGTGCAGGGATTTAAGGATGAGCATAACAAGTTTATTCCAAAGGAGTTGGCTACATATGATGGGAATAGAATTAGCCACTATGTGTTTAAGCAACCATTTCCGTTACGTTTACTTTCACCAGATTTACACAAGCAAGCTTTGTGGTTGATGAAAAACTATCATTGCATAAACTGGAATGTTGGATATACACCCCTTCATTATTTTTCCACCATTATTAACGAGCTAACAAGAGATGCAACATTTGTTTTTATTAAAGGAGGTGAAAAGGTTGACTATATCAAGAAGTATTGTACCAAACCAATAGTAGAATTAAATGAAAAACCACTTCTACATTTATCAACACCAAAATGTTTTTTTCATACTAAGACACCAGCTATGTGTGCTCTTTATAATGTATTTTATTTGTATGATAATTTTTTTATGAATGAATAAAAAAATCAAATTTTATTTATTGTTTTATTTCATTATATTTCGTTTTTATTACATTAATATCTTCATATAAACCTAACCTTTTAAGTTCTATAACTAATTTTATTAAATTCTTTGTCTTTAAAAAGTTCAAGCATGCTTTGGAAGCTTTTTTACACTGAGAAGCATGCTCCATATAGTCTATGTACCACGGAAAATTTTGTGCTTCAGCATCATCATCATCACCCACTAGAGCATAATAACGCGAACAAGCTTCTGACATAATAAAGTTTTCATACATTTCAGTAACTATTGTCTCCATGTTTAATATTTTCACTTCACTAATCACACATAACGAAATAACGGACTGGGACCCATCTCAGCAAGCTGCGCCTCTTCCACAACACTTAATATTAGTTTATATGCAGCCGTATCATTTGGTGACACAAATTCTTTAAACTCGAACAACTCTTCAATAAAACCATTTGTCCTACAATCTTCAACAAGCTTGAGCATATCTTCTGTTTCATAGTAGTTCTGTATCATTTCCACACCACGTCTAAAATAATCAGCATCAGCATTATACATATGACAGAACTCTGGATTACTCTGCATGGCCTTTTCTACACATTCATTAACTAGATCACAAAAATCATTTTCAATTTTTTTAAGAGTTTCAAATAACCCATCTCGTACAGAATCAGCCATAATTCTAAACTAACCTGAAAGATTTGTAACATCTTTTATATTGTGGAAATTTCCATCCTTGTTCTTTGAATGGTGGTGGTTGTGATTTTTTACTCTTCCTCCTCCTCCTCCTCCTCCTCCATCTCTGTTTTGTTATGGTCTGAAGCACATTTACTCCTCATCTTCCCAACCTATTCTTGGCGGTTTAAAGTAGATTTACTCATTTTACCTCCTCAATATCCCTTCTATATACTACTGGTAGGTCCTTGTATTTGTCTTTTAGGGTTCGGCACTAGATGCTGGAGGTCAGGCCTCGACGTCCAGCTCTTGGCGTCACTGATTTTCTACTATTTCAACTTATAATCACGTTGCCACGTGCTTTTCGCTTCTTGCCGACCTGGTGCAGATTATGCCCAGGTGGTATATACTCGTACACGCCTCCCTGGCGATGGCGTCCGCTGCTGCAGTTATGGCACAGTTAGTCCAAGGTTGGCAACGTCGGCGATGACCGGTTCTCGTCGTACTTTTTCTTAAAATTAGTTTGCCGTTAGGTAATTCCTTCTTGCCGACCTGGTGCAGGTTATGCCCAGGTGGTAAACTCTCGTACACGCCTCCCTGGCGATGGCGTCCGCTGCTGCAGTTATGGCACAGTTAGTCCAAGGTTGGCAACGTCGGCGATGACCGGTTCTCGTCGTACTTCTTCTTAAAATTAGTTTGCCGTTAGGTAATTCCTTCTTGCCGACCTGGTGCAGGTTATGACCAGGTGGTAAACTCTCGTACACGCCTCCCTGGCGATGGCGTCCGCTGCTGCAGTTATGGCACAGTTAGTCCAAGGTTGGCAACGTCGGCGATGACCGGTTCTCGTCGTACTTCTTCTTAAAATTAAATTTCGGACCTGCCCGTACTCTAGGTACGAACGCCTCGGATCGGCTAGGAACCACTGTTTCCTCACAGTATCGGGCTCGACTACGGCGTCCTCCACCGGTGCTTCTTCAGCTACACCTTGCTTTTATCTTCAGGTTCACGTATGCCGCCTTGGCACACCCAGGTCTCGGAATCTCCAAGATCAACTGGCAATTCGCTTGGTGACGGTCGTCCAAAGAAAAAGACTTATACAGATTTTAAAGCCGGAACAAATGCTCAACTATTTCATGAGACACTTACTCATTTATGGTTCTGTACTGACTGGTCTCTCCCTTGAAAATCACTCAATTTATAGTTGTTTTCAAGGTCGAGTACCACAACACCCCCTCTCCGAAGAGCATATGTTACGGTATGTTTATTTAACCGTACTCATTTAGTACGATTATACATCATTTATAACAATAACAATAAAAATAACAAAGTCCATAAACAACACCATAGGATAGGATAGGAGAGGATAGGATAGGATAGGATAGGATAGGATAGGATAGGATATGATATGATATACATATTTCATAATTTTCATCCGGGGTTCGCCATGCCAGAGGACTTCATCGAACTCTGGCATGGCCCCCTCCATGGGAGGGGGGTAATAGCCTGGGAAGACCCGGCTGATAAATTAGTTTATGTTTATTTTTGTAATTAAATGTTTAAAATTAATTTTTATGTTTCATTTCAAAGGGGCCGTGGGAAAATTAAAAAAAATATTTTGAAATCCCAAGGTATATTAGTGTCCTGGCACAGTTCGCCTTCGCTTCCTTCTTCAAGGGGCATATCCCTGGAAGTACCTCGGCTAGCTCTAGTCGCCATCTCAGGGGCGGCGATCTGTGTAGGGCAGTTTGAAACCGCCTCAGGTCCTGTCCTGGGGTCGGCCTCGGTAGTCATGAGCATGTCCTGGTTATCTTCGCCCTCAGCCATCAGGGCTGGAGGGGTTTCATTATGTAAAGCCATATTTCCGGCTATTTCGCTATTTGCCACGCTTGGCTTCTTCGCTGCCGACCTGGGGCAGGTTGTGCCCAGGTGGTAGGTCCTTGTATTTGTCTTTTAGGGTTCGGCACTAGATGCTGGAGGTCAGGCCTCGACGTCCAGCTCTTGGCGTCACTGATTTTCTACTATTTCAACTTATAATCACGTTGCCACGTGCTTTTCGCTTCTTGCCGACCTGGTGCAGATTATGCCCAGGTGGTATATACTCGTACACGCCTCCCTGGCGATGGCGTCCGCTGCTGCAGTTATGGCACAGTTAGTCCAAGGTTGGCAACGTCGGCGATGACCGGTTCTCGTCGTACTTCTTCTTAAAATTAGTTTGCCGTTAGGTAATTCCTTCTTGCCGACCTGGTGCAGGTTATGCCCAGGTGGTAAACTCTCGTACACGCCTCCCTGGCGATGGCGTCCGCTGCTGCAGTTATGGCACAGTTAGTCCAAGGTTGGCAACGTCGGCGATGACCGGTTCTCGTCGTACTTCTTCTTAAAATTAAATTTCGGACCTGCCCGTACTCTAGGTACGAACGCCTCGGATCGGCTAGGAACCACTGTTTCCTCACAGTATCGGGCTCGACTACGGCGTCCTCCACCGGTGCTTCTTCAGCTACACCTTGCTTTTATCTTCAGGTTCACGTATGCCGCCTTGGCACACCCAGGTCTCGGAATCTCCAAGATCAACTGGCAATTCGCTTGGTGACGGCCGTCCAACGAAAAAGACTTATACAGATTTTAAAGCCGGAACAAATGCTCAACTATTTCATGAGACACTTACTCATTTATGGTTCTGTACTGACTGGTCTCTCCCTTGAAAATCACTCAATTTATAGTTGTTTTCAAGGTCGAGTACCACAACATTAGCAAAAATAACTTTACAATTTAAAACGTTATATCAATTTATAATAAAAACTAATTTAAAGATATGGGGTTGATAAAATAGCGATTATAATAAAAGGCAGTTTGCATCTGAAAAAAGAACGGACTAATGAAGTATTGAATTGATATAATATAAAAAAACTCACCAGAACTTTAAAATCTCCATTATAGGGGTAGTGCAGCCATATTTCCCTACAAAATGTTTACCAGTCCGAACAAGGGCTAATTGGCTGCAACGCATGGTAGCCACTTCTGCTTCGGTTTTGGTTATCCTTTTAGGGAGATATACCATTTTATCATCTTCTAGATAGACGATTGTGGAAATGCCAAAGGGCCCGCTTTTGTTTTCGACGTCAAGAATGCGATAAAGTTTACCCTCTTCCAGGTCTAAGCCGTTTACAACATCAATTTTAGCGGCCATTTTTGTATAGTATAGTATAAACTAGAAACTAACTTTCTGAACGTTTGTTGCATATATTTATATCAACTCCCCTACCTTTTTGTTGCATCATTCACTCTATGGAGACCTCTAGTATATATATCCTTTTAATTACACTTAAAAAGGTATTTGTCTTATACTTTGAGCGGGGTAAGTTGGTTCTATTTTTATTTTATAAAATTTATATTACTGTTTTTTTATTTTTTATATTTTTATGGAAATTGAATTTATATGAACAATTTTAAAATGTTTAATTGTCATTTATGCGAAAATTTTTTTACATATAATCTTAAAAATGAGACACTATTATCAATACCCGAGATTGATTTTGAAAATTATTTAGAGCTTTTTGAAATTTCATTTATTTATAATGATTCTATACCAGAGGGCCTAAACAAATTATCGCAAGGGTTTTCTACGGATAACTTTTTCTTAAATATTTCGTTTATAAGAAATTTAAACATCTGCTTTGAAAAGTGCATACGTTTAAAGCGTGATGCTCAAAATTGTGTACCTATATGTAAAATCTGTATTAAAACACTCGAAAGTTAAGGTAACCTTTTTTATTTTGAATAAAAATTTTTATAATATTGGCCAATTCACATTTATGCTATTTTACCACAACATTTATTTTCGTAAAACGATATTAGCATACCTAGATCATTTTTTTAAACGCCCCTCATATAGACACTCACCCACATAAGCTATTGTTTTTATTAAGAATTCATGAACCCTTCTTCGTTATTATGTAGAATACAAGTACCTTATATAGGCATTTGCACCAAGTAGTTTGGGTATTGGTTTTTCAAAACAGCCCTAAAAGAAATGAAAATTGTTTTTAATTTTATGTCATACCTGTATAATATTTTGTTTTAACATTTTATCTACAAGTGGTTTTTTTATCAGTATAATATCCGATACATTTAATATTATATTGCTTTTTCTTTTGATTCCGAGTTTTATATAGATCACCCGATATATCTTTTTTTAAATATAAGAACTCAATTCTTGTAACTTGAGTATGTACGTTACAATATCTGTGTTACCACATCATGCTTTAAATAACACCTACAAAAAAAAATTTTTGAATATTAAGCCTACCTGAATAATATTTTTCCTCAATTAATCAAACTTGTAGTTAAATAAAGCATTATTTAACAGAGCCATAGACCAAATAATCCAGCAAATATAATTAATTTTAAAACAGCTGTTCTACGCCAGTGCGTCTTAAAAGTTAATTTAACAAGTGGCGGTAAGCTAGTAAATTACAATGGCCATAACACTCCGTTTGCATCGAAAAAGATATAGGGAAAATAATTTATTTTACAACTTGTATAGGACTTGGGACATAGGCTGATTAAAGAAAAAGGGTTTGGTATAGGTTGATTAAAGAAAACGAGGGCTCTAATAATAATAATAATATATTTTTATTAGGTTTATAATAATATACATTTTATTTATATTTACATAACTAAAATTTTATATTACGAGATACAATCTTATGTAATAAATCTTTAAGCTGCACCAAAACACCTACATTAGGACAAGATATACCAAAAAATGAAAGATCCATTTTACCGGTGCGAATTAGGCCCATGGTAAATTCATTATATTCAAAAAACATGTCGTTTTGAATAAAATAAATGCGGCCGTCGGTGTAACGAAATACACTGTCTATCTTTGCGGGGATTCCGTTAAATAATTCTGACGTTATATGGTAATCTTCTGGTTTAAACGTACACTCATTTATTCCCCATACTAGAATATCATTGAAAAATAAATAGGTTTTTCCCTTGTTTGTGTTCACGGCAGCTTGAACTCTGGTTTTTACATTTGTGGCAGCGAGACTATCTATTGATTCCGTTTTTATTAACTCAAACGTACCGTACTTTACAAAGTAAATTAGATCATCAACAAACAATACAATGTCTCCATTAGGACGTTAATATTTAGCAGTTATTTTCTTAAAATTTTTTGGCAAAAATTTAAAATAATCTGTTAATAGAAAAGGTGTATTCGAAATTTGTTTCGTCTCTAAATTCAACATCCAAACAAATTTTTCATAAAAAATAAATAATTTGTTTTTAACGATTAAATAAGCTTTATCTGTTTTTGAGTCCAAGTCAAATAGAGTCGGAAACGGCGCCGCATCGGGTACCGAGGGCGCGTCAGGGGTCGGGGGTACGCTGGGGATTGTTGTTGTAGCTTTTGTCTGTATAGTTGTGGTTCTTGTCTGTGGGGTGGTACCAACTTTTATCGGCATAGTTGTGGTTTTTGTCTGTGGAGTGGTTGTAACTTTTGTAGGTATAGTCGTGGTTTTTGTCTGTGGGGTTGTATTCGGTGACGTGGGTATTTTTGTTGTGGTCAAAGATTTTTTGCCATAAAGGTACTCGATACCATAAATATCGTCCTGAGTTATTTTCACATTTTCCGCTTTGTAATACGGGTACATGATCGCGCTCTCGTCAGCTGTGTGGGCTAAACCTAGAGTATGCCCGATCTCATGTATTAAAACGCTTAGTAAATTTGTCCCACCATTTTTGGAAGAAAGACTCCATGGTTCTTTTGAATGCATATGAATCTCTACATTGGCACTTCCATCTGGAAAAAATGCGTGCGCTAAAGTAGGTTTATCTAATTTGTAGGGACACCAGGTGAGATCATTTTTCATTTTATGCTGTTGGTCGGCAAACGAAATTGTAATATTATGGCTGTTTCTATCATATTTAAAGCGGAAATTAGAAACATCCTCCCATGCTTGAAAAGCTCTTGCAGCAACTGTTCTATATGAATATACTGAATAATTTGGAGGGTAGATAGACCAAGATAGCTTTAAATCTTTCCATAAGTAGTTAGAGCCTCTTCCCCAATCGGCAATATTTTTGACGCCACAGCGAGGTCTTTGCATTAGAGCAATAGTTTCGTCATTTAAGGTTCCATCTTCAGGGAGACCATAAGTTTCTTGAAATGCCCGTAACCCATCTGATATCGAAACTAGGGCATTATCTGTAGTATTTTAACAAAGGATTTCTTTATATTTATCCAGCTCCCCTGTATTTATTGCTCGGCTCGGCTCGGCTCGGCTCGGATAGGATAGGATAGGATAGGATAGGATGGGATGGGATGGGATGGGATGGGATGGGATGGGATGGGATGGGATGGGATGGGATGGGATGGGATGGGATGGGATGGGATGGGATGGGATGGGATGGGATGGGATGGGATGGGATGGGATGGGATGGGATGGGATGGGATGGGATGGGATGGGATGGGATGGGATGGGATGGGATGGGATGGGATGGGATGGGATGGGATGGGATGGGATGGGATGGGATGGGATGGGATGGGATGGGATGGGATGGGATGGGATGGGATGGGATGGGATGGGATGGGATGGGATGGGATGGGATGGGATGGGATGGGATGGGATGGGATGGGATGGGATGGGATGGGATGGGATGGGATGGGATGGGATGGGATGGGATGGGATGGGATGGGATGGGATGGGATGGGATGGGATGGGATGGGATGGGATGGGATGGGATGGGATGGGATGGGATGGGATGGGATGGGATGGGATGGGATGGGATGGGATGGGATGGGATGGGATGGGATGGGATGGGATGGGATGGGATGGGATGGGATGGGATGGGATAGGATAGGATAGGATATGGAGGTAAGAAGTTGTATTGTGTATGCATTCCTACACAAGACGATTTAATGACGTGGTGGAAGGAATGAACTTCATTTCCACACATTGTACCATAGGCCCTCAAAAATAATACAAATATATAATAATAAAAAAATATATTAGAGCCCATATCAAATTTATCATTTCATGTTCGACTATGTCTTGGAGATTATCACTTTCGAAACAGAAAGAAGTGAAGGATGCGAGGTGCGAGATGAGGATCGCGGATTATTGGGAAGCATAGGCGAACCATAAATGATGGGAAGCCAATGGCCAGGATTGAACCTGTGGTCAGATCTTGAGGCCCGAACAGCGAGCATCTCTTCTAGAACGAGCCGTAAACGTGTGACTGATAGGCTAACACGGGCTCGACGTCGACCAGCACGAGGATCGGTGTTAATTAATAGCAGAAACAGATTAAAAATATATTGAAATAGGCTTTGAAAGAAATGGTCGCCCCCTCACCACCCCACCCAAAGAGGCATAGAAAGGTGAACACTTCGATTTGTTTCATTACTTCTACGGTCTATCTGTATAATGGAAACTCCACCAAGTAGAGGTTCGTCCATTTTAACTGACGAAACCGTCGATGCTAATAATGATATCGCCAATTTGGATGAGCTCGAGGATGAGGAGTTCGACGATGAGCCGGAGGAGATTAGCATAAATGAGATTTTGCCGCTCCCCGACTTATCGACAGACTGGGTTGTGGTGGCAGCACCGTCACCATCGCCGGCCAATTGGCAAGGACCGGCAAATTCGTCGAGTTGGTAGATTAAATAAATAAATTATGGATTCAGTTTAGTTATGACTGTCACGAAATAAATTAAACCGGTGATTAAGCCTAAAAGAGACTCTATTACTTGCGGGCTGAAGCTAGAAAACCTGCCATCATGAG
The DNA here is from genome assembly GCA_963920685.1 of Polydrusus tereticollis. Classification (NCBI taxonomy): domain Eukaryota; kingdom Metazoa; phylum Arthropoda; class Insecta; order Coleoptera; family Curculionidae; genus Polydrusus; species Polydrusus tereticollis. The sequence continues at coordinate 29,206,056 of OY987334.1, forward strand.
GTACTTCCGGATTATCTGACATGATTTCTTGGGTATATTCCTGGCGGAAAGGGGGTTTTCTTGTGCAGGTTGGGGAAGCTGAATAGGGAGATATGTTTGGCTGATAAGTTTTTACGTATTTTTCATTTTGGTTGCCCAATTAGCTAAAGTACAGAGCGCTATTAATTAGATGCTCAGTAAAAATCCTCTGTTTCGCATCCATCTCTCTTAATTTGGCAGCTACTGTATTATCCAAAATGTTTAAAAGATTTCTATCATTTGACCGAGTTTTGCTATTTTTCAACGCTACCTTCGGTATTGTCAAGGGTTTGCTGAAACAAATATTACTTTTTAGATACCTATAACCAAAAAAGGCTGGATGCAAGTTGCAAAAGATTTTTAAAAGTTGTGGAATTTTTGGAAATGTGTAGGAGCAATAGATGGAAAGCATATAAGAATAGTGAAGCCACAAAATAGCGAATCGCATTATTATAATTCGAAGGGTTATTGCAGTATCGTGTTGATGGCAGTAGTAAATGCAGAATATAAGTTTATTTTCGTGTGGGTGCCAATGGTAGGCTGATCGGGGCATATTTGATAATTTAAATTTTGATGACATCACTAAAGAACATGTAAACATATTAATTTTATTTTTTTTGGGGATGATGCTTTTTTCCTTACCAAACATATTCTAAAATCGTACCCACATAGGCAATTAACATATGAGCAGAGAATATGTTATTATCGCTTCTCTAGAGCAATCCGCATTAAAGAAAATGGGTTTAGAATATTAGCGTCTAGATTCCGAGTTTTTAATTAACTTAATGCCAGAAAATATTGATTACGTGGCATTGGCAGCTTGCACACTTTATGGTTTGCTGCGAAGACATTCTAAGAATTAATGTGTATTTAGGAATTTTGTTGATATGGTAAATTTAGAAAACGGCACTATTTCTTCAGGAGACTGGAGGAAAAATAATTTATCATTGGACAGCTTGGCAACTGGACATTTTAGGAATCCACGATTTGAAGCTAAAACTAGTAGCGATTAATATTTAAATTTCTTTTAACATGTTCCCTGTCCTATGACCAACATATGGGTCATACGACACGATATCAGGGGGTCTTATGAGCCATATTTGGCTAACATGCAGAGTACTTTATTCATAGTTATTTTTTTGTTGACTCTGGACATGTATACGAGTTTTCTGATTTGGATTCCATTGAATAATCCCTATATACGTTATTAATATGGATATTACCCATATTTGGCTCATGGACTTTATGCAAAATATATCCATACCTAAAGTAAAAAACAGTATTTGGAAAATAAACTTTATTTTGAAAAACACGAAACAGTACTACCAACATACGTATCTAACATGTCTCAAATAAAATTTAAAAAAATATGAAAAACAAAAACATTTTTTTTTTGTGATTTGTTGACAAAACTAATGTTTCTTATTTACGAGTGTGCACTATTAAAACAGTTCAAACAATAAACTTGACTGCAGTGACTGAAAATTTGTTAACCTTCTTAGTTTTTACTCCTGCTTCTTTAGAATTCAGCCGATTTTTTAAAGTTCATGTAGCAACCATGGCATCTCTAACGAAGTATTTTAGTAGTATATAGAAGGGGAAACGAGGAGGTAAAATGAGTAAATTTACTTTAAACCGCCAAGAATACGTTGGGGAAATGAGGAGTAAATGTGCTTTAGGCTGCAACAAAACAGATAATTATGACCACTGCTTATATAAAATAGATGTACAGATAACAATAAGTATCCTTATTAAACACACATTATTAATTATGACTATCGCTTACATAAAATAGATGTACAGATAACAATATACGCACCATATTAAAAGTTATCCCCCAAAATCAAACATATTAGTATGACTAAAAGAAATATTACAGCATAAATATGAAATAACAAGCAATTTAATAAAATATATTATGCTAATAAGGAGATAGCAATACTAATTAAACACACCATATTAAAGTATCAAACATATTAGTATTTAATTAGCATTGCAGCGGATCGGATCGGATGGGATGGGATGGGATGGGATGGGATGGGATGGGATGGGATGGGATGGGATGGGATGGGATGGGATGGGATGGGATGGGATGGGATGGGATGGGATGGGATGGGATGGGATAGGATAGGATAGGATATGGAGGTAAGAAGTTGTATTGTGTATGCATTCCTACACAAGACGATTTAATGGCGTGGTGGAAGGAATGAACTTCATTTCCACACATTGTACCATAGGCCCTCAAAAATAATACAAATATATAATAATAAAAAAATATATTAGAGCCCATATCAAATTTATCATTTCATGTTCGACTATGTCTTGGAGATTATCACTTTCGAAACAGAAAGAAGTGAAGGATGCGAGGTGCGAGATGAGGATCGCGGATTATTGGGAAGCATAGGCGAACCATAAATGATGGGAAGCCAATGGCCAGGATTGAACCTGTGGTCAGATCTTGAGGCCCGAACAGCGAGCATCTCTTCTAGAACGAGCCGTAAACGTGTGACTGATAGGCTAACACGGGCTCGACGTCGACCAGCACGAGGATCGGTGTTAATTAATAGCAGAAACAGATTAAAAATATATTGAAATAGGCTTTGAAAGAAATGGTCGCCCCCTCACCACCCCACCCAAAGAGGCATAGAAAGGTGAACACTTCGATTTGTTTCATTACTTCTACGGTCTATCTGTATAATGGAAACTCCACCAAGTAGAGGTTCGTCCATTTTAACTGACGAAACCGTCGATGCTAATAATGATATCGCCAATTTGGATGAGCTCGAGGATGAGGAGTTCGACGATGAGCCGGAGGAGATTAGCATAAATGAGATTTTGCCGCTCCCCGACTTATCGACAGACTGGGTTGTGGTGGCAGCACCGTCACCATCGCCGGCCAATTGGCAAGGACCGGCAAATTCGTCGAGTTGGTAGATTAAATAAATAAATTATGGATTCAGTTTAGTTATGACTGTCACGAAATAAATTAAATCGGTGATTAAGCCTAAAAGAGACTCTATTACTTGCGGGCTGAAGCTAGAAAACCTGCCATCATGAGGTACTTCCGGATTATCTGACATGATTTCTTGGGTATATTCCTGGCAGAAAGGGGGTTTTCTTGTGCAGGTTGGGGAAGCTGAATAGGGAGATATGTTTGGCTGATAAGTTTTTACGTATTTTTCATATTGGTTGCCCAATTAGCCAAAGTACAGAGCGCTATTAATTAGATGCTCAGTAAAAATCCTCTGTTTGGCATCCACCTCTCTTAATTTGGCAGCTACTGTATTATCCAAAATGTTTAAAAGATTTCTATCATTTGACCGAGTTTCGCTATTTTTCAACGCTACCTTCGGTATTGTCAAGGGTTTGCTGAAACAAATATTACTTTTTAGATACCTATAACCAAAAAAGGCTGGATGCAAGTTGCAAAAGATTTTTAAAAGTTGTGGAATTTTTGGAAATGTGTAGGAGCAATAGATGGAAAGCATATAAGAATAGTGAAGCCACAAAATAGCGAACCGCATTATTATAATTCGAAGGGTTATTGCAGTATCGTGTTGATGGCAGTAGTAAATGCAGAATATAAGTTTATTTTCGTGTGGGTGCCAATGGTAGGCTGATCGGGGCATATTTGATAATTTAAATTTTGATGACATCACTAAAGAACATGTAAACATATTAATTTTATTTTTTTTGGGGATGATGCTTTTTTCCTTACCAAACATATTCTAAAACCGTACCCACATAGGCAATTAACATATGAGCAGAGAATATGTTATTATCGCTTCTCTAGAGCAATCCGCATTAAAGAAAATGGGTTTAGAATATTAGCGTCTAGATTCCGAGTTTTTAATTAACTTAATGCCAGAAAATATTGATTACGTGACATTGGCAGCTTGCACACTTTATGGTTTGCTGCGAAGACATTCTAAGAATTAATGTGTATTTAGGAATTTTGTTGATATGGTAAATTTAGACAACGGCACTATTTCTTCAGGAGACTGGAGGAAAAATAATTTATCATTGGACAGCTTGGCAACTGGACATTTTAGGAATCCACGATTTGAAGCTAAAACTAGTAGCGATTAATATTTAAATTTCTTTTAACATGTTCCCTGTCCTATGACCAACATATGGGTCATACGACACGATATCAGGGGGTCTTATGAGCCATATTTGGCTAACATGCAGAGTACTTTATTCATAGTTATTTTTTTGTTGACTCTGGACATGTATACGAGTTTTCTGATTTGGATTCCATTGAATAATCCCTATATACGTTATTAATATGGATATTACCCATATTTGGCTCATGGACTTTATGCAAAATATATCCATACCTAAAGTAAAAAACAGTATTTGGAAAATAAACTTTATTTTGAAAAACACGAAACAGTACTACCAACATACGTATCTAACATGTCTCAAATAAAATTTAAAAAAATATGAAAAACAAAAACATTTTTTTTTTGTGATTTGTTGACAAAACTAATGTTTCTTATTTACGAGTGTGCACTATTAAAACAGTTCAAACAATAAACTTGACTGCAGTGACTGAAAATTTGTTAACCTTCTTAGTTTTTACTCCTGCTTCTTTAGAATTCAGCCGATTTTTTAAAGTTCATGTAGCAACCATGGCATCTCTAACGAAGTATTTTAGTAGTATATAGAAGGGGAAACGAGGAGGTAAAATGAGTAAATTTACTTTAAACCGCCAAGAATACGTTGGGGAAATGAGGAGTAAATGTGCTTTAGGCTGCAACAAAACAGATAATTATGACCACTGCTTATATAAAATAGATGTACAGATAACAATATACGCACCATATTAAAAGTTATTCCCCCAAAATCAAACATATTAGTATGACTAAAAGAAATATTACAGCATAAATATGAAATAACAAGCAATTTAATAAAATATATTATGCTAATAAGGAGATAGCAATACTAATTAAACACACCATATTAAAGTATCAAACATATTAGTATTTAATTAGCATTGCGTATTAGATAAGAAACAAGTGATGTGAAAATTATAGACACGCATAAGATAAGAAATTCAAGACAGCTGCTGCAAAAATTGCGTAACTATCAACTTCAGCAAACAAGTCAAGATACCGATCGCAAGAGACACGCTCCACATATTAATTAAGTACCATTCCCAACAGCGAAATACAGCGAAATGGGCACTTATTGGCCACACCCATTTCTTCTTCTTCTTTACAGGTTCATTCGTTGCAACCTATCGTGTCGCAAATAACTTTCATTGGCACCCAAGGTATGATACCTTGTCAACAATCAATGATAAAGTTTACAAAACCCACCTTCATACCCCAAACATTCACCATTTCAGTCGACTTCCAAGTTTAGTATTTTCGAGAATTTGCGTGCATTAGTATAAAATAGTGATAAAGTGGTTAAGTTTAAAGTAGTGATCAGTTAATAATAAAAATGCAAAACCAGGAACAAAATTGGCATGGGAGAGATATGCGAATTGTGGGAGACAATGTTGAAATTGTTTTTAGGCCAAGGAATAACAACGAAAATCTTTTTAAGCGACGGCGCCAGATGAGAAATATGTGGCGTCGCCAAGCGTCAGCGTATCCTCGGCCTAGGGTACCACCACCGCACCCGGATAGGAATTTTGTGAGGGTGCAATACAACATTATGAGTACAACAGTTCCACACCACACGGATCCTCCAATAAATCCTATTTGGTCCTATGGTCCGGGTCCGGTACAAGATAATGCAGTATCCTCACAAAATTAAGCTTTGATTCAAGTTGGTCCCCACAATAATAAAGCTTCCATGCCGATTGTGTCAAAGAAGCCAAGAACAATAGTGTGGAAGACAACACCACAAATACTTCAACCAGATAATGTGCCTCCATATTCTATGTGCGGGCGTGTTGTGTTTAGGTAGAACTAATAAATAGTAGTATTGTTCCTGATCAATTAAATAAGAATTTGAACCCCATAAAACGCTCTTAGTCAACATTTTGATTTTACACTAATAAAATAAGTATACCCATTGTCACAAAGTATAACTTTAATATAGATGGATAGGCACACATGTTAAAGGTGTGTAATTCAGATTTGTGGTCAGGTCTTGAAAAGTGTATTATAAACATTCAAAGTTTGTCTTCATCCTGCTAAAATATTTATGGATTGACAGTATTATTGTCATTGAGCTATAGGTGATACATTGTTTAATTATAATTGTCTTAGATTAAGAATAAAAGCTATGTGAATTGTCATCAAACATAAATGTAAGATCTCTTATTATGTGAATAAAATATTGTGTTTCTATTTGAGTATTAGTAGGTACTACTAGAACGACCATAGAAAAATAATTTGATGTACTACCTTATTAAAAGAATAAAAGCTTGGTAAATTGTCTCCAAACATAGTGTAAGACCATTTATTTTCTAAATAAAATATAGTTTTAGTATTTGAATATTATTCCTACTAGAACGATCTTAGCAAAATAATTTGGTATACTATCATATTAAGAACAGAAGCTTGGCGATTTATCTGCAAACATAATGTAAGACCTCTTATTATGTGAATAAAGTGTTGATTTTACATTTGAGTATCTATTATTACAACAAAAAAAAATTCAAAGCAAAATAACTTTGCTATACAACCCTAGACCTTCCAAATCTTGAAAAGTATTGTAAAATACAAATTATTTTAGTAAATTGAAACCAATTGGCTGTAACACAAATTAGTTTAGATGTCTGCTTCAAATACCAATCAATACAAACTACTTATTCAAGTCACAATAAAACTAGTTAAGACAATGGGCCCAATGAATAAAAATGTAGCAATTGCCAAAAGCAATTACTGATTAGCAAAAGCAAAAGATTAAAAAGCAAAAGCTTTAAGAACAAGCAATTGCTTAAAGTTCATAAGAATAAAAACCTTAAGTATTTGCTAGCGTTCCGGCGTATTCTAAGCAATTGCTTTGTCGACTTGTTAAGACGCGTTTGTTCATTTTGTTTACGGTGCGGTGCCGGTGTCTCGAATCCAAACGTCGTTAGTTAGTTGTACTTGGTAGGTTTACAAATAAAGAATATAAAATTTGCATATGTCGGATACTAGTGATATCGACTCTGAAGAGAGTCAAGAAGAAGACAAGCAATTAATTTTCGTCAGTAAATTAAAAGAAAATAAAGTAATTTTTAATAAGTCGCAAGTTCCCGAAATAAAAAAGGAAAAAGAAAAGGCATTTCAGATTATACCAAAGGAGTACAAAGAAATATTTGATATTTCTCTCACAAGTAAACAAATAGCGAAGAAAGTTAGCAACATGAAAGGAGAAATAAAAAAGAAATTTGATTTAAATAGAACTGGCAATAAAAAAATTATTATGAAACCATGGGAAAAACTACTTATGGACACTTTAGAAGCAGGAAAAAATCCTGTGTTTAATAAAATACCAGGCCCCCTATTCTCGAAATATGTGATCGATCACATCGAGAGAAGTGTTGCCGTTTTTCTCTATACCGTATTCTCGAACGGAAAAATGACAACTCACTTCTATCAAGAGTTAGGAGAACGCGTTCTCTCGGAAATTTCTAAGAGAACGGGATCATATCGAGAGAAGTGCGCTGAAAAGGATGCGCTTGAGCGCTTATATTTTGACGTTTAGCGACGGACAGAAATTTTAGGTTAGGTTTTACGGTGTTTGCTATTTATTTCAACTAGCGTTTTTTGGATTGAAGTATTTACGGCGTTTTTAGTTTCGATTTAAAAAAATAAAGGGTTTTACAGAAATTTCTTCCCAAAGGGTCTGCGCTTTTTTAAATGTGAAGAGGTATTTTTATTTGTTTTAAGAAATAAACCTTATTTCACTATGCAGTGATTATTTAAAGAAGCTATTGCTGAAAAATAGAGATGTTGGGGATGGGGAGAGGTAAGTTTTAAACAGTTTTTAGGTAAGTTATTGTGCAAGTTTTATTGTGCAAGTTATCTTGTTACCGATGTTCAACTATGGTATTTTGTTTTTTAGATATCAGATGAAGTTCAAGTTGATCCAGGACTTGGATCCTTTACCCTTGGGACTTGTGATTTGGACTATACCGTCGGTGGTATCCCACCCATTACAAACATGGAAATTGTTACGTAATATTTGGTTTGAAGGCATAGTTTTTTATACAAAAGAACAAGTAAAAGCTTTTAGAAACCTTAATCCCTATAAGTACCTATGTCAATTCTTGGTTTGTGTTAAAAGCACGAACTAAAGTTGTTAACAATTTGTATGCTGGTTGGAAAGGTAAGCTTATATACCTATTATTTTATGTTTAAAGCTGTGGTAAAACAATTTTAGCACTTATGTTAGTTGGTTCTGTAGGTATAATGCAATCATGTTGAAATATTACATTGGTAACCGGCTCAATAACCTAGATGGGGTACCTATCTTAAATTTATAATATATTTTCTAAAAAACCATTAAGGGATACTTAAAAAATAGGAAATAAGTAGTAGTATCATACTTTTAACAGTATCTATATCAGTAAGAATTGTATTTATTGTATTCAGCTTAACTAAAAAAAAACTATATACAACAACAATATCTCGTATCTAAAATAAATATTTTGATTTCAGGTAAAGCGTAAAGCATTTCCAAACAGCCAGTGTGAAACCTCTGGACTATGGAGCAGTAGACACTGGTCCATTGTATGTACATGCATGGCAGGCAACTGCGAAGTTTGTAGCCATGTCGCTGATGTCCTATTTTCAGCTAAATATGCCAACGAAAAAAAATTGTAATGTTTGTAATAGTTAAGGTTGCATTTCTCGATGACAATTGAATTGTCCTGATTTGTGATATTGCTGTTGTTAATGTACTTTTTATTTTGTGACACAAAGAATATTATTATTATAATATTATTTTATTACCCACTACTGAATATTTCTTATAATATAATATGGTCTTTGAAATTTAAAGCAGAGCTGAACAAAGCCCTTGCCATGAGGGGTTGAAGCCCTCCTTCCGAAGTCACAAGTCCAACCCAGCTCTGATTTAATGTCAAAATTAAATATCGCTTTATTAACCCACTAGGATGCAAGTTACGATGCAAGACATTTTTTCCAATTATAACCGATAATATTATCACAAATCAAAACAATAATTTGGAAAAAGTTTGCACTTAACATCTTTAAAACTTAAAAACTTTCTGAAAAATGCTGCACTACCTCAATGAAAACAACTTATTTGTTTGCCCTCGACGCCATATTGCCAAAAAATTTGACAGGTCGTTGGATTGCCTAATTAAAATACTACATAAACATAACCGTAACCGTCTAGAAATTATCGTTTAGAATACTGGAAACTAAAAGTATAGCCTTTTGGCCAATCATGTTGTCTATTTTTTCATAATTGTTTGAGAAAACAAGGAAGGAAACAGTCCGGATTCGATCGATGCGGTAAAACTCAATAACCACATTTTTGTTTTGGCCATACAAAACATGCTTATCAGCGATTTAAATCTGACAACGTTGCTATGACATCGATATGCTCGAGAATACGGTATTTTACATGCAAGAGAACAAAACCATGCATATGATGTGAATGTTCCCTTCTATCGAGAGAGCGATCACTTCTCTCAAGCTGGAGAATAGACGTCCAGGTAAGTAAAGTGCACACCTATGGAGATTTTTTTTAACGCTAGACAGAATTCTGTTTGTAAACTAGTAATTCGTACATATTCGTAATTAAGATAAAATGTCATATACAGGGTCCTTCATCTCAGCTCCCGTCTTTTGTAGCTCAGTTCTTAATTGAGTTATATTTTTCAAATTTTGTACACTATATCTGTGTATGGAGTTGCATTTTTTTTAAATATTTTTTGTTATACATGTAAAACAAATATTTTTGTGTCTCAAAAAAGTGTGACGTCATAACATTTTTTAAGGTGCAATATCGATTAGTGTTGAGAATTAGTCTGCAGAATCCTGCTCACTTTCAGAAAGTGCATCCGTTACAGCTCCACCACCACCGCCACCACCGACAATACCTATAAGGAAACGTAAAGCCTTGTCCGAAACCGAGGAAACAAAACATTTAAGTACTACAGAATTGCAGCGTTTAGTGTTATTGGAGCAACTTAAACTAGTTAGAATGCAGCAGGAAGAAATTCAAAAAAGAAAGGCGGACGAAGAAACTAAAAAGTATATTAGAGAAGATGATTGTGTTTTGTTCCATCTGTAAATTACAACTCTTATTATTATTTTTGTAAGTAGATTACTATACTTTTTATTTAATGAGCAGTTTGTACGTCCTAACCTTAAACATATATATATAATAAACTTGTTTATCGTTATTATGGCAAAAATGTAAATAAACCTATTTACTAAAAGAAATGTATGTCAAACAAACTTATTTATAGACAAAATACGCTATCTACACTAATTAATATTATTGAACAGAGTTTCTGTGATCAATTCTCTTTTTTGCTGACCCAAACGACGAATTATGTTTCAATTACGTAATTCATTTTGGACACAGAAATCTTCATTTAACTCTTCCGGTAAGGTAAAATCATCATCTCTTAGATATTTTGCAATATTATGCAAGACAACGCAAGAGATGACAATTGGGGCAATTTTCTCTAGTTTGCTACCAACTTTATAGTGCAAAATAGGAAACCTTGCTTTTAATTGTCCAAAGCACCTTTCAATTATAACACGTTCTCGAAAAATCTTATTATAGTGTTGCTGAGCAGGAGTCGCTGGATTTCTCCACGGTACCATAAGCCAGGGGGCTATGGGATAACCATCATCTCCTAATAACAAACAGTCTTCCCCAGCGTTTTTTAAACACTCATATACATTGGAGTTCTTAAAAATCCTGCTATCATGTACGGATCCTAGCCACTGACAGTCTATACTTGTAAATATTTCGTGTATTTCCTATTGACATTACTCATCATCTAATTCGCCATATTTAGGGATCCTGATGTGGGTGCAGTCAATGACCCCAATAGCATTTGGAAATTGGTATTTTTGGGACCATGAATTTTTAGCCTCAATAAGTTCGGCCCTAGTCTTGGGAAATTTTATCCATATGTTTGCCTTACTTACACTTGCATTCATAACGTATGTAGAAGTTTTGGAGACACTGGTTTGATAAACACCAATTTCTTCACCAACTGCATTTTGAAAACTTGGGTCTGCCACGACACGAAGAAAAATTTTCATTTTGTCTAAAGCCGATAAAGCTCCACCACGTGTTTCACCCCTTTCTTCCAGGAAATGGTTTGCAAGCCACTGTACATTTTCATGATTAAAACGATACAATTTTCGATAATCGTCTTCTACACATTCCTTGCGTACTTTGTAAACTTTCACTTTACGATTTAAAAATTCTGCCATTTTAGGATGAAAACCGGACAAATACAACAACAAAGCTGATCCAAGCAAATGTAAGGATGGTCTAGTGCATGCTTCAAAATTTACCAGCAATAGCTTATATGGCAAAAGCAATTGCCACCTTTATTCATATTATGTAAGGGAAATGCCTAACATTTCTAAGCAAAACGTTTTGCTTCCAGCTTTTCCTTCCGTTTCAAGCAATTACTACAAGGTCAAGTAATTGGTAAACATTTTATTCATTTCAAATTAAGCATTTGCTAGAATTTTTCAAGAAAAAGCAATTGCTAACTTTTTATTCATTAGGCCCATTATCTAGTGCCTTGCGATTTTTTCAAACAGTCTCTATGAAATTTGTGTCATGTTCGTATAAATATTTTGCCAAACCAATACTGGTGTAATAATTGTCAGTAATAATGAGCCGACCTTCGTTGAGGAGACCTTGCGTCAAGTTAATTACTGTCGATCCAGGAATATCTAGGTCTACTAGTTTTTCAGATTTTTTATCGTAAATGGACAAATTCCAAGTAAAACCTTCAGGAGTACAAACTTTGTACCAGGTTTCCAAATCAGGAAAGACGCCGGCTATATCTCAGGAACTATTAGTCCCAGAGCTTTCAGATAAAAATTTTTTGTACAAAATAGGTAATAAAAAATTGCTGGAAATAATTTTCAAGTTTGGTAGTAGTTCGCCAGGGGGCGCAACAAACACTCGAAAACATAATTCTGTGCTTATCTCCAAAAAGACATACTAAAGGTATCATAAAAACACAATATTTGAAATCTTGATGAGATCATAAAAAAATTTAGTTTGGGACTTTTTGCCATTACCCTTCAAATAAGGGGCGGGGGAAGGTTCAAACATGCTATTAACAAATGTCATACAACTTTTTTATTTTTTAACCGATTTCAATGATTTTGGCATCATTTAAAAGAGCTTTTCCTGTTTAATAAAATTAACAGTAAAAATAACAAAATTAAATGGTTTTGTCGCCGCTAGGGGGCGCTATTTCAAGAAGTCGACAATTTTCCCATTTTCCTAGGAAATTTCAAATGTAATGAGGTATTTTTTTACATTTGGATGGAAAGAGGATAAGAAAATAAGGAATTAAGTAAAAACCGCAAGTCGATATCTTAATCCTATCCCAAGATATACAAGATATACAAGAATATTTTGGGAAAAACTTTTTGCCTTGCGTTTTGGGTAAGTGGGCCTGCAAATGCAAAAATTAAACAAAACACCTGTAGTTGCCACTAAGGCTTATTTATCCGACGCCATTCTTTGTCGTTGTTGTGGTATTGCAATTAAGCTTAAAACAAAGAGAATTCCCAATGAAATAATATTTAATATGCTAGTCGTTTATTTTGAATGCTACCAGAACTCAACAATAGCATTAAGAATATACGCGATGAGGTATCCTGGATAGAGACGATATAAGAACAGAACCTTTACAAGATTGGCCAAATGGCTACGAGAAAATGACAGTACCAAATTTAACATAAAAACAAAATTAAACACACAAGATTTGGGACTAAAATAAAATATGTAAAAAAAAATAAATCAGCTACTGTCTTTCAAGATGTTTAAAATGTCCACCATCACATTTAATACAATCTCGCTTTCGTTCCGTTACATTAACAGCGGCTTCCACTTCGGCAATAGATATGCTTCTAATGGCATTTCTGATCCTTACGATCATATTTGCCCTTGTAGTGGGCCTTGTTTGATATACGATGTCCTTTAGTCTGCTCCATATATAAAAATCCAAACAAGTTACGTCAAGGGATCGTGGTGGCCAAGGAAATAAGCTGCCCCGACCAATCCACCTATCCGGGAAGATCATATCCAAATAGTTTCGCACGTTTAGGGAAAAATGCGCAGGACATCCGTCGTGCTGGAAAAACATCGTAGCACGAGTAAGGAGGGGAATATTTTGGAGCAACACAGGTAAGTTGTTTTGTAAAAAATGTAAATAAGTATTTCCATTAAGGGGCTCGTCAAATATAAATGGTCAAAAAATTATTCCCTCTATTATCCCGCACCTGACGTTAACAGACCACCGACCTTGGTATTGAACCTCTCGCATCCAGTGAGGATTTGTTGGTGCCCAATAATGCATGTTGTGTAGGTTAACATTACCAACACTGGTGAAGGTTGCCTCGTCCGTCCGCAAAATATTTGAGGGAAATTGGGGATCTTCTTCCATCATGTTAATAAACCAGTGACAGTAGTTCAGCCGGTTATCAAAGTCTGTGTCCTTTAATTCTTGATGGAGAACAATTTGATATGGATGCATCCTAAAATAATAATAAAGTTTTATTACACAAAGAAACTTGATCGAAACCCATGTGTAAAGTACCTTTTTTCATTCATGATATTGCCTCATGCGATAATAATTATGAAAAGGGGTTACTTTACGCACTTGTTGCATAAATACCTAATAGTATGTAGTGTTTATATTTATTTTTCAGAACAAAATATTCAATATTTGCACAAACCTGTGGTCTCTTCAGATGTTATGCACGCTTAATCTAGTAATATCCAAATCCAATGAAATTTGACGAATTCCCATATGAGGGTATATCCCAACATATGCCAAAACATTCACTATGTTTTCTTCAGTGCGTCCATATCCTCGCCTTCGGTTGATAGGTAAATTAACAATTCCATTTTCTCGTAGCCGTCTGGCCAATCTTGTAAAGGTTCTGTTATTATATCGTCTCTGTCCAGGATACCCCATCGTGTATATTCTTGATGCTATTGTTGAGTTCTGGTAGCATTCAAAATAAACGGCTAGCATATTAAATATTATTTCATTGGGGATTCTCATTTTTTTAAGCTTAATTGCAATACCACAACAACGACAAAGAATGGCGTCGGATAAATAAGCCTCAGGGACAACTACAGATGTTACGACTTGCGGTTTTCACTAAATTCCTTATTTTTTATCCTCTTTTTATCTAAATGTAAAAAAATACCTCATTACGTTTGAAATTTCCTAGGAAAATGGGAAAATTGTCGACTAATTTATAATATTATATTAAACAGGAAAAGATCTTTTAAATGATGCCAAAATCATTGAAATCGGTTAAAAAACAAAAAAGTTGTAAGATATTTGTTAATAGCATGTTTGAACCTTCCCCCACCCTTCATTTGAAGAGTAATGGCAAAAAGTCCCAAACTAAATTTTTTCATAATCTCATTAAGATTTCAAATATTGTGTTTTTAGGATACCTTTAGTATGTCTTTTTGGAGATAAGCACAGAATTATGTTTTCGAGTGTTCGTTGCGCCCCTAGCGAACGACTACCAAACTTAAAAATTATTTCCAGCCATTTTTATGGTCTATTTTGTACAAAAAATTTGTACCTGAAAGCATTGGGACTAATAGTTCCTGAGATATAGCCGGCGTCCTTTCTTATTTGGACACCCGGTACAGCCTAATGCCATATTGACTTCTTTTGAAGGATTATATTGACGAAAACTTAATCTTCCCCGAAAAGGAACCATCGTTTCGTCTACAACGATCGTTTCTGCGGGTCTATAAAGCTTTGAGTGTTTTGTAGTATTATGTTGAGCAAAGGTTTAATTTTGTAGACACGAGATTCATCAGAATTTTCGTTGTTTGCAAAATGCCAACACTTGAGGAGTAAGACAAATCTGTTATAACTTATTGACACTTCATGAAACAAGGGGTGGTAGTATAACTTGTCTTTTTTCCAGTAGGATTATACTGTTGGAAACTGCAGAACACCCATTAGCATAAGTAGACCCGAAACAAAATGATACATATTAAACCCTTATCAAATTGAAATTACTAAAATTAAAAAAATACCTAAGAACAATTCCTGTTCATTTGCATTTGTGTCTTTTCAACGAGAAAATCGGCTAGTGCGGGAAATTCTGCGGGAGGCCAAAAGATGAACTGCATATCTGTTGGTCTCCAAGACCATCAAGTCCAGGACATCTTGGGTAACAATTGATCTGTATACGTCTACTGGGTTGATCTGTTCGCCGTTGTAGGGTATATCTTGTTATAAACCTGCTTGCCCAGTAAAAAAGAGCCTTGAAATATTTGAGATTTCTGTAAAATAAATCAGGTCTACATTTTCCTAGGAATCGCTGCTATTTCCACCATCTTCGAAGTCAATTTCGTGCTCGGACTCATCAATTTCGGATTACGTTACTGAACCATCTTCGGATATAAAATCGGGATCGCTCTGATCGTCGTCTACAGACTCTTCAGAAACTTAAATTATCAATCTCTTCTTCTAGTTCGGACTGAGTTAGAGGTCATTAACTAGTAAACATCTTTAAACTTATTTTTGATAGGACGAAAAATATCTTTACTCTCCTAACGCTTAATGGCAACTAACAAGCGCGAACACGTATTAGTTAGATTGAATATGACTATAATGTGACTCATTGGACTTGGCAATTAAATTTATTAGTACAGAGTCCAATGTACCATATATGGGTCATGGTCGACTTATACAGGGGACTTGTGCGCATCGTTTCATCTTTTCCTTTGGACAGGGAACGTGATAATACTATAAGCAAAGTTTCATGGCAAGACAAAATGGTAATTAATAGCTGGTTTAAAAATAAATGTATGGATTAACTGTTTGTCAATCCGCCCAGGAACTGGGGACCGTAATTTTAATTTTAATTTATAGTGATTCGTTCCGTATATACTACAGTCAGAGTAGGTGTTTTTACCTGTTGCTAATGAGTTTCATGTTCACCTACAAGTGTCACGTTTATATTTTCTGCGTCTGTATTATCTCTGGTTTCTCTTCCAATCTCTTGATCTGCGCTAAACAATAAAAAATTAAAATAACACAGTTTAGGAGTGTAAGTTTTATCGCTACCCATTCCAAAATGCTTTCTTTATTTTTTTAAGTTCCTTTTGGAAAGCGCTTCTCAGAGTATTAGTTTTCTTAATAACAAAGTCTTTATATGCTTCTGGAACAGCAGTTTTGCGGATATTCACCAATTCTTTGTAAGTGTCGTCCGTTAAATTTCTGTTCGAATAATCTTTAGATTTTTTTTTCCGGGTAAGTTGACTTTCATATGGCTCTATGAATTCAGTTAGAAACCTTGTGGTCAATGGGGGAGCCATATTGATCTAAAAACATTTTAAGGAAACATGACAAACGTGATGCATTATTATTAGATAGGTAGGAGGATTAAGTGTATAATAAAATAAGCAATATATTTTTTTCTGACGGCCACCTTTGACAACTTTACTTTTAACACTTAAAAAGTTTTACTTTTTATGATCGTTACGACATTTTTCATATTGCACGGCTAACCGTTAATATACAGTGTGGCCCAAATTGGGCCTACATGTATGGGGATCTTGGAAACTATAGAAGACAGAGAAACGGTTAAATGGGGAAAGTTTTTGACAATTATATTTCTAACTGAAAACCGTTTAGTACGCGGCCCTATCTTTTTTGGTTTTTAAAATATGTTGAAAAAACCAAAAAGATGTATTTTCGAAAATATGCTGTAGATTTCTTATTATTCACTATTTTGGCAATCTGCAAAAACATTTTTAAAGCAACTTTTTAAGTAGATTTCAGTTCTGCAATTTAATTTTGAACACGACGTTTCAGTTATTTTATACCATCATCAGGTTCATTTTTTCTTATGGGCGCCATATTGTATTTTATACTTAAAAGGTAGCTTATGATGTCAGCTTTTCAAAGATGTATTATTTGTTGGAAAATAAATGAAATTGACTTGAAAAATAAAGAAAATTAATTTTCGCAACACGTCAAATTTGACAACTGCACTATTACTCCTTAAATTGAATACCAATTAAAAGGTTTACATTTTGTAGTATTCACAAAACACTGCTTGCATTGTTTCAATCAACAATATTACAATAACCTATGAATCAAAAATAAAATCCAGTAGCCTATGACCTTACAATAACCTATGAATCAAAAATAAAATCCAGTAGCCTATGACCAACCACTACCGTTTGAAAATGAAACAAAAATATTACTTGTCAGAACGAGTAAAAGTATAATAGTTTTTATTATTATTATCTAATAATAACGATTTATTTGTGTATTCTGAATTTAAAAGAAAATGGCATTGCGTTTTTCTCACGAAGAAAAATTTGATTTGCTAGAATGTTATTTATTTTTATTTTTTATTTATTTATTTATTGTTAACTAGTATCAACAGCTAAGCCAATTACAGATACTTCTTAAATCTACCCTGAAAAAAAGAAAAGGTACAGGGGAACCAACAAGATACACAGTTCTACAAAAATACTAAAATAGACACAAAAAACAGACAACAGAGAAATAAAGTAAAAGGTATCAAGTACATACTTAAGTCAATTATTAGATAAAATTTTCACATATTGAGAAGTTAACATCAATTGCCCAATCCCAACTTAGCCTCAACTATCCTCTTAAATTTACTAAGACTAGTTATATCAATGTCGATGTCCGACGCATACAAATTGAAGTAGTGGCACAACTTATATATTGGTGAGTTTTTATAAAGATTTGTGCGCGGATAAGCAAGATAAAATACACTTGGACAACGAGATCCGATTCTATTAATCGCAAACGGTAGTTTGCTTAGAATGTCAGGACAATCGATACTACCCTTTAGAATTCGAAACATGGTGCACAATAAAATTTTAATTCTTCTTTTGTGAAGAGACAGCCTACCAAATACTCCCAGAAGGTGTTCATTGTCGCAGCCTCTCTGGGGATACACACCAAATTTTCTAAAATACATACACTTCAAGAACCGCCTCTGCACTCTCTCAATGATCGTGACCCAAACATTATACTGAGGAGACCAAATTATACTAGCATATTCTAAAACTGGCAGCACAAGGCTATCAAAAAGATGAAGGCTCACTTCAATATTAAACTCTTTTGTGTTTCTAACGATAAACCCGGCTATTCTCTGTGCGCTTTCTATTTTTGACAAAATATGATTGGAAAAAGACAGAGTTGGGTCAAAGATTACTCCCAAGTCCTTTTGCTGATTTACTCTTGTTAATTTAGTACCATTTATGGTATAATCGTAGGTAATTATGTTTTGATTGAGGGTAAAAGACATGCAAGAACATTTCCCTTCATTCAATTTAAAGTCATTTGAGTTACACCAATTGGTCACATTTGAAAAATCATCCTGAAGAGATTGACAATCTTCGATCGAGTTGATTTGAAAGAAACATTTAAAATCATCAGCAAATAGTAGTCCCACCACATTCTCAATATTGCCGATTATATTATTAATAGCTGCCAGAAACAAAAGAGGCCCCAGATTGGATCCTTGGGGAACCCCTGAGGTGCTCTTGAAAATGGTTGATTTGCAGCCCTTAACCTCAACAAACTGAAATCTGTGACTCAAGTAGGACTGGATTAATTCATTCATTGCAACAGAAATGCAAACCTTGCATTAGAAAGGTATTTTGAAAATTTTCCTGAAAGACCGCAGCCAAGTGTCAGACTTTTTCCAAAAATTGTTATGAACCTGAGAAACCATGGAAGTTTTGAAAAACCGCGGCCCAAGAGTTACGAAAAAGCAGGTAATAACGAGCGTGACGAAAATGTCAGAGCCTATTTTAATGCCGCTCCGACATCATCTACAAGAGCGTCGGCAAGAGACTTACCAACCCCGCGAAGTACCATACAAAGAGTCCTTAAGGAAAATAAATATCGACCATACAAGCCAACTATAGTTCAGGGTTTACGAGAAACGGATTATCCAAGAAGAATGCAGTTTTCAAATTGGTATGTGAATCAATGCGAACAAAATCATGATTTCAGTCGTTTTGTAATTTGGACCGATGAATCACATTTTACCAACTGCGGGGTATTTAATAGACATAACCATCAACGAAGACTGCAAACCCGATTTGGTTTTAATGTATGGTGTGGTATGTATGGTAAGTAATGTCACCTAGCTTGCTAAATACATAGCAGGTATTAAGTAACCCAGCTTTACTTTTCTCCTTACATTTTAGACAACAGACTTATAGGACCATTCTTTTATAATCATACGTTGAATGGCCAAAGATACTTGGAGCTGTTAGAAGATCAAATATTACCGGCAATTAGAGCAAGAGTTCCTCAAGATCAATTGAATACTATTTGGTTTCAACAAGACGGTTGTCCCGCACATAATGTTCGGGAAGTTCAAACTCTCTTAAGACAGATATTTGATGACAAATTAATTTCAAACGGCGGACCAGTTAATTGGCCTGCTAGATCCCCTGATATAACTCCTCTCGATTTTTATTTATGGGGTTATGTAAAAAATGAAGTATATGAGTTTGAACCCCCGGAATCTGTACAAAAATTAGAAGAGAGAGTGAGGAATGTGTTTACGAGCATAAATGGCAAAACGCTTCGCAGGGTCATCAATACTGTGTTAAAAAGTGTCAAAAATGTATTAATAAAAACGGCCAACATTTCGAATAAGTATAGTAAGTTAGATATTTTTTCTTATTTTCTTTTCAAAACAATAATTATTATTCATTGCGTTTTTAGTTTTCTTTATTTGAAATGTTAATATGAGATTTTTAACCATAAGGAAAAAATAAAATAATGTATTATAATATTATGATATTTTAAACAAATTTAACCCTGCCTAATGTGTTCTTCTCAAATTTGACGTGTTGCGAAAATTAATTTTCTTTATTTTTCAAGTCAATTTCATTTATTTTCCAACAAATAATACATCTTTGAAAAGCTGACATCATAAGCTACCTTATAAGTATAAAATACAATATGGCGCCCATAAGAAAAAATAAACCTGATGATGGTATAAAATAACTGAAACGTCGTGTTCAAAATTAAATTGCAGAACTGAAATCTACTTAAAAAGTTGCTTTAAAAATGTTTTTGCAGATTGCCAAAATAGTGAATAATAAGAAATCTACAGCATATTTTCGAAAATACATCTTTTTGGTTTTTTCAACATATTTTAAAAACCAAAAAAGATAGGGCCGCGTACTAAACGGTTTTCAGTTAGAAATATAATTGTCAAAAACTTTCCCCATTTAACCGTTTCTCTATCTTCTATAGTTTCCAAGATCCCCATACATGTAGGCCCAATTTGGGCCACACTGTATGTTTCTTTCTATACTGCCATTCCAAAATCAGATGCCTTATCTACAGAATACGCCAAACAGAGAAAATTAAGTTTAAAGTTTTCTTAATGGCCTTTTAAAAGAAATATTAATTTGAAAGGAAAGTAACAAAAAACCATACATTTTAAATAAAAAAATTAGATACGGTATCCAAAACCTTCTTTATAACTTGGTTATACTAAACAAAAGTGCCGCATGTTCATATAAGTGTTACTAGACATATTAAAAACTAAACGGTCTTAAATCATGAGGCTAAATCCTACTGAATAGACAATAAATGTTTGTTTAAATATTGTTTTATTCTTTTAGTCATTAACTTTTTGCAAATTAACCCAGAAGTTCTTTTGATTCTGCCACCAAGATCTTTTAGAATAGCATCCTTTTTTGTTTTTGGAAAACCTCTGGGTCCATTACTACGGTTTACAATGGATTGGGATATAATACAGTCTCTATTCATCGCCTTTTGGCATAAAGAATCAAATTTCTCAAATTCGCTATCAAACAACACAGTTTTCAAAAATTAGTGTTCAAAATTTTTCTCTCATCTTCGATATATTCTTTATACAGGGTAAGTGTTACAAGGCGATATCTCGCAAACGGTTTAAAATATTTTCTTGAAATTTTAACGAGGCAATAGTAAGATGTTTTTACGTAGATTCGAAATTAATAAACAAAAGTACACAATCCTATTTAAAGTTCAAAGTTACCCCCACCCCTCAAAATGAGGACAGGGGGTATATGATAAAAATATGCTTAAATATGTCCCCCCATCTTACTATTGCCTCGTTAAAATTTCAAGAAAATATTTTAAACCGTTTGCGAGATATTGAATTGTAACACTTTAAAAAACTCACCCTGTATATCTATCCACTTTACATGCAGGCAGCACCTGGTAATTATTGCTAAGTTGCTTCCTCTTTCTTCTGAATTTATCTTACTTAATATTTATTTAATAATTTTATTTTTACATCGATTACATCGATGTTTTCGACTTCTTCTGTCTGCACTGAATTATTTAATATTAGAAGAGTAGAAATTCCAAACGTTTTAAGTGCCTTTCGCTATTTTTTTTTAAGTCGCATTTTATAAGTTTTAGAATATTAAGAAAGGTTAATTTTTAAAACAAAAAATTGCACAGCCTTTTTATTTTTAAACATATAAACATGAGATTCAAAATACATAGTTAGTTATCTTAAAGCTACACAGTCTTATATAAAAAATTCTGACACTGTTAAAAACTTGTTCAAAAACAACTTTCAAGAACATACTAAAGCTTTAAGATATAAAAATATTGGTAAATTTTACAAATGAGAAACCTAGTATGTTATTTTTATAATCTATAAATCAAGTAAGACAAGTTACTATCCTGGGACTAAAACGTAAGAATGCAGTCTTACTCATCGCCCATAGATTTACCAAGATCACTTGCAGTATCTGACACAGGAAGGATAATTTTATCTTTCTTTTCTTCATTTATTCCTCTAGCGCTAGAGACTTGTGGAACTACGGGTAGCGCTGATGTGTGTTTAAATTTGGGCTTTAGAAATTTTGCTTCAGTAAATTGAGGATCTTCAAGTTCTGTTTTAAAAAATAAGGACCTGCTTCCTTTTCTAAATTGACATTCCCTTACATTTGATAATAGAGGTATATTATTTACTCCCTGCTTCCTGACTTGGCACCCATTTTCAAAGTTTAAAAAGTCTTCTGCGTGAAGTTCAATTACTTTAGCATTTTTGCAAGAATTTGAAATTAGTTGCAGTAAATCTTCAAAGTCAAGAACTTCCTTGGTCTTATTCCATTTTTTTCAAATAGCTCCATGTAATGCATCAGCTTTCATAAATGAGTGTCCAGACTCAAAAAACCTAAATGTTATAGTTTTTGGACCCCACTCTTCATTCACAAATATAACGCACGAACTGAATAGCGTCCAATTTTTATTTTGCGCTACGCAGTTATCTGCCCAAAATATTACGTGCTTTACATCATCATTAAGTTTTCTCAAAACATTATAAAAGGTCGAGACTACGTCAGGTCCTGTGCGGCCTTTTGTAGCTTCATGCCATAGCATACAAAAATTGGTCCCATCTTTCCTCAAATTTGCAAATGTTTCATTAAAACAAATTAATTTGCTAACAAAAAAAGAGTTTTTTATTGTCATCTTTGGAATTATTAATATTTTTTGCATGTCTACGGTAAAAATTGCAACATCATCTCCAGAAATAGTTTTCACATCATGATTATATAATTTACGAGCGGCGGTGTATCTTTTTTTGTGATCTATATGTTTTTGGCAAATTTCACAATTTTCTGCATATATGCGTCTTGCAGGGTAAAATTTTCTAATTCTTTGTTGCACTTTTCTTGATTGGTTACATCTTCTGCTGTCCTGTTATCCTTTCCAGAATCGACAGTATTTTCTGCTTCATTATGTTTCTCTTTCATATGTTCGGTATTTATAGAGCAACTTGGACATTCATCGTGGGATGGCTTTGAAAAACCTATGTTTTCTTTTTGAAAAACTTTTCTGTATGTCTCATACGTCACCTGTCGCTTACAATTTTTTTTATAGTCATCCCAGAGTTGGTAAATACTAATATCACAAGGTAAATATCTCCTTACAGGGGCGTGTGATAAATTATAGTGGGATACTGTCGGGTGAAAAGATTCGATGTCGGTTTTAATTGAAGCATAGATTTCTTCAGATATTGCTTTCATCGTTTTTCCACGTTTCCCTCCCCGTTTATCACTTAGTTCTTGAAAATTTTCATCAAGATTTTTTAAATATTCTGTTATAATAGAATCGGTCTTGAAACCCAATGTATGTAAAAACACAGACGATAAAGCAAAGATGGACGCCGCATGCTCTTTTATCATAACAAGCAGTCGAGAGGTCAGATGCAAAACTCAGCCAGGTTCCATGCGAGTTCCACGGTAAAAATATTTGTACACTGTTGCCGATGAGTCCAAAACTTACCCCTTTTGAGTTTTATTTCTGCTTAAATTGACTCAATTTGTAACAATTTGGTATTTAGTAGTGCTATGACCGCGCATAATGCGGGTTTTAAGAAAACCTGTTGACTGGCAGTAGTGGCAGTCAATCAAAAAATACTATTACAGTTAGAACGGCAGCTATATAATTCGTACTATTCGACACTGGTGTAGAGTCCGCAAAATGTGGCAACGTCTGCCTCCTAGCGGTAGCAGGTGAAAATAAGAAAATAAATGTCACAATTTTGACACTATAATTATTACAAAGCATTTTCGGCTTTATAAATTAATTTAGTGGTGAGATTATTGTGATTTCGCACATCCCGAACAAAAGAGCATTAACTCGAAAAAAGTAAATTTTTCAGGACAAGCAATATAAATTATTTGGATTATTTAATTGCTTAAATCTTGATTGTTCTTAACATAATTATCTATATATTTTAGATATAGTTCCACTCTAAGGATGGAATATTATTACAAATTTGTTTTTAAAAATAAAAAAATGTCTTAACCAGTTTTGGGCGATTTTTTGATAATTTTTTTTGATTTGTTACACTTTTGCTCGGAAAAATTAAATTATAGAACAGAGTTAATGCATTAGTTAGGTTTTAATTTATTTTTATTTGACGATTACCTGCCTCTTTATTAAAATCTTCTTATAAATAAGATAAACATGAAATGACGCAAAGGGACTTTTATTAAAATCTTGTCACTTTTAGAACTTAACGTAAATACAAGTTTTTTTTCTTATACTTAGTACCAAAAACAAAAAAATTAAATTCTACCTATAAATAGTGGGATAAACTTTTAAAAGGGTAAGTTAAAACAATGAGTTATAGAACGGTAAGTAATATTTTGGTATGAAACCCTTTTCCAACAAAAATTTCAGGTCCTTCTTCTTATTTTCATTTAAGGATAATTTTGACGGATATGCTTTATGCAACTTTGGAGCATCTGTCAAGTTAGAATCTATTTCTGTTTTTCTGGTAGATTTTCGAGTTTTTACCAGTGTTTTAGGATCTTTAACATTTACTTGCTCAAATTCTAAATCGGAAAAAGACGTTTTATATAAATATTGCCATGGATGTGCCTTTTCAACTTTAACTACTCTTTTTTAGCCAGTCTGATCAAAGTCACAAATTGATCAGGTACAAAAATGGGACCCGTTTTCAAAGATCGCGTGACCTAAAATTACGAAAAATGTGTAGTAAGGATAATTTATTAAACAGAGTTGCAAATTACCTGTTTTTCAATGGTCGAGTGGGCGGAATCTCCAGAATTTTGAGTATGACCTACTACAAGATATTTATGCGTAATCCTTTTTATTTTAAATTTCATAACAGCATACATGAAAACAGCAATCAAGAATCTAAAACACAAGAATGTTCAAATAATATGACAAAAAGTCCAGGCGAATTGTAAATAACTAGTTCCACAACTATTGTAATTTTTATACAAAAGTTACCACTAAAAATTGTATGGAATTCATAAACATTACATAATTAGGTACATAATAAAAATCGACTTTATTGAAATTACCACCAGTGATTTACCTTTCAAGTCGACACCAATAAATGCGTACCTATTTTTCTGTTGAGCACCACAGTTATCGCTATATAAGACTATTTCCAAATCGTCTAAGTCATGTTTAATGGATTTTTCTTGCAGGTAAGAAAGCATACACTATCCCACTTCTGTTGCACCTTTTCCTCCCTCACCTTCATGCCATACATAACATTGCGTTGCATCATTGGACATCTCTGTAACTGTGAAGTTCATTGCGTTTAACTTCGATTTATAATAAAAAATCGAAATCTCTCCTTTAGGAATTTGAAGTACTGCCTGCATGTCAAAACAAGCAACGGTATACGTTTCGTTCACTTTTTTCTTATCAATATCCATTTCATTTCGACTTAGTACTTTTTCGTTTTGATGTTCTTCATACTCCGTTTTCATATTTTCCTTTTCTTCTGGGTTGGCATTCAGATATACGTAGCATAAATTACATTGGTCCTTTTTCGGCACGAAAAAGGAAATATTAAATTCCCTTTTAAATATATCCGAATACATGTGATAATTTGCGGGTGGTTTGTTTTCGTCTCTGAATAAAGCCTGGTAGTCCCTATGTAAATCCGCAATGGTCTTACCTCCATCTATAAACTCTTTAGTAGTTTGTGCCCTCAGATAGTGGCTCTCAACTCGTGGTATTGACCTTATATATCTCCTTACATCTTCTTTTACCTCTTTGTCGATTTTATTATGATGATGATGAGCGGTATCAATGGTTCGATCATTAATATCTAGTGTTAATTTAAAAAATTTTTTGCAAACTCTCACCCTTGTTGTGTTCATGGTAAAATAGTAGGTATAGTTAAAATTTCTTTTTATCATCTCTCTTCTATATTTTGGTTGGATTCTGTCCGAATGACGAACGATAAATTCGCGTTTTCTATTTATGTCATCTGAGCTATAAAATTCACTTAACAATACCATTCGTTCTTCTTCTGTTATTTTTTTATTGCATTGAAATTTGCATTTGTCCCCGCAATCAGCCTTAATAGTTTTCGCTGAGATAACTTGTTTTGTTTGCCACTTGAAACATATTCTTTTCCAGAATTTCTTAGCCGTTTTGTTTTGTTCCTTATCCATTCACTTTCATTTCGAGATCTCTTTCGGGTAAGTTTATTTTCTTTGTTATCGATTTGTTTATTTTCACCTCCCTCAGCTATAACATTAAACGAAGCTAATGGAGTTGAACTCGGGGTTGAAGAAGAACACGATGATGAAGAAGATGATGATCTAGAGGTTGAAGATGTGCTTGAGCTACTGGAGGAATTAGTTTCATAGTTGCGATCTTTTACACTATCATCGTCGTCCTCGGAAAAATCAGATAGTCTATGCTCTTCGGTCAAGTTATATTTGCTATTATTAGGATATGGATACTCGCCTTGTTTTAAAAAAACTTTAGTAGATATACTACAGCGGTATTTATTAGTATCGTCGTTAGAGCCTTTAACGCTGCAATCATTATCAGAATTAATAGATTGATCTTTTGTAAAATCATCATTATTAGAAGTAAGACATGAATTACTGTCCTTTACATGGACAACTCTATTTAAAAGCGATTCTCCGCCAATGTGTCCATCAATCGTAACGTTATACGCTTCACAAGTAACAGCGACAATGTTATTTTCCTTAATCAAATCACCACATGTATTTAAATTTGTTTGCGGTTTATTGATTTGTATCTCTGCTGTTTCATGCCAAATGTGGGAATCTAAATGTTCGTGACTCGTCAAAAGCTCGGGTTGTTGAACAGGTAAGTTTTCTTCTACCTTTGCTCTTAAATTAGCCTCCTGTCCAGCACTGTGAGCATCAGCAGCAACTTCATTCTCTTTGTTGAAATTATACTCAGGATCAACTTGTTTAATAATATTATTAGGTGCCATTTCTACTTTATCGCTTAACAAATTTTTCACAATGTTGCTTTCTTCATCCTTTTTTTTTTTAATACAGCATTAACCATTTGTCGACTTCTTCTGCTTATGGAACTCACTCCTCGACTCTTGAGAGAATCCATTAGACCTGAAAGCACATAAAAATATTGTTGATAAAGGAAATATTGAAATAAAAGTACTTCTAATAATAAAATTTCTGATAATAAACAAAACTATCAGCAAACTAATACATTTTAAGATCTTTCAAATGCTTGTATTTTACTATAAAAATAGGCAGTAATAAAATTATTATTGTCTGACATGTCATCTGTATCAACTTTACTGGTGTTTTGTGAAAAGTTCAATTTACTATTTTAAACAAATTACACTTGCCAGCGCCTTTGTTTTGTTGTGAAAGCAAACTTACAATATTTTTTTTGGTCAAAACCGTGTTAAATGCAAAATAATACACACAAATTTACTTACTTTTGGTAAAAACTGTCGTATCTAAAAATAACACACTACTGATTTAAAAATGTTCACAATTGGTTTAAAATATTCCCTACAAAAATGTATTAATTTAAAGTAATTCACTACTACATTAACACATTTAATATTTTTAATAAAAATTTTCATACAAAAGTGTAATAACTCGATATACTACTCTGTTTTGCGGAATTGAAACGTGTGTATTTACGAGTTATTGTAAAATAATACACTTTTGCGCGGAAACCGAATGAAAATCGGGTAGCAGTATTAAGATAATACACTTTTGCGCGGAAACAAAACGTGCACTGCAAATTAAGAACAATATACTACTGTCTTCTCGGGAATTATTTATGTTACGCCGTCTGGTTGAAGATACTTGTGGCGCTTCTGGTGGGCGGATTTTGAAATATCGATGTTGCGGTTTTGCTGGTTAATAGAATAGGTAGTTTACTTATAATTTCTGCCAAAAAGTGAAATTTAAATTTTTGTGAGATAATACACTTTTGTTCGGGATGTGCGATTTATAGTTTTGTGAGCTAATTATAATTTTACAATATGGTGAGACAGTGTCAGGTTTGCAAAATAACCGATTCAGTGCCTGGATTTTCTTTTCATAAGTAAGTATTTATGAGATAAATATTTCATTGATAATGCGACGAACAGTAGCGGTGCATGAAGGTATTTTTTAATGTGGATGTCAAACAGAATATTAATTCAATTTTAACAGGACTATTATAAATAATTGCGCTTTGAACAACAAAGTCACTATTGTTTTAAATAGGTTAGATTGGCAAAAATTGTAGAATAATTAATTAAAAATACAATGAAGAATCTAAATTTGTTAGGTACTTGTTATAAAATCGGCGTAAAAAGTTTAGGTTTATGTTTATTATCTTATTAAACTCCATATTTTAGTTTTTTTTATAGTATAAAAGAGCCGCCGGCCTCTCCTGAGATACCACTGGGCATGAAATAAGTGTCCTTGTATTACAAGTTATTTACTTACTATTATTTTAAACATTACATACTAATGTACAAATTGTTCAGTATTTATACATTGTTACAGGAAAATGTTCAATCAATAAAATAGATTTCAATTATTATTATATTTAAGGTTTCCAAGTGATCCCGTACTTAGAAAAAAATGGTTTACTTTAGTCGGGTGAGAAGAAGATAAACCATTACCAAAAAGAGCTTTGGTATGTTCAAAGCACTTTAATGAGGACGATTTTTGTATTTAAGAAAACGGAGTGAACTACTTAAAAAGCGCAGTTAACCCGAAGCCATTCTATGTAGGGAGAAATCACTCAATTAATATAAGGTACGTGAAATTCTATGAATGAGTATTGTATGGGAAAATTCAATAGGAACAACCATTAACACTTTTAAGTAAACTACTAAATATTTCCTCTTAAAACTTTGCATGTTTTAATTTGTGTAAATGCCTCCTTTAAAAGATTTGCAGTTTCCTATCTTGTGTGGTTATAGGGAAAGTAGCTGCCAGCTTTAATATTTTAAATAGGATGATGGTTTTTATTGCGCTTTTATATTTTACTCACACACAGATTCTAAACACATTTTGTTCTGAAGCTATCAGTAAACTTTCGGGTGACCTATACTTCGTGTCAGGCTTAGTAAAAAAAACCGTCCCTTTAACTCTACCTGAGAAAGTTACAAAATATGTGATATTAGACGTTTATATTGTGGATTAGAAAAATTATTTTAATAGAATATAGGTATAGCTATAATATAGCAACTAACATTTTTTTTCTTACTTATAAATTGAATCCCAATTCTTTCAGTTTTGATTCGACCATAGAGGGGACTCCTCCAAAGAGGTATGTTGTTACAAAAATGAAATGATCTGTAAGTTTTTTTAACCACTTCCAAAAAGTAGAGGTTTCTGACCAATTTTAATCTTTATATTTTAAAGAAAAAAGTTGTGCGGGTGGGGGAAGACAGGTGAAATAAAACTTTTGGAAGAACTATAAGTAACACCTGAGTAGTTTCTCATTTTCGAGGCTAAAAACAGATAAAGGCTAGACTACAGACCAAATGAGATATTTCAGAATAACGTTCTATATCGTTTTACCGTTTGAAAATAAAATTTTAACAAATTTGCTAATAATAATTATTAAGAGACACGACAAAGAAATACCTAAATATAAAGATTTGAAAAAAAACAGAAGGCACTAAAGAATGCTCATTTGTATGAAATAATGTAGATAATATAACACATTCTCGATACAGTAATTAACTTAATAACAGTAGGTACTGTTAAGATTCTGAATTTATTGTTGTAATCTTTGTTCCACTTTAGTATTATATGTAATCTTTGGCAATATGTAATACTATTAAGGTTGCCACCTCTCCAGGTTTGGCCTGCAGAGTCCATGATTGAGCCCTCAGGCTTCAGCCTACGAGTTATACGTCAATTTGCCCCAGGTGAAGTATTATTTAACACTTAGGTAACAAAGCAAATTCCGACGTACTTATTTGATTAAATTGTAATTTTAAAATATTGTTATTATTTAGGTATATGTTTTTATGTTTAATGTTAACCTGAGGCACTTTTTTCTCATATTTTTATAATTTTTGGAAGCCACGAATTCATTCGCATGTCGTCATCGTCTATCAAAATATCATTTTTTATTTTCATTCTAAATACAGCAATGCTCTTACCAGTTTTTAGAAAACGATTTGGCCTGTATCATGGTCACCTATTTTTATATAATTGTTATTGAAATGATATTATTGATAATTTTAACACAACATTTAAAATGCTTTGAAAGTGATACGCCACTGCTAATTCAACCTCGTAGTAGCGTGCCCATGCTATCGTCCTCTTATAAACAGTGAGTTGTAGGCTCGGCGCAAAATTACGTACATGATTGAGATGCCTGGTCTATCTTTGCTTTATCGTCATTGTGTAAAAACATAGTCTTACACACCAGCTGATTGGATTTGTCTTTCAAGTGGAATTCTTCTTGAAGTGTGTTGGAATTTGCAGTACTTTCGCCTTCTTTTGGAACGGCCTCTGAACCAAAACTTATATTTTCCAATCAGGGCCGTAGCCAGAACCAAATTTTTGGTAGGGCTATCGGAAATCACATCAGGGCCCGCCGAAGACGGGGAAATAATGCGCCGCAGCCGAAAATTTTTTGGGTGCCACGCCCTTTTTTAAATCATGGTACTTGGTGGGAGTGGAAAAAATAAAAAAGCCGTGAACCCAGGTTTAAAGCTGGTGCATTTATGATGAATTTAGAAAATTTTAGAAGTGGGTAATATGTATAATTATTTTAAAAATTTGTGTTTTTAATTTATTTGACTAGGCTTAATCAAAATAATAATATTTTTAAAAAAATTTAATGTGACTGACGCAAAAACTTACAAGTTTGTATTTTCTTGTAACAATTATTAGTAATTACTAAAAATAATGAAAATAAAAGGCCACAAGAATTGATACGACTTACCCAACTTTTCTAGATATTTCAATTTATCGAGATCAAAAAGCTCAATACTACTTATTGCATTAATCAGTTCATCATTCTCAGAAAATCTCTCATTGAGTAAGGATAATACAAGATCTAGCGACTCAAAAAATACTGATTGAGTGCTATTGACACTGCTGCTGGTATTAGGTCTATTTCTAGATGTTTCAGAGGGTAATTTTTCCATAATCAAGTAGTCCTTCATAGCAACACCTAACTTTGGTGCTCTCTTTTCACATGATGTTAATTCCATATCGTTTAAAACTCTGTTGGCTTCATTGGCTAAACTTTCGTAATTCTGAATTGTTCTAAGATCCTGAATTTTATTTTTCACTGACATTATAATTTCGTTGCCTCCTTTTAGGCTAATGCTTGCAAAGACGAATCTGCAGGTTCCAAAAGCCCGAGCAACTTTTTCATTAAAACAAGGACAAATCTGAAATCATATTCCAGCATAACGGATTTAATTCCAGTAGACTTGGCAGTGTCTTGCCCACTAAATGTGCGATCATTTTTTATTTCATCTAATGTTCTCAATATTTCAGGGTAATTCGAAAATATTACTTTAACAATGGTTATATGTCCAGACCAGCGCTGCTCCAGTAACCTACCAATAGTCTTCCCCTTATATACAGCAGCCACTTTTCCGTGACTAAAAAATTCATGTAACATAACAGCTTGATCGAAGAAGTGTTTTACTAAATCTATTTCTAAAACAGTTCGGACTACCACAAGATGAAGGCGATGGTTAAAGCAATGTACATATGGAATAAAACGTCCCAAGGATTTTTGTATTAAAGCGCCTACTCCCCCCTTATGACCGCTCATAACGCTAGCGCCATCATAACACTGACTGAGAAGGTGCTTTGTATCTATTCCATTATCATTTAGAACTTTAAGTGTCATATTTGTAAAAGTTTTGGCATCTAACTTGTCTGTAGTGTAAGTGCCCAGTAAAGATTCAAACACTTTACCGTTTCTGACGTACCTTACTCCAATTGATATATTTTCTCTGTTGTTCTTATCTCTTGTGCCATCTTCAAGTAATGTAAACCACGGCACATCTGCATTTTTTAGATCACTCACTACTTGTTCACGTACCATTTCAGCTAAAATAGCTATTATTTCATTCTGAATATCGGGAGATGTGTATTTAGCATTTTCGGGAATATGTGGAAGACATTCGGCAAGCCTCTCGTCCTTTTTAATTGTGTATTTAAATCAGTTCATGAACAATCCACGCTCTTGTTCATATTCGATATCATAGTTACCACGTAGAGCTAGTTCGTTGACTGCTAAAAACTGAATTACCTCAGCCATCGACTTAACGTAATATCTATATTTTTCCAGAATTTCATTATTAACAAGAGTGGACACAGCAGTGCCAGTCGAGTCTCTGATTTTTCTCTCGGTCCACATTTGCATTGCTTGAATATGCACTGCGGTTTTTCATGTGCTGGAAAAACATTTTTAGGATCTGTTGCATTTTTCCAGTTGTTAAATCCGGAATAGGAATATACTGTGTCCCTTGCTCCCATTTGGTTGAAACTGACGACATGCGTAACAAAATGCAGCATTTAGCTCTTGGGAGTATTCTAGCCATGAAAATCTCTTGTACCAGTTAACTTGAAAGGACCGGTTATTTTCTTGTTTGGGATAACTACGTAATATTATTTGTTTTATATCCTCACCTTTTAAGGCTAGGTCAGGGGCTGGACTACTGGTGGTTGTACCAATATTTGTTTGTTTGGGAGGAGTGGGAGCAGATAAATCGGTGGACACATAATTTTGTTCATCGTTGGAATTGCTAGATGTACCAGACATAGCGTCATTCGTACGCTTTGTATTAAAAAAACGTCTAATATCCATTGTTCTTGAACTCACTAACTCAGCAGGCGAAAAAAAATCACTGCAGCACAAAATGTACTTTGATAACAATAGATCCACGCGGTAAATATTACCGTACTAACACGCCCGACGTTATTTCGCCTTTAACCTAAATCAGACTAAATCTAATTGAATTCGTGGGTGGCTCGCGTCAGTCGTAGCTGTCAACTGACGTGATGCGTAAAACAAAGGAAACAATCGGAACGCAACGCTCAGCAGGTTCAGCTGTAATCACGCGGAAAGCGCAAAAGCGTGCTCGTGCAGCGTGCTTATGATCGGCGGCTTTCGGGATTTGAGATAGGCAGGACAGGACTGTGCCCATATAGCACTATTTAAAATTTACCGAAAATAAAACTTCTTAAACAACAGTAACGCACTTTTAGTTTTAATTATTTAATTGCTTTATTAACGACATATCAAAATGCTTCTTGAATTGTAAATTTCTGTTGTACGCAGAGGACTTTTTTCCAACTCTCTAAATTCAGTTAGGAGCTCTTTACATAGAAGTATTTGAACTATATTTCATATCTTTTTCTCTAATAATATCTTAGTTAAATTTATTGCATTTGTTTTGTAAACTTGCAGTTATGTTGTAAAATGGATATTCCGTAATATTCTATTCACCAGGGCTCAAATTTTTTTTACCAGGGCTACGCCCTGGCCAGTCCCCTTCTAGCTACGGCCCTGTTTCCAATGACAAGGGAATCTGATATTTTACTTAACAGCCTTTATGACATTGTGCTTCTTTTCTGCAGAATTTGACATTTTCTTTTTTTAAAAATTTTCCCATAAATAAACGTTTTTCTCCAATGTTGAGTTTATGAAAATAATTAAATACGGTTTTTCGCTGGTTTTCAGAAATTCTTTCAGAACACATTTTCCTACAAATGGATTTGCATGGAGATAACAATTTTTTTTCTAGACTTCTTTTTGTCTCCTTTTCTTTATTTATTGCAGCGCAGTCCAATATAATTGGTTCATTGACCTCAACTGTGATGTAATTTAAGTCGCCTTCTATTATATTATTATATTGTATAAGGTCATTTATTGGGCTGACGTTACTAGATTTATTTGTATTTCTATCCTTTACACCTAATTTGACAGGCTCATTTATTGGTTTGTGTACTTCATTGTCTATTAATATTTGGTTCTTTAGATTGTTTTATAAAAATGTCACATGGTTTCTCGAATAATACATCAAATCTCTGCATGTTGGTAGAACAGCCACGGTAAGTCCCATATTCCCAATTAGCTAACCTTGGGTATATTCTTTCACGTTCATAACTATCAACTAATTTATTTACATAAAGCTGCTCCTCTTTTACACTTTTCGGCTCAAAATTAAAGTAATTTCGTGCTTTGTTTTCTTTACCTTCTGGTATATAGTCAGGATCCAAGTCAGAGTCGTCCTCTGGTGAAGGAGTAGGAAGAGCCAATTTTCTAAAACAAAAACATATTTTTAAAAAGTAATGAAAAAAACAATTAAAATTAAAAAAGGTAATGACTTAAAATAGTAATTTTTGTATCTAGGGTGCGAAATACTACTTTGGTGATCGAGAACAAAGATTTTTTTACAACTATTTTAATTTCATTAATCTAAAACCATAAAACGATAATTTTAATTATAATATTTAATGCAAATTAATTTCAGAATTTGAAAAGTGTTATAAAGCTTTAATTGTTGTTAAACATTTAGAAACAAATAATTTCTTGGATTTTTGCTTAAAGGTTAAAATACTTGTCGTCAGCCGGATGCAGCGCCACATAATCAAGCTAGAGAAATGGCTATCGGATTGGAAGATTCGCTTGAATCCCTCTAAGATGAAGGCTATTTATTTTTCGAAAAGCAATGTTAGTAGGCCTGAGACAAGGCTTCGGGTCAACGGAGTCCAGGTGAACTGGTGCCAGGAGGTAAAATACCTGGGACTTATATTTGATCAACGACTGAACTGGAGGCGCAATTCAATTAATAGAGTGAAGCTAGCATTGCATCAATTACGCTCTATCTATCCCCTGCTTCACAGGCGGAGTAGACTTGGTAATAGGACTAAGGTCAACCTCTACAAGGTGTTAGTCAGGCCGGTTCTCACTTATGGTGCACCTTCATGGTGCAACATAAGCAGAACGGAGCTTAATAAGTTCCAGGTAATACAAAAACAGGGCACTAAAAATTATTGCGGATGTTCCCAGGTACACGATGAATCGCATACTTCATAAAGACTTTCGTATGCAGACAATAAATGAATTTTTCACAAAAATTATTACAGACTATTACAGACGTACGGACGTATCGACAAACCCATTAATCACGGACTCCCACACGAGATCTAGACCAAACGGTACGTACAAACTACCGAAAGACTGGCTCCCTGTTGGTCCAATCCCATAGTAGAGAAGCACTAATAGTAGTGAGGCACTATCAATCAACCACCAATGACCCAATCAATTCACAATCAATGGAATAGGCGCCAAAATTTTGCAGTATAAAACTTTTTAAATCAAACAAGCAGAAATACGAATAATCAAGGCAAAAGTCAATTTCAAAATTTCTACAAGTGATAAAACCTAAACAGTTTGCGAAGATTCAATTGAAGTCGCAGGAGAATTCCTAACTTAAAAAAAAACAGAGATCCCAAGTAAAATACAAAAATTCCATATAGTTTACATGCAGTGCGCGAAGTATGTATTTCGCACACTACTTCGCGTACGGTGTCGTGGTAACGTAGGAAATGAAAAAAAGGGTCACTTCGCATATTGTTATCTATGCGCGAACCTTGTCATTTTTTGACGTTTGTAGAAAAAGAATGTTATAAGATGTTTTTAATACTGGGTGGTGCGTCGTGGTTGGAAACATAGGAAATCCCTTGAAAATTTTAAACTTTCCAAATATTTGCTACCCTGTTGACTTTACAGCAAAGTTGAAAGGAGACTTTTTCAAGGTCTCTCTATGGTAAATACACAAAATTTGAACAATTTTGGACAAGCCGATCTTAACTTATTTAAATAAAATTGCAGCTAATTTTGCATAAAAATTCAACAGGTAATACTGCAAACACCAGCATTAATTAAACTTGTCAACCTATGATTTGTCATTGTCAAATGTAATTTGCAAACGGTAGGCTTTTTAAAAATCTTTAAAATACTGATACAGATTTAACTAATATTTTCGAATACAACGAATATTATTTTCAAAACGGATATTTAATAGAAATCGAATTATGTTACTTACAACAAAACCTATTAAATAGTATTGAAATTATCAAAAATTATTAAAAGAGGGTTAGATAGGTTGACAACATTATTTAATGCTGGTGTTTGCAGTATTACCTGTTAAATTTTAATGATAAATTAGCTACAGTTTTATTTAAATAAGTTAAAATCGGCTTGTCCAAAATTGTTTAAATTTCGCATGTGTATTTAACATACAGAGACCTTGAAAAAGTCTCTCTACAACTTTGCTCTAAAGTCATCAGGGGAGTAAATATTTGGACAGTTTAAAATTTGCATGGGATTTCCTATGTTTCCAACCACGATGCACCACCCGGTATAGTATTATTCATTATTTTATTGCCTTCTATTATTAGATTATCTTGTAAAATGTTATTTGGGCTGACGTTACTAGATTCATTGGTATTTTTATCCTTTACACCTAATTTGACAGGCTCATTTGTTGATTTGTGTACTTCATTGTCCATTAACCCATTAACGCCCAAATTATTTTTTTCTTTCAAAATTAAAAAATTTTCTTAAGAGTAACTCGTATGGCATTAGAGTTAAGGTATAAGTGGATAGATATATTTTTTTTAACCCAGTTTGGTTTTTAAGGGCCGTCCTCATATGAGGACGCTGGGCGTTGTAGGTTGTAAATTTGGTAAACTGAGGAGCCTCAAGAAAAACATTTGTTTATGATTTTAATAGTATAAAAAGTACTTTATTATGAATACTTAACAAAACATAGGTAAAAATTTTAAAAATCAAACTAAAAATATCAAAAATACTACCGTGCCAACATTTATTTGGGATACAAAGACTTGTTATGGAATTTTGGAAAGCATGAAATGCACAGGGTCGCATTACATTTTGTGCAAAAAGTACGCGGTTTTCCTTTACACGACACGAACTGGCATCGACGTTGATTATCTTGTTTACCCATAATATGATTCTTCTCATCAAGCCTAACATCATCAAAAATATTCGCTCTGGATGTTGAAGGCAAACTCAGTGGTCTGCCCCTTTGTACTCGTCGACCATGTCCTAGTTTTATGTATGGAACAGCAATATTCCTGCGAAAATCTTTTATTGAACTACGGTCTTGGGTATGTAGCAAGTTATATAAAATGAAACTGTTTACTAACGCCATATCCACTATACGAGTGATCAAACACCAATACCATTTTTTTCCTCTGATAGCAATTGAATGTTTCTCAAGTAGCCAATCATGGTGATCCATCTTGCAAATGTAAAAACGACTTGATCTCTAAATATCGAGTTCGGCTCATGGCATCCTTTACTAATTGTTCACCCAGATCTACAGCGTCAGACCAATAGTCTCGTTCACTTGGTAGCGTATGATATCCGGAATAAATTAAAAATCCAATAAATATTTTTATATCTTCAATTGTAACAGTAAAAGCCGGTTTATTTTTTTGTTCAGTTGCATACCGAATTGTTTCATCGACAATTTTCTGATATAGTTCTTCTGTAAAAAAATGTTCAAAAAGTTCTAACATACCTACTTGCGTCAGATAAGGTATGAAGAATATTAGCAAATAAGTTATCCGGCGTATCACTATTATTGTCCCATATATTATTATCTTGTGTATAAGCTTTTTCCCATTTTGGTATATCCCTTTTGGTTTTTGTAGTTTTCCTTAGTTTTTTAGCGGATTCTTCTTTCCTATTGTGCAATAAATGGGGCGTCTTCTGTTGACGCGACGTGGTCGCGGCGTGCTTGATAAAACTTGATAAGGGAATGTTATCATCAGAGTCGTCATCGGACGGCAAGCTTAGTTCCATTTGTTCTGCTACAGGTACATTCGGGTCTTCATTATTGATAGCATCTTTATGTGCAAATTCCTTATCGCCCAAGGAATATGACGAGCTCTGTCGATGCGAAGTTGACGGTCCTAGCCTGGCAAAGTTTGACAAGGGAATGTTGTCATTAGAATCATCATCGGATGGCAAGTCTAGTTCCAATTCTCCTGCCACATCTAACACAACTGGTACATCCAGATCTTCGTCATTAGTGACTTCCTCATCTGTGAGATCATCCACTTCGGGTGGTAAAGCTATTAAATCAACGTCTATTTGTTCCGAATACAGGTATTCAGCAGCTTCTTCAAGCGTTTTAAAAACTTGTCTTGACTTACTCATTTTGGGCTGGTCCTGAAAAAAATATCCTAAACAGCCCAGCGTCCTCATTTGAGGACGATATAATTTATCACTGATTTTCAAAAATTTTGAAGCAAATTATAAAAGCATAATATAACACCACAAAAGATATGTATTTTGAGATCATAAAAATAAAAAAAAAATCGCTTACCTGAAAATATAATATTAGATATGGCCACAAACATCACTCCTAGACAGAACACTAAAAATCGAAGATTTTTAAAAAATATTATCACTGACTTCTAGAGCACTTACGGTGTAACTAAACCTTTTCAGGCAAAGCCAAAACGATGCACGTGCACTCAGGCTAAAAATAGATTCGATTTATAGTTTATCGGAAACACAACAAAAAATAATTTGATAGGTCCTCAAACGAGGACGCTGGGCGTTAATGGGTTAATAACGGTTCATTAAAGTGATTTATACATGGTTTCTCGAATAATACATATTTTACACTTTCCAGTTCAAAATTTAAAAAATCGTGTATTTTACTTTCTTTGCCAGCTGGTATATAGTCCGGACATAAGTCAGAGTTGTCCTTTGGTAAAGAAGTAGTAGGGACAGGCAACTTTCTATAACAAAGGCATATTTTTAAAAAGTAACCAAAAAACAATTAAAATTACAAAAGTTAATGACATAAAAAACATGTTTTTTTTTATAAATAATTTTCATTTATTATTTGATGTTTTAAGAATATATTTTATATATGTATTTTAATATTATTTTTGTATACGGCTGACCTTTTACATCCGATTTGCACTTTTTGAACCATTCGACGACTTCGGTCTGTCTATTAAAGTAGGAACAAAATCATTTTTGAGTTCCATGTCGATCGACTTGAGAATAAACGACCATACAATAACACAGTCTGCTCCTTACGAAATCTTGAAGCGCACTGAATGTTTGGCAGCAATGCAATACGCAATTCGCTCGCGGATGTCACGACCTGATCAATTAAGCTTTTTTCTTATTGGTAGCCAGTTACATACATTACGTTTATATGCTAGTAGTAAGTCGACATACTAGGTTTTACTTTGGTAAAGTAGAATGATGTGAATATAGCATGTCATCTTACTTTTACGTTTTTTGTGTTGTAAAAATGACATACTATCGTTTTCTCTTGTAAAATACACATTTTTATTTAAAATCATTTTTTTTTGAAGTAGTAACTTGATTTACTGCCTTTATTTATGGGAATAATACAATTCTAAAAATAGTATTGGATATATCACTTCAAGCCGAATCCAACGGTATATTAAACTCATTTTCGTAGTAAGTCGACTAACTAGGTTTCTATATTGTACGGGAGATGTACACCTAAACTAACCTAAATAATTATTTTTAAAAATCAAAATTAACATTATTATTTTAATTACTTAGAATATTTTGATAATAGCTTTTAGCAGTGTCTGGCAAAAAATCCAACATGGCTGACAAATCCTTTTTCTTGCCCTCCGACAGGACTGGCTTTTGAATCAATGGCATACAAACTTTTGCAATATCTTCGGGTTTAGCCCCTTTTTTTAGTACTTTATCACGTTTCCACAACTCAATGTCACTGAATGTGGCCTTAAACTGGATAATACCCGAATGATCTTTATAAACTTTTATCATAGTAGACTTTGGGAAAACTTACTTTTAGAACAGAGTCGCAGGCATTTTTTAAATTCAAAAAGTTTGAATGTTCCATGTTAACTACGCAGAACGGTTCCCCCGTAACTTTAGCTGAAGCAACAACTTTATGTGAATCCATTGGTGTGAATCATTTGGATACCCTTTTCCTCTTTTCAATAATGGCGAAGTCCCGATTACATAATAGGAAGCTATGTCCGCTTATTAGAAGTTTTTGAACAATCTCTTCAAAATGTCCAATTTGTACCAAAAACATCATTACAAAAATAAGGGAGCGGTTCTTATTTTGGCCTGCACAATTATCTGACCATATAACAAGATGTTTTTTTTTTATCAAAAATGTCAAAATATGAATTCACTAGATGTAAAATGCAGGATCCAACTTCATTGCTTCCACGACATGCTTTTGTTTCATCCCACATACACATGAAACCTTTATTTAGGTGAGATAGAAGAATGCCTAGATTATAACAGCTTAGTTGCCTACTATAATACATATTGCTTAGAGTTAAATTTGGTATTAGTAAATCTTGCTGAAAATCCACAGACATCATATAAAAGTGACAATTGGGAAACGTGCGTCATAAGAATCCTTGTTCATGCATTGAAGGGTCTTTCTATACTTGGCATGATGAATGGCTTGTTCTTGTTTAGCAGTTGTCTGTCCTGATCCACTTGAAGATGAAATCTTATATTCAAGCATATCACAGGTTCTACAAGTATTGGTCCTGGGACGGTGAAATAATACACGTGGAAAACATTTTAAGAACACTTTTCGATAAAATTTTTAGGTCATTCATCTCTCTGAATGTTTGTCGGTGAAAGACCTGTAAAGACGATTCATATTTAGATCACTACTGAAATATACTTTTTTAGTTTTAGCGCGACCATAGTGACTTTCATCGCACGGAAGAAGGTTAATATGCTGTTTAACTTGTTCCCAATCTATACTTTTGGCGATGTGCATTTCCCATTATTCTATGTGTGTAAGTGATAAGACCCTCTTGACACCTATTTTGCAACGTGTGTAAACGCCTGTGCGACACTGCAAAAATATTTTCAAAAGTTTTTTTGCAGACTTGCAAGGAAGCACCTGTATTATTGGGCACAGAATATGAAATGGTACATTGTCGGTGACTGTTATTGGGGGTATCATATGTCCCATGGCGACGTCGCTTTACTTGTACAACAGTCAAAAGTCGCAGCAGAAAAGTGTTCTTCACGTTGTGATTGTTCATCTTCATAAAATCTTCACGTAGTTTAAGCTTTAGGTCTACTGAGACTGTTTTCACATTTGCAGGTTGCCTGTAATAATTAAAACCAATCATTGAATTTTTAGTAACTAAAACGCATAAAATGGCTCACTTTTTTATTATTGCGGGCACGCACGCAGATACTATACCCTAATTACATGACAAAATAGCAGTACTCATTGGAATTTATTATCAAATAAAACCCTTATCCAAGTTAATTGTATCAAATCAAAATACTTACATTTTCTTGGAGAGGTGGTAGAGCTGGAACACGTTTGTTATTTCTTCGATTTGCATAGGATTGCCCCGAAACGCGATTTTTATACTGTTCTGCACGCTTTTGCGTACTGCAAGTATTACTGCGTTTAAACAAACCCTCATCATCTTTTTTATTTTCAATTATTATCTGATATTTTGAATGAAATCTCTTCAAAGGTCACCTAACCTTAATTACAAAATAACAACTAAATAAAAATACTGCTTAACATCTGAAGCTATGGCACATAGAAGTTTGGAAAATCAGACCAGCGCCATTTATTTCAAATGTACGAGACCACGTTTAAAGAGCACGTTATTAAGGCTATTGGCGATGACATATAGAACTTGTTTGTGAAAGAACCTCAATTTTGAGGTAATTGGCACTTAGAACATTTGGAATTTCCACTCTTCATTACTTGATTATTAAATGCTTGGAATGGCTCATTAATTTTTATAAATTCGCATCATGTTCCGCATGTTTTCCCCCTTGTGTGGTACTAATATCTGTACCCCAGAGGTAAAGTGTACTATGTCACATAAAGTAATTTTTACAGGAAAGCGAAATAAAGAAACTAAACCATGAATTTAGTCTACTGCTGTTTTCTACAGCTAAATAGAGATAAGTAGTTTACACTGAGTCCATAAATATGTTTTGCTTTATGTACAATAAACTTAGTTGTCAAAAAAACCTTTTAGTTTTTTGTCAAAGGGACTTAGTATATTTTACCACTAAAATGTTTGGTAACCAACGTGGACTTGGTACAGTTCAATTTATATGATGGAAGTTTTTTCCGGATCAAAAGTCATAAATGTAAAAAAAAAAGTTTATTAAACATATTTTATTTAACCCTTACAAATAACGAGACTAAACTTAGGATAACAAACATATTATACATAATATAAAAGTATAAAAAAGTAAGTGAAGCCTTAAACATTTTACTAAAAAGGAGTCTAGAAGCATAAAGAAAAAATTTATTGTGTAATTATTATATTCCAAAAGCGATGCTAATCGTTAACATCTTCATTGGCTTTATCAGTATGTGACAAGTTTTGATAATATGGGTGAAAAATTTTTGGCACCCATTGTAATAAAGTTTGTAAATCCTTGTACTTTTTATCGCTTATAGGCTTTGGACCAGTTCTAATTGTCGGAATTTCTTTAGGAAAATGTGCATTTCGAGACACTCGGTTAAGATCAAGAACCTCGAAATCAGTTTGACCAAAGTCACTTTTACAAAAAACTTTACCGGGCTGTTCGGATCGTACCTGAATATGGACCAGTTGTGATATTTTAAAATCCTTTCCACTTTCATATTTTTTTTTGCGCAAAAACGAAGCATTGATTCCTTCAATTAATGACATAAAATTCTGAAAGTCGTTTGTTTCCATATTAATAACCAAAAACGGATTCGTCTTGCTAGCCAATCGCACTAACTGTTGCCAATCCCATGGCGTCATGAGCTGGAATTTATTCATCTTTTTTCTTTGCCTTTCTATTACGGAATGATCGCTATCTACTTCGAGATGAGTATGTCCTCTTAGGAGGTATTTATGGTTAAGGACTTTTAATGTAGGAATCAAATTCAAAATGGAAAAATAAGCTAAAATGGAATTCAAATTTCGGTTTTGAGAAGGACAGTTGTCTGACCATATTGTCAGTTCTTCTACAGATTCGTCAATATTAGAGGTAGCCCATTTTAGTAGACAAGATGTAATCTCGTTTCCGCCCCTTCCAGCAATGCTTTCATCCCACATACAGCAAGTTGTAAGATTTTTTTGAGTGTCTTTAATTGTGTAATTAAATGTCCACAATTTCAGCGAATAAAAGCTTTGCGCGTTTGTTAAAGAAGGCGTGGGTAGACACTTCTCTAAATCAACCATTATTACCTTTAATTTTTTGTTTACTTTTGCATTTTCTTTGTCCTGCGATTTCAAACTATATCTCTTACTGGCTTCGTTCAAATGTCCATCGTATTCTTCTTGAATAAGTTTCCTTTCATCTATAGTTAGAGACTCTTTTAAATTTACAAGATATTTGTCGCATTGGTCACACGTATCATTCCCAGGGAGCTTAAGCGAATAATTAAATTCAGTGTTAAATACAGGGTGTAACTAAATAAGTGTAAAACATTTAAGG
Source organism: Polydrusus tereticollis (assembly GCA_963920685.1). NCBI lineage: Eukaryota > Metazoa > Arthropoda > Insecta > Coleoptera > Curculionidae > Polydrusus > Polydrusus tereticollis. The sequence goes on from OY987334.1 coordinate 29,249,548, forward strand.
GGGTGATTCCTCATCGAAAAAAAGATAGGATCTTTCATATAAACAAACTTTATTGGAGCATCCCTTATTAAGATACAGCCCCTTAAAGGGGGTACATAAAATTTGTTTAACAATTTTTTTCACAAGCACTAAAAAAGTTACAATATTGAAATTAACCTGACATTTTCTACTACCAAAAAGACACTTAGCCAGTAATTTATTTGGTTTACCCCATGGTTGTAAGGGGTGGAAAACGCAACCCCTAAAATTTATTTCCAATGCAACTTTTTGCCTTATTATTTGTTTACCATTTAAAAATCAATTTCCGATAGCCTGTTTCATTCTTAACAAAAAATGTCTCTTGAATTTTTTGCCCAAAATAAACCAGTTCGCAGCAAAAAATTATTTTACGAACAACTACAGAGATACATCGTCATAAATGCGAACTGGGTTTATTGTTATTTTGTAGTTACTACCTGCATTAAATGATGAAAGGGGAACAAATAAAACTAATTTATTAATAACAAAACATACAACATGTAGAAATCATAGTAAATGTTCAATATGTCTACCTTCAGACATTACGCATGCGTCTAGACGTCGGCGCATTGAGCCACGTATTCGCTCAAATATTCCTGGAGTCTCTCTTATTACCCTGCATGCATCGATGATGCGGTTTCTTAAGTCCTCTACACCGCGAACAGGAGTACGATAAACCAAATGCTGTAAATGGCCCCAAGTAGAGAAATCGAGAGGATTGAGATCCGGGGATCGAGCGGGCCAATTCTGTGGTCCTCCTCGACCTATCCACTGATTTGCATATGTTTCAGTTAAATGCTGACGTGCTACTTGACTAAAATGGGCGGGAGCCCCATCATGCATAAAAAACATATCCCTTCTAACGCCCAAAGGAACTTCCTCCAGCAGTACGGGATGCACTTCTATTAAAAATTGAACGTATGAATCACCATTTAATCGAGGAGGTAGAAAATGAGGCCCAATTAAATAATCCCCAATAACTCCGACCCACACGTTAAGAGAAAACTGTTCTTGATGGTTACTTTCGACAATAGCGTGAGGGTTTTCATCAGCCCATATGTGGTAATTATGAAAATTAATAATCTTGGCCCGAGAAAAACTACATTCGTCTGTGAATTCGATCGTCTTCAGAAAGTCACGATTTCTTCTAATCATTTCCAGCATCCAATTGCAAAATTCAAGACGGTTCGGAAAGTCTCGCGGTAACAGTGCCTGTACTCGTTGCAGATGGTAAGGGTATAAGAGCTTCCTTTAAAATTCGAAATACCGTCATATGATCAACATTTAGCTGGAAAGCAATCTTTCTAGTACTGGTAGTAGGTTGTTCTTCAATCAAATTAAGTACTGCCTCCTCAAGCTGTGGTGTTCTTACTTCTCGATGGCGACCACAATCCTGCGTTCTTTTGTCGAATGAACCATATTCTCGTAATCGTTGATGAAGTCGGGCAAATATTCTATGTGAAGGATGCTGCCGTTGAGGATACATTTCAGCATATCTTCTAGAAGCTTCTAACCCATTCCCCTGCGACAGACCGTAAACGTAATGCATATCAGCCATTTCCTCATTTGTGTATGCCATTTTAATAACAAGTGAATTATTAAAGTAACAAATTAAGAACAGAACAACAATACACAATTAGTATTACTTCAATCTCAAAAATTTACAAACTGACAGCTTGATACCAATTTAATTGTCACTATCGCTAATAGCGGCCTACTAGATAAATTAGTTTCGTATTTTCGTTTTATGGCGATATGTATCTTGGTCGTAAATAATTTTTTGCTGCGAACTGGTTTATTTTGGGCAAAAAATTCAAGAGACATTTTTTGTTTAGAATGAAACAGGCTATCGGAAATTAATTTTTAAATGGTAAACAAATAATAAGGCAAAAAGTTGCATTGGAAATAAATTTTAGGGGTTGCGTTTTCCACCCCTTACAACCATGGGGTAAACCAAATAAATTACTGGCTAAGTGTCTTTTTGGTAGTAGAAAATGTCAGGTTAATTTGAATATTGTAACTTTTTTAGTGCTTGTGAAAAAAATTGTTAAACAAATTTTATGTAACCCCTTTAATATCTAATAAGGGATGCTCCAATAAAGTTTATTTATATGAAAGATCCTATCTTTTTTTCGATGAGGAATCAGCCCCTTAAATGTTTTACACTTATTTAGTTACACCCTGTATATCACTGTTCAGTAATTCTTCTTTGTATAATTCATACATTCTCGTAATATTCAAAGAATTGTCAAGATATCGTTTGGCTGATCTCTCCCTGCTGTAATGGGACTCTATGGTCGGAAACTTTAAAATATGGTTAGTTCAGGTTAGATAGATTTAGATGCTATTAAAGTTTTGTTTTTAGACATATACTCAACCCCAGAAAGACTTTTTTGCTTTCTAATATTACATTTCCAGTTGGCAGGATTCCTTTTACGTTTTCTTCCTTTTTGAGGTTGAATCAAAGGTAAATTAGAAATCGGATCAACATTTTGCTCTTCTTGTAAGTCAGACAATGAGCTAGAGTCTTCAGAGGTGTCATCGTTGTCGGTGGTTTGGTAATTCGGGTCTTTAATGCTGTCGTCTGAATTTTCACATAAAATATGATTTTCTTCCTCTTTGCCAAATAAAAGATTTTGATTCTCTTGAACTCTTTGAAGTTTAGTCAATTTTTTAGGAGAGCACTGGTGTTCGATTTCTAAAATACGACTAAAGTAAATATTTATGGACCTAAACTATGTAAAGGAAATGTTCTAACCTTGTTGAAACTTTAAAACTTCTGTCGTAACCGATTCAGGACTACCCACTAAAGCAGAATTATCCAATTCAAGTAGATCGTAATCACTGTGGGAACCTTAAAAAACCATAACAATGTTTTACTTTTGCATCAAAAATTATGATAACACAGTTTAATCAAACTTCAAGCAAAAGGTAAATAATTTTCTTAAAAAGTGGGTACTTACCATGGGGCGATGTAAGTTTCTGTTGTCCCGCAGTTTCTAACGTTTTCAGCGCGGCAATTCTGCTGGAACCTTAAAAAACCATAACAATATTCTACTTTTGCATAATAATAAAGTTCAATCAAACTCGAAAAGGTACATTTTCTTAAAAAGCGGTTACTTACTATGAGGTGATGTAACTTTCTGTTCTCCCACGGTTTCTAACGTTTTCAGCGCGGCAAAAATCTTAGCACTTCTTAAAGACATCTCCGCACGGTGTTTACCTAACGACGACACATAACTAACTTAATCTAATAAAGGCATAATATTGTGACCAACAAGATTCAACAGGAATTATACTCCGCAAACAGTACTAAGTCCATGCGTATTGGACATATCATATGAGTGATACAATACTATGTCCATTTAGTATAGTTTACCTCTGACTGTTGTTGTGACTTGGTATTATTTAAAACTAACTAACTCCTCAACAGACGTAATAATGTGTAGTACGGATTTTTTCCTCGATTGAGCGTAAAAATCCATGGGACATAGTACAGTTAACTAATTTTTAGCGAAAAGTGGACTTAGTACACTTTACCTCTGGGGTACAGATATATTAAGTGAATGTTTCTTGGCATAAAACTTTAAAAGTGCTTTATAGTGGTACCAAATTTGCCATTTTGGTAAATAATTGGTGTTCCACATCCAGGTTTTTTTCAATCTCAGCCAGATAATTTAAAGATGTTAGCAGATTCCCATCTTCAGTTGCCACTGGGATATGTAGTATATTATAACTGATTCCTACCAAAACTGTATTATCGGGAATGTCGGCTGCTTTGGGCACACTCGCAATGCACTCTGATAACTAAGCCTAAATTAAATGATTAGTAAATTAAAAATTATGGCGCGTGTTCTAATAACAAAAGCCGCATCTGACTTGTCCTAACAAGAAACGTCGTATGTACACTGACGCGGCCGCAGATACAGCTTTTATTATTAGTATTATGCACGTACTACATTTTTTCTTAGAAAAGGTGATACATTTTGTAGATACGTCTAAAAATATGTAATATTCTTGTTACTTTGAAAGCAAATACTCCTTAGAAAAGAAGTTTATTGAGCTTGCCACGAACTTATTAAGTCAAAAATGTTAAAATCCTATTTTTTCTACATACGGCATCTGTTCTTAGAATAGCAGCATACGCCTATTAGATCTACCTGTGAACAAAAAGAAGTGCAAAAGTCGACCTTTGATGTTTCTATGACAATACCAGCTGCATCAGCAAAGCATAAAAAGTGGTATTTTTAACACTCGCAATGTAATATACTCACAAAATCGTAGCGTGAAGGGTTCGCTTAAGCTATCCACTTGACGCTTCCAGACTCGGTAGAGCCCGTACGTTGTGCGGTATGGTATTATATAGCTTAGCAGCATTGTAGCTAAATGATCTCTGAATTAGAGCAGTAGTATGGCGGGGAATAGTATAAAGGGCACAGTAGCGTGTATTACGCATATGAGCAGCTCTACGTTTAGAAGCCTTGGAACTGAGATGGGGAGATTGATATAAATTTAATCTATTTAAAAGCGTGTGAGTTGTAGTCGAAATCGTTCGTCCAAGTTAAGCCAACCAGAATCCGGGAAACTTTCAAAAATATGATCAAATTTACGTAACTTTTATACAAATCGAACACAAGCATTCTGCAGTTATTGTAAGCCTTCCTTGTCATGATTTAGGATGGCAGGCCAATAAACCACGCTTGAATATGCGACATATGACAAAATAAGGAAATCACATAGCTTCAATTTACGAGCCTTACTCAGAATATCCTTAGGTTAAAACCCCCCATATACCCTCGCCACGAGCCCAACTTCAAACCGAGCATGTTCGTTTGATTCCATACACGTCCGAACCAAAGTTCCAACCATTTTCCCAACCCAACATCAGTTGATTATCGACTGTTATTATTTAGTGAGTATCTCACCCATTAATATTATATGGATCTTATTACCACCAGTGTTTGGACGAAACAATGGCTTCAAGAACGGAATAAATTTAGTCATATGGCACTTTTAAAAGAATTGGCTGCTAACGAGCCGCAAGATTTTAAAAACTATTTGCGAATGAGCGAAACGTCTTTTAAAGAGCTGCTGCAACTAGTCTCTAGCAGAATTGAAAAACAAAATACTGTTATGAGAGCGTCTGTAAGTGCAGAGGAGCGTCTGGTGGCCACATTGCAATTTTTGGCGTCAGGAAGGACCTACGAAAATCTTAAATATAGCTGTGCAATATCTCCACAGCTACTAGGACGAATCATTCCAGAAACATGTGCAGCCATTTAGGATGTTCTACACGAGGAATATCTTAAGGTAAGCGAAAGTTATAAATTAAAAAATAATTTATTTTTTGCAAAAGTTATATGGAAATAAATTGTATTTCTTTAATACAAACGCAACAAACCGGTAGTTACATAAAATACACCTAATTTAATACTTGTAAGGCTATTGTTTAGTATAGGTATTTCTTTGATTGTCGAAAGTAAGAAACTCGTTCATTTCGCCAAATGTGTCCTTATAACCATCATCTTGTGCAAGTGTTCTGTCAGAAACTGCTGTATGGCTGCTGTTTTCGAGCGAGGAGCAAGGATTATCTACCGGAGTTGTGCATGAACGACTGGATGATGAATATGGGACTTCAATTGTGGGCACACTGTTTTGCAGAGTTACATAGTTGTAGTATTGTCTACTATAATGGTTTTGATAAGCTTGATGGTTATAGTGGGGCAACGTGGATGACTGGACCATTGGTAATTGTTGCGAAGGAAAGTGACCTAGAGGAGAAAATTGAGAATGGGAAGCATGAATAAAGTTGTTGGAAGTATCAGAGCCCTGACGAGAGTTTGGTCCCAGTGAAATTGAAGCCGTTTCCGTTAATTTGCCTAAGTTTGCGTAAAAGAGGACGTCAGAAATAATCTTTTCTGCAAGTATTCTCTGCCTACTGTCCAAGTCCTCAAGCTGAAACGCAACATTGTTTCCGAACGCACTACTCTTTGTTTGCTGTGACATTATATTTGTGGCCATGTCCAGGAAACATTATTTTTTCTTTTCAATTTCACTGACTTTAGTTTTCTTGGGTCCATTACGTGACGAACTCGATGGTGGTGTTTCAAGTGGGGTGTGAATGGCTTTGCGCTTGTGTGGAGTATTTGACTTCTGCTGAGAAATTGATGGACCACGATCAGGTTGTTCCAATAGTTCAGGTCCAGGGCTCCCTAATGTATCCATTGTGACCTCCCGCGTTACCTAAAGTAAAAGAAAATTTTGTTTAATTTTGCTGCAATTAAGTTAAAAATGTAGTGGAAAATGAATTGAAGGTTGTGTTTAGATAACGTTCTTTTTTCAGTTTCCTTCAACGGAGGCCGATTGGATGAACATTGCAAGAGATTTTCAGAAGTATTGGCAGTTTGAAAATTGTCTGGGAGTATCTTATTTGTGAGAGAAGGCACTCCTCCTCCGTATTTACCCATTGAGAGAAGGCACTCCTCCTCCGTATTTACCCATTGAGAGAAGGCACTTCTCCCTCCGTATTTCCCCATTGAGAGAACACACTCCTCCATATTTACTACGGTGCGCAGTCGTAGCCCTCTCGCGTTATCGGTCACCCGTCAGTCACCTCCCCTTTCCCCTTTCATTTCTTGGGAGAGTGACCTTTCATTGGTATAAATTTTGCCGCGTCTCCTAGTACAGATCCAAAGCAAGACAGTGCTTCGACATTATTACTATTACTATTGTAATAATTAATAAGATTTCAATCTTACTAGCGATGAATTTAGCACATATGAAAACCCTAATCACAGAACTGTACGAAGACTTTTTGATGTCGGAGGCCTATTTAAGATTTTACGCTCTTACTGGTGATGACACAGATGCGCAAGACGTGGACCTCTACCTGGGAGAAACAGAACACGCTGAATTATGTAAAAAAGGGGCAGCCGTTTGTAAAGAGTTTTTACAAACAAGGACTTTATTTCAATTATTGTTGCAATTTAGAATTTTAAACTTAAAAGAAAACATTGCGTTTATACGAAATTCTATGTCCGAGAAAGATTAAATGATAAATATGAAATAAAAGAATATTGTTTTTTATATTTAAAATTAGAATAGATTATATTATACTTGGCCATTCAAGTTTGCTTGACCTCTTTAAGGGCTTTCAGAGATTGATCCGTTAGGGTTACATAACACATTTTACTTTCCTTCCTTTAATTGACCTGGTTATAATTTAATAGATTTAATAGAAACTAGTTTCTTAGCGTAGGATAATCTGAACTAAAAATAAACGCAAATTTACGTAACGAGTAAACAAGGAATTTGTTTCTATTTTTACCTTTAAACTTAAAACATAGAAAAAGTAAATAAAACAAGTGAATAAAAAATAATGTTTTTATATATTTTTATGCCTTTTGGACTTGTTCAGCAAGGATTTTAGACAGCCGACTTCGTTCACCCTCCCGAAAGGCCTTCCTGGCTGATTTTTTCATCTTGGGTGGGACCTGCCTTAATATGTTATTCCTTAAAACATATGGTAAAGGATCATATGTTGTTGCTGGGGGATCTAGGTCCCAGCTATGATCGATTGGCACTTAAGTTGGTAAGTCTCAGCTATGATCGATTGGCACTTGGGTTGATATGTCCCAGCTATGATCGATTCGCACTTGAGTTGGTAAGTCCCAGCTATGATCGATTGGCACTTGGGTTGATATGTCCCAGCTATGGTCGATTGACACTTGCGTTGTTATGTCCCAGCTATGGTCGATTGGCGCAGCTGTTTCTGGATTGTCTAAGCAGACACTTAGTTTACTAGACTTCATTTCGCTTGTTGTACTATCGTTTAGAGACAAAATTTACCTAATATATAGTAGCTAAATTTTTATTTTACGAAATTAACTAGTACAAATTTGAAAGCAGTTTATTTCAACGGCTAGTGATCCTGTCGTAAACGTTCACGGCCTTGTTGTCTAACTTTTTATTTTACGAACATAACTAGTTCAAATTTGAAAGCAAGACGTAAAGTGAATGGATTTACTGCTATATATAGTAAGTTCCGTTCGTTGTCTTTACTTAAAACTTTGTGTAATGAATACGTCTGACAATCTAGTAGTGAAACCAGTTGACACATTGGAAAATATTTTATTTCCGGTAAAAGAGGTGAGTGATGATTTAAACAGGGAATTTAGTTATTTTTCTCCAATGCCCTTTGATCAAGATTTATGTTTTACACCAGATTTAGATCAAATTGTAGATGAAAGGCCTTTTCGCGATAATATGGGGACAACAAATTTCGTGGAAAATTGCAAAAATTATTACGAGACATTTGAAACTAATGACATTGTAGATTTAGTCGAGCAAACAAGTGTTGTTTTTAAACCAGAAGTAACAGATGAAGGTTTAAATTTTACAGAAAGCAATTTTGAAAAAGTTTTACCGAACATTTTCACTGGTAGTTTTATCAATTTGTCAGATAATTCAGATGGGTTTACTAATGAATCGATTCCATTATTACAATCTATAGAGTCGAATCTTTTGTCTAAACAATTTAATTCAATTTCAACACAAACAAATAATAAGTTCTTGAACATATATACACAAACAGAAAATACGAATGTAACCCCTCAAAAAGATAATACAAAACATAATCGTATACTAAAATCAAGAGTAAAAAGTTTGTCTTTTTGCTTAAATAATCTATATATGCACCAAACTAAAAAGTTGTCTAATAAAGGAAAACAAAAATGGACTCGAATATTACAAATATTGGAGGAAGTGATTAACCTTACTGTTTTAATCTCCCTCCCCTCACCTTTTTTACCTATTAATGCGCACCGTAGTAAATACGGAGGAGTGCCTTCTCTCAATGGGTAAATACGGAGGAGGAGTGCCTTCTCTCACAAATAAGATAATTCTGGGGGCTATGGATGGTAAACACATTTCAATCCATAAGCCAATATACAGTGGTTCATACTACTACAATTATAAAGGATTTTATAGTGTTGTACTCTTTGCAATTGTCAATGCCAATTATGAGTTTATCACGTCCACTGTGGAAGTAATGGTCGAGTTTCAGATGATGGTATTCTTCAGGACACAGATTTTGGCGATTTGTTGGATGAAAGAAAATTAAACATTCCCTCTCAAAGTAGCTTTCCAACGTACAGAAATATATGCTTGCCGTTCGTATTCATAGGAGATGAGGCATTCCCTCTGAAAGAAAATCTCATGAAACTTTACCCAGGGAAACGAAATTCCCACGATAAGAAGATTTTCAACTATCGCTTCTGTTATGTCAGAAGAATAGTAGAGAATGTGTTCGAAATTCTTGCCTGCCGCTTTCAGGCTTTACAAAGCAATTTACGCATGAACATGGAGGCAGTAGACAAAATAATACTTGCCTGTTGTGTCCTACATAACTACTTACGTAAGAAGAGTGATTCTTACTTGACACCTACAGCTGTTGATTGGGAAGATCCTTACACAGGTCAGATTACTGAGGGAGAGTGGAGGGAAGAAGTATCGGAGCTAGTGGGCCTTAATCCCAGAAGAAACAACAATATACTCGCCGAAAACATACGAGGCTTCTACAAAGATTAGTATAATAATGAAGGCAGTGTGCACTTCCAAGAAAATATGATTAACCGCCGTTAGGAAGTTAACGTTATACCGTTTTCAATTAAATTAAAATAGATATTAATAATACATAATCCAAATAGTTATACCGTTGAACTTAGTGGTAATGAGAGAATACAAAATGTATAAAAAATACTTACATTAGTATCTGGTAGTTCTGTATTTGTTTCATCTTCCTCCTCACTGAGTTGCTCATCAACGCTGTGCTCTTCTTCAGGTTGTGTGCTGTTTTTTCCTAGACTGGAGACACCTTTCCTAACAGTTTCCTGATCACTCGTAAATAGTAATTGGTCGAAGTACCACAGATGTGGCTCGTATACATCATCTTGCGAGCTTCCTGTTTTATTCTTTGACTTCAACACTTTTTTTAAATCCCTCCGAAATGAAGCTCTTAGACTTTCAATTTTTTACTTTACAAATTTTTCATTAGCATCAGGGGTAATTTCTTTGCACTTTTCTACAAGTATACAAAGGACCCTTTGTTCTCTGTATAAATTTATGAATTCCGTCCAAAACTTTTTATTGTCGCTGAACGACATCACGGCAAAATTACGCTAAAGCAAGTACCGAAATATGTCTATCTCATCCAGCGGCTCGCACGGAAATGCTGTAATTGGCCAACATGCTCGGGCGACTACCATATACGTATGAACATGTTTGCGCCGAGCGCGTGTTGGTCGGTGCCATCGAGCCAAGCTCCGAGCCGAGCATTCCAACCGCCAACTAGGCTTGTACAACACATACACGATCGAGAATGTTGGGATGGGATGGGATGGGATGGGATGGGATGGGATGGGATGGGATGGGATGGGATGGGATGGGATGGGATGGGATGGGATGGGATGGGATGGGATGGGATGGGATGGGATGGGATGGGATGGGATGGGATGGGATGGGATGGGATGGGATGGGATGGGATGGGATGGGATGGGATGGGATGGGATGGGATGGGATGGGATGGGATGGGATGGGATGGGATGGGATGGGATGGGATGGGATGGGATGGGATGGGATGGGATGGGATGGGATGGGATGGGATGGGATGGGATGGGATGGGATGGGATGGGATGGGATGGGATGGGATGGGATGGGATGGGATGGGATGGGATGGGATGGGATGGGATGGGATGGGATGGGATGGGATGGGATGGGATGGGATGGGATGGGATGGGATGGGATGGGATGGGATGGGATGGGATGGGATGGGATGGGATGGGATGGGATGGGATGGGATGGGATGGGATGGGATGGGATGGGATGGGATGGGATGGGATGGGATGGGATGGGATGGGATGGGATGGGATGGGATGGGATGGGATGGGATGGGATGGGATGGGATGGGATGGGATGGGATGGGATGGGATGGGATGGGATGGGATGGGATGGGATAGGGATAGGATTTATAATAAATTGTGGTTCTAAAAAGAACCGATTTTGTCAGTAAATTAAAACTTTGGAATTCTCACCTAATACGTCAGATGTTTAAAGTGCTGACCATTTTCATTTTAGCAATATAGTTATATCACTAAAACTCCACTTGACTTTTTAAAAAAGATTATTATTTTAATTACAAAAACATATGAGATACAAAATCGGCATAGTAACGCCTTAAATCTTATACTAACTATTCTAATATTTTACAAAGGTATTTATAATAAAAATTCAGCAGCGCCGGCATGGTTCACACGCTAAACATCACGTTTTGCAATCATGCTGACTCTGCTTCTTGGAATACACGTGTCGAGTTGCTATTGCGAAATAGAACACGCGCTTGATGCAAATATTCTAAGTTCGTTATTAAATCGCATATAACAACTCCCTTTTTTTTTAAAAAGTTGATGCTATGCGACAACTTTTAGGACTCTAATGGAGTTCTATTTCTTCTTCATGAATGGAATTTTCTGGGTGAATGGTAGGTCTTCGCCTCGGAAGTATACTGCAAAGGCTGGATACGGTCTTCCGGTTCTTTGGCTTTGGCCTTGGAGGGGAATCATCGTTGGAAGGATGCATGGTGATCATTGGTATTCTTCTGCGTCGACATTTGCACGTGAAGTAGATAATAACCAGAACAACAATTATGGTTATAGTTACTATGGTAAACCAAGACAAGTGTTTGTCTATAAATGACTGGGAAATTATTTTGTCCAATTCCTCCGAATACTGGTCGAGTTTGTGCTGGGCGATGTTGAGATCATCGGTGTCAATCTTGCTCAGCTTCAAGGGTTTGAGGTCTGGAAGTGATGACTTCTTTGGAAAATCTTCACAGCATCTATACGGGATCTCAATGGGTAGGCTTCTGTAGGTGATGTTTTGATAGGCGTCCATCAGGTATTTACTATGGACTCTAGTACTACCGATGAAGGCGCTGCAGGCTGGCTGGAGTCGTAGGAGGGTGTTAACTTGGACTATCTTCGTGATTATTTGTCTTCCTTCGCATTTAACTGTAATAGGGAGTGGGTCTGATACAGTAATCAACCAGAAGTTGAGGTCGATTTGTTGGACGTTGTATTCTGTTACCATTAGCAGATTTGATTGGCATGTCCTTGGTAGTGATTGGGTTGACTGCTTCAGGAGCTGCGCTTCACAGATGGAGTCACTGTCGATTGGATGTGGAAGTATCTCTGAACAGATTTTTTGGCTCAAACCAAGAGGTTTACAGCTCTCAAGACTTTGGAGTGAGATGTAAAGCATTGATTCATCGTCTCTCGCAATGTATTTTTGGGTAGTAGAGATGATGTGGTGGAACCCTGTTCGGTTGTCTGATATTGGGATCGGGTAAAGACGGTACATGGTGTAAGTTTCGGGCTCAACCAGAGGAATTTTAAGAACGAACACTACCTTAGAGTCTGATTGGTATGCCTCTAGTTCAATGATATCAATGTATTTGGCAATACTGGAAGAGTAGACCGGAAGTGGTAAGTTATTTTTATGCAGAGATTGAGAGATTTGTTTGAGTGACTCGATCAGATCTAGTGGAGTAATAATAGAGCTATGTAATATTTTAAGGCGAGCAAACGTTATAGCATTTAAGATATCATTAAGAAAGTTTTCTATAAACGAGTAACTTTCCATCAGGGATTCGCATATATTAAGAAGGTCTATTTTAGCGTCATAGAAAGCTAACTCGTCTGAAATGTTAATTATTGCAGTTTATATGTTCTGTATGTTTTCGTTAAAGGCTTTTTCATCGATGGCTAGTTTTTGTATAGTTGAATTAAAGCTTTTTATTACTGATGTCGTCACGGATATTTGATTTTTCATTAAGATTTCAATTTCTCGCTCATCTCGACCGATTTTCTCTATGCAATCATTAAAATATTCACCATCTGAAGCATCTAAATTGCCGGATATTGATTTCCAGATAGTTCCCATTCCGTTAATAAGTCCACGTCTTCTCCTATTATAGGAGTACTTCTGTGTATCAGCCATAACATCTTTATATTTGAGATTGACTGAGTCAGAAATTTGTCCAAGTAGGCTGACGTGTGTCTGCACTTCTCCTTTAAACGCTATTATCCTAGGTGAGGGTATGTCCTGAGAAAAGAAGTTATCTAGCAGGTTCTTTAAAATTTTATCGTTTTTTAGAATAGCTTCTTTAACTGGTAGGAGGTCTTTGTAGACTAGAAGTGTCCATTTGTTGTTTGATATTTTAAGTGTTCCTTCTTCATGGAAGAAAATTCCGATAGTATTATTTATTGGTGTTATTGAGTATTGGGAAGATGTTGCCGCGAGTATCGCACAGAATCTGTAAAATAAAAGGCGCTTATTCAGAATAGGGTTTTAATCTATCAAAATTAATTTTTGTAGATTGATTGGTTTTGAGATTATTAACGATGGCTGAGTTTTTTAGGATCTCTGTAATTTCGAATGGGCCATTGAATAAGTTTTCAGCTTTCGTCTTAATTTGAGATTCTTTTACGTAGACTTTATCTCCCACTTTGTATTCATATAGGGTTTTTGAAACGCTTTCGTCGAATCTTTCCTTTGATTTTTCTTTTTGAGTTGCAGTTCTGTCTCTGGCGACTTTATAGTAATACTCCATTCTATTGTTTAGATCCCTTACATATTTGGAAATCAGTTCCTTTTGGTTGTAAAGTTTCTCAGGGGGTCTGGCTGAAGTATGTCCAAAGAGTAGTTCAAACGGGGTAAACCCGTGGGTTTTGTTTTTCGTATTGTTATAGCATATAACGGTGTAGGGTAAGACATTAAAGGGGTGTTCTTCGGGATTTTCTGCAAGATTTGCACGAATCATTTCGGAAAGTGTCGCGTGAAATCTTTCTACTGAACCGTTTGATTGGGGATGGCTAACGCTTGTAAAAGTTATTTTAATTTCAAAAAGGTGACAAAGGTCTTTCATGAGTGAATTGTCGAATTCTCGGCCATGGTCACAGACTATCCTCAGAGGAGTACCGTAATGTTGGAAGAACACCAAAAGGGTGTTGACTACGGATTTCGCTGATTTATCTGACAGAGGGTAGGCTTGGGTGAACTTGGTCAATTCATCCCGTATTGTTAGTGCATGGTTTTTTGTGGGATATTCAAAGATATCTATGTTAATTCGTTCGAATGGCGTTCTCGGTGTTTCGGTTATGACTAGAGGCCTACTTAAATTTTGCCTGCATATTTTAACTTTTTGACATATTTCGCAAGCCTTTATTAACTTTTCGACATCTTTGATAAGATTGGGCCAGGAATACTTTTCCTTTAAACGTCTCACGGTTTCGTTAATACCTCGGTGTAGGTTAGTTTTTCCGCGGTGATAGTGATCAAGGATTTGAGGAATTTCGTCCTCTGTCGGTATTCTTACTAGATTTTGGCAAATTTTTAACTTTATGTCTTTATCTGAAAAGATATAGGATAAAATCTCTAAAATAGGAAGTTCTAGGTTGGTCTCGATGCAGTAAGTTCTCGAGATATCGAATTCGTTTTGGAATTTAAAAAGGTTATAGAACAGATGTTGAACTACGGTTTCAGGGTCAAACGGGAGTGGTATAATGAAGTATTTTCTTTTTTTCACCGATTTGCTATTAACTATGTTAAGAGTTGTTGATGATAAATCCGTGTTTTCTTCAAATATGTCTTCTATTATTTTGAAATGTAGATCTCCCATTTTATTTTGCCAGAAAAACGTGAGTATATCCTTGTGAGATTTGTCTAGGAGTTGAGAATTTGAGATCTCTATCTTAGAATAGTCTATCAGAGATCTGGTTCTGTATAGTTCTACGAATTTATAAAATTCTTTTGTTATTTCTTCGTCTTCTTCTTCAGGATTGTTTTTTCCTTGGGTAGTAGCTGTTTTATCTTCTGATTCAGATGTTTCGTCGTCGGGTGTGAAGGTCCTTATTTTGGATTGAAGTTTGGCACATTCTTGGAAGTGGTTTATCTTTATCCTAGATAAGGCATCGGCATTCTTGTTGATCTTACCCGGTTTATGTTCTATTTTGTAGTTGTACTCTTCTAGTTTAAGACGCCATCTTGCTAGTCTGCTACCCGGATCTTTGATTGAGAACAGCCATGTTAGGGGTCGGTGATCTGTTATAAGGGTGAACTTTCTACCGAAAAGGTAGGGACGGAAGTGTTTAACGGCCCAGACAATTGCGAGCAGCTCCCTTTCAATTGTAGAGTATTTGGTCTCAGCATTGCAGAGGGTTCTAGATGCAAATGCTATAGGTAGGTCTTTTCCTACAGGACCCTGGGAGAGAACGGCGCCAATGGCGAATGCGCTAGCATCAGTTGTGAGGAGAAATGGTTCTTCAAAATTTGGGTAGATTAGGATAGGATCGGAAACTAAAGCTTGCTTAAGTTGGTTGAATGACGTTCTACAATCTGAGTCGAAATTGAATTCGACGTCTTTCTGGAGAAGCTTTGTTAATGGTTTGGAGATTTTCGCAAAGTTAGAGATGAAGCGGCGGTAGTAGCCTACAAGTCCAAGAAACGACTTTATTTCTTTGGGAGTTTTTGGTTCCGGGATTTGTTGGATGCAATCGATTTTGGAGGGATTTGGCTTTACTCCATCCTTAGTGACAAGGTGTCCCAGGTAAGCTACTTCCTTGCGTAAGAACTCACATTTATCCGGTTGGATTTTTAGGTTAGCCTTGCGAAGTCTCTTAAAGACGTCTCTGAGTCGATCCATGTGTGTATGGATTGTTGGGGAATAGATGATTATGTCGTCCATATAGACCAAGCAGCGTTCATTTTGAATACCCAGCAGGATATTATCCATGACTCGCTGGAACGTGGACGGGGCATTCTTCAGGCCAAAAGGCATACGCAAAAACTCGTAATGGCCGTTTTCGACTGAGAAAGCAGTTTTCGGGATATCCTCGGGGCTAATCTCGATCTGATGGAACCCAGACGCCAAATCCAAGGTAGTGAAATACTGGCATTTTCCGAGCTGGTCTAAGAGATCAGAGATATTGGGGAGTGGATATCTATCGTCAATCGTTAGTTCGTTTAGTTTACGGTAGTCTATGACTACGCGCCATTTCTGTTGTCCAGAGGCATCCAGTTTTTTAGGGACGACCCAAACTGGGGAAGACCAAGGTGATACAGATGGTTGGATGATACCTTGGTCTAGCATCTTTCCAATTTGTGTTTTCACCTCTTCTTTGTGCACCTGTGGATACCTATATGATTTGGTAAATATGGGCCTGGAATTATTAGTTTCGATTGCGTGTTTGACTTCGTTGGTGAACGATAGTTTGTCGCCTTCTATATAGAATATGTCTGCATATTCTAAACATAGTTGTAGTATTTCTTCTTTCTCTTCCTGGTTTAAGTGTTCTGTTCTTAATTCATTTCTTATTATTTCTGTCCTGTCAATAGGTTCTGGGTTTCCAATTTTTGAGCAATTTAGACTTAGGATGGGTCGCACATCTTTTAATAGTTCGATCGAGAGGTCCGAAAAATTTATAGTTTTAGAAACCGCATTAGCGTTGATAACAGACGTTAAAAATTCACCGTTTTTATTTACTCTAACAAGTGCATGTGGTAACCTAACTTTATCTATTTCTTGGGCGTGCAGTATAGCATCCGCATCGGACAAATCACATTTTAATTTAAATATTTGTTCAGTTCGCCCTTCTATAGAAATTATATTACGCACGTCTGCTTTGTTAGTTCCTTGTTTTTCCTTAGCATTTGCGTTTACTTTGTGCAAGGGGATAGTTTTAAAGTTTGTTATTAATTCTTTAGACTTAAGGTCTATTACACACTCGTAATGTTCTAGAAAATCTAGGCCTAATATTCCATCAAATTCTATATCAAGGTTATAGATAAAGACTTTATGGGGGTCGCCAGCGTTGAATGGTACAAGGGTAGATTCAGTTATATGTAACTTTTGATCGGTTATTCCTTGTATGGTGACATTTTCAGGGGACCTATTGTGAAAATGTTGGGCAGTCGTTTCTTTGAAGACAGTTATGCCGGCTCCGGTGTCAATTAAGAGTTTAAACTTGTTGGAAGCATCTTGGATGAAATAGAGATTCTTGGGGTTGACTGCGAGTAACGGATTTAGAGGAAGCTCTGTTCCGGGAAATTCACGTTGGGGTTTAGATCGTCCAGATTCAGGTTGCTGATTCGATCCTGGATATTCTCTAGGGGATCGGTTATCGGAGTAGTACCGTTCGGAGGATGGTTTTGGTTCGGAAGCGAGAGAAAATTTTGGGGCTCCTCATTGGTGGGTGTTATGTGATCACTGAATGTCTGATCGGTGTCATAGAACGAGTCGACGGTGTCTTGGGTGTGATCAGGGTGGTAGTCATAGTATTTCTCATCGTATTGCTGAGAGTCATCTTCGTAAAATTGAGTGTTGTAGTTCATATAATGAGCTCTGTGCTGATTTGATTGAATGTTCGGGTTCCGCTGGATTACGGAGGGGCGAAAAGGTGTTTGAGCTTGACTTTGTTGTGAGAATGTGGAAGGCCTCGAATTATTTTGATACGATTGAAAGGAATTCGAATGCTGGCTTGGCAATGAGGGTCTTTGGAAGTTATTGTTATTTTGAGAGAGGCTGGGTCTCTGTATTGGTTGAGATCGGCATTCGTTTGCTATATGTCCCAAACGTCCGCAATTATAGCATTTTGTAGGTTGAATTGAGGGCCTTCGAACTGGTAAAGGAGGTTTCACTGCGCTGAGTGGTTTATTGGTTTTCTGGGTTTCAAAATACGAAAGTTGTAGTTCTCTCTTAATACGGGAATGTGCATCAATGAGGTTGACAGGATTTCCTGCGCGGATAATTTGGCCAAGGCGTGTCTCTAGGCCTGTGAGGAGAGTGTTTAGGGTCATGGTCTCAATTAGTTCACATTGTGCTTGTTTCTGGTCTTTATTCAGAGTAGAAGTTTTCTGAATGTTAGCATGCATTTTCGCATTCAGGACTTGCAAACGGTTGAAAAAGGTTAGCGGGGATTCATTTGATAGTTGCTTAAGACGCTGGAGGTCTTGTATGAGGGACGATAGATCCCTGGAATCTCCAAAATGCAAATTTAGGAGATCTTTGATATCTGAATATGCTGAAGGGTTTCGGGAATTTATCAGTTGGGCGGCCCTGCCTCTTAATTTATTTTTTATGTGAATAACTAAAAGGAGGTTTTGATCGCCTACTGCCATTTTGTTTGCATAGTCGCACGCGTTGAGGAATGTACCCAACGAGATCTGATCTCCGTCAAATTCGGGAACTATTGAAAATATTTCGGAGAGTTTGTAGGGTTCAATTTGGGCTTGGACCGGGTTAGTTCCGGGGCTATTAGTAGAAGTACTTGTTTGCGAGCGAGTATCGGGCATTTTGATAGTTTACGGCTCAAGGATTTTTAAAATTTGTAAATGTCGCAATAGAATATTAATCAATATTATTTTAAAAATGTTACACCTATAAAACAGCAGGGGTGTACACAAAATATCAGACTTTCAAACAGATGTTCTCACCAAATTTTCTATGAGGTATATAAAAAAATAGAACGAGATAAATCAATGTAACTTACATCAACACGCTTAGATGCATGAGTTGTCTTGTTCTCCACGAGCTGGGGCAACCAGGGGCTTCACTGGGTGTTCCTTCCGTTGCAGCTGTCGAGTTGGGACGTCTCTTCTGGTTCGTTTTTTCCGTTAAGGGATTGGGATCCGCCGTCAACAGTTGGGTAATCTTCCTGTTCTGTGGACGTTGACGAATCCTACCGACTGCGCCACTGTTATATCACTAAAACTCCACTTGACTTTTTAAAAAAGATTATTATTTTAATTACAAAAACATATGAGATACAAAATCGGCATAGTAACGCCTTAAATCTTATACTAACTATTCTAATATTTTACAAAGGTATTTATAATAAAAATTCAGCAGCGTCGGCATGGTTCACACGCTAAACATCACGTTTTGCAATCATGCTGACTCTGCTTCTTGGAATACACGTGTCGAGTTGCTATTGCGAAATAGAACACGCGCTTGATGCAAATATTCTAAGTTCGTTATTAAATCGCATATAACATATATACCAAAATAGTTTTATATATACAGTATGTCCCCGGATCGACGCAACGATGGGTGAAAAAGGCTGAAATTTTTTGAGTTGAAACTTTATCTTCTGGGGTACAGCCCTGCTTGGATAGAAACTAATTTGTGGCATAATTTTAATTTTGAAAAATCAAGTGTGCTTTCAAAAAACTTTTTTTTCCCACCAGTAAAGTGCTTGATTTCTAGAAGATACGAAAGAATTTTATTAAGAAAAGATGTTTGGAGATAATAAATGAATAAGAATACAAAATTTTAAAATCCTATGCTTACTTTGATGTTTTGCATTATTAAGATATTAAAAAATTTCGTTAAGAAAAGTTGTTCAAAATAATAAATTAAACACGATCGGTTTATTTTATTCCCTTTAATAGACATTTAGATAATTTAGGAAATGCGAACATAAAAATAACAAGCAATTCACTTTCTTCAAAATATGAATAAATTTGTTTCAATGCTATTCAGAAAATAATAGTGTGCCATGGAAGGAAAAAGAATAAAATAATATTTTGACAGTTTGTTGTCAAAAATAGTTTGGTATTTTTAATATTGTCGTAGTGTTCTGTGCTCTAAAACTGATCCGATTTTTCGAAAACATTACTGTGAAATATCAATTATGCTTACTATGCCAGAACGGATCTACCTAATTCAATGTTATGGTATAGGTGAATTATCTATTCCAGAGGTTATATGGCGATTTAATATGAAATTTCCGAACACAGTTTTAGTCAAATCTACAGTATCCAGACTGGTTAAAAAATTTGTTACTACCGGTACTGTACATAATATACTAAAAAAGAAGAAGAACTTTGATGAAGATGATGTAGGTCGTAGGTACTGTGTTAGCAATGGATTCATTACGCGAAAATCCAAAGCTGTCACTAAGAAAGCGGTACGAGGAGACTCGTGTTAGCAAATCACATTTGCAAAGCATTTATGAAGCAAATAAGGTAAAACCATATAAAGTTAGATTTCGTCACACGTTAGAAGGAAGGGGATGAATCCCGCGTTTTGCCTAACTTTAGATGAGAAGATTCTAGAAGATCGAAATTTCCATAAAAATATTATTTTCTCAGACGAATCGGCTTTTACCACTAACGGTGTACCTTCATAACAGAATTGCCGATATTGGTCTAAAGATAATCCAAATTATGTAATAAATTCTAGGCGGCAGAATTTTAAAAAGGGTTATGTTTGGTGTGCCATTTTCTATCATTGTGGTGTAATTGGGCCATATTTTATTGAGGGAAAACTTAATCAACATACTTATTTAAATATCCTAGATCAGTTTGTTGACGAACTACCATACGAACCAAGAAATTTTTCATATTTTCAACACGACGGCTGCCCTGCCCACTCGACATTTTGGGTATGTGAATGGCTCAATGAGCATTTTAAAGAAAGATGGATAGCCAATGCTGGTCCCATTTTGTAGCCGCCCATATCTCCGGATCTAACAATAATGGATTTTTATTTTTGGGGTCGAATAAAACAAATTGTATATTTGAATAGGCTTCCAAATGACGTAGAAGTTTTTAAAAATCGCATTAAAGATACAATAAACTCTATTCTCCTGGAGAAGCTAAGAGCAGCTTTCACTGCATTTCGGGAAAACATTGAGGAATGTGCGAATAAAGGCGGCGAACTTATTGAATAAATAAATCTTTCAGTTGATGGTAGTATTGAAATAAATTAATTTTTTGATGTATTGTATAAACCGTTAATAATGTTACTATTGAAATAAATTAATTTTTTTGATGTATCTTATAAACCGATCGTGTTTAACACGTTAACTGTCATGTGTACCATTTTTGGACACACATGATTTTAAATATGCGCCGTGTGTACCTCTATTGGACACAAATTTTATTACCTTCTCGACCATGTGTGCCTGTCGAGACCACGACTAGCATTGGTTTTAATGCATGTATCTTTCAGTCTGGCGTACGACTTCATAATATTAAAATGGCCTGCGATTCCGGACTTTTTTTCATTTTATATATTTATACTTTAGCATTATTGTAATCTATAATGGCTGAAGGCTTAACTCTGGTTCCCTCTCTATGTGATACTCTTTTCATTTCATCGGTGTGCTTTGTCGACAAGGCTAGCACATCTCTTTTGTCATGCCACTTCATGACAACGACATTGTTTTTGTTTTGTTTTGCGCAGATTTCCCCTTTTTTAAGTTTTGCCCCAATCACAGATTTGGGAAGGTTTTTTCGGTTCTTGCGCAAAGTGCCAACTAGATGGGTCGATCTGACCTGAAGTGTTTCTGCAAGATCCACCGATGAATACCAGTTGTCGGTAAAAAGGGTTCTGCCACTATCAAGTAACATATTCAACATTTCCAACACTACTTTTTGAGCAACAGGTGGTCCGCCATCAACGCTTTCTTTACCGCAATAGATTTTTGCAGTATATGTATAGCCACCATTTAGAGAAATTTTAAAAAGCTTGATGCCAAATTTTTGACGCTTTCCTTTCAAATATTGACGGAAGGATAGTCTGCCTCTAAACAGAATCATACTTTCGTCAATAAAGAGAAACTCCTCTGGAACCATGCAATGGTGAAAATTTTTATTTAGCACACAAGACTTTGAACTTTATGGAGTCGGTCACCAGGGGGGCATTCCTCATTATTAGCTAAATGAAACATTCGCAGAAGTAACTCAAAGCGGTTTCTGGGCATAAATTTAGATACCTCGTTCTTGTATAATGGTATCCGACGCCAGTAGTCTTTCAGTGATGGCTTTGAATCTAGCCCCATCCAAAGCAAAATGGCAATGAACACACGTATTTCAGTTTTGTTTGTATCTACCCAGGCATTCAGGCGCGCTTCTTTAGTAAGAGTTCCATTTGTTATTTCGATAATAATTTGCTGCTCCGCATACCTGTTAGTCTCTAGCACAATCACATCGAGAACACGTTCGGAGACGAATAACTCAAAAAAATCAAGTTCCTTCTTACCACTCATTTCTTGTTGTACAGTCGCCGGTATGCCGATATTTACGGGAAGGTCAAAAACCGCAAAATTTCCGCGAACTGGTCCCCAATCGCTGTTTCGTCTAACTGAATCGGGATGGGCGGATCGGCATTATTATCTTCACTCGCAGAACTATTGACTTCAGCCTGAACCGTAAATTGAGCTGCAGTTGCACCACTGGTTCCAGGTTTTTCTTTGTCAGTAACATAACCTAAAAAACACATATATCGATACATCAAAGCAACAGTGAGATATCTCGAAAACCATTGTTTTGAGATATTTCAATTTAAAGTTTCGCATTTTTTAAAATTAGATACATTTTACTTCTTTAGAAAATGTATATATATAATATTGGATTTTATGGCTTGATGGTTAAGATGAAGCCCGTCTAAAAGAGATTAGCTATGAATATTTTATTTTTATTTTGTTTATCTAAGAAAAAAAACACTTATCTCAGTGTTACATTTATTTATTTTTTTCCAAATGAAAAAAAAGTCTACTTGTCTCAGTTTTACATCTATTTTAACACAAACGAAATCATATAAATTCTCGTATAAATTATAATGGGTTTGAGCTATATTGAATAAAAGATATTAGTTTTATTTATAAGTACAACAAGAACATGTAAAAAACCTCAGAATGTATAATTAACTTAATATACCTAAGTTTCCTACTTAATTATAAATAATAAAAAAATACTAATATGATTTTATTCGTCATCCGACTCTTCATTAGAAATTTCATCTGTGTCTGATACCCTTAAACTCTTAAAAAAATCGTGGTGAATTATCGGTATTTGACCTTCTTCGCATAACTGTATTAAATTACTTTTTTTTTGTTAGGTATTGTTGTCGCAGCGTTATAGCAAGGTTCTAATGATATCTGGGGTTTCTTGCTTCTAGCCTTCTGTCTTATAAATATTTTTTTAAATTCCGTTTGTTCATATTGTGTCTTATAAAATATTATATCCGTTTCTTCCTTGCATACTTTGATAACCTTGACTTCACTCCATACCACTTTATCGTCTTCCGTATTAACACTAAAATTTCGTCCCATTTTTTCTGTAACTTGTTTCCAGTTAATAAAATTTTCTGAATGCATTGCATTAACTTTGTACGGATATCCCGATTTCTTGGCACCCTTAATAATGGATATTAACTCTGTAGGAACATAAATTGGTCCACTCTTAAGGACCCTAGCTTTTTCTTTTTCAATGCATGCGTGCATAGAATCTCCCTCATTTTCAGTATGTCCAACAACCAAATATTTATGAGTAATCGAGGTAATTTCTAAATTTGTTACACAGTAGAGGTACAGGGACATTTTTTTAAGTGTCTCACCCGATTGGCGATTTTCCTGCTGACTATCATAAAAAACAAATTACATATTTCTCAATGATTTTCGATAAGGAAGCCGAATTTAATGTCAAAAAATACATAGATTTACAAATTTGACAGATGAGACGCCATTTTGAATTTTCTTAAATGGCAACCCCCATAAATAACCACACGATTGGATTGCATTTGGCGATCCGATTCTAAAACTATATAGTTGTTGACACTTATTTTCAGCCGTTTCGGAAATACGGGCGTTCCTAATTTGCCTCCATCGATTTTGTCTTTTAAGTGTCTCACCCCTTTAATAAATAGACCTTCTAAGGTGAACACCCTAATTTTTTTCACAGTGACACAATTTCGCGTGAGCAAGCGATCTACGCTATAGTCAAATCCGACAGATGTCAAAAAGTTACAGATACGACGCCATCTTGAATTTTTTTAAATGGCAACCCTCATAAATAACTAGGCGATTGGATTGCATTTGGCGATCCGATTCTAAAACTATATAGTTGTTGACACTTATTTTCAGCCGTTTCGGAAATACGGGGGTTCCTAATTTGCCTCCATCGATTTTGTCTTTTAAGTGTCTCACCCCTTTAATAAATAGACCTTCTAAGGTGAACACCCTAATTTTTTTCACAGTGACATAATTTCCCGTGAGCAAGCGATCTACGCTATAGTCAAAGCCGACAGACGTCAAAAAGTGACAGATATGACGCCATTTTGAATTTTTTTAAATGGCAACCCTCATAAATAACTAGACGATTTAATTGCATTTGGCGATCCGATTCTAAAACTACAAAGTTATTGATATTTATTTTCAGCCGTTTCGGAAATACGGGGGTTCCTAATTTGCCTCCATCGATTTTGTCTTTTAAGTGTCTCACCCCTTTAATAAATAGACCTTCTAAGCTGAACACCCTAATTTTTTTTTACAGTGACATAATTTCGCGTGAGCAAGCGATTTACGCTATAGTCAAATCCGGCAGATGTCAAAAAGTGACAGATACGACGCCATTTTGAATTTTTTTAAATGGCAACCCCCATAAATAACCACACGATTGGATTGCATTTGGCGATCCGATTCTAAAACTATATAGTTGTTGATATTTATTTTCAGCCGTTTCGGAAATACGGGGGTTCCTAATTTGCCTCCATCGATTTTGTCTTTTAAGTGTCTCACCCCTTTAATAAATAGACCTTCTAAGCTGAACACCTTAATTCTTTTCACAGTGACATAATTTCGCGTGAAAATAAATATCAACAACTATATAGTTTTAGAATCGGATCGCCAAATGCAATTCAATCGTGTGGTTATTTATAAGTGCTGCTATTTAAAAAAATTCAAAATGGCGTCGTATCTGTCACTTTTTGACATCTGCCGGATTTGACTATAGCGTAGATCGCTTGCTCACGGGAAATTATGTCACTGTGAAAAAAATTAGGGTGTTCACCTTAGAAGGTCTATTTATTAAAGGGGTGAGACACTTAAAAGACAAAATCGATGGAGGCAAATTAGGAACCCCCGTATTTCCGAAACGGCTGAAAATAAGTGTCAACAACTATATAGTTTTAGAATCGGATCGCCAAATGCAATCCAATCGTGTGGTTATTTATGGGGGTTGCCATTTAAGAAAATTCAAAATGGCGTATCATCTGTCAAATTTGTAAATCTATGTATTTTTTGACATTAAATTCGGCTTCCTTATCGAAAATCATTCCGAAATATGTAATTTGTTGTTTATGATAGTCAGCAGGAAAATCGCCAATCGGGTGAGACACTTAAAAAAATGTCCCTGTACATCGAAAATAAAAATTTATTTTTATTTTGGGCGATGCAGTTATCGCTGTAAAATATCACTTCTGTTTTGTTATTAGTTACCACATCTTTTAAAAAAAGATAAACTCCAGTAGAGATCTCATTTGCTCCCCTTCGCGCTATGCCCTCATGCCAAAGGTAGCAGTATCCTTTTTTCTCGCCCAAATCAAAAATTGTAAAATTAAAAACATTCAGCTTCGACTTATAGTAAAACTTGGCAACCTCTTCTTGAGGTAATGTCAAAACAGCCTGAAGATCAAAACAGCATGTCATCAGATTTAGATTATTTTCACAAGTTTTCTTATCTTTTTCTTTTTCTTCCCTTATTAGTTTCACATTTCTTAGATGTGCTGCGTTGTTTTGTATTTTAAGGGCGTCGTCTTTTTCAGGATGGTTTTTGAACTCTTTGCAAATAGAGCACTGGTCTTTTTTCGGTTTGTGGAAACTAATATTAAATTTCGTATTGAAAATATTTTCATAAGTTGATTTTTTTACCCATTCTTTCTCTTCTTGCTTACACTTTTCAACATAAAGACGATACATCAAACTTAAATTAAGACAACCTTCTAAATATTCTTTTTTTGTTCTGGCGCGACAATAATGCGACTCAATCCTTGGAAAGGAGTTAATGTGAGCCATTATCAATTCAATTTCGTTTTCGTTGGTCTTATTTACATGGTTGTTGTGCTTTCCTCTTTATTCCCCTTTTATACAGCCAGTAACGTTTGTCTTTGCTACAACTGTTGATATTACATTGTTAGATAAACTCCTGGACAAAATTAACGCAACATCATAAATTTTACACTTATTTGACGCCATTTTTTTTCTGAACCTATAATCCGATTTGAATGATTTTTTTTTTAAATTGTAGGTTGGTTCCTTAGCAATATCATAGTTTTCGCTATTTGTGATAAAAAATGGGTTTTCATATTATACCGGGTGTAATAAAAATGTTATGTTTTTTTCCGAAAATTTAAAACACCCTGTGGAGTATACTAGCAACAGTAACACATAGCAGTTACAATTACACTGTAGGTTCATCTTTTCCTAATATTTTTTTTTTTGGTTTATTCAATTTTCTCTGTTATTAGAGGAGATATACCGTTTTATAGCTCA
The DNA here is from genome assembly GCA_963920685.1 of Polydrusus tereticollis. NCBI lineage: Eukaryota > Metazoa > Arthropoda > Insecta > Coleoptera > Curculionidae > Polydrusus > Polydrusus tereticollis. The sequence continues at coordinate 29,275,953 of OY987334.1, forward strand.
ACATGTTCTTAAAACCTTTATTTATATTTTGTTTGCTTTGATAAATAAAAATAAAATTAACGAGTAACTTTATTTAATAACGATAACTTAATAACAAATGAATTGAATTGTAAACTGTAAAATTGTAATTGAAATTACATGTATGAAATACAAACTTTTTTTTTGGAAACGAAAACACGAAAAAAAAAAATCATCGAAAACATAAAATTGGTCATTTAAATGTGACATTAATATCGTGTATGTCCACCTCTACTTCGAATCACAGCATTCATACGCCTCGGCATACTGGAAATTAAATTTTTAATTGTATCCTGGTGCATATCCTCCCATTCTTCAATTACTGCATCCACCAATTGATTGTGGTTAACCGGTGCGGGATTACGGCTTTGAACATTTCTCTTAAGAGCATCCCATAGATGCTCTATGGGATTTAAATCGGGACTAAGAGGTGGCCATTCCATTAACGGAATAGCTACACGGTTTAAGTAGTCTATGACTTGCCTAGCCACGTGGGGACGAGCATTATCCTGCATAAATACACTATTCGGTTCCAAAAAAGGAACAAAAGGCATTACATGTTCAATTACAATGTTTTCTAAATAAAAATTCGCATCCATTGATCTTACACGTATAGGGACTAGTTCTGTGCGCCCGTTGAAACAAATTCCCCCCCAAAACATAACAGAGCCTCCACCAAACGGGATTTTTGGAGAGATATTGCAACTTGCAAATCTCTCTCCAGCCCTTCGCCAAACACGTTCGCGCCCATCAGGAGAACTGAGACTAACTCTTGTTTCATCAGAAAATAAAACCTTCTTCCAATCATTAACAGTCCAATGTTGATGGTTCCTGGCAAAACGCAATCTGTTAACTCTGTGCTGTCTGGTGAGTAATGGTTTCTTTGCCGGTCTTCTATTGCTTAGACCAGCTTCATTTAAACGTCTTCTGACTGTTCGAGACGATATTACATGATGACGAGCCGTCCTAAGTTCACTTTTTAACACAGAACTAGTGACCCTTCTACTTCTTAGAGCAGTTTGCCTAAGAAAACGTTCATCTCTTGGATCGGTACATCGTTTTCGCCCTTGCCCTGGCCTTCGAGAGTAAGATCCTGTCTCGTTAAATCGTTCAACCAGACGACTTATAGTGGAACGATGTCTTCCGATCACATTAGCAACATGACACATTGAATAGCCCTCATCCACCAAAGTTAATGCTCTTACTGCTTCTTCTACCGACAAATTTTTTGGTCGATTCATTTTTCAATTTGAAATACTCGTATGCAGGCAATCGCAACTGGGTACACTAAACAAATGATAAATAAGCAGTTTTCGAACAGATTTTTGTCAGTGGGGCAAACTTTATTTCACCTTTGTAACTTTATAACACAACATTTTGTTGACATATTCTTTGAAACGTCACAGGAGGTCCACGGCCTGCTTGCAAAACAGTTAACAATGAACGTATGGAATAATAAAGGTTTTAAAAACATGTTGAGCTATAAAACGGTATATCTCCTCTAATAACAGAGAAAATTGAATAAACCAAAAAAGAGAATATTAGGAAAAGATGGACCTACAGTGTAATTGTAACTGCTATGTGTTACTGTTGCTAGTATTCTCCACAGGGTGTTTTAAATTTTCGGAAAAAAACATAACATTTTTATTACACCCGGTATAATATGAAAACCCACTTTTTATCACAAATAGCGAAAACTATGACATTGCTAAGGAACCAACCTACAATTCAAAAAAAAAATCATTCAAATCGGATTATAGGTTCAGAAAAAAAAATGGCGTCAAATAAGTGTAAAATTTATGATGTTGCGTTAATTTTGTCCAGGAGTTTATGTCTAAAGTTGAAGTAAAAAATTTTTTGCAGACTCGAATTCTTTTATCTTGAACCGTAAAGTAATATGCTTTATTCATTACACGTTTTCTTTGATTATGCACCTTTTTCGGTGTAATGGATGTTATACACTTAGAAATGAAATCTCTTTGGCGAGTTTTGTCCCCAAGTAAATAAAAGTTGGTTAACAGCGATTCACGCGTTTCCTGGGTTATCCGTTCATTACACCCAAAAACGCAATTATCACAAGGTGGTTTAATCTTTTTTGCATTATGCAATTTACCTAATCTTGACACGTACTGCCCTAAGTTAATTTTAGCTCTTTTTACATTTCTTTTCCATGTTTCCGGATTTCTTAACCTTTTTCTACATTTTTCTGTTGCAGTTGTAACCTCTTCAACAATAATTTTATTTACTTCAGCAGCCTCCTCTATTTCAAAGTTTTCGGAATTTGAAGACGAACTGCAATTCGCCTCTTCTTTTTCATTTCTATCAGTCGGTATTTTCAAATCTGATTCGGAAAAAAACTTATTTTTTTGCTTATCTATCTCAGGAAAATAATTTGGATCGGCGTCAGAATCATCTTGCTCTGAATAGTCGCTTACGTTTAAGTTTTCATAGTAATCTTTTAAGGAATTCTGTGGTTTTGTCGAATTATTTTTGTCGTTTATGATTATTTTCGTATCAGGAACTTTGCCTAAAAAAAACAAATTTTAACCTCTTATGACAAAAAATAAATGGTAGAAGTATATTTGGGTGTGTTTGGAATTCTTAAAGAAAAACAATCCGAATTGTATTGTTTATTATTTGCATCTATAATATATTTTTGAATGTCCTTGTTGAAAATGTAAAATTATTTTAATTTTGAAGAGGGGTGGGACGGCGACAACAAAGGTTCCGCTAGACACACATAGAACTAGCCTTTCATAGCAAAGCATATTATTATTTGAAAATTGTAATACACTTTTTTTACTTACCGGCTTTTGTATGCATTTTTTGTTGGCTTAGAGCTAACGAAACTAATAACTTTCCCCTTTCAGACATTCTCATCTTTTATGTTCTCTTTTAAAAGATATTTTAAGTTTTTAAACACAAAAACACTGGAAGTTTGTGACCAACAAGTAAACAACACTCTTGTAAATAAGGCAAACATAACCTATGTTTTAGCTAAAAATATAAATGCGACACTGAGACATGTATAACATATCCCACTGTAGCCTGCAGCGCAACTAAACTTACCTAAATGATAATGAATATCTCACTGTTGCAAAAGTATATATCCAAATCTAGGTGTAGGTAAACAGTGGTTTATGTATTATAGCACTGTACCTTTAATTCGTACAGATATCCCACTGTTACTACACGATAGTATGGACTCTGCTTATTAAATTGAAGTAGTTATCTCAAAATGCAATTTTTTCGAGATATCCCACTGTTGCTTTGATGTATCGATATATTCGCTATTATTTTTCATAAAAGTAACAATAAGTACATACCACCTTTTCGAACATATCTCCGTTTTTTTGTTTGCGGCTCATAATCGGATTCACTCGCAGTTGACTCATTTGCGATTAAATAAGAAGGATCCATATCGGAGTTAGAAAAATCTGACCAATCGTCACTCATATTTCTAAAAAGGTCCACTTCTTCGGCTGCTTTGTTAGCCTCTAGTTCCATTTCAGACAACAACATTCCTTTTTTACGTGACATTATTACTTATAAACGCAACACTGGCGAACTAAACTCGCCTCCGGCTCGCTCGAACCCAGAGAACTGAAAACGTCGACACAAACAGGTCGGGACTATTACAAGAATTTGATCTTGTGGTATATTTTAATGACGCGCCACGTGTACCATGTAGGGACACAGCACTTTTTTTGCAAAAGAAGCGGGAAAATAATATATCTGCAGTTATCATCCAACTGTGACTCAAAATAACCTATTTTTTTAATTTTTAAATAGAAGTGTCATGGCCCGTAGGACCCGGTACAAATTTCTGTCATATTTCGCTTGGCAGTTAACGTGTTAATTTATTATTTTGAACAACTTTTCTTAACGAAAGTTTTTAATATCTTCAATTGGGAGGTGCGTGCAATAAAAATAATGCAAAACATCAAACTTGGCATAGGATTTTAAACATCTTTTCTTAATCAAATTTTTTCATATCTCCTAGAAATCAAGCACTTTACTGGTGGGAAAAAAGTTTTTTGAAAATTTCCAAAGCACACTTGACTTTTTGAAATTAAAATTATGCCACAAATCGGTTTCTATCCAAGCAGGGCTGAACCCCAGAAGATAAAGTTTAAACTCAAAAAATTTTAGCCTTTTTCACCTACCGTGGCGTCGATCCGGGGACATACTGTATATGTGTGTTGTGTAGATATGTTTCTTTTACAAAACAAAGTATGCTGTCTTTTTTGTGTAAGTATTACTGTCGTAGGCAAGGGACTAGCGACACTTGAAGCACCAGTTCCCGTGAGATCACCGAAGTTAAGCAGTGTCGAGCGCGGTTAGTACTTGGATGGGTGACCGCTTGGGAAACACCGCGTGCTCTTGTCTTAGGGAAGAGTGTAAAATGAATCGACATCAAAACCATCCTATTCACGCCGGACAGGCCGGATGAGATCGGATATCTCGTAGGATGAAGGTGCCGTTTCACACTCCCCAGTCAGTAGTCCGCACGATTAAGAACCGTACGGTCGATGACCGGTTCAAGATGGCCTCTGATACGCCGACGAACCGTAAAAAATAGTAAATAAAAAAAAAATTACTGTCGAGATTAATAGCACATCCTTCTTCAAAAATAAATTTTGTTAAATATAGATCCTGAACGGACGTCGCTAGAGTTTAGGCGTAAGGTTACAAGACTGGTGAAACGACCTTCTTCAGATTTGCCCAGGGTAAGATTCGAGAAGAAAAGAAAGTTTTTGTGATATTATTGTGGTTTTTGTTTTTTAGGGTTTCTATCTTGAAGTTATCAATATCCGATGCGGGGAGGGTGACCCCTGGCCGCCGGATTACCCCGAGGGTTTTAAAAAAGTCTATTATGGATACTGTATATAGAATATAAATATAAATTAGTGCAGTAATGCTTTGCTCGATAAGGGTAACATTTTATGAAATAACGAAGTATATTTTTATTGGTTTTAATAAATATATTCGAAAAAAAAGTATTAAAGAAATCATCTACTCTCTACTACTACAACCTAACCCAACCTAAGTGTGTAAAAACTATTCGTTTATTCATCTACATATTTTCAGTAAGTCATGTGATATTATGTTACTAACTTACTAGTGTATTTATAGGCTCGGTGGCTGAGTCCAAAGTCCAAATCCAAAGTCCAAAGTCCAAATCCAAATAACCCCCTTCCACTCACACTACTCCCTACCATAGTACCACCATACCACTATTCGTACCAAAATCCTCTCTTCACTCTACCTACCATGAATCCTCCTTCTACTACTACTACTACTACTACTACAACTTATTTTGATAAAAATACAACGTGGGACGAGCTTAGCAGACCTATACCTATTAATACATCCTGGACAAACCTAATAAAAGTGTGCCTATTGATACATCATGGGACTAGCCCAACGTTCCTGTCTCTATTGATACATCATGGGACGAGCCGTCTTCCTCATTCGGCTATAATCCGGTGGAGTATGTGCTCAATCATGAGATTATCCGTGCTACACCACCAAAATTGTCGAAAGCGGGAAAGAAAAGGTTTAGAGATGAAGAGAGAAGAAATGCAGAATTTTAGTTTAAGTTAGAAGTAATATAATATTATACGTAAAAATTTATTAGTTAATAAAAAAAAATATTAGCACAATATTATGTTTTTTAATAGTAAATATATCCTACATACCCAAACCAAACATTTTGGTAAACAACTCTAAATTAATGAAACATTAATTTGTTGATTTAGTTAAGTCATATAATAATAATTATTATTTGCGTTTATTTCCTTAAACTATCTCACTCATGATCAATCCATTTTAAAAATTAGTTAGTTATATTGTAATATAAATTAATGACTAAATATACAACTATCAAAGACGGGTGCAATTAAAAAAATTACACTTGCACCGTTAATCTTCTAGGATAGCGATATTCCCTCACTACATATCTGCACATATATAATAGATGTACTCCTTTCTAAAGTTAGCTTCAATCATATATTGAGAGTAAAATATTTTCGAAGCCAAATATTCACATAATTTCAGTCCTTAGTCGAAAATGTGTCTATTGAACTTGAGAATATTTCAGTTTATTAAAATATATCCGACAATGATGACGTACATGTGTGCATTTTTTAAATAAGTTATTATGGTTTAAAATATTTTAATAAGTCTAATCTGTTTACGTCTAACCACAAATATGATTTGTCATTTTAAGGAAATAATAAAATTAATAATAATTGCTTAATTGTCTTAACACAACACCAACAAATTTATTTTATTAATTTTTGTTGATTTAGTTAAGTCATATAATAATAATTATTATTTGCGTTTATTTCCTTAAACTATCTCACTCATGATCAATCCATTTTAAAAATTAGTTAGTTATATTGTAATATAAATTAATGACTAAATATACAACTATCAAAGACGGGTGCAATTAAAAAAATTACACTTGCACCGTTAATCTTCTAGGATAGCGATATTCCCTCACTACATATCTGCACATATATAATAGATGTACTCCTTTCTAAAGTTAGCTTCAATCATATATTGAGAGTAAAATATTTTCGAAGCCAAATATTCACATAATTTCAGTCCTTAGTCGAAAATGTGTCTATTGAACTTGAGAATATTTCAGTTTATTAAAATATATCCGACAATGATGACGTACATGTGTGCATTTTTTAAATAAGTTATTATGGTTTAAAATATTTTAATAAGTCTAATCTGTTTACGTCTAACCACAAATATGATTTGTCATTTTAAGGAAATAATAAAATTAATAATAATTGCTTAATTGTCTTAACACAACACCAACAAATTTATTTTATTAATTTTAATTATTCCAGTAAAATAGGTATAATAAACTTAATAATATAGTTAAAAATTATTTGTATGCCTTCATAGGGTAGTTTATTATTTATTTTTATGAGTAATCCTAACAACTTAATAGAAGTCGATCAATTTAAGAGTTACTTTTTCCCCTTAGCTAAGTTACCAAAACATTTTTTCTTTGATTTGAGGTATCGCGAAAAATTTTTTTTTTAAGCGAGATGTCTAATATAAATATTTATTTTGCAGGAGGGTAATATGAGTGAAATAAGTGCAGCCATCTTAAATATTCCATTAGAGGTGTGTGATGGCATTTTAAAACTATGGATTATCAATTAATTGAAGTGATAGTGGATGCAGATGTGAACATGAACATAAACGCGACCGCGACCGCGAACGTGGGTGAAAACGTCGTGAATACAGGTGTGGATGAAGACACAATTAGTGAGTACGAGATTTTGCAAACCACGCGCGCGTTGCAAAAAAACGAAGAGCTTGAGGAAGTGTTAAGTGCCACTAAGAGAGTTAAAAAACGAGTGAGTGAACTATAAAGCGAGTAAGATAACTACCAGAATATTTTAAAAATTCACGCGAAACGGAGACGGGGAATAATTGAAAAATATGAACAGATAGGACTTGTGGTTACCATTAAGGTGAAAATAAGAAGAACAGTTTAGATTAATTTAAAAAAAAACATTTTAGATTAATAGTGTAAGCTGACATTGAGGTACTTAGTAATTTTTTTAAACAAACGATGTGTTGCTAAACTGTCACTAAAAAAATTAAACAACATGTGAAATACTGCGAAGTTAGTTAGAGAACCGTCAAAAGTATGAACAGTTGAAAGTGGAGAATGTTCTTATGGTGAAAATAAAAAAGACATCTTAGGTTTAGGAATTCTTTTTGTTAAACTTGTCAGAGGAAAGTTAGAAAATGTACAATGAATATTTTAGCGCTAATTATACAACCATTTTATAGTATAATAACAATAAATAAAGTTTTTTATGCATCATTAGTTCGTACTTAGTCATTTTTACAGCTCCAGTTCAAAATATGAAAAAGGTAACATTTAATGAAGAAAAGAATAAAACCCATATATTATTTGTTTATAGTTGTGCATATAAGAGAGCTCGAGAAAATATTTTTGAATCATATGTATTAGATAGATATCGGTTTGAAAATAAAATTAAAAATAAGTAGATATATTTGGCCGCCCCCCCCCCCCTCACACCACTTTTTTAATTAGCCCCCCCCCACCCTACCTACACTCCTCCCACAGCAATTTGATTGGTCGAACCCCACCTAAACTCCTCCTACAGTGATTTGGTTGGTCTAGCCCCCACCTAAGCTCCCCCTGATTGGTGTCCTCCATATCTTACGACCTTACGAGGTGTGCTTTAATTAGTTGCAATTGTAGGTGGAGCTTCTCTGAGAAAATCATCCTTCTGAAGTGGGAGTTGAGAGGGTAGGGAAAGTTGCATAAAAAGCGTACGCTTAGTCGAATTTTTAGTACACGACATATTGTGAAATCGTCTAGCATAACATTATGGATGTTTGCGGTATTTGCGATTCTGAAGTTGTTATATTTTATCATACAACCATTAACTTAGTTAGACAGTTACTACTGGAAGAATATTTGACATTGCAAAATCAATATTTCCTAGAACGCACAAACTTTAAATATTGGAGCGATTATTATACACACTATTATGGTAATTATCTAATGAAGTTTAAAGCAGTTTCAGATGGAATTTTGATGTGTGACTCATTTACCCAACGTGATTTGTGTATCAATATTTTTATGGAGCGGTTTCATAGTTTGGGACATGGAAAACTATTTCCAGTGTGTCTGATTGAAGCATTCTTAAAAAAAGAGAAATGTATTGAACAAGTGTCGGAAGAGTTGATAAGTGTTATAAACAATAAGTTTTTTAATTAATTTTAAGAGCTTAAGTGAGAACTGTGTAAATATTGTGCTAACAGTTATGGTATCTATAATTTTAGTTATGAAAAAAACATAAAAACGATTATTAACATAGCTACCTACACATCATTAAGATCAATTTCTCTTAGCACAGTGTATGAACGATTGTGTATAGTATGTAGAAGTTTGTGGCGAAGCAATAATGAAACATGTTTAATAGAAGGAAGATTACATACACACCCTCAACTGAATCCTCTTCATTCATCATGTGTTGCAACGGGACACATTAAATATAATTATATTAGTACAGCCAATCTGTAAAATTTGCGAAAAAAAAAAAACCATAAGCGATTTTATTTTATTAATGGTTAGGGGGGCATGTGATTAGCTTAAAACCAAATTGTCGGGCCTCCCGCCCTTGGGCGCTTGTGGGAAACTCAAAAAGAATTTTGACTTGACTTTCCGCAAGAACGGTGAGTCGAAGAAAAATATTTTGTAAACAAATATTGTAGAAAACAATATTCTCCACAATTTATCTCATGGAGTCACTGCGCTACGACTAAAAGTGCAAAAAGCAGATGGCGCCAAAGTCGCGAAAAATCACTTTTTCCTTATTTTCGACGCGAAAAATATTTTTTTGCTCAATCGCATAAATACAAAAGTTGTGGAGCATAAAAAATCCTATAAGTTGAGTCCGCGCTTTTTTTTACAATGCACGATTACGGAGATATAGCGCCTGGAAGTACCAACGGAATGCAGCGTCTTAGCATTCTATTAATATTGACCCTTATCTGGCACACTAATCACGGGAAACTGTTACGAAATAAATCAAATGAATATGACAAATTAGTTTAACATGCAACCTTGGGTAACTTCAAGTAGAACATACAGTATATTTTAGAAATATAATAAATAAAGACACACTAAGTCTCGCTTTTTATTTATTATATATATATCAGGTCTCCTTGAGAATGGCGGACTATTTCTTTGAATATTTTAGAAACATGTAATGCATTTTTTTTTAATATTAAAAATATATTAATATTATGTTGATATTTGCTCCAGCCGTTTTCGAGATATTTCAATTTAAAAATGCTGATTAAGTATACCACTGTTATATCAAATCACAGTTGCCATGAATAGACATACGATACGACTATTAATAATTATCCGGCTGTCATTTATTGTTTGATTTTTTACTGATTATTGTATTGTTTTACCAAATCGCTTTAAAAATATCAACACATTTTAATCAAAATATTACTGATAATGTATGGGCATGAAATTAATTTAGTACATTTAACTCACAAATATACTATTTTACTAGAGTAATAAAATTGTAAAAACGGCATATTTGATAACATCGGTAACTACAGATTATTGCCGTCACAGAAAGGCAGGCGTTTTGACCCACATTCAAAATGTTAATGGTAATTTTATTGTAATCTCGTAACACAATTAGATTTATGAGAGAAGAAAAATAAGCTGTATATTTATTCATTTAACAGTACTTACAGAATTATTCCAAATAGTACCAGGTAAAAAACAAAGAAATAATTACAGAGAGCTTATACATTTTCTACAAACATGCTTATACAAATAACAATACTTACTTACAAATAGAAATAATGAAGTAACAACAATAACGTTCCCAACTGTAGCGCTAATGATACGGCGGATATACATGATATGATCCGTAAGTTAATGCAGAAGGAGCCGTTTTAAGTTAGTTTATATTTGGACTTATATAGAACTAAATGAACATTTAATTAAAAATTGTGCACTCTATTATATTTAATTAATGGTTAATCTTAGAATTTGTTATTAACAATACTTGTATAAGGCCATTATAGTGGTATTCTAACGTCGATTTTGTAAATTTATAAATAATTGGAGACACAAAATTAAATAAAAATATGATTTATTAGTAAAAAAATATACCAATTATAAAATCGACTGAAATCGTCAAGAGAAAAGTAAAGAGCGCCTTCTTAACACCGAGGCATTTAGATCTTTGTTTATAAACAATCCCAGTAAGTAATGTGTCAGCACAACGTGCCACTTGATGTTTATTTTCTTCCTATGAGTCGTGTTCCGCCGAACCATATAGATTACAATTTGAAAATATTACTCCATTCTACGAGTTCTTATTACTCCATATCAAGATATATTCCCTAATTGTTTTAAAATATCAAGGGCATTTAACATTTTTTTTAAATTTACTTTCCTATCAATAATTTCTGTTCACTGTTGAGGTTGATTTTAAGCTAAGTAAATAAATTGCCCATAGTCGATGATTCACAGGGTGCAACCGTTGTGTCAATTCGCCTTAATGTATGTATATTGATTATTCTATTCTATAACTATAATAAACTTGTGGAGAAAGACTTCGACTTTCCTTCTCTGTCCCCGCTTCAGTTAGTTTAAAGCCCAATATATTGTTGCTAATTAAGGGTAAGAAATCATTCTGGGTGGTGTGGGACTTATTTACTTCAACAAGGCCTAATATAATCAAGATCGAACTTCACTTAGGTAAGTTCGTTTGATCTAATAATTATATTACGGCCTTGTCTTGTAAATAAGACAAGGAGGTAGCTGTTTAAAGCAAATAGCAACAATATTAATAGAAATGGTATACAGGGTGTTATGGAAATGACTTATTATTTTTTAACCCGTAAATCTATAGTTCGAGCCGAATTGGGGAAAAATTGCGTTAAATGGCGCTCGAAGCTAGAAATTCGAGAAAAATGCCTTCAAAAATTTAGCTCAAAACACCTACGCGCCAATGATCAAACAGCTGATTCGTACTACTTGTCAAAAAAAATATTGTTGACAAAAATCTGACAGTTACTGTCAGATATTGTCTTTAGATATCGTTAGCCCAAAACATGTGTTTTGAGCAGTGTTGCCACATTTACTACATCAGTTTCATCAAATAACCTTTTTTGAATATTTAATTTTTTCTACTTAACTTTAATATGCTTTAGTTTCTACCCTATTACACGAAAAATTGTCTACGTATTGCTCTAGTTTTATTTGTACATACCTTGAAATAAAAAACATATCGGCAAGAAATCCACGTTATACCGTTACCATTTCAAATGATTCTAGCGGGACATTTATTCACTTTAACAACACATTAACTGTTCGGGACATTATCAAGTTATTAGCTCTTTAATTCTGTGTTATTAATACAAGAAATTACTAGTTATAGACAATACTTTATAACAAAATCCGGATTGAAAACAACGCGTTTTGGCCAGACACACGTTTGATACGGTTATGTAAATCAGCCAATCAGATGCGGTCGCTAAGCCGATTGGTCGTCATTTTCAATTGGCGCGCGATTTAAATGAGTTAATTTAAAAAATGTTATAAAATGATATCAATTTAGGAATTTCTAGGTGTTAGAATAGGATAGCAGCATACATATTTAATGTTACAGATGAGTCTTGAGTTTTAATACTTTAGAAAGGCAATATCCATAAAAAAATAAAACGACCATTTTTGAGAGGGCCCTCGGAAAAAAATGTTGACCCACTTTGTTGCACTCGCATTGTTTAAGAAGGCTTGTGCATTACTAGTCGTAACTAATATTTACTGACCACAAACTATTCAAAAAAAGTTTTATATTGGCACTATTTGCTCTAAAAAAATGTATAAGTAGAATGCAGAGTTGTATACCTACCCACTCAAATAAAAGTATTTAAATGTATTGTAAATATCAAGGGCTTGGTATCTAAGTTATCCAATATTTTTATAATGTAATTGCCTTTTAAGTAGGGCCACCGAATCGTGTTTAGTGCAGGTATGGATAAAGTATTAGTTTATTTAAAATTAACGGTTTAGACTATCTAACTAAAATTTTACACCTTTCCTTTGGTATGTGTATCCACGTAGATTTTTCAGATGGGTAGTAGGGACCACTTTAGTTTAAAATAGCCTGAAACCCTTCAGGAACCTCGAAGCACTTGTAAGCCCTTTTTGCTAATAATTTTTAGAAAGTAATTGATTGAACAGCTCAATTTTTTGTTTTCAAAAAAAGGACCTCAAAAACTCACGGAAAGAACAATTTAAATTCAACAAATAACGTTACGGTTATGTTCTTTCTCTTCTTCTGTGACTTCTGTTCTTCTTGGTAATGATAATAGCTGGTTGATTGTCGTCAAGACAGGTGGCCATTGCAATTAAGAATAATAATTACGGTATCCAATCCAGTCCTCTTAACTGGACACACAACATTTAAACACGATAGTCCAGGGGGCGGGAAATGTGATTTGTTGCTGTTCTGTGATTGGGTACTGAGCAGTTCAAAGTCAATGGCTTCATAAATTTGTTTTTAATATCATTTCTTATTATTCATTTACTTGCAACGGCATAAAATTTGTTTGCGTTTTGCTGCTGGAGTGTATAGTTGTTGAATAATGTGATACATGATAGATATATTGCTTGTTCTTGTTATTCTGTGGTTGATATACGTGGCGCCCTCTGAATTTATGTTATGAGAGTGATTCTAGACATGGCGAAGGTATTGTTATCATCAAGAAAGTAGTAGATTTGTTTATAATCATTTGCACAAAAGTTTTACAAGATTAAAGACTAAATATGAATTTCGTTGTTATTAATTAAAGCCCACTTTATATAATAATACACATGTGATGGGAATGTTTTGTGATGTGATAGTTTATCTGTGTAAATTTCCAGACATAGGGCTTGTTGTTGGTATCTACGATTTTTACTCAGCGAAGTATTATGATAGCAATACAATTTCATGGGGTGAGTAAAAACTATACCTATTGAATAAGGCTTGTTTAATTGAAATCGCAGTATAGTTTTTGATTTAATCTTTTTTAAAAAACCTAAAAAAAAGATTTTCCCGAATACTTGGCAACGTCGCAAGGTAATCAGCTGTCTGTAGAAATTCCGCCAATTTGTCATGTCAAAAACACGTGTTTAGGGGTAATGAACTTTCATAGAGGCACAGATGGTCCGGTTTTAAGGTATTTTACAAAATTCAAAATACTTCCGATTTTAGAAAAAAAAACTATCAAGTGTAACTCTAGGCCACCCCAGGAGTGGCCCCTTAAAATATAATAAGTCATTTCCATAACACCCTGTATATTACGTAATAACAAAATAAACTTACGTTACTGGAACATTTGTATAAAAACACAACAACATTTTTAACAACTAAAAACAGCCTCTGCAAAGTTATTATTTTCTACTAACGGCCTATTATAAAACCGCGCAAAAACGCTGGATTTATCCATCCATCCTGCCGCTAAACGAATGGTGTCATAAGAGACACCCCTTCTCGCCTCAGCAGAAGTCGAGGCGTGACGGGTACTATGTGCCGAGAAAAGGTTAGTATCTAGACCACTCTTTTTCAAAATGTCCTTTATCCATCGACTAATCGTTTGAGATGACGCAGCATGAAACGGCTTCTTTACCGTAAGGAATAAACGGTCAGTTGATGGTCCTCTAAAAGGATTGGTCTTATTTAGGTAAAAGAGGAGAGTCCTCGCAGGACAAATATCTTCATCTGAGTCAAAAAAGGGTAAAATGAGAGTGGGCTGAAGCCTACCTTATCCCGAAGTCTTAATCCGAATAGGAACCTTGATTACAATCTTTGATTCAAGTCTAATAATATTAGTTATTTCTATACTGGTTAAGGTCTGGACTCGCTGTCCAGTTGCTAAAGCCAGTAAAATTGCCAGTTTTTGGGACAATTCTAACAATGAAAGAGAGTCAGTTTTTAACTTCTTAACATAGGTTAAAACAATAGAAGGATCCCAAGTCGTCTTATATTTAGGCAATGGAGGTCTTAAGCAGTTGACTCCTTTAAAAAATCTCTTAATTCTAAAATCTGTACTTAAGAAAGGTCCTAAAATTAGAGAAAGAGCAGCTCTAAAAGAATTGAAGGTGTTAAAAGACATCCCTCTATTAAAGTGAATTGTTAAGAATTCTAATACCTCCGTAACCGAAGCCGAAAATATATCAAGATCTAAGCTCTTTCTATAATTCCACCACAACTTAAGACCTACATTATACTGACGAATAGTAGAAATGGAAAGGGATGCCAGGCATATTTCTAAAGAATCCTGAGGAATGCTCCTAGATCTTAACGATTGTAAGATAAGATCCCTGCCACCAGGGTAATCCTGCTCCAGAGCGGATGGGGCAGCCTGTTAAAAGAAAGCAGATCCTTAGATGGTTGAAAAAATATAGGATCTTTTACCAGCATGGAACAGAAAAGAGGATACCATGGCTGAGAAGACCAGAGTGGGACAACAACAATGCTACTAGCCTTATCCTTAATGCTTTTTTGTAGAACACGGAGAATAATTGAAAAAGGGGGAAAAGCATAGAAAAAATATTATTCCAGTTAACCGTAAAAGCGTCAACTGCAATACACTCTGAATCTCCCAGCCATGATATAAAATGTTTACACTTTTTATTAAATTGGGACGCAAAAAGGTCAATATGTGGAAAACCAAAGGAGGACACTATCTCTAGAAAAGCAGAGTTGTTAAGCTGCCATTCGGTTTCTTGTGCTAAACTCCTTCGAGATTCCATGTCTGCTTCGACATTATCTCGAGAGGGAATATAAGAAGCGAATATATAAATGTCGCGAGCTTCACACCACTGCCAAATTAACCTTGATAATTTATTCAGAACAGGATACTGAACACTACCCATTTTATTTATATACGCTACGGCTGTGGTGTTATCCACCCGACATAACATATTGCAATTTGATAAACCCGAGGCGAAACTTTTTAATGCCATAAAAGCCGCCTTAAGTTCTAAAACATTAATGTGATCTGTTCGTTCTAACTCAGACCAAAAGCCATGGCGTCCCTGACCGTTGCAAAAAGCACCCCATCCTGTCATTGAAGAGTCTGAAAAAATCTCAAAACTGTAAGAATCAATTTTAATTTTGTTTTTGGCACCAGAAATATTATGTAACCACCAAGTAAAATCCTCGTTTAACGATGGAGGCAAAATCATCTTACAATCATAATTCCCGCCAGACTGTTGAAGCGCTAAAAATTTTTGTCTTTCAAACATTTTGGTATAAAGCCAACCGTATTGTACCGCAGTACAAATAGAACACAGAGTTTCTAAAAACTCAGCAAACTCTCGAATTGTGCATTCTTGTAAAGTAGAAAATTTTTTCAATAATTTAATTATTTTACTAGTCTTATCTTGAGGAAGGGAAATAGACATAGACAGAGAATCATATAAAAAACCTAAATATTTGATCTGGCGGGAAGGTACTAAACTACTCTTTTTATAATTAATAACAAAGCCTAAAGTAGTTAATAAACTAATTGTGCTCTGTATATTTCTTAAACAATCGTTGTAAGAAAAACCAAAAAGCAAAAAATCATCCAAGTATAAAACGGACAGGAAACCTCTACTTCTAAGATATGACAAGGCTGGTTTTAACAGTTTAGTAAAAATAAGAGGTGCACAATTTATACCGAATGGCATGCAATTATATTGATAAAGGTTACCTTGAAAACTAAACCTCAGGTATTTCTTGTGTGGTTCGAATATTGGAACCATAAGATAAGCATCCTTGAGGTCAATAGACCCCATAAATATGTCTTGTTGAATTATCTTTGTCACAGTCTTGTGATCCTCGAGCTTAAAATGGTTTGACAAAATATATGAATTTAATGATTTGAGGTTAAGTATAAGTCTCTTGCTGCCATCCGGCTTGGGTACTAAAAACACCTTAGATATGAATTGATCAACGCAAGGTTTTACCCTACTTATCGCACCAATACTAAGTAATTGTAGGATAGAGCATTCAATTGCCTCTTGTTCGGTCAAAGACCAAGAAGGCTCTCTGGGAGCAATAGTCTGTTTAGGATAAACCAAAAATGGTAACCGCAAGCCTTGAACATATGATAATATTATATTGTCAGAAGTAATTTTTTACCAGTTATTTATATAATTTCTTATTCTGCCAGCATACAATTTACTAGTATTGGTACTAGAATTTACCTTCGAAATCACTGCCTCTGTCTGTTGTTCTCCACCTTTGGTTTGCCCTGGCGACGACGAACCAGGTCCTGATTGGTGAGAGGTGGTCGCCTCCCGCGAGAATTCTGAAGAAATGATCGTTGCGGATTGGACGGACGTTGATAAGGACTGTAAACTGGACGTTGCTGGTACGAAGATCTGACTTGAACATGTCCCCCGCGAGTTCCCCTTGGTACCCGAGAGGGACTCTTTAAGTTTAAAGATGTTGATGCAGCAGGTTGGCTCTTAATAACCCCCCTAGATTTTGACTGTCTCAACTCGAGGGCAGCTTTCTCTAAGTTTTTTGCCGTTGTAAGACGATCTTCCAGGGAGTCGCCAAACAAAAAACTGTTAGTACTAACTGGCGCTTCCGCCAATACATCACGAAGGTCCTTGTTTAAATTTAATAGAATCAGGTCTTTGCGAACTTTCAATTCTGAATGAAAATAATCGCCCACCTTTGAAAGCATCAAGGTTAAAGCTTGGCCGAGTCCAGTAATGCAGCTGGATAATTGGCCCTGCTTACAAACTAAACGGTCATCCCTACGAAGAACTTGTGGGGAAAGGGCTACCTTAACCTCTGGATTTAACAGAGGGGCTTTAAGTTCAGAAAGATTTACAGGAATGAGATATTTCTTAAGAATATCTGACTTAACATCGTCATTCAGGCCACTACACAAAATATCTATCCAGCGAGGCTTGATGGCTGAGTGAATAGGCGGACCCTGTGTCTCTGTCTGTGTAGGTTCAAAACCTAAAATCTGCAAAATATTTGCCTGTAGTTCACTATTAGTAATTTCCTGATCTGCCGAATCATTGGGAACTAAACCTGGTTCATTACTCTGGATCTGGCTAGCAGCATCGCCGGCTTCAAGTTTGTCTGAAGCAAAGAGAAAACCCTGAGGTAAAATAAAGCACAAAGTAATCTACGAGTCAAAGAAAAGTAGCTCTTATGTCTATAGGATATTAGCCAAAAAATTATAAGCATGTGCATTAGGTACTGGGTACGTATATAAATATATACCGAACAAAGCAAAAGCATAATTTTTTGTGTCACCAAAAACACAAGAAAGTATGTGTTACCAAAAACACATGAATGCATGTGCCACCAAAAACACAAGAAGGTATGTGTTACCAAAAACACATGAATGCATGTGTCACCAAAAACACATGTAGGCTGTACAACCAAAAAAATAATTAGTTTGCATGTGTTACCAAAAATACAAGATATGCAGGTTGCTACCAAAAACAACCGAAAAACAAGCGATACAAAAACAATACGTAAAATAAAATAATAACAACATACCATCATATAAACATTCGTCATCATGAGGTCGGTGGTAAGATGATAAATTCGGCAGAAGAGGTATTATACAGCTCTGAGTCCCTGGCTGGTGAAAGATTATAAGGTACCTGCACCTCATGTTCTCTCCGACTTATATCATCTAATTGTTTTTGCATATTTGCCAACCGTATCTCTAGCAAACGGTCCTCTTCACTGCAGCTACGATGCCGACGGCGACGCCGACTTTCTTCCTTCTTCCTATCTTTGGGCATAATAATGAATTATGACGCACACACAAGCACAAAAAAGCGGGCAAACGAAACGTGATCGATTCAACAACACACGAAGAAAGACTGAAGCGGGGACAGCGGAGCTGGTATGGCTGGAGCGGCAGCCGATTTGGTGGGATTTTTTATCTCTTTCCTTTAAACGTGTGAGATTCGACCCATGAGATGGATACTACCTCCTTGTCTTATTTACAAGACAAGGCCGTAATATAAGTAGTAATAGTTATATCTTCAAATATTCGAACTTCTTAAACATCCGTTGTTTGTGACAATAATTTTTAATTATGTGCCTTAGACTAATTAAATGTTTGATGTGTTGATTTAGAACCTTTGAATATTTCGTCTTCATAATTATTATCTCTTCAACACTAAGGTTAATTTGTAAAATGAATTTATTATATGGCAATTTTTGCACATGCTCATTAAAGTTGTTTAACAATTTTAGTTAGAGGGTTATAACTAAATATTTTGTCATGTAACACTAGACAATAAGCGGATACATCATCTTCAAGATCCTTGTGTAATTCAAATTCTACTCGCATAACAACAGGACCAGTTTCAATCGAATCCTTTTGATGTGAGCAATCAATATATGTTATGGGTGCATTATCTCGGAATCCACTGGGAGAAAAAACTGGTTTAGGTGATAGTCCGTAATACGACCTTTGAAACTGCGAAAACATGGCATATAATAATGAATATTTATTTTTATCAAAGTCTAAGAAAAGATCATTGTATGGATATCGTTCAGAATTCAAATACACCTTAATGTTGCGCAACTTAATATTGATAAATCTACTCATATCGGTTGTAGCTTTATCTCTTGAATCCTTTTGGAAACATATTGCCACATGTCGAGGAGTATTTACTCTGGTTGAAATTTTGACAGGCCAATTATGACGACTTGTTTTTGTTAATTCAGGATACTCGATCAATTCCCAACTTCGAAATGCAATTAATATATTTGTATTTTAACTCACAAATATACTATTTTACTAGAGTAATAAAATTGTAAAAACGGCATATTTGATAACATCGGTAACTACAGATTATTGCCGTCACAGAAAGGCAGGCGTTTTGACCCACATTCAAAATGTTAATGGTAATTTTATTGTAATCTCGTAACACAATTAGATTTATGAGAGAAGAAAAATAAGCTGTATATTTATTCATTTAACAGTACTTACAGAATTATTCCAAATAGTACCAGGTAAAAAACAAAGAAATAATTACAGAGAGCTTATACATTTTCTACAAACATGCTTATACAAATAACAATACTTACTTACAAATAGAAATAATGAAGTAACAACAATAACGTTCCCAACTGTAGCGCTAATGATACGGCGGATATACATGATATGATCCGTAAGTTAATGCAGAAGGAGCCGTTTTAAGTTAGTTTATATTTGGACTTATATAGAACTAAATGAACATTTAATTAAAAATTGTGCACTCTATTATATTTAATTAATGGTTAATCTTAGAATTTGTTATTAACAATACTTGTATAAGGCCATTATAGTGGTATTCTAACGTCGATTTTGTAAATTTATAAATAATTGGAGACACAAAATTAAATAAAAATATGATTTATTAGTAAAAAAATATACCAATTATAAAATCGACTGAAATCGTCAAGAGAAAAGTAAAGAGCGCCTTCTTAACACCGAGGCATTTAGATCTTTGTTTATAAACAATCCCAGTAAGTAATGTGTCAGCACAACGTGCCACTTGATGTTTATTTTCTTCCTATGAGTCGTGTTCCGCCGAACCATATAGATTACAATTTGAAAATATTACTCCATTCTACGAGTTCTTATTACTCCATATCAAGATATATTCCCTAATTGTTTTAAAATATCAAGGGCATTTAACATTTTTTTAAATTTACTTTCCTATCAATAATTTCTGTTCACTGTTGAGGTTGATTTTAAGCTAAGTAAATAAATTGCCCATAGTCGATGATTCACAGGGTGCAACCGTTGTGTCAATTCGCCTTAATGTATGTATATTGATTATTCTATTCTATAACTATAATAAACTTGTGGAGAAAGACTTCGACTTTCCTTCTCTGTCCCCGCTTCAGTTAGTTTAAAGCCCAATATATTGTTGCTAATTAAGGGTAAGAAATCATTCTGGGTGGTGTGGGACTTATTTACTTCAACAAGGCCTAATATAATCAAGATCGAACTTCACTTAGGTAAGTTCGTTTGATCTAATAATTATATTACGGCCTTGTCTTGTAAATAAGACAAGGAGGTAGCTGTTTAAAGCAAATAGCAACAATATTAATAGAAATGGTATATATTACGTAATAACAAAATAAACTTACGTTACTGGAACATTTGTATAAAAACACAACAACATTTTTAACAACTAAAAACAGCCTCTGCAAAGTTATTATTTTCTACTAACGGCCTATTATAAAACCGCGCAAAAACGCTGGATTTATCCATCCATCCTGCCGCTAAACGAATGGTGTCATAAGAGACACCCCTTCTCGCCTCAGCAGAAGTCGAGGCGTGACGGGTACTATGTGCCGAGAAAAGGTTAGTATCTAGACCACTCTTTTTCAAAATGTCCTTTATCCATCGACTAATCGTTTGAGATGACGCAGCATGAAACGGCTTCTTTACCGTAAGGAATAAACGGTCAGTCGATGGTCCTCTAAAAGGATTGGTCTTATTTAGGTAAAAGAGGAGAGTCCTCGCAGGACAAATATCTTCATCTGAGTCAAAAAAGGGTAAAATGAGAGTGGGCTGAAGCCTACCTTATCCCGAAGTCTTAATCCGAATAGGAACCTTGATTACAATCTTTGATTCAAGTCTAATAATATTAGTTATTTCTATACTGGTTAAGGTCTGGACTCGCTGTCCAGTTGCTAAAGCCAGTAAAATTGCCAGTTTTTGGGACAATTCTAACAATGAAAGAGAGTCAGTTTTTAACTTCTTAACATAGGTTAAAACAATAGAAGGATCCCAAGTCGTCTTATATTTAGGCAATGGAGGTCTTAAGCAGTTGACTCCATTAAAAAATCTCTTAATTCTAAAATCTGTACTTAAGAAAGGTCCTAAAATTAGAGAAAGAGCAGCTCTAAAAGAATTGAAGGTGTTAAAAGACATCCCTCTATTAAAGTGAATTGTTAAGAATTCTAATACCTCCGTAACCGAAGCCGAAAATATATCAAGATCTAAGCTCTTTCTATAATTCCACCACAACTTAAGACCTACATTATACTGACGAATAGTAGAAATGGAAAGGGATGCCAGGCATATTTCTAAAGAATCCTGAGGAATGCTCCTAGATCTTAACTATTGTAAGATAAGATCCCTGCCACCAGGGTAATCCTGCTCCAGAGCGGATGGGGCAGCCTGTTAAAAGAAAGCAGATCCTTAGATGGTTGAAAAAATATAGGATCTTTTACCAGCATGGAACAGAAAAGAGGATACCATGGCTGAGAAGACCAGAGTGGGACAACAACAATGCTACTAGCCTTATCCTTAATGATTTTTTGTAGAACACGGAGAATAATTGAAAAAGGGGGAAAAGCATAGAAAAAATATTATTCCAGTTAACCGTAAAAGCGTCAACTGCAATACACTCTGAATCTCCCAGCCATGATATAAAATGTTTACACTTTTTATTAAATTGGGACGCAAAAAGGTCAATATGTGGAAAACCAAAGGAGGACACTATCTCTAGAAAAGCAGAGTTGTTAAGCTGCCATTCGGTTTCTTGTGCTAAACTCCTTCGAGATTCCATGTCTGCTTCGACATTATCTCGAGAGGGAATATAAGAAGCGAATATATAAATGTCGCGAGCTTCACACCACTGCCAAATTAACCTTGATAATTTATTCAGAACAGGATACTGAACACTACCCATTTTATTTATATACGCTACGGCTGTGGTGTTATCCACCCGACATAACATATTGCAATTTGATAAACCCGAGGCGAAACTTTTTAATGCCATAAAAGCCGCCTTAAGTTCTAAAACATTAATGTGATCTGTTCGTTCTAACTCAGACCAAAAGCCATGGCGTCCCTGACCGTTGCAAAAAGCACCCCATCCTGTCATTGAAGAGTCTGAAAAAATCTCAAAACTGTAAGAATCAATTTTAATTTTGTTTTTGGCACCAGAAATATTATGTAACCACCAAGTAAAATCCTCGTTTAACGATGGAGGCAAAATCATCTTACAATCATAATTCCCGCCAGACTGTTGAAGCGCTAAAAATTTTTGTCTTTCAAACATTTTGGTATAAAGCCAACCGTATTGTACCGCAGTACAAATAGAACACAGAGTTCCTAAAAACTCAGCAAACTCTCGAATTGTGCATTCTTGTAAAGTAGAAAATTTTTTCAATAATTTAATTATTTTACTAGTCTTATCTTGAGGAAGGGAAATAGACATAGACAGATAATCATATAAAAAACCTAAATATTTGATCTGGCGGGAAGGTACTAAACTACTCTTTTTATAATTAATAACAAAGCCTAAAGTAGTTAATAAACTAATTGTGCTCTGTATATTTCTTAAACAATCGTTGTAAGAAAAACCAAAAAGCAAAAAATCATCCAAGTATAAAACGGACAGGAAACCTCTACTTCTAAGATATGACAAGGCTGGTTTTAACAGTTTAGTAAAAATTAGAGGTGCACAATTTATACCGAATGGCATGCAATTATATTGATAAAGGTTACCTTGAAAACTAAACCTCAGGTATTTCTTGTGTGGTTCGAATATTGGAACCATAAGATAAGCATCCTTGAGGTCAATAGACCCCATAAATATGTCTTGTTGAATTATCTTTGTCACAGTCTTGTGATCCTCGAGCTTAAAATGGTTTGACAAAATATATGAATTTAATGATTTGAGGTTAAGTATAAGTCTCTTGCTGCCATCCGGCTTGGGTACTAAAAACACCTTAGATATGAATTGATCAACGCAAGGTTTTACCCTACTTATCGCACCAATACTAAGTAATTGTAGGATAGAGCATTCAATTGCCTCTTGTTCGGTCAAAGACCAAGAAGGCTCTCTGGGAGCAATAGTCTGTTTAGGATAAACCAAAAATGGTAACCGCAAGCCTTGAACATATGATAATATTATATTGTCAGAAGTAATTTTTTACCAGTTATTTATATAATTTCTTATTCTGCCAGCATACAATTTACTAGTATTGGTACTAGAATTTACCTTGGAAATCACTGCCTCTGTCTGTTGTTCTCCACCTTTGGTTTGCCCTGGCGACGACGAACCAGGTCCTGATTGGTGAGAGGTGGTCGCCTCCCGCGAGAATTCTGAAGAAATGATCGTTGCGGATTGGACGGACGTTGATAAGGACTGTAAACTGGACGTTGCTGGTACGAAGATCTGACTTGAACATGTCCCCCGCGAGTTCCCCTTGGTACCCGAGAGGGACTCTTTAAGTTTAAAGATGTTGATGCAGCAGGTTGGCTCTTAATAACCCCCCTAGATTTTGACTGTCTCAACTCGAGGGCAGCTTTCTCTAAGTTTTTTGCCGTTGTAAGACGATCTTCTAGGGAGTCGCCAAACAAAAAACTGTTAGTACTAACTGGCGCTTCCGCCAATACATCACGAAGGTCCTTGTTTAAATTTAATAGAATCAGGTCTTTGCGAACTTTCAATTCTGAATGAAAATAATCGCCCACCTTTGAAAGCATCAAGGTTAAAGCTTGGCCGAGTCCAGTAATGCAGCTGGATAATTGGCCCTGCTTACAAACTAAACGGTCATCCCTACGAAGAACTTGTGGGGAAAGGGCTACCTTAACCTCTGGATTTAACAGAGGGGCTTTAAGTTCAGAAAGATTTACAGGAATGAGATATTTCTTAAGAATATCTGACTTAACATCGTCATTCAGGCCACTACACAAAATATCTATCCAGCGAGGCTTGATGGCTGAGTGAATAGGCGGACCCTGTGTCTCTGTCTGTGTAGGTTCAAAACCTAAAATCTGCAAAATATTTGCCTGTAGTTCACTATTAGTAATTTCCTGATCTGCCGAATCATTGGGAACTAAACCTGGTTCATTACTCTGGATCTGGCTAGCAGCATCGCCGGCTTCAAGTTTGTCTGAAGCAAAGAGAAAACCCTGAGGTAAAATAAAGCACAAAGTAATCTACGAGTCAAAGAAAAGTAGCTCTTATGTCTATAGGATATTAGCCAAAAAATTATAAGCATGTGCATTAGGTACTGGGTACGTATATAAATATATACCGAACAAAGCAAAAGCATAATTTTTTGTGTCACCAAAAACACAAGAAAGTATGTGTTACCAAAAACACATGAATGCATGTGCCACCAAAAACACAAGAAGGTATGTGTTACCAAAAACACATGAATGCATGTGTCACCAAAAACACATGTAGGCTGTACAACCAAAAAAATAATTAGTTTGCATGTGTTACCAAAAATACAAGATATGCAGGTTGCTACCAAAAACAACCGAAAAACAAGCGATACAAAAACAATACGTAAAATAAAATAATAACAACATACCATCATATAAACATTCGTCATCATGAGGTCGGTGGTAAGATGATAAATTCGGCAGAAGAGGTATTATACAGCTCTGAGTCCCTGGCTGGTGAAAGATTATAAGGTACCTGCACCTCATGTTCTCTCCGACTTATATCATCTAATTGTTTTTGCATATTTGCCAACCGTATCTCTAGCAAACGGTCCTCTTCACTGCAGCTACGATGCCGACGGCGACGCCGACTTTCTTCCTTCTTCCTATCTTTGGGCATAATAATGAATTATGACGCACACACAAGCACAAAAAAGCGGGCAAACGAAACGTGATCGATTCAACAACACACGAAGAAAGACTGAAGCGGGGACAGCGGAGCTGGTATGGCTGGAGCGGCAGCCGATTTGGTGGGATTTTTTATCTCTTTCCTTTAAACGTGTGAGATTCGACCCATGAGATGGATACTACCTCCTTGTCTTATTTACAAGACAAGGCCGTAATATAAGTAGTAATAGTTATATCTTCAAATATTCGAACTTCTTAAACATCCGTTGTTTGTGACAATAATTTTTAATTATGTGCCTTAGACTAATTAAATGTTTGATGTGTTGATTTAGAACCTTTGAATATTTCGTCTTCATAATTATTATCTCTTCAACACTAAGGTTAATTTGTAAAATGAATTTATTATATGGCAATTTTTGCACATGCTCATTAAAGTTGTTTAACAATTTTAGTTAGAGGGTTATAACTAAATATTTTGTCATGTAACACTAGACAATAAGCGGATACATCATCTTCAAGATCCTTGTGTAATTCAAATTCTACTCGCATAACAACAGGACCAGTTTCAATCGAATCCTTTTGATGTGAGCAATCAATATATGTTATGGGTGCATTATCTCGGAATCCACTGGGAGAAAAAACTGGTTTAGGTGATAGTCCGTAATACGACCTTTGAAACTGCGAAAACATGGCATATAATAATGAATATTTATTTTTATCAAAGTCTAAGAAAAGATCATTGTATGGATATCGTTCAGAATTCAAATACACCTTAATGTTGCGCAACTTAATATTGATAAATCTACTCATATCGGTTGTAGCTTTATCTCTTGAATCCTTTTGGAAACATATTGCCACATGTCGAGGAGTATTTACTCTGGTTGAAATTTTGACAGGCCAATTATGACGACTTGTTTTTGTTAATTCAGGATACTCGATCAATTCCCAACTTCGAAATGCAATTAATATATTTGTATTTTTATTAATAATTTTTGTCAACTCTAATTCTTGAGGAATGGCTACTGATATGTGAGGCACATTCCAAGTTAGTTTCGTTAGCACAATTTTCGGAACTTTGTCAACCGTATTAGCAGTAGCGTTTTTATCAGAATTATCTCGAACTAAAATAAGCTCTTTTTTGGAATTGAAAACTATTTTCTTATAGTCTTCAAAGAAACCCATCAAAAACTTAAGTGGAATACAAACATTAAATAATCCCGTGGTTGCATTAACTACTTGAGAGACTTCTCCGGGAAACCAACCAGCGTTTTTTAATTTATTACACTCATTTTTATTATAGGATAAATAACCTTTAATTGTAGAAGTTAATCCAACATCCGTAACTGAATCTATAGTAACACCATTTAACTGATATTGAATTTCTTTGAAAAGAAATGCTACACCATTGTTAATTAGCCTTAGTGTATTTGAAACAGTTCCATCAGCTTTTGTTAGCTTACCCTCTATGTAAAGAAAGCTTTCGGAAGGAAGCGTATATTTTTCTATTTCATGAATGGGAATTATAATCTCATCATTATTACCCAATTTTGATGGAAGATACGGTTCATATGCATGAAACTCCGTGTGTGTAATTGAGTTATCGATTACAATATTTTGTGTTATATTTAAGGTATCCATATAATATAAATACCTTCAAACCTAGTGATTTGAGAAAAATTTTGTTTTTAGATGTTATTCGTTGGACGCTTGGTTTCCCACTAAGCTTGGATCTAAAATTTTTACGCTTGATATACTAGTTTGAATTAGGCTTCTTAAGCAAACTTCTGGTTTCGAAACCATTTCTATTATACAGAGTGTTTCAGAATAAGATGCTGATCCTTAACGGTGTGAATCCTTAGGTGATTTTAAGAAGAATATATAAGGGGTATAGATTCAAAGTGTACAATCTCCATGTTTCATTAAAAATGGGATAGATGTCGTTTTACATAGTAATTGTAGCCCTGAATCGAAATAACTCATAATTTCTTTTCAAAATAGGCAAGCTCCAATGGATTTTGATGGCAGAAAATTGGAATTAAATTCAAAATGTACAATCTCCATTGACATTTAGGTTTCGAACCGTACAATCTCATTTTCAATTTTAAAAATCAAAGTGTACAATCTCCAATGTGTTGTTTTGTTGTTAGTTTCGAATTATTTCAAAGCGTGCAAAATCCTGGGTACTAAAAACACCTTAGATATGAATTGATCAACGCAAGGTTTTACCCTACTTATCGCACCAATACTAAGTAATTGTAGGATAGAGCATTCAATTGCCTCTTGTTCGGTCAAAGACCAAGAAGGCTCTCTGGGAGCAATAGTCTGTTTAGGATAAACCAAAAATGGTAACCGCAAGCCTTGAACATATGATAATATTATATTGTCAGAAGTAATTTTTTGCCAGTTATTTATATAATTTCTTATTCTGCCAGCATACAATTTACTAGTACTGGTACTAGAATTTACCTTGGAAATCACTGCCTCTGTCTGTTGTTCTCCGCCTTTGGTTTGCCCTGGCGACGACGAACCAGGTCCTGATTGGTGAGAGGTGGTCGCCTCCCGCGAGAATTCTGAAGAAATAATCGTTGCGGATTGGATGGACGTTGATAAGGACTGTAAACTGGACGTTGCTGGTACGAAGATCTGACTTGAACATGTCCCCCGCGAGTTCCGCTTGGTACCCGAGAGGGACTCTTTAAGTTTAAAGATGTTGATGCAGCAGGTTGGCTCTTAATAACCCTAGATTTTGACTGTCTCAACTCGAGGGCAGCTTTCTCTAAGTTTTTTGCCGTTTTAAGACGATCTTCTAGGGAGTCGCCAAACAAAAAACTGTTAGTACTAACTGGCGCTTCCGCCAATACATCACGAAGGTCCTTGTTTAAATTTAATAGAATCAGGTCTTTGCGAACTTTCAATTCTGAATGAAAATAATCGCATAAAAGACGACCTGTGTCGCTTAAACATTCAATAAGCTGAAGATCCTGGGTGGTCTTCTCGCCCACCTTTGAAAGCATCAAGGTTAAAGCTTGGCCGAGTCCAGTAATGCAGCTGGATAATTGGCCCTGCTTACAAACTAAACGGTCATCCCTACGAAGAACTTGTGGGGAAAGGGCTACCTTAACCTCTGGATTTAACAGAGGGGCTTTAAGTTCAGAAAGATTTACAGGAATGAGATATTTCTTAAGAATATCTGACTTAACATCGTCATTCAGGCCACTACACAAAATATCTATCCAGCGAGGCTTGATGGCTGAGTGAATAGGCGGACCCTGTGTCTCTGTCTGTGTAGGTTCGAAACCTAAAATCTGCAAAATATTTGCCTGTAGTTCACTATTAGTAATTTCCTGATCTGCCGAATCATTGGGAACTAAACCTGGTTCATTACTCTGGATCTGGCTAGCAGCATCGCCGGCTTCAAGTTTGTCTGAAGCAAAGAGAAAACCCTAAGGTAAAATAAAGCACAAAGTACGCTACGAGTCAAAGAAAAGTAGCTCTTATGTCTATAGGATATTAGCCAAAAAATTATAAGCATGTGCATTAGGTACTGGGTACGTATATAAATATATACCGAACAAAGCAAAAGCATAATTTTTTGTGTCACCAAAAACACAAGAAGGTATGTGTTACCAAAAACACATGAATGCATGTGTCACCAAAAACACATGTAGGCTGTACAACCAAAAAAATAATTAGTTTGCATGTGTTACCAAAAATACAAGATATGCAGGTTGCTACCAAAAACAACCGAAAAACAAGCGATACAAAAACAATACGTAAAATAAAATAATAACAACATACCATCATCTAAACATTCGTCATCATGAGGTCGGTGGTAAGATGATAAATCGGCAGAAGAGGTATTATACAGCTCTGAGTCCCTAGCTGGTGAAAGATTATAAGGTTCCTGCACCTCATGTTCTCTCCGACTTATATCATCTAATTGTTTTTGCATATTTGCCAGCCGTATCTCTAGCAAACGGTCCTCTTCACTGCAGCTACGATGCCGACGGCGACGCCGACTTTCTTCCTTCTTCCTATCTTTGGGCATAATAATGAATTATGACGCACACACAAGCACAAAAAAGCGGGCAAACGAAACGTGATCGATTCAACAACACACGAAGAAAGACTGAAGCGGGGACATCGGAGCTGGTATGGCTGGAGCGGCAGCCGATTTGGTGGGATTTTTTATCTCTTTCCTTTAAACGTGTGAGATTCGACCCATGAGATGGATACTACCTCCTTGTCTTATTTACAAGACAAGGCCGTAATATAAGTAGTAATAGTTATATCTTCAAATATTCGAACTTCTTAAACATCCGTTGTTTGTGACAATAATTTTTAATTATGTGCCTTAGACTAATTAAATGTTTGATGTGTTGATTCAGAACCTTTGAATATTTCGTCTTCATAATTATTATCTCTTCAACACTAAGGTTAATTTATAAAATGAATTTATTATATGGCAATTTTTGCACATGCTCATTAAAGTTGTTTAACAATTTTAGTTAGAGGGTTATAACTAAATATTTTGTCATGTAACACTAGACAATAAGCGGATACATCATCTTCAAGATCCTTGTGTAATTCAAATTCTACTCGCATAACAACAGGACCAGTTTCAATCGAATCCTTTTGATGTCAGCAATCAATATATGTTATGGGTGCATTATCTCGGAATCCACTGGGAGAAAAAACTGGTTCAGGTGATAGTCCGTAATACGACCTTTGAAACTGCGAAAACATGGCATATAATAATGAATATTTATTTTTGTCAAAGTCTAAGAAAAGATCATTGTATGGATATCGTTCAGAATTCAAATACACCTTAATGTTGCGCAACTTAATATTGATAAATCTACTCATATCGGTTGTAGCTTTATCTCTTGAATCCTTTTGGAAACATATTGCCACATGTCGAGGAGTATTTACTCTGGTTGAAATTTTGACAGGCCAATTATGACGACTTGTTTTTGTTAATTCAGGATACTCGATCAATTCCCAACTTCGAAATGCAATTAATATATTTGTATTTTTATTAATAATTTTTGTCAACTCTAATTCTTGAGGAACGGCTACTGATATGTGAGGCACATTCCAAGTTAGTTTCGTTAGCACAATTTTCGGAACTTCGTCAACCGTATTAGCAGTAGCGTTTTTATCAGAATTATCTCGAACTAAAATAAGCTCTTGTTTGGAATTGAAAACTATTTTCTTATAGTCTCCAAAGAAACCCATCAAAAACTTAAGTGGAATACAAACATTAAATAATCCCGTGGTTGCATTAACTACTTGAGAGACTTCTCCGGGAAACCAACCAGCGTTTTTTAATTTATTACACTCATTTTTATTATAGGATAAATAACCTTTAATTGTAGAAGTTAATCCAACATCCGTAACTGAATCTATAGTAACACCATTTAACTGATATTGAATTTCTTTGAAAAGAAATGCTACACCATTATTAATTAGCCTTAGTGTATTTGAAACAGTTCCATCAGCTTTTGTTAGCTTACCCTCTATGTAAAGAAAGCTTTCGGAAGGAAGCGTATATTTTTCTATTTCATGAATGGGAATTATAATCTCATCATTATTACCCAATTTTGATGGAAGATACGGTTCATATGCATGAAACTCCGAGTGTGTAATTGAGTTATCGATTACAATATTTTGTGTTATATTTAAGGTATCCATATAATATAAATACCTTCAAACCTAGTGATTTGAGAAAAATTTTGTTTTTAGATGTTATTCAAATCAAATCAAATCAAATCAAAATCATTTATTGTCACTTTTGCAATTGCATTAGACACAAAATCTTACAAATAATTTAAAATATAAAAATATAAAAAATATAAAACCGTATACATAGTATGTCAATTATTAATATCTAATAAACCAATAAAACAGGAATTTTTTTGTTTGGTTAACATTGCTTTAGATAGTCTAGCAAAAACTAAGGAAACAATTAAAACCCGTCGCGATATGAATATTGTATATAAATATATAAAAAGAAAAAAAAAATAAATAAATAAATAAATAAATGAGACATATAATAAGTACAACAAAAAATGTTTTACATTGAAACGCCAAATTCGCACATTATGGGGGCGCAGCATAAAATTTACATACGAAAAAATAGTACAGTATTCAAGCATAAAACTTAAAACAATAAAAACACTAGTCAGTATAATATAAACATCAGAGATGGCCCAGATAATTTATAAACTCCTGCACATCATAAAAGGCTTCACCCAACAATATCCTTTTGATTCTTTTTTTAAACAAATTAATGCTTAGGGTCTTCATAGATACAGGTAGCAGATTATACAACTTTATACTTTGATAGAAAGAACTATTAAAATATTTTGCAGTGTTTGGAAGAACCGGACGGATGAGGTCATTGCGAAGGGGGTAGGCGGTACTTGTAGATGTGGAAGGATATTTTCTTTTTTGTTTATGAACAGTGACAAGGCATTTAAATATAAAGCAGGATGGCAAAGTCATCAGTCTACCCTCTTTGAAGAACGCCCTGCATGAGACTCTGGGATTTAAGTTATTAATGGCTCTAACACATCTCTTCTGAACTCGAAAAATGCTCAAACTTAAGGGTTCACATCCCCAAAACTCCACCGCATACACCATTCTTGAGTGAAAGTACCCATAGTATACACTCTTAAGCACTCCTGAGGAGACTATCTCTTTCAAAACACGTATAGAGTAACATATTGAATTTAATTTAAGCTTTAGTTCCTTTAAATGAGTCTCATATTTAAGTGCTATATCGACAGTCAGCCCAAGGATCCTAGTTTCAGGGACTGCTTCAATTTTTTTATCGCAAATCAATATATTTTCACAGACACGTCCCAAACTTCTGTTTTTGAAAACCAAGAAATTTGTTTTATCCAAATTTATTTTTAGTTTATTAGCAGTAAACCACTGAATCAGCTCGTTAACACATATCTTAGTCTCTGATTCCAAAATGGCTAGATCGTTATTACTGACTATACAAGTTGTATCATCTGCATACATAACCACTTTTGCCTTGACATGATCTGGAAGGTCATTAATAAATATGCTAAAAAGCAGTGGCCCCAAAACCGATCCCTGGGGGACCCCCGACGTAACGGGCTGTATCTCAGATTCACACGCACCATTACCATCCTGAACACAGACATACTGACTTCGGTTTAAAAGGTAGGAACGAAACCAATCCAACACTCCACCTCTCACACCAAGTATTTCTAACTTTTTTAATAACAAGTCATGCCTAACAGTATCGAACGCTTTTGATAGATCACACACTATTGCTATACAATATTTTCCCTCATTACGCCTGTCATAAATGTAATTTAAAATGTCATACAGAGCACTCTCAGTGGACCTTTGTGATCTAAAGCCATGTTGACACGAGGATATTAAATTATTTTTTTCTAAAAACCCGACCAAGCGAGCATGCAACGCCTTTTCAATGATTTTGGTAATAACGTTAACTAGTGAAATTGGGCGATAGTGCGTCATGTCATTATGCGACCCTTTTTTAAAAATCGGCAGTACTTTAGATACTTTTAACTGATCTGGCAAATGACATTCAGCAAAGGAAGAGTTTATTAAATCCGTTATTACAGGGGCCAAACTACCTATGTGTGCCCTAAGAAAGCATAATGGAATCTCATCATTACCAGTAGCACCAGTATTCCTTAATGAATTTACTATGTCCTTTATTTCAAGGATTGTTACTGGATTCATGAAGAAGCTGTTATTAATTGACTTATTATGTGGAAGTGGTAAGTCAGGAAAGCGAAAAGAATTTGTTAAATTTGTAAAATAAGTGTTAAATGCATTTGCAATCTCTAACTTATCAGTGCATTCCCCACCATTTATGTTTATAACCCACTCTTTGCATTTTCCGCCCTGTTGCCCCCTACCAGTTTCCCTTTTTACAATGCTCCAAACGGTTTTTGATAAGTTTGCAGACATTCCAATTTCACTCTCGATGCTCATTCGTTTAGCCTCAGATATTAATTCTTTTAAAATTTGGCAATAAGTTTTTTAAAAGCCCTTCAATACTGAGTTGGGGTTATTTTTCAAAAACTTAAAAAGTTGTCTTTTATGTTTACAAGAACATTTTATACCTGCTGTCATCCAGGGCTTGAATTTTTTCTTGGAAGTTCGTGTCACTGGGAAACATTTATTAATTATGGGGCTTATTATGCTATAAAAAATATCAAACTTTTCCTGCACAGATACGTTCGGCATAGACCAGTCCACACCATTTATATACTGGATACTATTGTTTAGATTTTTCTTTGAAAAAACCCTTTTAGAAGTAAGTTTAGTGACTCTGACACATTCGTTAGAAAATATGACCGCTTTATGATCGGAAAGTCCCACGTCATACACTCGGGAATGAAAGAGTTCGGGTTCAATGTTCGTTATTAGGTTATCTATTACAGTCGCGGACATAAACGTCTCCCTGGTGGGTTCAAAAATGGTAAGTTGCAAGCGGTAACTATTTAGTAAGGATACAAAATCATAATAACTATGTGATTTTTCAGCAATATTGATGTTAAAATCTCCGCAAAGAATTATAGGTTTTTTTAAAGAGTATAGATAATGCAACAATAACTCCAGCTGATCCAAGAATAGGTTCACTACAATACAAGGGCTTCTATAAACACAAACAATCATACAAACACCTATGCCGGCAAGTTTACACTCCCCACCACAACATTCCATTATTTTTTCAACACAATAACCTTCTAAGTCTATTGGCTTAAACATTACATCATTCTGAACAAAAACAGCCACACCGCCATGACGGCTTTCCTTTCTACAGAAATAGGATGATAAAGTATAATTGTTTAGAGCCATTGTTTCCCCATCCCTCAGCCAAGTCTCCGCAAAACACAACACCTCAAAGTTAAAATCACTCAAAAATACATCCAACTCGTGTTTTTTATTTTTTATTGATTGAACATTCAGATAAATGATACTATCATTTTTACCGTTTTTTGTATTTAGGTTGTTGTTATAGAAGGCGTAGTCGGGTATAAAAAAATGTCCTTACTTTTATTACTTGTGTTGTCCTTTATACTTTCATCAACAATAGAATCGTCAACAGAATCAAACACATTGCTAGGTGAAGCCTCTTCGTTGGACGCTTGGTTTCCCACTTAGCTTGGATCTAAAATTTTTACGCTTGCTATACTAGTTTGAATTAGGCTTCTTAAGCAAACTTCTGGTTTCGAAACCATTTCTATTATACAGAGTGTTTCAGAATAAGATGCTGATCCTTAACGGTGTGAATCCTTAGGTGATTTTAAGAAGAAAAGTTCATATTAACATATGAGGGGTATAGATTCAAAGTGTACAATCTCCATGTTTCATTAAAAATGGGATAGATGTCGTTTTACATAGTAATTGTAGCCCTGAATCGAAATAACTCATAATTTCTTTTCAAAATAGGCAAGCTCCAATGGATTTTGATGGCAGAAAATTGGAATTAAATTCAAAATGTACAATCTCCATTAACATTTAGGTTTCGAACCGTACAATCTCATTTTCAATTTTAAAAATCAAAGTGTACAATCTCCAATGTGTTGTTTTGCTGTTAGTTTCGAATTATTTCAAAGCATGCAAATCCTGCACAGACTTGTCGATAATAATTTGCGCCAAAGGCATTCCGAGTTTACTTTTTTAAGGTAGTTGCATGTGACGCGTGAAGCATTAAACAGTGGTTGTTTGTTGTTTACTAGTTTTTTGTATTTTAATGGAAGTGAACGTAACTCCGGTAACCGGTAATACAGCAAGAAAAAGACAACGTATTACGGCGTCGTGGAGAAGAGCCCAGCAAAAAAAATTGAGGTAAGTTTGATCGATGGTTTTTGGGTATTTCCGTGCAAAGATGATTTTGTTTTAGGTATAGTCCACATTCGCTCCAATTTATCCAAAATGTGGACACAAAAGTGGTGCCCTTCAATGTACCTTACTAACAATGGGCGAAATAAGATGGTTTCATTCAAAATTTTATGAAACAAAAGAGAAAACATTTCAAGATAATTTTTTGCTAAAATATTGCAAAACAGTTCCGATACTGCGTAAACGGCCGAAAAATTCTCAACATGCCGCAAAAACATTCCAAACACGGTTTTACATCTTGACGAACCAAAAGAAAATGTTGCCTGTGTGCAAGACAGCTTTCATGGATATTTTGGGTATAACATGTAGACGAATTGACGCGGTAACAAAGAACTTTTTTAAAACTTCCCTGCCTGCAAAAGAAAATCGTGGGGGCGATAGAAAGCTGGAAAACTACAACAAGAAGAAAAATGCTGTTATGGATTTTATTAACAAATTTCGCGTAATTGAATCCCATTATTGCCGATGACAAAGCCAACGACTATACCTGGATTCTTCCTTGAATATAACCTCAATGTGGAGCAGGTATGTGAAAGAAAATGAGAACCTCCCAGTAAAAGAAAGCTACTTCAGCCATATTTTCAATTCAAAATACAATCTTGGTTTTGGTTCCCCTAGAACCGACGTTTGTTCAACATGCCTTCAATTGACAGAAAAAATAAAAGCTTGCCCTGATAAACCTAAAACATTTTTTACCCTTTTAAGGGAACGGGAAGAGGGAGTCGAAATATTTTCGTTTGACTGCCAGAAAAATCAAGTATTACCTAAGATTCCGGATCAACAGGCCTATTATTCAAGGCAATTTTATATTTACAATTTCACCGTTGTAAAAGGTACTTCCAGAGTAGCTTAAATTCATTAAATGTTACTTCTTTCTGTTGGACCGAAAACGAGTATAAGAAGGGTTCGAACGAGATTGCCTCCTGTATTTATCACATTTTTCAGACTTCCGATTTTGGAGACGATATTCATACTATCCGACATATGTGATGGGTGCGCAGGCCAGAATAAGAATACCACACTCATATCTATGTGTTGTTACTGGTTTTCTAAACAAGACAAAATTAAAAAAATTGAAGTTGTTTTCCCAGTTAGAGGACACTCCTTTATGCCCGCAGACAGGGTTTTTGGGCATATAGAAAAGGTTATAAAAAAGAAAGAAATTATTCTGAGACCAGAGGAATATGTAGACATATTTTCAAAGCATGGCACTGTTCTTAGCATTGGGGAAGTAGTTGAAACTGGAGAAATGAAACTAGCAAGTACATCAAGCCCCCAGGCCAATGGCATTTTTCTTTCTCGAAAATGAAGAGAATGATTTTAGCAAAAAGCTCTAAAGCCACAGTGCTAGTTCGCGGCGAAACTGCCTATATGTCTGATACTGGTGTGGGAAAACCTGTAACAAAAAAGGCTAAGACTATTGGAAATATGGATCTTGCCAAAATTCCGAAAAAAATGTGGTCAATAATAACAAAAAGGTTGATGTGAATAATTTATTAGTGTGTCATTTCGGAGATGAGTGGAAAAATGATCCACGCCTAAATTTTTACAAACTCGTCATAGAAGGGCAAACAGTTGAAGAAAATGATACCGTCGATGATGAAACGACGTTGTATGAGAATGTCAAAGAGGATGACGTGGAACTTTCCATTTAATTATAAGAATTAAGCCGATTTTTTGTAAGCTAAATTCGCTATTCATTTCTTATTTTTGTTGTTTTTTTTATGTAATTTAATGTTTTGATTTTAGGATTAAAAATTTTGTAAAAAATGATCCTCAAATTATTTTCAAAGTGGACAAACTCCATATTTGTTATTTTCAAAATGGACAAACTCCAATTGTTATTTTCAAAACGTACAATCTCCATCTCCTTTTTTCAAATAACTTTGATATTTTTTAAAAATGTTAAGGAAAAAAATTGGTTTTTTAGTCTAAGATGTGCTATAAATACAATTAAAAAGAAAAACTATCGTAATTGTTTGTATTTAATGAATTATAAGTTTTTTCCATCTACTGATAATTTAGGAAACCTGGAGATTGTACACTTTGAATCTATACCCCTCATAATATCCTTAACCTACCAACTTTCGAACTACAGGGCGTTAAAGTTTTAAGAAAAAAATCGTTTTTCTATCATAACTTTAACAACTTTCTAGCTATTTTTATGAATTTTTCACACGTGCCCTCCAAGCATCAATAGCCATTTTTTGGTGTAAAAAATTTTAAAATTTTTTAACCAGTGGCGTCCTGAAAGGGTTTGGACTAGATATTTTGGAAAAATATTATGTACGACACTGCTTTTTCTCAAGATAAAAATTATTTTTAAAATACTCATTCATTTTAGGCCGCCAAATTTAATATCTTGCCTTTTTATCGTCCGACAAACAGTTTCCGACAAAAAAAAATAAAAAGCATTAAATGCGCATTCGCTATGTGCCTATGGTTTATTTTTTAACATTAAATTAAAACAACTAACATTAAATAACGTGTGAACAAAAACGAAAATAATTTAGATTAGCTTTTGATAGTGGCCACCACTTGCAAGAATGCATGCTTCAGCTCTTCTCCTCATTGAGTCTCGTACCCTTTGAAAAATTCCTGGAGTATTCCTGATAGTGTCGAAACAAACTATTATGCGGTTTCTTAACTCCTCTTCAGTATTTATTGGGATGCTGTAAACCAACGTTTTCAGATGTCCCCACAGGAAAAAATCTAGACTGTTTAGATCAGGGGATCTAGGTGGCCACGATTGTATTCCTCTGCGCCCTATCCATCGATTACTATAATGTTGATTTAAAAACTCTCGTGCTAAGAGACTGAAATGGGCAGGTGCACCATCGTGCATAAACCACATACGATGTCGGGTTAAAATAGGGACGTCGTCTAGCAAATTTGGTAAAGTGCGTTCAAGAAATTGGCGATAATTGATTCCGTTCAATCTGGCTGCTAAAAAATAAGGCCCAATTAAATAATCACCAATAATTCCAGCCCAAACATTTACAGAAAATTGCTCCTGGTGGTGGGATTCCGTAATGGCATGTGGGTTTTCTTCTGCCCAGAAGTGATTGTTATGAAAATTTTGTATGGCGTTCCTGGAAAAATTAGCTTCGTCCGTGAACAAAATTCTGGCATCAAATTGGGGATTTTCGGAAACCATTTGAATAAACCATTGGCAGAAATTGATGCGTAATGGAAAATCCCTAGGAAGTAGGGCCTGGACCCGTTGAATATGGTACGGACATAACAAATAACTTTGGAGAATTCTCCAGACTAGGACATGAGTAATATTTAAAATATTCCCAATTTTTCTGGTACTTATATTAGGGTTTTGTTCCACTAAATTTAAAACAGCATCTTCGGTTTCCGGTATTCGTGTAGTTTGGTGTGCCCTTTTTAAGTAGTCTTTTGTTTCAAAAGATCCCGTTTCACATAACTTTCTGTGGTTTCCTGAAAATCGTTCGTGCATCCGGAACTATTCTATTTGGATAACGCTCTTGGTATAATCGTCTGGCTTCGAATACATTGCCGTCAGCAAGCCCGTACAGGTAATGCATATCCGCAAACTCGACATTTGTAAAATTTACCATGATACTTATACGTTTAAAAAGTATTACGTTTTTAAAATTTAAGTTAAGTGGAAAGCCGTGTACATAAATAAATAGTTGTCAAAGCTATTTGGCATTAAATATTTCGTTATTGTCATTGTTTCCTTAACAAAGTTCATAGCCTACTTGTCAGAAACCATAGGCACATAGCGAATGCGCATTTAATGCTTTTTATTTTTTTTGTCGGAAACTGTTTGTCGGACGATAAAAAGGCAAGATATTAAATTTGGCCTAAAATGAATGAGTATTTTAAAAATAATTTTTATCTTGAGAAAAAGCAGTGGCGTACATATTATTTTTCCAAAATGTCTAGTCCAAACCCCTTCAGGACGCCACTGGTTAAAAATTTTTAAAATTTTTCTACACCAAAAATGGCTATTGATGCTTAGAGGGCATGTGTGAAAAATTCATAAAAATAGCTAGAAAGTTGTTAAAGTTATGATAGAAAAACGATTTTTTCTTAAAACTTTAATGCCCTGTAGTTCGAAAGTTGATAGGTTAAGGATATATCTTAATTTGAACTTTTCTTCTTTAAATCACCTAAGGATTCACACCGTTAAGGATCAGCATCTTATTCTGAAACACCCTGTATATTATAACCATTATAGCTGTTTTATATGCAACCTTATCTTGACTGTTTCGTTTCGAAAATCGACAGGTTCTAAGTTTTGATCCAAAATATTTATAGTTAGTTTATCTATTACGTTAACGGTAACAGGAAAAATATTATATTTTGAGGACTTTCTATAATTTTAAACCCGGGACTAACATTAGGGAAAAATTGATGAATAATATGTACAGGCTTTCCGTTCAGATAGGAGCCGTCTGCAAAACTGCAATCAATACATAAATAATTAACTTTTATAATCTCTGCCGGATTTTCTGACACTCTTGGCTGCTCATCACCTAGAAGAACCCCATTTTGAAACCCCAGAATTGCACCTATTGTTCCTGCCTTAAAAATAATATCTGTATCACACTTAATTATTGATTTTAGAGTATTGTTATTTGCATAGAGCTGAAATGAAATATTTGTTTTTTTAAACTCGGCTTGCAAATATTTATTAATATCATCTATTTCATAACTTCCTAGCGGAATTTTTTTTCCAAAGTAGACTTTATTGTTGTTTTCATCTATGTTTGGGATGGCATTAAATGTTTCAAAGTTCGCTAATCCGACAACATAGGAGGCATTAGGATCCAAGTAAATGGGGGGGGTGAAATACTGAATGTAATGTGGCAGAGTCGCCAGATAAAACTATAGTAAACGACATGAGGGTTTAGAAAGGAATAAAATTAAAATATAATTACGTATTATTATAAATTAACTGTAAACATAATTGTCCGCATGTAAAAGTGTTAAAAGATTGATATTTGTCATAGTTGTATTTAACATCGTTTTTGATACCATCGCTAGAAAAATAAGATATAACTTCTGTTGTAGGTCTTAAATTACCAAAACTATCAAAATAGTTTATGTTTTTATCGTTTTTTATATATGCTGTCCAGTGCGTGCCGACACCTTTATTATCATCCAAGTTTATAATACCGATTTCACATTTTTTAATTTTGCTCGGCATTTTATTTCGCATATAAACACCTCTTAAATATGGAAATTTGAATAATTTTGCTTACTTCATTAAATCAAAATTTGTTAATGGTCTGCGAGGTAGCAATTTTAACAGTTTTTTGAATACGGGTTTAAATATAACCCACACCCTTTCGTAAATGGTTTTAAATAAAGTCCTTTTCCTATTGACACTTTTTCCATTACCTGGTTATGTCTTTTTTGTTCTTCCTACTTCTTTTGGGCATTTTTAGTTGCATTAACAGCTTGTGCAATCCCAGCGGCGCCACCACTGAGAGCTCCTAAAGCAGAAAGTCCTGCAAAAATGGGTATTAAAGGAAGGAATCCCCCACTCTTTGGAATTGGAATAATTCGTTGTTTAGGTTCTCTAATTTTTAATTTGCCTCTTTTTATGGATGACAGCGCCGTATTTACAGCACTTTTTAATTTAGTAAACTTTTTGCCAGATATACTCTTTCGAACTTTACTGACAGCATTATTAAAAGTTATCTGACCACCCTTTCTACTCTTTCTATTTTTCTTTCTTCTCACCCCTATACCTAATTTTGTTTTAGCTTTCATTATTCCGCTTACAATTAATGAAGATAATTTTTCACCTATACTAGAAGTTTTGGCTTTAAACCTTGTCAAAGCTTTATTAGTTAAAATTTTATGTGCGCTGTGTCTTCTCTCTAAGTCAGGATATTTTGAATAAACTATATTATGTTGTTTACAAGCTTCATCTAACAGATTTATACCTCTATCACCTCTAGCCAATCTTTTATTTAATTTGGTACCAGGGCCGCAAAAATTGTAAGAAGGAATGTGAAGTTCTATTGGTAATTTATTAATCAAAGTATTTATGAAACCGTTACCGATCCTCCTAACACCCTTACTGTGACTGTTATTTAAAGTACTATGTTAAGCCATTTTATATAAAATACGTGATAATTTATCAGACTCTTATTTAACTAGCGATATCCCAAGGATGAGGATTAAGAAGCAAAATATTTCCCTACCAATAAAAAATTTTGAATTAAATCAAGAGGAATATAGAAAGCATGGAATATTATTTGGCGGGAATTGCAAACGGTGTTTGATCGTGGGACCTTCAGGTTGTGGAAAAACAAATGTCATGATTTCCCTTCTAACAAATATTAATGGGCTAAGGTTTGAGAACATATACATGTTAGGGTAGGGGTGTAAAAGCTATTTACTTCAAAATAAGTTTTAAAAATGTTTTATTTTAGGTACGGAGTACAATGATTATTGTCTGTAACTCAAAACTGCGCGAGCAACTGCCGCCGCTGACGCGAACGCCGGGACGCCTCTCTGTTGAACCATTCGGTCATCCTCGGTTCGGGTCGTGGTACGCTGCCTATTGATTGTATACGGCGCTGATCGAGGGGTCAGGGAAGGGTGAGACTGCGCCATGGGCAGAAGATAAAGATGACAAAAAGGCCTTATCGTCACTTACATATATTCAAAGTCATTGTATCAATCAAAATATGAATATTTACGTAGGCTTGTTAAGCCTTTAAAATACATAGGCTATTGTGAATCAGCAAATGATAATGACATTGTTTCTCCAAATGAAATCAAGCGAAACTCTGTCATTATATTTGACGACATTGTTTATTGTGAACAAAATCTTATGAGAGATTATTTCTGTTTTGGACGTCATCAACACATTGATTGTTTTTATTTATGTCAAACCTACTCATCAATCCCAAAACAACTTATAAGAGATAATACTAATCTCCTTGTAATATTTCAACAAGACACCACTAACTTAAAACACATATGACGACCATGTCAATAGTGACATGTCATTTCAAGAATTTAAAGATTTATGTGCTACATGCTGGCAGCAAAATTATGACTTTGTGGTAATTGATAAAGATTGTTTGATAAAAGATGGTCGTTATAGAAAGGGGTTTGATAACTACATTTGCCTTTAAGGTATATAAGTGAACGTCAAAATATTAATTAACTATTGTATAAATTTACATTTAGTTGTTAAGATGGATGAAAAAGCCGCTAAAGAATTAATAAAAACCAGAAGGGCGGTCAAGCAAAAGTATAATGCTTTACAATCCGATATATCTGAGAAACAAAGTCGTATGCAAAAAGAATTTCAGCCGATTACTGAACCCTTACAAGAATTAATAAAGTCAATCAAAACAGAACCATTCATTAAAAAAGAAAGGTATTCCCCACAAATGGTTTCAACCCCAATTCAAACACCCGCCAATAGGAGGTCTAATCCATATGAAAGATATCTCCCAACAAACATGTCAACATATATAGGAGATAATGATGATGTATTTTTAAATTATGATGATGTAGCAGCTTCTAGACTTAATACATCTTCTCCAACGATTACAGATGAATCCATTCAAGACTTGCGAGAAAATATATTAGAACTTACCAGAGGTCCTCGCTATCAGGCATATTTAGAAGCATACCATCCGCTTATAAGAGGGTTCATTGATGCTTCAATAAAGGATAATGAGGATAAGTTTGATTACAAGTATGGTATTAGTCATGATAAGGAGACGAAAAATTATCAAATCGCAAATTCTCCGGTATAATTCGTTGAAAAAGATTTAAATGTTGAAAATGTGACATATGAAGGAAGGCCCGGAGTATACGAACTTTTATTTAAAAAACATCCTGTGGGATATAGTGTAAAAGATTTGCAGGACTATATGGATATATTGAAAAGAACGAATGCCTATTTGACAATTATTAAACCATATTTATTACAAAAAGGGGTATTAAAAGGCAGCACTTTATCAAAACCAGAAATTTGTTCAGTAGCAAGCACGTCTAGGGCAATAAGGCCCGCACAAAGACCCCGCTCTACTAGAGTACAATCTGCTAGAAGTGTAACAGGACAAGGGGCTCTGTTAAATTTGTCTAAGGAAAAAATGGATTATGTCTACTATGACAATCCCAATGAGATAATTGACAGATTAAAGCTGTTGGTCGCATCACAAATGGCTGGACATACCGGACATAATAATGAAATTAGTTCTATAATTGAGGAACTAAGAGAAGCTAACATTATTTTATAAAAGGAAGTGGTGCGAATTTATTGTAACATTTCAACAATGACGGTCGATAAATTTGGTAGGCATATTACGAAACGTAATAATGTAGATCCTGCAATATTGGGAGAAACGGTGTTGGAAAATGTAGAAGAAAGAATTATGGAAAACTTTACTAAAGATGTTAAGTATATCGAAAATAAAATAATTCAAAATATTCAACAAAATACACAATTCAAAATTGATGATGCAAAGACGAGTGTGAAAGATTTAAATAAAAGATTAAATGAAAATGTTAAAATAATGCAAGGCGATGAAAAAAAGATAAAGTTATATATATGAAGGCGAACATTATGACAAAATGTTGAATATAGAAAACAGTATTAAAGAAACGAGCGATCTTTTAGGAAATGTTTCTCTTAAAATATTACAATATGAGGATGACCTTAAAATACTCAAACATGCAGCGAGCCATCATGATGATATTAAAAATAGAATTGTAAAGGATAATTCAGCACCAATTAAAGACATTCAAGAAAATCTTTCACAGGGTCTTAAACTTAAGTTTAAAACCTTTGCTGATACACTTTATGATAGAGTTCCTGAAGAAATAACAAATTTTCGAACTAGTCATGATTACCTGGACAAACATACAAAAGAGGTTGAAAGATCTTTGAATATCCATTTAGCGGTGCATAAAAATGATTTTGCGAAAGTGGATAATATTAAGAAGCAGTTGTTGCCAACAATTTTGGCCAAAATTCAAAACGGTGTCAATGTTAATGATTTAAAAAAATTGTAAAATACAGTAACAGTGGAAATAAAATCTTTAAATGAAAAGAATAATGCGATTAAAAAGGAATTCAATTTTAAAAATGTCGAAGATACATTTCTGAATCAGATACAATCCTTGAATGAAAAATGTATGGAATCGGAAAATAAAGTTATTGCTGCTGAACTAGGGTTAA
This sequence comes from Polydrusus tereticollis, assembly GCA_963920685.1. Taxonomy (NCBI): domain Eukaryota; kingdom Metazoa; phylum Arthropoda; class Insecta; order Coleoptera; family Curculionidae; genus Polydrusus; species Polydrusus tereticollis. The sequence continues at coordinate 29,320,252 of OY987334.1, forward strand.
AAAACATAGAAGATACTTTAAAAAATGAAATTAATACTCTAAATGAAAAAATTCAAAATTTAAGCCAACTGGATGAAAATGTTAAAGACGGCAATGAAATCAAACAAATAAAATCGGAATTGGGCGATGAAATTAAACAGATAAAATCTAATATAAGTGAACTTCAATTAGATTTTGCTGAAACAATATTATATATAAAAGGTGTTGAAATTAAAATTGATAAAGAACTAAAATCTATTGGGGAAGAATCCAAAACTCTTTCACACGGTTTGAATGCACTAGGTGATAAAACAGTATTAGGTTTGGACAAGGTTACAAAAGAATTCAAGTCCCTCAACACGATAGTTGAAAAAAGAATTGACGATTCTAGAACTGAATTTAAAGCATCCTTGGCTTTGGTAAGACAAGAATTAAGCTCTGTTATAGATTCGGCAAACGAAAAAACACAGTTCGAATTAAGTGGTAAAGTAAAGAATGAGATTGATCTTATCAAGACCATAATTAAAAAACTAGAAAACAACATTAATGAGTTGGAGGGTAAGATTAAGTGAATAATTTGATATTTAATTAAGATCCATGAATAAATATATTAGTTATTAAAAACCATCATCGCTGAAAATATTAAGGAAACTGTGGTAAATGAATTGCATAAACCAACTAGAAAGAATTTCAAACGTCGTCGTGTAATAATAAAAAATTTGAGTGACTTATGGCAAGCTGATTTGGTTGAGATGCTTCCTCACGCAAAAATTAATAAGGGTTATCGCTATATTTTAGTAGTAATAAACGCTTTTTCAAAATATCTTTGGGTTCAACCTGTTAAAAGAAAAAATGCGACAGATGTTACTTCGGCTATGTCTAACATTTTAAAGCAAGTTAAAATGATTCCAAAAAATATTCAGACTGATATGGGAAAGGAATTTTTTAATAACGAGTTTAAAAAACTAATGAATGAATACAAAACAAATCATTATAGTACTTTTTCCAATCTAAAAGCTAGTATTGTCGAAAGAGTTAATGGAACTTTAAAAAATCTTATGTGAAGAAAATTTAGCTTGCAAGGTAATTACAAATGGTTAGAAATTTTAAAGGATATAGTGTTAAAATATAATAATAGAATTCATAAAACAATAGCTTTAAAACCTGCTGATGTTAAAAAAATTATAAAAAAAAAATATTAAAATTTGCCTACACTTTTCCGAAAACGCTTGATATTAGGAAACTAAAATTTGTTCGAATAAGTAAATATAGAGAGGCGTTTAAAAAAGGGTATACTCCAAATTGGTCAAATGAGATTTTTCAAATTAGAGAAATAAGATTAACAAATCCCAGAGTATATTTACTAAAAGATGAAAAAAACAATGATATTTAAGGAGGCTTCTACGAGGAAGAGCTACAGAAAGTCAAACATTCAAATGCCTATTTAGTTGAAAAAATACTAAGAAGAAAAGGAGACAAAGTTTTTGTTAAATGGTTAGAGATGGATAATTCACACAACTCTTGGATTCCTAAAACTGAAATATTTAAGTAATATGTATTATTGTATAATAATCTTGCTACAAATTAAATAAAATACAGTATTTACTTAGAAATTGTTTTATTTTGCACATTATTTACTATTGAAACGTTCACAATATTTTTTACCTATGCTCTATAGTTAAAACTTGGTTTAATACATTAGCCGATGAATTCTTCGTTGAAAATGCATTCGATCCCAGGCCAACCGCTCATACATATTGTCTTTAGCCCATCCATATGCATAATTCCACTGTATTATTGTGTGAAATTCATTTTTATCCTCATCGAACTGCACTTTCTTCATAATATTAAAACTCTTTAATTTTACGTGCAAGAAGGGTAGGGTGTGAAATTAACAATTCCATTAATGTACACAAGTTTTCACTAGCATTCTCATGAACCGCTATTACTACAAATATTTTATTAATTACATCACCCTCTACATTCATATAATTGTCTTTAAAGACTAAAAGGTATTGTTCAAAATGTTGATTTTTAAGGAGCTTCAGCCTCTTTTCTAATAATGGTGTTAGCTGCCACAAATTGTTAACCGATTCTCTACCTAAGTAGATGTAAAAGCCGTTCTTCTTAATTTTCAACACATTTTCATCATTAACTTTTTCAAAATTTAATTCAATATTTGCAAATTCTAGTGGTTTCCAATGTGAATCGGACAAAAATAAGTTGTTGGTTATAACAGCTTAATATTCCATTAGTTCCCTCCACTCATTTTCATTGAAAATAATTGAAATTCCTCTATTTCCTGAGAGCTTGATACATGGATTAAAATCTTCAACACTAAAACCAGTGCATATATACTTATTAGACGACTTATTGAGGGTGGGAAACCATTATTGGAAAGTACTTTTATTTTTAAAATCACCACTAGTACTACTACTGTTTAAACTTTTTGAACTGAGAACCGTGGAGAATATTTCACTATAATATGTATTTATTTTGTTTGGATAAACCGTATTTGGCATATTCATTGTATAGCTCTTACTTCGCCACTAATGGCAGCTCGAATATTTTATTACTTTATAACCTAATCCCCCCCCCCTCCTTCCAATCTATTACTTTTGTATATGGTAGGGTTAACCCCCTCTACTGCTAAGGCATCAAAAGTAAAAACAAGTTTAGCTTAATTTAAAAATCTATTTATTTTCCACAGAAAAAAACAAAATATACAAATACATCCCAAGAATCAGTGTAAAACATGAAAGGGTCACAAATAAATTTAAAAATTTTCGCAATCTAACTTATTTTCTTTAGTTAATACTTTCCATTTCGAATTAATTATGGTTTTATTTGGATAACTATATTTTATTTTATAATAACTTGTTGAAGACATATACGCGTCATCGAGTTGGTGATACCACATGGTGCTACTATTTATATTAATTATATTCATTGTCTCACAACATTCAGTTTTACTATTTGTTTTATTTGTATTAACACAAATTTCAGCAAAGTGTGTTTATAGAACATACTTAACATATATTACATTTCCTACTAGTGCAGATAACACTAAAACTGTATTATAAATCATTTTGGCAAACAGCAGCCAACAACTAACCGATATCTAGGGATAATTTTTATTATATATTGATTTTGCAAGCACACATTATTCATCGCTTTCGGACAGTTCAGGTATACTGTGATGGCCCCAAGCTAAAGTTTTGCTAGTTCCAGGAATCAAATAGCGATTATCATCAGAAGCAGTTAAAGCCGATTTATGAATTAATTCAGTATACATTCGATGGGAATGTGATCTGAATGCATACATTGTACAGTACACTTTAGAATTTTGTTCGATTACGTTTATATAATCTGTTATAGTTAATTGTTTTTCGACAGAAGAGCGACAACACCCTTAGCTCTTTTAAGAATTGTTTGTGTTGTTTCAACACAGTATGCTTTTGCTCCTGTTCCATAAAAACTTTTTATTGGTTCACCATCAAACTCATCTTTAACTTTACCAACCACAGAAATATTTTGAGGGATGTCATAAATATTATCTTTATCAAAGTTAGATGTGTCAAACTTATCTAGATTATGTTTAATGTCGTTATAAAAATTTTAAGTTGAAATTTCCAGTATAAGAGAATCGGTGTCAGTATATAAGAGAGAAACATTTTTTCCATACATTTCCTTGAGATAGTCATAAAAGAAATTGTACATAACGGTTTTAGACATATCCAAAATTGAAAACCCTGCATAAATAGGTTTGTTATATTCAATTTTTGTTTTATTCATTTGTAAAGCCACTAGGTTTCAGAAAATATTTTACAATCTTTAAAGTAAGGTTTTGCTATAAAGGTTTCTGCACAATTAATTTTAGGACCTACTCGTTCCCAGTGTGATACCAGTTTAACATCTACTCTTCTATCCACATTTTCCATTGCTTTTCCGTATATGCTATTATTTTTGGTCTTGAACAAGTTCCTATCAAATTTATTTTTTTGAAGAATTCCGTAAATTTGTATTTAAATCAATATATTCCTTAAGCCAAGGCGATTGAGTGAATTTGATAGCTCTATGTATTTTTGTAAGTTTTAAACCGAAATTCAAACATTGTTTGATATATGTGTAATGGATGATATATTTTTCTTTATTTCTTAAATGAGAATCAGTTTCGAATATTTTGAATTGGGTGGAATTAGATTTTCAGGACAGAAATATAGATCATTATGTTCATCTTTCAATTCTTTGGGATACTCCAAATCAACTTCCAGAACATAGCCAGTTTTTGTTTTAGCACTCAAATTTACTATAAATAGCCGACAAATTTGTATGATATTCAGTCATTCACGGGGGTTCAAAGAATAAAGATCTAATTAGCTGCAGTCATCATATGACGTCATAACTCGAGATGATGAGTTATTTTCACAAGATTTAAAAATTGTAATACGCATTTAGTTAAAAGTTTCTAAAGCATAATCTGGGACTTTTCTGGGAGTTGTCAAATCCATAGTCGGACAAATAAAAAGTTTATTAAAAGTTACAAAGTTGTTTATTTTGTGTTTTTAAGTTAGAATAAATACTTAGGCATAAAAAGTGTAATTAAATAAATATTATATAGAGTCAGAATAAGACTTATATAATATACAGAGTTAGGATAAAAGTTTTGAAGTATTTTTATTACGTTTTACCAAAGCTGTTGTGAGTCAGACACATGGCCTTAAATTACGCAGCAGTCTTTGACCGTATGCAAGACGTGCTGCTACCGTCTTCGCCGAGCGGCTTCCTGGAGGCCTGGATCAATGATGCCATGGCCGCATACTCGCCCAATGGACAAACAGAACTCCAGGAAGTCAGCTATGACTTTTCCGTCAACGTTGCGGAGGTGGCGAAGGGCCCAGACCGAGATGCCAACTCTGTACTTGGTGTCCAGGACCTGTTAGGGTTCCCTAAACCTCCGTCCGACTGCCGGCCGAGTGGCAAAGAAGTGGCAAGCGACCCAAACCCCGTGGGTGACTCACCGAAGGCGTTAACAACTAAGCCTGAAGAAGAGGATCTCTGGTCGTGGTGTGAAGATGTACAGCCGTGGGGAATGCTGGGTGAAGAGGAAGAAAAACAAGTTTATATCGAACTAGTTGATCGTCAGCATATTAGAAACTGTGGTGCGCATGCGTCAGAGCTACCTGGGAACGTAGACGTATCGTTGCATTACATGGCGCCCGAGCGAAAGACCGTGAAAGGCAAGGAAGACTTAAAGCCCTTCGATGCGCCTAGGTCAAAGACCCAATTTAAGGATTTTAAAGAAGTTAAAGAAGTTTTGAAGGAATATGATGTGCCTGAAGTGGTGTCCCATCAAAAAGAAATAGATAGGGAAACCGTCTTGTGGCTACATGGCAAGTGGAAGGCTGAGGCCCCAGTAGATGGGCGATGGGTAACCGCACTCCTAGGGATCGTTGGAGCGCAAGCAATGGACCCGGCTGCCAGGGACCTACGTGAAAGTATCCGAAGAGGACTGAGGGACGGGCTGGTAGACCGCTTTGGAGTTGTGGGGCGTCAGGAGGACGACGGAGCAGTAGCGGTGTGGTGTCCGAGGAACCACAGAAGTAATATTCTCAACTTAGCACATGGAGTTCGCCACAACACTCGTGAAGGAATGAAAGATATTATCAAAAGATGGTTATGGTGGCCGATGATAGATAAGGATGTGGATACGCACTTCAGCCAATGTGTGTTATGTCAACACTTTAAGGAAGATACCCTGTGTCACGGAATGTTAAAACCGTGGGGTTCAGTTATGATTACAATTATTGAAGATTTACCTAGGACCAGACACAGTAGATTTACAACATTATACTGTGCTGTTGACGTTTACAGTGGATTTATTGAAGCCAGACCACATAGGAATATCCACCCAGCTTCCCTGATAGAATTCGTACAAGCCGAGGTGATTAGCAGATGGGGAACACTAAAGCGTAGCATAGAGCAGCGATGGAGCTACGGCCAGAGGGATGGCGATCACACCAGGACATCCTCGAAGACCAGAAGAAAAGTGTATATAGATAAGTTTAAATTGTAAATGTATATATTTTGTTGTTGTTGTTTATTCGACAACAGCCAATTAGATCTCTAAGGGGGGGGGGGGGGGGGGTGTTTTAGCACTCAAATTTACTATAAATAGCCGACAAATTTGTATGATATTCAGTCATTCACGTGGGGTTCAAAGAATAAAGATCTAATTAGCTGCAGTCATCATATGACGTCATAACTCGAGATGATGAGTTATTTTCACAAGATTTAAAAATTGTAATACGCATTTAGTTAAAAGTTCCTAAAGCATAATCTGGGACTTTTCTGGGAGTTGTCAAATCCATAGTCGGACAAATAAAAAGTTTATTAAAAGTTACAAAGTTGTTTATTTTGTGTTTTTAAGTTAGAATAAATACTTAGGCATAAAAAGTGTTATTAAATAAATATTATATAGAGTCAGAATAAGACTTATATAATATACAGAGTTAGGATAAAAGTTTTGAAGTATTTTTATTACGTTTTAACAAAGCTGTTGTGAGTCAGACACATGGCCTTAAATTACGCAGCAGTCTTTGACCGTATGCAAGACGTGCTGCTACCGTCTTCGCCGAGCGGCTTCCTGGAGGCCTGGATCAATGATGCCATGGCCGCATACTCACCCAATGGACAAACAGAACTCCAGGAAGTCAGCTATGACTTTTCCGTCAACGTTGCGGAGGTGGCGAAGGGCCCAGACCGAGATGCCAACTCTGTACTTGGTGTCCAGGACCTGTTAGGGTTCCCTAAACCTCCGTCCGACTGCCGGCCGAGTGGCAAAGAAGTGGCAAGCGACCCAAACCCCGTGGGTGACTCACCGAAGGCGTTAACAACTAAGCCTGAAGAAGAGGATCTCTGGTCGTGGTGTGAAGATGTACAGCCGTGGGGAATGCTGGGTGAAGAGGAAGAAAAACAAGTTTATATCGAACTAGCTGATCGTCAGCATATTAGAAACTGTGGTGCGCATGCGTCAGAGCTACCTGGGAACGTAGACGTATCGTAGCATTACATTTTAGCAGTGTCTGATATATTATTAATTACGTTTTTTATATTATCGATTTCTTCTTGCGACAACTAAACAAAATCTTTTTGAGGTAAGTATTGACTCATTGCATACCCGTATAAATCAGTAGCATCTAAATAAATGATATATTTTGTAGCTTCTAAAGAATTGAAATCAGTGAGGGACGGATTATTAGCAATTGATTTTCTCCCTGTGCAAGTACTGACACCCCCTCTTACACCTTTCTTAAAAAAGTGAACGATGTCAGGATCTGTAGGAGGCTCTAGTTCTACCTTTGTCAGCTGCAACATAACGTCCCAGCTTAATCCGGGTGCAGTATAGTAGTGTGCTTGATCAAGCCGGTACGTTTTCAAGCAAATGTTTCTATAATTTTCAAAAACATCGGCTAGTAATAATACATCAGATTTTAATTATATGTCTGAGTAATCCCTAAGTGTCTGACACTGAAATATATCCCACACTTCTTTAGCTCGTTGATACGCTTCACTTGAAATATGTTCACCCCTTAAGTCGTTATAAAATAATTCTGCAGCTGGTAGATTAGTTTCGTCAAATTTGGAAAATTCATCAATATATGAATAAGAAAATACACCCTTCTTTCTAATATTTTTAAATTCTAAGTCATCGGAATATTCTTTTTTAATTTTTAAACATTGAGAATCATCTAGAATACTTGCTAAATTGTCTAAAGATGATGGTAAAAATTGATGACAATAAATCTGAGTTTTATATATTTATTTCTAATATTCCCGTTTTTATATTTAATTGAATCTACTGGGAGGATTTTACTAAAAGAAATATATTTTTCCTTATTCATTGGAATAACTTCTAGTTGCTCATTATTTAAACATAGGGATTTTATAAACAGACGGCTATCATAATTTTTTAGATTGTGCATTACAACCGGGACAAATTGTGGAGTTTTAAAATTTAGATTACATATTGAGTGAGCTGCACCTCTAAATTTACCAGTGATATGACAATGATCTTTAACCTTATCTAAAATATTTTCAAAGTTTTTACATACAGGGTGTTTCATTATGGTCGAAGAGCGGCCATATTTCGGAAATTATTGGGCATAGAAATTCAGGAAAAAAAAATTTATAACTAAAGTGGCCATGGGAAAATCCTGGAAATAATTTTTAAGTTCCGCATTTTGCCGCAAGGGGGCGCAATTGAAAAGTAAATTTTTAAATTTTAGATATCTCCGAAAATTGCACGTTAAGGTATATTTTTGATAACGCCATTAAAAAGCTTGGACAATTTTGCATAATTTTGGTCCCATGCTTATTGGCGTACCGACTTTAGTAAGAGTGGGGGAAGCTGTTGAATGTGTAATCATTTAAATCGCTGTAACTTATAAACCACTTATCCGATTTTAGCAAACTAAAACTTGTTTGGAAGAGAAATGTAAGTACTTTTAACTATCGTCTTGAGTGGTCCATGATACTTCTCAATAAAAATACAAGAGGGTGCAATTTGCAATAATAACACATTTCTTAACTTTATTCATTTATTTCAAATCATACGGTATAATTATGATACCATAATCGAAAAGTAGATGAAATTTGCTACAAAAAATGTCAAAACCGCAGTTCGATATCTCGATCCGTTTCAGAGTTATTGCCAATAGAATAATTTTTAAAACTTTAAATGAAGAAGCGGTTGTTTTCATAGTTTTGTGATCAAGCATTCCATGACAAAAAATATTTTTAAACTTTATGGTTAGGTAGGTTTGTTTCTCATTATTCCAATGTCAAACTCCGTGCCTTCCTTCACACTTTATCTAGGCTTAGGACTAGTCCAAATCATGTAAAATACAAAATTTGGAGCGTGTTTCAAGGCCAACGGGCCATAAAACAGTATTGAAATAATTATCGGAAACTATTGAAGGAAACAATATTCATGGAAAGCTTCTTAGGAAAACAATTGAGAGGCTTTATAAATGTTCAAAATGACCTCCGTTGTGCAAAATACAACGATTAATTCTTTTTCTAGAACTAGAGACAGCTGTTTCAATTTCAGCTCGTGAAATCGAATTTAGTGCATTTTCAATTCGCTCAATCATGTTGTCTCGTGTGGTTGGTCGCGTTTTATATACAATGTCTTTTATTCGCCCCCACAAGTAAAAATCGAACACAGTTAAATCCGGGGATCTAGGTGGTCAAGCAAACAAACTACCCCTTCCAATCCAGCGATTTGGGTATCCAATATCTAAAAAATCACGGACCATATGCGAAAAGTGTGCCGGGCATCCATCATGTTGACACCACATGGATGTTCTTAGGCCAATAGGAACATCTTCTAAAAGGATAGGCAAGTCATTTTGTAAAAAGTTTAAATAAGATTCACCATTTAGATAATCATTAAAAATAAACGGTCCGATAATTCTGTGTCCTAATACTCCGCACCACACGTTAACACTCCATCTGTTTTGGTGATCCACTTCGCGCATCCAGTGAGGATTTGTCTGTGACCAATAGTGCATATTGTGTAAATTAACTTTGCCACAGCTACTGAAAGTGGCTTCATCAGTCCATAACACGTGGGAGAGGAATTGAGGATTCTCGTTACACATCTCTCTTAGCCAATAGCAATAGTCGAGCCGTCTGTCATAATCACTTTCTGATAGCGCCTGATGTAAAACTATATGATAGGGATGCAGCTTAAAATCCCTTAGAATTCGGAACACTGCAGTACAACTTATACCTAGGTCTAAAGAAATTGCTCTTATGCTTAAATGCGGATCGGCCTGTACGTACGCAAGAACGTTTGTAATGTTGACTTCATTTCTTACTGGACGTCTTCTAAAAGCAACTGAAATGCGTCGTACACTTCCCGTTTGCCTTACGCATATTGCCAGTCGCTGAAATACTGCTCTGCCATAGTGCCTTCGTTCAGGATATCTGAGAGCATATTCGCGTTCCGCTATAGGCGCATTTTGAAAACATTCAAAATATACGGCCAGCATATCGTAAGCTTCGGCATTGGTATAAGCCATTTTTGAAAGGTACGTATCACAATTTTCTATCAAGAAGTTTAAGATGAATTACGGATAAACTTTTGTCAACACCTTTCAAAATGAAACTAGTTGACAACTATTTGCATTATTTGTCTTATCGCCATGGAAACTTTCAGATTTTATTTCACAGCTATCTAGATTTGTTTTTTAAAACACATCATATTGTTAGAGTTACGCCTAAATGACACGTTTTCCATGATTGCCATTAATTCTAGAGTGGTTTCTGGGCCATTGGAATAATGAGATACAAACCTACCTAACCATAAAGTTTAAAAATATTTTTTGTCATGGAATGCTTGATCACAAAACTATGGAAACAACCGCTTCTTCATTTAAAGTTTTAAAAATTATTCTATTGGCAATAACTCTGAAACGGATGGAGATATCGAACTGCGGTTTTGACATTTTTTGTAGCAAATTTCATCTACTTTTCGATTATGGTATCATAATTATACCGTATGATTTGAAATAAATGAATAAAGTTAAGAAATGTGTTATTATTGCAAATTGCGCCCTTTTGTATTTTTATTGAGAAGTATCATGGACCACTCAAGGCGATAGTTAAAAGTACTTACATTTCTCTTCCAAACAAGTTTTAGTTTGCTAAAATCGGATAAGTGGTTTATAAGTTACAGCGATTTAAATGGTTACACATTCAACAGCTTCCCCCACTCTTACTAAAGTCGGTACGCCAATAAGCATGGGACCAAAATTATGCAAAATTGACCAAGCTTTTTATTGGTGTTATCAAAAATATACCTTAACGTGCAATTTTCGGAGATATCTAAAATTTAAAAATTTACTTTTCAATTGCGCAAAATGCGGAACTTAAAAATTATTTCCAGGATTTTCTCATGGCCACTTTAGTCATTAATTTTTTTTTCCTGAATTTCTATGCCCAATAGTTTCCGAGATATGGCCGCTCTTCGACCTTAATGAAACACCCTGTATGTGGCAATGAGAAGAATTGTCAAAATTGTCCCTCTCAATATCAGTTAATCTTTTCATATGTGTACTCTTTTTTAAGTAAGTTGTATATAAAGTTCTAATATCCATTTCTAAATCTCTAACAAATTTTTCAGTGCAATCTGCTTCTCGATATAAATGAAATTTTGAAACACTGTCATCGAACGAGCATTTAATATAATTTATTTCATCCTGTCCAGTAAATCTACTTACCCTGTACTCATATGCGGCCGGTAAATGGAACATTACAGTATCAGATACTGTAATGTGTTGCCTAGCAACCATGCTTTGTTTTTGGAAACTACGACTTTTTACTTTCGATTTTTGACAAGTTGTCACTTAAAATTATAAGAAATAAAATATTTAAATACACATATTTAGCAATTATTTAATACATCAAAAACACTTTTTTAAATGAAATAAATCAATTATTATTTATTACCACAATTTTCAAATGCTCTTCAAATTCTTTGAGAAATTCTTCTCTTCTTAATGGTGAATATCTTGGATGGAATTCATTGTCTAGCAAATGCAAATGTTTCATATAATATATATAATATTTTGAAACTATTTGATTTTTCCTCTTGTTAGGAAGGAACCGAAATTTAATAGAAAGGTCCAAAAGAGCCTCCTGAATTTTTCGAAACAACATTTTATCATCCGCGTCTAAAGTGCAATTACGAAGTAAATCAACTAAGTAGGTTAACTGACGATGACAATTACTAATATCTTTAAACTCTGTACAAAATGTACAAGCAGAGTACACTATTTTTGCCATATTCATCAGCACTAAGAATATGATAACTATATAGGTTTTTTAAGGGTTATAATAAAAGTAGGTAACTGTCATAATTCAAAGAAAATAAAAAGTCATGGCCTACTATAAAAATGCGTTCCGCCACCCGACAAGTATTTATTAGAGAATCGTTCACTGCTATATATAGGTAGGTAGCATGTAGCATAAATTATACTCTTTAACCAACTTTAGTAAATGAAAAATGTTATGTAACTATAATATAGGCATTTAATTACATTGTTTTAAAGGTTTTGCTTAACTAAAATTAGTAATTTTTATTTTATATGGTCTATATTTAGTGATACCAATTAAAACTGTTTGGGTGCTTCTACTTGTAATAGTATTTTTTTCTACCAACTTTAGTAATTGTAAAATATTACACAACCATAGAATATATTCCCTGTTACAATTCTTTAAATATTTTATTTAACTAAAATTGGTAGATTTTATTTAAAATTATACCCGAAACCTCCATAATTGCCCACACGAATATTATGACTTTATCTATTTGACAGTGACAAGCAAACAAAATTTATAATTAACTATGGAAACCAATGGCTCAATTGCATTTAGGGTAGGTAGCATGATATAATATTGCGAAGTATTTTTTAAAATTTTAATATACCTATTTATTTTTTTGAAAAGGGATATAATGACAGGATGAAATAAAATACCATACGATACACGTCCGTTAGGTGTTATTACAGCACTCGTTTATATTCCAGACTCGGCTCCTACGTCGCCTCGTCCGTAAAACAACTCGTACTGTAATAAGTCACCTACCGGACTTGTAACGTAAAATACTAAAGCGAATGAGTGTGGAATATGCTCAAATTTTTTTATGGTGTGAGATATTGAAATATTGTCCGTATTATCATTCTGTACTGGTTTTATCTATATTTATCTTCACTGACATTCTGGTTAGATTTCATCTTCGATTCATTGATAATCTAGCACTTATTTTTAATAAACGCGCAAGATCTTTTTCTTCTTTCTTATTTATCCTCTCGGTCTGTTGTTGATCTCGTTTTGATTTTATGGTTTTAATAAATGGAATGTCAGATATTGAATGAAATAAATACGGGCATAAGAAGATTAATAATGAAGACATCAATATTCCTATAATAACTGATATTATTATAGGAAGTAAGATTGACCTGCAGCGAGGAATTAATTCATTATATAAACACAAGTCGCATTCATCACATTGTGGTTGTCTGCTGATTAAGGTGCCAATACATTCATCTCCACAATGATACATTATTATACCAAACCAGCGTCCTGGAATATTAGAAGAATTATGAGATTGAGTTATATGATTGAGAGAAAAATTACATTGAGTAGGAGGATATACATGAATATTACCAAGTGATATTGACACAGCCGGACATGTCATGATTGCCATAATTATCTCATAATTTTAAAGCACATTCAAAATCAGCATAAACAATAAATGATACTATCATTTGTTTTTGAACATTCTCAAATTTTAACATATTTTCGGGTACTAAATTATCAAATTTATCGATTATAAGCTGTTTTGAGGGAAGGTCATTTCTAACAAAATTACAGTCATTTTGCATGTGTTGCTTAAGTATATTAGAAGTGGTAAAACATTGTAAACAGCCATCACAAAAATGTTTTTTATGCTCATGAATATTAATTTAATTTGTAACCAAGCGTGAAAGGCCACTTATGAAGCAGTAATGTCTATAATGTATGTAAACGTTATGTCTAACTTTGCAAAAATGTAATAGACCAATAACCTCATAGATATTTTTGCCATTTTTATATACAAGTTCTAAATCATAAAAAATTAATTGACACATTATTTAACTGTTCAAATTTTGCAATATCTTTTAAAGAAACTGGTAACTGTATACCTTCAAAGTTGAGTATCTGCTTAAAATCTGGATATGATGTGGGAATTCGGGCATTTTTACGCTGAATTTCTCGTGGTAGAGATATGTACGGTGAACTTCTCATGGGGTTGTACTTGTTAATATTGGCTTCGAGGTGAAGAATACGCTCCAGAATCCATCCTAAAATAGATAAAAAAATTAATTTTTTGAAATTTTTGTAAACGTTTCTAGATTTATGTTAAGTTAAAACTGTATAACTGCTCACCTGAATCACGTTCTGCAAACTCATGAAGCTTGTCATGTATTATTCTTAGCAATTTTTCATAAAATGAAATAAGATTTGTCGATTCAGTAACCACTTCGAAAGGTGTATTGTGGGATTGAATTTCAGATGTTCCAGACGTTGGCAAGTAGTATAATCCAAACAACATCATATTAATTTTAATAGCCTTGTGCATTTTTAATTCATGTTGAATAACTTTGATTACTTTATCCTTTATATCTTCTTGAAATTGTTGTAAATTAACAAAGTGATTTGCAGATGATATTTTATATGATATAATTCTCTTTTTAAATGCGGTATTCAGCACTTCTATTCCAGTTCCTTGAAATTTAAATACTTGTAATTTGTGGTTATTTGACTTGAAATGAGAACTCCAACACGTATTAGCGACTTTAACGTCACAGTCCTGACAGTGTCTAAGAACTTCTTCCTCGAGAAATTTTTTAGCAACTAAAAATAAAAAATATTATTAGAAAAGAGAATGAATTTAAAAGTTTAAAAACTCAGCATCAATAATATAATCGTCAGGATTTGGCACATATTTGTTTGCTAAGCATTTTTCTTTAATGTGTCGCACCACACCTCGTTTTTGCTTGAACTCGCATAAACACAGTGTGCATTAGAAGGTCATTATTATACTGGGGAAACAGATTCTTGACTTTGGTTTAAACAGTGGAAGGTAGTCAATATCTCCACCGGGATTGGTTGAGAAAGTACTGAGGGAGTGGGAGGGAGGGGAAGGGGGGGGGGGGGGCTGACGCGTTTTATGAATCTATAGAGCCAAAGCATGGATTATTAAAAAAAATGTCTGCAATTTTTTTTAAAGATCGCCCTGCCTTCTTACTACAGTAGTAAGTTGTTATATTTTTTACAACATCCCCTAAAACTGAGTAGTTACAGAATAATAATTTCATTCTCCCGGAACCACGTTGCAAATCCCTGTTAGTAAGAGTTTTTTTAGGTTTTGCAGCAAGAAATTTATCAAGTTCGCTCTTGTGTGAAAGTGTGCCCGCTTTGTGAAATTTTCCGATACGAGTTATAGGTGGAGATGTAACAACGCGCTGAGGTCCTTTAAATTGAAAAAATGAATCTAACTCGTGATTTTCGATATTCGCGGGTTGAAATGTATGTGGAGCGCTTTATTTAAGAACATCGACAGCCTGGTTGGGTACACACTCTGCTGTTAAATCAATAAACTCATAACACCCAACATTTTTTGGCACATTCAATGTATTAAAATTAGTTTATTTAAAGCTCTCTCCTAAACAGTTCATTGATTTTGTTACAGACTTTAATTTCCCCTGACGGTTGAAATTGTGTCGAAGGAGTTCTTTTAACAAAGTCAACGGATTGCTTAGGAGAGCATACCATAGCATTTTTTAAATCAGCAATCTCGTAGGCGTCAATTTCCCCGCAAAACTCGTCTAGAGTATTATTATCTACTTGCATGACACGCCTATTAAAGTAACTTAGGTGTCTGCACGTTAACGCGGATGGTTTGTCGCTGTTCAGGCACCTCAAGTTTGCAGTTAGGTTCAGTCAAATCAATATCAGCATAATTTATTGCTGAATTTAAATTTTGTTCTACGTCTTCACCGAATATGACGTTAGCGCGATCATATAAATTATTAAAAATATTTTGAGTGTTTTCGTCAGTTTTAGAATTTTGCTACAAAGGTGTAGATTCACAATTAGATTCTAATTCACCGATATCCGCACATTCTAAACCCGGAATGGTATTAAAATGATTTTTGTCATTAAAGTATTTGAGGACTACATTATCAGCAATATTCATTTGAATATCGCTGCTAATAAAGTCGTCAATTTCACTTAGAAATGAAAAATCATCATTTATAAGAGAATTCTCATGTCTAAAATGCACCTCATGTTGTTGCGGAGTCATTTCACAAAGCTGGCAATTTATTAAGTCATGAACACTGCAAGCATCTTGTAAATCAAAGGCAGTTAAATTAATTACTGAATCCATACCTTACAAAATATAATCACAAATCACAGCCACTTAAGCACAAGACAAAGGATTAGAATAGCAGGGAAAATAAATGCACACAATGCGGGAAGTCGCGAACGTAAAATGGCAACTCGACCAAGAACACGCAGTGCAGTTTGCAGTCAGAACAATAACTAAACTTGACTTGGTAGACTAGAGTGGGAGACAGTGGAAAGAATCGCCGAAGATAATCTGGTTTTGTAATTCGCATGGCGGGATACGCAAGGTACCGGTCAACCTTGGCCGAGCTGAAAGGCAATAACCTTAGTTGGTGTTTTTTTGTTTTATTTGGTTTTTTTGCTTTTTTTGTTCTTTTTGTTTTTTTGCTCCTTTAAAAAAAAATTTATTTTTTTGCTTGTTTTTTTCTATTTGGTTGTTTTTTTCTATTTGGTTTTTTTCATAAAAATTTTTCATGTACCAGGCGGGAATCGAACCCGGGACCTGTCGATTGCCAGGCGAGGTCTCTTACCTTAGGATCACAGCGTCTAGCATAACAAATCTGCCGTGAGCTGGTTCACGTCAATGCCCGCATAGCATCAGGCGCAACGGGGCGTGGCTGAGACGTTTTTCATCTCCTCTTTGTTCGATACTTCGTGTTCTCCTGGCGGTACTCTCACGACGTCAATTCGAGCGAAGAAAGTGTGCAATTATTCGGGACGCTGTTGATCTCTGTTATCGGCTTTTTAAGTCCAATATTTAACAATTATTTTTCGCAGAATATAGCCTGGTTTAACTCGCCACGCCAACGGCGCTTTAGGAAAACCTTTTGAAGGTGGATACTTCTTGGTTTTTCGTGTTTGTTGGGTTTAAGGGCGGCGCTTACATATCTTTACTTAACCGTTGCACTCCTAAGAATTTCAGTACTTCAACGCGTTTCAAACTATCTAGAATAGTAAATGTAATATAATAGTAAAAGAAGTATAATTAATGGCTAGCTTAAGCAGTGAAGAAGTGTCAAAAATGACGTGGTGGCAATTTACACAGTTCTGTGAAGAGAACTGTGTTGACTTAAAAAAGAGTTTGGAGCTGTGGACGTTTGAGGCATCAACGAGACCAAATTTATCCACACCCTGTAATACTGCTGAGGGAACTCCCATTGGCGACTCATTTCAATATCGTTGTAATGTGAATAATGACCTGTTAGTGATGAACTATTCTAATAATGATTTAAAGAAATAGTCCATTCTCGAAGTGGAGTTGAAATATAGGGAAAGGGGAAAAAAAGTCAAAAAGTCTTTCTCCACTAAAGGCTAAGAACACATTTATTCAGGAATGTTACAAAAGTTGCTTAAGTCTAGAGTAGATATAAATATAATGCAATCGACTTAAGATAAAGGTAAAGGTGATGGTGAGTGTAACAATTACAATGAATAAACTTTTCGAGTTAAAGTCCCCGTGACTAATAATAAAAAATATAAAAATATAAATAAAATATACAAGATGTCTTAGGTATATAGGTGTATATAAGAAGCAGTCAGCAGTCAGGATGGGTTGGCCAATAAACGGGAAGGTTGGTGATGTGCAGTCATCGTCGGTTCCAAACTCCTACACAGAAGCTTTTGTGGATTTGTGTGCCTCTGCGTAGGACGCCAGAGATAAGAGCAGCGGATAGGGATTTTGGTAGACCTAGACGTTGCAGGATGGCATCGTTCGACGCACACCATGTGCCTCTTGCGCCGATAATCAATCCAGAGATGAAGAGTGGGTCATCTGGATGATTTCTTCTCATGGCCTCCAAGAATGGCGGGTCGGAGAATATTGCCACTTTGTTGTCTGCATGGTCTTGCAGCGGGCGTGGAGTTTCCCAGCAGATGCTGACGTCGATGACATACGTCTGGTCCTGACCTCTGACGATAAGGTCAGGTTTATGAAGTCTGCCGTCGGTGCCACGGATGGAGGGCTCAATTTGGACTTGGAGCCCTTTGTCAATACATGATTTGGCAAACACCTTGACAGCGTGGTCGTGCCGACGGATCCTTTCGTGATGTGTAAAGGGGCATCGCTGGAGGACGTGTGATACAGTTTCCACGCGGCTGCAGCCAGCTCGGCAGTGTCTGGTGGCCATGGGAAGTCGGACGTTGTGCAGGCCTCCGGTGGTAGGAAGGGTATTTGTCCGGAGCTGCATAGCCAAAACATAGTCCCTGCCTGTCCATGAGGGAGGGGGGTCGGTAATCCATTTGTGGGAGCCCTGATTGCTAGAGTGGTCTGGTAGGCCGGCGCCACTGAAGCAGTTCTGGAGTTTGGTGCGCCAGAAAGTTGGTTGCTCGTTCTGCCGCCCAAAGGTGGTAAGGGCGTGCTGAAGACGAGCGCGCAGCCGTGTGATGTAAGGGGCTCTCAGTAGATTGATGAGTTGTTGGTCTCCCTTGATAGTTAGGCGTTCCAGGCGTCCAAGAAGTATGTCAGGAATTCTGGCGGTGAGGCAAAACAGTCCAAGTTCGCCAGACTTCTTTTGGGCATACAAGAGGGCGTTGGGCGTCTGTGATGGAAGGTGAAGGAACGCCTTTACGGTCCGTCTGATTGCCTTATCAGCCTGCTGGAGGAGTTGTTGAGTTGTTTTGGGGTTTTGCAGGCTGAAGAGGAATTTGGGAATAATGTAGACCTGGAGCAGGAAGAGTTTCTGGTGAGGCTTTAGGGGGGCCTTCTGGAGATTCCTAAGGGCTACTTTGAAGGAGTCGATGGTCGGTAGCTCAGTGCCTATAAATCTGATTTTATGTCCAAGATACTTGAACGAGGAGTCTGCATCGAGAGATGGAAGCTCGGCTTCTCGAATGGATAGTCGAGTTCGCGAAGACAGGTAGAGTTTCTTCTGCCTCGGAAGGAGCTTGACGACCAGGGAGGAGCATTTCTGGGGGTTTAACTCCATCTGGCGGGCCTCAAAGAAGCTGGTCGTGTGGTTGAGGAGGATCTGCAAGTCTCGGGAGGAGGGGGTGAGAAGTAGCAGATCATCCGCATAAGCCAGACTGTTGATGTTGGTGTCGTTGACTTTGAGGCCAGTGGGTATGTCGTCAAGCTTGCAGAGCAGCTCGTCCAAAACAAGGTTGAACAGTAAAGGAGAGAGGGGGTCACCCTGTTTCACACCTCTTCGAATATGGATGTCTGGTACCGAAGTTTTGCCTACATTGATGGTGGTGTGGCAACCGGTCAGACCGTCCATGATGAAGGTTCGAAGTTTGTGGGGGACCCCACAGCGTTGTAGAGCTCTCTCTATAGAGGAATGGGGCACTGTATCGAAGGCTTTCCTTAGGTCCAGAGAGGCGATAGAGTACGGCTTCGAGGATCCACGGCATTCCTTGACGGCGGTTTGGAGAATGATGGAGTTAGCCATGGTGCCGTCAAGTGAGATGAAGCCCCTTTGAGAGGGATGTAGCGGAAGGGCGCCCATCCTGGAGGCGAGGATACGGTGTAAAGTTCGCACTAGGATGTTAGCTACAGTGATGGGACGCCAGGAAGAAACAGCATAAGGGTTGGCATCACCTTTTGGTATAAGGGTGGTGCGGCACGCCTTGAGAGAAGTGGGGGTGCGACCAGTTAGCAGCATCGAGTTGTAAAGGACGGCGACGTGCTCCACTGGTAGCCGGCGTAAGTCTGCTGCATTCATCCCATCAGGTCCAGCGGCATTTGAGGCTTTAGGGTCTTTGACAGCCGACCTAAGTTGTTGGATGGTGACTGGTTGGTACAGACCGAAGGTGGGAGGTTTGGCGTCGGTGATCTCCGCTTGGTCCAAATTGGGTTGGGCGGAGAACACAGCCTCATAGTGCTCGCGGACGGCAGCCGCTTCTGGGACTTCATTGAGAACTCCAGGCTCGAGACCTTGAGTGATAAGACCAGCTAGCGACGCTCTGTCTTTGGAGTATAGTTCTTGGAACCTTTTGTACCTATAGGCACGCTGCTCCCTTGTAGAAAGGACCCGGTTGTTGATGGTGGGTACCGGGTTTTGTTGCAGCCGGCGCTGTGCCTTAGATGTCCAGATGAGGTCTAGCATCTGGTTAAGTGTTGGAAGAGCGTCGTCAGGAGTGGCAATAAGCTGGTGGGTGAGTTCCTTCAGTTAATCGCTGACCCTGGGGTTGGTTAGGAGCTCTAGAAGATAAGCCCTGATAGGGTCAGGATCTGGCGCTGGAGCTGGATCGGGCGCTTGAACTGGGTCAGGAGCCGGAGTGTTGTTGCCGGGATCGTCATCGTTATCCTCTGAAGAAGTGGAGAAGAGTGATGAGGATTGAGAAGAGGGGGTTGGTGGAGATGGGGGGGGGGGGTGGTCGCCGTTGCAATCGTCGCTCGGGTAGGTCCTCTAGTCCAATATGTGGCTGGATGTCAGGTGGACTCCTAGGGGTGCTTGCTCGCGATGATGCTTCGGCTGAAAAGAAGAGGATGATGAAGAGCATGGGGGGGGTCGCCATTGTAGTCCTTGCTGAAGTTGGCCTTCTGGTGTGGTAGAAGGTTGGATTCTAGGTGGGCTCCTAGGATGGCTTGCCCGTGGAGAAGCTTCGGCCGAAGAAGTAGAGGTTGGTGGAGAGCGTGGGGGGGGGGTCGCTATTGCAGTCTACGCTGAGGCAGGTCCTCCGGTGCGGTATAAGGCAGGGTGCTAGGTGGACTTCTGAGATGGCTGGCCCTCGGAGATGCTTCGGCCGGAGAAGTGGAGGTAGGTGGGGAGTGTGGAGGGGGTCGCCATTCTAGACGAAGGTCGAGTGGGTCTTCCAGTACAGTAGGTGGCTGGAGGCCAGGTGGACTTCTAGGCTGGCTTGCCCGTGAAGAAGCTTCGGCCGAAGAAGTAGAGGTTGGTGGTGAGCGTGGATGGGGGCGCCATTGCAGTCGTAGGTCCAATGGGTCTTCCAGTGCAATAGGTGGCTGGAGGCCAGGTGGACTTCTAGGATGGTTTGCCCGTGGCGATGCTTCGGCTGAAGAGGAAGATGTTGATGGAGGACGAGGGGGGCGTCGCCATTGCAGTCTCCGCTGAGGCAGGTCCTCCTGCGTGATAGATGGTAGTGTGCCAGGTGGACTCCTAGGATGGCTAGCCCTTGGTGGTGCTTCGGTCGAAGAAGTAGAGGTTGATGGAGAGCGTGCAGGGGGACGCCATCGCAGCACTCGTTGAGGAAGGTCCTCTGGTGTGACAGATGGTTGGATGCTGGGTGGACTCCTAGGGGCGCTTGCACGCGGCGATGTTTTGGCTGAGGAGGAAGAAGGTGGTGGGGATTGGTGGGGGGGTCGCCATTTAACTAGTAGAGGTAGGACCTCTGATGCGAGAAATGGCAGGATGCCAGATGGATAGCCAGAGGGTTCTGCTCGCGGTGATGCTTCAGCAGCTGAAGAGGGATGGGGTGGAGGTGGCGGTCGGTCCTCGGGGGCGATTGGAGGCCGGATATATGATGGGCTCCTGGAGGGGCCTGCCAGTGGTGGTGCCTCATCTACTGCCGGGGTAGGGGGCGGAAGTCGAGGTCCTATGGCATGCGCTTTGATGGCGGGTGCTCTTTGTAAAGGAAGTGCTGCCGCTCGGGGGGAAGGTTGGCGGCGTTGTTGACGCTCGATTTCAGATCGTGTATCGAGATAACGTCTGAGCTTGCGCAAGTTCCTTATCTTATCTACAGTGCAGCTGAATGCCTCGGAAAGGTGGATGTTTATTGGGGAGCTGCCTTGGTAGAGAACCTCGTGTCTTGCAATCTCAGCTTCTTCAGCTCGGCTGAAGGGCTGATTGCGTCTGTTGTCTTGAGCTTCCGCCTCCTAGTGGTATTCATTGGGGTGTGCCTTCCTTCTGTGTTGCTGAACGCCGGCGTGTGTGGGGAATGGCCGGTTGCAGACATCATAGGGGAAGGGGGGACCCTCTGCATTCCTGCGGCAGTAGGAGCGCCTGTGCTGCTGCAAGCTGTTTGGGTTGGGGAATGGCTTTTGGCAGTCAGGGCAAGGACGAGGCTGGTCAAAGTCCACTCCAGGGTTGGCAAGGTGATGTCGGAGATGAAGGCCAAGTCCACTTCGTGTGCTGAAGGACCTCTCACAGTGTGGACATTGAAAGGTCACCTCGTTGTTGGGTGGAGGTAAGGGGGAAGACATCTTGTGATGGGTGGTCGGTTGGCGGGTTTTCGGAATTTTCGAAGACCTGTTAAGGGAATAAATAAAATTTATTTATTTCATGGGGAGAGCCAACAAGGCAAAATAAAAACCGCTAACGGTGTGGGCCTCTGCTTCGTATGGTAGCCGGAGACAGGGCGGCGGGGGGCTTACGGTCGCTTGGTTGTGATGTAGCAGTCCGGGAAATTCTGAGTGGGGTCGAATGTAGTTCTTTGTGCTTTGACAAGGTCCCTGTAGGTTGTCTCGATGTCGAATTGGAATTTCCGCCGCTGGCAGGCCGCCGTGACGAGTGGAAGAAGATGGTCCGGATCTGTCGGGATGCCAGCACTGGATAGGGTCATACAGTCCACGAGGTCAGGAGTGGGAAGTAGTAGAGTTGAGCCTCGGGGATCCAAGACCGTGACCAGGTGGCGAAGAGCAGCAAGAAGGTGGTGATGTTCCTCCATTCTCGTGAGTCGATATCTGTCTTCCAGCTCGTCATATATGGTCTGGTTGGCGGCGGGTGGTGATGCTGTACTTGGAGGCGTCTGGTCTGGGGACCGATTTAGGGGGTGGACGGAATTGCTTCTGCCCTCCAAATCCGGATCGGCCCCGAAGATACAGAAGAGGGTTAGTTGGAATATTGAATGGAAGAGGCGCCTTGATCTTGCTTTAATCCTAAGATTTGGCCAGTTCCTTGACGCCGGAGTAGAGTAGAGCCCTAGGTCGTCGAAGGACTGCGGAGAATGTGGGTCCCTGCGACCGGTTACCGGATCTTGGGGAACCACAGACGGATTGGAAGGTGTGGTGCGTCTCTGCCATTGAGCTGCCCTCTTTGCGTCCCTGACAAGCTTTGATGGTGGTTTCTTCCTTGACTTTGGCCCCGGGGTAGCTTCTAAGGGCGGATTTTGGTTGCCCGGAAATGTGTTCTTAGCGGACTCTCTCCGTTGAAGAAGCGCCGGGGGTTGATTCATGTTAGAGGGTGAAACAAGCGACGGTTGAGAGACTTGGTGTTAATTGAAAAGTAGGTTATCACCCAGAAAAGCTAGCGACTTGAATTTGAGGTGGTATATTTAGATTATTGATGGCGTGACCTGTATATCTATTGATTTTGATTAGGGGTAGTATATTTGAGATATTTGAGAAATAGACAGTTGAGGAGATAACAGTTAAATTACAATAATAACGAGAACGGTCAGAGATATAGTAACATCCAGTATTGGCTAACGGTTAATAATAGATAGTATTGCTTTAAGTTAATTAATTGATTAAGAAATCGGTATTTAAAGTTCAAAGGTAATCAGAGGTGTTACACTCTGTATAAGCTACAAGTATAGTTGGCAAACCCAGTCTAGCACAAAATTTGAGATAGATATGGCTAGTTTAAAATTATGCCGTGGTTAAGCACTTGGTATTGAGTTTCGGTAGTAATCTAAAACGGCCCAGGATCGAGACAATATAGCACCCTGTGTAATAAAGATTAAAATTAAAGATAGTTTATTTTGAGATTAAATTGTTATAGAAGAAAAAGCAGTAGGATTAATTATATTTTGATTATTAGAAATCGTATATGGTGGATAGGAGTGCTATAACACCCAGTATAGTTTAGGTTTTTTACAAAAAAAGTAGTTTACTTTAGAATTAAAAAATTATTTTATTAAATTTTTATTATTCATTAAAAGAAAAAAAGGGAAACAGTAGGATTAAATTTTTTTGATTAATCGAAAAGTTTGTTTATATTCCTTTATTGTAATTAAAAATAATGCGGAAGAATTGTTCCACCCTGTATAGCAAATAATGGTAATTTAAGACCACTTTTTTATGGACTGAAATGTTTTATTTTTGGAGAACACAATTATTTGATGACTACTGAAGTTAGAACATGGTTGCCAGGAATGCTGTAACACCCAGTATAGTTTGGGATTTCTACAAGAAAGTAGTTTATTTTAAGATTGAATGTTGATTCTAGGAGTACAGAATTATTTGGCAGTTACTGAAGCGAGAATATTGTGACCAGGAATGCTATAGCGCCCAGTATAGTTTAGGATTTCTACAGAAAAGTAGTTTATTTTAGGGTTGAATTGTTATATAAGAAAAGAGAAACGTTAGGATTAATTATTTTTGATTATTCGAAAAATAAGAAAAGGCCAGAGAAGGTCTTACACCCAGTATAGGTTGTAGATGTTATTTGAATCAGTAAGATTAATAATTTGAAATGGTAGTCGAAAAGATTGTTTATATTCCTTTATTGTAATTAAATATATTGCGGAAGAATTGTTCCACCCTGTATAGCAAATAATGGTAATTTAAGATAACTCTTTTATGGATTGAAATGATTTGTTTTTGGAGAAAAGAATTATTTGATAATTACTGAAGTTGGAGCATGAGTGCTAGAAATGCTGCAACACCCAGTATAGTTTTGGATTTCTACAAGAAAGTAGTTTATTTTAAGATTGATTGTTATAAAAAAAGTAGTGGGATTAATTATTTTTTTGATTGTTAGAAGATTAAGAAAAGGCCAGAAAAAGTGTTACACCCAGTGTGGGTTTTAAATATTATTTGAAACAGTAAGATCAATTATTTGAATTAGTAGTCAGAAAGTTTATTTATATTATTTTACTGTAATTATATATATTGTAGAGGAATTGTTCCACCCTGTATAGTAAATAGAGATACTAATACACCCAGTATAGTTTAGGATTTAAGTCTGGTGCGGTTTATTTAAGTTTATTTAGTAATCAAAAGTTGGTATTGAGTTTGAATTTAAAGAGTAATATAGAAAGAGAAGGGCCGCAGGTGGTGAAACACCCAGGATAGACCAGGAGTATAGTAGCACTCTGTATAGTCAGAGGAAGAAAAGGGATAAAAATTAAATTGAATAAATAAAATAAAAAAAAGAGAATTGATTGACCGGTAATATACGGGTAATATTGAAGTTAAAATAAAAAATAAGAAAATGGCCAGAATCGGTATTACACCCAGTATAGCAAACTATTTTAATTTAAATACCTTATTTAAGTTTTTAAGTAATTAACTTTGAACTTGTATCACGAACGAAATCAATTAAGTGATTAAGGTGAGGTTCAACGACAATAAAACAAAACTAGGACAGCTTATTTAGCTTGTTTATATTAACAGGTAATTAAGGAATTAAGGTCAAGATGTTTATATGCAATAGTTTAGAAATTAAATAGTTAACTAGGACAGGCGACCTCGATATTGAAATGAAATAATTTTGTGTATACAGGGCGATTTTTAATTTTCCCTGACAAAATTAAAAGAAAAATAATAGATTCACAAGGGGATGAACAGGGCTGAAGGGGAAAAGAGTAGCACTGAACATTTTAGCGTGTGATTGAGGCGCTGTCGATTGCTTTATAGTGAAGTAGCCGAATTATAAGGCTGAGCCGAACGGGGTGTGGCGAGAAAGGCCCTATTAAGCAGGCAACCGTAAGGCAGATAGGGGGGTTCAATGCTAGTTAGTCCATGAGGTAGATTATTATCGTTGATAGAAATATGTTTTATTACTTTTAGGTAGGCGGACAAGGCGTTAGTATTTGTTGGGGGTGATACAGAGGGTTGTTTTGCTATTGTTTTTTTTTTAAATGAGCCGAAAAGGCGTTAGTATTTATTGGGGGTGATACAGAGGTTTTGTTAAATTACGGCAATAGGGCTTAGGAGTTGAACGATTAACTAGAACAGGCGACCTCGATATAGAAGGTATTAATTTTGTATATACAGGGTGAGTTTTAATTAACCCTAACAAAATTAAGAGAAATAATAGATTCGCAAGGGGATGAGCAGTGCTGAAAGGGGGAAATAGCACTGAACATTGTGGCGTAAGAAGGAGGCGCTGTTGATTGCTTTATAAGGGAGTGGCGGGATTTTGCAGCTAAGCCAAACGGGGTTGGGGCGGAAAGGCCCTATTTAGTAGGCAACCGTAAGGCGAGGAAAGGGTGCAATGCTAGTTAGTCGAAGTATTAGGCTATTAGCGTTGGTAAAAGTATGTTTGCTATTTCCTAGGTAAGCCGAAATGGCATTAGTATTTATCGAGGGTGAAACTGGGGGCTGTTAAATTGCGGCGCTAGAGATTATGAGTGGAACAAATAACTTGGACAGACGGCCTCGATATTGAGGTGGATAATTTTGTATATACAGGGCGAATTATAATTGTCCCTAACAAAATTAAGAAGAAGGGATAGATTCACAGGGGGATGGACAGTGCAGAAGGGAAAAATTTGCACTGAACATTGCTGTGTGCGATAGAGGCGCTGTCAAATGCCGTTTGCAGTGAGAAGCAAGATGTTAGAGCGTAGCCTAATGGGGTTGGGGCGGAAGGCCTTATTTAACGGGCAACCATAGGGTTAGAAGGGGGTGCAAATGCAAGTTGGTCCGTTATTATTGTTACAGGACTGGAAAAGGTGGGTTTTAAATTGATTAATTTATATTAAAGAGAAAGAAAAAAAAAGATAGAAAAAGGCGTTAGCGATTATAGGGGCGGTTGTAGTGGCCGTATTATTTAATGTATGGGGGTTGATATAGAGCTCTAAAAATAGTTGCTATAAAGGTCAAAGATAAACGAACAGAGAGTACCAAAAAACAAGAGAAATGGCTTAAATAGGTCATAATTCGGTTATTTTGTGATAGAAAGACTGGGCGTTAGTGTTTCTAGGGGTGGTATAGGGGCTGCAGTGTTGCAGCGCTAGAGTAGGGTTGTTTTGAGAATGTTGAGATTAAATATACAGGGAATATTTAAAGAAGAAAATTCGAAATATTAAGCGAAAGCTGAATAAATTGATTTATTGAAGCAAGAAAAAAAGGGCGTTAGTATTTGTATTGATATTATTTGGGGCGGCCTTAGTCACGGCAACATAATTACTGATAAAAAACTTTAAAATAAGAGAGAAATATGGGTAAAATCGGTATTTTAAATTTAGAAAAGCAAACAAATAGCAATAAATTGATTATTTTAGGGTAAACTTTATTTATTATACCAAGAAAAAGTGGGTATTAGCATTTATAGTAGTGTTACTAGGGGTTGTATTAGTTGCAGCAGTAAAATTATTGATAAAAAAGTTAAAAATATGAGAGAGATATGTGTAAAAACGGGGTTTTAAATGCAGAAAAACAAGTAAATTCCAATAAATTGGTAATTTTAGGGTGAGGTTTATTTATTATACCAGGAAAAAAATGGGCGTTAGCATTTATAGTGATGTTATTAGGGGTTGTATTAGTTGCAGCAACATAATTATTATTAAAAAAAAATTAAAAATAAAAAGAAATATGGGTAAAATCGTAGATTTAGATTCAGAAAAGTAAATAATTGGCTATAAATATATTATTTTAGGGTAAAATTTATTTATTGTAGCAAGAAAAAATGGGCACTAGTGTTTGTAGTAGTGTTACTAGGGGTTGCATTAGTTGCCGCAACAAAATTGTTGATAGAAAAGTTAAAAATAAGAAAGAAATAGGGGTAAAATTGTGGATTTAAATTCAGAAAAGCAAATAAGTGGTGTAAATTGATTATTTGAGGGTGAAATTACTAGGAAAGAGATGGGCGTTAGTATTTATAGTAGTGATACTCGGGGTTGCATTATTTGCAGCAATAAATTATTGATAAAAAGATTAAAAATATGAAAGAAATATGGGTAGAATCGAGGTTTTAATTTCAGAAAAGCAAATGAGTGGCTGTAGATTGATTATTTTAGGGTGAGATTACCAAGAGAAAATGGGCGTTAGCATTTATAGTAGTGTTATTAGGGGTTCAATTAGTTGCAGTAATAAAATTATTGATAAAAAAAAAGTTAAAATTAGAAAGAAATATGGTTAAAATCGTGGTTTTAAATTCAGAAAAACAAATAAGTGGCTGCAAATTGACTATTTTAGGGTGAAGATACCAAGAGAAAAAGGGCATTAGAGTTTATGGTAGTGTTATTAGGGGTTGTATTAGTTGCAGCAATAAAATTATTTATGAAAAAAAGTTAAAAATAAGAGAGAAATATGGTTAAAATCGTGGTTTTAAATTCAGAAAAACAAATAAGCAGCTACAAATTGACTATTTTAGGGTGAAATTACCAAGAGAAAATGGGCATTAGAGTTTATAGTAGTATTATTAGGGGTTGCATTAGTTGCAGCAATAAAATTATTTATAAAAAAAATTAAAAATAAGAGAGAAATATAGGTAAAATCGTGGTTTAAACTCCAGAAAAGTAAATAAATAGCTATAAATTGATTGTTTTAGGGTGAAATTACCAGGAAAAAATGGGCGTTATTATTTATGGTGGTGTTACTAGGGGTTGCATGAGTTGCAGCTACAAGATTATTGATAAAAAAGTTAGAAATAAGAAAGTAATATCGGTAAAATCGTGGTTTTAAATTCGGAGAACACAGATAAATGGCTATAAATTGATTATTTTTATGTGAAATTTATTTATTATAGCCAGGAAAAAGGGCGTTAGCATTTATAGTGGTGTTACTAGGGGTTGCAATAATCGCAGCAGTAAAGAAAATGGGCACTAGCGATTATAAGGGGTTGTACAGATAACTGCAGATGAGGGAGATTGTTGCAGCAATAAAATTGAGTAAATAGGATGGATTAAAGCAGAATTGGCAGAACAAAAGTGGACTTACGTGAATTTGGCGGGTTGCGAGAAGGCAATCGTGGAAAAAAAACACCCTCGTCGCACATCCCTCGGCACCTACGACCATATCAGCAATGCATTTCGGATTTCACAAAACACATATAGATAAAACACTCGATAGAACAAGCGGTGTACTGGATGCCAGCACTGTACTTGGTGAATGCAGTGAGCGGCGGCAGCGGAGCGCGCAGCTGGGCCAACCGTTCGCCTCGCTGGTCGAGAAGAGAGTTAGTTAGTGGAGAAAGACTTTTTGACTTTTTTTCCCCTTTCCCTATATTCTAATAATGGTTTAATATCTGTGAAATATAGTGGTGCCTGGGTCCGCTTTAATAATAGGCCAAGTGTTAAGCGAGTGCAACCGTTTCGCACATGTAAGAAGCGATTTTTTAATTATAGGTATAATTGCTTAGTGATACATCCTGTACACTGTGCTCTGGCCGATGTTAAATTATTATACACTTATAAACATTGTTATAAATAAATGCTGTATTATTATTTACCTTGTTTTATTAATATTCTTTTATGTTAGGTATTTGATGTTGTAATAATGTTGGTACTCTATACGGGGGAGAAAAAAGCATAAAGTATGTATAAAAATATTTTTTAATCATAAAAATCCAAATTATATATTTATAAGGGCGACCGACACAGTGACTACTTAATTTTAAAAATAGATTTATTAAACAGTTTTATTTAACAGTGTTTTTGCAATCCTGTGATTGTCAATTTGCACTACGGTCCCTTGGTTACACATAACACATACTTCTGGTGAAATGATTTGACATAGGTTTAGTTCAGATACTGCACATTTAATTTCGGCATAACAACAATCCATGGAGCGCTTATAGTGTGTATTAACATGCGTGTGTTTACCGCAAGGCTGCTCTAGTGCGCACAGATAGTAACAGCTGTGACACAAACTATACATTCCTCCAACCACTGATGTAACTGCTATGTATGACTGCATAACACATACTTCACGTTTTAAATAATTCGGTTTACAAAACTCAGCTGCATTAATTTGTTTAATATTCACTAGCTCTTCTTCTCCGCAACCGGGATCGAGTATGCCATCTTCATTTCCAGAATCGTCTTCATCCTCATCGTCAGACGAAATATCGTATCGGTCAACGTCCACTAAAATACGAATCCTAGCATCAATTGGATCATCCGCATTATTTTCATAATATATAACTTCATCTTTATGTACTGACAATATTTCTTTTTGTTCCCCTTTCGAAATTGTTGTAAATTAACAAAGTGCTTTGCAGATGATATTTTATATGATATAATTCTCTTTTTAAATGCGCTATTCAGCACTTCTATTCCAGTTTCTTGAAATTTAAATACTTGTAATTTGTGGTTATTTGACTTGAAATGAGAACTCCAACACGTATTAGCGACTTTAACGTCACAGTCCTGACAGTGTCTAAGAACTTCTTCCTAGAAAAATTTTTTAGCAACTAAAAATAAAAAATATTATTAGAAAAGAGAATGAATATAAAAGTTTAAAAACTCAGCATCAATAATATCATCGTCAGGATTTGGCACATATTTGTTTGCTAAGCATTTTTCTTTAATGTGTCGCACCACACCTCGTTTTTGCTTGAACTCGCATAAACACAGTGTGCACAAGAAGGTCATTATTATACTGGGGAAACAGATTCTTGACTTTGGTTTAAACAGTGGAAGGTAGTCAATATCTCCACCGGGATTGGTTGAGAAAGTACTGAGGGAGTGGGAGGGAGGGGAAGGGGGGGGGGCTGACGCGTTTTATGAATCTATAGAGCCAAAGCATGGATTATTAAAAAAAATGTCTGCACATTTCGCTCTTGTGAGAAAGTGTGCCCGCTTTGTGAAATTTTTCGATACGAGTTATAGGGGGAGATGTAACAACGCGCTGAGGTCCTTTAAATTGAAAAAATGAATCTAACTCGTGATTTTCGATATTCGCGGGTTGAAATGTATGTGGAGCGCTCGATTTAACAACATCGACAGTCTGGTTGGGTACACACTGCTGTTAAATCAATAAACTCATAACACCCAACATTTTTTTACACATTCAATGTATTAAAATTAGTTAATTTAAAGCTCTCTCCTAAACAGTTCATTGATTTTGTTACAGACTGGCAAACTTTAATTTCCCCTGACGGTTGAAATTGTGTCGAAGGAGTTCTTTTAACAAAGTCAACGGATTGCTTAGGAGAGCATACCATAGCATTTTTTAAATCAGCAATCTCGTAGGCGTCAATTTCCCCGCAAAACTCGTCTAGAGTATTATTATATACTTGCATGACACGCCTATTAAAATGTAACTTAGGTGTCTGCACGTTAACGCGGATGGTTTGTCGCTGTTCAGGCACCTCAGCAATTAAATAGGGGCCAATTTCGTATATAATAGTCTCATCAACATCTGCCTCGGAAATCGGTGAATACATTTTTACATCATATTCGGGTATAGACATTTTAATTTTTTTGCAGTTAGGTTCAGTCAAATCAATATCAGCATAATTTATTGTTGATTTAAATTTTGTTCTACGTCTTCACCGAGTATGACGTTAGCGCGATCATATAAATTATTAAAAATATTTTGAGTGTTTACGTCAGTTTTAGAATTTTGCAACAGAGGTGTAGATTCACAATTAGATTCTAATTCACCGATATCCGCACATTCTAAACAAGGAATGGTAATAAAATGATTTTTGTCATTAAAGTATTTGAGGACTTCATTATCAGCAATATTCATTTGAATATCGCTGCTAATAAAGTCGTTAATTTCACTTAGAAATGAAAAATCATCATTTATAAGAGAATTCTCATGTCTAAAATGCACCTCAAGTTGTTGCGGAGTCATTTCACAAAGCTGGCAATTTATTAAGTCATGAACACTGCATGCATCTTGTAAATCAAAGGCAGTTAAATCAATTACTGAATCCATACCTTACAAAATATAATCACAAATCACAGCCACTTAAGCACAAGACAAAGGATTAGAATAGCAGGGAAAATAAATGCACACAATGCGGGAAGTCGCGAACGTAAAATGGCAAAAATGTCTCGACCAAGAACACGCAGTGCAGTCTGCAGTCAGAACAATAACTAAACTTGACTTGGTAGACTAGAGTGGAAGACAGTGGAAAGAATCGCCGAAGATAATCTGGTTTTGTAATTCGCATGGCGGGATACGCAAGGTACCGGTCAACCTTGGCCGAGCTGAAAGGCAATAACCTTAGTTGGTGTTTTTTTGTTTTATTTGGTTTTTTTGCTTTTTTTGTTATTTTTGTTTTTTTGCTTCTTTTTAAAAAAAAATGTATTTTTTTGCTTGTTTTTTTCTATTTGGTTTTTTTCATAAAAATTTTTCATGTACCAGGCGGGAATCGAAACCGGGACCTGTCGATTGCCAGGCGAGGTCTCTTACCTTAGGACCACAGCGTCTAGCATAACAAATCTGCCGCGAGCTGGTTCACGTCAATGCCCGCATAGCATCAGGCGCAACGGGGCGCGGCTGAGACGTTTTTCATCTCCTCTTTGTTCGATACTTCGTGTTCTCCTGGCGGTACTCTCACGACGTCAATTCGAGCGAAGAAAGTGTGCAATTATTCGGGACGCTGTTGATCTCTGTTACCGGCTTTTTAAGTCCAATATTTAACAATTATTTTTCGCAGAATATAGCCTGGTTTAACTCGCCACGCCAACGGCGCTTTAGGAAAACCTTTTGAAGGTGGATACTACTTGGTTTTTCGTGTTTGTTGGGTTTAAGGGCGGCGCTTACATATCTTCACTTAACCGTTGCACTCCTAAGAATTTCAGTACTTCAACGCCTTTCAAACTATCTAGAATAGTAAATTTAATATAATAGTAAAAGAAGTATAATTAATGGCTAGCTTAAGCAGTGAAGAAGTGTCAAAAATGACGTGGTGGCAATTTACACAGTTCTGTGAAGAGAACTATGTTGACTTAAAAAAGGGTTTGGAGCTGTGGACGTTTGAGGCATCAACGAGACCAAATTTACCAACACCCTGTAATAATACTGCTGAGGGAACTCCCATTAGCGACTCATTTCAATATCGTTGTAATGTGAATAATGACCTGTTAGTGATAAACTATTCTAATAATGGTTTAATATCTGTGAAATATAGTGGTGCCTGGGCCCGCTTTAATAATAGGCAAAGTGTTAAGCGAGTGCAACCGTTTCGCACATGTAAGAAGCGATTTTTTATTTATAGGTATAATTGTTTAGTGATAACTTTTTCATTTTATTTTAAAATTAATATTTTCACTTAACATTTTTTTTTATATTTGTCTTAAGAAGCATTTACGTTATTTAATTTGGATAATATATGAGGTTAGTAGTATGATCTTAAATAAAATTAAATCTAATTACGTTAACATTGCGCATGTTTCTTATCGAATAGATAGGTTTAAAACTGAATTAGGTACTCATGATAAATGATTTATTCAGTTTCAAGCTATGATTGGAAACACTTCAGATATCTTTGTTGATATTTAAGGCTACCATTGTTATTTTGCATTTATTCCAAAAGACTTAGCAATATATGATGGAAATAGCTGTTCAAATTATTTGTTTAAACCCCCATTTATGAAAAGTATGTTATCTGCTGGTGATTTAAAAATCGTAAATTGGTCTGAAGAATACCACGGAAGTAAATGGAAATGTGGAAATATAGATATTAGTGAAATAGATAATATTTTTAAACATGTCTTAGAATTGTATCGAACGGTCAAGATTTACGTAAAAGGTAATGAAAAGGCTAATTGTTTAAAGAAGTTTTTAAACCATGAAATTATCAACAATATTCCTATTCGGCGAGAACCAAAATTTAGTCTGTATAAGACGATTCCAATGTGTTATTTCCATGCAACAATACAGCCTGTACACTGTGCTCTGGCCAATGTTAAATTATTATACACTTATAAACATTGTTATAAATAAATGCTGTATTATTATTTACCTTGTTCTATTAATATTCTTTTATTTTAGGTATTTGATGTTGTAATAATGTTGGTACTCTATACGGGGGAGAAAAAAGCATAAAGTATGTATAAAAATATTTTTTAATCATAAAAATCCAAATTATATATTTATAAGGGTGACACAGTGAATGTGGACTACTTAATTTTAAAAATATTGCACTGTTTCATTAATATTCTTTTATGTTAGGTATTTGATGTTGTAAATTAATATTGATACTCTATACGGGGAGAAAAAGCATAAAGTATGTATAAAAATATTTATTAATCATAAAAATCCAAATTATATATTTATAAGGGCGACACAGTGAATGTGGACTACTTAATTTTAAAAATAGATTTATTAAACAGTTTTATTTAACAGTGTTTTTGCAATCCTGTGATTGTCAATCTGCACTACGGTCCCTTGGTTACACATAACACTTACTTCTGGTGAAATGATTTGACATAGGTTTAGTTCACATACTGCACATTTAATTTTGGCATTACAACAATTCATGGAGCGCTTACAGTGTGTATTAACATGCGTGTGTTTACCGCAAGGCTGCTCTAGTGCGCACAGATAGTAACTGCTGTGACACAAACTATACATTCCTCCAACCATTGATGTAACTGCTATGTATGACTGCGTAACACATACTTCACGTTTTAAATAATTCGATTTACAACACTCAGCTGCATTAATTTGTTTAATATTCACTAGCCCTTCTTCTCCGCAACCGGGATCGGGTATGCCATCTTCATTTCCTGAATCGTCTTCATCCTCATCGTCAGACGCAACATTGTATCGGTCAACGTCCACTAAAACACGAATCCTAGCATTAATTGGATCATCCGCATTATTTTCATAATATATAACTTCATCTTTATGTACTGACAATATTTCTTTTTGTTCCCCTTTCGCTGTGTCGCCATAATAAATATATAATTTGGATTTCACTTCCATTTTTTTTTTAAACTTCAACTTTGCTGCTTTCTGTTACGAAAAACTCATATCGTTTTACTGAAGGTCTTTAGCTTTTATGCAAATTTCCCTACCCTCTCAACTCCCACTTCAGAAGGGTGATTTTCTCAAAGATGCTCTATCTATAATTGCAACTAATTAAAGCACACCTCGTAAGGTATGGGGGACACCAATCAGGGGGAGCTTAGGTGGGGGCTAGACCAACCAAATCATTGTGGGAGGAGTCTAGGTGGGGGTTCGACCAATCAAATCGCTGTGGGAGGAGTGTAGGTAGGGTGGGGGCTAATTAAAAAAGTGGTGGGGGGCCGGCCAAATATATCTCCTAAAATACTTAAAAATTGTTAAAACCACGATACACATAAACACGGTATGCTCTTGCGCATAGTATAGCTATCTCTCTCCCACAATGATGACGTCAGGTGGGTGATAAAATTCAACACTTGCCATATAAAACGAATGGAGATTTAAGATATGTCGCTATTTTTGGGACATTTTTACTTAATTTAGCTAATATTTATATTAAGTTGTTACTATATAATGGAGATTTAATAACTAGCTTATATATTTTTATTAATTATTTTATATTTTTTAAGACACATTGGTTAAAAGAATTTTTTTTTATGTAGGAATTGGTGAATGGTTGAATACCTCTAATTTCTTTATAGGTGGTTCAAAAGTGTTCTCACAAAATAATAAAAATATTATTGATTTTTTATAAATGTTTATTCTTAATAATAATAATAATATAGGTATTTCAGAATAGGTACAGGGTGTTTCGTTCTCTAACTTCTTTGTTTCGCAATTAAGAAAAAACTGTTAAATACAAAAGCTGTAGGATTTAATGTAAACTTTTTGCAAAATGTATTTTCGTAGTTACAGGGTGTTGCATCAAAGCGTGACAGATCAAAGTTATATTTTTTAAAATGGAATACTCTGTATATTGTTGCATTATTGGATTCTACGGACAATTCTAAACATAATTTATATTATATAACACTATCTATCTAAATTGAACCGTTACTTACTTATTGATGTTTGAAAATTACTATATATATATATTTTCTTAATTACGAAACGAAGAAGTTAAAGGGGGGTAACATATTATACGCGATCACCCTGTAGGTACATCCTAATAATACAATATTAACCTAATAGTAATAAAAAAAAATAAGATACAAATACACTGTAACGACAAAACAAAATTAATAAAAGTTATTACACTATACAGTATACCCTGATGTTAGTTAAACAAATTTAAAAAATTAGTTCATTTCAATTTATTTTTTAA
Organism: Polydrusus tereticollis; assembly: GCA_963920685.1. NCBI lineage: Eukaryota > Metazoa > Arthropoda > Insecta > Coleoptera > Curculionidae > Polydrusus > Polydrusus tereticollis. Next base: position 29,356,176 of record OY987334.1, read on the forward strand.
AATTTATAAATTTAGACATTTTTTTATCTGTTTTTCTTTTACTATTATTGAGACTTATTTTTCTATTTAATTCTCTAAGTCGGATATATATGTTGGGAGCAAAGCTCGAAAACGGCCAATGGTCGATATTTTTGCTCAATCTTAGGATTGGCTATTTTATAGCGACTAAAGTCCGAAGTTTTATTCAATTTCGGGCTTTGGCCTTCTTCAAATAGCCAAACCTGGAATTGTGCAATTACAAAACGACCAATACTTAAAATAACGGTCATTTTGGTTCGTTACTCGACAAGCATAAACAGATATAATTTGGCGCGAGCGTAATGTGGGCGGACCAGTGTATTATTTAGTGTGGTGGATGGTGTCAGTCTAAGCCTTGCATTGAGGGAGTTTACACGTATTGTCTGTCTCGTTAAGAATGTCTGCTGTTAGTGAACATGAATTTAGGTTGAAGTTGGATGCTTATATCCAGAAAAGTGAATCAAACAATACATTCCTGTTTACTCAATATAAATATAAGGAATTAATAGCCGATGTAAAAGCTTCGCTATTTAAAAGAGCAAGCCGCTCACATCATTGGATTATCGACGCATTAAGAGGTATGACATTTTATCCATTGGTGATGTAGAAAAACCTATAAAAAAGCGATCTACAAATGACGATGAAATAAAATATTTTTGCCATATAGATGAGCTGTATGAAATTATTCACAAAGCTCACATAGATACTGGACACAAAAGAACACGGTGCATGGACAAAGAACTTATAAAAAGTACTGCAATATCACGCGTGATGTGATCGATATTTATTTACGGTTATGTGGACAATGTCAGCTAAAAAAAAAGAATAAAGGGAAGGGACTAGTGGTAAGGCCAATTTTAAGCAACAACATGAACTCAAGAGGGCAGGTGGATCTGATTGACATGCAAACAGAACCGGACAAAGATTATAAATTTATTTTAAATTATCAGGACCACTTAATAAAATTTGTTTTTTTGAAGCCCTTGAAATCCAAAAGAGCTGCAGAGGTAGCTAATAATCTGTTAGATATTTTCTGTATAATAGGCGCTCCCAACATTTTCCAGAGTGACAATGGAAGAGAATTTACAGCAGCTGTCATAAATGAACTTGCTGATATGTTCCAGGCTAAAATAGTTCATGGCAAACCAAGGCATTCTCAAAGCCAGGGAAGTGTAGAAAGGGCAAATCAGGATGTTAGGGATATTTTGGTTTCTTGAATGGCAGATAATAAAAGTACAAATTGGGCTGACGGGCTTCGATTCGTTCAGTTGAAAAAAAATAGATCTTTCCATAGAGATATAAACAGAAGTCCATATGAAGCGATGTTTGGGGTTCCTGTACGAAATGGCCTATTGGATTCAGATATTCCTTGCGAGGTTCTTCAAACTATTAGCACAGAGGAAGGGTTGGAAAATGTATTGAATGATAATACTAATGTAGATGCCGCCAGCGACTCGGATATAGAAGAAAATCATGTGGTTTTACATGAAAGCTCAAGCAATCAAATTAAACAACAAAAAGTAAGTGATATTTTAACTTTGTTTTATTTAAATAGGAATAATCCAAAGTATTTACTTTTGTGAAAAATCCTTATGTGACTCATCCGCTTAAACTCTTATTACGACCCACCTCAATATTCACTTACACGGTTTTTTTCACAGTGTGCCTGTACACTACACCTCAAAAAGCATGTGGGATTTGCATTCGTCAAGAAAAAATCACAGAAGCACGTGAAGCATCATGCAAATTCCAGAAATGGCAAGCCGATGAAATGCTGCAGAGGTCTAACAAAAAATTTCCTCCTATTAGTAGTGGGCAAAACGTTTTGGTAAAAATTCCAGATGTAGATAGAGGGCGTGCCGCACCTAGAAACGTAATGGCCGTTATTATGGAACGGAAAGAAGAAAGTGACCTCTATCAGCTTGGGACAGCTTCAGGAGTTGTTGAAAAATTGTACGCGAGAAACGAATTCCAAGTAGCTGATCATAAGTTTATGGAATTGGAGGATGTTTCAGAAAAAACAATAACATTAAGAACCGCTGCTGCTGTAGAATCTCAGCCAAAGCAAGGTTTTGTGAGATGTGGTTGTAGAAAGAACTGCGTAAACAAGAGCTGCAATTATTTAAAAAAAGAAGTGAAATGCAACTCAAAATGCCACTCATCGTCAAGTTGCAGAAATAAATAATTATCAATATATCTTTTTTTTCCATTAAATGCCTCATTTGGGAGCATGGTATTAAACTGTTTTGACGTATATTATGCTTTTTATTTTATTTTATGTTTTCTGTCTATTTTATTGTAATAACTAATAATCTTATTTTGTTTGTCTTATAATATTTTATTATATCATTATTATTATTATATTAACCCACCTCAGTTATATCGTCGCCCTAGTGGTGAAAGGTTCTAATCCACTTCAGGTAAGTTTTGAGAAAACGGCAATTAAAATTTTTGTGTTTGGTAAAATATTCCTTTTAATTTGTTATTAAAATATTTAAATGAATTTAAACAGTGTAACTTAACTATATTAATCTTAAATGTATTACAAAAATATTTTATCGAAAAAAATATCTGTATTTACTATAATAATGACATTATGTGGCTTAGGACTATTCACTTATCAAATTATTAAACCTAAATATGTAACTTGGGAACTTAGCACTCTAAATAATACTAGTTTTTATTATAATAATATATGTTTTACAAAACAATATTTAACTTAAGTAGTATCTTCATCATCTGAAGTGTTTAAAGGAACTTCTTCCGTAGACCTCAAATTTTTATAAAAGGAATGATAAGTTGGAGGAATACACAGAGAACTGCATAATTTGAGCAGGCCTTGAAGTTTTCTTTTTTCTATACACAAAGGCATTTTATAGAGCAATTCAGCATTATCCTTTAACCCGCTGGCAGTCCTTGTGGAGATCTTTTTAATGAGAATAGAGTGAAATTCTTTGTCAGAAAGTTTTTCTTTATAAAATATTCGGGTGGGATCTGTCTTTCTATACTGTAGCCATTTTATTTTCAGCCAGTTGGCAGTTTCACCTATTTCATTAGTATTTCGATTTTTAATGACCATAGAGGAAAAATGTTTAAAATTTAAAAACTGATCAAAGTTAAGTTCAACTACTTTATAAAAGGGTTTTTTTGTTTTTGCCGTCCTTGCAGTGGTATACCACCCCTCAGGAGTAAAAATGTCAACTTTATTGCCCCTAGTCTCAATGCTTGAGTGAACGCTATCGCATTCCATTTCGGAATGCCCAGATTCCATGAATTTTTGGTTAACGACTTCTACCGGTAATTCTGAAACTGCTTTAAGAAACATTGCAGCATTGATGGAATTTCTGTTTTGCCCGGATGCGGTATCAGAATAAAAAGTAATGTCTTTTACGAAGGGATCAAGATTTTGCAAAACATGCCACAGGCAAGTTGCAACTTCTGAGGATCCTTTCGATCCTACACCTTCATGCCACATGTAATTAGTGGCTTCAGAAGTTGCTAAGTTGTAAACTGTAAAGTTAAAAGTCTTTAACTTCTGAGCATAATATAATTTACCAACGTTGAGGGATGGTGTTACAAGAATTTTTTCCATATCCATTGAATAAGAAGCGAAGCTATTATTTACTTTGGATCGTTCTTTGTCAGATTTTTTATGGTCCCTAGCCTCTTGTTTTCTAATAATATGTTGATCGTACTCTTCTTGCAGTGATAACTTTTCTTGTTCTTCCAAAGAACTGAATTTCGTGCACAAATCACACTGATCTTTTTTTGGGCGATGAAATCCAAGGTTAAATTCAGTAGTGAAAACATTTCTGTAAAAGCTAAATTTTTCGGGAACAACATCTCTATCTTGGCAAAAAAGTTTGTAGTCTTCATACAGTCGTGTTTCGGAAAGGTTGGCGGGCAAATATTTTCTTTTGGTAGTGCTTCGACAATAATGCGACGAAACTACTGGAATCGACTTGATATGTTCTCTGATTACATGTTTTACATTTTCAGGTCTCTTTTGAGGAGGACTTTTTTTACCACGCAAGTCTGGCTTAATCGTGCCTGTATCAGAAAGCTTATTGACTGCGGTTCTAACTGTCCTACTAGAAATATTAAGGGTGGAAAGAAAAAATTTTTGACAAACTTGACGAGGAACTTGATTTAATGTTAATTTGTAAACAAATGTGTTAGATCGTCGTTCATTGTTTTCACTATAACATCGTTTTTTAGGAATACACGAAACGTGTTTTATAATAAAATTCCATTTAAGCTCTTGAGATTTTAGGTCAAGAAAATTTGATAGAATATCTTCCCGCTGTTCCTTTGTAAAATATTGTTGGCATTTATAATGACAACGACATACAATATCTCCTACAAATTTAGCAGGTTTTAGTTTACCTTTCTGTGTATAGTACTCTTTCCCTTTCAACCTTAAATTTTTTTGGGCATTCCTCTTCCATGAGTTTGGATCTCTCTTTCTTTTTCGAGTAAGCTTTTCCGCCACATTTTCTTGGATAGGCTTGACCACATTAAAATCTACATCTAAATCACTCTCCATTCTCAAATCAGCATTGTCTAGGGCAGGCTCGCGGATATTGACATCTAAATCAAACTTCCTTCTTAATTCTTTAATCGGTTCTTCAGACTCTGAAGACTCTTCTGAGTCATTGTTGGATGGTTTATAACTATCTTCACTATCAGTTAATTCACAATTGTTGTCCTCATCCTCACTTCTATAGTCAGACTTGACATAACTTGAATGGGGCTCTGCATTATTTATATTCTCATTTAATACCTTTTCATCTAAAAAAAAATGTTGGTTAATGCCATCCAGTTCTGATTTACGTTTAAGTTTTTTCAACTCTCTAGCTCATCGTTCAGTTTAAGATCGATTGCAAAATTTGTATGGAACAGGCAAAACCCTGTAAACAGTTTACACTTAAAAACGGTTAGAGATAGTACTAACCGAAACGTTGTATTTTTAAACCAAAATATCGACAATAGCAGTTCAAAACAATCAGTCCTTATATCACAGTACTTATATTACATAGTTACATTATTTTAAATAAAAGGGTAACCTATTTGCCTCTGATAATTAATTTAATTTCGTGAATTTAACACAAGAAATAGTTATGTAGATACTTACCAGGTAATGGCACCGGGGTTAACGTAATATAAGTTAAGTCATCACTGCCATCATTGTCTTCGTTGTTTTTCTGGTTTTGTGCTAGTTGAAGTATTAATTTGCTTCTTGCATTCATTTTGCATTAACAGGGATGTACTTTACGCGCCAACAGTCATTCAACGACTATTTATTTATTTTTACGGCATTAAAATCTTGTCGTGACTTGCAAAATGTGGATTAAAACTATTCACTACAACTGAAATAGTTGCGTAGAATGAATACTATTATTGTAGTGAAGAGTACTAAGCGGCTTAGGACTTTTTACCACGGATCATTTTGTGGCTTATAACTTTTAGCAAATATGCTGTAACAAGGTCAAATATTGATCAGTGGCTTAGATCTATTTACCAGTATTAAATTTGAACATTTTTGACTATGTTAATAGTCCTATCTCAAATATGTCAATTTTGTGGATTAGGACCATTCACCACTAGGGCGACGATATTTGTATTATGTATTCGTTCGTAAACAAAAATGCAATTTTTGCAATTTTTTTAAAAAAAGTAGTAAAATACAGCTTAAAATGTCACTCATCGTCAAGTTGTCTAAAATTATCTTGACATATATTATGCTGTTTATTTCATATTAGGTTTTCTACTTATTTTATTTATAACAGTAATCAGTAGTCTTACTTTGTTTGTTTTATAGTATTTTATACTTATATTAATATTGTTATACCTATTAAACCATTGCAGTTATTAATGTATTATGTGTTCCTTCCTAAATAAAAATTATTTTATACCTTATTGTTTTATTTATTCATGTTAAAATTCTTAGAATTAAATTATGCTTTATCAAAAGTTAATTCGAACAAAATGACACAAATACATAGCTTAACCATTTAAATGTGTTTATGATTGATTTCCAATAAACTAACTACAAATTTAAATAACACATTGTTCCAACTTACTTTTTTAAAATTGTATAGTGTGGCTGTATAGCTTTGGTCGTTTCGCAATTGCACAATTCCAGGTTTGGCTGTTTGGAGATGGCCAAAGCCCAAAATTAAATAAAACTTCGGACTTTAGTCGCTATAAAATAGCCAATCCTAAGATTGAGCAAAAATATCGACCATTGGCCGTTTTCGAGCTTTGCTCCCAACATATATACGTGTTCGAGAAAGACATAAAACTACCTCGGAGGGAACTGAACTATTTTTTAGTTTAGACATTGTTCGTTGAGCCAATTCATAAAAAATTTTCCTATTTTTTTAGAGTGACGCTCCATGTAATTTGTAAAATTCTTCGTCCATTGCTTGAGCAACTTCCCACAACTGGTCATTGGGATACAGAAGAGATCCTCTGGATATTGTCTGCAACCAGTCTGGTATGCTGTGGGCATCCAAATTTCTGGTGGGCACACCCAATTGATACTTATTTTTAAATTTGTGTGCCACAAAACCAGTAACATATTTCAGGCATTCAGTATGAATTTTTTCTTTAATTTCATATTCATCAACTATTGCTAGTAACCTTTCATCGGGTAATTCTTCCTCCAAGTACACAGGTTCTACAAATAAATTTGTAGGTGGGATTTCTTCATCGCAATCACCAGCATCTAAAACTTCTGTGTTTTCCACTAAATTTGATAACATTTTTTGTGTTATACATACACTTTCTTGTAGTTCTTCGTCACATGATTCATTTAATACATTAAGAAAACATGGTTCATTTGTTTCGGTAGTGTTTCGGTTTTCGGTAAAAATTGCAGCTGAATTTTTTCCTAATATGTACCATTTCATACGGTGTTTGAAATCCAATGGCGAAGGGTGATCATTGGAGCCACCCATTCCTCTTATGTAGGAAAAAAAGTTTTCGAGGACATCTTGGTTTAGGCGAGATGTCATAATATATTCTATATTATATTTTTCGGAGAGATAGTCATACATCTCTATTAGTGATTTATTAGAAAGCAGTAATCCCTTTTGAAAAGGAATTAGATTCTTGTGCTTCCCCACTCGTATTTTGTTAATAACTTCTGTCATTTTATTGAGCAGGTTTTTTTGGTTTTCTATGTCGGTACCATATGCATTCCGCCCTGGACAATTAAAAAGGAATTTACCCCGAGAATTCATCAAGTCGAACCAATCGTTGAATAGCTGAACAATTTCCGAAGCTTCTGACCATTTCGAATTTTTGGGCATAAGTCCATTTTCTCCTGCATATTTAATGGCTTTTGCAACAGAATTTGACAAAAGTTGAACAGCAGGACGTACTCGTTGACGTGCAGATCCACTTATATTGATGTGCTGTTGTGTAAGTTTATGGGCTAATGTTAGTTCTGATGTAGATATATTTAACAATGCTTCAAGTAATCTACATTTATTAAATAATCTTCTATATAAAAGCCATTATCTATAAGATGATTCCGCACAAGTTTTATTAGGTGTGGAACATCAGCCCAAACAAATATCCTTAAAGAATCATCACTGGGATGAACAAAATAGCAGTTTTTATCATGCCCAACGTTTAATTTGGCCCACAAACCTACGTTTCCTGGACCCATATCACTAACAATTGCTACTACTATAAAATTTGCCTTGAAAAGCTCCGAGATTATTTCTAAAATAACTTCTTTAACCATAGGCTGATCAAATTGATAATATATTGGCTGCTTCCAGTTGGTAACAAGTCCACGTATTATGACCGTTTGACATGTCTTGTGGGGCCCAACAACTTGTTCTACTTTTTTATCTATGTCCATTTTATTTGAAATGTACATTTCGTCAAAGGTAATTACACATAAACGTTCAACAGGATTAAACTCTACAGCTTTTTTCTGCATCAAAGATATAACATTTTTAAGAATTCCCTGTTGTATTTCAAAATCCGACACCCATTTTCTTAAAGTAGACAAAGCCGGTAGCGGATGATTATTAGCTTTTAGGTATCTGTATGCTTTAGGGCTGACACTTCTTAAGGAAATAGCAGAAGCAATATCCTCTGGAGACCAACGCATTCGCTTGTCATGTTCAGAACTTTTCAGTTTTTTTATTTGCCCTTTGGTAAACATTTTTGACAATATAGCCTCATACTTTTGCTCTATTGATTCTTTTGCTTCATTTGCTTCTTTGGCCTCTCTTCGGAGTTCATTGTTTTGATCATCTAAAAGCTTAACTTTCTTTCTAAGCTCGTTTAATTCTATTTCCATTTCCCTTAAAATAAATAAATAAGTTGAAATTTTTTTTTTCCTAATAAATTATATTTAAAGCAGTTTAAATGTATGTTCAAGTTAAGTAAAATAACAATACAAACTTACACATACGCCTCTGTCTTTGTAAAAACAGAAGTTGCTTTAGTGCTGACAGATGTTATCGGATGAGGTCTCCGGTCCAAGAGATGCTGTCTGCATAACAACAGTTTCTGCCATTATATTCTTAACTTCATCTCGTCTCCTTTTTTGTGCAAATCGTACCTCGCGTTCTTCACTTGGTCTTTTACGTTTTTTAAATAAATGTAGTGTGGGAACTGCATCAGGTTTTAAATGTCGACTATTTATTTGTACATACCCCAAAAGTCGTTCTTTTAATGGTACTTCAAAACAAGTCTCTTCAAAATGTACAGAACATATGCGGGCTAAAACATAACAGTCCTGATAAGTAAATAAAGGTAAGAGCACGTTGAATAACTATAGTTACTTAATACATAAAAATATCCTAAAAAAAATTAAAATTAACTTACCATTCTTCACATTAATTTTGTCCTCGCGTGTACAGGCAATAATCCACTGTTTTGATAAATTAGCGTCTTTTGGAAATCGAAAGAACTTTATAGTGCTCCCCTTAGTCTTTCGGGTATGGTTATTACAATGTACCACAGCACAATTCGGCATTTTAGCCGTTAATCACAAATTTAGGCAACTTAAAGGCACTTTCACGTTTACATACACAATGTTTATATCAATATATTATTATAAAATACGTTTTATTAAGCAAATAACAATAAAATTCCACAAAAACTTCGAAACGACAGATATTTTACGTATCAACAAATGCACAACCTGATAGAAGTGTCACCCAGATGACGTCATGCGCAGAAATTTCGTATTTTCGTCTGTCTAAAGATCATACCGTGTAACTTATGTGTATCGTGGTTAAAACATGTATTGGAGGGAAATTATATAAATAAAATACCGGGTGTTTCTCAAAAGACGCTCACCCCTATAACTTTTTTGTATTTAAAGATATTAAAATAAAATTTTGGAATAGTGCATAAGAGATGAGTCTGCATTTATTGGCATAATTTTTAATTTATTAGCACTTCCGGTTTAACCGGAAGTGACCTTGACTTTGGTATTTTAAATGTGGCACCCTGTATATTTTTACTTATTTGGATTTAGCATGATATTCTGAGTAAAATGACATCCCACTTGTCATTTTTTGACGTGTTATAACATTTTTATTCTAATTTTTTGTATTGAATCTATATTGCCATGAATCAATTAAATAGGTTAATTTATTGTCAAGTAGTTTACGAAAAATAAAATTATGTCATATTAATTGACTTTCTAAATTTCACAAGCGTTTAAAAAATGAAATGGCGTTTACTCCATTTTTCCAAATGGAACGAAAGTGGTTCACTAGGATATTTGAAACGAGCATTTTTTTCCCAACAATTTGATACCAAAGTATACAACGTTTCACCGGTCACCCGTGCTAAACTTGAAATAAAGTCAGAGCAGCAATTCAAGAAATGAATGAAAACCAGTTGAGAAATGTAATGAGGGCAACTGTCGAAAAAGTGGAAAATTGTTTTCATTAACAGGGAGGACATTTCGAACATTTAGAGCGATGATAATTGGTATTATAATTAAAGTCCTAGATTGATTTATTAATAATGATAAACAATGACTATCTATTGTTAGTTGTTTGTTGTGAATGAATTAGTTAACTGTTTAGTTCTTTTAGTTTGGTTTTAATTAAGCCTAGTTGCCTAGATCAATTTCTTAACACCTGCGTAAGTTTTAAAATAGCATAGGAGTGTATGGTATCAAATTGTTGGAAAAAAAATGCTCGTTTCAAATATCCTAGTGAGCCACTATATCGTTCCATTTGGAAAAATGGAGTAAACCTTATTCCATTTTTTAAACGCTTGTGAAATTTAGAAAGTCAATTAATATGACATAATTTTATTTTTCGTAAACTACTTGACAATAAATTAACCTATTTAATTGATTCATGGCAATATAGATTCAATACAAAAAATGGGAATAAAAATGTTATAACACGTCAAAAAATGATAAGTGGGATGTCATTTTACTCAGAATATCATGCTGAATCCAAATAAGTAAAAATATACAGGGTGCCCCATTTAAAATACCAAAGTCAAGGTCACTTCCGGTATACAATGAACGTTTTATATGATTTATTAATAATAAAAATATTATATTACATCTTCTTTTAATATCCAACGTTGTGTGATTTATTCGTTCCCAACCATTTTACATATGCTTTGTTTTCTTTTCTTCTTAGAATTTTTTCAACGAGATAAATGTCAGGGTATTGAACCTTATTTAGCTCCTCTATATAGAAGCTTCCTAATATATCTTCTTTTTTATTATCTTTTAATAAGTATGTTGTGAGATTGGTTAACTTGACTTCCTTAATTTGGAAAATTTCATTAGCCCTATAAGGTTCACCACAAGTAGGAGTGCTTGAATAAATCTAATATTTCTATAGCAAAATATTTCACAATCATAGAAGGCATCTGAGTAACTAAAACACCCCACCATACAAAGAAAAATGAAATTTGATTACGTAGCCACATGGCTACATTGACCATTAGTGGTACATAAGAATTGTAGCCATATGACAACATTGAACATGTGGAGTTTGGAAATGTACACTAATGTCATAGAAAAACTTGTCTGTAAAACAATGTCAAAATTTTAATTCTCTTTAGAAAAAAGTTATCGATATATTCTAAAATGATTTAACAAAACTTATTCATTATATAGCAGAAAATATATACATTTTTAACAAATACAAATTATAAAAATTTAACTTCAAAAACATCTCTTCATTGATGAAAATGATAAAAGCAATTCTTGCTTTCTGTGAGACATAGGCGCATACCGCATTTTTGACATTGAAGTCGTGACCAACCATTTGTACAAAATCTGCATCATCCTTTAGATGTGTGAATAGGCCAGTGAGCGATTGTATCTAATCTTGTGGCATCGTCCGGCCGAGATACCACTGGTTGCTCTATGCGACTTTTAACCTTACTCTCACGCGAAGGTCTACCTTTTTCTTTTGCTTTACCAGTATACCGTAGAGATGCAGCAACTTCCATTTTAAAAAATTTAAGGGGTAGGGGTTTCTCGTTTAGAACTGTGCACTCGATTCTATAAAGTATCCAGGCGTTGACCACACACATGTCTAAAATTTAAGTAAAAAGCGGTATACACCACCTGCGAGCTCTTCCTGGGCTCCTATAAAGTCCCAAGAGTGCATTGGCTTTATCTACTCCCCTCATATGTTTATTATATTGCTGGACAATTGAGGGGCATCTTACATCCACTTTTTTTTTCTCTGTTTTACAATAACGTTTTACTGTTCCCATTGGTTCAAGTCCACAAAATGTACTACCCAACATAACACATTTGTTGTCTGCCCATTTCAAAATAGTTATACCTTTAACTTTGTCCATTTTGAAATCGTATGAACCCCGATCACGCTTCTGAAGCACTTTGTCGCTAATAAGGGAACATCCAGCAATCCTATTCGATCTGATTGTACCCAGAGTATGAATACCAAACTGATTTTTTAGATATATAAATAATTGTAGACTTGAAAAATAGTTGTCAAAAAATACGACTGCTTTTGGTTTATCGTGAATACTTTTACATAGCGCAATAACCACTGATGCCCCTACGCCAAGTGATTGTTCTTCAGCGTTCAGTTCGTTTGAAGTATCAAGAAGTTCATCGAAAGTATGCGCTCCTTGGTAAGGTATAAAGTCATAGATAAAGCTAGAAACTCCTGCCCTGACAAACAATTTGAATCCCCATTTATGGGGTTTGTTTTGAATATATTGCCGTAGATTACCTGCAAAAGTTCCCTTATAGGGCACCATTGTTTCGTCGACAGAAAATTGATTTTCAAAGTCAAACTTCTGACAATTTGCTTATACTTTACTTATCAATGGGCGTATCTTATTGAATCTATCTTTAGTGTCCTCTGTGATTTTAGAACTATCGGCGAAGTGAAGGAAGCGTCGTATTTTTTTGAAACGTCTCATAGCCATTACATCTGCGACTTGTGAAATTCTAGAATGAATAATCTAAGATTCCTGGAAGCTTTATAATCCCCATTGTAAGAATAATTGCTAGGAAGGACGTAAATTCACGAGGTGAGTTTCCAGTCACTTGCATACAATAAAGGTTAGTTTGATCCACTATTTCTTGCATAACGTCTAATGAAAAGAATTTAGAAAAGTATTCCAAGGGGAGTTGAATCTCGTTGACTTGTGGAAACACAGGGGGTAGTAATAAATTCACGGGTAGGTCATCTTCTGTCCAGTTGAAAGTAATATTATCCTTTTTTGTTTTTTTCATTGGTGGTTGTACTGGCTCCTCTTTGTCATCTGAATTTTCACTCTCTACGTCTGTCTCAGAAATTTCTTGATAGGCATCTATAACTCTTTCTTCTTCCGAGTCAGATTCCAAAACAAGAATATCGTTAGGAACTTCCACATCTTCTAATTCTTCCTAACTGCTGTAATCTGACCTGTCTGAAACCTGTATGTTTTTAGGAACGTAGGAAGTCTCCAATTTTTTTTCTTTGTATAAAATTTGGAACTATTTATTGTTGGAAAATCGCTTGGGTCCATATTATTTATTTAGATCTGAAAAAAAAACATATATGTTGAAGGTTGCCATGTGGCTACATTTAGATTCTAGTTCATTTTTTTCCAAAATGCCTATAGGTACTATAGAGAAATCTAACTTGATATTTAGAAAAATAAATAATCCGAAATAAACATTATCACAAAATATTACTTACCATAATATTTGGAAAAAGTATATCGTTTAAAACAGTTAACTCTTTCAGGTACAGGAAATTCACATAAAAAAAACACCCGAGGTACGAAAGAAATTGTATTAAAAAAAATAACATATTCTTATATCTAGGTACTTCTTATCCTAAAAAACATCCATAAATGTGAAGATAAGTTTTGAAACTGTTAGTTTAAAAAAAAAGGAGGTTCAATATTTAAACCACCGTACTGCAATAAAAATATTATTCTTTTTGATGATAGCTTTAAAAGCATGTTTTGTTTTTTCCCACACAAAGTGTACTTTACAAATACTCCATTGCCAGTTAGTCCTAATATCTGTAACTTTTGTACTACAGATAGTGTATCTTCTGCGAGTAGTATGTACTGGCTGATTAGCGTTTGCTGTTAATCTAATTGAATGAGTTATTGGAAAAAGGATAAAATTCCAGTGAACCTTACTTTTGGGAAATAAAAAAAACTTTTTTGCGGCGAAACCGCTAATTTTACAATTATCATTACTATTGGTCAATTGTACACCATTACAAAGTACGTTTGATATCAATGTTTGAACGATTTATACCTATTTGGTAACTAGCTATTGGTATTTGAAAGTTCAAAAATTTTATCCTTTTTCCACTTAAAGAGCAAAAAAAAGTTTAAAGCAATAAAAAAGTGAAAAGTGCATTTACAAAGAACAAATATTTATTGAGGAAAACAACATTGTAAAAACTAATGATTACATGGTTTTCAGCCTTCTGGTTTACTGTTTTCTCTATTTGTTGTAGGATTTGTCAGTATTTCATCATAGAAGATCCTGTAGTCATCGGGTATGTAATGCACTATTTTGGAAACATCTTCTAGCTTTTTCGCATTGATAGGAACTTTGCCGTTGTATGCTTTTGAATTGGGAAGGTCTACATTGTCTTGCTTTTTCATATTGAATAGGCCATAGGTGAAACCATCAATGAATTCAAATGCTCTGATATAGCCCTTAAGTTCGTGGGTATATGTGAAATGTCTATATTTGCTAATGGTAAAAGACTGTTTTTTTTTTAACATCTTTGCCAGTCTTTTTGAAGTATTGGGGCCACCAGTTTTTGAAATCAAGTATATCGTTAGTAGTTTGCCGTTTCACTTGAAATTTGGTGTTTTGTTTCTTGGAAGACGTAATGATTTCGTTGTATTGATCAGGAGAGTAAATTCTGTCGTATTTTTTCAAAGAGCGCTTTATAACTGAAAAGTTTCTGTCACAATGCAAGAAACTATGTCCTCGGATAGGAAAATATTGATGGATGACCGTAAATCTGCCATTCATGGTCAGCGCAGTAAACAACCTGGTTAAAGTGTGGTTGCGGTTTTGTCCAGCGCACGCATCACTAAAAACATGCAGAGTTCTTACTTCTTCAGGGATATGTTGGGTGATGAAGTCCAAAACCGACGTACTGACTTCATTAGGGCATCGTTGAGCATCTCCCTCTGTGTGCGTGTAAAACACCGATATATCGTCGCCAAGGCTGTGAACATTGAAAACGTAGTACCAAAGTTTGCGCAGATAGAACATTTCCTGAACTGGCATCAAGGGAAGGGGCAGGTTTTGCATATAATCAAAAACTATTACCCCAACGTCATTTCTCTCCTTGCAGGTCTCCTTAATTTCTTGAAGTTTTTTGTAAAATTTAGATGCTCGTCTTTTATGAATCAGCAGTTCTGCAACTGCGCATCTTTTTGCTGTTTCATTTAGAGCTGTTGACTTAATTTTTGCATTTAAATCTTCGCAGGTCGAGCAAACATCTACTTGAGGCCTACCAAACCGGTACTCGTAGTTTTCTCGGAAATGTCTCAAATAATATTCGTACTTGACGATAGTTCTCAAATCAGGATTTGCAGTAATAAACAGCTTATGCATCTTAGTGACGTTCAAACTGGCATCTAAGTAGGTAATTAGCTTAGAAGAATAATGGGACTCTTTTTTCGGAAATGATTTTATATGGTTATCAATCTTGGCAACAATAGCGCCATCCAGTTTATTGGCACGATTTGCATGTCTTTCTCGTATATCAACTGGTGTAGTCTTAGTTTCAAGAACCTTAGTTAAGCGTTGTACGACTTTATTGGAGAGAACATGCAAACTTATAAACGCACTGCGGCAAACTTCAACCCTGCATGTACCTTTCATTGCAAAATACTTGAAACAAGCGGAGTACTGTCTTGACTCTGCTGTGGCAGGACGATGTCTGGCAACATCGTGTCTTTCTATTAACCCCATTAGGTATGTATCTTTTTCATTTTTTGGTCGTCCATTATAAACGAGTTCGATAATTGAATGTTTTTCTTCAATCGTGAAATCCGTCATACATTTTTTACGACACGTGCAATCCGGAGCAGTTGTTTTGGCATTAACTAGTTTACCTTTATGTGTAACAAACTCTGCCCCTTTTTGTCTCGCTATTTTTTCCCTTTCTTTCTTATGGCCTTTCTTGTTCAGCTTTTGCCTCTTCCGCTCATTTTCTTTCTCTGAATCCGACGAATCTGACATTTCTATAAAGAGATTCAACTATATTATTTTTATTTGAGAAGAACTAAATACAAAGTATCTTTGGCTAGGATTAAACTTCTACTTTATATTCACGAACTGTTAAATCACATTGTTTACTCAACAAATTTTCCAAACACACTGACAAACATCAGCTGACTCCGCCACCAACGTTGCACAGCACGCGAATTTCTATTGCGTGGAAGAACGATGAAATTCCGGAGGAATATTATCCTTTTTCCACTCACCAGTATCATTTGGACGTGGAGCGGGCCGGCGATTTTATCGTTTTTGCGCTCAGCGGAAAGATATGAGTTATTACAACAAAATGGCTATCTCACTTTAATTCGCCATATTTTTGGAATTTTATCCTTTTTCCAATCACCCATTCAATTGATGTTGAAACAGACGGTTTATATTTTTTTATTGGCATGGATAGTGCTATTGGCAATGACAGTTTACTAACCAAAATGTTTGATACTAATCCTTCTGAAACTTGTCGTCGGAAATCTTTCATCGTTAGTTCAGGAGTTGTTGCCAATAACTTATTTATTATAAATGCGTTGACATCTGCTGTGTTAATAAAGAAAAAGGATATTCGGTGCCACCAGTTGAAACTTTTCCTATTGGTGCCATAGCAAGCCCTAAGCTGAGCGAACTTGTCTACAAAGTTTATGTTTTTGTTATAATCCGTCAGCATTACCGGACACGGTATTTGAATAGATGTTCCATCCTTTTCTCTCCTTTTGCACCTCAGTGCTTACCGTAGGGTCATGGTTTTTTTGGAACGAATGACACCAATGTTCTGTCTCCAGTAAATCCAAAAGTTGAAGTATTTACAGTGCGATTTTTGTTTAGCAGAAATTGTGGAGGATTGTCTCTTTTATTTTTTCTTATAGTTCCAACGTACGTAAGACCCCTCGACTTAAGCTCGTCGACTAACTCGTTCGATGTAAATCAGTTATCTCCCGTAATATTTCTATTGGTGTTTTCTATCGGTGAAACAAAATCTAAAACATCTAAAGTTGGAATGGATAATTTCTTCGGGTTTCTTAGAACATTTTTGCCAGTATAAGTAAACGCAGTAATGAGTTTTGGCATCACACAGGTACATAATCTTTAACCCATATTTTGCTGGTTTGCTCTTCATATACATTCTGAATTCGCATTTTCCCCTGAACGGCACTAGCATTTCGTCAACGGTTGCAAATTCTAAACATGTATATTTGGCACTGCAATTATTTATAAATTGTGTAAAAACTTCAGAAATCGCTGCTGCAGTGTCGCCAGAAGATATTCTGCTCGGGTATCAACATTGTCAAATCTTATTGCGGACAACAGAAACAAGAAACGCTCTAAAGTCATGGTAGCCTGAAAGATATCTTTACCCGTGCCGTCCATAGTCCACATACAAAGATGGTTAACGTAAGTAACGTTTTTACTTTCATGTTTAGTACTTAAGTCCGTTACCTTCGCATTTGTGTGCTCCAAAATTATTTCTAGGATATCGTCTGTGAACAAAATTTGCCAAGCGTGTAGGGGAGTAGATGGCTTAGTTAATCTTGCTGGTCCTTTTAGGCACGGGAGATGGGTAACTATATTATGTGCAAAAGTTTGGTCACCACGTTCTAGTGGATTTTTGGCCCACTTAAACCTACTTTTTCCATAAAAATAATTAGATGAGGAGGTACCTTGATCGGCTTCATCGCCAGATAGAGAGTCGTCCGAGTCATATTGTAATTGGTCTCCATCTGAAATTTCTTGCTCAGAATCAGTGTCGTGATTTGTGCGTCAGAGAGATCGCTATCTGACTCTTCAAAGTCTCCAAACGGTCGTAGCCCTTCTTCTATATCACTATCATTCATTAAAATATCTTCAAGTTCTTACTCTGATAAAAACTTGCGCGTCATTTTTAAACCGAAGACAAAAACGTAACTGGTATATTCTGCCGTGGAACGGAAAAACACCGTATGTTACCATTTTGTAGTTTTGAGATAATGACGTTTAAGTTTTGACTTATGAAACTGGCGATATCTTATGCGCTAAAGGATAAATAATAAAAAAATATATGTACAAATAACTAGTAACGTAAAGTCAACTTTGTTATTCACAGGATTCGTTTTGAAAAGAATAGAATCAATATAAATAGCAATAGTGCACACTGCACATACCTAAAATTTCATTATTCAAATTCATTTCGTTACTAGGCATAAAAACCGTATGTATAATTTTAGTTACATACGTTTACGGATTTAGTATCATTGACGCTAAATACTAGTGACAAACACCGTATGTATAAACATACGTTATTTATTATTAGTAACATTTATTTTATTGGGGGTAAAAAATACACATCTATTACGGCTCTTGGGCAAGGCTATAGAGTCTGACGAAAATGAAAGGGACCTTAAAGTGAACTTGCATCACATAATGTTTTTATATATATGCGAGATAATGCACATGGCGACATCTCATGGCAATCAATCTGGTTGGGTGGATAGCTTGATTGCCATGAGATGTCGCCATGTGCAACATCTCGCATATGTATGAACAAATAAGTGAGTTATGCGCTATGAATGTGTCAAGACAATATTAACTTCTAACAACTAATTTTGATGTAAGAATCAACTAGCTACAAATTTTGTAGTAAGGTTAAAAAAACTTAGATAACTTCTTTTAGACAAGCAATTAACAATTCCAATTAACTAACAAGACTAAAACTACTAACTTTTATTCATCTTCAATATTGCTGATAAGATCAGCGGCATTACTTTCGGGTAAATTTTTCCAAAAGCATAATTTATGTTTCGGAAAAATTGATGACAAGTTGTTTAGAAGCTTATTTTTTCTCTCGGCAGAAATACCTCGATTTGAAGTGTAACATTCAGGTCCTTTAAACAGAATATGTTTCTTCAAGAGAATATTAAGCTCTTGATATTCAACTTCTTTGAAACATTTTTTATCAAATAAGCTTCTACAATCTCGTCTTGCCTCAATTGTTACAATTCCTTCTAGAAGTGGTCTATTTTTATTTAGTTTTTGAAATTGATCGTTTGCGGTCATATTTGGCCAGTGCTTAAAATCAGAAAAATTCATTGCCTTCGCTACATTAACGCCATTATTTTTTGTGCTGTTTTTGTACAACATTTGTAAAATCTTGGAAGTCATACACTTTCGGATCTTCTCTTAATCCTTTTTCCACAAGATGGTGAAAACTGTCAGCAGACATAAAGGTGTGACCGACCTCAAAATATTTAATTGTTATTGTTTCTGCTGCGATATGATCTGAATTTATTATATAAATTAAAAAAACTGAGTAAACACTAGTTCTTATTTTGCCCCTGCAGTTATTAGCCCATAGAATTAAAAAAAAAAAAAATTATAATATGCGCTAGTTACATCTTCTTTCTTGCGCCCAGCTATAGCCTCAGGCCAAAGAACAGCTACTGCTTTATTTGTTACCGAGATATTTCTCAAAGGTACGAAAGATTGATTAAAAGCAATGATTCGTGGTGTAAATAATACTTACTTGAACATTTCGAGCCTAGGAAGCATTATTACCTTCTGCATATCTGTGCTATAATATATAGTGTCTTCGTCAGCCTTCTGTTTATCGCACCTATATTTTTCTCTGGATTCTTTAGCTTTTCTTATGTGCTGTAGTCACTGGCAGCAGGTAGAACAGTCATTATTAGTTTCAGCATTTTCTTTACAATGATTCACATCGTGCAACAAAAAAAACTTGCATTTTTCCCATTCTTCATGCCCCAACTTTGCAAATGAAATATTCATATCCTTAATTACGTTTCTATAAAATTCATATGCGATTATTATATTTGGATGGGTTTCTTGAAAATCCTGAAACATGCTGGTGATAGTAATATCACTGGGTAGGTACAATCTATGCGGCGCGTGCTCTCGTCTGTAATGAGAGACACATGGCGAATATTTTTTAATGTGTTTTTGAATACCTTCCTTGTCAGTTTTTAACCTTATCATTTTAATGATATATTCCTGCTTATTTCCTAAAATAACTACGTCATTCTGTACTTCATTGTCTACTGTCATCAATGGGGTAATATTTTCTTGGTGGATATCCAGAATTTTTCAATTTTTTGCTTGTCTTGATGTTGCAATATCTAAAAAATAAATTGAGATAATAAATAAATATGTTAATGAAGAAAGAAACACCATTATTATGTACCAAGCATGTAAGATTTTTAAACACAAGTGTAAGTACATATTCTTATAATAATTAATAATTATTTATATAATTTTGGTATTAAATTATAGTAAAATGGTGTAATATCTCTAGCAATATTGTTTGACATAGTTAGTTTCATTGCAAATTTTTATAAATCGGATAAAAGTTTTTTTACCGTGTAACAAAGAAGTTCTTCTTACCCACCATAAAAAGTGTTTAAATATTTTTTTTTAATCTCAACTTAAAAACCTATGTAGGTATCAGGTATATTATTTTATTTACTTATTTATTGTTTAAAATAAAGTGTAAGCCTACGTAAATAAAATAAATATGTTAATTTTAACTCACCTATCACTTTTTTGGGTGAAACAAAATTTTCGTTTAACTCAATGGAACTTAAACTGATATTATTTTCTTCAATAAAACTGTCCGTTACTAAAGGTTGCATATTTTCATCTAATAAAATCATTTCGTCTATAGGAACAATTAAATTATTATTCAAATGTTCACTATTTGGATTGTTTGTATAGTCACCATTATTATTAAGCACTTGAAGTACCATTCTTTTTCCTCTGGACCCCATTTCGTTTAAAATTTCTGATGACAATTTGATAGCACTAACTTATAATAATAATAGGTGTACACATATATACGGCTGGGAGCAAACTGAATAATAATCCGCGATCTAGTTCGATACTAGACATAAACATCGTATGTTATTACGTACGGTGTAAAACGTGGCGGGAAATCTACGCGTCACACTTTACTAGGCATAAACCACGTATGCAACGAAATTTGAACTGCATACGGTGTTGATGTCTAGTATTTTGAGATACTTTTGGTGACTTACGTAAAAAAGTGTTACATGCGGTCTTTATGCTATGTAATAGAGTACGAATTTTTCTAAGCTTTCAAATTCCAAAGTGTTTTTTTTGCGTTTGCGTGTTACAGTAAAATTTATAAAAAATATATATGATAGATGTTGGTACGAAAAACTCAAAAACATCAAAATCTCAATTTTGATAAAAAGCAACATACGGTGTTTTTCCGTTGCACGGCAGTATTGGGGTCAGAACCGACCCTAACGAACTATATCTCCACAATTGTACAACTTACACTTACGTCCGTCACGCGGGCAAATCGGGCGATTCGAAATTTGTCACAACGGTCAGGTAGACCTGACCTTTGAGTACGATATTCGTCACATAGCATTTAATGGCCCTGTTTTGGCACTACGAAATTCGTCACAATGGTAATTATTCCTATAATAATAACAATATGATTAGGGTTTGTTCAATATGATTAGGAATATAAATAAAACAAACAAGTCGTTAGATAATTATTTCAATTAATTTATTTACAAAAATTTTTAAAAAATTCCAACTATGTAAGTACATACATTATTTACATACTAAGTTACATTTATGGACTGTGCCCATATACATTTAAAACTACTTTTACAAAATAGAGTGTAGTTATTTTTTGGCATTTCAAATCTGTTAATAATTTTTGCAAAAAATCTTGTCGCCGCCTAGTGGCTGAGTTTTTAGACTTGCAAGAAGTACCAACAATATTACATTTTATATACACTTCTATTTGAAACTTTAACAAAACATCCATAAAATAAAAAATTGTTGGTAAACTATAATAAAAAGAATTGTTTAAGTGCGAGTGGAAAGATTCACAAGCGTTTGTGGTTTTATTTAAAGCAGAAGAGGCATCAGCCCAAATGTGGGGTGGAAAAGTGGCTTCGTCGGAAATATAATGATCTACTAAATAATCAGCAAAAGCTGTTAATCTATCATCATTTGGTATTATTTCGAGTAACTCACAAACAAAAAAATCACTTACCAGATTTGAATTTAAAAATACCAACCCAAAACAATAACGAAGCCACTTTCCAATTTCACAATTTTTATCTTTATATTGACAACTTAAACCTAATTTTTGTATTTTACGCCACCAAGATTGAGTGAGATGAAACCGGCAGCCAATAATTGTAATTTTATCCCATACTTTACGAACTGAATTGTGGGTGGCAATTTCAAAAACAACAACTACCACATACCATATACAGGAATAAAATATAAGTTATTAACAGAGCATAGAAACTTAATTTTTTCTAAACACAGTCTATAAGTCTCTTCCGTTTTGTCTTATAGTAAACTAAACACTAGAGGTATGTAATGTCCGTTTAAGTAGCCATATATAGTGAGTAGTTGTGTAAAAAATTTCGTGCTATATTGGAATGTTCCATCCATGTAAATATATTGCGACTTACATAAAAATTGTAAATTTGTCTTGCAACCCAAAATTATGATACCTTTTTCTAAATCATTTTCTAACACAAAGTTTTCCTCTCTTGAAGTTTTATAAAAATGTTTTGTCAGATAGCTGTGAACCTCATGGGCAGAGCGAGGCAAAGTAGGCAATGTTTCGCGACGAGCATTGTACATATTTCCTTTGATACACTTTAAGTTTCGGCATTTCAATGTTTCAGAAAAATTACTGGAAGTTAACTCCTTGTGCACAATTTTTGTTGGTCTTTCTGTAAGTTCCTCTTCAGCTTTTCTTTTGCAGGCAACACTAAGTATTTGTCTTGCAATATTTTCTTCAGACCCGTGGTTATGTCCGTTTCTTACGGTTGTAACAGAAAAGCCGCCAGGTTCTCCCACAGTGTAAACATATACATTACACTTCGGTCGTTTAATGCACCTCCAAACAGTTCCATTTGTTGAGGTGCATTGATGTTTAGACAACTTATAATTTTCATGCACAATTTGCGTTTTTCCACGTTCATTTCAAATTTTTTTCACAAACGACATGTTGAATACACAAAATACTGTCTGTAAATAAATTTAGATATATATTAGATTTTCATTGTAGATTACTAAGACCTGCCAATTACAGGTAAAAAAAATATAATCCTTCTTTAATGACCAAACTTAATGCTACCTGTAACAATCATTATTGAAGGAAGGGTTTTGTGACGAATTTCGGACACCCTTTAATTTTACCTGTAAGCTTCACCGGTCCAAGTAATAAAATTGTGACGAATTTCATACCGCCTCGTCACGCAACGACTAAACGGTCCCGATTTAAGAGCGTACTAAGCGGCGCGGCACCGTGTTGCCAAAACTAACGAGTCCTTTTAAGATTTAATGCGCTAGGGGTCAGGAGGGACCCCAATATATCAAATAATGGTTTAAATGAATAAAAATATAAACATGGATTAAGAAAGTTAGAAAATGTATTATAAAAATAACACTAATTAGAGATAATCAAAATGCAAGGTGTTAATTAAATTATAAATCATCGGATAGTCATATAACATTCTCACATCTAAGACACTATAATAAATCATTTAAATAGAATTAAAAATTACGAACATAATTTAAAAACAAATAAATTATCGCGAAAATTGCAAAATGCTGCTAGGTAAAACACCTCGACAAATTCGCTTCATGACCTTTCACGTTCTCATAACCAGATTTACGACGACCTTACTCACTATGAATAGCTGGACGCATAAGCCTTCCTCACTTAAACGTCAGTGCAATGAGTACCACTGTTAGGGACCAAACAAAACAGATTAACACATTAGAACATTAGAATATTATAGTTGCGGCAAATAACACACAACAAGTTAGTAATAATATGTGTGTTAGTAATATAGACACGGAATTTATTTGTTTATCACCTACTTTTAACTCAGACAAGACGAATCTTGAGAATAATTTAAATTTTACAACATCCGATCTTGACCAACTTGTACAAGAAAGGATCGCAAGCGATTACATATTACCACAGAACTATTTTGGGCTAACTGAGGATAGAAATACCCACTCAAAGTAATTTTGAATGACATTTGCCGAAATATTTTACATTTAATACAAATAGTTTAAGCACTTTTAAGCGTGTTTTTAACATGTTAGATTATGAATCAATTCCTGGTAAGTAGTATATTTAAGTGAGCGCAACCACACAACCCCATGAGAGTGTGGCCACACGTTCACATATTTACATCTTCCTACACGATTGGGATTGCCACCACACAAACAAACGGCTTGCTAATACTGCATTTACATATTCCTACACGATTGGGATTGCCGCCACACAAACCTGTATAAATAGATTTAATTATTTCACATATTTACATATTCCTACACGATTGGGATTGCCGCCACACAAACCTGTATAAATAGATTTAATTATTTCACATATTTACATATTCCTACACGATTGGGATTGCCGCCACACAAACCAAGGGGCTTCCTCACACCACATTAACAGTAAAAAAATAGTAAAAAGCAGTAAAAATACAGTATCTAAAGAAATAGTAGGAAAACAGAGAGAAGTATACGCATAAAGTATGGAAGGGATTTTGTAATAAAACAAGACTTGTCCAACGGTAACATTTAGTTAGTTATCATTAATAATGAATTATTCTAGTATAACAAGTAGTGAGTTAACCCAGCATGTTAAGAGGTTACATAAAACCTTTTGTGAGAAGATTAACGAACAACAGTATTTTGCTATGCATAGTAGACCACGATGGACGATGGTGCCACTTCTATCAAGATCAAGCGGAATATTATGGAAGAGGTGCGGCAGCATGTGTACGATATTTTGATATGTTACGGATCCTTCAGTATTGAATACGGTCCTAATGATTAAGGAAGAACTTACAGAGGAGCCTTTAAACATGTCGGCTTAATACATTAATTGGCGGTCCGGCGGGAAAAGTAGTGTAAGTCATAAAACATGGTTTTGAGATAGATAAGGTTTTATGTTACTAAGGTAGCGTTTTTAGTATACAAGTTTTTGTACAAAGTAATTTATTCTATGAAATAGGCAATAAATAGTACATTTTGTGTAACTTTGAAAAAAACTGTGATTTTTTATATTTAAAGAAAAAACAACAACTTATACGATTTGTCACTTTTATTTACAGGTCACAATAAACATAAACTAGTTTACACTTTTTTTATACCTTAACTTTTATTTTAAACGGCTATAAATCTAAATATCTTCTTCTTATTTTAAAGTTAATGGTTATTCAAACAAATTTTTATTTAAAATAAACTTAAATAAATATTAGGTTGTACCTATTCGAATAGTGCCGATGTTAATCGAAACTTACTTTTCCTCCGAGCGTACGCAGAGTAGTACTTTGCGCACGCATTTCCGTATGGAAAGTTACACTTTTTCGCGCTAGTGCGGATAAGACTTTTATTCGCACTGGGTGCGGTAAAGTATCACTTTGCGCACTTGCCAGGAAAATAACAAACTATTTTATTCATCGTCACTATCTCCCTCTATCGTATTTCGTACACTACCTGTAGAAGGCAAATTTATATAAAAGTAGTGAACATTTTTATCGATGTATGGTAACAGCTCCATTAAGTTTTTTTTTTTCTTCGCTTATTGGAACTGCTGCACTATATTGTAAAGGCAGTGAAATATTTTCAGGTAAAGTTTTGCGAATAGTAGTTAAACAAGGCGGGAACTGCGATATAACGTTATCGGGTCTATGTTTAGCGTAATCGGCGTGCAAAATCGTGTGCGATAACTCCCTAATGCGAAAATAGTCTGTTCTTAGTTCGCCCATTGTCCGCTCGCGTATTGTAGAGGGCGCTGTCTCTGTTGTGTGTGTGTGTGTTTGTATATCTGGTTGCTGTGTTGTGTGTGTGCGCTGGTGACTTGGTTTCTATAGCAGCACCCTTGATCTTGCGCCAGTGGCGGCGTCTGCTGTGGGGGAAGGCGGGCGAAGCGCGCGGGGGCCCTGGGGCCCTGAGCCCCTATGTTAACCTAACCTTGTTAGGATATTTTAGCGGAGAATAAGAAAAAAAAAAAACAAAACAACGTGTGATAATAATTTATTAATCTATTTTTCTAAAAGTACAAACTTTGATTTACATATAATATACTTAACGGTTAAATAAGATGCATAAGGGATAACAAGAGCTAGTAAGAGAAGAACATAACATTAATATTCAATTATAACTATATTATAATTTAATATTAAGGTTATAGGGGGCACACGGATTTGAACCGGGGACCTCTCGATCTGCATTCGAGTGCTCTACCACTGAGCTATACCCCCTTACGTAATTTGTTTCAACATGTTTGACAGACTGGTAGACAGGTAGGTTAGACAGACTGCTCAGGTTAATCAGACTCGTATGTCCGACTGATCTGTCAGTCTAACCTGAGCAGTCTGCCTATCTAACAAACCGGTCGGTGTCTCGGTAATAATGTAATGTAGGTAAGTTTGACAAACTGGTAGACAGGTAGGTTAGACAGACTGCTCAGGTTAATCAGACTCGTATGTCCGACTGATCCCTCAGTCTAACCTAAGCAGTCTGCCTATCTAACAAACCGGTCGGTGTCTCGGTAATAATGTAATGTAGGTAATTTAATACCATGTGTGCACTTTATAATATGATCGATATGTGTAATAATTTTTGTATGAATAAAATAATCTTAATTTTACTTATTGTTTTATTTTCTCATCTCATTTATACTGCATTACATTTATATTTCATATAGTTCTAACCTCCTAGGTATCGTAGAGATGCATTTTATATGAGGTTTCTCACATTACCAGATAAGGGCAAATATTCGAGAAACCGATCATGCACGATGATGCAATAGGCGCGTGTGTTTTCAGGAAAATTCTCTGAACTTTGAAACTCGAGTTTAATATCAACAGTGCTGCTCTTAAGGGATTCAGTTTGTCTGGAGCAATCAATAACAAATAGAGTTCTTGATGAAAATTTAGTAAAGTCTAGTAATGGTTCACTGCATACTTTTCCTAAATATGTTTTTTGAAAATCGGTATACATTCTATAGGCTTCTGCATATTGACGATTTGTGAAATTCATGTTCATAGGTTCATAGGGATAAATCTCCGAAATTAAAAAGAGTTTTACATCTATTATGTTTAGGTTATCAAAGTAAGTACAGTCTTTCTTCAAGTTATCTTTTCGATCTTTTTGGAAAAATACAATAACATATCGAGCACGTTCAGATGTTGATTTAACTGTCCAAATATCTTTCTTTGTTTTTCGTAGAGCAGGCAGTTCATGAATTTCCCAGCTTCTAAATGGCATAAGAATAGGCTTATTTTTAGCAATTTCATCAAATAATTTTAATTTAATCACATCGTTTAGATATATGTGCTTAACTCTCAGTTCAATGGAAGATATTACTATCATAGCACTTTTATCACCTCCATCGTTAACATAACAATTTGCGTCACTTCTAGCACGCACCAGTTTGATTTTTTGCTTTCCCATAATTACGTTTTTGTAATCGGAGAATATACCAAACAGGTGATTTAATGGAATAAGTAGATTGAAATTACCATCGTTTTCACTTCCTGTTTTCTTGACAAAAGATGATATTACACCAGAGGGCCAACTCCATCCTGCAACATCAAGAGAAGTACTTTCATGCGCATTGAGACATAACATATTCTTAACGGTACTGGTGAGCCCAGGATCTCGAACTTTTTCAATTTCTTTACCATTCAATTCATAAGTTACAGTCTCAAAAAGAAAAGCACCAACATTATTTGTTAATTTGCAGCTTCCTGTTTTATTGGCAGTAGTTTCTGCAACAAGTGATGCTTCTATACAAAGTTCAGCTTGACTAATGTCCACAAAAATATCTTGTTGGTTAATAACAATTTCAATTTTATCACTGTAATTAAAAGAATTTGTAAATGGTGCCATTCTTCTCTAACAATCGATTCATCTGCTACTACAGGACGATATATTTGTAGTTTTTCGGACACGAAAGCCATATTTGCGTGAAATAGAGTGAAGTAGAATAATATTATGATGCGTGAGTGACTGCGTCTGATTATAGACTGACCTTTGGTTGTAATTGTCACTAATTAAATATCCTTGCTGTCCCGAACCACCCTGATTAAAAATTAATACCATGCTTTTTTAATTCTAATCTCACTACAATTTCTTCTCCTCTAAAATTGATTGGTCTTGATTCCTGATCTAATATGTTTATTGTAATATTATCAATGCGCTGTCGGTTTACAGACAAGTAAACTAGGTTTCGTGGCTCTAGGATTATACTATATCCAGGATCAACGGTTGGCGCAAACTCGTATATTGTATGTGATGGATTGCTTGTATAATATGATCCTGATACAATATTACATTCAATTCGTATAGTAACCACTTTTACTATATTCACAGGTATATCAGATACATGCGGTAAATTAGCTTTCAGTTCCTTGTGTGAAAATCCCAATAATTTCCCAATGCTATCTGATGGCTTAAAATCTATGTCATAGATACACTTTAGTTCACACTTTAATGTATTATTGTTTGGCTTTAGTGAAATTAAAGTTGCTGATCCTTTGCTTAAGCGCGTTTGTAGATAGGTTTCAATATCTGCAACTTCATACGACCCTGTAGGAATCTCAAGCACTTTTTGCACTCCCTCGACTACGTAATAAAACTTGTTACAACCAGGTTCAATGTTTGGAATAGAATTCCAAGTACACAGTGAAATAAGAGCTAAGGAATAACTGTTTCTATGATCAAGTTCGATTGGAGGTGTAAAATCGACACTTAAGCAGCTAGTATGACCTTTAAGCGTGAATGTTTGGGACATGACTAACGTAAACTAATGAAAACAAACTTCTATATATTAAATTGTTCTATTATACAGAAATGATAACACAAGATGACCGCAATTGTGTGTATTGTATGTTTGATATTGATCATAATTAAAAAATATTTTACAATTCTTAAAGTATCGAACAACTTCAGTAGGAGGATTTAAGTTTCCAAAACTATCAAAGTAAATCACCTTCTTTCCTATTTTTTTATAAGCTACCCAATGCGTTCCAATCCCACAGCTAATATCTAAATTAATTACACCACGTTCATTATTGTATGGTGTATTTGGTAAGCTATCTCTCATAAAGATACCTCTAAAATTAGAGATATTTAACTGTTTCGCATACCGTAAGATATCTTGATCGCTCAACGCGCGATTGGGTAGCTTTATTGGGAGTTTTTTGCCCATTTTTTTATGTATAATCCATAGCCAGTCTTATGGGGTTTAAGATATAAACCGCTGCCTTCTTTCTTGTTCTTTCCTAAAGCAATTGCTTCCATAGTTGTATTGTGTCGTTTTGATTCTTCTAGTTTCGCTTTTGCATCTCGAGCGTCATTAACGGCTTTGGTTATGCCGGCTGCACCCCCGCTGAGTGCTCCGAGGGCACTTAATCCAGCGAATATTGGGATAAGAGGAAGAATTCCACCTAGCTTCGGTACTCGGATCACTCTAGGTAGTTTAATTTTTTTCTTCCCGCCAACACTTTTTAAAGATTTTCGTGCAAGCTTCACAGCATGTTTAATATTATCCTGAAGTGAACTACCCCTAAAGTTGCTCATCTGCCTTTTTATACTATTAACAATAGTTGTATTGAAGGGCTTAAGATTTTTACTTCTAACTCCAACCTTTTTAGGCCTTTTACGTGTTTTTTTCTTATTAATTGTTCCCCCTATTCCAAGTTTACGTTTTGCTTTCATGACAGTAGTTACAATCCAAGCAGCACTCTTTTCACCAAAATTAGAATCCTTAGCCGTAACTCGTTCCCAGGCCCTTTCTTGTAAAACTTTATCTGCTTGATGTCTTCTTTCTAAATCTTTATATTTAGAATATTGAATATCGTGATCTTTACAATGACTATCCAACTTATTTTTCGGTTGATCGCCACGAGCTAATCGCTCGCTAAGCTTTGTTCCAGGCCCGCAGTATGAATAGCCAGGTAAATGAAGCTCAAATGGCAATTTATTAAGAGCACTATTAATAAGACCTTCGCCAAGCAAAGTTCTCATTCTAACTGAGAGATTGTTGGCGGAAGCTTATATTTAAAGAAGATGCGAAAAGAGAAACAAAGCATCAAAATTGATGTTGCCAACTTTGATATTAAAACATCAAGCGCAACAAAACGTCATAGTAAATTGTTGCCGAATACCATACGAGCAATTATTTGTGGACCAAGCAATTCTGGGAAAAGTAATGTTATGTTAAGTCTCTTAACTGATCCGAATGGTCTAAGATTTCAAAATGTCTATGTGTATTCAAAGTCACTATATCAGGACAAATATAGGTTTTTGAAGCAAGTACTTGATCGAGTATCAAACATCAAATATTATGAATACACTGACAATGATATGGTTGTGGATCCTGAAAATGCTCAACCTAACTCAGTTTTTGTCTTCGATGATGTTTCTTGTGAAAAGCAAGATAAGATAAGAAACTGTGTGGGGAGGCATAAGGCTGTGGATTCGTTTTATCTCAGTCAAACATATTCAAAGGTACCAAAGCAGCTTATACGCGATAATGCTAACATGATAATATTATTTAAGCAGGATAATATGAATCTAAAGCATATCTATAGTGATCACGTGAACACCGATATGACATTAGAACAATTTAAACATATATGTGCAGAGTGCTGGAACGAAAAATATGGATTTTTGGTTATTATGAAAGATGATGACTTGACTGGCGGTAGATATAGAAGTAAATTTGATACTTATATAATTCCTTAATATACTGATTACTTGTCAGTGCATATTTTACCATTAGTGCAAATAGATCGCAGAGTAACAGGAAAACAGCATATTAAGTATGCCTCCTCCAGCACTAAGTCAAGCGAATAAAGTCATTAAACGAAAAATAATCGATGCAGCAGATAATATAAGAAAAAAATATTTATCACTAAAATTAGAAAGAAGTGAGACAGACGATGCCCTAAATAAAATGTTAAACCCTATAAGAGCCCCATTAGCCAAAATTGAAAAAAGAAGGAGGATCACACATCAAACTTTCTTCCAGCCAAAGTAATTGCTGAAACTACTGCAACTAGGTTCAATTCAGATAGTGGGGGTAATGATGATGATGATGATGATGATGATAATGATGATGATGAAAATGAGGTGCTGCTATAGAAAAATCACTTAACCTTATTAAGATAGACTTACACACAAATATACGAGAGCGAGAGCACACACAAATATACGAGAGCGAGAGCAAGAGTCAACAAGAGCTTCAATTAATAGACGAATCATGAATTAGAACTACTACGTAATAAATATGAAAGATCTAACTCTATAAATTATAAAAATTATTTCAATTATCCTCAGTAATAAAATGACTGTCAGTAGAGAGCAGGTGGTGAAGGAATTGCATAAACCAGCCCGAAAGAGGTTTCGTCGACGGAGATTCATTCAATATGGTTTGGATGACACCTTTGCCACCGACCTTGCTCAGCTTGACCAATATTCTCGCGAAAATAGAGGTTATAAGTACATATTAGTTGTAATCGATTGTTTTTCAAAATATCTTTGGACCAAACCCATAAAGACAAAATCAGCTCAGGATGTTGCTAAAGCAATGGAAATTATTTTAAAGACATCGGGAAGAATACCCAAGAAAATTGTTTCAGATAATGGGAAAGAATACTACAATGCGCAGTTTCAACGTCTAATGAAAAAATATAACATACATCATTATAGCACCTTTAGCCCCTTGAAGGCATCTATAGCTGAAAGGGTAATTAGAACTCTTAAGGAAAAACTATTTAGGCTGTTCACTTTAAACGGTAATCACAAATGGATATATTTGTTGGAAGACGTTACCAATGTATATAATAATGCAAAGCATTCTACAATTAAGATGAAACCCGCTGACGTTAACAAGAAAAATGAAAAATCATTGCTAACTACGGTTTATGGAAATATTAAAATTGCTGATAAGGCTCGATTTAAAGTTGGAGATATTGTTCGAATCAGCAAGCATAAACATCTCTTTCAAAAAGGTTATACACCAAATTGGACTACCGAACTCTTCAAGGTAGTAAAGATTAATATTACATCACCAACTACTTATTTATTAGAGGATTTGCAAGGACACCTCATTAGTGGTGGTTTTTATGAAAAAGAACTTCAAAAAACTAAACAACCTGATGTGTTTCTAATAGAGCAAATATTGCGTAAAAAGGGAAATAAACTATATGTTAAATGGTTAGGTTTTGATAACACTCATAACAGTTGGATTGATGAGGTAAATGATGCTGTTTGATGTAAAGTTTAAACAAGTTTGAACAGGTTTGCGCATGCTCAAATTTATAAAACTATATGCTTGTTGAATTTACAAAGAAGAGTTCAGGTTAGTATCAAGTTTGTGGTGTGCAAATACGCCCATGTTCGTGAGTAGAGAGATGTTACCATTAGAAGGTTTTAATCAGGAACTCGATGAGTGTCTAATGAACATCGAGAATGAGAGGGTATCATTAGAAAGTTATAATCAAGAACTCGATGAGTGTTTAAGGAAATTCGAGATTGCAGTTACAATGGAGAAATATTATTTATTGTATTCAACGTATTTGGTGAACATCAATTTTCAAGTTGGATGCGGTTTGAGTCCAGCTAGATCATTCGGTCCAGTCATTACGCTATCTCGTCCACATAGACGTGAAATTATATCATTCAATGACGATGAGTGGAAGACATTTATAGAATTATCACAGCAGAAAGTTGGTGAATTTTTCCACAACCTATCAATTACGTCAGATTATGAATCACATATGTGTAGTGATTTTCTAAAAGTTACACAAATGACATTTGAAAATGGATCGGTAAAAGTGCTCGAAGTTTCTAGACATGGAGTTAATTTTTATTTGTGTGAAGAAGGTGTATGTACTTGCACTTTTAGATGTTAATTCAAAATTGATTAAACAACAAATTTCCTTAATGGAAGAGTTAAATTTTAATTTATTTTATTATAATATAATAAATACCATAAATTCTATGACCACTACTAATATACCTGTACTAAAAATAGAATTAATACAGTTATTGTATGAGTATGGTTCCCATAAAGATGGAAATACATTACTATTATTAAGGGCTCTTAATGAATATATGTATTTTTATAGAGATAAAGTATTAAACGATATTCAATAAAATGTATATAAGAAGAAAATTAAGTTTTTTATTTCAGTCGTTCACACCCCTCCGTCGGAGTAGCTATAAAGTATATTTTTGTCTCACCATAAATCTAGCATAATTTGGCATAATGTTAATGAATATTAGATTTTTTATTTGTATATTTATTTGCCCTTTCAATTTTGCTATTTCGATAACTAATGGTAATGGAACATCGAGAGATGCCGATTGCAAATATCTACAAGAAGATTATGAAACTTTGTATTGTCACGTTTATAATTGATATTAGTTAAAAGGGGGTTCTAAAAGTGTGACACGGATAAAAGGACACAGGTCTACAAAACAAAGCTCTTTATTTATATCACAATTACAACAACACTCAACTCTTACTCCTATCCTCTAACTTACATTATTCAGTCAGCGTGCCCTCGGGGTCGGGGGATGAAATGGCTTGGATTATTCGGTCAACGTGCCCTCGGGGTCGGGGGATTAAATGTCTTGGATTATTCGCGGAGCTATCGAGCTACCATCAGCTGATGGCTGTTTGATCGCTTCTTCAACGCTCTTTTTGAGAGCTTCTTAATAGCTCTTCGAGAGCTTCTTGATAGCTATTCGCGAGCTTATTGATAGCTGCCTTCCGTATCACCGAGGATGCTATTTATATCCATTATGGTTTGTCTAACAATCATGTATTATTTTATTATTATAACTGTTTGTATAACATCAATAAATAACAAACTCGGCGATGTGCTTCAAATAGTAAATAAATAGTAACCTACTAAAGTTGTAGGTCACCAGGCTGAGAGACGTGAATTAATGATTTAAATGTAAAATGAAATAATAATTTTGAAAAAGGCCTCTTTTTCATGACAGTATAATACCAGTTTAAGCTTGTATACGGAATGTGCCAAACGGAATGATGATGCTGTTAACTTATATGAAAATGAGATGCATGTGACTGATATGTTATTGGGGAAACTGCAAGATTGCGTAAATATTGCTGGAAATTTATCTAGTTTTGTAAACTATACAGCTTTGATTATAAGCAAACGAGAAAATATTGAGATGGAAGCAGCATTACTAACGCTACAAAAACAAATGAATATGTGTCAGGAAAAACAAAATTTAGAACTTTCTTTAATATCTGAATATAAGGAGACCATTCTAAATTTACAAGGCAATGTTACAAACCTAACTAACGAGATCTACCTGATTGATAGTGCATTTAATCAATGTCAAAGAAATTTAGAAACTCAGAGAAAAAGTGAAAAAAAAATTATTGAAAATCTGAATGACTGTTTGGAACGAAGTGAATTGATGCAAGAACGAAGAGATAAATATGTGTTAAGATTGACAACGTGCAGAAAAAATAATAATAAGCTTAAAGCAAGACTATCTGAATAATGTAATAAAGGATGGTGGTGATGTAGGAATTGGAAAATAAAAGTTTAAAATCAATTAATATTTTATTTACAACAAACAATAATACAACATATTATGAGAGAGAGAGAGAACCATTACATAACGCAAATAGATCAAAATATCTGATGTACAATACGCTACACTACTCGTACTTAGTATAATTAAAATGTTTTCTTATCTTATATTATTAGGTTATTTTAAATATAATTAAGGTTATGAAATAGAATTGCTACCAATTATAATCAACATGATCAATGTCAGTGTCACTATCATACCGCCCCCTAAAACGAACTATCTTTGATCCTGGAATATTATTTGAGTGTAAAGCTAAATTACAACTAGTTTCATCTTTTATCTCAAATAATACTTCAGAATAACAACTTTGACACCAGTAAAATTTGTTTTGGTATAAGTCATCTATTATATCATCAGTAGCACGGAAATCATGATAGTGATCGTTTACTATTAACATGCTTTTCCTATACTTTTTTTGAACAATCTTTAATGTGTCATAGCACGATTTGCAAACTACTAAATTAAACTGTTCAATGATGTAACAGTTCACCCAGATGCAGTATTGTTCTTCTTCAAAAACATCTTCTCCCCAGCCGCTTGTAGCAAGTACAGCATTTCTTAGTGAATACGGGATGGCTTTATCGCAATATATAAATTCAAGGCATTTAAGGTGTCTAGACTGATCGTTTAACGCAATTTTATTAAGATAATCCCATCTATAATTCGAGTATTTTTTCACAATTTCCCTTGTTAAAATCCAAGGTAGTGGCGATGAGTAAAGAAATTCTGCAATATTTGTAGTATTTTCACAAATCGTTTTAATGCATTGTTCACTTTGCATACCTATATACAGAGGTTTATTGAATATTAATTCATTTTTTTTTAACTCAATGGCCATAACATTATTTTTTTCATCATATACAGTTATACTGTAAAATCTATTGCTGGATATAAGATTTTTTGCTCCATAGCGACCCTCCCATGATG
Organism: Polydrusus tereticollis; assembly: GCA_963920685.1. Lineage (NCBI taxonomy): Eukaryota > Metazoa > Arthropoda > Insecta > Coleoptera > Curculionidae > Polydrusus > Polydrusus tereticollis. Next base: position 29,391,523 of record OY987334.1, read on the forward strand.
AGACACATTTGATGACTCTATGTTTTCTTATATTTTCCATAGTTTTACCAAAAATCGCGTTGTTAAATAGTTTAAATAAGTTTTTAAGAAATGTTGTTGTAGCCATAGTTCTTAATTGATTGTTTAGTTCGATATAAGGTTTTAACCATGGTGATTGTTTGAAAATTAAAATTTTATGTAATTTTGTTAAAATTAATCCGTGTGATAGTGCCTGCTTTAAATTTCGATAATGTAATATGTATTTCTCCTTATTAGACAGAGTGGTCATTAGTTTCTGTAAACGCTGCCTTCGATTTAAATGAATGTAATGGACAACTTGGTTTTCGCTGGCAAACTACGCTGAAAATCCTTTCTCTTGCGGGTCGGAGGTCCAAAGTTTATCAAGTAAATATTTTGCCAAAGAAAACGCGTCAGAAAAACATTGCAAAATCTCTTGGCGTTGATTTAATTGTTCATTAAATTTTGGTTCATCTTCCAAAACTTCCATTTCAATTTGACTTTGTATAGCGTTAAGTTCACTACTAAGACCATTATTTATATTAATACGTTCCTGCAATTCAATAATCTTAGTTTGAGGAATGTCCTCTTGATTTTCTATAAACTGATTTATCTTTGCAACATAGTTGCTAAATACAGTAATTTTTCCTTTTATTATACCCCTTTTTTTAATTAAATCTTTAAGCGATTCACCCATTATCTGTTTCGGTAATTTAGAATTGAGCGGTATGCGAGATTCAGAACAAAAGGGAAAATCTTTATGCAAATTATGTAGTGATTCTGGATATTCTAGATCCACCTGTAAAATGAAGCCTATGGGAGAATCATCTGAAACTGTCATTACATTAAAATTCGTGACATCTCTCATATCCATCCATTCGAATCCTCCATAGGGAAGATGATCTGTCATAGCTTTACCATAGAGATTATTTACATCTAGGTAAAGCAGATATTTTGATGATTTAGATGGATCATAATCGGACATGTACTTATTATTAGCGGCCGAGTGACGGTTGATACAAACAGAAATTCCTCCACGAATACCCTGCTCAATAAACATAATTTGATCAATATCCCGAATCAATTCTAATTGACATTTAGTGAATTTAAGCATGCAATCCCATGTATATCCGGGCATTGTATGGTATCAGGCTGGTTCTAAACCATGTGATGAAATACAATTTTTTCGAAAATTTTCAAATACATCCGCTAAAAGTAATATGTCTGTCTTGAGTTATAAATCTGAATAGCTGCCTAAATCTTTAATTTCAAACATATTCCAGACATTTTGAGCATGTTGATATTTTTTCTCATCAATATGCGCATCATCTAATTTATTATAGAACTTTTCTATGGAGGGAAGGGATTCCTCTTTTAGTTTTTCTAGATTATCTATATAGTCATAACAAAAAACCCCTTTTCGAGTTAACAGTTCAAACTTTTTGTCATTTATATTAGAAAATTCTTTTTTTAATATCTTCAATTCATCTTTCAACATAGTTGATACCAGTTCATCTAACGAAGTACCCATAAATCTAAACGAATCAATGTATCTAAATTTAATGTTGTCATTAACAAAATGAGTAAAGGATATATACCTTTCTTTATTAGTGGGAAGAACGCTAACATTCCCTCTTTTTACAAGGGCCCTAATGATAAAATGTGAGTCATACCCAGAAAGATTATGGAAGACAATTGGAACCACAAATAATTTCCGAAAATTTAAATTACAAACTTGGTGTGCAAACCCTCTCACCTCCCCAGTAAAATGATCATGATCTCGCACAATTATATCACTGGGTGTAAAAGTACATTCGCATATATGACAGTGTGTCGCGTCACATAAATTAGGATGCTCTATAGCTGGTACGATATTTTTTATTTTTGAACTGATTAGTTGTGATAATTTCATCATTTCAGATATGAACCAGTTCATGCAATCTTCCCCCCGGTAACTATTAAAAAACGAAATGGAATCATCGTAGGAACATTTTAGGTAATATCCAGCACTAAAAGCTACATGTTTTTGGTACTTTCTCGTTAGGATAGATATTTCATCTTGAACTGGTATCAGTTGACTTTCAAAATCAGCATAAATTATGAATGGGGTGGTTTGTTTGTAAGTGTGATTTTTGAAATAAACATGAGTGTACTTAGGAAAAGCTATTTTATAATTATTTAACTTTGTACACAGACTTTCATGATCAGATAATTTAGTTTCAGACGAAAAATAATTCAAGCATCTATCGCATATATACTTTTGACAATTGTGTTTACTAAGTTGTGAAGATATAAGACGAGAAAGATTTTTAATCCAACAGTAATGGTACTTAATTTCAATATTTTCATTATCTATGGGAGGTGCTTCATAATCATTCAATTTTGGATAATATACGTTTTGTATTAAAAGTAAATTGACATGGTTTTTTAGTTTGTTTTCGGTTAATCTAACTGGAACTACGATGTAATTTGAGACATTTAATTCTAAAGCATATACGTTAACTGAAATATTTTTATTTTTATTCATTCTCTCAAATTTTGAAATTTGATTTAGCTGTAATGGTGATTGTAAATCTACTGTATTTAGTACATCAATAAAAACTGGATATGCACGAGTACTATTTTTATTTGAACTGGAAGGATAAAGAGCGCTTACTATGGCCCAATAGAAACATGCATTATCGTTATTTTTAATGTTGACACAAGCTTTTTTATTAAATATCGATGTTGGCAGCTCAATGAAAGATGAACCATTTCCCATTTCAAATTTATTTATATTAATTTCTAAATAAATTATTCTACGTAAAGCAAAGCCTGAGTCACGTTCTTGAAATTCAGAGAGTTTATTTAATATTTTATCACGCACGTTTTTTAAAAACCAATAATTTAAGTCAGTACCCATATCAATAATTTCATTTTTTGTACTAAAATATTTTAAATCAATAACTTCATCTTCTCCAGATTTTTTAATGAATTCACCACAAAAATTTGTATTTACTTTAACTACAGAATAAGCTTGTTTTAAAATAGTTTTTATTTTTGTTCTAAATAAAGTAAAACAATCTGCTAAAAATTGATCAATGTCCTTATGTATTAAATTAATGATTATCCCTGTTTTAACTCGTCCAGCAAAACATGAAATAACATTTTCCCATTTAACTCTATTCTTAATGTTTGAGGTTACAAGTCCCATACCCACATGTGAATTACATATTAACTTTTTAACGGCCGTAAGATTTGATATGTTTTTTTGAACTTTTCTTCGAATCCCGATGGGCAATCGCCCCTTAATAATTTTTGTATTGCATTTAATCTGCTGATTTATTTTTTTTATCCAAATATTCTTATCTTTTACGGTAAATTTGTCAAGAAAATATTTTTGTCTCAATTTACAAAATAACCTAATCAATTCTTCAGATTTTTCAATTGTTTCCGTAGTTAAATTCATGTTTATTAAATCAAAGCAAATTCCACAACCTTAATTATATTATAACCTAAATAATATGTAACTAGAAACGTTTCTTACTGTATATCCACTACTGTGTATTCAGCTGCTGCTGCTTCTGTTGCTGCTACTGATGCTGCCGCTGCTGATATTAAAGATGATGTGTGTGGGCGTGCGTATGAATTGTAAAGATTCTGAAAAGGAAAATTCATATTATTGAAGGAAACTTTAGTACTAGTAAAACTCATATTTGTGAAGGAAACTTTAGCACTAGTAAAACTTTACCTCTCTCTCTCGTGTGTACTATTCCCTTATAGTATTATGTCTCCATTAACTCGAACAATGACAGGGGGTTCGGCTGACTGATTTCCTTTTGGCCGCGAAACACCAGGGAGTGTTTTCCCTCCACAAGTTCTCCCAGATGTTCTTCCAGGCTCTTTGTTACCCTTTTTCGAAGGAAAACCACAGTGTCTTGAAGTTCTACTAACACGCTGACTCCGTATTTGCTCTGAGTTAGTTTGGCCGATAGGATTGGATACTTGACCCCTATTTCAAGCTCATGCAGCTTTACTGCCGGCTTGTTATTTACCACTTCTAAAAGGCAAGAAGCGTTTATTTCTTTCAAATTCATGATCTAAATAAAAAATAAAAAAAAACTATGTAAAACTAAAACGAATAATAATTAAAAAAATGATGTACAGTCTTGACTAAGGTAGAATTATTTTTTAACACTTTTAATAACTGAAATTAACTTACTTGATCAATAGTACACTTGCACACTGGTAGGTAGGTAACAACTAAACTTAATTTTTGCTTGCTGCTGTAAAACTAATTTGTCTATAGTGGAACACGCGTTTAAATCGAGCCTTTCTTATCACTGTATAGGATCTCTCGACTACTAGCGTCACCTCGAATTACTCGTGGTTCAAATTTCAAACTATGTAGAAACATTGTCTGTTCTCTCTCTCACACTAATATAAATTAATTTTATGTATTTTGTGGTAATATATGTGGGTTTTATCGTTATTATAATATTACGTATCAGGGTTTTGCATAATGTGGCGGTTGTAGGTTTTGGTTAGATAAACACGTGCATTTCCTGTGTTGATTGTAAAATTGCATATGCATATATTTTGCATCGATAAGGCCAGCATTTCCCGTCAAGTAAGTGGCGCGTGTTTCCCATCATCCGCTGATAACTATTAAACTTGTTTTATTTTAAACAATTGATAAATAACGACGTTTTAAATATTTTTTCCTAATTATTATGGAAGTTAAATCACAAAAAATGGGTAACTGGATCATATGCCCCAATTTAGAACATGACAGAACAATTACTATTGAGCGTGTTGGAAATGTGATATGTTCCTATCAAGAAAATCATAGATCATTACGAGATTTTGCGTCTGATGACCTAAATTATATGCCATTGTGCTATCTGATTAAAAACGTTCGCTCAATCGAGTTAAAAGAACTTTGGGAATTGTTACCTGAAACATATCAGAATAATAAAGATTTGCAACTGAATTTGCCTTGTTATTTACACTACTTCGGCTGCTTTGATGGACCACCTCCACCGAAGAGAAGTTGTTGCAAATGTATTAAAAGTGCAAACTACTAAATTAAGTTATCATTAACACAATGACTGTCTTATCTAGTAGTATCATTATTCTCTGCGCTGCTTTTCATCAAACAATAATATACTGTAATATTCCTCCTAGCATTAAGGAAGCTTATATTTGCATTGATAATAATGGAAGTAAAAACGACACTTGGCCTAACAGATGGAACGAGATGGTATTGAATAGCACATCACCTTATAATGGTCCATTATTCGAACACCGCCTTTCGTCCTCACAAAATGCAACAACGCAGATATCATACAAGCTAAGACTTGTCTACGAAAATCGGACATTTGGAGATACACCCAATTGGAAAATAATAATCTTACATCACCATCATCAACAAGAAAAGAGAACTGAGCAAAAGGTTTCGATAAATATGTTTTACTCCATATTAGGTTTACTAGCTCTTGTTATCCCTTATGCATCTTATTTAACCATTAAGTATATTATATGTAAATCAAAGTTTGTACTTTTAGAAAAATAGATTAATAAATTATTATCACACGTTGTTTTGTTTTTTTTTTCTTATTTTCCGCTAAAATATCCTAACAGGGTTAGGTTAACATAGGGGCTCAGGGCCCCAGGGCCCCAGGGCCCCCGCGCGCTTCGCCCGCCTTCCCCCACAGCAGACGCCGCCACTGGCGCAAGATCAAGGGTGCTGCTATAGAAACCAAGTCACCAGCGCACACACACAACACAGCAACCAGATATACAAACACACACACACACACACAACAGAGACAGCGCCCTCTACAATACGCGAGCGGACAATGGGCGAACTAAGAACAGACCATTTTCGCATTAGGGAGTTATCGCAAACGATTTTGCACGCCGATTACGCTAAACATAGACCCGATAACGTTATATCGCAGTTCCCGCCTTGTTTAACTACTGCGAATAAAGTTAATTCTGCTAAAAGGTTTATTTTCCTCCAAGGTTGTTTTATACTCTATTACACCAATTTCTTGTGTATACCTTAACCATTTTATGTTTTTCCAAACGACCTTTTCTCCATCTGTGTTTACTTTCTTTTGGACAAAATAGTTCTTAAAAAGTGAAGAATATTCGAAAAAGTCTTCACGCTGCATTTCTTTTACTATAAAAGGCTTTACATTACCGCAAGTTCGAACAAGCTGTACCCAGTCTCTAGGGTGGTCAATGGAAACTGGATATTTTGACTTTTTTTTTCTATTGTTGAGTGATCAGCGTCGCACTCCATGTGAGTGTGTCCGGGCACTAGAAATTTATGATTTATATATTGCAATTCTGGATGTTCCTTCATAACCATAAAAAACATTATTGGAATATGTTAGTTCTTATTTTGACCAGGACAGGTGTCCGAGTATAGAGTAATCTCTCGAATACCATCAACCGAATTGGTATTAAAATGATTATACAGACATGATGCAATCTGATTGGCTCCCCTTCCAGCAATAGCTTCGTGCCACATGAAGCAGAAGCATTGCTTGTCGGCACATCTACGCATTGTAAAATTGAAAGTCTACAATTGTCTTTTATAAAAGGCTACGGAGGTGTGGATATCGGGGGTGGGCAAGCATTGTTGTAAATCAAAAGTATAGACTAATTTGGTGGAGTCATCCGAAGTATTTTTTTGTCTGTTTTTTTGGTGTCGTAAGCTTGTTCCGCTGCTGCTTGGTGAGCATCTCTTTCAGCTATTAATTTTTCTTTTTCCTCTTCAACTGCATGTTTTATAAGAGTTATATATTTATCACACGTTGCGCAGGTGTCTTTATTTGTTTTTTTAATTTTTATGCCAAGATTTCTAAATTCTGTTTCATATTTTCTTTGGGACACAGATTTCTTACCTTCTGGCAACCATAATTTATACTCATCGTACAATCTTTTTAGAGTATAATGGCTCGGCAAATACTGTCTGCTAGAATCTTTTCTTGTATAGTGGCTCTCATATGTTGGAACTGAGGCTATGTGGTTTTTAACTAACTGTATATCATTTTCGGGAGTTTTATTCCACAGCTTACGTTTTCCCCGCAAGTCAGGGTGAACAATCCCAGAAATCGTGGAGCTTTTATTTTTTATTACGTCCGTAACATGCTCGTAATATTAAAAGTAACTAAAAAGCAATTCTTGCATATCATAAGTTTCTCTCCGTCAATTGGAATGGAGTAAGAATGCGATACAGTTCGATTTTTGCGTTTCTTGCCCGCGATTTTTTTTTTAGTAACATTTTTTTCTTGGGTTGATATTAGTGCTGCTACAAAAGATACTCTTTTATCAAAGTCGCCCATGGTCCAGAACTCTTTAACTCTCTTTCCTTTTCGAGTTAAGTATGCCTCGCCAAGATTTCTTAGATGTTTTCTTTCTTCGCGGACTTTTCGAGTTTCGCCTTTAACTGCCTTTCTACCTCTTCTTCCAGGAGTTACTTTTTTGTTGATGGATTTCTCTGCATCTAGCGTATTCTCCGCTGTTAAATGAACTGTCTGACTAACGTTGGATTCTTGTAAATCAGGTAATATATTTTGAATTGATTGTATCACTTTCCTTTCCTTTTTCCTAGGTACATCTTCATCGTTACTATCTTCGTCACTGTCACTTACAATGTAATCCCGGTCCTTTACTGAATCGTCGCTGTCATTACAGTATTGTTGCTCTAAACTAACAGTTTGTTGCGTGGAAGGCAGACATTTTTCTAAATTGTTCATAGTTTTTTCTTCTGACAGGGTGTTGTCGATGTTATGAACTCCAGCTTTAGTTTCTGAAAAAAAGTAAGATAAATGAAAATAGAGGGATATCGCGTATCTCGTGCGAGTATATTTATGTGTAGGCTAGTTATTAAAATATTGTGTATCTCTATGTATGCGTTTACATCTCGGATGGAAGTACCTGTGTAAAAGTTAGTATAAACATGAAAATTGTTCATTTATTAAAAAAAAAACGACTTACCAAATAGAGATATGTTTTTTGGTAATTCTCGCATTGAATAATTTGTGTTAGGCAGGACCTCTGAATAAATTACAGGAGTAAGATCTGAAAAAAAAGTATTCATTAGAATGGCCTTAACCGAATTTGCTTAGAAGTCCTTAGTCATTAGTTAGTCATTAATATCAAATTTTAAAGAATGATAAGTGCACATGAAGTTTATTTAGCTAAATACTGTAAGAATAAAAATAGAATTATTAGTATTTTATGCATATTAAATGTGCCTTATAAACTTATCTTCACATTTCTTAAAATATTGATAACTACATTGCTTTGAAATGCATATACGCAATACGCAATAATATGCGTATTGCACGTTATACTTACCAGTTAGTATTTTTGCTGGAGATTTGCTGACATGTTCATTATTGTTCATAACCATCTTCTGATGTTTGATTGCCTTCCTGAAGCATTACAGAACAAGGAACTGTAATAATGAAAGATATTATATTAATTATTATCATCTTTTTTATATTAAATATTGAAATTGAGCGAGGATATAATAATTTTTTACTCTCAAACTTTCAACATTCAACAACAACATTCGATAAATATATTTTAATACCACTTAGTATTTTGTCAGTTTAAGAGTTGACAATATCATGCTTGTAAACTAGCAATTAATATTTAAAAGTAGTATTCTTACCTTGAAGGTGATTCGCTCTTGAACTAATCATAACTTTTTCTGCCTCTCTCATAATTAACATCGTTCTTTTAGAACACATTGTAAGAAAAAAAGTACACAAACTTAACAATACACAACTGCTAAACTACAAACTGAACTAATTGTTAATTTACCACTTTTTGTGGTTAGTTTTCCTGATAGGGATTTAATGGGAATAGTAATTTAAGTCTACATACGGCAGCCTCCTTTTAGGCTAAATGAAGGGAACACTAGTATAAGTTAATTTATTCTACTTTTCTTATTATTTATATATTTACTTTTTATGGTTAATCATATTAAGTGCACTTGTTATTCTATTCCCTTTTATATTAAAATGTAAATTAAGGTGGCAAACAGAATTAGTATAGTTATGATACTATTCACCTTTTTCTAGTACCAGTTCTTAAAAAAAACTTTAGATAAGGTGACATATACTCATATTCTCAAAACGATCGTGTATAAAAGCAGTATCCCATTAAACCATGTATGGGACAACACGCCGATGGCCCCAGTTATCCACTCTTGTCACCTTGTCGTTTTGCCTATATTGGTAATTATGAAGCAAATCGATGTTCGCAAAGTGCTTGTTATTGGCAAAATTTTATTTGGCCTAGTAACGAAAGAAAATTCACAGAAAATCATTGGGGTTATCCATCACTGACATTTTACGTTGCAAAGGATCCACTTCGACATGGTAAATGGAATGCTAAACTTTTCGATTCTGTCTTTTCGGATCAGGCCGACTTTAAAAGAGTATTTCATCACGACGGTCGTCGAATTGTCTTCAATCCCATGGATCATTCCGAGGATCATGCTATAATTGGCCCAAATCAGGTCAAGCACGTAAACCGTCGCAGCGCCACAACCAACGTTAACGACGACGGGGGAACCATTTATCTAACCCACCCTGGTGGAAAGGGTAACACTTACAAATTCACCTCGACTAAATTAAAATATCATATGCGAAGAGGAAACTCACCATATATTCGATAACAATGAAATTATGTTAAGCCTACAAAATTTTTATACTTTCAAGGAAAGGAGAATGTAAACGAAGAAGTTGCGGCATTTAATAACTTATTGAAATGAAATTTCCTTTGGACTTGCCCGAAAGATGGCAAATTAAAGTAAGTAATTTTATTTTAAAGTTATGATATGTTTACAGAAGTAAAATGTATTGTAGGTCTACTAAAAATATTTGTGAGTTTTCCTTGTTCAAAATACCTTTTACCTAGAGACAAACGGAATTCTTGAAAATGTCTTTTTTATTCCTGCCTAGCAACAATGAAGAATATTTGCATTTTAACTTAAAAGTTCACATTAAAAACGGAACCACGTAGAAACGAACTTCTTGGAATTTTACCTACCGACTGTAGGTAATTATCGTAGACCATTGAAAAAAATTAATAGGGAGGAAACGTAGAATTTGCAAAATTATTACAGAGAAGGTAAAAGGGTTTCCTTGTGAATTATTGTCCCATCAAGTATCAGGTTTTCGGATCTATCTTTTGTAATCGTTGGAATAGAATCTCCAAATATAGCAATTAGGCGCTGTCCGCGTATTTTCGTACTAATACTTAATTCAGTGGCATTTATTTTGTCGACAGAAACGTCGTGAAGCAAGGTGTTAATTTTATAGGATACCCACTCGCTCACAGCTATGGTTGATATTTGTGTATCAAACATGTATTTTATTTTTCGCTGTGTAGTACCATTTTCTATATTTAAATTCAGTACGATAGATTTACTTACGGTGCCCGAATTTTCAACATGGGACTGAATAACGCCGGGGGTAGCAAACGTTAAGGATTTACCGATATAAACCAAACTGCAGTTAATACGTGCCAATAGGTACTCACCCTCATGTATGTGGAATAACGACGAACCGCGAACCTTAACGATTGGGGCAGTAAAACCTAAATCCATTACTGGTTTAATACCGGGAAAATATAGCGCCTTAGCACCAGTATAGAATTCTAATCCATCCCACGCCAGGGTAGTTGAAGTTGTTCTTGGTGTAGTATTACGCGGTGAAATTGCAATGGGTTCTAGTTTATTGCTCTCCAGTAAATCAATGGAGGCTGGTATAGTCGGAAAGGGTCTTACGTTATGCGATAATCTATAAATGAGTCGAGCATAGGGATCAAAATTAAGACATACCGCCCCTTCGCCAATCATATTGACCAGGGTGTTGTAGTAGTTGCTTTGACCCACATTAATTTTTAACGTAGACCAACGATAAAGTTCAATAAAATCGTTTAATTTTATCGAGGGTACTAAGGAATTTTGGCTAAAAAAGTCTTTTACAACATTTATGTTAATTTTACTAGAATTAACTCGATTTGCTAAGATGAATGAATAAATGATGGTCGATAATTCAGATATTGTGGTGGGATTAGTAAACAGCGTGGTCTTTTTCAACAATTCCGTAACGTAACAAGTCGTTGCCTTTGGATTTTTTGCTAAATAATATAATAAAGCGTTTTTATCAATAGACTTTGTTAAATCAATCGTACTAAGTGTTGGCAAATCGCCATTAATATAAAGATTACTTAACTGATTATTTTTATATGCAGTGACGTTGGATTTTAAATCATAATATAACCACATTGAGGGTGACATATTAAGGTATATTATACCAAAGCACGTTATTAGAAGCAAGATAACTACTAGCCAAAACAACATCTTATCATATAAAAAAATTAGGGGGCCTGGTTGACGCGATTCATAACTGCCATTAGTGCTGCCGTTTGTCGGGTTAATCGTTTATTTTCGTCATTACACCGTTTTAAACTAGAAATTAAATTCTGTTGTTGTTTAGTAAACTGGTTAATTTTAACTTGTTGTTCCGCTATAGTTTTGGCAGACCGTGTGAATTCTTCAAAAGACAAAGTAAACTCCTTCCAGAAATTTGCAAGGCGTTCGTACAAAGGACCGGCGAGCTCGGGTTGATTGATTTTAATTTTTTCTAACTCTTGTAAAAATATCATAAATTCTGCAGTCGCCGGACCGTTGGTCTGAGGGATGTTGTTATTCGCTAAGTAAACGGAAATTTCATGTCTTAGTTCGGGTATCGATGTAAGCGAATTTATTGTAAACGATTTTTCGGCAGCATCGCCGATGGCTATAAAAGCCCCTGGATGACCGACCGGCTTTCTATCTAAGATTTCCATTTTTGTGGCATAGTCCCAGAGTTCGCTTGCTAGAATATTGCTTTCTTGGGCGCTACCTGCGGCGTTGGGTTTCAAAGTTACTCGCTCCAGAAATAATTTTACCTTGGTCCAGTTCACCATGGCTTAATAATATTTTACCGACATTTTTATATCGTAAACTATGAAACTTTATACCACGCGGTGGTAAGGAACCAAATACATTTTTCCAGTGGTCGGTAAATTTTCGGTAAAGGGATATGGATAGCGACGAGCTCGACTTTCCACGAATTAACAAAGCAACGACCGAACCCAGTAATTTGTCGGACCCGTGCCATTTTACTTGACCGACGTGTTTAGTTTTCGGAATGTAAATGGCAATTTCATGTTTATCACGTAACATTTCCAGTTGTTTTTTTGTCATAGATATGACTTCACTTAAGCGTTTTCCCGTAAATGCACACATTAGAAATATGGCCAAGTAATAACAAAAATTATAATCGTTGTTAGACGTTAGACCGGAGACGGCATATTCGACCATTTTGTCAAATTGTGATTGAGACAAATAATTTTCGTTCACCGTTTTAAGTTGACGCATCACGTCAGCGGATGGCCTAATATTGGTTTTTTTTCGGATTGAACTAATGACTCGTCGAGTCAAATCCTTGGACAGACCGTGATCGTTAAGCATTTCTGTGATAAGTAGTTTATAATCCACACTTTTGCAAATTCGGGCTAAATACTTATTGACAAGTTCCAAAACCATTTTCCTTCGTTTTACTACAGGGTTAGAAGGTTGACTGTGGGGCATTTCGTGAAATAAGATCGAACTATTACCTACCAACCCCTTATCGCCTATAATATTTGCCATAAGTACTTAACTATAATGACGTTAACTATATTAGTGATTGTGGGCATTTTAGCTTGGATCTTGGCAAACATATTATTAAGAAGTATTTTTCATATCGCAATACTAGCGATTACCTATCAGTTTAATCGAACGACGGTAAAGGATACTTACCCTGAGTGTTTTCTTTACGAACATGAAAACTATTATTTATACGAGCCATATGACAACCGTTCGTATAACGGTATAATATTGTATATGCACGGCGGTGCTTTTGTGGCCGAGCATGAAGCCCGTCATTTTCTTTCACGCCTTGCCAACTATACCAAATGTTCCATTTACTCACTACGATATAGTCTTGCCCCACGTCATAAATTTCCCACACCAATTGAACAACTCTTGCTCATCGGGGGACAAATAGTTTCTCAAAGAAATTCAAAATCCGTATTTCTTATGGGCGACTCCGCGGGCGCCTTTCACATTCTACAAAGTTGGCTCACCATACAAAGCCCAGTGTGGCAGAACCGTTTATCAAGCATTATTGGCGTTCCTGTAGATCTCAAACCCAAGGGCTTGATTTTACTTTCTCCCTATATTGATGTCAATGACTCAACCGTTAGCTCGGGTTATTCGTTTCCCGTGATATACAAAAATATATTGAATCTCTATGGACCCCTAACCGAACTGCGACGTTTCGACCCTTTACTTACTGAAAAAAATATTATACCAGAAATACCCATTCTTGCAATAGACTCAGAATCGTATAGTTTTGCTCATCATTTGTTTAGATTGAAATATACCTGGAATGTATCAAAGATCAAAATACATTTATTCGGTGATCAAATCCACGATTTTATGTTTTGTTGGTCAAAATTTGATCGCCCGGCAACCCTTATCAAAGCATTTATTGAAAACCAGGACAAAGCGATTCTGCAAAAAACTGCAAAGGTCATAAGCGGCTAAGTCGATGTATTGATATAATATGATATTATTATTAGTATTGTAAAATCTTTAATTTAATAGTTAACATGTTTACCTATTCACTTGCAGTTCAATTTATGCAGAAAGTCTTGTAGTTTTAGATTATCCATTAAATTCGAATACTGCTACAGGAAGTGTTGTACAATATTTAGGGAAAAAAGTGCTGTGCTCGACATAGCTTTGGTTTAAAATGCAGATTTGGGATTGTACATGAAAGAGCATTTAAACCTAAATATATAGATGGCAATTTCTTTTGCAGCAGCTGTGATTACGCATATAATTTTTTACGCAACAATGCTGATGGTGATTATTATAGGCTGAAACATTGGGATTAAATGGGAAATTTAAAATTAAGATTTTATAAAGTATTTGCAAGTCTTGTTAGATGAATAATAATGCAAAAAGAATGAAACGTTTTCTACTGTTATTTAAAATGTCATTTTTTAAATACAAAGGAAAACCAAGTTTTGTAGATATTCACGTAATTTAATTAAAACATGGCATATATTTCACAGTGGCTTCTATGGACGCTAAGTCTGAAATAACCTACTAAACTTAAGAATTTTTACTGGAAACTTAACCATTGTATTATAATAGGTATTTCTAAAAGTCATAAAATATAAAAGGATCTTGTTGATACAATAAAATAATTAAATAATTAGATTTGATCAAGGGAGGAAGAATTAGTTTGCTTAAAAAGGTAATACTAATCTAAGTTTATTAGTTTATTTATTTTTAGGAATTTTAGTAAAAGTAAAAGATCTTTGTATTGCTTTCTACGTGAGCTTGTCATTAAAACTATGCCGTCTACAAAACTTAGTATTTTTTTGTTGACACGTTGTGATAGATTTTCGTCAAGTAAAAATCGACCCAATCAAGGACTAGTTTTATTTTCCCATTTTTAATTTTAATACGGCAATGCCAGTTTACTATCTTAATTAAAAGCGTTTAACGCAACAGAAATTAATATTCCCTACCTAAAAAATTAATAATTTTGAATTTTAAATACTTTGTTACGCAGTGTAGTGTCAAAATAAATCAAAACAAATAAACAATAATAAATTTATTTTTTTTTAAATATAAATATAATGTTGGTATTGTAACTGTTATCCGTTTTCTCGCACAACTTATTCTCCACTTCCGACATAGAAGAGCTCACCGGCTTCGGGAATGATAGTCTTGTGGATGCTGGCATAGTGAAAAAATGGATTGAGGTTACTTAGTTTCTTCTCCGTTCTTCAAGTTTTCTTAAATAATTTATACATTGGGTCCGTTTCAATCGCCGAGCCAACCCAAGTGGACTTTCACCAAATATATCCCTTACATTTGGAGACAATTTGTACACTTCTAGAAAAAGGGCCAATAGTTCACATTTTCCCCTCCATACGGCGGCATAAAGGACCTCGTTTCGTGGCACCACATCTAGCAGCATTATTAACCCCCTCAGATTGGTAACATCCCAATGGCTTAATATGGCAGAAGTAATGAAGTCGGACTTTTTATTTCGCACTAATGTTATAGGGTCTAGGTCTATAATTAACTTCACTGCAGCCAACTTTCTTAATTTTATGGCTACTTCTATGGGATTAAAGTTCACTTGATTGGTTTTGTAAATGTAGATGTGCATTAATGATCTGATTCGAAATATATTATTTTCGCGGACGGCCTGGGTAAACCTTTCAGAAAACATCTTCATCGTTTATCTTCTTCAAATAACTGTAAAATGAACGGAAAGATTTCCAGTTATATACTCAATTGTTTGTAGGTTAATAATAAAATAGTATTAAATAGTGAAATACAATATGCTTTCAGTGCGGTTTAGAACAATTCCTGTTTATAAAATTGCCTACGGTTCGACCTATATTTAGTCTTTCTCAAGATATTTAACAAATAGGAATTATTGTCGGTAACCATTTGAAACCACACGATAATAATTAATGCACTCTCAAGGCAACTATCATCAATAAACTTTGCATTTAAATTATCTAATAAATTCTCAATATAATTTTTGATATTCTGAATCCTAATTCCATGTAACTGTACTTTTAAATTTTTCTGATAATATTTGGATTTCTAATTCATTATTTTTCCATTTAACAACAAACATTTTGCAGTAAAAAATATAATTAAGAAAACAACATTTTAATATTTTTTAGGTTAAAATTTTGCAATACAAAAAATATTATTTCAAGCATGCTATTGGGTATTGCAACGATTCTACCGTCAACCATACTAACTGAATTAATTCATTTTAATTAAATAAAGGGTAAAATGTTAGAAATGTTAACTGTATAAATTATAAAATATACGAATAATATTGGAACACTATTTATTATTAAATTTACGAAAAAGGGTATTCTTTATAAGAGGTTCTGTATGGTCTTAATGCTAGGATGTCAGATTAAATTTTTCCAAGGGTATACGAGACTTGTCATAATTATTACTTATTCCCAAGAGTAAAGTAACTTTATTATTGGAAAGTAGAAAATTGTTATTAAACGTTGATACGAACTAAATACCACGATTCAATATGAAATTACACCTATAATAATAGTTACCATGAAAAAAAAATTTTTAAAATGCATGTCTAGTACAATATCAATGAAAATTCAATTCTAGTTACACATACTCTAGGGTGCGCTGACATAATTAATTGTTGATACCAAGAAATATTTGACAGCTACCATGAAAACGAAATGGTTACCATGTTTGTAAATAAATAAATTATATGTTCATTCATAATTAACAATCTAGAAATATTAGTAAATATAACCCTTTGAAAAATTTACCACAAAAATCCCCTGAAAAAAACCTTTTTAGCATCACCTTCTTTTCAAAAGCAACAAGTTAAATTACATTATGCTATTTTTAAGTTGAAAATTAAAAATTGAATGTAGGGGTTTAAACTTTCCTTTATAATAAATAAACCAAAATAAACCCAATCTTTCGTCGTAAGTAGGTCTAATGAAACCTAAGCACGTCTTTTAGTGCTGCTCAACTTTTTAGTAGTAACAAATAATCAATATTCTTGTTTAGGTAAAGTGACAAAACATTTGATATATAAATCGTTCATTTTAAAGGACTTGGCGAATATTATAATTAAGTGAGGACTGAAACACAAAGTCTGCTCCACTAATTTAATAAATAGGTTCAGATTAACATCCCAAACATGTTTCAAAGGCATAAACCTTCATCTTCAGTGGGTAATTATTAAGATGTTGATATTTATGAAGAGACCAATGACATTGTTACGTTTTTTATAAACTAATGTTGCAGAAAAATTTTTATGAAACCATATGTAACTTTAATTCGGTACAAATATATCTTAAATTAAAGTAAAATTAAATGAGCAAACATTTTACTTTAATTTAAGATATATTTGTACCGAATTAAAGTTACATATGGTTTCATAAAAATTTTTCTGCAACATTAGTTTATAAAAAACGTAACAATGTCATTGGTCTCTTCATAAATATCAACATCTTAATAATTACCCACTGAAGATGAAGGTTTATGCCTTTGAAACATGTTTGGGATGTTAATCTGAACCTATTTATTAAATTAGTGGAGCAGACTTTGTGTTTCATTCCTCACTTAAAATATTACTCCACTGTGAGATGGACTACTTCCATAAAAATGAATATTATAATATTGATTCTTGAATTAAGAACCAAAATAACTAAAAATTACAATATCTTTACTAGTAAATCGATTACCCGTAATAGTACTCACAACCCTTGCCTTAAAATATAAATATTATTATATTGTAAATTTTGCAATTATTTTTTACCTTTTAAATAGCACTAGGCAATACTTTGAAAAAATTCTTCACACTAAACAGACGACAGAACGGGCTTAACTTCTTCGTTAGAATGAATTGACACCTTTTCCGCAAACGGGTTTTTATAGTGCATAGTACTGCATTGATAACATTAATTACTTGCATTTATTCAGACCTTTAACCTTATTCCAGTCTGTAAATTATTTAATTAGGGTAAGGTTGCATAAATCGTACCGTTTTTTTGTTTCAATTGTTTTCTGAAAAAATCCTTTAATAAAATAAGTGTTTTTAAGTTTGAGACAATGGAGTAGTGTTTTGGGCACTAAGTGGCCACCTTTAAATAATTATTTATTTTATTTCTTGTATATAATTTCAGTTGGTTCGTTTGCCCTAAAAAGTAATCTTTCACGACCTTACAAAAAAAGTCTTTATTTTAATTTGCCGACTTGTACATTTTCACATCAGCGCAATATGTATTACGCGCATTACTGATAAGTTGCAAACGTTTGCGGTTTTGACACGGGTATAAAAACAGCCGGTGCCGTGGTAAATTATTCATTCGAACAAGAAGCATTCGAACAAGAAGCAGCCAAGATGCAGAACGAAGCCGCCAAGATGCAGAACGAAGCCGCCGCCAAGATGCAGAACGAAGCCGCCGCCAAGATGCAGAACGAAGCCGCCGCCAAGATGCAGAACGAAGCCGCCCCCAAGATGCAGAACGAAGCAGCCGCCAAGATGCAGAACGAAGCCGCCCCCAAGATGCAGAACGAAGCAGCCGCCAAGATGCAGAACGAAGCAGCCGCCAAGATGCAGAACGAAGCCGCCGCCAAGATGCAGAACGAAGCCGCCGCCAAGATGCAGAACGAAGCATCCCCTGGATGGTCTTCGGACGAAGACCAGTGGTCGTCGTCCGAAGACGAAGAAGAGTGGACCATCCAGGGGATGCGGATCACGAGGAGTGGCAATATATTTACATAATATACTTATAAATTTTATTTTAATAAATATATAGTTCTTAATAATATATTTTCTTTTCATTTTACTACAATCCACATATTACTACTTAAGATTCAGTTACCTAACAAAAATAATTATTAATATAATGATAGTATTAATTAGGAGAAGAAGTTAAAGGAATATTTATATTAGAAAATAAGTGTTTTAGGATAAACAAGTATAATATTAACATTATTACTATCTTATTGGAATTCCAATTTATTTTGAACCAACAAGATATTTCGGCATGGCACGTAATAGTTTAAGAATTCAATGCCAAAGAAGCAAAAAATTTTACTCGCACAATAATGCCTAGTCTAGGTTCATATTTTCAAATTAATAAATGGACTTTATAAACCGTATATCATCGTCTGACGATAGGGGTAGGTCGTGGGAAGCTTAAAGAAAACAAACACATATGCAACAATTTTAGGTACTTTTTTTGGAGAAAGAGAAAAAAATAAATTTAGTGCTCAGGTGCTTTCCTTATTTCGGAACCGCTGTTCTTGGTCACTATGCCACAATAAGACCACTGCTATCTTTGGTTTGTGTAAACCTTCGACCAACCAATAACCTGGAGTTCACCAATTGTCCATTCTGCGGACTTATCAAGCTGTTACCCGTTATTAAGTTAGCGACTTAGTTTAGAATTAACCTCTCCTCAAAATATCATATGGTTTTAGAGTATTTTATAACACTATGACTTTCCTCTTTCTGTTTAAATATTACTACTAGTATAAGGAAAATCATATAGTAGTTCTTAATATAATTTATTGACTTAAACTAGAGGTGAGAAGTTAAATGTTCACCAACATACTTAAATATTTTTAGTAAATTGCATTGCAGTAAGATACCTGAAAGAAAATATTAAACCCCTCGTAAACGCTAGAATACATTGTATCGAACAATAGTCTTTCAAAATAGGGTCAATTACTACTTTTATGTCTCATTTAAACAATAAGTAGGTTTTAGTATAAAATGAAGTACCTACATTATAGGATAACTCTTTAAAGTAAGTAGTTACACAGTAAAAATTCAATTGATTAACCACCAGGTATGTCTGATTTTATTCAATGCTATGTCAGTCGGGCTGTATCCCTTATTTTATTTTAATATTAGTTAATTAATATCTTGCGTCATTATTTCGGGGCGTTTTTTCCCCTGAATTGAATAAGTGCTCTTGTGCTGCAATATACAGTGTTCGCGGATGAAGTTTACGAGAGGAAAAAAATTTTATTATTCATTTTACAAAAAAAAGTCATTCTTTATAAAAAGTTCTGCTTGTTAAGAAAATTAATTTACAATATAGAAATTTTAGATCAGAGGTACAGAGTATTCATAAATTAGGTAATCATAAATATGTATCATTATTTATTACTTTTAAAAATTTATGAAGCAAAGTTGTTTATCATGCAATATAGTGCCCGAATAAAAATTTTGAAATAAAAATTCAAATTTTAAGAAATTTTATAATTTTCACATAATTATTTAAATTTACCAAAAAATTAAAAGAGTCGATGATGAAACTTCCATGTTACGTCAGCAACTTATTTCCATCTGGCAGTATTCTGATTTCGTGAAGGCATATTCAAAAATGCTAAACAATTCTTTTTGTTAAAGGCAAATAATTCCGTGAACCCTGAGCATGAAACAACTGTTGATTTTGATATTATTCTATTTTTTAAATTTCAGTTTTTAAGTCAATAATACTTGTGTTTATGAATTTTTTGCATTGTAAACAACTTTGCTTTGTAAAATTTTTATTTAAAATAATCAATATGATGCATTTTCATGTTTACCTACGTTATGAACACCCTGTACATCTGATCTAAAATTTTTATGTTGCAAATTGATTTTTTTAACAAGCAGAGCTTTTTATGAACAATGACTTTTGGTTGTAAAATAAATAATAAATATTTTTCCGTCTCGTGAACATCATCCGCGGACATACATACATTATTGAAGCACAAGAGCACTTATTTGATTCAGGAAAAAAAACGTCGCGAAATAATGACCCAAGGTATTAAATGAATAATTTTGAAATAAAACAAAAGCATACAGCCCAGCCCGGTTGGCATAGCTTTCATTAGAACATTTACCATTAATTTAGCAATTTTATATTTATGATTTTCTCGATCCCTGTATAATGTGAAAATGATCATATTTAAAATTCGCTATTGTATCACGGAAAACCTGCAGAAAAAGAACTTTCAAAATCTTAAATACTGGTCAAAATCTGTTCAACCATTGCCATGATACAGCGTTCTAAAGATTTTCCTACCAAAATTTGACACATTTTTTGTTTAATAGTGTATACAGTGACATCAAGAAATGTTGCACCACTTTTCTGCTGATTTTTAACGAAATAAATATTTGACTATTACGATTACACTTATTTAAATAATTCAAAACAAAAACGATTTTATTTACGGCAATTTGAAATCATTAGCCCAAATACAGAGTAGCAGAAACAGCTGAAACCATGAAATTTAAATTTTTGTCACAGGTAACTGAGATTCTATTTTTAGGCATAGAAATTAATTCTAAGCAACTTTTCTTAGTACCATTTTCACGTATTTTTGAAAATAAACGTACTCTTGAATGAAAAATAAATATTTGCCCTTGCCCCGTATAGGTACCTACGGTTAACTTTTTCAAATTTATTTTCATGTGTATTTTGTGTTCAGGATATACAGAGACTATCTCAGGTATTTAAATTTTATTTTTAATCTTAATAAAAAAATGTCCATATGGTGCAACATTTTTTGATGTCACTGTATATTGCGAGAAGAGCAAAAAACCGTCAAAAGGACTGCAGATATTGCTGTCGACTTACTAACGGCCCATACCGAGAATTTCTAACTTCACCACTTTACTATATAGAATGTTTCAAATTGACGGAACAAATTTACCCGTACTACTAACACCCTGTATATCTGCAGAATTGTTATACAGATAAACATTAGAATCTTAAAAATCTTTGTAACACCTTAGTCTACCATGCAAAATATAGTTCGTCAAAATCGGATGAGTGGGTCATAACGTATTTAGTAGCAAACTTTTTCTAGTTTTTACACTATTCGCTAATTTTGACGAGAAGTGTATTTTCAGATGCGGTCTTTTACCATTGCAGAACAGAATATTGTTGTGCTAGCGCAAATATTTTCGGTAGAGGTTTTCCCAAATTCTATTATGAAGTTCGTTATTAGCAAACCGAACATAGGAAAGTAACCAAATAAGTGGAATGGCCAAAAGTAATGTAGGTTTAAACCAATCGATCAACGACAAAGTAACAAGAGAAATAAGTATAATTATAATTATGGCTGTTACATATTGTCGTGCCTTGATTAGTTCAGAGTAACCACTTAACTCGTCCTTTTGAATAAAATGAGTGTAAATTTCATATTGGGTAATTAAATCGTCTAAATTTGAAATTATATCACTCTCCCAATTATAGCGTTGACCCAACGAATTAGACGTTCTACCGTTTAAATAGTCACTGAGCGAGGAGACTTGAAAACTTAATTGATCGGAATAGATTTTGGGTCGTTTCAGTAAAGTTTCTTGTTGATAATATTTAATATTGTCGGAATAGTTGGGATGGGCGTAGGAAAATTGCGAGTCAGAGGCCGTTGGTACACCGGTCGTATTATCATCCGTCAAATTACCTACGTGGTCTTTAAGAATAAATTTTGCAAAAAATTGGGATCAATTTCACAATTTGGATCACCCGTTTTGTATCGCTCTAAAATGGCCTGTTCGCGTAATATATCTAAGATTTGCGAATCCATTTTATTTTGAAGTCCCAGTGGGTCCCAGCCAAACATAACCAACATATCTAAAATTAGGGCAATATCCGCAATGGCCCCAATTATCGTACCAGTAGCTATGGCTAGTTTACTCATCATTATTACAAATTTCGCGGAAAATTGTACTAGGAGATGGGCCGCTATCTCCCCCATTAAATGGCCGGCTACGGTGTCAATAAGTCGAACAGAATTATTCGTTATTATACTTGACATTCGAACAAATGATTTACTCAATAACTCTTTGAAAGCGGGTCCCAACTTTCGACTAAGTACGGCCCACGAAGTATCAGTGGCGAGTTGTATGTAAAATTCCTTTTGAACAAACATGTGTACCAACGTAGCGGCGGTAGTGCTTAAATGATCCCCTACAGAATCCCAAAATTGAGCCGTTTCGCCAGTGACAGCTCGACGCGTTCGTTTAGCGTCATGTCGAGTACTGCTACCTTTTTCCCCCTTTTTTAAAGGCGATAATATGTGCAGATATTTATTACGTGAAAAAGTATGATTTGTGGCATTTTCAACTGAATCGTAAAATAAAAATCGTTCAATTATGCCCGCTTTGTTATGAAAAATATAATGGCCTCGTTTTTCTTGTGTTAACATCATTGTCGTAAAACCTAAATCACTTAGCAACACATTTGGCCGGACAATCTTAAATGCCGTATTAATATGCATTTTCCATCTATCTTTGTATAATAGATACGAAGGTATCTTGTTCGTGTCGGGCACCAGCGAAATTTGATCTCGCGTGCCGGCGGTCGGGTGAATACCTTGCTGTATAAATTTTACTAAACTTTGTCCCATAAACGTATACCCTAGTACGTCACTCCACCAGGGTTCCCCACAATCTCCGTTTTTGAATTCTTGTAAAAAGGCGTCGCAATAATATTTATTTATGCGGCCCTTTATGGTTGGAACATCGTAAGTATCACTTTCGTAGGATACGTCGAATCCTGTGGCAAAGGTGTTAACCCGTTTAACATATTTAGCTTTCGCTCTCACGGTTGGATCGACCATCCAAGCGTGAATAGCACTATTTACCCAATAGCATCGGCCTTTATGGTACTGTGTTTGTAATGAATGTACACCACCCGTACTTTCTGGTGGTAAATCGTTTCGAAAAAAGCAAGCCGGTTCGCAGGCCGTCCATGTCGTGTCACCAGAGCGAAATGCAAATGGTGCCCTATCCGGCGTACAGTCAAAACCTTGCCCGCGGGAATTACAGCTAATTTTCCGGCAACCAGTTTCTTCTCAGGTCCAGTCCACGTATATTGCTAAGTCAGAAAACTGAGGTTCAAATTCATAATCATGGGGACTGATTGCAGGTCGTATTATTAAATCACACCAACTAAAAATTTCGGGATATTTATGTAACATTTGTTCGGCCATAAAGAGTTTATTTCGTTGTGTCGCATAGGTTGACATATCAAGGTAATCAGCTTCTTGCGGTAGCACTATTTCCCTTGCCGCCAAACTCGTAGTCATTCTTAAATTCTTACAAATGGGACAACCCTCATTATTAATTGGTAAATTATCAATAACATAGACTGTGTGTAGTATGATCTCTCACATATATTACATGTCCGTTAGTACTCGTCGGTCTTTACTCACGAGTGCATTCTACCCTTTATTAGTCATTTATTTTTCTACTTTCAGTTATACATTTTACTAACCGTGCATTTTGTTTACACTTCGTAAATCTAGGTTAACAAAATTTCTTGGTCATCATCGTACAATAGAATATATAAAAAGGCAGCCTTCATTCAATAAAGCCAAGGCGTTTTCAACAAACCGTCGGTGGAAATCAATAAGTTCTTTAGACCACTACTGAAAACAAATAGAAGACTCACACTCTTCAGGTTAGTTCAGGAACAATGGAAGCCCAAAACATCTCTGTCATTAATGAGGAACTTGTCTCTATTCATAAGGACGAGACTATTACTTTTCAAAATAGGGCGACTGATAAATTAATTGGCAGAAGCAACGCTCTAGTGGACCTTGAAATACCTAATGACCGTTCGGATGATGAAGATTCCTCAGATTCCGGTACCGAGGAGGATAATTTGGAGCAAAGTTGTGGCGGTGACGGGTTGTATAGAGTAAAAAGGGTTAACGCTTCAGTTTGTGTATCTCCAAATTACTTATATCGCGATGTGTGTGTAATGCAATCGTACATAATCATAAAATCGTCTTTTGGGGGGATGTATTCTGTATGTCATTATTGTTACTTATTTCATGCCATAAGACAACCCTCCCGAAAACATGCGCACGTAAACAGTCATTATAAACGTACTATGTTTTGTTGCGAAAATGAATTAAGATGCCAAGTCTGTAATCAAAATATTTTCCAAGTTATTTCGCCAGAGGTTTGTGTGGTTTGCAATAAAGGACAAATTGTTAGCATTAATAATCACACTATACCAAAGACATTGTGTGAGTAGTTTTAGTATTTTTATATTTGATCTATTATTTATGTGTTCGTTGGTTAGGTTATTATTGTGACTAAAATGTAATTATGATTTAATATCTTCGTTTAGACTTACATTTTTAATGAATATAGAATAAGTGATACTTGAATAAACCATTTTAAAAAAAATAAAATTATATAATACTTTTTATTTTACCTAGACGCCACGTATATAGAGGGATTAATAAAAGAAAAGTATCGATTTTTTTCCTACATTTAGCAGCATTATTAAGAATAAATTATATATTCACATTGCACCGCTCCTAGGGCACCTTAAAGGATTTTCCTGTAGTGCTAGTGTGGTCATTTAGGTGTGCAAGGGGAATTTACTTGATAAAGGTTGGTGCTTGTATTGGGTGCGCCTGGAACGGTTGCAAGTCAAACGGCGTACAGGGTAGGTAAAAAAATATAAAACTTGTACAAAAAGTATTTCTATTTCAGCATATTCAGCAAAATGTAATTAAGAATGTTTAAAATTAAAAGTTTAATAGGTATCTGCGATTATATTAGTATGATTTCACGTTTGTCGAATAATTTATAGGTACCGTCTTTTTAACAATTAAAATAAACAAATTTGCACTTTCCAATACAGGTTAATTATTATTACGACAGTTTTATCTTGTTAAAAAGATTGTGTTAATGTCGTTACAACGAACCTAAGTGGTATTTATTTTAATTTACGTTGTACGACAAGTGATTTGGAACCACTACAAGATAAATCGGTAATAAAAGGGTCCCCTATGTAGCACACTTATAATTTATAGGTACCGTCTTTTTAACAATTAAAATAAACAAATTTGCACTTTACAATACAGGTTAATTATTATTACGACAGTTTTATCTTGTTAAAAAGATTGTGTTAATGTCGTTACAACGAACCTAAGTGGTATTTATTTTAATTTACGTTGTACGACAAGTGATTTGCAACCACTACAAGATAAATCGGTAATAAAAGGGTCCCCTATGTAGCACACTTATAATTTATAGGTACCGTCTTTTTAACAATTAAAATAAACAAATTTGCACTTTACAATACAGGTTAATTATTATTACGACAGTTTTATCTTGTTAAAAAGATTGTGTTAATGTCGTTACAACGAACCTAAGTGGTATTTATTTTAATTTACGTTGTACGACAAGTGATTTGCAACCACTACAAGATAAATCGGTAATAAAAGGGTCCCCTATGTAGCACACTTTAATGACCTTACGATATAATCGCTTTCCCGTGTCAAGAATTTCAACCTACCCGCATGAATATAAGATAGATACTACATTTAAAAATCTTTATTGTAAAATAATAACACATAGATAGGCTGATGCTAAAATTTTCATGTTCAATAAAAAATATATATAATATGTGTCACCATTTTAGTCACGCAATATAATACAATAGATTAAAAGTTAAAATTCCTTAAGACGGGTTATAAGTTTAAAATGTCAAAAATAAAAATTAACACATACATAGATTTACGCTAGAAAATTTTTATTTAATAATAAATATATTTTTATAATACATAATAACATAATATAAGCAATATAATATTAAATTAAAAATTACTTTACTGTATTTATTCTGATCTAATACATTGGGCGCATTTTCTATATGAAGGTGGCGGGCCATCTATTTGTGTCCTTCCTTTATTATAATGTTCCATACATGGCAAACTTAATAATAATAAACGATTCGATTTATATGACGTAGGGATTTTATGCCATATTTCTTTTAGTTTGTATGGTTCTACATACTTTATAAAGTACTCGATAGGAATTAATTTTAACTCGTCCTGTGACAAATCAGTAACCTCTTTTTTCCCATCTAGAAGTTCCAACATAATTAGAGCAGACGATTGACAATCCATTTTGCTAAACCGTATTTCTAAAAACTGCTGCTAAATTTATTCTTGTATTTTGGGACTTTGGAAACGATTGGCGGTAATTCAACTTTGCTATAAATAATTTTTGAATTATCGGTACTGTTAGAGCGTTGAATTAAATAATGAACATATACTTGTCTAACTAACTTGTTAAAATCACATAACTGTTAGCCTTATATATACATTTCAGCAACTTTTAAATACCCAGAATTACTCGAGAGGTTTAAATATGATTTCCGAGTAATTTTAAGTTTTGTTGAAGAGGTTTATTTTAAAATATATTCAACGTTAAACAGGTTCAGGTTGCATGGAAATATTTATTATAATGTTGCGTGGAAAATAATTCTAGTTTTATTTTGAAAATTCAAGAATACTATTTACTGTATTTTTTATACTGTTTAGGACACAGCAAGCACACCCAAGAACAACTTATATTTTCACACAACAAGGCAGAAAACAGAACCTTTAGATCCTTTAATTTATATTAAAATAAACCCATGCGATTTTGAAATTTCTAGGATACTATTGCCTTTATTTTTATTCCGTTTAGGGTACAGCGAAAATTGTGATTTACAAAACAAAATAGAAGCCTAACCAAAACCAGTTTCATTAATTTATTCTAATGGGTATTTTAAAAAATAAATGGCCTGTAATTTTTTGTGTTAATACACAATAATGTTGTGGGGAAAGTAAGTTGTGTTCTTTTGTCATTGTGTCTAATTTGCATGTCTTATTCATCTTGGTTAAATATTAAGGTTACATTCTTTCCCTTGGATCTTTGATTTTTGTTGACACCGATTTCCTGCTTTGGATTTTGGAAATTTAGCTATTGAACTATTTTGTACTTCAAAAAAGGAAAATCGACAATAAGAAAGTAAGAAAGAAACGGTATTTATTTATTATATTTCTGTTGTAAATTTGTGATTTAAAATGTTGTTGATAGCGATGCGATCCTATGTCGTGGTGTTGCTATTGCAATCCGATCCCTGGTAATTATCGTCAGCAAATTATATTGACGCGCCAGGAGTCTGGTATGGAATGCCGAGCAAATGTATTGTACAGGAACTTGGTCAGCATTTTGCCGATCACCTTTTTGTTACCATTTTAGAAACTACATTCTAAATCTTGTGAATTGAAAAATATGATAATGGTATAGGAAGGCTCTCCGCTGTACCCTAATCTGTATTTTAAAGAAACAAGTTAAAGTAAAAAGTATTCTAGAAAACTTAAAGCTTCCCCGAATGGGATTAGTTTATAATATAAAAAAGGCCATATTGGATTTGGCTTGTATTTTGTTGTGTGAAACATAATTCTTTCTTTATTCTTCGCTGTATCCTAAACGGCAAAAAGTAAATAGTATTCAAAGTTTAATTTTTTCGAAGGAATTTTAAAGATTTTTTTGAAGGGAGATATTTTAAAATCTAATTTAAAACAGGTTCTGGTTGCCCTAAACGGTATAATAAAAATAAAGTCAATTATATTCTATAAATTTAATTTTTTTGAAGGACGGTATTTTAATATAGATGCTATACAGGTTGTAATCTATGTATTGTTGCGTGGACTGGTTTTGGTTTGTTTTTTGAAGAGATTTATTTTAAAATATATTAAAGGCTATAATACTGGTTCTAGTTTATATCTTGTTGTGTAAAAAATAATTTCTTCTTTAATCTTCGCCGTTCCCTATAAGGTAAATAGTATCCTAGAATTTTCAAGATTTTTAATGAAACTTGCGTTGCGGATTATTGAATAATATTCACTGATGGTGTGCATATTATGTATACCATAACGAATTTGTGGTACTATAAATTCCCTTGTATGTTCCTCGTATTCTTTTGCCCGTTATTTTTGCCATACTTTTGGCTTTGTCACCGACCGTAAATAATATTAAATTATGAGAATATCCACAGCCGCTCGGAAATATGGTCATGCCGTGATCGGTACAAATATCCAAGGTGGGTTTACCATCTATACACATGGCCGTTCCCGTTTTGTTGACATAATAAAAATCAGGAATATCTATGCCTACGTCACAATCATTTGTTTTATCTTCAATCCAACTTATTTCGTCGACAGTATTCGTCGCTGGTGTAAGCGTTAGTTGTTCCGTCCAAACTCCATTTAAATTATTATTAAGTACAAATTTTGTATCCTCGGGAACAGTTAAAAATTTATTATCTAATATGTGCTTTTGCTTTCCAAAGTAGAAAAGCATTCCTTGGTACTGAACTCCGTTGACATCATAGTATGTGGTACGATCTGTTTCGAATGAGGCAAAGGATTCGTAAGGAATTAGTTTCGTTAAAGCCCTCCCTGTACCGGTTCGGTGAGAAGCTATGGCGGGATCAGGACTATCGGGGAATATTACCATTTCATCTATAGAGGGGGTGTTTTTATATGCTAGACATTTATTATTAACTAAATAAAAATTCGGAGCATAGTAAAAATATAATTTGTTGCCTTCTCTTACTACTTTTTTCCGGTGCAAGTGGGTATCGCATATTGTGGAAATTGTTTTACCGTTAATACAAGCTTTTTGTCCTACAAGCACATTTTTAGGGGTGACCTGTATGGTTTCTAGAAAATCTTGAACAAATACCGTTGATCCTCTACACGTTTGTAAACAGTTGGTACCCAGGGAATCAACGCCTTGTCGACAATAAACTATTGTAGCTTCCATCCCTTTGCACGTATAGAAGGAAAAATGGTCTTTGGGAATACGGCAATCATTGTCGCATTCCATCAATGGATTACAAACTGGATTAATACAACGTAAACCGTTAAAGATTGGATTTGAGTTCGGACACGTGTCGTGCACTACGACGTTTCCGCGGCATTGAAAATATTTCGTCAAATCTTTTTTATCTGGCCAAATATAATTTTCTGCTTTGGTTTCACATTCGGTCCAACTACGGCAGGATATAAGTTTTATGTCAAATTTCTGATCTTGACAAAGAACGAGTTGGGGGTTTGATCCTATTTCGGGACACAACCAATACCCATACTGATAATAGTGTTCACCTAGGGTCTCTGTGTTGTAGTAACGACTAAACGCACTCTGGCTTATGCGTAAGCGACCCGGTCGTTCGCAATAGGGTTTCGGAATAATTTTCTTGTCGCTAGTCCAATCAAAATTTTTTTCGATATGAAATTCAAGGAACAGTTGTCGTTCATGTGTTAATGTATCAGTACGGTACAGTCTTGTACCTTCGAAAGTGTACGTGTAAGACTGGGCTCGCCACTGGCCGTGATCATAAACGATACTACTACCTGGGTCTAAGTTAAATGAATAGAGGACCGTATCCCAGTCTATGAATTTCTTAAGGGGACAAAAAGGAAATACACAAACTTTGTCAATACTAGTGATAGCAGGAATGGTGGTCAACTGTAGATTTCCTGAAACGCCCATCATAAATCGATGTAACATAACGTCGTTCATTTGCCTTCGCGGTATAAATATATATATACACGCAAGGAAGACCAACAAACTCACAAGTATCGATGTCCCAAGACCCATTATAATTTATGCGTTTATTTTATTGTACGCCAGAGAGCGTGGCCTTTTAAGATAATGTCTACAGAGGTGTCGGAGAATACTAAATTTCAAACAAATCAAGTTTCAAGTACTTTTGCCTATCAAGCCAAAGTTTTTGAAGCCGCAAAGCATGTTGCCCAAGAAGGCGATCAAACTCACCTTCAAATGCATTGGTCTTTTAATTCTGAGAACGAAATTGTAATTGATTCGTTGGTTCGAGTAGATTCTTCTCTACCCTACGTATTATATTATGGGGGCGAGACCTACAAAATTGGCAATGAAAATAACAACGATGTTGTTCCAAGTTCAAAGCGTCCTCGACTAACACCACCGGCATCCGAAACAATCTCATCTGTATCACGTCAATTGGAAAATGTTAAGTTTAATTGTTGTTCGGATTTTAATTATCGATCAGAAAACGAGGATTGGTCAATAGTGATTGATTGTGACAAGTTTACGGGGAACGGTATTAAAACTATAAAAAAGCTTCTAAAGACGTTTAACTTGAATTCGGAATCTAATCGATTTTATCGCATAAGTCTTCGAAACTTTTCCAACATTGTCATCGACACGACCAGTTGTTCGAATAAAGAAAAAAACGCTAATAGGTATGTTGCGCGAAAAAGCCTACAGTCCGTGGATCGGGCAAAATCACTACCGATCAAAGATCAAGCCAATATTGTAAGCCAAATTGAAAATATTCTGGATCAAAGGAAACTGCAACAACCTGGTACGGCGGCAAAGCAATATGTAATATTAGTAAATAGTGTTGCGGGTTCTGGTAAAACGACCACTTTACATTTTCTTAAACGGAAAAAAATTCTTTATTTAGCCATATCGAAAAAACTTGTCGCTGAAGGGCACGCCTATGGAGTGATGGCACAAACGATTTGCAAATTTTTGATGACTGCCTTTCATTGGACATTTCGAGAATATGTCGAAGTAATAGAAGACCTAACGAGCGGAAATTGTTTTGAGAAAACATTAAATCTTGATCACTTGGACATTGGCGATGCCGTTATCTATGATATTATATTTATCGATGAGGTTTCGTTGATTCCTTCCGCCTTACTTCGAGAACTTACTCGAGTTGCCACCAAAATGGGTTCTATTGTTTTGTTAGTGGGTGACGTTAATCAGTTATCGGCCATCGGTGCCTCAGAAAACGATCTTTATTACTGTCTAAGGTATGTTGATCGAGTGTTGTTTATCAAACAGCATATGCGTACCAACGACATACGTTTAATTGAACTATTAAGACAATTTGAAGCCGGCGACAATATTGACGAGAACACTTTACTTTCGCTAGTAAATCGAGACGTTGAATTAATAAAACTATTTAACTTCGATGGATCGTTTAAGGAATTTAAATTTATTTCCAAGTTCAACGTAAACGTTTTACTCATTAATCTCGCCTTGATTAAATTGCGATATGTTATATTTCAAACCGATACTTATTTTGAAAGATGTTATCTGAAAAACTCGAACGACGAACGGCTTAGCGAAAACGATATTACGGTTGCCCTACAAGTTGGGGCACCTTACATTTGTCTAATAGACACAGATCAACCCAAAGGAACGAGATTACTATTAACAAAAATTAATCGTGAAAAAAAGAATGGTGTTATTGGGGTTGTTTCTCTTGACATGGAAAATAAAAACGAAGGAACCACCTTGACGTTGTACCGTTCATTTCATCAATACTCTCTATACGGTAGAGAACATATACGTTTCGGGTTTCCTTTGTTATTAGACTTGGCCGTATCCACACACCGTTGTCAAGGAAGCACGTTTAATGGATTAGTTTTTATCGAAATGGATAATATGTCGCGATCCGAGGCATACGTGTGTCTGTCACGTGCTACAAAACTAAAAAATATTCAGCTGTTATAGTGATGCCCAGAAATTAAATTTGGGCCACCCCTGAGACAATTTAACCGGGACTATATCGGGAATTTGTGGGTTTTTAGTGCCCAATAATTTAATTTGGGTGTAGTTTTTATATATCGATCTTCCTCATTGTCCAGTATAATTTTTCTGTGTCCCTAACATGGGGTACTAATAGGTGTTTCTTGTATATAATTTCAGTTGGTTCGTTTGCCCTAAAAAGTAATCTTTCACGACCTTACAAAAAAAGTCTTTATTTTAATTTGCCGACTTGTACATTTTCACATCAGCGCAATATGTATTACGCGCATTACTGATAAGTTGCAAACGTTTGCGGTTTTGACACGGGTATAAAAACAGCCGGTGCCGTGGTAAATTATTCATTCGAACAAGAAGCATTCGAACAAGAAGCAGCCAAGATGCAGAACGAAGCCGCCAAGATGCAGAACGAAGCCGCCGCCAAGATGCAGAACGAAGCAGCCGCCAAGATGCAGAACGAAGCAGCCGCCAAGATGCAGAACGAAGCCGCCGCCAAGATGCAGAACGAAGCAGCCGCCAAGATGCAGAACGAAGCCGCCCCCAAGATGCAGAACGAAGCAGCCGCCAAGATGCAGAACGAAGCAGCCCCCAAGATGCAGAACGAAGCAGCCGCCAAGATGCAGAACGAAGCCGCCGCCAAGATGCAGAACGAAGCAGCCGCCAAGATGCAGAACGAAGCATCCCCTGGATGGTCTTCGGACGAAGACCAGTGGTCGTCGTCCGAAGACGAAGAAGAGTGGACCATCCAGGGGATGCGGATCACGAGGAGTGGCAATATATTTACATAATATACTTATAAATTTTATTTTAATAAATATATAGTTCTTAATAATATATTTTCTTTTCATTTTACTACAATCCACATATTACTACTTAAGATTCAGTTACCTAACAAAAATAATTATTAATATAATGATAGTATTAATTAGGAGAAGAAGTTAAAGGAATATTTATATTAGAAAATAAGTGTTTTAGGATAAACAAGTATAATATTAACATTATTACTATCTTATTGGAATTCCAATTTATTTTGAACCAACAAGATATTTCGGCATGGCACGTAATAGTTTAAGAATTCAATGCCAAAGAAGCAAAAAATTTTACTCGCACAATAATGCCTAGTCTAGGTTCATATTTTCAAATTAATAAATGGACTTTATAAACCGTATATCATCGTCTGACGATAGGGGTAGGTCGTGGGAAGCTTAAAGAAAACAAACACATATGCAACAATTTTAGGTACTTTTTTTGGAGAAAGAGAAAAAAATAAATTAAGTGCTCAGATGCTTTTGCTCATTTTTTACAACAGAATGCGATAACTACGACGAATGACCCCTTGCAGAATATTTGAAGCGTCTTTGATCTGAATATGAGCAAGAACAATAAGTGCTCATAGAGGCATTTAAAACATAATACTGGTGGAATCTCTACCAGTTCAACAAATTCAATTGAGGCAATAATAATCGTATTAATCATTTTGCTAATTTTTGGTAAAAACATGAAAGAGGTTTAGGATTTACTTCAAAGTGGGGGAGAAAGGGGGTACAAACAAAGCGAATTCGTTGTAAAAGAAAGATAGACATTATATACCAGCTTCTTCTATAACGCTTCGTTGTAAAAGAAATATACACATTACATACCAGCTTCTTCTAGAAATTTTTTTGGTAAGAAAACTAAAAAGCTTGATGATTTACATCAATGTGGAGGAGTAAGGAAGCGCAAACAAAGTGAATTCGTTGTGCCTTAATTTGGTTAATCTTTTTATGCAATTTTGTCACAATCTTGTGGATTTGTGGTGATAAGCATCTTAAAAAGTATGGTTTATTAAGGGTAGTTGCCCATACGATTTTTCCACACTGTAATTTAAACATTTATTACGGTAAAAGATTGGTAATATAATCATACACGACATATACATTTTTAACACTACAAGCAGCAATATGCAATTTATGATGTGGACAAAGCGTATAACTTTTTTCCATCTTTGGAACACCACAGGTACGGGCTGAGTCCAAATTAACAATGGCAACTCGACGTTGATTGTTGGGAGTGTTTTGGTTAAAAGTTCTTCTTCACCTCTCCCATGATGTAGACGGTATCAACATCCCTTAATTCGTTGGTCATAGTGTAGAGATCGTCGTAATCGACATAACCATAGTTGTAGTCGAGACCGTGATGATTCCCATTCAAATAATTGAATTTTTTTCTTATCCACTTCTTGCAATGTATTAAATGGATAAACGGGTTTGAACACATAACACTTCATTACTTGACCATCATAAATTGCTAATTCTGTAGCGTAAAATTCTGGCGATCTGTCAAATCCTTGAATGTCAGCTACAGCGAACTTCATGGTACCACTGTTCGACTTAAGTTTACGATTGCTGGCGATAGCTTACCGATATTTTGAATAGCTTGTCACCTGAATAACTTGTCAGAAGGCATTCAGCAAGGCTGATATTTCTTTTATAATCGTTGCCATTTGAAGGTTATCAGTAACGCATTTATTTATTAGAATAAAAATACAATATTGTTTATTCCAAGTCTAGGCTGGTACAACTATTCAGTTTATATCCAGTCAGAAATTTAGTATAAAAGCTGGTACAAATATTCAGTTTACATCCAGTCAGAAATTTAGTATAAAAGCTTGTGAACTTCTGATATATTTTTAGAAGTAAAGTAAATCGGTAAAAATGATATTTGTAAGCTCTAGTTTGTTAACTTTAGTGGCTCTTGTTCAAAATATATTTTACGTATATACACCACCCGAAATAAATCATGTATTTGTTCAGTTGGGCAGTGAAACCGCATCCACAAACGGAACTTGGGTGCCATTACTATTCAAACGTTTGAGGAATATGCCATTGTTTTTTATTCCTATTCCAGACAATAATACAGACTATTTGCATTTTAAGTTAAAGGTGCACTATCTTAACGGAACCACGTCGGACAGTAGTGAATGGACTACTATTACGAGCACCAAACTAATGAACGAATTTCAAACTAACGAAACAACAAGCGAGAAGTTAGCGGTGAACGGAATGTCAGGCATTATTCCATTCAAGAAAAGTGACGCTATCCGAAGTAAACAAGAAGTTTTAACGTTGGTGGCGCTTGTTAACAATATATTTTACGTAAGTACACCACCTGGAATAAGCCGTTTGTTTGTTCAATTGGACAGCGAAACGGTATCAATAAAAGAAACTTGGACTCCACTACTTTTCAAACGGTTCAAGACGATGCCACTCTATTTTATTCCTATTTCTAGAACCCCTATAGACTATGTGCATTTTAGACTAAGGGTTTCCTTTATCGACGGAACCCCATCCAAGAGTACATCTTGGACCACCATTACGAGTACCGAAACATGGAACACATTTCAAACTAACGAAACAACCGAGAAGTTAAAGGCAAACGGTTATTGGAACATTACTCTAATTAACAAAAGTGGAGTTGTTCAAAAAAAACAAAGTGATTCTACAAACTTAAATGCTATCCCAACTAATGAAACAACGAGGAAGTTACCAAATTCGAGCATTGGTGGGAGTGAGAAAACTAATGTTGCTAAAGACAATCAAAGTATTATTGACCATACTAAATTAATTTCCAATCGAACTCCTCATGGAAATATTGTTAAAGCCGTCCATTTAGCAGCTAATGGGAACGGGAACAAAAACAGTTATCTAATCACTATACTATTTTTTCTCTCACATTTACCTGTGTATCTGATCAACTAATGTAATTGCTATAATGGGTTAAATGTATTAAAATGTATATTTTTGGGTTATTAAACACATGTTTCCTTGTAACCGAAATATAAAAAATATATGATTCAAAAATCAATTTTATTATGTTTTATTAGAACTGACATATATTCAACAAAAGATAAATGGCCGTAGAATAAGCAGTTCGAATGCTATCTCTTACACTTTTTATCGTCTTACTTTTTGTTGGATTTATTTTAATTCAAATGTGCTATTTTATAGATACTCGAATTGTTTCAAAGCGGGCAAGAGTTTCTTACACACCTGAACATATTCCAACTTCGGATGTAGATTATATTTTAGCGCTGTTTAACTTACAAGAGAAAGGTGTGGTATTTATTAATGGGTTCTATAAATACAAGTCTATTAATTTTTAAACTTCTTGCGATCTTCTTGACTGTGTGTAGAATAAATTTTTACACTTCTTGTCTTGTTAACTGTTTGTCATATAATTTAAAATTTAATCTACGGTCTTGTTAAAATTTTATTGTGTAACAATCTTTTTGTGCTTGTTACAACGTTAGTGGATGGCCCGAGTTTTTATCAAATTTTGACCAATTTAAATAATTAAATTTTTTTAAAAATTTTTGAATACGCCCCTGTCTAAAAGGTTCTAGACCCAGGCTGGTCTTCTTAATATAATAACCTACGTATAGGCAACCCGTAATATGACGATATGCATGACTAGCTGCCGGAATATCACTTGCACACCCAGATGGTATTATGCTATCTTTTACATTTTTGGGATGACTGCCACTTTTTCGACGTTACCTAACCTAGTATTTTGGATGCATTTAGTTTCGGGTCAAACGTGCATCTATTTTCATGGCTTTTTTGGTTAAAATGAGTAGATTCCCGTTTTCAAGTTCAAAGTGCCCTCCAGCTTTACTTGTCATTACCGGAAGTCACATGGGTTTTCGAAGCAGTACGAGTCACGAGTGGGAAGTTGTTTTTTTTGATAGGAAAGTCTATTTAAGGACTTTACGGCGTAGTGCTTCGGTCTGTTCGTTCTATATACCGGTCCAGAAGACTTGAACAGCAGGTGACATAGATATAAAAATTATGGTTTTGTGTTGATTAATCGCATTTTATATGTGGCGGCAATGGCCGGATCGGAATTTAACACAGAAGCTGTCTTTTGAGCCTTAAATGGGATTGCTTCGTCACCTAGACCGTAGAAAGCCCGACCATCTGGTGAGTAGTATTTTTTGGTTTCACAAAATGGCGTCCTAATGTTCACGTTTTGTTTTAGGCTTTATTATCCTTCATTATTCATCATTTTTCTTTTATCAACTTCTTTTTCTACTTCCTTTATCTACTTCGATTACCGTCTATTTTTCTTTTATCTTTGGTTCTTTTATCTCCTACATCTTTTATTCTCTACCTTTATTACCTTCTACGTCTATTTTCTACGTTCTACATGGATTTAGCCATGTGTTGAAAGTGCTTAAGTCAGTATTCGTAACCTGGAGTCTTCCTCTAAATTCTTTACCCTGCTATGGATCCCATGTCTGGAATGGAGGATGTATGTCTTAGAGAGGCCAAGACGAGTGGGGGTGTCATTTTGGATGAAGTTCCTGTTTCGGTGCATGTGCCGGTCACCCCGACGTGCTGTATGGTCAACCGTCCACATTGATCTGATGCTGGAGATTGACGCATAATCCGTCGTGCCTGTCTGCTAGAGTCCTGCCTTACATGAGCTAAGTAGCATATTTTTTCTCCTTGATTACTGTACTAACACCACTTCCGACTAATTTTTATTAAAATTTCATAAAATATAGTACCAAAAAAAACCCTTCTTTTGAGTTTGAATAAGTAAATTTCATGTGTCTAATAATTCAGGATAATTTCACCTCTATACTTCAGTTAAATCACTCGTAATGTACTATTAATGGGCCTAGAGCCACCTTTTTATGTAATATTGCTAAAATAACCCTTTTTTTATTCACTTGTAACGTTTTGACTGGCACAATGCCACACTTACCGGACTTAACCTTTTTTATTTGATGACTGATAGCCACTAAAAGTCAATTTGTTAACCCTTAACTTAATTTCCTATGTTATAAACCTTTTATGTGGTGATTTGGTAGACTGTATTATATTTGTATATTCTTCCCTCTGTATATTTTTATGTATAGTGTATAATTACCCTAGCTTCGCTTAAGACTGTTGTAAATTCTTGTAGATTTCGCTTAAAGTGGATGGGTCACTCCAGTAATGTATATATTGCCTAAACTACCTATCTTGTATCATACGAAAACTTAGTTTTCAATTTAAAACCGAAACCTCCCTCGTCAAGGAATGCTTGAGTGGTTGGTCTATTTATTGTAAATTCATTTGCATATTAATCCCTAGTAGGTTTTATGCTTACCTAGCTGGAACAGGCTAGTTTTGATTTATGAAACTAACTTTTACTCGTCAAGGAGTATAAGATGGTTATTTTATTTATCTTAAATTGAGATTTACATTAAACAAAAAAACGTAAGTCTTACTTTCTAAAAGAAGTAGCGGTTAAATGTTTAATTTTAAAGTATTATTCTAAAACTTCCTCAGGAAGTATTCATTTTCCCTCTAATTAATTTTGGGTAATGAATTTTAAATCTTTCCTAAGCTATATTGGAGTTATTATCTCCTGTAAAGTTATTGAGATATTATATCTGTAATTTCTTTATTTTTGCTTAATGTTATTAAGATATCCCTATAGAGTATTGAGTTATTTCTATAGCTGTAATTTTCTCTATTTTGACGTAATTTTATTAAGATATCCCTATGAATTTGTTGAGATATTCCTATATCGGTAACTTCTTCATTGGACTTAACCTTGTAATGGATATATCTATATCTGTTTTGAGCGGGTTAATAAGAGACTGATAATCTCGGTTTGGACTACATTACTTACTGACCCAGATATTTTAGTTACCATCAGTATGTATTTTTTGTCATTCTAGGTTTTGGCTATATCTATTAGTTAGACTTAGCTAGAAAATCTTTATCTTCACCCCTAAGCTATTTAGTTGGGAACATAACTAAAGTTTTAAGTTTCTCAATTCTATTTTGGAATAGGGCATGGTAAATGTCTTTATTAATATAACCTGGAAGTGATATTACTAATTATGGATTTGATTCTAAATTCTATCTCACTTTGAATTCTGGCGTAGTGAATGCTATATATATGTATATGACTTTATATTAACTTTACCCTAACTGTTGCTTTACTTTGAATTTTGGCAAAAGGGTAAATGTCTTTAATTATATAACCTTGAAGTTATCATAAATTTCTCAAGGGATCTTAACCAAATTTTGGGG
This sequence comes from Polydrusus tereticollis, assembly GCA_963920685.1. Classification (NCBI taxonomy): domain Eukaryota; kingdom Metazoa; phylum Arthropoda; class Insecta; order Coleoptera; family Curculionidae; genus Polydrusus; species Polydrusus tereticollis. The sequence goes on from OY987334.1 coordinate 29,430,647, forward strand.
CATCGTAAGTGCTCCAATTGACCTTTCATTGACTTTACTATAAAGAATATTTTATTTTCAATTTGGGCATAATGAATGCTATAATTTGATTTAGTTTAACTTAAATTTAAATTCTGTTTTATTTTGGTCACTACCTTTAAAGTAATTACACTTTAATTATGTTCAAAGCTTTTAGTTAGTATTTGACTCCTTTTATATTGGGTGTTTAGAAAGAATCCTCACTTCTTATTCTGTTTAATTTCCTACGATCTAATATATCTTTTAGTGGAGCTGACTAGCTCATGTCATAACTTTTTCTATGTTATTTTTTATATGTTCTTTCTCTGATTTAGTTGCTTAGCCTTTTATTCAAGTCCTTCTTCATGTTATGTTTATTTCTTCCTAAAAGAATAAAATGGTTGTTTGTTGGAAAATATTATTCTTTTATTAATAAAATAGGAATTGATTAAAATAATTGTTTTATTCATACTGCTTTCTCTTTCAGGGCTAGGGAACTAAATATTCTATTTACTCTTTTCTTTATAATCTTTTTCAACCCCTTTGGTTGATGGCGCCCAAAAATCTTATCTGAATTAAATCTACGACCTTAGCTCTCAAGCGAATTAAAAAACTGAGTGGCCGTGGTGACCCAAGTAATTAATTAATAAACATATAACAGGAACAACATCTTAAGATAAATAAGATAAAATAAAGTAATTAAGAATCTTTTTTTTTATTTTTTTTTTTTATTTTTTATTTTTTATTAATTATTACAATTGGATTATGTTTTCAACGATTTATTAGGAATCAGTATACATAAATTTCCTATTTATGTTGAGCGTAGTTAAAACCTAATTCTAAAAAACAATTTATGAGGAATTAGGTTACACATTGTTTTGTAAACAGGGTTAGTCTGTCATATTTAATTAACAGTCGTTTCAAACAAAGAGAAAATTAAAATAATTTTTATTTATGCAAAAAGGCCCATGTAAATTCTTCTTTTAACCTAAATGCATCACCATTTTTATATTTATTATAGAAATTTTAATTACTTTTTGCAATAGCAAATTAAATGCTTTTGTCCTATGATTGTTGGAAATTAACAACAATCTTAATGGAAGGTCATTATTTATTACACCACAATTAGAATACAGTACGTTGAACTAATCTAAAATAAAACAGTTTTACTATTTAACACAAAAAGGTTAAACTATATTTAAAATTTTACAGCGTTAAAGAACAATATTTATTGTATTAATAAAAAAAATACAGTTCATAAAAGTAGTATATTTAAGTGATCGCAACCACACAACCCCATGAGAGTGTGGCCACACTCTCACATAGTTACCTAGTCCTACACGATTGAGAGTGCCGCCACACAAACCTGTATAGATTCAATTATTTCATTTACATCTTCCTACACGATTGGGATTGCCGCCACACTACCCTGTATAAATAGATTCAATTATTTCATTTACATCTTCCTACACGATTGGGATTGCCGCCACACAAACCTGTATAAATAGATCTATTATATAATTTTACGAGATTATTTCTTACAAACTTTAATCCCACTTAAGTAAAGTAGGATGACTATAAAAGAGCCTAGATTTGAATGTTAAGTCTAGACAACGCTTATACCTAGACAACGCTTTTACCTAACAGTACAGTATGAAGATCTTAATTACTGAGATGTGTGAAGATTTTCTCATATCCGAAGCATATTCCCGTTTCTATGCCAGAACGGGTAATGATACCGAAGCCCAAGATATGGACTTGTATATCGAACAAACAGAGCATGCTGATTTGTGTCAAAAGGGAGCCGCACCTTGTAAAGAATTTTTAAAATCTAAAAATTTGTATAAGTTATTGTTAGAATTTAGGATCTTAGGCCTAAAAGATCATATGTCATTAATTAAAAATCATATGCCAAAGAAAGAGTAATCTATATTATATTATACCTAGTGGAAAAATAAATAAAACAATTGAATGAAAAATAAAGTTTTTTTTCTTACTTTGTTTAGCCAGGATCTTTTAGACTTATGAAAGGCCTTCACACCACCATAAAACAGTAAAAAAAAACATACAGTACCCAACGAAAAACAGGCAACATATTACCGATCCAATCGTATTAAATATGATTAATGAAAAGAGAAAAAATCTCCGTTTAGGTAGCAAATTATAATAATAACAATAATTTTAAAAAATAAAACGGTAAATAAAATTAATGTTCTTTTATTCGTTCATAAAAAACGTAGCATACAAATAATATACATTCGCTAAGGCACAAACACAAGGTGACTTTGCATGAAACATACACTTTGGCGTTGACTGAAGCAAGGCTGGTTCTTCATCCAGTTCAATCAGTGGTTTGGACACATATTTTCTAAGAAACGTAGCCTTTTCTGCGCCTTTAACGTAAACAATTTGAACCTTTTCAGTAATCCTCGAAACTATCTCGTCAAAACAATGAATAGGGGTAGAACCTAAGTCCCAATTTATGCAATGATGATTCTTCATTAGCCAGTTCGCTTGCTTGTAACGTTTTTGACAGAGTGAATTTAGTTCGAAAGGTGGCTTGAAAATATAGTGACTAATCTTATCTCCGTCAAAAGTGGCTAATTCCTTAGGGACAAATTTATTATTATTGTCTATAAACCCTTGCACATCCATCACAAGTTTGGAACCCATATTAACTAATTTTGAAAACAGTAAATTTTAAATAAAACTATATAGTCGTTTAGAATATCAAATTCTTGAACTGCTTTTGACGTTGAAAACAGAGCCTTTTATATGCTCGCGAAACCGAATAAAAACAAATTTTGCTTGAAACGGTTTTTTTATGTTGCCTCATTCATAATTTCAACACCAACTTTTACCTTGAGAACACGTGAGGTGATGCAAGTTGTCTTATTGTTATTCTATTAACCATTTCAGTAAACCGGCTGGAGAAAAAAAATTAGGCATTAAGTAAATATGTTCTTCCTCGGGGGCGCACGATAATGACGTTTTACTTAACTGAACAACTTTTTTAAAACTATAGTTTAAAATTTTTAAAATCTTTAATTTCATTACCTTAGTGATAAAATAATTTTGTTAATTTTGTACCCCCCCTATATTACGACTAATCTCTAATTTTTGATATTGGACCGCCCGACATAGAGCTTATTATTTGTTTACTATAATAATTCTAGTTTTTTCCACTATTTTTCTAAGTATTAAAAGTAAATTTTAGTTAAATATCACTTAATTAACACTGGTTATTCCTAGATTGTATAGCAGGTTTTTAACACAAACTTTAGGCAAGAAAAAGAAAAAAGAAATGACATTTGAGTGTTAAAAACATGCAACAAATCATTTAACAGAAAAGATACTTTGCTAAGACATTTGCGACAGTTCTGTCGTATGAACCGAAAAAAACAACACCTAATGGATAGGAAAAATGTAAAGAGACAAAAAACAGGTAATACCAATATTTTATTTGTACTAATAATAAGAAAAAAAAAACAAAATATGTCTGAGATAATTCTGTTTAAAACAGTATCGTTTTTTCTTTTAGGACAAACATCGAAATACTGTTTCGATTGTAAAAAGATGTTTCCTAAAATGTTCTTTAGAAGTCATCTACGCTCAAATGAACATAAAAATATCGTGTCTATATTTTCAAATGGGATTGAAAAAATCAAATCAGCATGTAAAGAAAGAATAATCTCATACAGAATCAAGTCTGAGGAAGTTCATATCAACGTCAAGCAGTTTTTTGAAGATGTTTTTCAAAAACTAAGTAATCTATTAGCACTAGAGGTTAAAAACATAACTGTATAAAAACTAATTTGGAACTTGGAACTATTTGGGTTAAGCCGAATATTATGAACAAGGTGTAGAAGCATGTGTTCAATATAATGATTGAGGAAGAACTTACAGAGGAGCCTATCAACATGTAGGTTTAATACACTAATTGTAATATAAATAGAATTAAAAAAAATAAAACAGTAAATAAATTTAATATTATTTTATTTATTCATAATAAACTTTATTATAACTTTACAGCGTTACAGTTGTTCACTGGCAAGACCCATCTTATAGGTAATTTAATATATTATGTCTATCATAGACCCCCTTAAACTATGTTTTCCTAAAATCCTAAGAACACAAGGTTTGCAATAATATTTTTTATTGAATAAGACTGGTCCAAGTTCTCCACACATTGAGCTACATTTCTCTAAGTTGTTGTTACTTCCACCTAGAGGATGATCCGAAGGAGATTCGTTTTTGGTTGTTGACATATCACACACCTTAAGTTGGTGCAGCAGGATAAACACACGGTATGCCCACATGGTACCAATGCATATATAGCATTGTGGTGTACTTGCTTACACTGATTTTATTTTGTTTTATTTTACGTCGTTTGGTATTTTATGATTGTTACCTTTGACAGTGAATTAGGGTTGCCAACCGTCCTATAATATATAGTATTTTACTATATTTTAAATAGGCATACTATATACTGTTGAAGAAATATATAGTACTCAAAAATACTATATTTCCGTCAAAAGAGGAAATCCTCCACTGAAACTAATATAATTAAAAATAATTTTTTGGTTTTTATGGAAAAATGTCTAATATATATATCTCAATAAATGGTTTAATTTTGACCAAAGCAATTGGTTATGCAAAATCCAAAAGTTAAATTTAACCCAAGAGATTTTGTTTGATGATTGTGAGCATATATTAGAAGCTCTTAATTTAAACCAAAGAATGAATATCAAAATGGACGAACTCTACTCTGAAATAAAAATACTAAATGAGATTTTTTTAAAGTAAAGGATTTTAAAGAATTCACGGAAAACCAACAGACCAAAAATGGCATCATTTTTTCAAAAATACAGATAATAGTTTTCCAAATTTATTCAAGATTGTGTCATTTTTACTTTCTATCCCCGCCACTTCGGCATTTACCGAAAGGATTTTTTCCATTATGAATGCGAAGTGGCGGGATGAAGTATTAATCTAATAAAAAATGAGCTTTTATTATATGTAAATTTAAAAATAGAGTGTAATAAGGCATATGATACCTTTATTTCAAATAAAAAAACTTTTGCGCGAAGCAAGGAGCTCAAAAAAATATTCCTTTATTAAAAAATAAACGGTTTAAAAATATACTTTTTCTTTTATTTTCTTGTTTAACAAAAAATACTATATATTTTTGACGTGTACTATTTATTTTTTTTGCTTATTTTGAAATATACTATGTTTAACCAAAAAAGAGTTGGCAACCCTACAGTGAATGTAACTATAACTGAGGAAACGGAAGTTAATAAAAAATGATTTCAATTGACAAGAATGTTTTATTATTTTTAAATTTCATTTATATACATAACAATTTATATTTTACTATAAACCCCCACAAGCATCCCCAGGACGTTGGCAACTTGGACATTGGCAAGTTGTCGCTTTATTCCGTGGTGGTTCCTTGGAGGCCTTACCATTCCAATAAGCTAGATTGAAACGGTTCTGGATTTCGGTGACAACGGGGCAATTGGGAGATGCACGTTGATGGTGCTGCAAAACATCGTCTCTATCATTCCAATTGCGTATGATTATTCTACACTTATAGCATTGCACCATATCCCCCATTCCAGTATAGAAAAAGCCACACTCTGCCAAAGGTATTACCATGTAGTGCAGTATTGCTGGCCAACAAGCAAATGTCTTCAATCGCCCCTTGATTTCGTGATGACCCATCTCGACAGACGTATTGGATGTTGAGGTGGGTTGTTTTGGTTTTACGGCGGGTAGCGGATCGATCATTTTTATCTTGATGGGAGTCCTCGCTGGCATCCTTTTTGGTTGGTTAGCATCACCTTGTGGAACTAATCGGGGTGCCGGGCTGGGTAGTATGGCGTCTATTGCAGGAACAGGGGTGGGTAGTATGGCGTCTATTGCAGGAACCGGGCTGGGTAGTATGGCGTCTATTGCAGGAACAGGGGTTGGCTGTAATGCTTCTTTTGGAATTACTGCAGCAGCAGAAAACTTTATATTTTCCATTTTCTAACGGTGAGAAGTCGTCTTCTTGTGTCGAACGTACAGTTATGACTGATGCTTTAGCAGCACAATTTGTCGAATTTATACTATTCCGATGACCGCAAAACGTGATAATGACGAAACCGCGCGTAATAAATAATGGTGTTTTATTTCTCTACGTTATCAATGGTCTTTTTTGTACGCAATAATTCTTAAGATGATTAGGCCAAGTGAGCTATTTGAAAAATACAACAAAGTGGGTTGGATATTACACTCAAAAATATTACTTTCAAATTCAACGTCAGGCGGCAGTGGTTCGACGGGACAAAGCGTAATTGTTTTAGATCAAACTTTAAATGAAACCTTTTGGTTTTTGTATATTAAGGAAAGTATGTCACAGCTAGAATCGGACGAATTGGCAATTTTACTATCGGAGCTTGATCAATTAGATTTTAAAAAGCCAATCCTTTTCGATCCCTATATAAACTTGTATGATGCCTTTTGTCAGCGTACATTAAGATTTCTTCGCATAAAACAATTTGAACCAGTGCGTGGTCGAAATGGCGGAAATTGACGAATCTGTTAAAGTACCCGATTTCATGAGTCTCATTGGTGATTGGGCACTAGATAAACAGGAGAAACTAATGGTTAAAAAATTACAACAATTTCACGAAAAGGAAGTAAAAAATCGTTCCCTGCAAAAGGCTAAAGAGGAACGCGCATTAAAACAGCAGCAATTAAAGGAAAAAAGGTTAGAATAAAAAAGGTTACTCGAAGAAGAAAAAAATAGGGTTAAAGCAGAAAAGTTACAACAGAAATTATTGAACGAAAAAGAACGAAAACGCAAAAATAATGAAAAGAAGGAAGAGATGGAATTACAAAAGCGTCAAAAGTTGGAACTAAAAAACAAAATTACATGTCAACGCGACTTACTTTGTGGTGCGATCAAAATAATGAACGGCGAATTTAATGAACTATTGCCTAATTTATCAACGCCTCGAGGGGCTCTGTTACCTAAGAATTATTCTTGGTTGCCTGACAATCTACATTCCAAACTTGGGTCTTGTAAATTTTCACTTCCCCTCGCCTTAGACGAAAACTCGTCGATTTTTTATTTTCAGTTAACTCGAGATCTAAACAAGTCCAATATGTTTGTTGCGATACGTGGTAATTTTGACCGTAGTCAGTATTATTGTAGTATAGTGGTTCATGGTTTAATTTTAATGTTCGCTCTTGTACAAATAAGAAAACGTGTTATATTCATTGTTGATCCCAAAATAGATAAAGCGTTATTTGAAAATGACTTACTCTTGGCGAAATTTATACAAAAACGGTCAATGATTAAATTATTGGGGCCTCGTTAATGTTTTCGACAACAATTTGTTAGGCCCTGGAAAAACAACTTTAGCTGAACATCACTAAAGGTCGCTCTTACTTGGCTTAAAATCCGACACAATTTGCAACAGTGACATATGCACCGGCAAAGGAATTTCCCCATTCTATTTCTATTTCTATTTTCTCGACGACGACGGTTGGTACTAGCACTACTCGAATCACCATTGGACTTTTCCTCCACGGCAGACAGCGTGTCGGTCTTTCCTAAAGTCCGATTTGTCAACGTAATCTGATGATCAACTTTCCCTGTGGCCTCCATTTCCCTTATTAATTATTTTAATATAGTTTATTTCGAACCTTCATGTTCATACCAATCGAAAATCAAAAGAAATTGTATTTACCTACTACTTAAATTAAAATGATAAATAAACATCTGAGTATTCCTTTCCTTTACTTTTATTAATTATTTAATGTAGTTTACTTCCGACAGTCACATTTATGATGATCGAATATCAATAGAAGTTGTATTTACTAATAAAAAATTATATAAATAGTAGTGTAACTCAATATTCTACTTCATTTCTAAGTAGATAATTCAGCGGTTAACACCAATAATAAAACTAGCCATGTGGAAGAGAATTCTAAAGACCTTCACTCGTTTTTTCTATTCTCCGAATGATGCCAACGACATCGAGGTGGACTACGACATCGAGGCGGCCAACCACATCCCAGCGGAGTACGAAGACAAAGAAAATGGAAGTCTTCTTCCAACTTGTTCAAGTCAACCGTTTAGGAAAAATAAGTTTATGAATCAACAAACGACTTTCAATTACATGGTAGACAAGGAGCTAAGGAAATGTAATAAATCAAATAATGGAACTAACCCTGGAGACAACCGTCGCGTCGGATCAAGAGAACAAAGAGAATTTATCAAAACTTAGCATCTTTGGAAGAAACACTGTTGTAGAGTCCGACACATACTTTTTAACGAATATGGTATGTGTAAAAAATTGATCGGTCGTAGTGTACGACATAATTGTATAACCTAGTATAGTGTTTGTAAACTTGAAAATATATTGCCTTGTTGAAACCACGTTGTGTTCATACTTTCTACCTTTATATGGATGATTTACCCCTGTTAATTTACTCTCGAAATATTTGAACCTAAATATATGGTCCACAAGTAGGATAGTTAAATCATAGTTTGATACCGGTCTAATTTTTAATCAAGTTCATTGTTAAAGGTTGCGGTACATCGAACTTTAATACTTGAAAATTTCGTTGGGCTTACTTTTACTTGGTCACACAAGCAGATAAATTTGAATTTGTTACACTTGTACTTAAGGCAACGGCAATAATATAAAGTCCTATTGCAAGTGCGATAACTATGCACATAATAAATATAATTATCCACGTCTTCATAATAATTAGCTCCTTATAGTTTTATTTACAATGAAAGGATTTTGTCCGTTACATCAAGGTATGGAAGGGTTGGACCTGGCTGCGGGTAAACGTTGTTATATTCAAGACAATGTGCACGTTCAATTGTCCAATCAACCTATCGGGCCCGAATATAGTACACTTTCCGAGGAAGACGATGACCTGAGTTGTGAACCCATATGGGAATGCCGTAAAGAGTTATCCGGCACAGAAACTGCGACCCTCTCTCAATTAGATATTAATTCAATTGAACACTTTAAAGAAATATGGCTCTGGTGTAATGATATGGTTCAAGTAGGCTATTCTGGTTTCTCCATTCTTAGTGCTCTGCCAACAGACGAAGGAATATTGGTTGTGCATCCCCTAAAATTGGAGTCAGAACAAATATTGGTAAATGGAATGGTAAAAACTTTTTGTTTATTGGTGGAACGATTTGCTAGAATCAAGATAAAAGATACCGGTAAAAAGGCCCATTCGTTCCGACACACTTGCCGCTTTCCCATTAGAACTGGCGTTGTGTACCGCCAGTTTTGGTCCAGCAACATTGGTCACAGACTTTTGTGTTGTAATTTTAAATCCAGTTTTGAGTGGCTTAGTAGATTTAATGATAGTATGAATAAAAAATAAGTTTATTTTTAGTGGTTGTTTAATTGTTGTTTAATTTCCCATTGCAATTGAAAATCGTGCAAAACTAAAACATCCAAGTCCTCGTCATTGCTGTGCTGTAAAATTTCATCGTCGTTTGGTAAAACTTGTGCATGCTGTAAAATTTTATCGTCTATTGGTAATACTTTTGTATGCTGTAAAATTTTATCATCATTTCCGTTTTGTAAAATATCATCATCGTTTGATAAGACTTGCGTATTCTTTGAAGTGGCCCGAAAAAATGGCACCGATTTTTTTTCTGGTGTTATGAATTTCAATTTAACACATCCGGGTAGAATAGTGTATTGATGAGTTCGGTTGCTTCGAAATCTATTAATTTTTTTATGGAACCTGGTGCCCTGGTTTTTATTAAATTGAAGATTTCTAGCCATCGTATTCCCATCAGAGTCCACAGGTCGCTCATTAACCAAATTATCGTTACCAATGTTATTATACATAATTGTTGTACATACATTATACTCTTAAATTAAACAAATTTGTGGTACCGAATTGGTAAATGTTTTTTCATTTATGCTATGCACAGTTGGTAATTTGCACAAATTAATGGCCATGTGATCGAATACTATTACCTCGCTGAAATTAGATCCTCGCAATGCATAACCGTTGGCGACTGGATTTAAATCTATAACACTATTTGATCCAAGGTGAATAATTTTTCTCGTCTTATCATAATGACTATTTAACATCACAGTATTTAAGCTAACCGCGTAACTTTGAGAACATTCAACCTGAAAAGCATTTAGTTTAAGCTCCCAAAAGGCGTACGGTATTGTCAGCGGAGAAATTATGTATGTTAAACTTAATACCAGGGGTATGTTGAAACGCAAAGTAACTGATATATTTTCGTATTTAATGTAAATCGGCGTTGCGACTTGAACGAAAATATTTTCTTTTATTGTTAACGTGTTTCCGTCTATCAAAATTATCGGCCGGCGGAAAAATCTCTCCCTTAGCAACAGATCCGAATCCTTTAGATCTTGGATAATAACGGCTTGCATTGCTTCTTTGTCGCCACCAATACTAAGGGCAGCAAAGGTATTCTTACCTTCTCGATATACGGCTCGATGTTGCATTCGCCAGCCGGTTCCTGTAAATGTATGCGACTGATCAAAGTTGTGTTGCAGAAATAACGAACTACCATTGTAGCCAACTAGTGATGGCGTTAGTGTGTATGAAATACTTTTGTGAATACCTTTAATGGGTTCTAAAAAGGCAAAGGCAAATTTATCAATATGTTCATTGTTTACGGGTTTTTCTAATAATGTACAGCTATACTCGTGACTTGTTGAATATTTGTTCAATTGAGCATCAACGAATCCTTGTCCGGATCCAAATTCACGCAACAATCCTTTACTTGAAAGAAAGGGTTTTAAATATTTTATAGTACGTTCAACATAGGTCGTGTCAAACGAGCAAAGATATAGTAATTTCCACATAGAGACAATATCGGGGAAGTGATCTATTGCCGCGAAGCTGATGGGTGAAACTTCTAATAATAACAAACCTTCTTGTTCCTTGTTATCATGATCATTATAATCATCTTGTTGGTTGGTGTGGGTAATGTTCAAAATAGTCTTTACCCTTTTAACGAGGTACTTGTTTATAGAGTCCACCTCTGTTGGATTAAACGGGTATAATGTCGGACAAATAGACGCTAAATTTTGTTTAAACAAATTTGGTGCTTTTAATATTAGCATGCATAAAGACATTTTTTGATTTTCAGTTGCGTCCCGAAATAGAACTGTCTTTAAAAAACTTTGTGGCCATCCGCCGTTATCGAGTTGTACGATTGCTCGCACAAACGAACGATTATTAAGTATATTAATTAGTCGTAGGGAAAAGTCCATACTTAAGATTGTCCAACGATAATGATTCTGTTAACAATAATATTATTGACGTTAATCGTCTTACTCATGATAACATTTATCATTGGATATTTTAAACCTTTGTCTCGTGTTGATCGACTAATTCAAGCCATTATTCCGAAACCATACTCCCTCGAAGAAAAGATTGACAGTGAGAAAATGATTAACTTAATAAACGATTATGTTACTAACCACCCACTCGATTATTCACAGGGAAGGAACATAAAGGATTTTTCTAATCTAATTATGCCCTTTACGACCAATACCATTCGATATAAAAAGATAGATAGCGGTTTTATTAAACGGTTAGCACCCTTGTATGAAGCTCACATGGATAGTCCTCAAAAAGAACGAATTTATTTATACACCGCCCTTCCGATATTTGCTCTTGCTCAAATTTATGACACCACAGAAACCCTAAACGAGTTTAAAATTATGTTTGAACTAATTAAAACTTTTCAGTACTCGGACTTTAAGGATCGGCTTAAATTCGGTATAGTTCAAACAACTGCCCTTCATCTGGGTATCATAGAACAGGTCGATGAGGTAATTTCAATACCCGTTATTAAATCGATATATAACACAAGAGAACAGAAAATTGCGTTTCATCATGATGGTACTTTTGTAAATGGTTTGGATAACATTCCAAGTACAATTTATTGGGCACGGGCCATCCTTGATCAAAAGTCTAAAGAACGCTTTGTACACGTGTGCCTTTCTCATTTGAGCACAAACGGAACTATACTGACCGCACATAGTAATACACTGTTGGTCAAACGTTGTATGTTATGGGCGGCCTCGATGGGCCGTGTAATGCATCCAGGTATCGACAAAATTTCCTTTAACAACGTCGAAGATATGCGAGACCCCCTTTGTTTGATTCCTGTGAATATTTCCCAACAATGCACACAACAACAACCAATGTGGAAATTAACACCACAACCTCTTCTTACCTTGACTTCGACTTTGTTCAATGAATCGATGGAAAATTCCATCTTGGCCTTACCAAATAAAAATGATTATTTAGGAATATTTAATTCACGTGGTGAGGCCATCCTTAATTGGAACGGTTACACTATCCTCTTTTACACCCTCCGAAATACCATCGACTATTCTAATTGGCCCAAACGAACTGGTTGTTTTTATATAGAACAAAATTATAATGATTTAATTCAATCAAAATCGTTAAAAGTTCAAGAGGCCACTACGGGAACTAATATAGAATTTAAGCCTTCCATTTTACCAACAGGATTATTCGGAGCAATTCAAATTGAGCCCGGTAGCGATGTGTTTTTTGCTAATATAGAAGGTGCCCTAAATCAAGAGGCAGGTTATAGGATGATCACGCGCATCGGCAAAGAACAATTAGGATGTTTCAATTATCTTTTTCCTAGTTATTGGGGTGGTGCAAATAATAACAAGACCTTTACCATTTGGGAAACGTACAGCAAAAGCGACTTGGGTTCTAACACAATTTCTCCATACACCCCATTTTCCCTACAAGGATTATATTTTTGTTCCAACGGAACTATACGGATCCGAAACGTATATAATATAACCAATTTCGATTATCATATAACAGTTGAGGGGGAATACCAAAGGACAACCGTGGAAGAAATTGGTGATATATTTACACTCAGTTGGGTTGTTGGTACGAAAAGCGCCTCGATGCAATATATGCAAAATTCTCGTATAAAATACAGCTGAACCTTTGATTTCATAATTTGCAGTGCATCAATCTCGTTCTTGATAAACACTTCATTAACCATACTAGTTATTTCTTCCCTTTGTATTGGTGGGTAGCCGTTATTGAATTTAATTTGACCATTTTGCTGACAGTAAATTGCATTGGTATTTACTTGAAAGGTTTTTTCGTTCGACGGCGACGTATCCGGACTAAATGTTAACATTGACAAATGTGTCGGTACATTAATGCCATTGAAATCTTTCAGCGTGTCATGATGGCAAAACACTAGAAAGGGTTTTTTTGGATCAACCGTAATCTTATTATCTTCGTACAACATGATTCAACTGTACCAGTCAGATTTTCCGTTCCACAGCCGTTGTACCTCCCTTTTATCAAACACCAGTTCGTGGGGGATAATACGGTTTGCATTCTGAATAAGTACAACTCCGTCGTTTTCGAATTGATTGTTTCGAAGACGCAAAGTTTGGAGAAAGTGTGAAGCATTTGCCCATAGGTAACTGTTTTTCGGTACCTTCTTGCTATTTTCCACAAAATTTCTAAGAAATTCGTCAGCATTTTCTTGATCTTTTTTTTGAATTTGCTCAAAAAAACAGTCGTCCGAATTAGCTCGCGTGTTCATCATAGGTATTTGTTTATTTAGTTTTTGCTCGTTTCCTTTAATATTAAACCACGTTAATAAACGAGTTAAAAGACAATCGTACGATTGGCCAATTCCACACGATTCCCGCCCACATCCGATGTCATTTATGCGCATAATAAGAGGATTAATATCCATACCTCTTAACCAGCATATTTTTATTAAATAAAGAATACTTTCTTTTAGCCGAAAGCCCTCGGACGGCGATATATACGATTTAACAAATTCTAACCAAATATTATCGTACGGATTCCCGAATAGATTCCCGTTCAATCGTAATATGTTTTGTGTTACTACATTGTAAAGTTCCTCTTTATCAGGAAACGAGTCAACAGAAAATGCATCCATGCAAAGTGTGTAAGCTATACTTAGGAGATGAGAATGAGTTGGTACAATGCGCGGTTCGCCGTTTCTCATTAATGGACTGCTAAACTCTAGTTTAATTTCATACATACTATCAATACCGGTAAATATTTGTATAACTACCGTGTCGCCGTCAACGTCCATATGCATTCGTTCGAAATCCCATGGTGATACACCAAAGCTCATGCCCTCAATGATCTGTATGTGTGTTATCATATGAATCCCACCCTCAAATAACACGGGATCCCGTTTAATTAACACTTGCGTCGTTAGCGGCAATTCAATTACATCATTTACCTTGGCATGCCATAACTTGAATATTCGTTTCGCTATTGTAATTGGTACTTGTAACGTCATAGGGTGAACATTGCATGCTGCTTTAATGTAACCGCGTGCCGTATTATTTAATGGAAATGAAACAACCGTTTGTATTGTACTATGTCCTCCTTGTAAATTGGTTTTACACGAACCCAGTTTTGTAGAAACTTGCATCAACTGTTCGAAATTTTTTTGCGGTGATTTGAAGCGGTTTCGCGTATCAATACGGTCCTCGTCGGTTGCTAAAAAATATTCCAAGGCTTGAATAAACTTTTCGTTACATGTAAAAGAAGCCGGAACAACTACATGGTATTGATTTAAATATTTATATTTAGTTTCAATTCGAACAGGAGTTGTGTAATTTGTTAACTTATCTCTTGTTTGTTTTCGTTTAGAAAGGTATATAAGCTTCTTTACTTGTTCTCGAGTTAGTTGCTCGACCATGTGGGCTTCTGAAAAGGCAAACATTGCTCTGAGGTGTTCCAATAAACGATTCAATGTCGGCAACGGGTTATTTATCATTCAATCACAAAAAGAACGAGAGAGAAAATTAAAGAGATTTTATCCCTTTCTATACAAGATAACTAATAATTTGAATTGGTTTCCGACAAAATTTCAGTTTGTTCGCTTATATAGTGATTTACTACTAATCGATTTCGATAGAATGGCTTATCCAAAGGAAACCGGCTGGTCGTGGATTTTACTACAAAAACTGGCGCATATTTCCAAGGGTGAAGCCAACTTTCGAATTGAAAAAAGGTTATTTGAAACCCGCAAGCAAACCTTGAACACTTGGTCATACAGACAAACGACGGAAGTGGAAACATTTACTGGTGGTAGTTATTGGACATTTTTAAAAAAAATCAACGGTGGACAAAGTTTCCTTCTTTTGCCAATTGAACGAGTGGAAAATAAAATTGAACCTGCCATATCTTTTGAGGAACCAATATTTCTATTGGCAATATATTTGTGGTTACGTGTTTTTCCGCGAGCAATTTTACTTGACAAGAATTTCGACCAGTGTGATTTAAACTATAACGTGTGTTATGTGAAAATAATAACTAAAGACAGCCCCTACATTTTTAACGTCAAAGGTCGTTTCGCCAATTATAGTTTAAACGAGCCAATGTACAAATATCAAAGTTTTGACGAACTGATAGTACCAGCTACTTGGCTTAGTGCAAATCGACTATTAAACAAAATTCCCCAAATTGGTGATGTACTAACGAAATTTAGTTCTAATTATGCAGAAAGATATAATCTTATCCTCTAGCTTTAGATATCAAGCCGTATTTACCAGTTGAAACGTAGTGAAGAAAAAAATTAAATATAGACATTGGAAGTCCAAAGGACGCCTATCATTAATGAATAGTTTAGTCTAGCGTTTACTAATTTTTGTGAGACTAATATTATCTGTTAAAACCAAATAAAAATGTATGTATGCTATATAATTCGTTAAGTTATCATATTAAACTGCCACTTGAAAATAAATACTGTTTTAGGACAATTATTCCCTTATTTTATTTGGATACTTTACCGGTACCAAGTACGTTAACTAAAAGATATATTTTTATTAGCCATTATTTTTGAACGTTTTGTGTTGCTATATTTTTTATTTGTTTTTGTAAATAAGCTAATGTCCTTTGTAACCAGGAGGGCTTTTGTGTGAATTCAATACCACTAACATTTGTATATAGTGTTTCAACTTTCGAAGCATATAACCAGTACTGTTGTTTTAATGGTAGAAAATTTAATGCGAGAAGGGCAACATCATAAATATGAGAAACCCCATAAAATCCCAAAGATTCATTTTATTCTACTTATAAGCTAACCCATAATGGAGAGGTCAAGTTTAGCAAAGACTTTCAGCATGCTCGCAGAAAATCCCAGGTTAGCGGAAAACACCTCGCCACAAATATTATTTAAATTTCAGTACTTTCTTGGAAGCCTCGTAACGCTTAGATGGTTTCAAAGGATTTTGGCTGGGGAAATGCATCTGGCCCAATTACAAGCAGTCACTGAAGCAGAACGTATAAAAACTTCCACTTCCGAACGACTGGAATATTTGATAAAGGAAAACTATTTGTTTGAAGCCGTGCGGGTCATTAAAGAACAGAATCCTAATGTTACAATTGCTGAACTGTTTCGGACAATTACTTTACCAAAGGTTACCCTCCCAGCCGAAT
Source organism: Polydrusus tereticollis (assembly GCA_963920685.1). NCBI lineage: Eukaryota > Metazoa > Arthropoda > Insecta > Coleoptera > Curculionidae > Polydrusus > Polydrusus tereticollis. The sequence goes on from OY987334.1 coordinate 29,447,168, forward strand.
TTAATGACACAGATTACGTTGCACTGCTGTGTCGTTATTGGAACGTTTCTGAAGATCACATAACCACCTTAACGTGGAACGACTTTCCTAGTAACGGCGACGAGGACTCAAATGTTTCTATTCCATACCGTCTACAAATTAACACATATTTGTTGTACGAATCCAAAGTTTTACTAGAAAGTTTAGGCGCCTGGTTCGGTCAAAATTTAAATTCATTACCATTTGAGGAATTTACGTGCCGCTTGAATTGGTATCTGCAATATGCGTTACATCAGTATGAAATGGAAAAATATGTCGGCGTTAGAGATAAAGAATTTTCAATGAATGTACTCACAAAAGAATTAGCCCAAGCCGTTTCGGAAATATTTCAGTCACCGGAAAAGGCCCTAAAGGATGTTCTTCTTTCTGCGGCATTTCTAGTTGACGAGGGCCGTAGTGAGCAAGTATTTGAGTTACATTTGGACGTTTCATTGATAGATTTTTATCGCAAGTTACTCGAGTCACATGTCAACTTGTGCCCAACCATTTTTGGAATGTTTATCGTTACAAACGTGTTTCTAAGCGGAAACCTTGTGCTAGAAGGAATTTCCAGTGATAAGGCATTAGCAACCCTGTGTGTTTGGTCAATGAGAAAAATATGGGCTCGTAGTTCAACATTTTGTCAACGACACACCGTTAAAGAATTTGCCAAAGTTAAACAATTATTGCCTGTATTTATAAAGGATCGATTTTCCTTGAACAGATTACTAAGTCTACCTACCACAGACCTAGCGAATAGATTTCATAAAATGGAATTGATGTTTCAAAAGGACAATATTCCACTGTATATTTTAGCCAACTATGTACCATGGATATTTATCAACGAAAAAGCATTTTCGTATCCGAATATTCCCCCAGAATTTGTACCATTGGCCGCATTAATTCATATACGACACTTGCTCACTAAGGTGAGCGAAGCTGCAACACAAAATAAAAAGTTCAATGCCCATGCAACGATTCAAGCTATTATTAAAGTACTTTCAATAAGGGATCTTGTCGAACCAATTGAGCTGATGGAATTGGCCAACACCATGGTAGATTTTCAATAAATTAAATTTGTTAAATATATTAAACAATTACACGCGTCCTTTATTTTTTTAACAACATTCTAAACTTGGATGCCATTTTGTCCAGAACGCAACGAGCCACATATATTTGACATATTATATTATAAGGCATGGTTGGGTTAAATCGCGACGTAATAATGACTTACATTTTTGACGTATCAAATTTAGAACAGAAAAAAAGTATTAAAGAATGGTTGGCGAAATATTTAGTAGACCATCGGACGAGTGCTTTACCTCGTCCAGTCGCACAGTATTACGAACTTCAGAGTGGAAATATGTTAAGAGATTTAGATAATGTGAAATACGAATCCATGACGAAAATACCATTGCCGGGGAATCAGTTATTCGGACGTCAAAAAATTTCTAATAAACCGTTGATTTACGACGACATTCAAGTCCCCCGAGTACAGCACGACTTGAATTCTGAAATCGAGGTACCAACAAAATTATTGGTTGCCAATTATGAAAATCAAATTGCAATTGCGAATCCATTTGTAGTCTACGACTCCACCTATTCTGTACCGAAATTTTATGACGATCAGTTCCCAATAGAAGTAGCTGAAGATTTACCACAAACCAATTTATCAATAAGTGAGTTTTCCGAAAACATATATATGGTTATCTCCAAGGACAAAAAGAAGTGGTGGTTAATCAGTTCGGATGCTGTGTACACGAACACACTTCCCTTAGCCGATGAAAAATTTAATAAATTTAAAATAGAGGGAAATGAAATCCGTTTTCCAAGTGGTAAGATTATTCCAATTTCTACGATTACCGTATCTATTGCAAACGATCGTACGGTCGAAGTTTACACTATTGGATCTGGTCTAATTGAATTCAAGTTAACTGTTAATGGGATTCCTCGAAGTGATAAACTAATTGAAGAAATGATCGAAACCTCTCTTGTAGAGGAAAGACAAAAGGTAAAGAAGAAACTCTTAAATGCTCCTATCGAAAAGGACCAAGTGGTAGAATCCGACCAGGCGGCCAAGAAACGGCGCAAATTGGGAAGTTCAGAATAAAGGCACATAAAAAAATTAAATAGTAATTATTCAGACTGATTCATTTTTTTCATCTCACTTTGATGTGGCTGCGCAGTCTGGTGTGAAACAAGTGTGGTAGGAAAGGAATTTAGAAATCGATCAAATTTATTATTTTCGGGACAAGGCTGCATCCACACATTCTTTGCTATTTTCAATTTAAACATGCGTTCGATTAATTTTGTAAACTTGTCCAATTCATTGTCACCCTCCTCAAACAATCGTATTGGTAGTTGTCGTTCCATTAGCCTTATAAATTTGTCGTTGCATTATTATGTGATACATTAAACTAGAGGAAATAATTAATACTAATTTATTTCGAACATTCATAAAGCCAGAACTAAAAATCATTACCGTCTGAATAATGACAATTAAAGCATACCGGAATAAGCCCGTCCAATGAGTTAAATTAGATTTCAAAGCGTCCTTAGACTCAAGCCTTTTCGTCTGGTCGGTCAGATTGTCCTGTAATAATGATCGTAAATCGACTCGTTGCTGCTGTTGATCCGTTAACGTTTCAACTTGAGCAGTTTCGCGTTTTGTTCTAGCTATTTTATCAGCCGTTTTCATTTGTGCTTGTATTTCTGCATAGGCCGTGTCGTAGTCTTGAATGTGCATAATTACTTATTATAAGCTGCAACTATGTTTTCCATACCGTGGCAATATTTATTGATATTAGTTTCCATTATTCTGGTAACCATTGCCGCTTTCGTGTATATTGTAAATCCGGAAAGTAGTGTAAAATTTACTGGTAGTTCCGGATCTTCTTCACGCACCACAACTTAAGTGGATATATATTTTTTTGAAAACTTAAGACGATACCTAATAGTATGGGATTTACGAGTGAAATTAGGGGTGCTTGGGCTAGAGAAGCCATTGAAGCAGGCTTTAAAAAAAATTTAAAACTTCTCGATAATTCCAACGAACTAATAAGAAACTTTTTAGAATCGACAGAAACGGTCAACTTTCGAAATATCGGTTCTATGGGAACGGTCGACTTCGTTAAGGGTTTACGGGAGGGAGAGGCAGCGAGAACAATATCAAAGGCCAATCCGGCCCTGGCATCGGTGGCCGTAGAAACAAACCGCTTTATTCAGGCCATGGACAGGGAGGCACTCGAAATGCCGGACCGGAATTTGAAAAAAATTGCCGAAACAGAAAACGAGATCCGGAGCACGTTGCCAAATCTCGATTCCAAATTGAACGCATCGGAAATCGAAGCGGAAATAGCTAAAGACAAAAATACAAAGGAAATGGTTGTCAAAATTGAAAAGTCAAAAAATAAAACGGGAAAGTATATGCTTTATGCCGTCGGTGCAATTGCCGTCAGTGGCACAATATACAGTGCCCTTAACACACTTGCTGAAATTCGGGCGGGTTGTGTTTATTTCAAAACCCACAATCAAACCACTGTGGGCTGTAAAATTATCAAATGTTCCTGTTCCTATCCAACGGTGGGTTCCGGTATGAGTGCTTGTGGTTCCTTACCGACAAAGTTTCCCCATTCGGATTGTACTTGTACACCAACTTCGCCGCAATGTTTAAAGTGTACCGCCTCTCGGGAAAGTCCAAACGATAAAGAAAACTACGATCCTACCATACTTAATTCGAATGAAATAATTCGCTGTGTCCCTAAATCGGTTACTGCAACAATAGCAGATTTGTATAATGAATTACCTCGCTCCGTTATAGGTTCTATATCTAGTCTTGGAAGTATATTGAAATATGTTGTTTATGCTTGCATCGCGTTCGGATGTGGTTACCTAATATTTAAATTAGTCGGTGGAAAGGAAAAACCCATCGAAATTGCCAATCCAAATGATCCATATTATACAACGACAACTCGTGGTGCTAAAAGAATAAGTTCAGCCTCTCAATTACAACCAGTTGTAATCGGTGGTGGCCGCCGACAACGAGTCGAATATTTAGGACCTAAGGGCGTCCGGTTTCATCCCACTATGACGGAGGAGGAAGAAGTAGATATCGTTGACCAATTTCAAGAGGCTCTAAATGCATTTAAAGAACAAAGTCGCTCGCTTGAAAACTTAAAAACTGAACTTAAAAATGTATTGTCCGCCGAATTAAAAGATTATGGTGTACAAATCCAGCAAACAAATAGTCAATTGAAACGGTTATCTGATTATTTTCAAATACGTGACCAAGTTAGCATCAGCAAAGATGTGGACACTATAAAATCAATTGTATTTCAATCACCGCAGCCGTTTGTCAACCGAATTGGAACGGTGCCTAATAACTCTACCATACCACAAATTACTTACAGTGACTCTTTGATAGTCTAAGGTTATCTAAAATGCGTTTAGAAACATTATTTGGTATTACTCACGATGCCCGCATCCGTTCGGCCCTGAGTCTGACAACCAATGAAGTTATTGAAAGTAGTTTTTGTGACAAGGCGGAACATTACTGTCAAATCGACAAGTCTCAGTTACCATGGAGTCTGATCGTTCAACCCAAACTAATAATTCGATGTAAACGAATAAATTCCTTTATCAGAGAAAAATTACACATTAACTGTGGTTGTTTTATAATTTATAAATTTCTTAATTCCCAACACAAAACAATGATTAATCGACGTCTGGATAAGGGCAAACGTAAATTGTTAACTTACACGCTAAACTTAAAAGAAATTACAAACGAATTCCCTTATTTGGAAAAATTATTTTTTGATGTTCAAAACGTAGACCGCTTTAAAGCCTCAAAAATGTTGGTCGCCTCGTTATCGGCTCGTCATACCACCAGTAAGACTGGAAAAAGAATTCGCTTTACACGTTTAATGCAAACGCCACCACTCTATTTACATCCCTTAATTGGGGGAGAAGTTGTTCAAACGGGTGGTGTCCAGTTAGTACTTTCACTGCCTCTGGATATTAGTAAATTTGTAATGCGAGAAAAGGTTGGTCGATGTTTACACACATCGGTCCGTATGGTTAGTTCCAACGATCGTTCTCACGACGAAGGAGAGTCTTTTTATACCGTCTGTAATTTATGTTATAAGACAATTACTAAACTCGCCTAGTTATGGATATCCTTTATTTTATTTATCAAAGTGATATTCTACTTAAGGGCCATAAAATTATTACGGACTTGATAAAGTTATATCCCAAGTTATTTGTTCAGAAGGAATCATGGTTCGACCGGAAACAGCTGCCGTATGATAGGGAGGAAATACAAGGTACCGTGGAAGATTTGATTGCAACTCATTTTCAAATTCATTTACCGATTCAAGCCTTATGGGATTTTTTAGTTGATGTCTTCGTACATCAAACTTTTAACGACGTTGCCTTCGAAATGCTCTTCAATGCCATGATTGCCGACAAGAGTTTAGTACACCGTTTAATGGGTCGACTAATACTACAACGGAATATTAAAAATCAAATTACAATGTTTTTGGACGAATATAAAGACTACATTAAAATGGGGTTGGAAAATGCAAAATTGTTACTTTTAAGTGATGACGAACAACGTCGTATTATTTGGTTTGAAAAAAATAAACTTGCAATTAAAGAATTTATACGACGGCTTATCATAAATAATAAAAGCGACCAACAAGACCCGGAAACTAAGAAACGAAGGTATAATGAAATTAATGGTGACATCACCCCTACCGCTAATGCAGAAGTAAATAAATTAACTTTCGAGTAACCTGCCGGTTGCAAAAAAAATACAATTAAAGAATTTATACGACAGCTTATTAATTCCAGTTGTAAATAATTTAGAGTAATAATAGTACATTTTTTTTTGCGTAATTTTCTGTTTGTGCACCTGGTACTGTGACATGTGGGCACGCATATATTTTCACCCTTACTGGTATATGTGCATTGGCTAAAAATACTAGTGCCATAAACATGGCTAAAGTAATATTTTGTGGTACGATTACACTCGATATCATTAATATGACCATAAACCAGGCAAGAATGGTTTGAATACCGAGTCCGGCGAGGGTGTCGCAATTTCGCCAAAGTATATTGAAAGAATTATTTAAATGATCATCAACTAAGGTTTTACATACTAAACAAAGATAATTAATATTTTCAAGTCTTCCTACACCATGGTAATTAACGGTGGTAAGATATGGTTTTAAGCCTGGATGTAACTCGTAGCGTGTGCCATTATAGGGCTCATCAATGGCATAGTAATAATGTCTGCAAAAATTTAAGCTCAAAAACGATTTCAAGTAAATCTTATACATACTTAATTTCAGTTTAAATTTTAAGATGAACATATTTCAAAGAAATGAAATAAACTTGTCTAGCGTCAAAGTTGTGCCTGTATTCTTTTTCCTCAAGGAACGATCGGAACAGCTTCGACGTTACTTAACGTCTTTTCAATTAGATTTACTTTTGTACGTACGCAACGATGGACTAATTTTAAATGAAGACTTGGTACCAATTCTTTTGCATCTTTATACGAAACTCGAGCCCCAAGATATAGTACCGGGTCTCGATTTAAACGGCAATCATGCCAGTGAAAATAGGCGTTTTTATTCATTTCGAATTGCCAGTACACTGTACCGAGTCTGGCAAATCTGTGTAAGCTTGCAGCTAAGTACTCCATGGGAAAAACAATTGAAACTAAATATGGTTAAACATATGTGGAATTTTAATCAGGAGTGCGTCGCAGCCGAACGATTAGATCCTCACTGTGTTAAGTTTACATTTAAAACTCGGACTATACCAAGCAATATTTGGGAAATGGATTCGCCGTCGACGGCAATATTTCTTCTTCGCTTTCTTATTAGTTTACCGATCAAAGTCCAACTGCCAAGCAATATTGAAAATGTTACAGCACAAATTAAATATTCATGTGAATTGTTCAAAACTCATAAGGTAGATACTGTTGGCGGAGAATGTGCAAGTTGGCGGGTCAGTCGTAGATATAAAAGCGGCGAATCTTTATACCGACAATCAAACTTAAGTGATGATAAACGGGAGAAACAATTATTAGAAAATTATAATAAATCATCAAACAAAGGGGACGACAACCACGACAATTTAGTTACTACAAACTTGGAATCTCTGGTGGAAGACGACCCAAATAATTTTGTTCAGAATTCAGACCTTCGTGCTAGCCAACGAAAAAGTTTATTATTAAAAGAAGCGGACGACCAAGATCCAGAATCACTAGGTGGTGAACAAGACGACCAGGAACAATTAATAGAAAGTGCAAACGAAATATACGATCCAAATAATTTGCAGCCCGCCACTTCAGAGTTCAGTGAGGATAGAAGGAATAAAATATTGAAGAGAAAGCATATAACACCAATCAAAGAACATCCTATAAATAAAAGGACAAAGATATTAGAATCGGCAGATAGTGAAGAAGACCACGAGCAATTAAAAGAAACCGAATTACAGCAACAAATAGAAGATCTAAATAAAAAGTTATTAACGACCACTCACGATTTTGAATTGGGAGAACTTGTAAATAAACTATTGACAGAGGAGGAAGAGGAGGAGGAAGAATTGTAGCAATGTCTCTTAAAATGAGGAATGGCGAAACTACCGATGTTGTCGAAATTGAATCTCAACAACAACACGACGACGAATACAAGTCGGACGAAGAAGATCAGACATTTACATTAGGCCCAAATGGCACTACCAGTCTAAATTCTACAACCAAGGAAATTGGCGCTGCAAATAAAGGCGTTATTCCGGCGAACAACAATGACCAAAACGCCAACAAAGTTGATAGGGAGTTTTTAAATCTAAAACGTGAACCCCTATTTACCGGCTCGTCAATGGGTCTAGGACCTACCGGCCCCGATCAATTAACAACGGCTATTACGTTGGCCGGCGCAATAAAATATTTTGGCAGTTCGGCAAAAGAACTATTCGAATTGGTCGAATATATCAACCAGGAAACTTGGGAAGAAGAGGTAAACGGGTCCAGAGAAATACGAGTTCAAAAACTGGTTACTGATAAAAAATATCTACGTTTTCGAGAATTGCTATCTGACTTTGTTCATTTGGTGCTCGCTTCCTGTTCAACCAACAGGGCCAGCAATTTGGTCGAGTTCATTAGTCTTCGCGGCCGTTACTTGGGACTGGACCAAGTGGCAGGGGATGGTCATATTAATGCCTTTATCAGTTTTGCTGGCATCGAAGAAATAAAATTTGGCCCCAAAAAATTTGAGGCATTGCGAGATTCAATGATCACGTCGGAGATGGTGCAAGACTTTTTAAAACAAAACTCTGAGAGTTCAACTAGTTCAACGTTCTATAAGGTGGTGGTTCCGCAAAAATCAAGTAAGCTTTCAATTGACTGGGAACCACTTGTCTCTAAGGATAATTTACCAAATGGAGCATCGTCCAGTAGCGGAGCGGTGAAGCAGCTAGAAAATGCCGATGTACTGTATGTGGGCATTACGTCAAAAAGGGGGCTGTTTAATTCACAAGATAAATTCCTTAGATGTGAAGGTGGTATTGGAAACCTTTCTTGTAGCTCAATTTCCTTTTAAACCTAAAGCCACGTCGAGAGTCGTTCGAAAGCGTTAAATAATTAAGGATATCTTTACTGTTTTCTAGGCAATAAGAATTTTACTTTTAGAATTGTTTTTTTTATTTCATACCAAGTGCGCTAACGGATTAGAGGAGCCACGCTGGGGAAAAATTGATGTATTATGTGAACTGGATTACCATTTAAGTATGAACCTTCGGCGATACTAAGTCGATATTTATTGAGTTTACTTTAATTATTTCTGCAGGTCGTTCAGAAATATAAATTTGTCCCGAATCTAGTATTTGATGTTTAAATCCCAACAATGTACCTATAGAGCCGTCTCTAAAAATAATAGTTTCGGAGCATTTAATTACTGAACGCAACGTATGATTATTAGCATGAAGATAAAACGAAATTTTTTTTCTTCTAATTTCTCTTGCAGTAATTTGTTGATATTATCAATGTCATAACTTCCGGGTGGGATAGTAATGAATTCACCAGTTTCGCCGTAAAAGAAACGATTATTACTTTCATCAATGTTGGGAATTGCATTAAATGTTTCAAAATTTACAAGTCCAATAACATAGTCGATATTTTCTTCTAGATATATGGGAGGGTGAATTCAGTAGTTAAGATGGCTGAATTACCACTAATAACAAAGCTATAGGATATGTTCTTTTAATATTTCACAAATGAATAAATCTTTATTGGATTTCATGTGTTTTTATAAAGAAATATTAAACACAACTGTCCACAATTTGTAGTGTTAAAATCTTGAAACCTATTATAATAATAATTTATAACATTTTTATTTTTATCGCTGAAGAAATATGTTATTATTTCAGCGGGTGGTCGTGGATTACCATAGCTATCAAAGTAGGTTATTTGTTTTTATTTTTTATGTAGGCTGTCCAATGAGTCCCCTCACCGTTATAATCATCTAGATTAATAATACCACTTTCATTGTCTTTTATTTTTTTAGGAAGCTTATTTCTCATAAATATACCTCTAAACTTAGGAATTTGTAAAAATTTGATGTGTTTAAGTAAATCACAATTAGTAAGAGTGTTTAGGGGTATATGTTTTAACAGTTTTTTGAATAGGGCTTCAAATACAAACCGCATCCTGTTTTATATGGTTTTAAATACAGTCCGCTTCCTTTTTGTAATATTGCTATAGACTCCATCGTTTTATTATGTCTTTTATCTTCTTCTAATTTTTGTTTGGCTGCTTTTGCTTCGTTGATGGCTTTTGCTACTCCGGCGGCGCCTCCTTCTAGAGCGTCTAAAGCTCGCAAATAATGGTATAAGTGGTAAAAATCCACCACTCTTTGGAATAGGTAATACTCTTCTTTTAGATACTTGAACCTTACCACTTTTTTTAACTGATTTCATAGCTGTTTTAATACCCTTATGTAAACTTTTAAACTGTTTTCCTGTAATTCCCTTTCTAGCTTGAGCAATGGCTTGAGATAATGTTATTCCTCGCCCTTTTGTCTTTTTTCTCTTTAGTCTCGTACCAAACTTTCTTTTAACTTTCATAGCACCGCTAATACCTAACGCGGCCGCTTTTTCTTCAAAACCAGCGTCCGTAGCTCTGAACCGTGCTAAAGCTTTCTCAGAGAGAATTTTATCAGCAGTATATCTGCTGCTTATATCTTTCGATTGTGAATATGCGATGTCGTGCTCTTTGCAAGCCTCGTCTAATAAGTTTATTCCCTTGTCACCTCTTGATAATCTCTTTTCTAATTTTGTCCCAGGTCCACAAAAATTATAACTAGGAAGGTGTAATTCAAAGGGTAATTTATTGATAAGAGTGCTTAGCAGACCAGATCCTCTTTGTTTGTCGTTCGACTTGTAAGTAACACGTTTGTTGTATGATTGAAACATTATATAGTTAAAGCCTTAACATAGAATGATTAGTTTTACTTTGACAGTGAACTTAAGTACTTTTATATAATATGAGAGTTGAAAAACAACCATACTCGGTATTAATTAAGAATCATGATACATCAACAAATAAAGGACTGTTTAAAGGAAGTAGCAAAATATGTTTAATTATTGGCCCGTCAGGTTGTGGTAAAACAAACGTTGTAATTGGCTTAATTGAAGATCCCAACGGTTTACGATTTGAAAATTTATATATTTATTCAAAATCTTTGTATCAGCCCAAAAATGAATATTTAAGAAAACTTTTTAAGCCAAACGCAATAATAAGTTTTGATGATATAGTTTGTTGTAATCAGAAAATTGTAAAGGATTACTTTTGCTTTGAAAGACATAGAAACACGGATTGTTTTTATTTGTGTCAAACATATTCTTCTATTCCTAAGCAGCTAATTCGTGGCAATGCAAATTTAATTGTTATTTTTCAACAAGACAACACAAATTTAAAACATGTTTATAATGATCACGTAAACGTTGATATGACCTTTAATCAGTTTAAAGAAATGTGCTTATTGTGCTGGCGAGAGAAATTTGGATTCATGGTAATAGATAAAGATTCCAGTATAAATTCAGGCAGATATCGAAAAGGTTTCGATTCCTACATTTACTTATAAAAACAGCAGCACTAAACAAAAACAACTATTTAAAAATATGCAGTCATGAATGAACAATTAGCAAGACAACTTGTTAAATAAAGGAAGGCAGTTAAAAAAAATATCAAGCTTTAAAAAATGCGGAATTTGAGTCTCAGTCGAGGCTGGAAGAAACTTATAAACCAATAACACAACATTTGCAAGAATTAATTTCAACCATTGGCAAGATTGAACCTGTTGTCATAAAAGACGAGGAACCGTCATTTACAAGATTTTATAAAACATCAACACCCCAAAGGACAAAAAACGTAAGAAAAACTGGGAAAACGCCAGTTCTGCCAACAGAAGTACCCTCCTTTTTTGATACTAGCGTCGCTTCAGTGAGTCATATCCCAACCATACAAGAAACGAGCGTTATAGCTGAAACAGAGCCATTATCTTCATCATCCGATTCAAAGATAGGGAATCTTTCAGAACTATTGGAACAAAGTAGACAAACAATCCAGACTTATGTTGGTACACCTGGGTATCAAGATTGGCTAAACGACTTTCACAACTTACCTCGTAAATACATTGATGAAGGTGTCAAGGATTTAGAACATACGTTTGATCACCATTATGGTATAGTTCATGATTTGGAAACTGAAAAATTTTTTTTGGGACTAACACAAGAACCTGTAGAAATTATTGGGAAAGACATTAAAGTAAAAGAGATTACCTATCAAGGCACCCCCGGTTTATATGAATTAATATTTAAAAAAGATCCAAAAGGTTGCAGTACTAAAGACTTGGATAACTACATGGATGTTCTAACCCGAACTAACGCTTATCGCAGAAATAATTTAAGCACCGAACAAGTACAAGGGAATGGGTCGCGTAAATATGTAACAATAATTGGACCATACTTACAAAAAAAAGAAATAACAAAAACAAGAGCTCTTAATCCTGCAGCCGAAAGGTTTATCTCAACATTCACAAGACGTAAGGCTCCATATAGAGTTCAAAGAACAACTACAGAAGGATCAGGTTTAACTCTAAAAGTTAATAAAAATAATACTGATTATGTAAAGGGTTTTCCAATAAGAACGATATGATTTTGAAACGATATGGTAACCATGGTAATAAAGTTATGCCTGTCACCAGTTGTTAGTTATTGTCAGTAAACTATAACAATTGATTATGGCTAAATACGCGCTTCAAGAACGTTTGGTTATTATCCAAAAATTTTATGAAAATAGACGATCTTTTGTGAACACTTATCGCGCACTTCGCGAAAACTTTGGTGTAAATAATCGTCCTTCTTTGCTTGCCATTCGTCGCATCGTTGAGAAATTTAAAAATAATTTTACTCTTAACGATGCAAAAACACCAAGAAGACATCGAAATGCAAGAACTGTTGAGAATATTGCTGCTGTAAGAGCTAGTGTTGCAGTGTATCCAAATTTATCAATTCCTCGTCGTGCTCAAGAGTTAAGGATTAAAAAAACGACAATTTGGCGTATTTTGAAAGAAGACTTGAATTTACACCCGTATAAGATTGTTTTGACCCAAGAACTTAAGCCACTGGACCATCGTCGGCGCAGAGAATTTGCTGCTTGGAGTTTAGAACAACTTGAAAGGGATCCTAATTTTGCCAAAAAAATTATTTTTTTAGATGAAGCTCATTTTTGGTTAAGTGGATACGTTAACAAGCAAAATTGCCGTTTTTGGTGTGAAAACAATCCACAACAGATTCATGAGAAGCCTTTGTGTTCGCTAAAGGTAACTGTATGGTGTGGTTTATGGTATGATGGCATCATCGGACCATTTTTTTTCCAAAATGAGGCAGGAGATGCAGTTACAGTGAATGGTGAACGATATCGACAGATGTTAAGAAATTTTTTGTGGCCAAATATAGATGCACTTGATTTGGAGGATATGTGGTTCCAGCAAGACGGTGCCACATGTCACACTGCTCATGAAACTATCGATATATTGCAAGAAAAGTTTGACGAAAGGATAATTTTAAGGAATGCTACTGTTCAGTGGCCTCCAAGAAGCTGTGATTTAACTCCTTTAGATTACTTCTTTTGGGGCTATTTGAAATCTAAGGTTTATGCAAACAGACCACAAACACTTGATGCATTAAGGTTGAACATTGAACCCTGCATTCGTCAGATCACGCCCGATTTATTGCATAAAGTCATCGAAAATTGGGCTCGTCGAATTCGCTCGTGTACACGAAGTCGCGGAGGACATTTAAACGATGTGTTATTTAAAACATAAATGTTATCAACTATACTTTAAGATAATATAAAAAGTTTTATTGTATCTGAAATAATTTTAATTTTATTTCATTTTGAAATCATATCGTTCTTATTGGAAAACCCTTTATATTGGGATAATGTTAACGAGCTTGTTGACAGACTTCGTTTATTGGTGGCCTCAACGAATGCTGGCCATACCGGTCATAATAATGAAGCAATATTAATCATTGAGGAGTTCAAGGAGGCAAACGTCATCATATAAGGGAATGTTACACCTGTTTCAGAACACTTACAAAATGACTATCGATAAATTTGGTCGCCACATTTCAAAACAGTTCAAAACAAATAGTATAGAAATTAAAGATCTCGTTAAAAAAGTTGAAAATGAAGTATCCAATAATATTTCAAAAAATTTAAATTATATTGAAAACAAGGCAGTTGAACACATTAAATATGAATTGCAACAAAATCACTTGGAAACTTTAAATTTTAAAAAATAATTAACGATGCAAAATAAACGATCACTTGAAAATGTTGAAAATATTAGTGGTGTGACGAAAAAGCTAAAATTTTGTGAAGATCAAGTACTAACATTAGAGCAAAAATATACACAGGAAGAAAATTACAGCAAGGAAACTATAAAAAATATCAACAAGGGAATATTAAATTCTGAGGTTAAGGTAGGTCTTGTAGAGCAACAGATAAGTGTCCTTGATAGTTTACAACAAGAAACTCAGAAGATACTAGTTAAATTACAAATTAATATAAAGGATGTCCTAAATATCGATGACATAAAAAAAAAGTTAACAAGTGATCTTATAACAAAGTTTGAAAAATTCTGAGTGCTGTTTACGATAGGATTTCTATGGAGCTGGAAAATTTCAAAGATCTTCATGATGGAATGAATAAGAATACAAAAACTATTGAAAGGACTTTGAATTTACACTTAATGGTTCACAAAAAGGACGATGAAACATTAGTAGGGTTAAAAGAACAATTCAACATTATGTCACAACAAATTTCAGAATTAAAATCCATAGAATATTTAAATAAGGAAGAAATAGAAAATATTAGAAAACTTTACAAAAGAATAACAATATCTCATTAAAAATTTCAAACATTGAAAAAAAACTTGATGAAATAAAAAACTTGGGTACAGATTTGAATATGAATGTAAACCTTAATAAAATGATTCAAGATATTAAATTATTGAAAGAACTCGTTACAAGTGAAAATATAACTTTGAAAGCGGATATTGAAAGAATTAATCAGATAATGTTAACAAAAATTAAGGAAGTAGTATTTTTCAATGCAAAGGAAAAAATTAAAGGCTTTAGAGCAAATGTTGAAAATTTAAATACAACTAAAGCAGAAATAGTGGATAGTTTTCTTAATGGTCGACAAATTTATGAGCTGCCTTTATCAGAAAGGCGGATTTTCACTAGTATTAATTCTGTCTTGCAAAGTATCATTAAAAAGTTAACTGAGGAACTGAATAAGATAGATCAAGGGATGGGTGAACTAGATACTATACTTAATGCTACATCACTAAAATATTTAAACACTAAAATTAAAGATAATCTTGATGTAAGCAAAAATATTGATAAAATTGTGGAATATTTTAAAGAAGAGGATAAAGTAATTTTAAGTGAAAAGCTTAAAGAATGGGATAACACGTATAAAAGCTATTGGGATAGTTATCATCTTAAAACATAATGTCTCTCGCTAAGGAAACAGTTGTCGACGAATTACATAAACCTGCTAGGAAAAACTATCGAAGGAAAAGAGTAATTATCAAAGGATTGAACGACTTGTGGCAGACTGATTTGGTAGAAATGCTTCCCTATGCTAAATTAAACAGAGGATATCGATATATTTTAATAGTAATAAATGCCTTTTCAAAATACGTCTGGACTCAACCCCTTAAAAGTAAGCAAGGAAAGGAGGTTACTCGAGCTTGAAAACAATATTAGACCAAACCAGTAAGCCCACAAATTTACAGACTGATTTAGGCAAGGAGTTTTACAATAAAGATTTTCAACAGCTTATGAACGAGTTTAAAATAAACCATTACAGCAGTTTTTCTAACCTGAAAGCAAGTGAACGTGTTAATAGAACTCTTAAAAATAGTATGTGGAAATATTTTAGTAATCAGGGCTTATAAATGGTATACCGCATTGTCAAGTATTATCGAAAATTATAATAATACCACTCATAGCACTACAGGATATAAACCTGTTGAGGTTAGCCCAAGAAATGAAAAAAACTATATTACTAAATTCGTTTACCGTTAAAAAAATAATCGATTTAAATCATAGAAAGTTTAATGTGAATGACTTTGTTAGAATTTCCAAGCAAAGAAAAGCGTTTGATAAGGGATATACCCCAAATTGGTCGACTGAAATTTTTCAAATAAGAAAAGTAAACCTGACAAACCCCACCACATATCTTCTGAAGGATCATAAAAATCAAAATATCGAAGGAGGATTTTACCACGAGGAGCTACAGAAAGTGAAACATCCTGACGTGTACTTAGTTGAAAAAATATTGAGAAAGAAAGGAAGTATGGTGTTTGTTAAATGGCTAGGATTTGACAAATCACACAACTCATGGATTCCAAAAAAAGATATTTTGTAATAAATAGATTGAGAAATAAAACAATATTATTAATTAAATGTATTTTATTACTAATTAAATTTGAATTTATTAACATATATTAACATTCTATGTTTTACATTTAAAACATTAGCAAGTATAATTTCACATTATTGAATTCGTCTTTTGAATCGCAGTTGGTCTAAATATTGTCTTTCAAAATTATTTTTTCGAGCATTCCTATAGGCAAATAACCATACAACTAGCATATGAACTCTATTTCGATCTTCACAGAAACTCACTGTTTTCTTCATACTTTCTTTTTTGTCTATTTCTTGACAGCATCTTTTCTAACTCGTTCGGATACATTGTCGCAAATTCTAGCATGGTACATACATTTTCACTGTTTGGATTTTGAGTTGGATTTAAAACAGTATAAATATTTGTAAGCAAGTCGCCTGCATTTTTTATATTAGTTTTAAACACATTAAAATATTGTAAAAAGTCCTGTCTTTTAACAATTTGAATCCTGTAATTAATTATATCCATTAGTGTCACAATTGATCCAGGGATTCACAAGCAAGGCTCACATAGTATCCATTCCTTTTTTTTATTTTTATTACTGGACGTTGCTGATACATTTCAAAGTAAATTGTAAAATCACCAAATTTCAACAGAGTGGTATTATCACTAAATGAGTAAAAATAGCTGGTTAGAACGCCTTGATAGCTAAGCAAATTTTTCCACTCTTCTTCAGTCAGGAATATTTTGAACCCATTATGGCCCCCAATTACCACTTTTGGGGAAAAGTTCTCCAAGCTTAATCCAACACTTATAAATTTAGTTAAGGACTTGTTCAAGTAATACATTTTAGCATTTAAAATGTTTTCATTATATTTATTTTCGCCACTAACCTCACTTTTATTGGCGACATATTCGTAACACTGATTTAAATTAAATGTAAAATACATCTTATTTACTGAATTGTAATACCAGAATTATTTGTTATATATCCGTTTCACTGTTTGGATTTTGAGTTGGATTTAAAACAGTATAAATATTTGTAAGCAAGTCGCCTGCATTTTTTATATTAGTTTTAAACACATTAAAATATTGTAAAAAGTCCTGTCTTTTAACAATTTGAATCCTGTAATTAATTATATCCATTAGTGTCACAATTGATCCAGGGATTCACAAGCAAGGCTCACATAGTATCCATTCCTTTTTTTTATTTTTATTACTGGACGTTGCTGATACATTTTAAAGTAAATTGTAAAATCACCAAATTTCAACAGAGTGGTATTATCACTAAATGAGTAAAAATAGCTGGTTAGAACGTCTTGATAGCTAAGCAAATTTTTCCACTCTTCTTCAGTCAGGAATATTTTGAACCCATTATGGCCCCCAATTACCACTTTTGGGGAAAAGTTCTCCAAGCTTAATCCAACACTTATAAATTTAGTTAAGGACTTGTTCCAGTAATACATTTTAGCATTTAAAATGTTTTCATTATATTTATTTTCGCCACTAACCTCACTTTTATTGGCGACATATTCGTAACCCTGATTTAAATTAAATGTAAAATACATCTTATTTACTGAATTGTAATACCAGAATTATTTGTTATATATCCGTTTCCCCACCAAGTTTTATTTAAAAGGTCAACAAAAGTAAACTTTAGTAATAAGTAATTAAAACCCTATACGATTGTTTTTTTTTTTCTTTAATACATTTATTATATAGAAAAATAACTTCATATAAGATTATATAGTAAAAATAATAGAAAAGTTAAAACAATTGGTCTTAATATTTTACAATCATTTTGTTGCATTGGTAAAATTTTTGTTATTTTGTTTTCATTTTCTGTTGCCACAAACACTCGATTAGATCACAATGTTTATTCAATTTATAATGTTCGTCAATAGGACAGTCTTCATATCTCCAATCCATAATAAAAACATTTGCAAACATCTTCAATCATTAAATAATAAAATCCACAGATTGCTAATATTTCAGGTGATAATTTTCCATTCCATTCTTTAAACGAAATTATTCGTTGGTCATAGCTGCTATAGTAATAGTTGTCAAAAGATTCTAAGCACATTATTAATTAAAACTGAAATATTTCACAGTCCCGTAAGCTCTTAATATACTAACAATAAAAGTAGAGGGGATTACCAATCTTCATGATCCCTAGACCATTCATACAAAGGAATGTCCTGGTGACCCCATGCAAGACTATCAAAAGAGTTTGGCATCTTAAATCGTTTAGTGTCAGTTGAGCTTAGAGCCAATTTGTTTACCAGCTCTGTAAAAATATTATGTAACCGAGATCTAAACAAATACATGCTACAAAAAATCTTAGAGTTATTTTCAACAACATCCTTGTAATGTGTCAAATTTAACTGTTTAGTAATGCTACTTTTTTTAATTCCTTTTGCTTTTTTAAGCAAAGTATTTTTAGTCTGAACGCAGTAAGCTTTCGCTCCTGTACCATAAAAGCTTTCAATGGGTTCACCAGCATATTCGTCTTTAAATTTACCTACTACAGATTTTGTTATGAGCATACCATGTATATTATTAGGTTTATAATTTGAAGTGTCAAATTTACCTATATGATGTTTAATATCCTCGTAAACATTTGCGGTTTATATTTCTAAGATGAACGAGTCTGTATCTGTGTACAGTAATTTAACTTTCTCTTGATATAAAGGTTTTAAAAAGTCGTAAAAGAAACTATACATTATGGTTTTAGATATGTCCAAAATAGAGAATCCGGCGTACACGGGTTTATCATAGTTAATCATTATTTTTTGCATTTGAATAGCCGCTAAGTTTTCATTATATACGAACGAATCTTTAAAATATGTTTGCAATGAGATTCTCCGCCCCATCTTTTCTTTTATTTTTTGACCACTCTGTGACCAACCTAATGTCAGTTCTTTTTTCAACATTTTCCATTGTTTTTCCGTATATACTATTGTTAGCTAATTAATAAGTATTTCTTTCAAACTCGTTTTTAGATTCGTTTCTTAATTTTGTTTTCAAATCTATATATGTTTTTAGCCAAGGTGATTGTGTAAACTCTAAGACTCTGTGAATTTTAGTTAATTTTAATCCATTTTGAAGACATTGCTTCAATAACATGTAATGAACCACATATTTTTCCTTGTTTTCTAAATTTGGAGTTAGTTTTGCATATTTTGAATCTAGTGGTTTGTAACTTTCAGGACAAAAAGGAAACTCATTATGAAGATCGTGGAAGTCACCTGGATAAGTGAGGTCCACTTCTAAAACATATCCTTTATCAGATGTATCGGAAACGTTTACGACATTAAAGGTCTCAATTTGTTCTGGTGATAACCAAACAAAATCTTTTTGTGGTAGGTATTGAGACATTGCATAACCATATAAATTTGTTTCATCGACATATAAGGTATACTTATCGGGTTTAGATTGATCATAGTTTGATACAAATTTTTTATTTGCCTCGGATTTCCTACAAACACAGGTACTAACCCCTCCCCTTACGCTATTTTTGAAAAAATTTAACATGTCAACATTTGTCAATAATTCTAATTCCGTCCCTTAGTGTAATAAAAAAGCAGAAAAGCTGAAACTTGGAAAACTTACAAACGCCACAGGATCTAGCCTGTAGGTTTTAAGACATGTTTTTCTAAAATTTTGAAGTATATCGGCCAAAAGTAATACATCAGATTTTAAATAGATATCGGAATATTCCCCTATGGACTTACATTGAAACAAGTTCCATACATCTTTTGCTCGAGCATACTCTTGGTCGCTAATATGTGCATCAATTAAGTTATTATAGAACTGTTCTTTTTCGGGTAAAGTATCCTCGTCTAATTTTGCAAGATTATCGATATAGTTGTAATGAAACACTCCTTTTTGACGAATAAAATAAAATTTTTCCTTCTCCTTAAAATATGTTGAAATTTCTAAGCATAGATCATCTTTTAAAGTTTTAGCTAGTTTTGATAAAGAATATGGTAGAAATTGAAAGGAGTCTATAAACCGAATGGCTAAAAATTTATTTTCTTTTTTTCCACTTCGATTATCGATATATGAACCTATGTTAAGAAACTTTTCAAACGTAATATACTTTTCCTTATTTTGTGCAATTACCTTCAAGCGCTCTTTGTATTGACAGAGGTTTTTAATAAATAGGTGGGCATCGTAATTTTTTAGGCTATGTAAGATGACTGGAATAAAACTTGGTATTTTAAAATTTAAATTACACACAGAATGTGCTGGTCCCCTATAAGTCCCTGTTAAATGACAATGATCAGTAATTTTTTCTTTAACTGATTGAATTATTTTTTGGCAAATGTGACACTTGTTTGTATAGTTATGTCGTAGTTTTTCCAATCCACTTAAAGGACGCATAGGTTTTTTATACTGTAAATATTTGTTATACATGTCCCGAACATCTTTTTCTATCCAATTTATGAAAACATTAGCAGAATCATTACCACGATAGAGTTAAAATTTTGAAGCCTTATTATTAAAAGAACATTTTTATAGTATGCGAGAGAGATGGGAAAATGTTCATATTGTTTCAGAGTGTAAGGTTGGTTGGCTTGTAGGTCATTGGGATTATTATTTAAAGGTTTAAGGATGCATTCGAAATCCGCGTAAATGACGAAGGGAAGTTCCATTTGCTTTTAAATATTTGTAAATTTTAAAACATTTCCAGGTACCATGTTCCCAAATGTATCTATTTTATTTTCTATGGTTGGTAAGTTAACTCGTATATGACCACAATCAGAAATATTATGCCTTGTTAATTCCTCAATAGTTTTGAAATATTGTAAACAACCGTCGCAAATATGCTTTTCCCGTTATGTATTGATATTTGTTGAGAAACTAATCGAGACAAATCGGAAATTAAGCAGTAATGAAAATTCGCATCTTCATCACTGATTAACAACAAATTAACATGCGTATTTTGTTTAACCTTGGTATAATGTAAAGGTCCAACAACTTCGTGCTTAGACTTGAAATCAAATTTTAATTTCTCTAAACCATAAACATTAATCGATATATTATTTTGTAATTCAAATTTTGGGATGCTACTAATCTTTACTGGGGCTTCAATACCTGTGACGTCTAATACTGTTGTAAAGTGTGGATACGAACATGTCTCAAACTCTAGTCCTGTGGGGGGGTGTAAAGCTGCCACGATTGACCAGAGTAAACAAAAGTCGTCATTGTTCCTTATGTTAATGACGGCTGCTTTCCTCTGAATATCTCTGGGTAGTTCAATATAGGCAGAGGCTCGAAGTGGATTATATTTGTTGATGTTAACTTCCAAATGTAAAATGTTTACCAAACTCCATCCCGTAAAAGAAAACTTTTGTAACTATTTTTGAAAAATTTAGCACGAACAAATAATAAAGTTATATTAACAATATGTTAAATACCTGAATTTCTTTCAGCCATTTTATCAGCTTTGACATCTATTATTTTACTCATATCATCACTATAAAGGGTTAGGTCGGAAGTGTGACAGAGTACTTGAAATTTAGTGTTGAAAGACACTATGAATTCCACTTATTGGACTTATATATAACCCAAATAGTTCCAAATTAGTTTTTATACAGTTATGTTTTTGAACCTCTAGTGCTAATAGATTACTTAGTTTTTGAAAAACGTCTTCAAAAAACTGCTTGACGTTGATATGAACTCCCTCAGACTCAAATGAGATTATTCTTTCTTTAAATGCTGATTTAATTTTTTCAATTCCATTTGAACCTATATACACGATATTTTTATGTTCATTTAAGCGTAGATGACTTGTAAAGAACATTTTAGGAAACATCATTTTACAATCGGAACAGTATTTCGATGTTTGTTCTAGAAGAAAAAAGGCACTTTGTTAAACAGAATTATCTGAGATATTTAGTTTTTCTTTTTATTATTAGTACAAATAAAATATTGGTCTTACCTGCTTTCTTACAAATTTTTTGTCTCTTTATATGTTTCATATCCATTAATTGTTGTTTGTTTCTGTTCATGCGACAGAACTGTCGCAAATGTCTTAGTAAACTATCTTTTCTGGTAAATGATTTGTTGCATGTTTTACACTCAAATGCCATTGTTTTTTCTTTTCTTACTTAAAGTCTGTGTTAAAAACCTGCTATACAATCTAGGAACAACCAGTGATAATTAAGTGATATTTAACTAAAATTTACTTTAAATACTCAGAAAAATAGTGGGAGAAAAAACTAGAATTATTATAGTATACAAATAATAAGCTCTTGAACGTTGTAATACTATGAAAAATTATCTGCTATAATATTAACACTTGTACCAAATACTTCATTAATTTTTACCCATTTCTGCTTCTCTCCAGTTGTTAAATTTTTTCCATGATTTTCGTAAAAGTCATTTAAACAAAATCTTAAGCTCATTAAGGTAGCTTTGGTTCTGCGCTTGTTTCTTTGTTTGTCTAATACAGATTTTTTAATGCCTAAATTAGTAAAACACTCTTCAGTTTGTGTTCCCACGTTCAAGAGCTTATTATTTGTTTGTGTTGAAATAGAATCGAATTGTTTAGGAAAATTATTCGGCCCGATAGGAACTAATGATGCTTCCTTATCTATACCTTCTAGTTCTTGTATAATTTGATTAATTTTATGGGTAAAACTTAAGTCTTCCTTAAAAATATCTTCAGAGTCAAACAGCAATGGAGATAAAGAACTAAATTCTTTGTCTATAAATTTATTATTATTATTATTATTATTATTAATACTAACCTCGCTTGCTGGAATTATTATATGGTCATCGATTTCTTTAAGTGTGTATATATGAAGAGACCAACTGTTAATTTGCCGTTCTATAATTTAGATTTCTAGGGTATTCTTTAATATAGATTAGCGATTTCTTACATTTAATTTAGTTTATATTGTCTCCGTGCATAGAAAGGCTACTCAGCGAGGTTCATTTTTTTTTACGTCACTTTTGGTTTTGTCCTGATACAAGTTAGTTCAGGTTAGTTCACGCTAAGTTTCTGTTTCACTAAATTTATATTTTGTCTAATAATAATTATGTAATTGAACCATAAATATTACTTTCTAGTAATAATTTTAATCTATTTTTACACGAACTAAATTCCACATTTTTATGTTTTAACAAAAATAAAGACGTGCCGACCATCATGTTGTCATAAATTAAATAATCTTCATTCATCTCATTTATCCTTATAAATTGTAATGTTATTGATGATCTAAAAGCATCTTCTTAACAGACAGAACGCAGTCATAATATTATTTCTTCAGTAAGTTTGGATTTCAATCAATATTTTAATAATTTTGCATTCAATTTAAATATCTTTTAAGTCAATCAACAGGTCATGGTTTTTGTTTGTTTTTCTTCATCAATTAATGTTTAAATTCTTAATTTAACTTTGTTTCTCGGGCCTCTGTCGTTCTTTTACGTTTTAGCAAATATCGTTGGCCAGTTGGTGGTTTATTTAAGTTCTTGACGAACATTGGTGAGAACCAGATATAGGGTAAACCTGGCTGGACCATTCACAAGGAAACCGACAGATCCAGGCTCTACAGAACTGGTGACTGACAGAATATCCCAGGAAGCTGATATCGAGGAAAGCAGGTGAGTTTTTCTTTTGTTTCTAATCAGAAACCTAAATTGAATTTGTTGAAAAGCTCACCTCGTTTCTCTCAAAGATATCTGTCAGAAATCAATTCTGATTTAACATTATTTTCTCTTAAACTTCTCACTCAATTGGCGTGACATGCTTGTACTGAATTGATAGTATCTTAAGTCACACTGTATAAACAATTTCTCTTGTACCGTATCTTGAACTTATCTTGTTCGTATCTTACCTTGGGTGTCATAAGACATTAGTCTGGAACACCAATATCGTGTGGTGACGAACGCCTGTAGCTCGTTAAACCACATTTATCTATCTCGCAAACGATTGTCTTTTGCTCGTTTTTGCCTATCGTACCTACACAAAAGTTAGAAATACTTTTGAATGCATTTATCTATCTCGCAAACGATTGTCTTTTGCTCGTTTTTGCCTGTCGTACGTGCACAAAAGTTAGAAATACTTTTGAATGCATTTATCTCTCTCGCAAACGATTGCCTTTTTGCTCGTCTGCCTATCGAATCTGCACAAAGTTGTAGATACTTTGAATGCAGTATTTTCTTCTAGTTTTGAATAGCTGTATTGTATATTTGTACATTTTGTAGTATATTAATTACTTAGTTTTTATCTTGTTGGCACAATATATGCTTCTTTCGGATTGACTTAAAACTTAAATACCTTTTAAGTCAATCAAATCATTTATTTTTCTTACTACTTAAACACGAAAGAAAATTTGTTTTTGACCTTATGTAATTAAACATGGTTATTTATTTCTTAATTTAAAACTTTGTTCATATTCACTTGAGTAACAGGGAGTAAAAACATCCTGTGACTATAGTATAGAAATTTAAGTTACAACTGGTACTGTTTACCATAAGTATTAATTTTCAAACCTTTTATTGCAATATTATTCGCTGGTCTCACGCCACCTTTCTAATATTTCATGTAAACGAGCAAACCTGAGGCTGACAAACTGACAAGATCATCTGCAGTGGGATTCCAGAATGATATTCGATATCGAAATACTCGATTCGGCCTAAAAACCTGATTCCCAACTATTTTCAGCTGATTGCAGGTCGAGTCAAACGATATCGACTTCTTCGGTACCTCGTGAGGTGTCGTTTTGCGCGATTGTGACGGTTTTGAATTTGAAAAGTGACAGTGGGCAGTGGGAAATCATTGGTTAGAATTTACCAAAGACGTTGAATTTACAATATTTTTTAAAAACATAACTTTTATCGCTTATTTTCAAAACATGTAAGTATAGACACTGAAGTATCGAAAATGTATGGTTCTTTCTCTACAAAAATATTCGATATCTTCAAGGTTCGAAAGTTTTTTTTATTTTTTCCATCAATTTTATTGGCGGTTTTGTCACGAAAAAATGTTTTTATTAAAAATAATGTTTTTTTTTGTAAAGAAATAGGCATTACAGTATTTACTAGTTTCGCTTATTTAGAATTTGACTGATAAATTTACGAAAAACAAGTAAATTTTTCTAATTGTGAACTAAAACAGTATATTATCATTAGGTCCTTTAAAGTACGAGAGATTCACTGGAATATAATAATAGAGTATATGTCAAATTATCCCGAATTTGCCAGGGGAAGACTTAGTACAGCACAGGCAAAGAAGCAATATAAAAAAATGTGGAGTGATCTCACCGAAAAATTAAATGCTGTGGGATATGGAGAAAAATCCATTGAAAAATGGCAAAAAGTAAGTACCTTACATTTTATTTATTTCAGCAGTAGGTACCTCCTGAATTATTGAAAATAGTATCAGGTTTATTATAGAAAAATGATTCATTGTTATCCTAATTAGTTATTTTAACTGATTTAGAAATTATTTATGGGTAGGGATAACTTAAAACAGCTGATAATACCATTTAACATGTTCACAAAGCTTAATCATTTTTGTATTTAGCCAGGCTATATTCATCACTTGCTGTTTCACTACTCTTGTTATTAAGCTTAACAGAAGCAGTCAAAATAACAACTAGGTAACTAGACATCATATTAGTGAATATGTCAGATCAAAACGATCATGGTGACACTGGATTCTGCTTAAATAGAATATATTATGCATGTAAATAAACAGCAATAGGTAGTAGGAAATTGATTATGCCTTGAATATGTTTTGATGTTCTATAACAGGTAGGTACCTGTGTAGGTACTTATTACTTATTTTTTTTTAGACATGGACTGACAATAAACAAGCTTTAAAAAAAAAGGCTACCGAAATAGAGAAACAAAGGCAGACAACAGGTGGAGGACCAGAAATTACAAAAAGACTGACGGATTTTGAGTTGAAAATCCTATCAATATTGGGAGACACCTTTTATAAAGGAATAGGGGTCGAGGAACTAGGGGTAGGTATTTTTAACTTTATAGATAGTTACTGCAGGAACCTTCAGTACTATGACAGTCATGAAAATAAATCTACAATCATTTAGCTCCTAAACCGATACAAAATTTGTATAAAATTTTATAATTATTGATATTACATGAATAATACCAAAGACGTTTATACTGCGTAGCTAGAATCGTCTTTGATATTAATAATAATAATAATAATAATAATCTTTATTTAAAACAGCATAAATTACAATTTACAATACATATAAAGTAAAGAAGTTACTGTTCTAAACGGGCGAAGTTCATCCCTTACCGCTAGGGGTAGAGGTTGGTTTTACACTTAACCGTAAATAACCTAAACAGCACTTACTTATTTAAATGCTCAAAACGAATTAAGAAGAAAGAGGGAAAAAAAAAATGCAAAATGCAATCCAATATGAAAAATGGTAAGTAGTTTGATACAAAAAACAAATTAAATCTATAATAGGTACCTACACCTAAAAAACTTATTTAAACGGGGATATATAAATAATAAAAGAATAGTAAAGGGAAACACCAAAAGTACATAGTAATAATAATCCATACCAATCAAAACCAAAAGGAAAACTATTCTGCAAGTAATACACTTTTCAAAGTCTTTTTAAATATAAATGGGGATAAGCCTTTTTTACCATTCGGGATATCATTATAAATTGCCGGAACTTTATAGGTAAATGATCTTTCGAAATATGTTGTTTTATGCAGAGGAGGTGTAAGGAGACCCCTAAATCGCAAATTCAATGTATGCACATCAGATCTAAATGACAGCTTTTTATGCAGATATGATGGTATTTTTGATATAATAATTTTGTGATAAAAAGTTGCACAATGAACGTATCTAGTTTTTTTCATTGAAAGCCATCCGGCGTCTTTTAATTTATGGGTTATGTGTTCATATTTCCCAATGCCATACATGAATCTTAAGCAGTAGTTTTGAATTTTTTGTATTCTTTGGGAATCCAGAGCCGTAAGACATGGACCATAAACTGTGCTACAAAAGTTGAAGTTTGATAAAATCAGAGATTCACATAATTTTTTTTTAAGTTTCATATTGAGTAATTTTCTGGAACTATATAATAATTTAAGCTTACAAATAGATTTTTTAATACATTCCGAAATGTGCCTTGTAAATCTCAAGGATGAGTCCATCCAAACTCCTAAATTCCTCGCTACAGTCACAAAGGACACAGGTATATTATTTATAGAAATCCCAACCCGGTCAGCATATCGAACCCTGTCGATAGGTCTTCCAAATAGTATAGCGTTACACTTATTAGGATTTAAAGATAAACAGTGTTCCATGGAAATATTGTACATTATTTCTAGGTCTCTATTTAGAACCTGGCAACCATAGTCAATATTTGTCGGCGAGAAAGAAAAAAGCAGCTGAGTGTCATCAGCATACATTTGAGCAAAAGAACCAGTTAAAAACTTTGAAAAAAAGGCGGTGTATATGGTAAATAAAACTGGTCCCAAAATAGAACCTTGCGGGACACCACATTGAAGCATTAAAGGTTTAGAAATTTTTTCATTAAGTACAACATGTTGTATTCTATTCTTTAAATAATTATTAAAAAAAGCAACTGCACTGTCGTCAAGCCCAATATGTTTTAAAATAAGTTTTAATGTAAAATGATCTAAAGTGTCAAAAGCTTTTGAATAATCGAGAAGCACCAAGACTGTAAGTTTTCCTTGGTCGGTGGCACGAAATATATTATCAGTAACATTAATGAGGGCAGATGCACAACTATGCCCCCTTCTAAAACCTGACTGCGTTTCTGGAAGAATATTATTTAAATTAAGATGGTTGACAAGCTGTATTTTCACAATGCGTTCCAAAATCTTTGAAAGTACTGGCAAGATACTAATTGGTCTTAAATCTTTTAAAGCGTCAATAGAACCGGTTTTAGGAAGGGGAACAATGTGCGCCACCTTCCATTGAGAAGGGAAAACGGAATTAGAAATACAAAAATTTATAATGTGGGTTATATATTGAAGTAAAAAAGGACAACACAGTAAAATAAATTTAATATTGAGACCATCCGCTCCCACCGCCCCAGTCCTGATCGAAAGTAATAGTTTACCCACATCAACTTCACTAGCCAGTTCAAACTTTAACATCGATTCAAGGTTTTCCTTCAAGCCCCGATAGTACTCTAAAACTTTATCGCTTGGTGTTAGATTAGGTATGGAATTAAGAAAAAAGTCGTTAATTAAATTGATATCAGCTAAATGAACTGGGATATCAGGTTTTTTAGTTTTGTTGTAAATATTTAGTTCTTTTAACGTTCTCCAAGCTTCCTTGCTGTTATAAGAATTTGTATTGTGTCTTAAAAAAACCTTCTTTTCCTTTTCTATACATTTACTTGTAAAATTCTTAACTCTTTTATAGTCGCTTAAATGGACTGGATTTTTGGTCTTTTTGTATTTATTGCGACACTTATTACGATAGCCAATTAAAACTTTTATAGTGTCCGTTATCCAGGGCTTACTTTTCTTCCTAAACACAGAAATTTTCAAGGGAGCATGTATATCCAGAAGAGTTTGAAGATTACTGTTAAAAAAGTTTACTTTTTCATCTATGTCTTGGTAATGATAAATATTTCTCCAAGGTATGGCTTGTAAATGATTATATAAAAGATCAGTGTTTATAACATTATAGTTTCTGTAAGGTCTCTGTACAGGCGAGTCATTAATACCAATATCCAAGTCTAACTCCACACTTACTAAAAGATGATCGGAAATGTTGGGCATTGCGACAGAAGAACAGTTTTCAAAACAAATATTTTCATTTACCAAAATTAAATCTAATAAAGAGGAGTTCGTTGGTGCCACTCTAGTAAAAAAATCAACAATCTGCTGTAAACCCATGCTATCTAGTATGTTAAGAAGTCTTGTTTGTGGACTTGACACATTTAGAAGGTCAATATTAAAATCCCCCAAACATACAATATTTTCAAAATCAGACCGTATATTAATTAGTGAGTTTTCAAATTCATCAAGAAAATTGTTGCTATTATAACTGGGGGGTTTATACAGACAGCCAACTGCCAAACTGAAATTGTGTTTTTTTATACCTAACCAAATTTGCTCAATATCATTATTGTTCTGTAAAACTGTGTAACGAATACAATCTTTGATGTAAATTGCGACTCCTCCACCTCTCTGACCATTCGCTCTATCCCTTCGGACAAGCCTAAAGCCATTAATTTGTAAATTATCCCCACTTATACCACTATTAAGCCAAGTTTCACTAAGTGTAATAACATGATATTTTTCATCTTTAACAAAATTCACAAACTCCCTAAAGTGAGCCGTTAGAGAACGGATATTCAAGTGGCATATTTTTAATTTCATTCTTTATACCTTTGCTATTTTCAACAATATAAACAAAACAAACAAACAATAATATACATATAACTAATTTCCTATATTTCACTACAATGTTGTTTCCGCTTATCTAAAATAAAAATCGAATAATATTGAGTGGAATTTAAATTTAAATACTGTTTATGTTTATACCCAAATGACAGAGACAGAGCAAATATCGCAATTTTTTCTTAAATATAATTCGAAATGAGGGTAGAGACAGTTTGCACGATGGGAACTACTTTTTAGCACTCGATCTAAGATTTAAATTTAAAGACGGCACTTTTGGTTTTTTATTAACTTCCTTTGCAGAGAATGAATTATTTAGGTCCAGCTCAGTGTCACGTTTACGTTTATCGGTATCGGTCTCTCTAGAGCTACTTTTCGTACGTATAGAGTCTATCGCCACCACTGTTGACGCACGGTCCCCGTCTACATTTTCATTAAAAACATCACTATATATTTGCATTTCTTTCATCCTTTCAAGGGAAGGAGTTGAAGGTTCACTGTGAAATTGAGGAGGCACAAAAACTTCATTATATTCATCGCCTTGCGGACACATATTCTGAATCTGCTCGACAGTGAAAACATCGCCATTGATAATTAGTTTATTTCCCCTTGTAATTCGTGCTGAAAGATTTTTGGCACGCGCTAGTTTTAAATGTTCTTCTAAAATCTTTCTGTCTCTACGATCCTCATAGCAGAGGTCTTGGGCTATGAAAATTTTTTGACCCTTAAGTTTCTTGCAGTTGTTCAGAACCAAATCCTTTTTGATACAGGTTACAAATTCAATCTTTATTGGAGCCGGCTTTAGAGTCTGCTTACCACAGAATATATAGGTACTCAATACTTTCTGCTACCTATCTCCAAGAATTTTTAAAAATGTTTATTCAACATCAAAAATAAACAAATTTTTCACGTTACTACATCATCTTTGATCAAACAATACATGTCCTAATTACATATTTATCTTTTTAGATTGCTTCCAGAGAAGAAATTTCTCTTAATATCCACGCGAGTAACTCCCAACCTTTCACAAGCACAAAGCCATCCCCTGTGCTTGATAAACCTGCTTTGCTACCTTATACATTTGAAGTTGAATCAATTCCAGGGGAAATACAGTCTCCTCCATGCACTGTTACATCAATCTTAAAACAGTCTACTGCCTATAATATATCCGAGGTCGTACCAGCTTCAGATACTCTACAATCACCAAAGATTATAGCAGAGCAACCAAAGAACCTAGTCGCAATGTCAGCTAATATTTCAACACCAAAATATTACTCCCCTTCCACAAATTCCAAAGATACTAGCACAAACCTTTCTACTAAAAGATATGATATTCCTTTTCGGAAAAGACCTAATCAGGTTTTTCAGGATCATGATTACCTGACAAATTTACAAAGTGATTATAAAAAAAAAGAAAAGTGTGAAAGAAAGTCAGAAAGATGACCTTAATAAAGTATATTTGGATACAGTGGACATTTTGCAGAATATCAATAGCAACATTAGTAAGAGTTTGGAAAAAGTTTGTGACTCTGTTAATAATCAGAATATCACTTTAAGAAATATAAATGACAATGTTGAAAACCTTACCAAAGAAATTAAATGTTTGACAAATGTGTTAAAAGGTAGCTTAGAAAACAATGGTGCACTTTAAATAGTAGGCTATATATTATTCTTATTTGTTTTTTTTTTTGATATTCGATTTTTATGTTTGTTATCCTTTATTTTGTTCCTCTTTTAAAAATAGTATTTGTTGCAATAGTCAATACAGTAGTTGCTATACTGTGTAACTATGGATATTTAATGTATTATAAATAAAACATATTATAGGTATAATGAAGTCATAAGTATATTTGTTCATTTTTTGATAAAACTGATCTTTAAAGTTTTATGTAAGTATAGGTTGTTATATTTCTAAAAATAAAACATGTTATTTATTACTTTACATATTTTAATATTTCATAATTAGGTACCTACATTATTTTTTTAATATACAGGAACCTTATCAGAATGAATTCTGTAACAAAGAATCTCCATTCCTCTGTAATCACTGTATGTACACAAATCTTAATAATAGAAAACCATAGGCGAAATAAAAAACAACTACAATAATATTAATATTTGTAACTATTACAAAATGCTTCCAATAAAGAACAATACAAAACAGACCAGGGAGGGCTATAATAGTAGCTGTTTAAAATGAATTTAAATTTAATGAAAATACCTAGCTACAATGTTATTTCTAACATCAGTCCCTAATCTAAGCAGATTCGCCGGAATATTAATATTCCCATTTATATTGGGAAAAGGTTCTTCAGGAGCTATGGGTTCATCCAGTAATGCGACATTAAACCTAATACATATGTTATGTAATGCTGCACAAGTGTTGACTAATAATCCAACAAAATGTGGATCATACCGAGATGTACGTTCGCGCAGTATGGCTCTAAATCTTAATTTTGTTACCCCAATGCATCGCTCTATACAGTTCCTCGCTAAGATGTGATGGCGATTAAAACGTGATTGAGGTGAATTATCAGGAGGGTTCAGAAATGGTATCATGATATATGGCTCTAGCATATAACCAGAGTCTGCAATAAGCCAAGAACCTCTTAATTCATTTCTCATAAATTTCCTCTGTAAAAAGTCACGTACTCTAGAATGCCTCCAAATAAAGGCATCATGATGTGAGCATGGAGAATTTGTATTAATACTTAAAATTTTTAAATTTGCATTACAAATTATTTGGCAATTAAGCGAATAATAACCTTTTCTGTTAAGAAAATTATGTGCTTCCACCTTCGGCTTCAGAATGGCAACATGCGTCCCATCTACAGCACCAATCACCCCTGGGAAACCAAAGTGGTGCATAAAACTTTCTTTATTGCTATTTATTTCCCTTTCTGTGTGTGGAAATACAATTTCTTGGGGTGCAATAACAGTTGCAATTGCATTTGTTACTTGTCTGATACACCTGCAACAAATTGACAATAAGTTATACAGGGTGACGCGGATCTAAATGAACATACTTCAACACAAGACAAAGAATACCTTGGGGGTTCTTAATCACCCATCTTTGATAGTTGAATTGTCGATAGTTATAAAGATACAGGGTCTTTTATGAACTTCAGCAATTTTTTGTTCTTGTCATATTTTTTAATGCACTCCGTATAAAATTTTCATATTGGGTCAACATCTGTAACCTATCTGTCGCTTAAAATTGCAGTATCAGAAAATTTTAAATTCCAGGCCCGTATTAAAAAAAGTTGACATTTTCAATTTTTACATTTTTAACACCCTGTAGATCAATTTTTTTAAAATATTATTTTTTTATTGGAAAGAGCATAAAGAATTGACCCTAACGGCATAATTTTCAAAGTTCCCGCACCCATCACTTGATTAGAATAAATGGTTGTTTTGTAAAAAATTTCAAAATGGTGCATATTTGGAAATTAGAAATTAAGAAAATAACAATAAAAAAGCAAAAACTGCTTCCGAAGTAAAAAAATAAATGTACTAAACGTTTAATAGTTTTAACGAGACAAAATTTTAGGGAACAACACAACAACAAATAACAAAGTAATAATAATAATAACAAAACTGCAAGTTAAAATCGACTGCTTAAAATCTAATACATAGAAAAAGTTTTAGCAAGAATTAATTTTAAGAGCACTTTAGCAGAACACTGTTATTTAAGAAGCTGTTCAAAATGCCCTCCATTGGCTTGTTCACATCTTCGTCTTCTGATGTTTAAATTTGACACTGCTTTTCTAATTGCGTCTGGGTTATTTTTTATTTCCTGAAAAGCATTAATAATTCGTTGCAAAAGCTGCTCCCGCGTGTTGATTTCTTCTGAATAAACCAAATTTTTCATATTCCCCCAGAAAAAAAAATCCAAAGGATTAAAGTCCGGCGACCTGGCTGGCCATAAATGGGGTCCTCCACGGCCTATCCATCTGTTAGGAAACGTAATATTTAAAAATTCAGATACAACCCTTGCAAAATGTGGTGGGGCCCCATCATGTTGGAAAAAGAGCCCTCTCACGTTAGCATTTTCATTCTGCATAAGTCCTGGCAAAATGTTTTGTAAAAAATTTAAATATTGATTTCCATCTAATCTTTCAGCAAAAAAGTGCGGCCCAATTAATTTATTATTTATTATACCTGCCCAAACGTTTATGGAAAATTTGTGCTGCGAATGCGATTGTCTGATGGCATGTGGATTTTCTAACGACCATACATGGGAATTCCTTGAATTATTTACACCATCTCTGGTAAATTGTGCTTCATCGGTCCAGAGGAGATTGGGATTATCTTCAACAAGATTTAAGATATCTTCTTCCTCCTGAACTGGATGTCGTATTGGTTGATCAATATTATTGTCGGTGGGAAAATGTCCATGTTCTCCAGCAAATAAAAATACATTTGCAAATGTTTTGTGATATGGACATCTTCTACCCGGAAATCGCCTACGATATTCCCGAACAGCAGCTCTTCCATTACCGTTACAAAAACCGTATACAAAAATAATGTCGGCATATTCGGCATTTGAAAATTGGTAAGGCATCTTCAACAGAAAATTGCAATAATTGTTAAACGAATACTAACAAAGGTCAGACAACTGTCACATATCTGATAGTGACTTGAATTGTTGCTATGGAACAGTAACTCGATAGTCTTTGGTTTGTTTTTAAATGAGGCAAAGCCTACTTTACAAAGTTTGAAATTTCTGACTGTAATTTACGATTTTTTGTCGATGTCTAAAAAGCAATCATTATCTTGCAGTTTTGTTATTATTATTATTACTTTGTTATTTGTTGTTGTGTTGTTCCCTAAAATTTAGTCTCGTTAAAACTATTAAACGTTTAGTACATTTATTTTTTTACTTCGGAAGCAGTTTTTGCTTTTTTATTGTTATTTTCTTAATTTCTAATTTCCAAATATGCACCATTTTGAAATTTTTTACAAAACAACCATTTATTCTAATCAAGTGATGGGTGCGGGAACTTTGAAAATTATGCCGTTAGGGTCAATTCTTTATGCTCTTTCCAATAAAAAAATAATATTTTGAAAAAATTGATCTACAGGGTGTTAAAAATGTAAAAATTGAAAATGTCAACTTTTTTTAATACGGGCCTGGAATTTAAAATTTTCTGATACTGCAATTTTAAGCGACAGATAGGTTACAGATGTTGACCCAATATGAAAATTTTATACGGAGTGCATTAAAAAATATGACAAGAACAAAAAATTGCTGAAGTTCATAAAAGACCCTGTATCTTATTAACTATCGACAATTGAACTATCAAAGATGGGTGATTAAGAACCCCGAAGGTATTCTTTGTCTTGTGTTGAAGTATGTTCATTTAGATCCGCGTCACCCTGTATATGTATAAACTATAATGTACAAAGAGGAACTTATAAGTAGGTATGGTAACATTTTAAGACAATGTTAAGTTCGTTTTAGTCTACCTACCTATGGACAGATGTCTGACTAACACTAATGTTGTATGACATGCCAATTCCACGTTGGTACGATCCAGTCGCATAAAAACGAAAGGCTGCAAACACCTTCACATGATTTGGAATTGCAGTTACATATCTTCCCCTTTCTAAATGGGGGGCCAGAGTATCTATAACATACCGAGCTGCATCTTTATTTAGTCTATATAATTCGAGAAATCGATTTTGGGGTAACTCAAAGGGATTACTGCGGTCCCTCAAAATGCGTCTTTCCAAAACTAGTTCTTGGTTTTGCTGGCGACGATTTCTTCTTCTCAAAAAAACATCAACAATCGGAAGCATTTTCAAACGTTTCGAAAAAAAACAACACAAAACACAACCTCAATCACCTTTATGATTTGACAGGAGGATTTTTTGTTCACTGCGCATGTGTGCTCCGAATTCTACGGTTTTCGATAGCGAAACAACCGCTAGTATAAACCATATCGAATAAGAATACCGTTTTCGTCGATATCGAGTTTAATGTCGAAACGCGAAAGCGTGTCGTTAGCTATCGTATCGAATGAAAGGGAATCCCACTGCTGATGTCATTACTCCTATCAATCGCTGTCACAAGAATTCAAGTCTAATCAAGTCCTGACGTCTCCCTCACCTTCTCCATTGCTGAAGTCTATGCATGGAACACCTTCTCCATTGCTGAGGTATATGCATGGAACACCGAACATCTCATCGAGATAACTTCCAGGTGAAGAGGACTGAATCTTGGACACACCTCATGGAAGACAATGCAGAGCTAAGTATTTGTCAGTCAGAAGGATAACTTTGTAAAGACCAGCAGACCATTGCTATATTTTCATTTTAATTTTCACCTTTTCATGTCACAACTGTTTCTTCGGAAACCAGTAACAACAACCATTATTATTCAAGTATAGTTTAATAAACTACTAAGTGTTTGTAAAATTTTGTATTATTTCTGGTAGGATGGCGCCCTAAAAAAAATTGTCAGATAATAAGACAAACCCACACCTAACAAACAAAAAAAAAAGTCTTTTTGGCCGAGGCAACTCAACATCATTTGAATGATTATCAATAACGTTACAGCATAATTCGAAAAGAAAACGTTGTCGTTAAAAGCGAATAATGAAACACATCCTACACTAACATAATAAAACTATGTACATCAGCTCACGTTTTCTCACAACAAAGCCAAGCCTGCATAATTCAAAGAGTAAAAGTTGTCGTTAAAATTATGCGAATGATGAAACATTTAACCCTTTCAGTATATTTGTCCCTACAGGGGGCCAAGACTTTTAGGTACTTTGAAGTATCACAATATTTTTATTTAAAAAAGGACGTCGGGCGGTCCAATATCAAAAATTATAGATTAGTCTTATTACAGGGGGGTACAAAATTAACAAAATTATTTTATCACTAAGGTTAAAGCCTTACAATTTAAAAATGTTAAAAATTTTAAACTGTAGTTTTAAAAAAGTTATTCAAGTAAGTAAAACGTCATTATCATGCACCCCCGAGGAAGAACATATTTACTTAATGCCTAATTTTTTTTTCTCTGCCCGGGTTACTGAGAGAATAACAATAAGACAACTTACATCACCTCACGTGTTCTCAAGGTAAAAGTTGGTGTTGAACTTCTAGGTCTACTATATTCTACATGAATGATGCAACATATAATCTAATAACATAAGAATAATAAGAAAATCGTTTCAAGCAAAATTTGTTTTTATTCGGTTTAGCGAGCATATAAAAAGCTCCGTTTCCAATGTTAAAAACAGTTCAAGAATTTGATCTAAACAATGAGCTCTGTGAAACTATTGACTGCCCTGTCATCAACTGCTCCTATGGACCTGTTATGGGACCCGCCAGTTGTCAGCTATGTTCCTGTGGACCTGTCCTGGGACGACCCGCCATCAGCCTCTGTTCTTGTGTATCTGTCCTGAAACGACCCGCCAACAGCCTTTGTTCCTGTGGATCTGTCCTGGGACGACCCGCCAATACCCTCTGTTCCTGTGGAACCGCCATCAGTCTCTGTTCCTGCGGACCTGTCCTGGGACGACCCGCCAACAGCCTCTGCTCCTGTGGACCTGACGATGCGCCATCAGCCTCTCTTCCTGTGAACCTGTCCTGGGATGACCCGCCAACAGCCTTGGTTCCTGTGGACCTGTACTGGGACCCACCAGTTGTTAACGATGTTCTTGTGGACCTGTCCTGGGATCTAGAGCCAGGAGACACCTATAATTTTTTTTTTTTTTTTTTTTTTTTTTTTATGATAAGGCACAGCACTACAGGATAAATCCTTTATGGCGCTCTAGGAGCGGTGCGTGTGCGCAGGAAACGATTCACGTTGGTCTTGAATCTTTGGAGACTATACTCGTTGGGGAAGACGATCTCAGGGAGGTCGTTCCAGAGTGATGACGTTCTCCAGATGAAAGAATTTTGAAACAGTGTCGTTCGAGGGACACTAAGCTGAACCACGTACTGGTGGGCTGCAGTGGCTCGTCGTGTATTTCTACCATGCACCGCTCTGGGTGGTATCAAGCGGGCAACCTCAGTTGAACACTTGCCATGAAAATATTTGTAAAATAGACTCAAGTCGCCAACCTGCCTTCGATGTTCAAGGCTTTCCAGGTTGTTTGTCAGGCTATGGTCACCGATCAAGCGAATGGCTCTTCTTTGAATGGAATCTAGCAATCTCAGGGTATGTTTAGGAGCAGAGCCCCAAATATGCGAACAGTACTCCAGTGATGGTCGAATTTGGGCTTTATAGAGCATCAAAAGTTGTTGGGGTGTATAGAGGTTCTTTGTTCGGAAAAGTACTCCAAGCTTTTGCGAGGCTGCCCTAGCAATGGCCGCAACGTGGCCATGCCAAGACATATGACTATCCAGATTAGCGCCCAATAAATGAATTGATGAAGCCAAGGGAATTGAGTGTCCCGCCATAACTATATCCGGTTCTTCAACATTAACTTTTTTAGAAAAAACTGCCGCCTGGGTCTTTTTAGCGTTAAATTCTACTTGGTTACTGTCACCCCAAGATAAAATTTCTTCCAGGTCTTTGTTGAGATGTGAGACCTCTTGCTGCCTACAGAGATGTGCATTAGCAGCCGATGTCCGAGCATCCAAAGTAAAAGTTGAAACAAGTGTGCTGTCATCAGCGAAGCTATATATAGGATTTTTAGTTTTTTCCAAAAGATCGTTAATGTATAGTAAGAAAAGGGTGGGCGATAATATAGAACCTTGAGGGACTCCGGCGTTGATGGTAAATGTGTCTGAAAGAAATCCGTCCATCGCCACTCGCAGAGAACGGTCTTTAAGAAAGCTCGACAGCCATGAACAAAATTGAACCGGCATTCCGTATGCTCTCACTTTAGTTAGGAGCCCCTCATGCCATACTCGGTCAAAAGCCTTGGAAATATCCAGTGCTACCGCCCGGGACTCCCCATGGTGTTCTATTGCGTTGTTCCAAACATGAGTAACATAAGCGAGAAGGTCTCCTGTTGATCTAGACTTACGGAATCCATACTGGCGGTCACTAATAATGTTGAAGCCTTCCAGGTATTTTAGTAATTTTTCGTTGATAGCCTTCTCCATAACTTTTGATATAACCGAGAGCAATGCGACTGGACGATAGTTGTTTGGCAAGGTCTTCTTGCCTTTTTTGGGTATGGGCTGGACTCTCGCAGTTTTCCAGCAAGAAGGAAATATTCCTTTTTTGTAGGATAAGTT
Source organism: Polydrusus tereticollis (assembly GCA_963920685.1). NCBI lineage: Eukaryota > Metazoa > Arthropoda > Insecta > Coleoptera > Curculionidae > Polydrusus > Polydrusus tereticollis. The sequence goes on from OY987334.1 coordinate 29,485,764, forward strand.
AAAAAGCCTACAAAATACCGGTGTCAGTTCGTCAGCGCATTTCTTAATTACAATGACTGGAATATCGTCAGGACCAGAAGCCTTTTTAGTGTCGAGACTCCTCAAGATTCGCTTAACATGGCGGTGGCGAAAGACAATCTCGGGCATTCTCGATTCTACAGGGGTAATGTTCGGTAGAGTACTTCCCTGAAAATTTACCGTTGAATGTGAAGAGAATAGTTCCGCCAGTAAGTTTGCTTTTTCCTGTGCTTTGGTCGCAATGGTGCCATCAGAACGTGTTAGAGGTGGAATGGTTGACTTGGTAAAGTTCTGACTGACGGCCTTAGCTACCGACCAAAATGATTTTGAGCCGCTAGGACATTCAAGAAGTTTGTCTCTGATCCTCTGGTTGTGTGCTTCTTTGCTTTGGTTTATCGTTTGCTTGCATAGGTTTCGAGCGTTAACAAAGATGGTACGATTTTCGGCGGTAGGATTTTTACGCCATTGTCGGTAGAAATAATTTTTTGATTTAACAGCTCGTTCGCAATTTTTGGTAAACCAAGGCTTGCCGTTAGAAGGGCACTTTTTTGAGAAAGGGATGAAGGCTTCCATACCAGTAAGGATACTGGGATTGTTGTTGTTAAAATTCTATGAATGTGATAAGGGCAGGAAGTTGGATTTGTTGGAGAAGATGGAGATCACTAAAGCTAAGAGGAGTCCAATTCTTACTTGCGTTAACTAGGTGTTTAATTTTGAATCCAACTTAATTTTTAATAACCTAAAAGTAGAATTTTAACAACAACAATCCCAGTAGTTTCCCCGCCCCTTTTCTATATGTCATTTGTCAATCTTTTTCTTCTTCTTTCCCTATGAAGGACTTTGTTCTACATGGACATGAGTCGAACTCAACCATTCAATTCTTTTTGTTTTCTAAGGTATTTCAGTCACCTCCAACAATAATTTACTGAAAAACTTTTCGCTGTTCGCCCCAGAGCACGGTTTAGTTCCAGGATGCATTCAACCTCTGTCATTATTTTTATCTTTTGTGTTATGTCATATATTTTAGCGCCATTACTGTATTTTTGTAAAGATGTTTCATTTTTACTGTTAGATTAGGTAAACTGATAGTTTTTGTGTTTTCTGTGTTTTTCGTTTTTATTTGGTTTAATTTTTATACATTTTTTTTTTTTTTTTGTATTTTTATTTTTATATTTTTACATATTTTTAACCTCACTTTTCTTACTCGTAGAGCCTAGAGACCCTTTGTATATTAGGTTTTCAATTATTTTAGGTCTGATGATGCCCGAGAAGGCGAAACATGTAACCTACATAAACATATCGACAGCATATTAAAACTTTTATAAAATTTGAGACCAAGACTTTGGGTTTTTTAACTCCTAATTTATATCAGGTCTCTTTGGGAACTATGGACCGACTCTTTATAGCGTTATCTAGGTATAAGCGTTGTCTTGCATTAACATTCAAATCTAGGCTTTTTTATAGTTATCCTACTTTACTTAAGTGGGGTTAAAGTTAGGAAGAAATAATCTCGTAAAATTATATAATTAGATCTATTTATACAGGTTTGTGTAGCGGCAATCCCAATCGTGTAGGAATATGTAAATATGTGAAATAATTAAAACTATTTATACAGGTTTGTGTGGCGGCAATCCCAATCATGTAGGAATATGTAAATGCAGTATTAGCAAGCCGTTTGTTTGTGTGGTGGCAATCTTAATCGTGTAGGAAGATGTAAATATGTAAACGTGTGGTCACACTCTCATGGGGTTGTGTGGTTGCGCTCACTTAAATATACTACTCTGGTAAGCAGCCATCTCAATATATTTTGCCGTTTCACTTAGTGTCTGGACTAAAGATGTCACTAACAGTGATTTGGCCGAATGGTTAAGCTTCGGTGCCAATAGATACAAGCTAGGATGTGGATCGTTCTTGTTCTATATATAATCCCTATGAATAATTTGATGTTTAGGTAGATGCAATGCCGTAGTTATGTGAAGAGAATACCGAGGATATTCCCATAGAAACTGCCGATATAGCATTTTTAACCTAGCTTATAAATATATCGCACTTCCCCTTAAAAACCGCATTAAGTAGAACAAAATTGTTTTGCATCTTTTGACGGAAATAAAACCCTTTAGGTACTCCTTTTCATCGTACAAGAAAGTATTAAAGTTAATCGAGTATTTCTTCGATAGATGGCACTACGCACTTTCAAGCTGTGACTCGTGTCCCGTTGAAACAGTATTACATCAAGAGTTGATGCATGTGTACATGTATTTTGCCGTTGAAAAGTGTTGAAAACTGGAAATTGTTGGTTACTTGTTAATATATTTTTTAGTCATTTGGTTAGAAAAGTGTACTAATTCAGATTAATTCTATATATTTCTAAAAATATAGGTAAGGAATATATAGATTTTTATTTGAAAAGTGTATTATTTTGAGTTAACACAGTTTTTTAAGGGATACTGTTCATATTTTAAAATAAAAATATACTAAAAACTTGTATTATTTAACGATAATACTGTATTGTTCTACAGTCGTTAATATCGTTAGGTATTATTTTGAGTTAATACTGTTTCTTTAGAAAAAAAAGAATATCTTTAACTGTTTTATTTCGCTGATAAACTTCTCTCTCTCTATTTTCGAATACCACCCTTTATTAATAAACATTATTTCTTTTGAGGGTACTAAAAACTATTTGTACCTCAATTAGACGTAAGAACAAATTTTTATCTGACAGAATGCACGAATTTTATTGTCATTGTGTTTATTTATGCGGTTTTCTGGTATCTTTACGAATTTACAGTAACAAACTTGTTTCAGAACATGTTTGGACAACATAATGCAAGAACTCAGCGAATTATGAATGCTTGTAAAGAGTATAGTAAACAAAAGAATATCACACTTTCCTGCTCCCTAAATGATGGTACATCCACTCGGCGCTCTAATTACGATTGCGCACTAATATCTCACGTCCAAGCCGAAATGCACATGATAATAATTCTCAAGTCCTGAAATATGTGACTAGTCCTGAGCAGAGTATAAGAAACTAATATAAAGAAAACTTAACCGGCACTTCCAATTTATATCCCGAAACTGTTGACTCCTCTGCACTTTCTGTTGAATCAGAGGTTGAATCTCAATACGAGAGAGTTGGATTAGCATTTACCGAGGTGCAACAAGAAAATATTCCGTTACAAGGTAGATCTCCAGTACCCTCCACCTCCAAGAGAGTTCGCCGTGTAAGCAGGTCTGAGTACAGCGAAGACGACGACGATAGCATTAAAGACCTAATTACGAAAGTTCTTAATCTTCTTGCAGTGACAGTGGATCAACATCATCAAGCTCAACTAATAGTTGCAGTAGCTTGAATAATGAAGCACCTAAAAAGGAATCAACTGAAACTGAAAACAACACACTGGAACAAGAGTTAATAAAAGAAATAGAACAAAATACAACTAAAAAAAACACTAAGAAGAGGCAACGAAATGATGAAAATTATGCAAAACCAATGGCAAGAAAATTAAGAAACCAGGACAATAAGAACGTTTCAAGCCCAAAACTAAAAAAGGTTATTCCTGCCAAAAAGGTCAGAGATCCGTGTGGCATAAAATGCAAATTTCAGTGCCCAACTAAAGTTAATGCAGATCAGCGATTGAACATATTTAATGACTATTATGGTCTTAGTGACATAAATAGGAAACGCGATTTTCTATCTAGACATATGGAGTTAAATCACCCAAAGTACAAATACGTTAAATCTGATAGACAGAGATCCGAAAGACGAAGTAATTACGTTTCCTATTTTCACTACCGGAAGGCAAGAAAACCAGAGTTTGTAAACTTTTGTTTCAAAAATACTGTCAACAAAATGGCGGCACCCATAAGTTAATTAACTTTCACATGACTCGACCACTGTGCGTTGAGGTCGCGGACCACTGTGCCATCCAATGTCAAGGTTAATAGAACAAGACTTAGCACTTTCGGTGTATAAATACCCGAACATTGGATGGACAAGGCACCGACCTGGTCAACTCCCATACCCTCAGGAGTGCTATAGAACGGATGATCTAAGCCCCTCTCCTGATCCCTTCCTTTAAAAACACCCCTCAGGAGTGCTATAGAACGGATGATCTAAGCCCCTCTCCTGATCCCTTCCTTTAAAACACCCCTCAGGAGTGCTATAGAACGGATGATCTAAGCCCCTCTCCTGAGTCCCTACTGTGAACCCACTGTCCTAGTTAACATCCCCTAGTAGAACACCGCCACGTCCCCCAGAAAAAGGTCCCCCGAAGACATGCTGGGTTTTCTCCGTAACTCCGTAACTCCGTAACGTTCTCTCTTGTAACGAAGAATCAATAAAACCTGTATTGTTTTTTAGCCGAGTGGTTTTCATTCACGCCCCGTTAGGGAAACAACCCCAAGTCGTGACATGGTGAAGGCGCCTAACCGTTCCCGAGAGGCTTAATCATCAAATTAAGTCAACACTAGAGCCAAGGAGGACCCCCAAGATGTGACCAGCGCAGGGAGAACCAGGGGGACGAAGGTCAACAATCATCACCATCAGCCAGAAACATCACTGAAGAAGAAGAAAGAGCACTTAATGGATTTTCAGAAGCAGCCAGCAAGGTGGTGCTAAATGGGCACTACAAATATGGTAGACGGCGAAATAGAAGTGGCTCTGAACTGAGTAAGGGTCAGCTATCTATCCCCTCCAAGTCAGCGATCAGCATTGGACCGATGGGCATTAAAGCCAGAAAGCCATCCATTCGCCGGTCGCAGAGAGCCGTGAATGATTTGGAAGGGTATGAAAATATTAATTCATTGTTTTTTTACGATAAGTGCGTATCTCATTTTAGGCCCTTGAAAAGTGTTTTTTCATATTATAATTTTTCTTCTAAAGGTTCTTTCTTAATCATTGCTTTAAATTGCATCAAAATGTTTGATTTATTTAAGTAGGTAACAAAAATGATGATGATTGTTTATTACTTTTATTTTAGGTAATATGTAATATACTATTAGTAAACAATTTAAAGGTAATGTTTAATTAGTAGGTCACAATTTTATTTTATTGGATTTTTTTAGATGTCGCATGTTTTGATTACGTTTTGTTTTTTTTATGGCGACAATTGATAATATTTATTAAAAGGTTTAGTTTATAGGTACGGAAATTATTTAACTGGAGAGTAATGGTCGAAATTTTTGTGATTTGTTTTTTTTTTAAGTGGTTAAAGCCTTTTTTAGAACTGTAAATATTTTCAAAGTTTTTATTTATAGGTTTGGCCATACTGCAATTAACTTATATTTTACATTTTTAGCTGTGCGTAAAGGATGAAATATGTATGAATGGAAAAACAGTGGCAGAGAGGGTAAAACAATACCTGTTCGGAACATAACTGCTCAGAGCGTCAAATTTGGTGTCCTGGTTTGCGACGCTCAGCACGGCAGACTTTTCGGTGATTTTGTGGTTGGTCACCGCAGTCTTGCGTTCCAGCAGGATAGTTTCCCCAATTTGGCTATATTTTTATGACTGTTTATAAATGTTGTTGTGTTTAAATGATAAAGACGATGAAGCAGTTCTCAACTTTATGGTGCATTTAGATACATGATTTTTTCTTTAAGAGTTTTTAGGAGCAGCCCTGTTTAGGCAGATGTTTACCTACGCGCAGAACCAATGTGAGTCAAGGCGTAGAAGTTGAAAACAGCGTAAGGGCAATCCCATTGTAAAGGAGCCATGCTGTTAGCTGAGGAAGTGATCTTCAGCAGAGTCGAAGTATTAGAGGTACTGACGCAAGCGGGCGTCAAGGAAACAATTTTTTTTTGAAGTGTAGAAAGTTGAGAATGCGTATGATGAATGTGTCTTTTTTCGTTTAAATTTGATATTTTTAGGGTATAATTGCCATAATTTTTTCTTCAAAAATTAAAATTTGCAAAAATCGCAAATATGTCCATGTGGTCGATTTGCTCCTGTGCAGCTTGCATGGACCCACTGCCCACATGAAGAACATCTGAACCAAAGCTCGTTCTTCCCAAATTCATTGCACATGATGCATTTATCTGATTGCTCGTTTTGTTTATTGCATCTGAAATTAGAAATAAAAAATTACAACTTCGGACATGCGATCTCAAATCGTTTTTTACTCACCAAGTTCATTATCAGACATCTCGATATCGTCCAGTTCGTCGTCATCGGCAATGGGTTCTTCACCATCCCCAGATGACTCACTTTCAAGAACTTTTCTTTTTGTAGCTTTTTTTCTGGTGTGCATGTTTTCAATTTTACCTCCATTTATTTTTCGTGCTGACTTTTCTAAATTCTTAATACTTTTTGCTTCCAATATCTTAAACTGCTCTTTATTAGGGGTTGACGTTAGAATTTCTGACCACTGTTCCTTTCTTTTTATAACTTTTCTGGTTACTGTTATCTTGGGAACAGGTTTGGGTGGAATTTGTGAAAACGAAACATTAGAACCAACACCCCTTTTAACCCTAATTATATTTGTACCAGAGCATCCAGCTATTGGTTGTATACTTTCTGGTTCAGAAACTGTCTGTCTGTTGCTATTCGCCAAATTTTTTGTGGGTTCCTTATCAGGTTCGCTTACTGAGTAATCTAGGTCACTAAATATATTAGGGTTCATTGGAAATATTCCAGCAGTTTCAAATCCCTTTACTGCTTTCTCTGCTACAGCTATTTTAAGATACGCCTTAGTGAATAATCCAGGTATCAGAAAATGTTGGTGATTTTCCGATATGCGTGACTTTTCATAAATAATTCGCACTTCATGTTGTAGGCTTTTTTGAGTGGTCGAAAAAAAGTTAGGTCCAGTGGCTGGATTCGATGTGAAGAATGGAGAGGTATACTTAAAATAATTCCGCCATTATTCCGACAAAAGTTTTAAATGTTTAAAGAGCACTGACTGGCGTAATTTTCCACGATAAGAAGAACCGGATTTTCTTTGCTTGAATTTGTAAGATTTACAAAATGTCTCAGCCAGACCTTGAACAAATCCTCGTCAATCCAACCATTTTTGGAGCATTGGTATATTGAACCCGTGTCCGTTTCGTTCCGAGCCAGAAATATTTTAAGTCGAGCGAAAATAAATGTGGGAGGCACGAACGTACCCGCTGCACTCATTGCACAATACAAGGTTGTGGTTTTTCCAGGCTTGTAATTGCCCCAACTTGTTTTTGTCCTTTGGGTCCGACAATTCGCGCTAGTTTATGGCATGTAATTCCCGTCTCATTCATGTTAAAAATTCTTGTTGGGTTAAATTTATGGGCGGTCATAACTTTTCCTAAATTTTCGAAAAGTCTGTCCACTTCTATTTTGTTAAAAGCTCTCACTCTGTTTAGCGAGGTTGCTTCAGGTTTCCTGAAACTTAATTTAGGATTCCTGGCCATAAACTCATATAACCAATCTTTTCCCGCTAATTTACTGATTTTATTGAACGAATTCGGAATTTTGTTGACCTCGGCACATTCATACGCGGCTAAACGTAATTGTAGGGGTGTTAGCCTATAAAACATCTGTTATAGTGCAAGCAGTTGTTCCTTTAATTTCTGCTTCCTGTTCTTTACTAAGAACGGTATTTCTTCTCATGCTTGGGGCATAATAGCCTTTATTTAAACGATTTCGTAAGCTACTAAACGGAAAAGAATATCTTCTGCTCGTCTCCCTAATATTACTCCCTTCCCTTACAACTTGAATGGCACCTCTCATCGCCTCCTCTAACCAAGAAGCTTTATTAGTTTTACGTACACGAGCCTTTGGCATCTAAAAATTAAAAGATAATAAGAAAGGAGTAATTACAAAGCAAACGGCGGGCTTGGTTCTCAACTTTATCGGTTAGTTGCCACCCACCATATTCTTATAGGTTGAAACTGCAAACAACTTATCGCTCCACCTTGAAAATCCGATACCATACACTCGCCTTATTTGTTTAAGAACTGTACTTGAGATTGCGGATTCATTTTTTAAAGGAACAGTGAGAAGAACAGTTAATCCTTTTCCAAAATGAATAATCAAAACGAAGAGGATCCAGCAGTGCCTTAACCTAGAGAATGGAACGGGCGCCGTATGCGAATAGCGGGTAATCGTGTACAAATTGCAATTGGCGCCCGATATGTGGATGAACATCGCCGCCAAGTACACGCTAGATATCGGCGAGTTCTAGAGGATATGGTACAGGATCAGACCATAAGTACAACTGTTCCGCACCCTAGCGATCCACCCCAGAAAGAAAGCGGCAACGTGGCGCGTTCACAATATATGTGCGTGGGACAGTTTTCATAATAGTCATAGTGAGAGCGTTAAGCAAATGCAACCGCTTCGCGAATGTAAAAAGCGCTTTTTTAATTATAAGTATTATGTTTGATTATCATCAAATTGTTCTAATGTATCTTTCTTTCTTTTTTTTTTTAGTTATTGTTTCGTGTATCGAATATTGTTTGACTGGTTTGTCGTTGCGGTAAGTTATCTACTGTTTTATTACATGGCGGTATACCATGCTATAAAATCGACGGACTGCTGCAGCGATCTGCTGAACAAATAGCATATGGCTTGTAAATGTGTCAGACCGCTGACTACAAGGGCCAGACCAATTTTTATCTGACAAATGCTTAAGAGTTTGGAAGCAAATTTCATAGAATAAAATAGAATAACATAGTATAGACGATAAAAAATAATAGTATAGGATAGGATAGGATAGGATAGGATAGGATAGGATAGGATAGGATAGGATAGGATAGGATAGGATAGGATAGGATAGGATAGGATAGGATAGGATAGGATAGGATAGGATAGGATAGGATAGGATAGGATAGGATAGGATAGGATAGGATAGGATAGGATAGGATAGGATAGGATAGGATAGGATAGGATAGGATAGGATAGGATAGGATAGGATAGGATAGGATAGGATAGGATAGGATAGGATAGGATAGGATAGGATAGGATAGGATAGGATAGGATAGGATAGGATAGGATAGGATAGGATAGGATAGGATAGGATAGGATAGGATAGGATAGGATAGGATAGGATAGGATAGGATAGGATAGGATAGGATAGGATAGGATAGGATAGGATAGGATAGGATAGGATAGGATAGGATAGGATAGGATAGGATAGGATAGGATAGGATAGGATAGGATAGGATAGGATAGGATAGGATAGGATAGGATAGGATAGGATAGGATAGGATAGGATAGGATAGGATAGGATAGGATAGGATAGGATAGGATAGGATAGGATAGGATAGGATAGGATAGGATAGGATAGGATAGGATAGGATAGGATAGGATAGGATAGGATAGGATAGGATAGGATAGGATAGGATAGGATAGGATAGGATAGGATAGGATAGGATAGGATAGGATAGGATAGGATAGGATAGGATAGGATAGGATAGGATAGGATAGGATAGGATAGGATAGGATAGGATAGGATAGGATAGGATAGGATAGGATAGGATAGGATAGGATAGGATAGGATAGGATAGGATAGGATAGGATAGGATAGGATAGGATAGGATAGGATAGGATAGGATAGGATAGGATAGGATAGGATAGGATAGGATAGGATAGGATAGGATCGGATAGGATAGGATAGGATAGGATAGGATAGGATAGGATAGGATAGGATAGGATTAGGCTCTTTAATTGTCTTAAACAGTAAAAGTAAAAAAAAAAAAAATGTCAACCAAACCCTCAATTAGTCAAATGTCAAAATTAGTTGGTTGCATCAATGTAATACAAGATTTGTTGCTGGTTCCCGCAAGGGTTGGTTTAGAAAAACCTAAAATAGTAGTAGTTGATCAAGCAAGGGGTGAGATTGCTGAAGTAGATGTGATAGCTGACCAAGCAAGGGGTAAGATTGCTGAATAGGATGTGCTAGTTAATCAACCAAGGGGTGAGTTTTTTAAACTGGATGAAGCTATCAATAATATAGTCAATAAATATTTTGTGAACAATTTCATGGATGAGCTTGCCGAAAACCAATTCCATGTCGACAGAGAAGAAGAAGAAGTAATTGAGGGTGTAGCTTATTATGAACGATCTTCAAATGCTCTACGATGAGCCAATAATTGAAAGAGATCTTAGTCTCGATGAATTACAAGTTACACGTGAAGAAGTGCGTAGACCCTTAGATCACTGTCTGGTAATGATAAATAATTGTAATGAACTATTAACTGTACTCGATAGAAGAGAACAGTTAATTAGGGACCATTACCAGCTAATGGTGGACCAACGCGCTCTTCTTCGTGCAATAAATAGAGACTAGATATTAGATTAATTTTTTGTAAGAAGTATACTAGGTATATAATTTTCATTAATTCATTTTTATAAAATAATCACAATGCACATTTATCTTCGAGTCTAAGAGGTAATTTCTTGATCAATGCACACTTTCTCATGTAATAAACAGAGACTAGATATTTAAGTAATTTTTTGTAAGAAGTACAGTATATATATACTTACTTTAAATGTATGTATGTATTTAATGTACTGGTGAATCATAATAAAAGAAAAATTGAATCTGAATTTTCAATTATTTTATTAACCTATCCTCACAAAGAAACTATAAATTAAAAGTTTTAGCAGTTATATAAAAAAAAATTACAAAAATAGTTCATTTGATATTAGTAGAGGAAAAATACGTTTAAAAAAAAAGTACTCCCCCACTCATTTATTTATTTATTTTTATTTATTTGTCTTGTTACTAACTCCACTGAATACAATGTAAGTGTGATCTACACAGCATTATGGGATCGTCAATTAGAACATAATATACTAAAAATATACACATATATAAAACGGTTTTTTATAAATTACATTTAATCCTATAATAATAACCCTTCTCCTTTGATAATTTTTTTGAGCAGGTTAATGTAATTTATCAACAAGTGATTTCTTAGTGAGAAACATAACGATTAATTCGATGAAATGAGATAATAATTATTCCAAAACCTTTTATACGTGTCATCCCATTCTTTAAGCTTTTAAGTTAAAATAACTTTACCCGCTTCTGCTAAATATTCATTAATTTTATCAATATTCTTGCTTACGTCATTAAGATTATCTTTAATTTTGGTGTTTAGGTATTTTAGTGACGTGGGATTAAGTATGGTGTCTAATTCACCCATTCCTTGGTTTATTTCATCCATTACTTCATATAATTTCTTTGTAAGAAAAAATGTATACTATTAACAGTTCACCTATCTAATAAAGATAGCTCATGAATTTGTTTACCATTAAGAAAACCATCGACTATTTCTGCTTTAGTTGTATTTAATTTTTTAACATCCCTTCTAAAGCCTTTAATTTTTAGGTCACTGGGTAAATACATACGATTAGGAGCATGCTCGCGGCGATAGTGTGAAATTGTAGGATTAAAACTTGCAATATGTTTTTCAATGCTATCAGTTTGTATTTTAGCTTTGGATGCACTTCTTCCTCGCCCGTCTTGATTTGGCTGAAGAGGAGTTGCCGTTTTAAAAACATCTTGTCTCACAAAACCTTGAATTATCCAGTCATTTTTTAGGTGATATCCAAGAGTGGTCAAAAAAAATATTTTGCATAGATCTTGCTTTTGACCATTTTTGTCTGCAAAATAATATTTAAATGTATTTTGTCTAGCCGATTCTTGTGCCCCAGAAGGTAAAGTTCTTCTTTTCACTGAATTTCTAGAGATAGAATGCAGCACAAATGATTTTTGTTGGATCCAGTTTAATTGCCAGTACATACGATTTATTTCCTGTCTTCTTTCTTCACTTATCTTAGTTATACATTTTTTCTTACATTTAGATTCATTGCATGGTGGTTTTAGCCTATGTTTGTTTTTAATTTCGTTTTTCTTTTTTATTCTCCTCGATTCCAATCTTTCGGTTATTGCCCTTCTTTTCCTTTTTTGGCCTTTTTTAGTATATTGTGTAACTCCTAAAATCAATAAAATAGATCGTAAAATTTAAATTCATTATGACATTTAATGTTTTTACCTTGGTCGGCTCCTTGGAAATTTGCATCTTCTAAATCATCACTTTCTGCAACTGACGGTTCAATACTACCTGGTAAATGAAAGAAGTTATTGACTTTTACTCAGTAACAACAATTAAAAAATGTATTCTAACCAACCTTCTATTTGTTTTAATTCAGTTTCATTCACTTCTATTTCTTGGTGTTCTTCTGCGGGTAAAATCTTCTGCTTTTCTAGGTATAATTAAAATAAGAAATATTAATTATAAATAAAAAATCAAGAAAAACCTTTACCTTTGCCCACGTTAGATGTATTCGTTTCAAGATTGGTGAAGTCAGGCGTGTGATCTTGCTCATTGATATGAATAATTTGTGGATTCTCATTCTCTTTATCAACCGCCATCAAATTTAAATTATCTTCATTATAAAAAGTTATTCGTATATTATTGTCATCTGTATTATTTGGTCCAAGGGAAAAGCTTCGATCCAGTTTAATAAAGGTCTCTGTGTTCGATGTGCTTCCAGCTTTTTCTATTTCCTTTGAAAACACCATACCATCTGCTTTAGAGGACAACATAACATCTTGGTGTATTATTATATCATGAGAATCATTTTTTTGATTTTGGCCTAATACTATTCCATCTTCTGTATATATATGAATATTATCCAAACAAGAGAGTTCATTCACAACTGATAAACTCCTCTGTTCTGGAAAAATAGGTTCTTGTTCTTGATGAGTCCATGAAATATTTTCTAACACGGTAAGATCATCTGGATCAGGTTAGTTCAGGTTAGTTTGCGTGCCTTGTTTTTTCTACGTAAATAGGTAATATAGGCCCCTCAGAATCCATTGCAACATTTAACCCAATTAAAATTTTTCGCACTTGCGGTGTTTTTTCTTAGGACGGCAGTATAGCGGACAATCGTAAAAGCAAGGATTATTCCTTTCCGCTGTGGGCGGAGCGAGGCAACAGTTCTGGGGGGCGTGTCTAAGTCTGGGGCGGTCGGTGTCTGGTAAGTCCGTCCCACCGCCGTTTGTCGTCTCTGTACTGTGAGTTTTCAGCGGATTCCAGACTGCAAAATCGCCAAACGACCCGGTGATGCTGGAATCCTAGCGATTTCCACAGTCTTTCGTCCGCATTAGTTTATTTTTGTCTGTTTGTACGTTTTATGTTATTTTATGTCATATATTTGCGTGTTGTTTGTTTGTTTTGTATTTTGTCTTTGTTATTGTATGTTTGGCGGTGGGATGTTGTAAATTGGTGGTCGGTAATAGAGTGGTTTGTGTGTTGTATGTTCGTCATTTATGGCTCGTCTGTCTGTAATGTTTCTGGTTAATGGTGATCCGTCTAGTTTGTATGTATAAAATTTGTCTGAAATGTTTCGTATGTGAGTAATTATGTCGTCTATCGCTGCCATATGGTGCAGGTCTGGGACCGTGACGTATCTATTCGATGACGTCACGCATCGCAAGATCTTATTTTCCAACCTCAGCAAGCGTTGTTGCTGAGTGTTGGAAGCACTGCACCATACGGGAGCTCCGTAAGTCAGTACTGGTCTTATTATTTGTTTGTAAATAAGTAGTTTGTTTGTCGGTAAGAGATAGGAATTTTTGGAGATGATGGAGTAAAGGCTTTGCATTGCTGCAAAGCCTTTTTTGAGGGTTTCGGAAATGTGAGGCTTGAAGAAAAGTCGTTCGTCAATAGTGAGTCCTAAGTATTTAAATTGTCTTTGTGGAGTAATTTGTACGTCATTTATTTTTAGGGGTATAAAAATTCGGTTGTTTGTAAATTTCTTTGTCAGAGTTGCACAAACTGTTTTACTAGGGTTAACCGCTATCTTCCATCTTTTGAAGTAAGGGTCCAATATGTTAATATGCGACTGAACCTGCCGCTTAGCAGCTTCCGCATAAAATGATTGTGCGTAGATAAGTGCATCATCTGCATACAATATCAGTTTTGTGAGGGGGTACCTCGGAAAATCGGCTGTATAGAGGTTGTAAAGTAGTGGTGACAGCATGGTTCCCTGAGGGACCCCCGCATTAACAACCCTTGCTTCGGCTAATGCACCCTCTACTCTGACAAAAAATGTCCTGTTTTGTAGGTAAGTTTTAAGTAAAGTGATTAGGTACATCGGAAAATTGTGAATAGTCATGAGTTTAAAAAGTAGTCCGTCGTGCCAGACAGTGTCAAAAGCTCGACTGACGTCCAGGGACAATAGTACGGTATTTTGTCCTGTATTGAATTTGTTTTTGACGTCAGTCAATACTTTTGTCACTGCCTGAACTGTACTGTGTTGTGCTCGAAAGCCAAATTGTTCGTTCGGTATTTTGTTGAGTAGTTTTTGTTTTTTGAGTTTTAGTAAAATTGTTTTTTCTGTAATTTTGAATAACGTGTTTGTAAGTGCGATCGGTCTGTAGCTGTTCGGTAATTTGGGGTTTTTGTTTGGTTTTAATAATGGTATGATGATTGCCTCCCTCCACCTCACAGGGAAGTGTTGGAGAGTAAATATTGCGTTTATAATATATAAAAGTTGCACAAATGCCCTTCTAGGTAAGTTTTTAATAAGTATGTTAGGAAGCCCGTCAGGCCCAGGGGCTTTTTTGAGAGGAATAAATCGAATTATCTCTCTCAATTCCCTGGGCGTGACGAGCAATTTGGATAGGGCGGGGGGGGGGATCGGATATTTTTGTCTCGTAACGTTTGTCATTCTATTTGTTATGTGATTTTGTTCAGTTTCAGTGTTGTCGGGAGATGTGCAGACTGCAGCGAGTGCATTCGCTATGCATTCTGTTTTCTCCTTGTTTGTCTGTGCGTTTTGTTGACCAGTCATAGTCGGTATTTTATTAAATTTTCGTTTGAGGCGCTTGGTCAAGCGCCACAGTGACGAGTCCTGTGCTGTAAGTCCTGTCAAAGTGTCATTCCAAACTTGGTTTTTGTATTGGTTAATTCTATCTCGTATTGTGTGTTGTAATTCTGTCATTCTGTGTTTGTCAATAGGTCGTCTTGTCCTTTGCCAAATTTTGCGTTGTCGGTTTTTAAATTTAATTAAGTCGAGTATGTCTTGTGGAAGTCTGTCCTCTTTATGTTTGATTTTGATTTTTGTGCCAATTTGTCTATGTATTTGTTGTATGTTTGTTGTTAATTTGTCACTTCTTGTTCAAGTGTTTGTATGTCATTTATGTTATTATTTATTGTAATTTTGTCGTCTAAAAGTCGTCTGTACGTGTTCCAGTTTATGTTTTTTAATAAAATAGTTTCTGTCGGGGATTCGAAGGACATTTGTGCATGCCATTCAATTAATACTGGTAGGTGATCTGAATTTAGTTCATTCAAAACAGTCGCCTCGGACAAGCCTGTGAGATTTTTATTTATATAAAAGTCGATAAAAGTGGGCGTTCCGCCGTTCATAGGAAAGTGTGTGGGCGTGTCCGAGGCGACTATTTGGATATTATTATTAAGAATAAAGTCGAATATGAGATTTCCATGCCTATTATTTCGATGATTTTTCCACATGTTGTGTCTTGCATTTAGATCACCCGCCATAAGAACCTGGCCATGACTGGCGAAAAATGGCTCAATGTCGATGTTTTGCAGGCGGGTGCGGGGTGGGGCGTATACCGCACTCATAACCACTCCATTCCTCAATTTAATCGAAACATGCTCGACTGCACTAATATAGTTTTCAATTTTCATGTGAGGAATGGAGTGTCTAATGAGTATGGCAACGCCACCCCCACGCACATTCCTGTCAGCTCTATGTATTGCATAATTACGTATTTTAATTGAGTCATTTTCCGCCAGTTTGGTTTCGGTGACGAACGCAACGTCGACCCGGTTTCTTGTTAAGAAGGAGATCAACTCTCCTAATTTGCTTTTTAAACCATTTGCATTCCAATTTAGTAATTTTAAACACCTGAAAACTATCTAAAACGAAAAGTATGGAAAGTTTGCGAAAATTCGATAAGTTTAAATGGTATTAATGTTTCATTTTCAGAGGTAGTTATTGTTAATAATTCCTTAAAAAATCTCATGACCTCATTCATGTTTACTTTCTTAATGCCCTCAACAAGATTCATCATGTCACTTACCGGCAATGATGATGATGTTGCGGTCGCACTGTGTTGTGCTGCTTGGTGTTGATGTTGCTGCGGAAATTGGAACTGCTGCTGCGGGGGTGGTTGGTAGAGTCTCGGATCGGGAGGGGGTGCACCTGCACCACCTCTGGAGGGGAGGCTGGGGAAATTGTTGTGGCTTAGAGCTGGGGCACTTGCCCTGCCCGATTCGGTGACTCCACTTGCCCTGGAGTTGTTCTTTTGTTGATGCCATGAATTTGTAGTTGGTGTAGGTGCAGGAACATAGTTTTGGGGTCTGGAGCGCTGCTGGTTCTCCATTAGCTTGTTAATTTTGAATATGTGCACCAGGCACTGTTGATCATTGGACATATGTTGGCCACTCAATTGCTTCCAACTTTTAGTTAATCTAGTAACCGGAGGGTCTTATTACTTTTTATATACCTAATATTAGATATGCATTGAGACCATTATTGCTTAATTATTAAAATTATTATCAACCGTAAATTTGTAGTTCACACATAGGGTAGTAGCGATGAAAATTAGTTAAGGTACGGATTTAATTATTAAAAAAAATATCGTTGTGAGAAGCTCTTCTTTTTTATTTAATAATTAAATTTACTTATGGAATGTGTGCGTCTCCTCATTTTTTGAATATTTTAATTCATTTTGTATACTGCATATTATACCTTGAACACTGTAAATTTTAGTACAATTATATGCAAAGTCGGGTAACCAAGAAAAGACTACTATATTTGGGACACCCGTGCTGCTCTCTGGCATGTAGTTACTGAACTAAGTTATCCATAACCCTAACCCTTCGCCTAAAACTTCAACATGGCAGACAAAAATCGTCCCATATGTCATATTATTTACTAAAATGAGATCATTGACTGCAAACCGACGTTTTTCTTGTTGAAACTATGTAAATATGTTTGTTGTAATATTACCTAGGAGCTTCACTATTTTTTATTTCATTCCGTGACAACAGATTTCAAATTGTTGCTATTGTTGTTAATTGATAACTGGACCATTTTGCAATATTTTATGATAAAAACTAGATGAACTCCCAGCCTCATGTTTTATCTTTAGACGTGCGCCATCAAAATGCTTTGAAAATTCATAGTTTTTGAATTGATCTCTTTTGCGTGAGGCTCTGCAATTAATTTCTTATTTAACTCCCCTCTTAAGAATAAATATTTGTATTGGCCTCTGCGAAAATTTGGCTTTTATTTTAAATAGAGTGACCTTGAGGGCTTTTTTTTTATGATAAGACAACACTACATAATAAATCCTTTATGGCACTCTAAAAACGTTTCTTGTGCACACGTTGGTCTTGAATCTTTGGAGATTATACTCGTTGGGGAACACGATCTCAGGGAGGTCGTTCCAGAGTGATGACGTTCTCCAGATGAAAGAATTTTGAAACAGTGTCGTTCGAGGGACACTAAGCTGAACCACGTACTGGTGGGCTGCAGTGGCTCGTCGTGTATTTTTACCATGCACCGCTCTGGGTGGTATCAAGCGGGCAACCTCAGTTGAACACTTGCCATGAAAATATTTGTAAAATAGACTCGAGAAGTCGCCAACCTGCCTTCGATGTTCAAGGCTTTCCAGGTTGTTTGTCAGACTATGATCACCGATCAAGCGAATGACCCTTCTATGAATGGAATCTAGCAATCTCAGGGTATGTTTAGGAGCAGAGCCCCAAATATGCGAACAGTACTCCAGTGATGGTCGAATTTGGGCTTTATAGAGCATCAAAAGTTGTTGGGGTGTATAGAGGTTCTTTGTTCGGAAAAGTACTCCAAGCCTCTGCGAGGCCGCCCTAGCAACGGCCGCAACGTGACTATGCCAAGATATATGACTATCCAAATTAACGCCCAATAAATGAATTGATGAAGCCAAGGGAATTGAGTGTCCCGCCATAACAATATCCGGTTCTTCAACATTAACTTTTTTAGAAAAAACTGCCGCCTGTGTCTTTTTAGCGTTAAATTCTACTTGGTTACTGTCACCCCAGGACAGAATTTCTTCCAGGTCTTTGTTGAGATGTGAGACCTCTTGCTGCCTATAGAGATGTGCATTAGCAGCCGATGTCTGAGCATCCAAAGTAAAAGATGAAACAAGTGTGCTGTCATCAGCGAAGCTATATATAGGATTTTTAGTTTTTTCCAAAAGATCGTTAATGTATAGTAAGAATAGGGTGACCGACAATATAGAACCTTGAGGGACTCCGGCGTTGATGTTAAATGTGTCTGAAAGAAATCCGTCCATCGCCACTCGCAGAGAACGGTCTTTAAGAAAGCTCGACAGCCATGAACAAAATTGAACCGGCATTCCGTATGCTCTCACTTTAGTAGGAGCCCCTCATGCCCTACTCGGTCAAAAGCCTTGGAAATGTCCAGTGCTACTGCCCGGGACTCCCCATGGTGTTCTATTGCGTTGTTCCAAACATGAGTAACATAAGCGAGAAGGTCTCCTGTTGATCTAGACTTACGGAATCCATACTGGCGGTCACTAACAATGTTGAAGCCTTCCAGGTATTTTAGTAGTTTTTCGTTGATAGCCTTCTCCATAACTTTGGATATAACCGAAAGCAATGCGACTGGACGATCGTTGTTTGGCAAGGTCTTCTTGCCTTTTTTGGGTATGGGCTGGACTCGCGCAGTTTTCTAGCAAGAAGGAAATATTCCTTTTTTTGTAGGATAAGTTAAAAAGCCTACAAAATACCGGTGTCAGTTCGTCAGCTCATGTCTTATTTACAATGACTGGAATATCGTCAGGACCAGAAGCCTTTTTAGTGTCGAGACTCCTCAAGATTCGTTTAACATGGCGTGAGTGAATGAGAGCTTATAAGAAGCTAGTGTATACCGATGGTGACATAAGTGTTTTTTTTTCCAGTTTGTTTTTTTCTGAGGCCAAACACTAGAACCTTTAAAGGCTTTTAAGTAAAATAAAACTAAGGTGGCGCCTTCAGGATTTGACTTTAACTTACTTATATAAGAGTGCTAAACCTCTCAATCTAGAGACAAAATAGCGAAACCAGAGTAAGGGTGGATAGGTTGCCTTGTCGCAGTTTTTTTAAGGTTATCCTAGGATGAATACTGGCACCCGATTATTGTTTAGGTCGTAATTTGGTTTTTTATAACACTTAATTGTTTGTGTTTTTTTTTTATATAACAGCTTTTCTGCCTGCAAGAGCTTCACCACATAGAACAGAAATATGTTTCTTATTATTTTTTGATCCTTTATCTGCCATTGTAGCAAATGTTTGATGAAATACAACAATACGTCGGGTAAAGCAAGTTTTTTTAATTTTGCAAATCTACACTTCTTACAGACTCTGTTGCGAATTTCCTTTTTGCTAAATCTTTTCTATATTCAGCCCTTGATAGTTGCGTTTTCTTCGAATGTTCTAACCATTTTCTACAGTCTAGGCAAGTTTCTTGATACTAAATAGAAGATTCAGTAGGACTTGAATAAATGATTGTTGTGTTCAGCAATTCCTTTGATGAAGCATTTCTTGTGGTACCTACTGAACTTGAACTTTCTTCCATAACTGTTAACTGTTCAACTTCTCTTCCTGTTTCTTCGGACTTATGTATCTTAACATGATGGTTATGTTGCACACATGTGTCGCATTCCTCATTTCCTAGTTTCGTAAAAGTTATATTTATTTCTGTTAATACTTTACGATACGTTTTATAGGATACCTTTTTTTCTGGATATTTCTTATTGTAATCTAAGTGCATGGACTTGGCTGTAATGTCGCTAGAAAGATAAAGACGATTGGGGGCATGTTTCCTCCGATTTTGACTAATGCAAGGATGAAATAATTGAATATGCGTCCTCATTAACTTACGATCACATTTATTTGCAGGTGCTGAACCGCATCTATCTAACTGAGGCGTTAGGGAAATTTAAGTCGAATTTTTTAATATTGTTGTTATCATTTTATCATTTATTGCATGGCAGCCAAGAGTCTTCAGAAAAAATATCTTGCACACTTCTTAGTTTACCTTCCTTGCCAGGAAACATATAAACCAAAGATTTTGTTCGTTTACTAATTTCTGCTTTTGGTATTTTGCGCTTTGTGTCTTTCTGAACTATTCGACAATGTAACCAAGTTTGCCTTCTGTTGTGATCCATTTGGTAAAATTCTGTCCAAATTTTGTTTCTTCTGTCTTCATTTATTTTCTTTATACACTCACTCTTACATCTTCAAGGGCTTTTCATTTCATGTCTCTCCATATCTCTGACTATTCTTTCTGAAAGTTTTCTAAGTCTCTCCATTTTAACGCGTTGTGGTTGTTCGACTATCTCATTCATTTTCAGGAAATTTTTCCAAGGCGATATTTTCCTGCTGTTGTACTTCAACTTCAGACTATACAATACTTCACCACTAACTTTTGCTACATGTCCTAATTGATTTTTGACAATCGACGCTACAGAGTTTGGAGTAAGCGGGGCCAATAATAGACGGCTTGTTAATATTTTACGATGTAGTAAGCATCGTCTATGGATTGTTTGTGCAAATATGTTATTTAAACTTCTTTTAAACGATTGCTCCATATATAAAAATTTGGTACTTATGTAAGTTATTAGATCGGCGTCTTGGTTTTCGGAGTTCGCACTGAATTGTGTTAGTTAATTCAGACTTTTTTTCCAATATTAATAACCGTGGATGTTCAATTTCCCATACAAATGCTCCACAGATAGATTGCTGCTTATTACGTTGAATTGCAAATAATTTTTCTTGATCTTCTACTACTACAAATCTATTCCCTGTTTCCTTTGAATGTTTTTCTTGTATGTAGGTAGCTTTTCCATCTTATAAAACATTATATTGTTTGCATTCTTCCGGTACTTCTCGTGACCACATTTATTCCTGTAGTGCACTTGAACAGAATCCTAACATATTATACATGGTGGCTCTATTTCCTCAAGTTTTATTCTAATACATAGTCCTAAAACCGTCTGGGCACTTTCACTTCTCTAGTTCGAGTATAGCGAACATTTTCTTCCTCGTCAGTGTCTTTGCGAGCACTCTCATATTCTTCAGTACCCTCCCTGTCAGAGTCTTCTTTTGGTTGAAGAGTTAATCCTGTCGAATTTGAATCGAAGTCACTTTCTTCGTCACTTTTACTAGTCCGAACTTCTTGGCGATTTTCTGTTCTTAGTTCAGTACCTTTATTTAAAAACTTATCAACTTTGACTTGCTCGATATCGTCAATCTCTTGAATTTCCTCCGTAACCTCGTGTTTCTTATCTACGAGCTTGGTTTGTCATGGCTTTGCAGTTCTCCTTTACAAATCTTAAGTCTCTCCGCGTGAACCATATGTTCCCTTTTTCCGGATACTTCTTTTATTTTAAACGTGGCAGGGCCCTTTTCTCTATTATTCGGTAGAGTCCCTTCCATTTTGCATGAAGTTTTCTACTTAAATTTTTCCCAGGTAAAGCAGGATTATTTAGGTAGACTAAATCTCCTAACATAAATTTGCGCCTTGTTTTTCGTTGATTTAGCCTTTTACATCTTTTATAAATGCTTTTCTCGATGTTTTTCTTCGCTATTTCATGTGCAATTTGCATTCTTGTCATTAATTCACTGGCGTAACTTTCATCAAGATCATATCTAACTCGATTGTCTCTTATGGTCAAATGTATTGGCAGTACCATGTCTATACATTAAAAAAATGGCGAGTCCTTCGTGGCTTTATGTGGTAAGTTTCTGTAGGCCATCATACAGTAAGGTAATACTTTGTCCCAGATGTCATTATATTCATCGATAAAATGGCTGATCATGGTTTTCAGGCTTTTATGGTATCTCTCTAAAATTCCATTAGCAGCTGGATGATATGGAGTTGTTTGAAGTTTAGTTATACCCATCATTTGGTATATATTTCTGAATAGACTTGACACAAATTGTGTACCCATATCAGTCTAAAGTTCACAGGGTGTTCCGAATTGCGTGACTATATTTTCAATAAATGCTCTTGCTACTGATTCAGCTTTTATATCTGGTAGTGGAATACATACTGGGTACCATGTTAAAAAGTCTACACAGGATAAAATATATTTGTTATTCTCTGTGGTCTTTCTAGTGGTCCTACCAGATCTAAGGATATTCGACCCCAAACTTCAGAGGCTACGTAGGATCTTTGTAATTCTACAGGTGGTTGAGCGTTAGTTTTACGAATGTTGCAAGAATGGCATTTTTCTGCATAACCTTTTACATCGCTTCTTAGGGTACTCCAATAGAAATCACGTAGTATTAATTATTGGGTTTTCTTCTGACCAGGATGAGCAGACATAATGGATGTATGGTAGATATTCAATAATTCTGGTATAATTGATGCGTGAGTCATTAATTAATCATTTCTTTGGTGGTTTTCACGGCGACGATAAAATAGCAGATCCGGTCTTATGTAATATGTTTCAGTAGTCTCATTAGAGGTGGTGATAATCTCGTGTAATTTTGAATCTTCGTACTGTAATCTGTTTAACTCGTCTCTGCTCCATATGACTGCTACCATAGGGTAAATATCGTCCTCTTCGGTAACGTGCAACAACATAGGGCATGCTTCGAAATTCTTCCATTGAGTGGTTTTGGATTTCGTCAGTTCGTGGCCTAGAGCATCTATATTGGAATTCATTTTTCCTGGGCGATAGAATATGGTGAAGCTATATTCCATTAAATACATAGCCCATTTCGCTAGTGTAGAACTTGAATATTTTACTGTGAGTAGAAATCTTAAAGGGCAATGATCCGTGACAATGGTAAAGTGTGTTCCTGTTAAATATACTCTGTATCGTTTTACTGCGTCTACAATTGCTAATATTTCTCTTTCAATTGTTGAATAACGTTGCTCGACTGCATTAAGTGTTCGACTTGAATACATAATTGGATGTTCTAACCCATCATACTTTTGTGTCAAAATGGCAGGTATGGCTGTGGCATCCGTATTCACTATAAATTCTTTCGTGAAATCTGGATACTTTAAAATTGGAGGTGTTATGAGGGTTGTTTTTGGAGCTTCAAATGATTCATTTTGCATTTCTGTCCAATGGTACCTGACATTCTTTTCGTAAGGGCTGTTAGAGGTTGACTTAGGTGAGCGAAATTTGGAACAAATTTTCGGTAGAATCCACATAGTCCTAGAAATGCTCGTATTCTCTAACATTTCTGGGAATTGGGTAGTTTTTGATGATGTCTGTTTTCTCCGGGTTAGAAGTATAACCCCCCTTTTTAATAATATGACCCAAATATTATATTTCTTGTTTAAGAAAATTACATTTAGTGGGTTTAAATTTCAGGTTACTATCCTTCATTTTCTGAAAATTGTGACGTAGCCGTTCTACGTGAGTATCTACATCTACCGAAAAAACAATTATATCGTCTAAGTACACCAGCCACTCATTATAGGCAAGCTTGTCAAAAATGTGGTTCATTAGGTGGCTCCACAAGGAAGGAGCATTCTTTAATCCCATCGCCATCCTTTTAAATTGCTAGTGATTTTCTGGAGTGGAAAATGCTGTCCTCTCCCTATCTTACGATCTTAAAGGTATTTGAAAATAGCCTGATGCTAAGTCTATGGTCGAAAATAGGCTTGCCCCTGACAATTTATCAATAGTTTCTTGAATATTAGGCAAAAGGGAGGTAATCAGTCTTGGAAATATTATTTAATTCACGGAAATCGATTACCAATCGATATTGTACGTCTTCTCCTGGATGTCGATTTTTTTCTATTAATATTGCTGGAAAACTCCACGGATATTCACTTTCTTTGATGATACCATCATCCAATATCTTTTGAATTTCGCTTCTTAATATACTTTGTCTATGATATAGAACTCTATAAGGCATTTTGCAAATTGGAGGAACATTCTCCGTGATAATGTGATGAGTAACTTCGGAAGTACACGTTATATTTTGATCAGGTGACTTAAATATATCGATATATTCAATAACCAAATTCTGTAACCTCATTTCATCTTCATTAAGGGGATTCTCTAAGTTTAATTGCGCTAAAATCTCTTTCATATCCTTTTCACTAACTTGTCCTATAAAATTAGTCTCTTTTTGATAACTTAGAAGCTCTACTTCAGCTTCTAGAGCCTGCGCAATCACTGTTCTGGCAGGTATCATTATTTTCTTATTTGTAACATTACTTACATGTACTGGCACGTCTTAGTTTGCTCGACAGAGAACTCTTGCAACTAACAATTCTCAGCCACAACAAAATTTGTTAAAGACCTTTTTAAATTAATAATAAATGCTATTTTTGGGAAAACCATGGAAAACGTGGCAAAACGAAAAGGTATGAAATTGATTACTCAATGTGGTCGCGGCAAAATCGGAGCTAGGGCAATAATTTCTCGCCCGAATTTCAACAGCCGTTCCATATTCTCTGAAAACTTTGCTGCGATCCACATAGATAAATTAAAAATTATGTACAATAAGCCAATATATATAGGATTTTCCATATTGGACATATCAAAAACAGTAATCTATGATTTTTTCTATAACTTTATTAAGAAAATGTTTGACAATAATGCTTCCCTACTTTACACTGACACGGATTCGCTTATAATAAAAGTGCTGACCAATAATTTTTATCGCACAATAACGGAAGACCCAAACATGGTCGATACATCAAACTAGCCAGAACAAAATAAGTTTAATATAGTTAAAAGTAAATCCGTATTGGATAGGATGAAGGATGAATTTCCAGGTGATCCAGTAATTTCTTTTTATGGCACTGGAGCCAAAGCTTACTATGTAAAATCGGTAGGAAATGAATTGAAGAAAGCTAAAGGTATTAAAAGTTTGGTGTTGAGAAAGAACTTTATTAAGATGATTACCGGAAAATCGTCGAACAAGGTGGGTTAATATTTCGAAAAATGAAAACTTTTCGAAATGAATAACATGATGTTTATAGGCAGGTTATAAATAAAGTTGCTCTGTCACACAACGACGATAAACGTTATGTAATTCCACATAGCACAAAAACACTACCTTGATCAGTCAGATCCAGAACAGAATGCAGAAAATTTGTTGCGTGTTATACAATTGTTTTTGTAGAAATTTGCCTACTGGAAACTCCATATTAATAATATTTTAGTTAAGTGTTTTGGTAATGTAACTTAGAACGCCTTGTTTGCATTTGTAACTGAAAGATAATGAAAAATTATTTTTATGTAATATAACTTGCAGATTGTTTAATAGGGAAATTTTAAAATAAATTAAGTTATTCAACTAGTTGAGACCTGAATGATCCGCTCAAAAAGTAGATTCGTCCTTGGAAAGTAGTGACCTCGAGAAGTGGGGGTGGTCTTGATGTGTATAAAGGCAGCCAACGCAAGAGCAGCAGATCAGTTGTTGTACGACTTGTGTGTGTGTTAGTAGTGTTAAAGGAAAAAAGCAAAGTTAGAGAAATGGAGGGTGACCTACTGTCCTTATTTAGTTTCCGAAGTGCGGCTGAGGAAGCAATGTTAGAGGGATTTGACCCGTTGTCCCTCTTAACACCGCATGCCGTCGCCGAATGGGCCATGGACCAGAGCGAGCGGACGGAACAAAGTCTTGTAGAGAACGAGGCCTGCAACGATGTGTTGGTCGAGATTTCAGAGAACATCAGGAGCAGCGAGACCAGAACGTTATCGTTACAAGCGATGTGGTGGCGAAACAGGCGCGAAATAGTAAAGAATGTGCCCCTAGATCATCTTAATAACTTATATTTGCAACAGGATGGAGCTCCCGCTCACAATGCTCATATTGTAAGAGCATATCATCTTAACAATAATTTTCCTGGCCGCTGGATTGGAGCACATGGACCTGTAAGATGGCCACCCAGGTCACCCGATTTAACGGTTTTGGATTTTTTTTGTGGGGCTATGAAAATTTTGTAAAATTTCCAAAATCGCGCCTTATCTAAAAAACTAAGGGGACTATGAAAATTCTGTTTGTGGCATCGTTTGTTTCTCAAAAAGTAACACAGTGCCGCGAAAACCGCAACCTTCTATCTTTACTAATAACGCAGATAACCCGTAAAACATACGAAAACTGGACACCCTGTACTTACTAAAAATTTTGTAAAACAAAAACAATGTCAAAACCTTCGATAAATCAAAAGACCAGAATAGTAGGACAAGTAAATATAATACAAGAGTTGATCATTCCAGCTCCGGTTCCAATCCGAGAAGAGAGAATTCAGGTCGATGAAGTTGAACTAGCCATTCAGAATTTAATCAATCAAAATGTTCTGGAGAATTTCCACCCTCAGGTTCTTGAAGATCTTTTCGTAATGGAAGCTCAGCCAATCATAGAAGCTCGATCAATGGAAGCTCAACCAATCATGGAAGCTCGACCAGTCGTGGAAGCTCGATCAATGGAAGCTCAATCAATGGAAGCTCGAACAGTCGTGGAAGCTCAGCCAATCATGGAAGCTCGACCAGTCGTGGAAGCTCAGCCAATCATGGAAGCTCGATTAATGGAAGCTCGACCAGTCGTGGAAGCTCAGCTGGAAGTTCGGCCAATCATGGAAGCGGAACCAATGGAAGCTCAAGCTCAACCATTAATAGAAAACGAAGAGATAATTATGAATGATCTAGAAATGTTGAACAACTTACCAACAATCGAAAGAGATTTCAGCCTAAATGAAGTTGACTTAATACGGGAAGAGGTGAGGGGGCGATTGAACCATTGCCTGGCAATGATCAATAGCTGCAACGAACTGCTAACTGTTCTCGATAGACGAGAACAGTTAATTAGAGACTATTGCCAGGCAATGGTGGATCAAAGAGCACTTCTTCACGTATTAGATCATTTATAGCAAAGTACAGTAAGCTTATTAGATCATTTATGGCAAAGTACAGTAGGCTTATTATTTTACAAGTAGCTCGTAAATCAATAAAAAATTTTAATCTCCTGTTTTTGTATTAATGTACCAACGCCGCCAAATTCACCTGCACCCGGTAATACTGTTCGAAAGGTGAATAATGACATATTAGTCATTAGTGATGGTGATGCTGGCAATTTAGGAAGCTGTTTTAGTTATGGTATAATATTCATTAGTTATAGTGGTGCGTGGGACCGTTTTAATAATAGTAATATTGTGAGCGTTAAGCAAACGCAACCGCTTCGCGCATGTAAAAAGCGCCTTTTTAATTATAAGTATAATGTTTGATTATTATCAAATTGTTCTAATATATTTTTCCTTCTTCCTTTTTTTTTAGTTATTGTCTCGTGTATCGAATATTGTTATACATATGGCTTGTAAATGTGTCAGATCGCTGACCACAAGGGTCAGACCAATTACCTTCTGACAAATGCTTAAGGACGGGGCAGGACGGGGCAGGACAGGACAGGACAGGACAGGACAGGAGAGGACAGGATAGGATAGGATAGGATAGGAGAGAATAGGATAGGATAGGATAGGATAGGATAGGATAGGATAGGATAGGATGGGATGGGATGGGATGGGATGGGATGGGATGGGATGGGATGGGATGGGATGGGATGGGATGGGATGGGATGGGATCGGATCGGATCGGATCGGATCGGATCGGATCGGATCGGATCGGATCGGATCGGATCGGATCGGATCGGATCGGATCGGATCGGATCGGATCGGATCGGATCGGATCGGATCGGATCGGATCGGATCGGATCGGATCGGATCGGATCGGATCGGATCGGATCGGATCGGATCGGATCGGATCGGATCGGATCGGATCGGATCGGATCGGATCGGATCGGATCGGATCGGATCGGATCGGATCGGATCGGATCGGATCGGATCGGATCGGATCGGATCGGATCGGATCGGATCGGATCGGATCGGATCGGATCGGATCGGATCGGATCGGATCGGATCGGATCGGATCGGATCGGATCGGATCGGATCGGATCGGATCGGATCGGATCGGATCGGATAGGTAGGATAATATTCAAATAAATATTGCTGAAAGTGAAGTCTTCAAGTACTTTAATGACAAAAATGATTTTAATACCATTCCGGGTGTGCGGATTTGGGTGAATTAGAATGTGAATTTACACTTTTTTGCAAAATTCTAAAACCAACGTAAGCACAATATTTTTAATAATTTATATGATCGCGCTAACGTCATATTCGGTAAAGACGTTGAACAAAATCTAAATTCAACAATAAATTATGCTTTTTACTTCCACATGTTCAAAGAACAAGAGAACCTGGACGAAGAGTGATCCTCGAACTTGATAAATTTCTTACTGCAAAACCTAAAAAAACTGTTACAAGAGATCTGCAACGTGGTTCCGGAATAATGAAATCATTTTTCTGCAACTACTCAGTTTTGGGGAATGTTGTAAGGAATATAACAACTTTAAATCTTGTTAAGAGTGTAGTGAGAAGGCAGGGCGATCTTTTAAAAAAATGTGCAGAAATTTTTTTTAACAATCCATGCTTTGGTTTTATAGGCTCATTAAACGTGCGCACCAGCATACAACTCCAAATGCTAAGCGTATGCGTAACGATATCCTAGAAACTACCAATATTTTGAGTGGTGCTATAATCTATTATTTAGGGAAGCATATCGGACGCCATTTTTTAGTGCCTGTAACCCACTGCCTTACCGTACATTTCATAAATAATACCTTCAGGCGGCAGTTAAACAATTCATGATTTAGGTCGGATTAAGACTAGTTGTCACAGAAACAGTGTTTTGACTCACTTAATTTAAATTTAAAAAGTTGCTTATTAAACCTACTATGCCCAAATAGTTGTCCCAGATACGAGACAGCCAGGTGGCGCGACAATTGAGGTCTAAATATAGCTGGATTTTTTGTAACATAGGGTGAATTATGGTGTAATGGTTATTTGTAATAAAAAAATAATATCTAAGGTGATTTTGCCATTTATCAAAACCCGATTTTTCTGGGCTACATGATAAAGTTAAAATGACCGAACGCTAAAATGTAAGAAAAGTTTGTGTTTCCTGCGAGTTTTATTTACTTTAGACCCCCCAAGGCCCCTATAGGACAAAACGGTAGTAAGCCGTTACATGGTGGAGGCGCCTAACGACCCCCCCGAAAAGCTTAATCGCCATATTAAACCACATGAAGCCACAAAAAGGCAGGTTACCCCGAGAAGAAAAAAAACCGGACAAGTTGGCATTTGCGCCAAGAAATCTACAAGTAATCTCATTCATCAACTGAGGCAACAAGTACACACCAGTAGTCCTGACAATTGAGTGAATCAACTACCAATGTCCAACTACGAGCTGAGGAGCAAGCCAAGGACCGAATTACCCAGTACACCCCCGCAGGACTTCAAACCCCGAACGAGAAATACAGAAATCGGCACAGGAACTTTTTTCCCCCTTCCTTAAGAATAGCAACAACTGCGTCGTTCTCCAACCAGGGTACAAGTAGCATTAGGGAGTCCATTGGACTAGTCTGAAGGGGCCAATGACACACTATCTACGACCACTCTGGCGAGGATCAACACCAAATCACCGGCGAAGCGTCATCAGGACTAACACCCGCCTACGAGATTGCACCACAGGACCAAACACCCAGAATCATTAATGCCACCATCACCGACGCCCGCAAAGATCAGCGTCCAGCTTCCTGGCAAACTACAACAGGAGGGCATGTTGTCATTGCCGGGAGCACGCGATTGTACGTTCCAAGTAAACAACAACACACTTATTCCACTTCGCTTCCCATGTGCTAAAAAATAAATAAAGGGAATATAGATTGCACACACCTTCCCCGCAGCTTGGACCAACCTAAAAAGTTTCCAACTTACCCCTATAAATCAAGTACATGCACTCAGATTTAAGAACCTCTCGGAGTGCTTAAATAGAAATTGGACCATATCAGTAGCCCACGTAAATTTGACGTTAAGCAGAGAAGTCTTACAAAACTTCAAACACTAGTTAGAGGCGGGCATCCAACCAGTAAAATAGTACACATGGCGAAATTAGAAATAATTAAACTGTGGTGCAAAAATAATGATGCGCAGAATTCTCCCTTGCGAGGAATTCCCCTTTCTTTCCCTGCTCTTTTTGGGACACGCATACCTAGGTTAGGTTAGGTTAGAGTGGCAGACTTCTGGTCTATCCAGACAGTGTCACGTAGTCCTATAAGGACCGTTGTGTTACCACACATGTTCTGCGGAGCCTATCAGCATCAGCTCCCTGATGGCTAGTGCGAGGTACGGCGTAGAAGAATCTTGGCAGATCACTCAAACCAGCCACTACTGCATGCCCAATACCTAATAATCCAAAGTTTAGAAACCAGGCACAAAATTTATTAAACTTACCTTTCACGTTTAGCTATTTCCCTTACCCATGTTTTATAAGCAATTTTCTTTCTGCCTTTACCTGCTGTTGCCGATACAGTAACCCCATCCAGTTTTGGCAAAAACAATAAACTTTTGTTTATAATTAGTAATCCAATTTGTGTTAAAACTTTCTAACGTTTTTCCAGTACACACGATAAATTATCACTACAATCAAAATGGTAAATTATTTGGCCAATCACGTGGTCCGAAAATTACCCAGTCTCATTTGTCGCGCGGATAAGACAAATTTTGCAATATAATCATAGGAGGATATGGCAAATTTTGCTTTGACAGTGGCTTTTTACTACAGGGCAACCAGAGAAGCATGTTGCCATATTTAACTCAATTTTCGCGAAATATAAATAAGGTGAGTTTTGCTTTTACACGCCTCTAGTGCAACAGCTAAAATGTAAAATAGTGGTAAGTTTGGGATGATTACACCATATTAATTTATGTTTCTTAGTTGTAGGTATCATTTAGCTAATTAAGTCATAAAATAAAATTCGTATGTTTAGGTTAGTTTAGGTTAATATTTAAAAACAAGTGCGACAGGCCGGTCGTGATTGCGGTCAGGGCGACATTCAGGCGCCCTGTCATACATGTTTATTTTAAAAGGAAATAAAAATAATTTTTATCCCGTTTCCGTCGGTTTTTTGTTCCTCCTTTTTTTTTTCTTAGGAGGAATTAACGAGCCTTCGAGGTATTCATTCAACTGACTGCTGTGCATAACGTACCCCTCTTAGCTGAGGTGAGAGTTTTCACTTGCTTCCTCCCCTATAAAGCAATAACTTCTGAAGGGCGACCCTGTACTGTCATTATTCGTCTACATTCCATACTCTAGAAGCAGGAGGTTTATACCGTCAAAGCGGGCGAATCGGGACGATTTTGAGATAGTTTCGTCAATATCCTTTTACTGAAATATGGTGAAAAGGGCCACTTCTTATTCTACTATTCAAAAGAGCTTTATACGATTTTTTATAAAAAATTTTTTGAATGTGTCCTGTTTGACCCCGCATTGGGGGTCAATCAGGACATAAGCTCATTTGCTTGAAAATGTTCGATTGGCCCCGTCTATGAGGTCAATAGGGACTAAAATTATTAAAATAATAAGTTTTTACCAACTTATGTCGATGACGTCATATTATTATTAGAAAAGCCTATTTTTTAATATACAGGGTGACTCGGATCTAAATGTACATACATCACCAGGAGATAGTGGACATCTTGGGGGTTCTAAATAATCTATCTTTAGTGGGTCCATCTTTCCTCGTTACTTAGATACAGAGTGTTTTATAAGGTTTGGCTCATTTTTGTTTTTGCCATAATTCTTTTAGCACCCGGTATAAAATGTTCATATTCGGTGGAAATATTTTTAGTAGCTATCGCTTCAAAATGCCGTATGAAAATTTTTTATAATTCAGGTCCGGACTTTAAAAACAAGACTAATTTCATTTTTTTTAAATTCAACACCCTGTATATCATATTTTTGTCAATTTTATTTTTTATTTGAAAAACACATAAAAAACTAATTCTAATGACATACTTAACAAAATCCCCGCACTCGGCGCTCAGCCATAATAAATTGCTCTTCTTTAGATGTTGAAACAAATTAATAACTGTTTTTATAACGACAATAATACCAATAATAAGAAATAAACCAAAGTAATAAAATAGCGGCGTGTTAAAATTTGAAAATTTTCAATTCAATTTGACTCCATGGCTCGGCACCTCAGAAAAACGAAATATTGGGGGGTAACAAAACATAATAAATCATTGTCAGTTGTAACCTGTCAGATTTTTGGGCATTACGAGGATATTTTTGTTAAACATTTACTTCTCGTTTAAAATGCCCCATCAATTTTCAAACCAAGAATACGCTGATATAATATTTGTATATGGATTTTGCGATGGTAACGGGCGAGCCGCTTCTCGAGAGTATGAATTAAGGTTTCCTGGAAGAAGATGTCAAAACCATCAAACATTTTCAAATGTATTTTCTTTTGTTCGTGAACAAGGACATTTTCCGACACAAAATAATTTATTATGGCTGAGCGGCGAGTGCGGGGATTTTGATAAGTATGTCATTAGAATTAGTTTTTTATGTGTTTTTCAAATAAAAAATAAAATTGACAAAAATATGATATACAGGGTGTTGAATTAAAAAAAAATGAAATCAGTCTTGTTTTTAAAGTCCGGACCTGAATTATAAAAAATTTTCATACGGCATTTTAAAGCGATAGCTACTCAAAATATTTCCACCGAATATGAACATTTTATACCGGGTGCTAAAAGAATTATGGCAAAAACAAAAATGAGCCAAACCTTATAAAACACTCTGTATCTAAGTAACGAGGAAAGATGGACCCACTAAAGATAGATTATTTAGAACCCCCAAGATGTCCACTATCTCCTGGTGATGTATGTACATTTAGATCCGAGTCACCCTGTATATCCGGGTAAACTTGGCTTTCTATAATTTGACGCACTCGATATGTAACTGTATTTCGATCAACAAATAAACAAACAACAAAACAAACTTATGCAAATAGGTACATAGTAAAAATAGAAAAACAACAAAAATATCACTTGAGTAAGTATAGGAACAAAACAAAAATCTAGGCAGGTAGGTATCGGTAACATTAATCAGACTAACAAGTGTATGACTTTAGTTTCATATTAATAGGAAATTCATATCCGCCTCGACGCAAAATATTCGGATTAGGCAGTTTTCTCTTAATTTGTCCCAAGTTAATTACACTTGTGTCCTCGACAGCAGGAAAAATAAAGCAGTTATTTTTTTTTTCTATCTCATGAATTTCACTTCAATATCCCCGCGTAATTTTTTAATTTGCCCTATAAAATATTTGTCGACTTTGGCTTTAAACTGCACCTCGATAAAATCATTAACAGAAAGGCCTTCTATTGCAATTTCTTCGTCATCGGGTTTATGTTCGGATGTTGAAAGACCGCTGGCTCCAATTCTTCTTTAAAGTGGCTAGTTGATAGTCCAGCTTGAATCGCTTCTTTAAAATCATCGTTTGAAAGGCTCTTACCTGGCTCTACAGCAACTTTCTTTTTTTTTTTATTCTTCATCTTGAACATTTCCTATTTTCGGTGAACGTTTCAAAACTTGATTTCTATCCAGGGGACTAATTCCGGTTCCACGAAAGCCGCTTTTAATATTTTTGCCCATAGATTTCATCCCTGATAAAGCAGAATTTAGCAGCGATGGAAAATATTGTTTCGACAATGGCCCCTTGTATTTAGTCCTGTAAGGCTACTCTCCAGCTTTTCTTTAATGGGCCAAATACAGCCACGTCGAGCGGTTGAGTTAAGTGAGTGGAGTTAGGGGGCAAGAAACAAAACTTTATATTACTAGGTGCACATAACTCTGTCACCCTGTACGATAAATGACTACAAAGGTTATCTCCAATAAGTATCCTTGGCTCCGGTTGCTTTTGTAGATAAGGCAGTGGAATCGTAGTAAACCATTCTTCAAAAAGAGGTTGGTCAAACCAACCGGATGAATTTCTTCCATATCGGCAACCTTTTGCCCATTTGTCAACCACGTATCATAAAGATGTTCGTTTTTATAAACGACGAAACGTCACCGATATCGATGTTTTTGTTGAGTCAACTCGGAATGACGTGTTTTTCTTTTTACGAGAACCTTTTCCCTTTCCGGATCGTCAACAAAACAGGTCTCGTCATAGTTGACTATAGACTCTGGAAAAACATCCATCTTAAAGGTTATTAAAGAAAACATTAATTGTTTCTATGGAAACCGCCGCTCGGGCCCGTTTAATATTTTCACAAAATCTTTGGGTAAGGACCCCCCTATGCCTCGAATAAAAAAGAATTGCCCAGTCAACACCTGGTAACTTGTTAACAAACTTAGCCACCTTTACCCCTTTTCTACCCACATAGCCTTTCACTAGTTTTCGGATATTCACTATCCCCACTCTCCCGCCAAGGTAATTAACTCCACCAATATGCTTTTCTCCTCTTCTGATAAAATAGTCTGCCCGCCATGTTTGTTCTGGTGTCTTCTAGCATGCCATTGCAAAGTTGATCTGGGTATGTTAAATACCTCCTTCGCCTCTCTGAGGGTTATCTGTCCCCTTCTAAACTGCCCCAGCGCCATTTTGAATATGCGCGGGTCGTAAATTTGATAAACCTTGCTACCGGGTATTTTTTTGTACTTCCAGACCATTGTCCCAATTGACCCCTGAAAGTGACATAAAAAATTAAAAATGTGTTTAAAAAGAAAACTGTAAAGCTTGCTTATTTCAATCTATACTTAGCAGTAAACTAAAACGTTGTAGATTATTTTTATTGTTTCTGAGTAATTAAATACTGTTTTGGTCGCATTGACCGTATCGACACGTCCAGTGGTTATAAGCAAACTAAAGAGCTCACGCGCCGACGAGATGACTATCGTACCTACGTTGAAAACCACATATTATCCGTCCTGAAAACATTGCCCTACTGGTCGAAATAACGGAATTTTTAAATTGATGTCGGTTTGCCCTGATTGACCCCTTAGTCCTGATTAGCCCCGTTCCAGAGCGTCCAATTACCTAAGTTTCTGGCACGTTCTTCGCAATCGCCATTGGAATCCCTTTATAGTCAAACATTATCATCGGTGGCGGCGCAAACTGACCATCAGCACGTTTGTGATGTAGTTAGGCATTCCTTCTCGCCGTTATTGTTAAACGTGTAGACAGCCTTCTCGGCCTTTCTCACAATGACTCTGTCGTCCTTTGGGTTCATATACAAAGCGGTCTCGTCACAGTTGAAAACTCTTGCCGGTTCATTTATAAGGTTTTGTAGTCCATTTTCATCTAAGTACTCCGTAATTTCTTTAAATCATCCCTTTATCTTCTTCTCAGTTACGGACGCGCGGGCGTTTGTGAGGTTTTGAGATATTCTAGCTGAAAGTTCTGGATGGCGCTTCAAAAACAATTCATACCAACGTCGCCCAGGTCTGCCATTGGTAAAAGTATTTGATCTTTTCAAATTTTGTATTAATAATTCTACGATATCCAACAGTTGTAGCTTTGTCACGGGAAAACCGCGGCTGGCTAAATTCAGAATCCATTAAACAAGGAGACTTTCTTCATTTTTATCCAGAACTGGTGCGTGCCCTATTGTTCTTTCAATGGGGTACTTTCCCAGAACTCTTTCAGCCAGCGTAGAACAAGGCATATTAAACAACTTGTGCGCTCTAAATACCGGAACTCCTGATTTAACTGCGGCTACGGTATTTCTCATGGCGTCTTCGGAATATTGAAGACGTTTTGCCATCTGTAACGTTGCCTCTTTTGAAGCTAAAGAAAAAACAAAACAAATTCAATGTTGCCGGTGTCGAAAAATTAGAATTCAGAAGTGTTGAGGTAAACATTAATGATAATTATCTATAGCATGACGTGTTTTCCGGTTTTTATTAATTTATAAACTGAAAAAGTGTTTACGTTAAATTTAGTGTATTTATTGAGATTTGTTAAACAATAATTTTAATAATCATAATAATTAAGATAAGTGATAATTTATTAGTAATGATGCGTCGTTAAAAGGTGCAATAAATCTGCTGCTAATTGGTTTTCACTGCACCAAATATTGACACTAGCATTGTACCTTATATGGACACCAACATTATCACTTCAATATCAGCTTTATTTTTTATAAAATGCGGTGTCGATAATTAGGATTCATGTAGAGGAATATATTTCCTTCAACAATACTAAACTATGTTAACTCTTATACCCAATGTTTAAATAATATACAAGTAGTTTTAAAATACATGGGAGTGCTAATTATCGACATCACTGTCGATAAATAGACCAAGGAATTTAATTTAAGTACCAAATACCGACACGCTGTTTTTAATGAAATATGGTAAAAAGTCGCTTATTTTTAAAAAGTTATGACTTATACATGTCATATAAACAAGCTATAATCATAAGATCAAACGAACTTACAATGCTAAAAGTTCCAAATAGTTTATATGAAATTTCTTTTCATCTTTTGACCAAAAACCAGACGCACTTTGACCCCTGCAGTATGCTCCCCAACCCGAGTTAGAAGCATCTGTAAAAATTTTAATCTGATAAGTATTAATCCGAATCTGATTAAAGGTATTTGGTATCTTATTAATAAACCATATTAGGCTATTTAACATCTCTTGTGATATATTTAGATTTTTATTGTAATCCCCGTTGGATTGTTTTAATGCTAAGTATTTATAACGCTCTAATATTTTTATGTGCATAAAACCATATTTGACGGCTGGGCAAACCGAGACAAGTGTCCCAATAATCTTAGAGAAGTCTCTAATTTTATACTTTAATAAGCGTGCGAACTGTCTAAGCATTTTTAATATCCTATTTTGTTTTTCTTCGGGCAATGACCTTGTCAATTTTTCCGAATTGTAAACAAACCCCAAAAAAGTACAAATAGTACTCGGGATGAGACTAGACTTCTCATAATTAATTAAAAAACTCAAATGTGTTAATAATTTTAAAGTTTGTTCTACATTATACAAACATTCAACATATGATCTTCCCAAAATCAAAAAGTCATCCAGGTAAACCACTAAAAGAACTCTTTTTTGTCTTAGTAATTTTACTACAGGTTTTAAAATTTTCGTAAAAATTAAAGGGGCACAGTTTAAACCAAAGGGTAAATAGTTGTATTCATATGTTATATTCTTAAATTTAAACCTTAAATATTTTCGGTGGGAAGAATTTATAGATATCAGATAATATGCATCTTTTAGGTCTATTGTACTCATAAAGTAATTTTAAGATATAAGCCTAGAAACTATTTTATTAGCTTCGAGTTTAAAATGGCTTATTTTTATAAACTGGTTACGATTTTTAAGATTTAGAATTAGTCGATACGAACCATTTGGTTTTCGTATTGTGAAAATATTTTATACATATTGATGAATATAATAGTAATTGGCAACAGATATTGCACCAATCTGTAACAACTTACTTAATAAATCTTGTATAATATTTATCTCCTTTTTAGACCACCTATTTTCTACAGGCACAGAGGTCTTCATATAATCTAGATCGAACATCACTTAAGGTAAGTTCGTTTGATCTTATGATTATATTCAGCCTCGTCTCATAAATAAATTGTGTAGATGTTTAAAGTAATTGCAACAACCATTGTCTTATTATATATGTTTATTTTAGAACACATAATAATGAGCAAAGGCATGCATGCCAACAAGAAAGAACAAAAAGCAAAAAACGAACAAAAACATTATTCTTAAAAAGAAAAAGTAAAATATAATATATTAGATATAAATCTAAAACTCATAAATAGAATTTGCAAACTGTCTATTACATATTAGAGGTCCATTGTAGAATTGTGCAAATGTCTTAGAGTTCTGAAACCATCCTGCTGCTCGTCTTATGGTGTCAAAACTTACACCTTTCCTTGCTGCTGCTGATGTCACAGCATGACGTGTGCTTTGTGCTTTAAATTTATTTGTGTCCACCCCACTTTTATTTAAAATATTTTTTATCCACCTCCCAATGGTCTGAGAAGTAGCTTTACGAAAAGTTTTTTGTATGTGATAAATAAGAACTCGCAGAAGCCTCTTAACCCTTCTGTTTTTTTAGATAAAGTAAAAGTGTTTTCGCTACACATACATTGGTATCCGAATTAAAGTAGGGTAGGACAAGAAATGGTTGGCTTTTATTTATACGTGATGTTTTAATTCTTTGAGAGATTTTAATTTCAATCCTATCTTCTTGAACCACTATATTATTAATTTCAATAAGACTTAACGTCTGGATTCGTTGCCCAGTGGCAAGCTCTATTAAGCTAGCCAGTTTTTGTGTAAGAAGTTCGAGAGAAATTGTGTTATTATCAAGGGTTCGTACAAAATTTATCAGTATACCCGGATCCCAAGTATTCTCGTACCGTGGTGACGGTCGCCTTAATCCAAGAACTCCTCTAAAAATCTTTTTAACCTAAAATCCTGTCCCAGCTCAGGACCCGCTATTTGAGCTATAGCGGATCTATATGAATTTAGTGTACCATGGGTGGCCCCATTTTTAAAATGGAAGGTTAAGAATTGTAATACATTTGGAACTGTAATTTCAATTGGATTAATACTTTTCTTGGTACAAAACTCCCACCACAGCCTCAACCCCGAATTGTATTGTTTTAATGTCGTAGGAGTTATTGAAAATAGGCATATATCTATGGAGTCCCCTGGCACGTGTCTTTGTAATAGCGCTTCCCTGATAACCTCCCTGCCACCAGGGAAAAGTCTTGCCATAGCGGGTGCGGGGATCTGTTAAAGAAAAGTAAATATTTACTAGGATTGAAAATTAGAGGTTCCTCATTTAGTAAGGTTCTAAAAATGGGGTACCAAGGTTGAGAGATCCAAAAAGGCACAACCACTATACCTTCAGCTTTACCTTCTATAATTTTTTGAAGCATTCTCAAAACCATAGAGAAAGGTGGAAAGGCATAACAATATAGGGTGTTCCAATTTAATGTAAAAGCATCAATTTTATATGCATCTGGATCTCTCTTCCAAGATATGAAAGTTGAACATTTCTTATTTACTCTACTAGCAAAAAGATCTATTTCTGGTTTCCCAAACTTTTTTACAATATTTTGAAATGAATCATTGGATAAACTCCACTCAGTTTCCTTATGAACTTGACGTGAAGCTTGGTCAGCTTCTACATTTTCTCTCGTGTTTATATAACTAGCAAATAAATTTATATTTTCCTCTTCGCACCAAGACCAGATTTTTTGAGTATCGAACACTTCCCATTTTATTGATACATGCCACCGCTGTAGTATTATCTAACCTACATAATATATTACAGGTCGGTGAATCAGATGCGAAACATCTTAATCCAAAATATAATGCTAAGGTTCCAAATAGTTTATATGAAATTTCTTTTCATCTTTTGATCAAAAACCAGACGCACTTTGCCCCCTGCAGTATGCTCCCCAACCCGAGTTAGAAGCATCTGTAAAAATTTCAATCTGATAAGTATTAATCCGAATCTGATTAAAGGTATTTGGTATCTTATTTATAAACCATATTAGGCTATTTAACATCTCTTGTGATATATTTAGATTTTTATTGTAATCCCCGTTGGATTGTTTTAATGCTAAGTATTTTTAACGCTCTAATATTTTTATGTGCATAAAACCATATTTGACGGCTGGGCAAACCGAGACAAGTGTCCCAATAATCTTAGAGAAGTCTCTAATTTTATACTTTAATAAGCGTGCAAACTGTCTAAGCATTTTTAATATCCTATTTTGTTTTTCTTCGGGAAATGACCTTGTCAATTTTTCCGAATTGTAAATAAACCCCAAAAAAGTACAAATAGTACTCGGGATGAAACTACACTTCTCATAATTAATTAAAAAACCCAAAAGTGTTAATAATTTTAAAGCTTGATCTACATTATACAAACATTCAACATATGATCTTCCCAAAATCAAAAAGTCATCCAGGTAAACCACTAAAAGAACTCCTTTTTGTCTTAGTAATTTTACTACAGGTTTTAAAATTTTCGTAAAAATTAAAGGGGCACAGTTTAAACCAAAGGGTAAACAGTTGTATTCAGATGTTATATTCTTAAATTTAAACCTTAAATATTTTCGGTGGGAAGAATTTATAGATATCAGATAGTATAATATTTATCTCCTTTTTAGACCACCTATTTTCTACAGGCACAACTATTTGTTTTGGTTTTCTTATAAATGAAACATTAAGACCTTTAATATAAGCCAAAACTTTTTTATGGGTCGAGATCTTTCCCATCTGTCAATAAAAAATTTTAACCTTCCACAAGGTAAGCTAACCTGTTGATCCAGATTTAGTGACGATATCTAATGTTGTTCTTGTTTTCCACTTTTTTGTTGGAAATCTGACGAGGGTTCTGATGATATTGTCCTCTCTGGCTGAAGTATTGAGGAGCCCGATGGAATTTCCCACTCTTCTTGGCTCCATATTTTTGGAAGAAGGGACTCTTGTAGTTTCCCTGGTTGTCTCTAGAAGTGGACGCTCTCAAAGGGGCTTGAAAATTTGTTCTGGAAGGCTTCTTTTGTATCTTTAATGGTTCTGCTGATTTCTCTAGGTCCTTGACTGACTTTATTCTAGTATCTAGATCGGTTCCAAACAAAAACTTCGTAATTGGAGTATCGGTCAAGGTGTCATTCAACTCCGTGTTTAAATTGATGGCAATTAGATTCCTTCGAGATAAGGATTCTGAATGAAAAATGTTTGACAATAGTCTTCCTGCATCACTAAGCAGTTGAATGTAATTTTATTGTCTCTCCCCTCCTCCTTTAGCATGTCTGTTAGGGCCACACCTATAGCTGACAAACTACCCCTAAGTTGGTGCTGTAACTGGGATAGTCGAGCATCTCTTCGCGACACTGACTCAGAGATCTCCACTTTAACCTCTGGGTTTACACTAGGAGGATTTAAATATGTGCAGTTTTCTGGAGTTAGATATTTGGTTGTCAATTCATCACGAGAATCTTGGTCTAACCCAGATGTTAATATCTATACTCAATTCGCTTTAGGATTTTGTAAATCCCTGCACTTTCATCTGATTTTGACTCACTCCTCTTTCTTTTTAATGACCGTTTAGGCATAATTTTTAATTTAAAACGTACTGTGACGGCGCGACCTATTAACAGTGTGAATACTTTCGCACAAAAATGAAGACTACACAATTTATTTATGAGGCGAGGCTGAACATAATAGTTATTACGTATGATTCGTAAATGTCAAAAATAAACAGCCTAAAAAGTCATCCTTCTCTTTAGCACTTCGACGAAACGTTTTTCATCTTATTACGTAACGACTTTACAAGTTCTTGGCAGGCCCTAAGATATGTCTATTGGTGGGATGTCAAAACACTGTTGTCAAACGGTGCAGCAAATATTAAACTTAAATTTAAAAATATGGATATCGACTTTGGAACTAAGAAATCCTTGTTAATTTAGAAACTTGGCAAATCTGTCGATAATTGGCTCACTACCGATAATTGGTACGACTACCTTAATTAGGGTGTCAGCTTAAATTTATTCTTCAATGGCCTGCCAGAGTTTAATATGCCAGTTCAATGCGTCGACCTATGGCACGGGTCCCTTATAAGCGTAATATGATCGCCTGGGAGGACCCCAGTGACTTTTCAA
This sequence comes from Polydrusus tereticollis, assembly GCA_963920685.1. Lineage (NCBI taxonomy): Eukaryota > Metazoa > Arthropoda > Insecta > Coleoptera > Curculionidae > Polydrusus > Polydrusus tereticollis. Next base: position 29,527,339 of record OY987334.1, read on the forward strand.
TTATGATTTACCTAGTTCAGGAATCCTAACTTAACTTACAAAATAATCTCTTACCTTATATCTTTTTGCGATGTTTTTTGGTGTGGCATATATTCCGCATCTTGATTAGAGTCGTAGCCGTGCCCATCACTTAAATCACTATCATTTATCCCTAAATTTTATAAAAACACTACCAGACAACGTTAAGTAACTCGTTTAATTTGAACTAAAGAACAGTTAGTATATTATCTCAAAGATATTATGTAACAAGGTTGTATGTTACAACATAGAACTGGGTAATATTTTTCTAATTAGAATTTTTATTTTACAAAGTTGTATATTTAACAAACACCTTTAGTATACACGAAACCCACATTTAAGAACATACCCCCCTGATTTTTGAGGATTATGCAAGTTGTATGTTACCTAAAGTATTCCTTTTAAGGTTGTAATATCGTATCTTTCTCATAGGATTAGGCAATATTGAAGAAGCCAAGAAAGTAAAAAATGTTACATACAACCTTGTAATAATAGGGCGACGATTTGCCGAAAAATTTTACATTTAATACACATAGTTCAAGCAGTTTTAAGCGTGTATTTAACATGTTAGATGATGAGTTCATTCAGCCATCTTAATATATTTTGCCGTTTCACTTAGTATCCGGACTAGAGATGTCACGAATAGTGGTTTGGCCGAATACCGAACACTGAATATTCGGCCACGCTCTCGGCCGAAGCGCCAAATATTCTGCGGTCAAGATTACTCTAAGTATCTTCTTATTTTTAACCGTAAGATCTTGATTATTAAAAGTGGTTTATGGATAGTGGATGAAGCTCCACTATCAGCATACTTTAATTTGAATGGTGTCCTGGCACAATTCGCCTTTGCTTCCTCCTTCAAGGGGCATATCCCTGGCGGTTGCGCGGCTAGCGTCAGTCGTTGTCTCAGGGGCGGCGATCTGTGCAGGGCAGTTTGAGACCGCCCCAGGTCGTATTTTGGGGTCGGCCTCGGTGGTAGAGAGCATGTCGTGTGTTTTGTCGTCCTCGGCCGTCCGGGCTGGAGGGGATTCCTGGTATAATGCCTTATTCTCGGCCATTACACTGTTTGCCATGTGTTTTTCACGTTCTGCCGACCTGGTGCAGGTTATGCCCAGGTGGTAGCTACTTGTTTGCGCCTTCCTGGCGATGGCGTCGACTGCTGCAGGGGTGGCACTATGTGTCCAATGCTGGCAGCGACGGCTACGTCGATTTTCGTATTATTTTCACTTTAATTCGGTTTGCCGTGCGGTTTTACTTCTTCGCCGACCTGGTGCAGGTTATGCCCAGGTGGGAAATTATTGTATACGCCTCCTCGGCGATGGCGTCAGCTACTACAGTGGTGGCACAGACCGTCTAGGGCTGGCAACTCCAACTGGAGCTTATTCACGTACTATTCTTTCTTTAATTTATTCTGCCACGTGGATTTCGCGTTTTGCCGACCTGGTGCAGGTTATGCCCAGGTGGTAAACTATTGTATACGCTTCCCTGGCGATGGCGTCAGCTGCTACGGTTATGGCATGGGTCATCCAATGTTGGCAACGTCGGCGATGGCAGGTGATCGTAGTTATTCTTCTCAAATTTCGTTTGCCGCTAGGTTTTCTTCGTCTGCCGACCTGGTGCAGGTTATGCCCAGGTGGTAGTGTATTGTATACGCTTCCCTGGCGATGGCGTCAGCTGCTACGGTTATGGCATGGGTCATCCAATGTTGGCAACGTCGGCGATGGCTGGTGATCGTAGTTTTCCTTCTCAAAATGCGTTTGCCGCTAAGTTTTCTTCGTCTGCCGACCTGGTGCAAGTTATGCCCAGGTGGTAGATTATTGTATACGCTTCCCTAGCGATGGCGTCGGCTGCTACGGTTATGGCATGGGTCATCCAATGTCGGCAACGTCGGCGATGACTGGTGCTCGTATTATGTCTTCTTAAAATTAGGTTTCGGTCTGGCTTGTACCTTGGTACAAACGCCGCGGATCAGCTAGGAACCACTGTTTCCTCACAGTATCGGGCTCGACTACGGCGTCCTTCCACCGGTGCTTCTTCAGCTACGCTATGCTTTAACTTCAGGTTCACGTATGCCCTCTTGGCATACCCAGGTGCTCGGCAGTTCCGAGTTCGACTGGCAATTTTACTTGGCGATGGTCGTCCAAAGAAAAGACTTATGCAGATTTTAAAAACCAGAATTACTGCTCAACGAATATTTAGTTGTTTACTGTCTTATGGTTCTGCACCGACTGAATATTCCCAGTGAAATCGCGCTCTTTATAGCCGATTTCCACGTGGCGAATACCACAACACCCCCCCCCCCTTAAGAGCGGTAATTATGGTATGTTTATTTAACTGTACCCATCTGGTACAATTATACTGTATTTACAACTCAAATCCTTAAAAATAATTAACTTCATAACAATAAACAAATCAAATAACTAAGTTCATAACTAACCCTAAAACTAACGACTAAGTCCAAAAACAACAATAAAAACTAATAACTAAGTCCAAAAACAACAATAAACATATTTAAAATCACTCTGTTCTTAAGACGATTTTTCTTTCTCCCTGGTTCGAGGCGATTTCTCAACCTCCACGGCGATGTCGTCAATGGGTGGCTCTCCTCCAGGTGACCTGGTATAGGCCTCCTGTGGGTAGCTTCTTGGCGACCTGGGGGACTCCTCGGAGGCTTCAGGTGGCTTCTCTCTTGGCTGCCTCAAGACTGGGACGGCGACCTCGGATTGAGGGGCCGTAGTTTCTTCCACGTCTGGTGGTTTCTTCTTGGGCTGCCTCACTGGTACCTCGGCGACCTCGGGCTGAGGGGCCGGAATTTCAGGGATTTCACAGGGTTGGCTATGGAGCTGGATTTGTGCGGGAACTCTAGTGGGCACATATCTCCACGGAACGCCTTGTTTGTCATACTGGGTCTCCAAACTTGGAGGACACAAATACAAATCTGTCACAGGTGGCTCTACAAAAGCCGCTATTGGGTTGGATTCTGGCAGTGGCGTACGTTTCACCGCGACTACTGTCCACCCTACATACTCTTCTCTTGGGCATCGGCCTTCTTGCCCATCTCTCAATCGCAGGTCCGTCAACGCCGGTTCTCTTGCTTCTGCTAATTTTGCAACTACTGGTTGCTCAAATCCTGCAGCTGTGGCGGCCGTTGAATCGAACAGTTCTTCTTCCTTGATATCTATTTTGTCTTCAAAATCCGGAGGTGGCGAGATAACATCGATCTCGACCTCTTGGTCCACGTCTGGTGGTTCCAACACTTCATTTTTAACTATTATATCTTCTTGGATCACGTCCGGTGGCTCCAAAATTCTTTGTTTAGCCTGCTCTATCTGTCGCAACAGCTGATTTGCCGCAAATTCTTTGTTCTCCGCTTGCAACAATGCTGTACACATCCTCTTATTAAACCTTACGTCCTCTTCCGAGTCCGAAGTTGGGGGTGAGGTTAGATGCTGTCTAAGCCGTCTCTTCCGTCGGAGTTGTTTCCGGTCTCTACGGATTTCTGTCATCGGCGATTCCTCATTTGTCACCGTATCATCGTCAGTTGTAGTAGAATCACTGACTATTTCCTCGTTATCTTCACTGGCGGTTAGGATTTCTATTGGTAAACTGCCAATAGCCCCGCTTGTTGATTGCACCGGGTGTCGGTTCTCTGGATCCGCCAGGTCATCTACGCAAGAAATATAGTCATTGCTTCGGAAGTTAAATAGCATCTTCTCTGGGTCCTCTATTTCTTCTTCTTCTTCTGACGTGTCTTCTTCTCCATTGTCTTCTTGTATTCCACACTCTTTACGCAGGAGTTCCTGGTCGTAATCTTCATCATCCGCATGCAATGCGTACCACATTCCATCTTTTAGCGCTTGACGCTTATAGTTTGATCCTTGCGAAGGATGGTCAATTTGGTATTGCATGGCACGCATAATCATTGCTCCATGCTTGTTAGTACCAGGTATTTCTACTGGTGACCCATCTGGGAACACAAACTTTAGCTTCTTTGGTTTAACCACGCTTGCCTGTTGTCTGTTCGGATTCGGATTCTCACGTCTCTCCCACGTCCTGCTATATTGTGGCCTATTTGGGGCTTGAGCCTGACCTCCTTGTTGTTGAGGCCTTCCTCCTTCATCTGGACCGTTTCTATTGTATTGTGGTCTATTCGGTGCTTGCGCCTGACCTCCTTGTTGTTGAGGCCTTCTACCTTCTTCTGGACCATCTCTATTATATTGTGGTCTATAGTAGTTTCGACCACCTTGATAGTTCCGGTACTGGAACTGTCTAGTCTCACTATTATCTCTGCCATCTTGAGTGTTAATATTTACTCTGGGTGCGGTGTACACCTCGGAACTCTTCCAATCCCGTTCCACCGTGATCGCAGCGTTTAATAGTTCTTCCGTGCTTTGACAATTCCAAGTACGTAGCGCAGCTCGCAACGGACCGTTTAATCTGCTCAGCAGCAGTGGTACTACTTCTTCGTCCTGCCATCTCGGATTTATCCGTTGACAAATTTGTCTCTTGCGAATCAAAAATGCCTCCGCACCTTCTCCTTTAGCTTGGTCTTGGCCATATAGCTCTGCGCGTAGATGATTCACGCATTCGCTATTATTATATGCCCTAAGCACTGCCTCCTGCAACTGCTTCCAACTAATCTGCCCTCCTGCATAAATCTTCATCCGGATGGCTGCTTGTCCGGTCATCTGTCTTATTGCCAGGTCCGTCCATTGGTACGCCGGCGCTCCGTTTTCTATACAATATTCTTTCATATGTCTTAAAAATAGCACCGGGTCCTCTGTATCGGCTCCTGCAAATTTGGGCGCTGGTGCTGACATTATTTTCCTAGGCTTATCTATCAACTGACCTATAGATTGGGCCAAACCCTCCATAGTCTTCCATCTCAAAGCTTCTATGGCTTGCCAATCTTGTCCTGGTTCTGCTGCCTGCTCATTTAACGGTGGTAACCCCATTTCTTTAATTCTCTCTTCATATCCTTGTCTATGCCGGACTCCCCTCTGAGTTGGCGGAATTTGCCGACTTAACGGTGGCAGCGCCGGACCTCCAGGCTTGTCCTCATAGCTTGGCCTTCTTAGTTCTTCATCCAGGGTAGATGGCAACCGTCGTTCTTCAGGTGGCATCTCACTTTTTGATAGATTTCTCTGAATTTTCCTTAACATAACCGAAGCTTCCTGGTTACATGGTATTTGTTCGTCCCTTGACGTATCTTCGGACTCATCATCCGAGTCTTCTTCGGAGTCGCTATGAATCTCCACGTCTACACTGTACTTCTCCTCCCATAGTCTGCGTTTCGCTCTAGTATTGAACGCTGGGCACTCCATGGGTAGGTATTCAAATGATCTACGATCGTTTAAGCCAGCGGGCCTAACGTCGTCACAGGGTTCTTTGTTACTCTTGTGTGTCGAGTAAGTCAACGAGTTGGGCGCCATGTCCTGGCACAATTCGCCTTTGCTTCCTCCTTCAAGGGGCATATCCCTGGCGGTTGCGCGGCTAGCGTCAGTCGTTGTCTCAGGGGCGGCGATCTGTGCAGGGCAGTTTGAGACCGCCCCAGGTCGTATTTTGGGGTCGGCCTCGGTGGTAGAGAGCATGTCGTGTGTTTTGTCGTCCTCGGCCGTCCGGGCTGGAGGGGATTCCTGGTATAATGCCTTATTCTCGGCCATTACACTGTTTGCCATGTGTTTTTCACGTTCTGCCGACCTGGTGCAGGTTATGCCCAGGTGGTAGCTACTTGTTTGCGCCTTCCTGGCGATGGCGTCGACTGCTGCAGGGGTGGCACTATGTGTCCAATGCTGGCAGCGACGGCTACGTCGATTTTCGTATTATTTTCACTTTAATTCGGTTTGCCGTGCGGTTTTACTTCTTCGCCGACCTGGTGCAGGTTATGCCCAGGTGGGAAATTATTGTATACGCCTCCTCGGCGATGGCGTCAGCTACTACAGTGGTGGCACAGACCGTCTAGGGCTGGCAACTCCAACTGGAGCTTATTCACGTACTATTCTTTCTTTAATTTATTCTGCCACGTGGATTTCGCGTTTTGCCGACCTGGTGCAGGTTATGCCCAGGTGGTAAACTATTGTATACGCTTCCCTGGCGATGGCGTCAGCTGCTACGGTTATGGCATGGGTCATCCAATGTTGGCAACGTCGGCGATGGCAGGTGATCGTAGTTATTCTTCTCAAATTTCGTTTGCCGCTAGGTTTTCTTCGTCTGCCGACCTGGTGCAGGTTATGCCCAGGTGGTAGTGTATTGTATACGCTTCCCTGGCGATGGCGTCAGCTGCTACGGTTATGGCATGGGTCATCCAATGTTGGCAACGTCGGCGATGGCTGGTGATCGTAGTTTTCCTTCTCAAAATGCGTTTGCCGCTAAGTTTTCTTCGTCTGCCGACCTGGTGCAAGTTATGCCCAGGTGGTAGATTATTGTATACGCTTCCCTAGCGATGGCGTCGGCTGCTACGGTTATGGCATGGGTCATCCAATGTCGGCAACGTCGGCGATGACTGGTGCTCGTATTATGTCTTCTTAAAATTAGGTTTCGGTCTGGCTTGTACCTTGGTACAAACGCCGCGGATCAGCTAGGAACCACTGTTTCCTCACAGTATCGGGCTCGACTACGGCGTCCTTCCACCGGTGCTTCTTCAGCTACGCTATGCTTTAACTTCAGGTTCACGTATGCCCTCTTGGCATACCCAGGTGCTCGGCAGTTCCGAGTTCGACTGGCAATTTTACTTGGCGATGGTCGTCCAAAGAAAAGACTTATGCAGATTTTAAAAACCAGAATTACTGCTCAACGAATATTTAGTTGTTTACTGTCTTATGGTTCTGCACCGACTGAATATTCCCAGTGAAATCGCGCTCTTTATAGCCGATTTCCACGTGGCGAATACCACAACAATGGTTAAGCTTTAGTGCCAATAGATACAAGCTGGGATGTGGATCCTTCTTGTTCTTAGGATAGGATAGGATAGGATAGGATAGGATAGGATAGGATAGGATAGGATAGGATAGGATAGGATAGGATAGGATAGGATAGGATAGGAGAGGAGAGGAGAGGAGAGGAGAGGAGAGGAGAGGAGAGGAGAGGAGAGGAGAGGAGAGGAGAGGAGAGGAGAGGAGAGGAGAGGAGAGGAGAGGAGAGGAGAGGAGAGGAGAGGAGAGGAGAGGAGAGGAGAGGAGAGGAGAGGAGAGGAGAGGAGAGGATAGGATAGGAGAGGAGAGGAGAGGAGAGGAGAGGAGAGGATAGGATAGGATAGGATAGGATAGGATAGGATAGGATAGGATAGGATAGGATAGGATAGGATAGGATAGGATAGGATAGGATAGGATAGGATAGGATAGGATAGGATAGGATAGGATAGGATAGGATAGGATAGGATAGGATAGGATAGAATAGGATAGGATAGGATAGGATAGGATAGGATAGGATAGGAGTTAGGTTTCCTATGTTCTAGACCATTCCAAATCCATGGATTCACCCCCACTCTTCTCCCCACTCTTCTCCCCACTCTTCTTTCCCACTCTTCTTCCCCACTCTTCTCCCCACTCTTCTTCCCCACTCCTCTCCCCACTCTTCTCCCCACTCTTCTTCCCCACTCTTCTCCCCACCCTTCTTCCCACTCCGTATTTAAAGCTATGGTGAATCATTCTATAGTTAGTTATGTATCCTGCGTGGTGCCAAAATTATTCTCTCAGATTTCGCATTGTAAAAAGAACTCGTTGTTTAGTTTGTCAAAAATTAATAGTACATAGTAATTTCAGTTGTATACAGTATTGTGTAAATTGTTGTCAACTGAGACCAATTAAAACAAAAGAAGAATGTGTTGATTTTAATAGAAGTCTTAAAGATGATCAGACATTCCCTAAAAATAAGTGCTTGAGAGATGTTAAAACTTAAACATAAAATTAAAGTGTTAGAAATAAAAAACATTTCATTAACTCACACCATAGACTATTACAAATTCACTGTGATGATAAGGATCTATTTAGGTTGATTGAAGGAGCTATAATTTTATGTGATAAAGTTTGTAAAGGATCCGTTAGTGCTAAACATGTTAACGATCATATAAAGCTTATAAGTTTAGGATTGGATTCATATGTTTGGTTACACTTAATGAGAGAAAGAAATCTAATTGCTGAGGAATAAGTATCAGTGTTTTCCCCTTTCTCTTCAATTCTAATTTAATCATACAAGATGTATCAATGCGATGATTGCAAAAAAAGTTTTAAACAACAATCAAATGTTTATAGACATCAAAGAGAATCCTGTCCTAATAGACCATCTTGTTCTGGTGTAAAAAGGAAGAATAATACCCAATTATCTAATACCCTAACAAAGAAAACTAAAATAGAAGAATCCAAACAAAACCCTGTACCTAAAGTTATTCTATCGCGATGTAAAGACTGTGATACTTGGTATGTTAAAAATAAACTCAGTGCACATTTACGTTCAAACTTACATAAAAGCGGATTTAAAAGTGACGATAACGTAAAAATTATAACTTTCGCGTTTAAAAACAGAATTGTGTCGTATATGTTGCTTCCATCAAAAAGACATGTTGATATTGAAGAATTTTTTGGTGAAGTTAAACAAAAGTTTGTAAGTTTAATTTCTGTACAATTAGTTAAGCATAGATGTGTTAAAATAAATGTAGAATTATTTGGAAACTATCTTTTACAAACAAAAGAGACATTAGAAACTAAATCATTTAATACTAAAAATAAAATCATAACATCAACAACAAATTTAAGTGGAATTTATAAAGAATTCTTATCTGAAATTAAACAGAAAGTTTCAATATTTGCAGAAAATGGTTCAGGGTGGGCTTTAGAAAAAATATTACATTTAGAACTTAATATTAACAAATACAACCCAATCAGAGCATCCTCATATATACCTTTACCAAAGCAAATTATGAATAAACATAGTGTAATTAACGTTAAAAATAATAATTCTTATTGTTTTGGTTGGAGTGTCATAAGTGGATTATTTCCAGCTGAAAATCATGCTGATAGAACAAGTTCATATCCAAACTTTCTTAACTTTTTAAATTTTGAAGGAATAGAGTTCCCAGTAAAGTTAAAAGATATATCCAAATTTGAATCACTTAATCAGATATCTGTGAATGTTTACGGCTTAGAGAGTATTTACGAAGACTGTAAACTCAAATATGAAATTGTGGGTCCACTGCATTACACTAATAAAAAACTTCCAACACATGTAAATTTGTTGTTGATAAGTGATGGTGAAAATAATCATTATTGTTGGATTAAAGATATGTCTAAACTGTTATCATCTCAAATTAATAAAACAACTGAAAAAAAGTATTTTTGTGATGAATGTTTAATTTATTTTACTTCATTGCAAAAACTAGAAATTCATCAAAAAAACGATTGTAATCATTTGTATACAACAGTTCCCACCAATGAAATCAAAATTAATAAGTATGGTCAACATATACCGGAAAATATATTACAGTTTGAAAATTTTCTAAGACAACTAAAAGTTCCATTTGTAATATATGCGGATTTTGAGTGTTTTTTAAAACCTCTACAATTTGAACAACCTGAAAATGATTTGGATTCATATACCCGTAACACATTTAAACATGAGCCTTACGCCTTCTCATATTTTATTAAATGTTCATATGATGATTCTTTATCATTGTTAGATTCTTATTTTGGCTTAGATGCAGCTGAAGAATTTTGTAAACGAATTGAAGGTTGTGTTCATAGAATTTATAATGATCATCTTAAAAATGTAGTTAAAATGATTCCCTTATCCGATGAACAGAAGTTGTCTTATAAAAATTGTAACAAATGTCACATATGTAATGAAAAAATTGAAGAAAATGAAAAAGTTAGAGATCATGATCATTTAGCAGGTGAATTTCGAAATGCAGCTCACAGCATTTGTAATTTAAATTTTAAAATACCCTATTTCATACCTATATTTTTTCATAATTTAAGTGGGTACGATAGTCATCTATTTGTTAAACAACTGTGTTGTGAACAAGATAATATTGATGCACTTGCACAAACTAAAGAGAAATACATTTCATTTTCAAAATCAATCTTAGTTGGTAAATACAAAGATAAAGAAAATAAAGAAAAAAACCTGTTCATTAAAATGAGATTTTTGGATTCATTTCGATTTGTGGCAAGCTCATTAGAAACACTTGGTGAAAGTCTAGAATCAAATCAATGCATTGAAATTAAAAAACATTTTCAAGATTCTGATCAGTTTAATGAAATTCGAAAAAAAGGTGTTTACCCGTATTCTTATATGGATTCATTTGAAAAATTGTATGAAACCCAACTTCCTAGTATTGATCAGTTTTATGATAAACTTAAAGATGAACCTCTTGATGAGACAGATTATAAGAGAGCAATTCATATTTGGAATTTGTTTAATTGTCAAACCATAATGGATTACACAAAAATTTACTTATTTTCAGATGTTCTAATATTAACTGATTTTTTTGAAGCATTTCGAAATGTATATTTAAATCTTTTCAAGTTAGAAGCTGCTCATTATTACACATCACCAGGTTTAAGTTGGGATGCTATGTTGCGTATAACTAATGTGAAGTTAGAATTATTAACAGATATTGGCATGTTACATTTTTTTAAAAATAGTGTAAGAGGTGGTATCTGCCATTGCAGCGTTCGAAAGGCTGAAGCCAATAATCCTTATTTTAAAAGTTTTGATCCCACAAAACCAAATTCATTTATAATGTATTTAGATGCGACCAACTTGTATGGACATAGTATGAGTCAATGTCTTCCAACAAGTGATTTTTCTTGGATGGAAAGAGATGAAATTAATTCTCTAGATGTTTTATCTATCTCTGATCATGCAGAGTATGGGTATGTTTTTGAGGTTGATATGAATTACCCCAAAAGGTTACATCTCCAACACAATGAGCTACCTTTTCTAGCTGAAAACATTCACCCTCCTGACAGCAAACAAAAAAAATTAATTTGCAATTTAAATAATAAAGAAAAATATATAATTCATTATCGAAACCTAAAACAAGCTCTTAGGAATGGATTAAAATTAACTAAAATTCATCGAGCTATTAAATTTAAACAAGCAACATTTCTAAAAGCATACATTGATTTAAATACTGAAATGAGAAATAAATCCAAGAATAAGTTGGAAAAGGATTGCTATAAATTATTTAATAATGCTATATATGGTAAATCATTAGAGAACATTGATAAGCGCGTTGATATTAGATTAATCACTCATTGGGAAAATATTGGTAAGAAGCAAGGAGCGCAAACATTGATTGCTAAACCAAATTTTAAAAATAGACTAGTTTTTAATGAAAACTTTGTGGCGATACAAATGGAGAGAGTTAAAGTATCTTATAACAAACCTGTTTATGTTGGATTTTCAGTGTTGGAACTATCAAAAACTGTTATTTATGATTTTTATTATGATTATATTAAAAGGAATTATGGTTACAAAGCAATATTATTGTACACGGATACGGATAGCTTAATATTGCAAGTTGAAACAGAAAACTTCTATCAAGATATTCAAAAAAACTTAGACAAATTTGACACCTCTAATTACAATGAAAATAATATTCACAACATAACTAAAAACAAATCTATATTAGGATGTATGAAAGACGAATTCGCAGGTAAACCAATTTTAAGTTTTTACAGAACAGGTGCAAAAGCATATTGTGTGAATTTAGAAGACAAATCTGAAAAGAAAGCCAAGGGTGTAAAAAAGTATGTTATTCAAAATTCTATTACAAAACAAGATTATAAAGATGTAGTAGAAAATTTCGAAACTAAATTTAGGAAAATGAATATATTTCAATCCATATTGCATGATATGTTTACACAATTAAAAAATAAAGTTGCATTATCTCCGAAAGATGATAAACGATACATTATACCCGAATCTTTTAGAACCCTAGCTTGGGGGCATAAACATATAGATATTTTAGAAGATAAATCCAAGACTGATAATGAGGATATCAATATTTGTTCTAAGATTCTTCAAAATTTAGTTCATGATCAGTATAAAACCTAGAAATTAACACAAGTCAAGTTTATTTTTAAAATGGTAGTGTTACCAGTAGGAGTGTTGTTTCTCTTTGCCTACATTAACAATATTTTGTACATACAAGTTGACCCAGGAGTTCCAGAAGCTTTTATTTGTTTATCAGTTGATAATGTAAAGAATGACACTTGGCCATCAACATGGAGAAGAATGAATCTTAGCAGTGGGTTATTTTTATACAATGTTGATGATTATATTAAATCTTCTCTTGTAGAATATAAGTTAAGATTATATTATTTTAATAAAACCAATGTTGTAACAAAAGAATGGAAGAAGTTATATAGAAGCTCGACAGAATGTCATTTATATATGTGTATTATATTATCAATTATATTTTTTCTATTGTTTATATGTATGTTAGGATTTATATTGTTTAAAGCATATATGTATTATAAATAAATGGGTAAAGGAACATTTGTGTTTTATTAAAAAGCACATTTTTATTGTTAAAGTTTTATTCACAACAATTTTTATAGTGGTATAATAATTTAACATTTGCTAATGCACAATGCCATGGTTTTCCACTTTTATGAAAATAGCATTCTGGAACCTTTTTAAATTTACTTAGCTTGGGTTCACGAGCAACAGGAATATTGTTAATATATTCCTCATCTACAAACTTCTTTATAAAGATTGCTTTTTCGTTCCTCTTTACGTAAATCTTAGGTGATTGATAAAATTTTAATAGATGTGTAAAAATATCATCAATTTCATTTTGTTCTATGTTTCCACAACCCCACTCCATTCCATGATATTCTTCAGCCCAATTGACAGTTTTTTGATCAATAACAGATAACATGTTTTTCTTAAATGGAGGTTTAAACAAGTAGTTTGAACAACGAATCCCATCATAAATTGCTAATTCTTTTGGAACATATCCAAAGGAGCAGTGATAACCTTGGATATCAATGAAAATGTTTGTTTGATCCATGGTTGGTTAATGAAGTTTAAATTTAAATTTCTCTTATATAAATGCTTCCCTCCACCAAATACCTACCCCCCACCACAACTACTTCACATTTATTTAATATTTAAGCAATGATTTTAGGCGCTATCCGCATTAGTTTCAGAAACCTTAAAATGAATCAATCAACAACTCACGAACAATTCAATAATCAGTTTAGTAAGAAACGAGTTGCTGCTCTTATAGGTGAATCCGTATACTACATAAACAAATCCAAATCCAAATGGGTCAGTGTTGGATTCTCTTTGGAGAGAAAATATTCTCCGGTTATTAAACTCTGTGGATCCAAGAATAATCAAAATGTGATATTTAATGAAGATCAGTGGATTTCCTTTCTAAACAATCAAGGAACAATGTTGAGCTTTATTTACTCCAACGGGTTTGGGTGGCAACCCATGCAGGGAAATGGATATGAAATTCATTACGTGTTTATTAATAATTCTAGAATAATCAAGATTACTCAAGATGGTGGAAACGAAATATTTCTAGCTGGTGACACCATAAATGAGTTGGTGAACTTGGTGAATTTAATCAAATACCGCTTTGATCTTCTCCAATCGCAAGAATTTGCAAACTATTACAATATCCTCGTTAGGAGTGTTTCAAGTAAAAATGGTGATTTAATAAAAAATGTTTTTGATATTGTTTCACCTATCAAAGTTAGCTTAAATGTGTGTTGTGTATTGGAATTATTAAATATGTATCCTGATTGTATTATAGAAGATGTTGAATCATTTGCTTGTAATGAGTTTGTAAACAGTTGTATTGAAAAATAAAAAAAAAAATTTAAATAAAATATATGTTTAATTCCCCACATCCATCATTAGTAGATAACATATAGGGGTTCAGTAGAAACATTAGTAGATGGTATACGGGGTTTATGACCACATCAAACATCATGAAACAGGTTACTTTTAACGAGAAACTGAATGAAAAGCACATATTACATACATGGAGCTTTGCCTATCGAAAAGCAAGAGAAAATAATTTCGAGCGATACGTATTAGACCGATATCGTTTCCAGAATCGAATCAAGTATACAGAAAATATTTTAAACCCTATCTTGGAGGAAAATCATAGAAATAAAATTTACAAAGAACGTTTTATATGTCCTTTATTTTTTAAATAAATTATAACAAGTCACTTTTTAATATCCATGAGTTATGTGTTTTATCCATTCCAAGCCATTTAACATAGACTTTATTGGCTTTTCTTCTTAAAACCTTTTCAACTAAATAGACATTTGGATGTTTGACTTTCTGCAACTCAAGTTCATAAAAACCGCCTTGAATAGCTTCATTTCTTTCATCCTGCAGCATGTATGTTCTCGGAAATGTTGCCTTAACTTCTTTAATTTGAAATATTTCATTTGACCAGTTTGGTGTATATCCTTTTTGAAAGGCTTCCCTATGTTTACTGATTCTAACATAGTCACCTACAGCAAATTTCGGAGTATTAGGATCAATTATTTTTATATTGGTGTAAGTTGATTTTAGGACTTGTTTTTCATTTCTTTCGTTTATATCAATGGGTTTTAAACCTGTTGTGCTATGTATGGTCGAGTTATACTTGACAACTATATCTTTTAATATATTCAACCACTTATAATTTCCTTGCAAACTAAATTGTTTCCACATTATATTTTTTAATGTCCTATTCACTCTTTCAACGATGCTAGCCTTTAAGTTGGAAAATGTACTATAGTGATTCACATTGTAGTTGTCCATTAATTTTTTAAACTCTCTATTATAAAATTCCTTTCCCATATCCGATTGAATATTTTTTGGTGGTGTCTTAACCTCTTCTAAAATGTTCTTCATAGCCAAAGTTACATCTTGTGCACTCTTTCTTTTAACGGGTTTTACCCAAACATATTTTGAGAAAGCATTTATAACAACCAAAATATAACGATATCCTTTATTAAATTTTGCATACGGTTGCATTTCCACTAAATCAATTTTCCATAAGTCGTGTAATCCTTTAATAATAACCTTTCTCCTTTGATAATTTTTTCTAGCAGGTTTATGTAATTCGTCGACAACCGTCTCCTTAGTTGGAGACATTACGATTAATCGAATGATTTAAGGTGATAATTGTCCCAATAGCTTTTATACGTATCATCCCTTTCTTTAAGCTTTTGAGGTAAAATTACTGTATCTTCTTTGAAATATTCCTTAATTTTATCAATATTCTTGCTAACGTCATCAAGATTATCTTTAATTTTGGTGTTTAGGTCTTTTAGTGATGTTGGATTAAGTATGGTATCTAACTCACCCATCCCCTCGTCTATTTGATTTATTTCTTTATGTAATTTCTTAACAATGCTTTGTAATAAAGAATTAATACTAATTACAATCCGCCTTTCTGTTAAAGGCAGCTCATAAATTTGTCGACCATTAAGGAAATGATCCACTACATCTGCTTTAGTTGTATTTAAATTTTCAACTTCCATTCGAAAGCTTTTAATTTTTTCTTTTGAATTGAAATATACAACTTCTTTGATTTTTGATCCCATTATTTGGTTTATTTTTTCAATACTCGTTTTTAAAATTAAATTTTCATTTTTAACGGTTTCTTTTAATGATTGAATGTCTTCGATAATTTTATTAATATTTACATCCATATTTAAATCTGTATCAGAGTTCTTTATTTCATCAACTTTTTTTTCAATGTCTAAAATTTTTAATGAAATATTGTCACTCTTTTGCAAAGTTGTTTTAATATTTTCTATATCTCCTTTATTTAAATATTCTATAGATTTTAATTCTGAAATTTGTTGTGACATAATGTTGAATTGCTCTCTTAATGCTATTAATTTTTCATCGTCCTTTTTGTGAACTATTAAGTGTAAATTCAAAATTCTTTCAATATTTGTTGTACTCTTATTCATTCTGTCATGGACGTCTTTAAAATTTTCCACCTCCATTGAAATCCTATCGTAAACCATACTTGAAAATTTTTCAAACTTTGTTATAAGATCATTTGTTAACTTTTTTTGAATATCATCAATATTTGATACATCTTTTAGATCAGTTTGTAATTTAAATATCACCTTCTGAGTTTCTGGGTGTAAACTATCAAGGACACTTATCTGTTTCTCCACAAGACCTACTTTAACCTCTGAATTTAATATTCTCTTGTCGATATTTTTTATAGCTTCCTTCCTAAAGTTTTCTTCCTGTATATATTTTTGCTCTAATGTTGTTACTTGATCTTCGCAAAATTTTAGTTTTTTCGTCACGTTTGTAATACTTTCGACGTTGTCAAGTGATCGTTTATTTTGCACCGTTAACTCTTTTTTAAAATTTGAAATTTCTAAATGTTTTTGTTGCAAGTCATGTTTAAAATGTTCGACTACTTTGTTTTCAATATAATTTAAATTTTTTGAAATATTATTGGATACTTCACTTTCAACTTTCTTGACAAGATCTTTAGTATCTATATCATTTATTTTGGATTGTTTTGAAATGTGACGACCAAATTTGTCGATAGTCATTTTGTAAATGTTTTGAAGCACTTGTGCACGTTCTCTTATATGATAATGTTGGGTTCTTTGAGTTCCTCAATAATTGAGATGGTTTCATTTTTATGAGCCGTATGACCAGCATTCGTTGACGCCACTAATAAACGCAATCTGTCCACAAGCTCATTAACATCGTCCCAATATACATAATCAGTATTGTTTTTATTAACTTTTAGAGTTAAACCTGATCCTTCTGTATTTGAAGTTGTTCTTTGAACTCTATATGGAGCCATACGTCTCGTGAATGCTGAAAATAAGTTTTGGGCTGGAGTGTTAAGAGCTTTTGTTTTTGTTATCCCCTTTTTCTGTAAATATGGTCTAATTATTGTAACATATTTACGTGAACCATTTCCTTGTACTTGTCCTTCAGGACTGAAATTTCTACGATATACATTAGTTCGGGCTAGAATATCCATATAATTATCCAAGTCTTTAGTACTATAACCTTTTGGATCCTTTTTAAATATCAATTCGTATAAACCGGGGGTGCCTTGATATGTAATCTCCTTTACTATAATATTTTTCCCAGTAATCTCAACAGGTTGCTGTGTTAGTCCTAAGAAAAATTTTTCAGTTTCCAAGTCATGAACTATACCATAATGATGATCAAACGTATGTTCTAAATCCTTGACACCTTCATCAATGTATTAACGAGGTAATTCGTGAAAGTCATTTAACCATTGTTGATATGCAGGTGTCCCAACATAAGTCTGAATTGATTGTCTAGTTTGTTCCAGTATATCTGAAAGATTCCCTATAGTCGAATCGGATGATGACGATAATGGCTCTGTTTCAGCAATAACGCTCGTCTCTTGTATGGATGGGATATGACTCACTGATGCGACACTAGTATCAAAAAAGGATGGTATTTCTGTTGGGAGAACTGGAGTTTTCCCAGTTTTTCTCATGTTTTTTGTCCTTTGAGGGGTTGATGTTTTATAAAATCTCGTAAATGACGGTTCCTCTTCTTTTATGACAACAGGTTCAATTTTCCCAATGGTTGAAATTAATTCTTGCAAGGGTTGTGTTATTGGTTTACAAGTTTCTTCCAATCTCGAATGAGACTCAAATTCTGCATTTTTTAAAGCCTGATATTTTTTCTTAACTGCCTTCCTTGATTTAACAAGTTGTCTTGCTAATTGTTCATTCATGACTGAATATTTTGAAATAGCTGTTCGTGTCTAGTGATGTTGTTTTTATAAGTAAATGTATGAATCGAAACCTTTTCGATATCTACCTGAATTTATACTGGACTCTTTATCTATTACCAAAAATCCAAATTTCTCTCGCCAACACAATAAACACATTTCTTTAAACTGATTAAAGGTCATATCAACGTTTACGTGATCATCGTAAATATGTTTTAAATTTGTATTGTCTTGTTGAAAAATAACAATTAAATTAGCATTGTCACGAATTAGCTGCTTAGGAATAGAAGAATATGTTTGACACAAATAGAAACAATCGGTTTTTTATGTCTTCCAAAACAAAAGTAATCCTTTACAATTGTCTGATTACAACAAACTATGTCGTCAAAAATTATTATTGCATTTGGCATTACTTCTTGGGGTAAAACTATATTTTCTTCATCCTCGGATTCATAATAACCAATTTCTTTTATTGGCTTAAAAAGTGTTCTTAAATATTTATACTTGGGTTGATATAAAGATTTTGAATAAATATATAAATTTTCAAATCGTAGACCGTTAGGATCTTCAATTAAGCCAATTACAAGATTCGTTTTACCGGAACCTGAGGGGCCTATAATCAAGCCTCTTTTGCTATTTCCCCCGAACAATTTTCCGTGTTTTCTAAATGTATTTGTTGATGTATCATGATTCTTAATTTTTATAGAGTATGGCTGTTTTTCAACTCTCATATTATATAAAAAGTACTTAAGTTCACTGTCAAAGTAAAACTAATCATTTTATGTTAAGACTTTAACTATATAATGTTTCAATCACACAACAAACGTATTACTTACAAACAAACCAACAAGAAAAGAGGATCTGGTTTACTAAACACTTTTATCAATAAATTACCCTTTGAAGTACACCTTCCTGGTTACAACTTTTGTGGACCTGGGACAAAATTAGACAAGAGATTATCAAGAGGTGATAAGGGAATAAACTTATTAGATGAGGCTTGTAAAGAGCACGACATTGCCTATTCACAATCAAGCGATATAAATAGCAGGCACGTTGCTGATAAATTGCTATCTGAGAAGGCTATAGCACGAGTCAGAGCAGAGGACGCTAGTTTTGGAGAAAAAGTGGCTGCGTTAGGCATCAGTGGCACTATGAAAGTTAAAAGAAAGTTAGGTATGGGTCTAAAAAGAAAAAAGACAAAAGGGCGTGGAATAACATTATCTCAAGCCATTTCTCAAGCTAGAAAAGGAATTAAGGGGAAACAGTTTAAAAGTCTACATGAAGGCATTAAAACAGCGCTAAAGTCAATTAGGAAAAGTGTGAAGGTTAGAGCATCTAGGAGAAGAGTAATACCCGTTCCAAAAAGTGGTGGATTTTTACCACTTATACCATTATTTGCGGGCTTGTCGGCTTTAGGTGCTCTTGGTGGAGGGGCTGCGGGCATTGCGAAGGCTGTGAATGATGCAAAATCTGCTAAAGAAAAATTAGAAGAAGATAAAAGACACAATAAGACGATGGAGTCTATAGCAGTAGGGCAAAAAGGAAGCGGTCTCTATCTAAAACCATATAAAACTGGATGTGGTTTGTACTTGAAACCCTATTCAAAAAACTGTTAAAACATATACCTCTGAAAACTCTTACCAATTATGATTTAATTAAATATATAAAATTTTTACAAATTCCCAGTTTTAGAGGTATATTTATGCGAAATAAGCTACCTAAAAAAATAAAAGAAAATGAAAGCGCTATTATTAATCTAGATGACTATAATGGTAATGGGACTCATTGGACTGCCTACATAAAAAAAGGAAAACAAATAACATACTTTGATAGCTATGGTGATCTGCGACCTCCAGCTGAATTAATGAAATATTTTTTCAGCGATAAAAATAAAAACGTTATAAGTTACAATTACAACAAGTATCAAACCTTTAACACAACAAATTGTGGACAATTATGTCTAAAATTTCTTTATAATAATACATGAAACTCAATAAAAATTTATTCATTGTCCAAATATTAACGCAACATGTCCTATAGTTTTGTTATTAGCGATAATTCTGCAACATTAACGGCAGAATTTCATCCTCCCATATATCTAGAAGGAAATATCGACTATGTTATAGGGCTTGTAAATTTTGAAACATTTAATGCAATTCCCAACATTGACGAAAGTAATAATCGTTTCTTTTACGGTGATGCTGGTGAATTTATCACTATTCCCCCAGGGAGTTACGAAATTGATAATATCAACAAAGTGCTACAAGAGAAATTGGAAGAAAAACAAATTTCATTTTATCTTCATGCTAATAATAATACGCTGCGTTCAGTAATAAAATGTACCGAAAATATTATTTTTAGAGAGGGGTCTATAGGTACATTATTGGGATTTCAAAATCAAATACTGGATTCGGGACAATTTCATATTTCTGAACGACCTGCAGAGATAATTAAAGTAAACTCAATAAATATCGACTGTAGTATCGCCGAAGTTTCATACTTAAATGGTAATCCGGTTCACATAATACATCAATTTTTTCCCAGTTACTGCCAAGGTGATAGATAAAATTACTATTAAAATATTAGACCAAGAGGGAAGAACTATTAATTTTAGAGAAGAAACGATAACACTAAGACTACATCTTAAAAAGTTAGATGAACGATGGTGATTATTTATAACAGAAAACAACAACGATTTAGTGGAAAGCTTAATAATAAAAAACACAACCCTAATTCCCTCAGTAATAAATCAAACTCTCAGAGACTAACATCTTTAAATCGACAGTTTCTTATAAGTTTAGGTTTTAAAATTAAATAACATATGGATACCCTAAATGTAACACAAGATCTTTATATTGATAACTCAATCGTTAATTCAGAATATCATGGTTATGAACCTTATCTACCTACAAAATTGGGAAATAACGACGAGATCATAATTCCTGTTCATGAAATAGAAAAATATACACTTCCTTCTGAAAGCTTTCTTTACATAGAAGGTAAATTAACAAAAGATGACGGCACCGTTTCAAATACATTGAAGCTAATTAACAATGGGATAGCTTTTCTTTTCAAAGAAATCCGTTACCAACTAAATGGTATTACTATAGACTCAGTAAGAGATGTTGGTTTAACATCAACAATAAAAGGATTTTTATCCTATAATAAAAACGAGTGTAATAAATTAAAGAACGCTGGTTGGTTTCCTATGGAATCATCACAAGTAGTTGATGCAACAACAGGATTATTTAATGTTTGCATTCCACTTAAATTTTTAATGTGTTTTTTCGAGGATTATAAAAAGATAATCTTAAACTCCAAACAAGAACTTATCCTACTTCGAGACAATTCAGATAAAAATGCAACTGTTAATACTGTTGATGAAATCCCAAAGATTGAACTTACGAAATTAACTTGGAACATACCACACATTTCTGTAGCGATCCCTCAAGAATTAGAGCTAACGAAAATTATTAATAAAAATACTAATTTAATAATTGCATTTAGAAGTTGGGAACTAATTGAATATCCTGAGTTATTGAAAACAAGTCGTCATAATTGGCCCGTCAAAACATCAACCAAAGTGAACACCCCTCGACATGTAGCAATTTGTTTTCAAAAAGATTTAAGAGATAAGGCCACAACCGATATGACTAGATTTAGTGATATTAAAATGCGTAACATAAAAGTATTTTTAAATTCTGAAAGATATCCCTACAACGATCTTTATTTAGACTTTGCTAAAAATAAATTTGCATCAGTATATGAAATGTTTTCACAATTCCAAAAGTCATATTATGGATTAATACCGAAACCGATTTTTTCACCAGCAGAGTTTAAATTATATGGACCCATCACATATATTGATTGTTCTCATCAAAAAGAAACAATTGAAACTGGACCCATTGTTATGAGGGTAGAATTTGAATTACATGAAGATCTTACAGACAAGATTTCTGCTTATTGTCTAATTATGCATGATAAAATTTTTAGCTATAATCCTCTACACAAAAATGTAAGGCAACTGTAGCGTAATATAAAATCAAATGTTTATATTTCTTGTCTACCAGTATGAATGAGGAATTAGAACAACCCTTATCCCTTTTAAGAAATCTTGCAAAATTAAAGCAACAAATACAAGAGTATTCCAACAAGAAATCCATGATTAAACAGTTCTCTCTTATGAAATTATGAGAATGTTAACTCTTGATGTACAAGGATTTAATGTAGAAAACAATAGGTTTATTCCAAAGGAGTTAGCTGCCTACGATGGAAAAAACGTATGTCATTATATTTTTAAATCGCCCTTCCCTATAAAATTTTTATCACCCAATTTACATAAACAAGCTGTCTGGTTAATGAAAAATCACCATTGTATTTCATGGGATGAAGGGTATACTCCAGTTCACAAATTCTCCGAAATAATAAAAAACTTAACAGAAAAGGTCGATTGTGTTTACGTAAAAGGAAAACAGAAAGCTGAATACATCAGGAAGTACTCATTAAAACTAGTAAGAGAATTTGATGAGGATCCACCTTTACAAAAACAAGAAACCTGCTGTTTTTACCACTCCCAAGCAGAATGTATATGTGCACTTACTAATGTATATAATTTATATAATAATTGGTTAATGAATGAATAAAACACAATAATAAAAATACATTGCTTTTTATTTTCAAACTTAGGTATCAAATACTTCTTGAATAATTTCAGGTGAAACAAACTTTTTCACTTCATTTAACTGTTTCTTAAATCCCATATCTTTTATTGTATGGAGAAAACTTCTTAGATTAGATGTATGTAAAAATATATTACACGCTTCAGAAGCTTTTTCATATTTCCTGGCTATTTCCATACATTCATCATAAGTATAAAATCTATCAAATCCATATTCAGCTTCATGTGCTGCATCAAACTCTAAATTGTTAAAATGTTGCGCTAAATTCTCCACAGCTGTGGTTAAATTGTATGCTGGTCTCTCTCGCTTATATGCTAACCACATCTTATGTGTAAATGTTAAAACTTCAAATGAAACATAAGCTTTTAATATACATTTATTCTAAAAGGGGTGGGGGAATAAAATACCCATTTTAACATATTTTTTTTTATTTTTCAATACAACTTTTTACGAATTCATTACATGCAAATGTTTCAACATCCTCTACAATACAATCTGGGTAAAAGTTTATTAATTCCATTACGCTACAAACATTACCCCGGCCGAACTCATGCATAGTAGGACTACCGACTGAACGGAACTCGACAGCTCCAGCAAAACAATTTACGTAAGAATGTTACATTGTGTGTGCACTGTTACGCTTACTAGTTGTTGTTTACTTCAGTTATTTCGTAATTTTCCAGTGCGAATAAATATTTAGTTAGTGATATGATTTTATTGCAACTTTGTCTCTTGAAAAGAAATTTTAATATTGTTCGAACGTGTGTGTAGTTTGAAAAAATGTTGGATTTTTCAACGGTGAGTTAATATGCTATGAATTTCAATGAAATCACACGTAATTTTTGTAATTTTAGATGTTTTGTTTATTATGTCCCTTTCTACCTATTTAAAAATAAAAACATATGTCACTAAGATTGATTTTTAAACTATTTAGAAAATTTTATGTGAGTCTAAAATTTCCACAGTATTCGAGGTAACAAAGAGTCCATTCATTTCTCGATGTTTAATATTTTTTTGGATTTCCCTGAGTTGTAAAAAGCTCTGTTTATAGAATTATTATTTTATTAACGTAAATGATATTCAACTGCTTCAAATTCCATAACACCCAATTATTGATAATTAAACTAATCGAAATAAGTTAAGGATATTATAATAAACTTTAAAAATAAAAAAATCCACCTTTACATAGTGACCATGTATTCCAAACCCAGTATTATTTTTATTTAAAATAAAACCTTGTGTCACTAAGATTGATTTTTAAACTATATAAAAAATTTTAGGTTCTTTTAATTACTTTTAATTACTTTTAGGTTAAGTTTTACAGAGGTTGTTCACAGTTTTATTTAAAAATACAATATAATAAATTTTAAAAAATTACAAAAAACAAAATATTACTGATTTACAAAAAAATATACCTCTGATTCCTCCCTCCAAACCTACCACCTTGACCTTCAACCACTCCACATGCGCAGTAGGTATCAACTTTTCAATCCTATTGCCTCCCCTTACCTACCCTCATTTCTTTCTTAGATAAATAGTAGTTTAATATTCATGTCTACATCAGTTTCTGTCGAGATCTCTTAGGACAACCTAGTAGAATACATCAAAAATAATTTAATAATTTGACAGACGCTCAAGTATGACGTGTGCATCATCAAACATTATGTTGGAGCATCTAAATGGGACAAAAAACCTTTCCAGTTTTACAGCTGAAGAACTAAAAATGCTCCCTCTGGAATATTTGATTTACTATGGTGAACCAATCGAAATTTTGGAGATATGGTCGAAACTACCAATACCCTACAAACAATCGTTTGATCTACAAGTGCGATTGCCCTGTTTTGTTCATTATAACAATAGAAATTCAAGAAGTCATTTCGACGGACCACCAAGTTCCCAATATAAATGTAGTTTTTGTAAGACACTATAAATCGAAATAAAATATTAAATCGAGATAAAGAGAGTATATTTTATTTTAGCACGTCACTGGTATTGCAAAACAAATAGCGATTAATTTACTCCTAAGTTATCAAACTTTTAGAAGTTTGGGGAAAATTACCAAACAGTTATAAAAACAATTTTTAACTTCGAATTAAATTACCTTGCTTTGTGCATTATAATAGACCAGACTCTACAGTTCATTTCGATGGACCGGGAGGATCATAGGAAAAATGTTACCATTGTAACAAATCAATTACATCCCAAAATAATTATGAAGTCGGTAACTTTTAATGAAGAAAAAAAATATTGTTTATCATCAATTTGTCTGACAATATGCCTACAGAAAAGCGAGGGAAAGTAACTACATGCAGCATATATTGGATGGATATCGTTTTCAAAATAGAATTAAGTATGCAGAAAAGCTGTTATTTTAGTTCTCACGTTCTTCAATTGCAACTGCAAAAACCATGTTGATTAATTTAAACGATAATATCTAAAGTCTAAGAAAATAACTTTCTCGTTTTAATTTAGTTTGGTTTATTTTATTTGCGATATGGAATTTATCAAGACGATGCGGGTTTAATTAAAACTTTTCTGCATGTGCAATTGCAATTTAAACGATAATATCTAAGAGTCTAAGACTGCAGTCTGGTTAATTAAGTAATCTAGAGTCATTAAAACCTATTAAAACTGTAATAATATTCTGCAGCGCTAATGACCTGAAGTGGTTGATGTGTTCTTTGAAATAAAAATCGGAATGAATTTATTGACCAGAGTTATGGGAAAAAATACATATATAAATTACCACTAATGAGTTTAAAGAGAGAGAGCAAGAGAGAAATAGACAAATTGGTTTCATTAGACATAGGCAAGACATGTGCAGGAGTTTTGTTCTTTTTTGAACAGAAAAAGGCCTATATATTATCGAGAGGAATTGAAATTATTTTGTCTTTACAACAAGAATCAAAAACAGTGACCATGTATTCCAAACCTAGTATAAATCAACTTGCGCGTTTGTGCAATGAAAATCAAATTAACATTATAGAAAATATAGTGTTGACACCCGCAAGGGATGAAGTAGAAATTGCAGTGGAAAATATGTTGAGACAAAATCTCCTGGAAGAAAATGACAATATTTTGGGTGATGAATTGAATTTTGAATATTTAATCAACGCCGAGCAAGAGGTTCCAATAAACCAACCAAACATCCCACTTCAGGACGAAATTCCAGTACAGGACGAAATTCCAGTACAGGACGAAATTCCACTACCGGACGTCCCACTACCGGACGAAGAGGAACGACTCGTTCTAAACGACGCGGATGATTTTATGGAAATATTAGATGAAGATGCAGAACGACGTATTTTCCTCGATTTGGAACTAGAAAACAACCTTCAAGAAATTAGAATTAGAAGGGTGGAAATGCAGAGAAGATTGGTAGATCGTGAAAACATGTGTAGTTGTAGAAAGGGGAATTAAATGAGTTTTGGGGGGTGAATCCATGGATTTGGAATACATAGGAATACATAGGAAACCTAACTACTATAGGATAGGATAGGATAGGATAGGATAGGATAGGATAGGATAGGATAGGATAGGATAGGATAGGATAGGATAGGATAGGATAGGATAGGATAGGATAGGATAGGATAGGATAGGATAGGATAGGATAGGATAGGATAGGATAGGATAGGATAGGATAGGATAGGATAGGATAGGATAGGATAGGATAGGATAGGATAGGATAGGATAGGATAGGATAGGATAGGATAGGATAGGATAGGATAGGATAGGATAGGATAGGATAGGATAGGATAGGATAGGATAGGATAGGATAGGATAGGATAGGATAGGATAGGATAGGATAGGATAGGATAGGATAGGATAGGATAGGATAGGATAGGATAGGATAGGATAGGATAGGATAGGATAGGATAGGATAGGATAGGATAGGATAGGATAGGATAGGATAGGATAGGATAGGATAGGATAGGATAGGATAGGATAGGATAGGATAGGATAGGATAGGATAGGATAGGATAGGATAGGATAGGATAGGATAGGATAGGATAGGATAGGATAGGATAGGATAGGATAGGATAGGATAGGATAGGATAGGATAGGATAGGATAGGATAGGATAGGATAGGATAGGATAGGATAGGATAGGATAGGATAGGATAGGATAGGATAGGATAGGATAGGATAGGATAGGATAGGATAGGATAGGATAGGATAGGATAGGATAGGATAGGATAGGATAGGATAGGATAGGATAGGATAGGATAGGATAGGATAGGATAGGATAGGATAGGATAGGATAGGATAGGATAGGATAGGATAGGATAGGATAGGATAGGATAGGATAGGATAGGATAGGATAGGATAGGATAGGATAGGATAGGATAGGATAGGATAGGATAGGATAGGATAGGATAGGATAGGATAGGATAGGATAGGATAGGATAGGATAGGATAGGATAGGATAGGATAGGATAGGATAGGATAGGATAGGATAGGATAGGATAGGATAGGATAGGATAGGATAGGATAGGATAGGATAGGATAGGATAGGATAGGATAGGATAGGATAGGATAGGATAGGATAGGATAGGATAGGATAGGATAGGATAGGATAGGATAGGATAGGATAGGATAGGATAGGATAGGATAGGATAGGATAGGATAGGATAGGATATTGAGCGTGTAATACGTCTAAACGAGGTGGAATTAAGAAGTGCAGAGAAAGTTGAACTATCACCAGTTAATGCTAAACAACTGCCGTACCTTATTAACTATTCTTGATAGAAGAGAACAGTTAATAAGAGACGATTACCTCTTGATAGTTGAGCAAAGAGCACTTCTGCATGCATTAGAGTTTTAAGGGTTGCTTGTGGATCCATCTTTTATTAATAAATTGATAGTTGAGCAAAGAGCACTTCTGCATGCATTACAGTTTTAAGGGTTGCTTGTGGATCCATATTTTATTAATAAATGATGTTTTTGAAATCATTGTTTTTGTTATTCTAAAATAGTAAAGAACGGTAGATCATCCAAAAAAATGAACATTAGTAGAGTAGTGTAGTATGAAGTTCAAGACCACATCCCCCACTTAAAAAAAAATGAACATAAGTAGGGAAAATATGACGTTCAAGACTACACCCCCCTTTAAAAGAAAATGATTATTATCATTTTATTAGTATTTAACGATCTCAGTTCAACCAAATAGTAGTATTCTGATACATTATGTGGTCGGCATATGTAGCTGAGTAGTTAATTATTAGGCGTACTAGATATTGCACATGCGCAGTAGCTACTAACTTGACCTTCAACCAATCCACAGGGGTACCAGATATTCCACATGCGCAATAGCTACCACCATAACCTTCGACCGATCCACATGCGCAGTAGGCATCGAACCTAAACCACACCTACCAGTCCTCCCTCCACACGATCGCAATCACACCTACTTAGTCAAATCCCACCAATATTTTCAGATCACCATTTCCACCACTTTCTATTTAACGCAGTAACGAATGACTTAGCATTCAGTTTAAGACGCTAATTGCAGAAGAATATTACACCTTTAAATTATTATTTTTGTCAGTAGTTCTAAACTTTTAGTTAAAATGCATTTATGCTGTGCTTGTAAGAAAACATTTACGCAGAAATATAATCTGTATAGACACAAAAGGGAATCATGTCCTTATAGACCATCATGCTCTAGCAACAAACGAATAGACAGTATACATAATCAGCAAGCTAATAATAATCAACAACCAAAGAGAATTAAACTAGAAGAACAACCTAAAATCCCTAAGATTCAAGAAGTAGTTCATTTTAAAATCCCTAATTTATTTATTTCACAATGTGAACAATATGTAAAAAATAGACTCGGTGCACATTTACGTAATAAAAGTAAAATGGTTAAAAGTGATGAAAGTGTAAAAGTTTTAACTTCAGCCTTCAAAAACAGAATTGTGACTTACATATTGCTTCCATCTAAAAAGTATGTAGATATTGAAGAATTTTTTGATGAGGTAAAACAAAATTTTTTAGGTTTAATTTCTGAACAAATGGTTAAACATAGAGCCCTTTAGATTAATGTGAAGCTATTTGGACAATATTTGCTACAAACCAAGGAAACAGTAGAAACTAAGTCATTTAATACGAAAAATAGGCTGATAATTAGTACTACTGATTTAAGTGATATTTATAGAGATTTCTTTAGTGAAATTAAAGAAAAGGTGTCGACTTTTACAGAAAACGGATCGGGGTGGGCGTTGGAAATGCACTTCTACACGTCTTAATTCCACCTCGTTTAGACGTATTATACGCTCAATGCCTGCATTATTATTATTATTATTATTATTATTATTATTATTATTATTATTATTATTATTATCATTATTATCATTATTATTATTATTATCATTATTATCATTATTATTATTATTATTATACATTTCTAAATTATTCATTATTAATACCTCGTCGGGGTTATTTTGTTCTTGTATATTTTCTTGATTTTCTTGAATTTCTTGATTTTCTACATATACATTTGCTTCTTCTGCCTGATTTTCTTCTATTTGTGCTTCTTCCATGTGACCTTCTGGATTGTTAATAAATTCCATAAACTCGCCGTTGTTCATTTGATTATTATTTAGTAAATTTTCAATTGCTTCTTGTACTTCGTTTACATCTTCAATTTGAATAATTGGTAGTGGAGCTGTTCTATTTATTTTTGAAGGGACGAGCACCCGACTTTCTAGGATATTAGCACACCCCGATAGTTTGGCCATATCACTAATGGTGGGTTTTGATGACATTGTTTTAAAAATAATTTTAGAAAATAATAACTTTTTAAATTAGTTGTAGTTGCTACTTTAAAGAGTTGCTTGTGGATAAATATTCCCAGTATTGGAGATGTAATTATATAAAATACATGCTCATTAATAATGTCAAAAACTTGAAGTTAATGTCTTATAACAACTTTTTTATTCGTTGATCGGTACTGCAAAATATTTGACTATACGAGATATTTAAAAGTAGATAATAATTTTTTTCCAAGACCCTAATGGCTTAACAAATCGACAGAAACCTAGTTACGAGCTAGTACGTCGATTTACACCATTTGCGACACGTTGGCTTGGTTTAGTGCCCTTCAAGATGGATAAATAATTTTTTAAGTTATTTCGGCAATCAGAATTTTTTTTAAAAGTAATATTAAGTCAAAGAGTTTCTTTAGACCAGTTTACGCCCTCAAATCCCGTGTTAGGCTGTTCAGGATTCGATAATAAGGTGTAACAGGCAGCGCCGGATTAAAGGTTTCGTAGGCCCTAGGCACCAGTGGTGAATTTAAGATTTTGATTCGGGGAGGTTCACTAACGGGTTTCGAAAAAAAATGCGCCGCAGGTGAAAATATTTTGGGTGCTGCGCCCTAATATTACCAAGAAATAACAAAATTTACAAATAAAGTGGTTTCTTAAACTTTTCTATGCGTTTGAAGAGCCCAATACATGCTCATGCCCTAATGAACTCGCTGTTTTTACAGATAAAGTTAAAAACATCATATTTAATAAAGTGGTTAGCTACTAGCTAGCTACTTTCTTGATAGCTTTATTTCGAGCTCCCTTAAGTTATATATCATATTTCTCAAACACCTTGTATACATTAGTATACTTAAACCTGTAATGTCTAAAATCGGCACTTGAAAACTGGCTTTTTAATAAAATACCTAGGTCAGTTTATTTCCTGTCTGAGCGATACAAAACATTAATATTAAACACCTAAAGCTACCTTGAAAGTTCAATCGGACAATAAAATCTCAAGGTGATTTAGTCTGGGTTAAAATATATTTATTTCCTGCTGGTTGAGATAATGACTTCCTTACACGTTAAGTTGCTTAGCATGGGCGGATGGTCATTGCATTAAACCTGTATTACTTATTAATAATTGTGAGAACATTTGCATCCAAGATTAGTTTACCTGGTTTTTAAAAACTTACTTATATCGTCTATGATAATATAATTTCTTTGATAATAAAATGAAAGAATGTAAATTAAATAATTACTTTATTGTGAGTTATATTATACATTCAAATGAAAACATTTTGTTACAAAAATAACACAGTTTTTGTGATGTGGGTGGTCCATCGAAATGGGTTCTTTGATTTGGATTGTTATAATGAACAAAGCATGGTAATTTTATTTGAAGAGAAAAGTTAGATTGATAATCCAGCGGTAATTTTCCCCACGCTTTTAATAGTTCAAATGGGTTGACATTTTTTATCAAGTACTCCAGAGGTAACATCTCTATTTCTTGCTTGGTAAAGTCCTGAAGTTCCTTTTCACCATTTATATGGGCCAGTAAATTTTTTGTTGATGAACAATACATTTTTCAGGAATGTGGTGCAAATTTAAACTTCACTTTTAATTAGTAGTTGTTGAAATCGTTTTCTTTCTTCCTCTCGAAATTTCTTTTTGGCTTTTTTAGATAAGTTTTTGAGATATTCAAGCTGAAAGTTCTGGATGGCGCTTTAAAGACAATTCATACCAACGTCGCCCAGGTCTGCCATTGGTAAAAGTATTTGATATTTTCAAACTTTATATTAATAATTCTACGCTATCCAACAGTAGTTGTAGCTTTGTCACGGGAAAACCGCGGCTGGCTAAATTCAGAATCCATTAAACAAGGAGATTTTCTTCATTTTTATCCAGAACGGGTGCGTGCCCTATTGTTCTTTTAATGGGGTACTTTCCCAGAACTCTTTCAACCAGCGTAGAACAAGGCATATTAAACAACTTGTGCGCTCTAAATACCGGAACTCCTGATTTAACTGCGGCTACGGTATTTCTCATGGCGTCTTCGGAATATTGAAAACGTTTTGCCATCTGTAACGTTGCCTCTTTTGAAGCTAAAGAAAAAACAAAACAAATTCAATGTTGCCGGTGTCGAAAAATTAGAATTCAGAAGTGTTGAGGTAAACCTTAATGATAATTATCTATAGCATGTGTTTTCCGGTTTTTATTAATTTATAAACTGAAATAGTGTTTACGTTAAATTTAGTGTATTTATTGAGATTTGTTAAACAATAATTTTAATAATTATAATAATTAAGATAAGTGATAATTTATTAGTAATGATGCGTCGTTAAAATGTGCAATAAATCTGCTGCTAATTGGTTTTCACTGCACCATATATTGACACTAGCATTGTACCTTATATCGACACCAACATTATCACTTCAATATCAGCTCTATTTTTTATAAAATGCGGTGTCGATAATTAGGATTCATGTAGAGGAATATATTTCCTTTAACAATACTAAAATATGTTAACTCTTATACCCAATGTTTAAATAAAATACAAGTAGTTTTAAAATACATGAGAGTGCTAATTATCGACATCACTGTCGATAAATAGACCAACGAATTTAATTTAAGTACCAAATACCGACACGCTGTTTTTAATGAAATATGGTAAAAAGTCGCTTATTTTTAAAAAGTTATGACTTATACATATCGTATAACCAAGTTATAATCATAAGATCAAACGAACTTACAATGCTAAAAATTCCAAATAGTTTATATGAAATTTCTTTTCATCTTTTGACCAAAAAACAGACGCACTTTGACCCCTGCAGTATGCTCCTCAACCCGAGTTAGAAGCATCTGTAAAAATTTCAATCTGATAAGTATTAATCCGAATCTGATTAAAGGTATTTGGTATCTTATTAATAAACCATATTAGGCTATTTAACATCTCTTGTGATATATTTAGATTTTTATTGTAATCCCCGTTGGATTGTTTTAATGCTAAGTATTTATAACGCTCTAATATTTTTATGTGCATAAAACCATATTTGACGGCTGGGCAAACCGAGACAAGTGTCCCAATAATCTTAGAGAAGTCTCTAATTTTATACTTTAATAAGCGTGCGAACTGTCTAAGCATTTTTAATATCCTATTTTGTTTTTCTTCGGGCAATGACCTTGTCAATTTTTTCGAATTGTAAACAACCCCCAAAAAAGTACAAATAGTACTCGGGATGAGACTACACTTCTCATAATTAATTAAAAAACCCAAAAGTGTTAATAATTTTAAACCTTGTTCTACATTATACAAACATTCAACATATGATCTTTCCAAAATCAAAAAGTCATCCAGGTAAACCACTAAAAGAACTATTTTTTGTCTTAGTAATTTTACTACAGGTTTTAAAATTTTCGTAAAAATTAAAGGGGCACAGTTTAAACCAAAGGGTAAATAGTTGTATTCATATGTTATATTCTTAAATTTAAACCTTAAATATTTTCGGTGGGAAGAATTTATAGATATCAGATAATATGCATCTTTTAGGTCTATTGTACTCATAAAGCAATTTTAAGATATAAGCCTAGAAACTATTTTATTATCTTCGAGTTTAAAATGGCTTGTTTTTATAAACTGGTTACGATTTTTAAGATTTAGAATTAGTCGATACGAACCATTTGGTTTTCGTATTGTGCAAATATTTGATACATATTGATGAATATAATAGTAATTGGCAACAGATATTGCACCAATCTGTAACAACTTACTTAATAAATCTTGTATAATATTTATCTCCTTTTTAGACCACCTATTTTCTACAGGCACAGAGGCCTTCATATAATCAAGATCGAACATCACTTAAGGTAAGTTCGTTTGATCTTATGATTATATTCAGCCTCGTCTCATAAATAAATTGTGTAGATGTTTAAAGTAATTGCAACAACCATTGTCTTATTATATATGTTTATTTTAGAACACATAATAATGAGCAAAGGCATGCATGCCAACAAGAAAGAACAAAAAGCAAAAATCGAACAAAAACATTATTCTTAAAAAGAAAAAGTAAAATATAATATATTAGGTATAAATCTAAAACTCATAAATAGAATTTGCAAACTGTCTATTACATATTAGAGGTCCATTGTAGAATTGTGCAAATGTCTTAGAGTTCTCAGACCATCCTGCTGCTCGTCTTATGGTGTCAAAACTTACACCTTTCCTTGCTGCTGCTGATGTCACAGCATGACGTGTGCTTTGTGCTTTAAATTTATTTGTGTCCACCCCACTTTTATTTAAAATATTTTTTATCCACCTCCCAATGGTCTGAGAAGTAGCTTTACGAAAAGTTTTTTGTATGTGATAAATAAGAACTCGCAGAAGCCTCTTAACCCTTCTGTTTTTTTTTTTAGATAAAGTAAAAGTGTTTTCGCTACACATACATTGGTATCCGAATTAAAGTAGGGTAGGACAAGAAATGATTGGCTTTTATTTATACGTGATGTTTTAATTCTTTGAGAGATTTTAATTTCAATCCTATCTTCTTGAACCACTATATTATTAATTTCAATAAGACTTAACGTCTGGATTCGTTGCCCAGTGGCAAGCTCTATTAGGCTAGCCAGTTTTTGTGTAAGAAGTTCGAGAGAAATTGTGTTATTATCAAGGGTTCGTACAAAATTTATCACTATACCCGGATCCCAAGTATTCTCGTACTGTGGTGACGGTCGCCTTAATCCAAAAACTCCTCTAAAAAATCTTTTTAACCTAAAATCTTGTCCCAGCTCAGGACCCGCTATTTGAGCTATAGCGGATCTATATGAATTTAGTGTACCATGGGTGGCCTCATTTTTAAAATGGAAGGTTAAGAATTGTAACACATTTGGAACTGTAATTTTAATTGGATTAATACTTTTCTTGGTACAAAACTCCCACCACAGCCTCAACCCCGAATTGTATTGTTTTAATGTCGTAGGAGTTATTGACAATGGGCATATATCTATGGAGTCCCCTGGCACGTGTCTTTGTAATAGCGCTTCCCTGATAACCTCCCTGCCACCAGGGAAAGGTCTTGCCATAGCGGGTGCGGGGATCTGTTAAAGAAAAGTAAATATTTACTAGGATTGAAAATTAGAGGTTCCTTAATTAGTAAGGTTCTAAAAATGGGGTACCAAGGTTGAGAGATCCAAAAAGGCACAACCACTATACCTTCAGCTTTACCTTCTATGATTTTTTAAAGCATTCTCAAAACCATAGAGAAAGGTGGAAAGGCATAACAATATAGGGTGTTCCAATTTAATGTAAAAGCATCAATTTTATATGCATCTGGATCTCTCTTCCAAGATATGAAAGTTGAACATTTCTTATTTACTCTACTAGCAAAAAGATCTATTTCTGGTTTCCCAAACTTTTTTACAATATTTTGAAATGAATCATTGGATAAACTCCACTCAGTTTCCTTATGAACTTGACGTGAAGCTTGGTCAGCTTCTACATTTTCTCTCGTGTTTATATAACTAGCAAATAAATTTATATTTTCCTCTTCGCACCAAGACCAGATTTTTTGAGTATCGAACACTTCCCATTTTATTGATACATGCCACCGCTGTAGTATAATCTAACCTACATAATATATTACAGGTCGGTGAATCAGATGCGAAACATCTTAATCCAAAATATAATGCTAAAAGTTCCAAATAGTTTATATGAAATTTCTTTTCATCTTTTGACCAAAAACCAGACGCACTTTGCCCCCTGCAGTATGCTCCCCAACCCGAGTTAGAAGCATCTGTAAAAATTTCAATCTGATAAGTATTAATCCGAATCTGATTAAAGGTATTTGGTATCTTATTAATAAACCATATTAGGCTATTTAACATCTCTTGTGATATATTTAGATTTTTATTGTAATCCCCGTTGGATTGTTTTAATGCTAAGTATTTATAACGCTCTAATATTTTTATGTGCATAAAACCATATTTGACGGCTGGGCAAACCGAGACAAGTGTCCCAATTATCTTAGAGAAGTCTCTAATTTTACACTTTAATAAGCGTGCGAACTGTCTAAGCATTTTTAATATCCTATTTTGGTTTTCTTCGGGCAATGACCTTGTCAATTTTTCCGAATTGTAAACAAACCCCAAAAAAGTACAAATAGTACTCGGGATGAAACTACACTTCTCATAATTAATTAAAAAACCCAAAAATGTTAATAATTTTAAAGCTTGTTCTACATTATACAAACATTCAACATATGATCTTCCCAAAATCAAAAAGTCATCCAGGTAAACCACTAAAAGAACTCCTTTTTGTCTTAGTAATTTTACTACAGGTTTTAAAATTTTCGTAAAAATTAAAGGGGACAGTTTAAACCAAAGGGTAAACAGTTGAATTCAGATGTTATATTCTTAAATTTAAACCTTAAATATTTTCGGTGGGAAGAATTTATAGATCTCAGATAGTATAATATTTATCTCCTTTTTAGACCACCTATTTTCTACAGGCACAACTATTTGTTTTGGTTTTCTTATAAATAAAACATTAAGACCTTTAATATCAGCCAAAACTTTTTTATGGGTCGAGATCTTTCCCATCTGTCAATAAAAAATTTTAACCTTCCACAAGGTAAGCTAACCTGTTGATACAGATTTAGTGACGATATCTAATGTTGTTCTTGTTTTCCACTTTTTTGTAGGAAATCTGACGAGGGTTCTGATGATATTGTCCTCTCTGGCTGAAGTGTTGAGGAGCCCGATAGTAGGTAGTATAAGGGCTATCCGCCACACCACCTCCACTCCACCACCAAAATGAGGGGCTATCCGCCACCCGATTTACATGCATTTACCATAGGATGTTTTTCGCCGCTACTTTTACATGGAGGGCTATCCGCCGCTGCTTTTTGCAGATATTTTACATAGGATGTTTTCCGCAAGAAAGAGAGAGAGAGAGAGAGAGAGAGAGAGAGAGAGAGAGAGAGAGAGAGAGAGAGAGAGAGAGAGAGAGAGAGAGAGAACAAACAGAACAGAACAGAACAGAACAGAACAGAACAGAACAGAACAGAACAGAACAGAACAGAACAGAACAGAACAGAACAGAACAGAACAGAACAGAACAGAACAGAACAGACAGAACAGAACAGAACAGAACAGAACAGAACAGAACAGAACAGAACAGAACAGAACAGAACAGAACAGAACAGAACAGAACAGAACAGACAGAACAGAACAGAACAGAACAGAACAGAACAGAACAGAACAGAACAGAACAGAATAGAATAGAATAGAATAGAATAGCATAGAATAGAACAGAACAGAACAGACAGAACAGACAGAACAGAGCAGAACAAACAGAACAGCCAGAACAGAACACAAACACACACACACACACACACACCAACAAACAAACAAACAAACAGACAGACAGACAGACAGACAGACATACAGACAGACAGACAGACAGGCAGACAGACAGACAGATAGTCAGATAGACAGACCATCGAAACTTTCCAGAAACTTGACGGAAAAAAAAACAAAAAAAAATTAGTAACAGTTTTTATAATTATATAATAATTTTACATTTGCCACAGCGCAATGCCAACAATTTAGATTTTTATGGAAATAACATTCAGGAATTTTCTTAAATTTACTTAACTTTGGTTCTTGACCAATAGGAATACTGCAGATAGTTTCTTCATCAAAGAACTTCCTTAGAAAGTTTGCCTTTTCATTTCCTTTCACATATATCTTGGGTGCCTGATAGCAATTTACTACATGGTTTAAAATACTATTAATTTCATGGAGACTTATATACCCTCGGTCCCATTCAAGACCGTGATATTCTTCGGCCCAAGTCACAGTTTTCAAATTTTCAGCACTTAACAAATTTTTCTTAAATGGAGATTTAAATAGATAGTTTGAACAACGAATCCCATCATAAATCGACAATTCTTTTGGAATGTAACCAAAGGAGCAGTGATATCCTTGAATGTCCACAAAAAGAGCGGTGCCACCTTCAGCCATGACAAGACAGTAAAGGATGTATGAAAGTTAAATGATACCTACACCACTTACCCCCGCTCAAATGGTATCTAACCTTCCAAGCAAACATTAAAGTATGGATGGGGATTTTGCTTTAAAACGAGACTTGCCAGACTACAACATTTAGTTATCGTCTATAATGGATTCTTCAAATAGTGCATTAAACCAGCATGTTAAGAAATTACACAAGAGCTTTTGCGAGAGGGTTAATGAGCAATATTATTTAGCTATGCACAGTCGCCCACAATGGAGTAACTTCTATCAAGAGCAAGCAGAGCGTTATGGGGAGGTGCAGACGCCTGTGTAGATTTTTTTGAAACTTTCAACTTGATGAATCTGGTGTATGAATTCAACAGAGATGGTTTTTTTACGGAACTAATAAGTTTAAAGGCCTATGTTACAGACCCTACAGTATTGGATGCAATTAATATTATCGATGAGGAACTTGCAGAACCCATTAACATGACGACTTAATGTACTAATGGTAGTAGATACTAGAGTTACAAATAAAAAAAGTAAATAAAATTAATATTCTTTTATTTCTTCATAAAAAGTTTTTATACAGATAAAATACATTCGATAACGCACAAACAGATGGCGATTTTGAATGATATATATACTTCGGTGCTGTTGGAAGCAAAGCTGGTTCTTTACCTAGTTCAATTATGGGTTTGGCAGAATATTTTCTTAGAAACTCTGCCTTTTCTGCTCCCTTGACATAAACAAATTGGGCGTCTTCAGTAATTTTCATAACAATATCATCAAAATGATGAAGAGGGGTAGATCCTAGGTTCCAGTTTATACAATGATGATTATTCATTAACCAATTAGCTTGCTGACACAGTTTTGGGGCAAGTAATTTTATTGCAAAGGGCTGTTTGAAAACATAGTGGCATATCTTGTCACCATCAAAGGCTGCTAATTCCTTAGGAATAAATTTATTATCTTCATCCTTAAATCCTTGTACATCCATAACAATTTTGGAATACATCCTAATTAATGTTTAAAGCAGAAAAATTTTTAAACATAGAAAACTTTTTAGAATGGTTTTTAATATTCTTTTTAAGTATATTTAACTTATAAATAAAAGCGTATAATCGTTCAGAAAACTCTTTTTCTAACGGCATGCTCACAACTACTAAGCTTCTTAAATAATTAAATACATTTTTTATATCAATCGTAAGTAAGTGTGGTAGGGGATTTAAAGTTGCTTTACTATTTTTGTTAGCGGATTGTAACTGAATATTTTATCATGATTAATGAGACAATACGCAGCGGTTTTGGCAGGTATTTTTTCCTTTGTTTCAAATTTAATCCTCATAGTTACTGGACCAGTTTGTAACAAATCTCTTTGGTGTGAACAATTTATGTAGGAAATAGGCGCATTACTCTTAAACTCGGTAGGACTAAAAACTGGTTCCGTTGGTGAGTTATAATATACTTGACGAAAATCACAAAACATTTCATAGAGTGTAGCGAATTTGTTGTTTTTAAAATCGAGTTGAAGGTCGTTATAGGGATATCTTTCAGAGTTTAAAAATACATTTATATTTCTTAATTCACAGTGATCAAATTTACTCATATCCATTTTTATATTGCCACGCCTATTCTTTTGGAAAGCGATTAAAACATGACGGGGTGTTTCAACCTTGGTAGAAGTTTTTACAGGCCAATTATGCCTTGTAGTTTCTAGTAATTCAGGATATTCAACTAGCTCCCAACTTCGAAAAGTAATTAGTATGTCACTGTTTTTCTCGACAAGTTTCGTTAATGCCAATTCTTGGGGGATTGCCGGAGTAAGATGTGGAACCCTCCAACAAAGTCTTGTGATTACAATTTTTGCTGTTTCCTCAGCCTCGGTAGTGCGCAGTAACGAATCGACAGAATCATTACTTCTAATTAAAATAAGCTCTTGTTGAGAATTCAGAATAATTTTATTGTAATGTTCAAAGAACCCGGAATACATCTTTAATGGAATGCACAAACAGACGTTTCCTTTGGCATCTGTCATAATTTTATCAGTTGCTTTCGCTTTTGGATACCAGCCAGCATTTTCCAATTTTGCGCTTTCGTTTTGGTTAAACGACGTATAACCCTTAAGTGTTGAAGTGATGCCGAGATCTCTAACAGAGTCAATAATAACACCGTTTAAACATAACGCATTTCTTTAAACAAGAAGGCTGGGGCGTTGTTGACTAAAAAAGTGTTTGCTAACGGTGCACCATCCTCTTTGGTAACTTCTAATTCCAAATATATTTCACTTTTGCAGGGCAAGGGATACTTCCCGGTCTGCTGCAAGGCAATACGAATTTCATCATTTGGTCCAAGTTTTGTTGGATTAAAGGGATCGAAGGAAAATACCTCCCAACTTAATATTGAATCATCGACAAGAACATTTTCTTTGACGTTTAGATACTCCATATTTTTATTTAATTTTAAAACCCAAACTTATAAGAAACTGTATATTTAACGGTGTTAGTCTTTGCGAGTTCTGTTTATTACTGAGAAAATTACGATTGTTTTCTTTCTTATTAAGCTTTCCACTAAAATATTGATTTTTCGTGTTATAAATAATCACCATCGTTCATCTAATTTTTTAAGATGTAGTCTTAAAGTTATGGTTTCTTCTCTAAAATTAACACTGTTCCCTTCTTGGTCCAATATTTTAATAATGATTTTATGGCAAGTGTTCAACTGAGGTTGCCCGCTTAATACCACCCAGAGCGGTGCATGGTAGAAGTACACGACGAGCCACTGCAGCCCACCAGTACGTGGTTCAGCTTAGTGTTCCTCGAACGACACTGTTTCAAAATTCTTTCATCTGGAGAACGTCATCACTCTGGAACGACCTCCCTGAGATCGTCTTCCCCAACGAGTATAGTCTCCAAAGATTCAAGACCAACGTGAATCGTTTCCTGCGCACACGCACCGCTCCTAGAGCGCCATAAAGGATTTATCCTGTAGTGCTGTGCCTTATCATAAAAAAAAAAAAAAAAAAAAAAATCTATAACCTTGGCAGTAACTGGGAAGTATATAACGTTTTGGGGTGATTCTATTATTTTAAAACCAGGAGCCACACTGGGGAAAAATTGATGTATTATGTGAACTGGATTACCATTTAAGTATGAACCTTCAGCGATACTGCAATCGATATTTATTGAGTTTACTTTAATTATTTCTGCAGGTCGTTCAGAAATATGAATTTGTCCCGAATCTAGTATCTGATTTTGAAATCCCAACAATGTGCCTATAGAGCCGTCTCTAAAAATAATAGTTTCGGAGCATTTTATTACTGAACGCAACGTATTATTATTAGCGTTAAGATAAAATGAAATTTTTTTTTCTTCTAATTTCTCTTGCAGTAATTTGTTGATATTATCAATTTCATAACTTCCGGGTGGGATAGTAATAATTTCACCAGTTTCACCGTAAAAGAAA
The DNA here is from genome assembly GCA_963920685.1 of Polydrusus tereticollis. NCBI lineage: Eukaryota > Metazoa > Arthropoda > Insecta > Coleoptera > Curculionidae > Polydrusus > Polydrusus tereticollis. The sequence continues at coordinate 29,567,981 of OY987334.1, forward strand.
CGATTATTACTCTCATCAATGTTGGGAATTGCATTAAATGTTTCAAAATTTACAAGCCCAATAACATAGTCGATATTTTCTTCTAGATATATGGGAGGGTGAAATTCAGTAGTTAAGATGGCTGAATTACCGCTAATAACAAAGCTATAGGACATGAGTTATGTAGTTAATAATTCCATTATCACTTTCTAAACACATTTCTTATGTTAGCTTTTAATGGTACTTTAATGGTTTATTTAGATAGGCAAAACCTATATATACCCTCTTGTCCTATTTTAGTCAGATTAGTCTTACTTAAGATTTTGTGTTATAAACAAGTCATTGTAAACCTAATTCTCAACATTGTGAAATAAAAAGTTTTTTAAAAACAAGTTTTCACGACCACGAAACATAATTGGCGCAGTCGGTAGGATTCAGAAGGTGCAGAATCTGACAAAAATCGCAGAGAGGCCACCATTGGTCCCAACCATTCATCTGAATCCAGAACCTAAGGCAGAGACAGGACTCCGAAGACTTCCAGAGAGTAAGTGTTGAGTTCCTTCTTTTTCCTATTTCCATTTTATATTATTGGTGTAAAACCGTGAATTTATATTATTGTGTTTATTTATATTTATATTATTGCAAATAGTTTCTTTTGGTGTTTATGTCACTCAGTGTTGATAGTCTAACTACCGAACTTAGTGAATTATCTATATCCAAAATGACTACTACTACTCAAGCTGCAAAAGAAATTGCAAGTACTCTTCGCCACTTTTCCGGCAAGAGTGAACATTTAGATTTTTTTATAAACTCTGTTGACAAATTTTATGACCGATATGGCAAAACAGCGGATAATAGCTTAAGTGAATTCGTTTTTGCTGCAATTTGTTCGAAAATTGTTGACGAAGCAGGTGATTTTTTACTCTGCAGGCCAGATCTTAATACTTGGCCAGAAGTAAAGAACGCGCTTAAAGAGAAATTCGGTGATAAAATTGATAGACATGTTCTACAACAACAATTTATATATTTAACCAAAAACAAAAACGAAAATATCACAGACTTCTTAGAAAGATTAAAATTGATTAAATCAAAATTAAATATAAAAATTAATTCTGATAACACTATTAACGCAGCAACAAAACTAACTCTTATAGATCAAAACGAAATAACAGCCGTTACTGTTCTAATGTCAAATACAAATGCCGAGCTTAGAACGCTATTAATGCTAAAAAATCCTAAAAACATAGAAGAAGTTACTTCTCTTGTAATAAATCATTCCCTTTTGGAACAACAAATAAATTTAAGACAACCAGCATATAAACCTATGCAGAAAAATTTCTCTAATAACCATAATCGCTTACCGTATACTAACCAACAAAGACCAATATTTAACCAGCCGACAAATTATTCAAATAACTTTCAAAACAACTACCCACAACGATTCTTTAATAATAACAATAATTTTAATCAAAGAACTCCATTCCCCAGTCAACCAATTAAACTTGAACCGCGACCACCGGTACAACAAAGGTATTTTACTAATGCGCAAGTTTTCGAAAAACCTACTAATGTTTTCTCGCCGAAAAATTCGCATAAACCACAAAACAAACCAGAACCCATGTCAACTACTTCCCGATTACCATCTGTAAGAAATAGTAATCATAACTATAGACAAAATTTCTTCCAACGTTCAGGTCCATCTAACTTTGCGTTTCAAGAATTAACAAACGTAGAAACTGATTACCCTAATGAATATTACTCTGACACTAACGAAGTTGACAACTTAAACCCTAATTATGATGACAACTCCGCTAATGATACTTTCGAGAATAATTATGACACTTTCGAAAATAATTATCACCAAGGCGAAAATTATTTTACAAATGAAAGTCACTTAAATAACGATCAACCTAATGCGTATCAATTAAAATCAGAACAACAAAATTTTCACATAAGCGAGTCACAAATCGACACCTCATAGATTTAAATAATTTGATTCCTAATTCTTTACCGTTCATCCAAATTAATGACCCGCCTATTAAACTTTTAATTGATACTGGTTGCCACCCTTCTCTCCTAAGACCATACATAGCTGAAAAATATTTTCCAGAATATATATTTAAATCTGACATACCGATAATAACGTGTGCAGGTAAACGCGAAGCTAACTTTAAAGCTCACATTCCTCTCTTTAAAGATTTTTATCCACTAACTGGAACCTTAGAATTCGTTCTTTTTAATTTCCACGATTACTTCGACGGTATCGTAGGAATAAGAGACTTAAGAAAACTGAATTTAAATATAGATCTTAACAATAAAATTCTCTATAACAACGCACTAAAAATACCACTCCTCTTTAGAGAAGATTTCAATTCTCAAAAAATCGAGATTCCAGGACAAACATCATTGTTAAAACAGATAAAAACTAACTTATCTGATGGCGAATTTTACCTTCCTGAATTAACTAATAACAACATTATAATACCAAGTAGCCTTTTAAATATAAAAAACGGTCTTACTACATTAGAATTCTCTAACCCCTCATTAGAGACGGTAATTTTAGAAATTAGTGACAATTTTCTTAATCGATTTGCACAGACATACTCTGCGAACGAATATGAATGTTTTAACATAGAAGAAATAGTTCAATCACAAAAATTAGAAAGTTGCGAGTTTGACTCTTCACTAATAAGAACCGATCACCTTAATACAGAGGAAAGGTTAACATTAAATAAATTGTTATCCAAATATAGAGACATTTTACATAAATCAGACGACAAACTTACATTTACCAGTAAAGTTAAACACGAAATCAAGACAAAAGACGAAATCCCCGTGCATACTAAATCTTATAGGTACCCTTACGTACATAAGACCGAAGTACAAAAACAAATTTCGAAAATGCTACATGACGGCATTATTAGACCATCACAATCCCCTTGGAGCTCTCCAATTTGGATAGTCCCCAAAAAATCAGATGCTAGTGGCAAACAAAAATGGCGTATTGTAGTAGACTATAGGAAAATCAACGAAAAGACAATAGACGACCGTTATCCCCTACCAAACATCTCAGACATTTTAGACAAACTAGGCAGATGCCAATATTTCACCACTTTGGATCTAGCCTCCGGTTTCCATCAAATAGAAATGCACCCTAACTCGATAGCGAAAACAGCTTTTAATGTAGAACACGGACATTTTGAATATACCAGAATGCCGTTTGGTTTAAAGAATGCCCCCGCGACGTTTCAACGAGTGATGGACAACGTCCTCAAAGAGTTACAAAATAAAATCTGTTTAGTTTACATGGACGACATAATAATCTTCTCCACGTCTTTACAAGAACATATTAGTAATCTCAAACAGGTATTTGATAAATTAAAAGAGGCAGGCTTTAAAATTCAATTAGACAAATGCGAATTTCTTTGTAAAACAGTTGAATTCTTAGGTCATGTTATCACCCCTGACGGCATTAAACCGAACGAAAACAAAATAAAAGCAATACAGAATTTCCCTATTCCAAAGACAGCAAAAGAAATAAAATCATTTCTAGGTCTTGTAGGCTATTATAGGAAATTCATTAAAAATTTCGCTAAACTAACAAAACCGATGACGCAATGTTTAAAAAAAAATATAAAATTAGAACATACCCCTGAATTTGTTAACTCTTTTAATACATGTAAAAAGATCTTAATGAACGATCCGATTTTACAGTATCCTGACTTTACAAAACCTTTTAACTTAACGACCGACGCCTCTAATTATGCAATTGGAGCCGTACTTTCGCAAGGTCCTGTAGGTCAAGACCTTCCAATAGCTTTTGCCTCCCGAACACTTAACCCCGCAGAAATAAATTATAGCACCATCGAGAAAGAACTCTTAGCTATTGTTTGGGCAACCAAATATTTCAGGCCCTATCTTTTTGGTGTTAAATTCAAAATTATCAGTGACCACAAACCTCTTCAATGGTTGTTCTCATTAAAAGACCCCAACTCGAAATTAGTCCGTTGGAGACTAAAACTAGAAGAGTACGATTATGAAATTGTATATAAAAAAGGCAAAATGAACACCAATGCCGATGCACTTTCTCGTGTAGAAATCAACCCTATAGAATTTGACAATATAGATAATATTTCTATTATAGCAAACCCAGCCGATCCTCTAGATCTCCCTAACCTTAATCTAGATGATATCGAAGAGTATTTTAATTCTCATCAAAATCCAGATATTCCTACGATTAGTACAAACCCAGAATTTCCCACAAGTTCACAAAAAGTAATTATCCATGAGGACATTCAAATAAAACCCCCGCAAATAAACGTAAACAACGATAACAAAGAACGTATTGACCAAAATAAATCAAGTAATTTAAATGAAAATACCGATAATGAGACGATTCATTCTAATCACGAAGATCCAATTATAGGTGCCCCTTATACTGAAAGAAGCGTGAATACTTACAAAAACCAAATTATAATTTCAAGCTCTAATAATGACCAGTATAAGACAAACAGAGAAACAATTTTTGACAAAACTAGAATCTTCCTTATAATCCCAAAAATCAACGATACAAAAAATTCAATCATAAAATTTATGAAAGAAAACCTTGTACCCAAACAAACGTACTGTTTACATTTTAAGGATAAATACTTAGAGCCAATATTTTTACAAACATTACAAGAGTGTTTTAAAAATGGCGCTTTTACCCTATTTATATCAAATACATTCCTTTCTGACGTAACCGACGAAGACGAACAAAAATTAAAGTTACAACAATACCATGAAACAAAAACTAGTCATCGCGGAATACAGGAAAATCTAAATGCAATCAAAAAAGTATATTATTGGCCCAAACTAGAACAAGACGTACGAAATTATATAAATACGTGCGACATTTGTCAAAAAACGAAATATGAACGACATCCAACAAAACTAATTTTTAAACCTACTCCGTTAGGTCATGAACCATTCGATCATATTTACGCTGACACATATAAGACACATGGACAATATTTTACTACAATTGTTGATAGCTTCTCAAAATTTGGCCAAGCATATCCTATTAAATCTCTGAGCGCAATTGAAATAGCAAATAGCCTATTGCAATTCTTCAACCACTTCGGCCTTCCCCGAAGAATTACTACCGATAACGGACATGAGTGGAAAAACGAAGTCGTGCAAAGTTTATGCAAAACGCACCACATCGAGATTCACTACACAACCCTGTATAATCCAAATAGTAACAGCCCTGTGGAACGTTTTCACTCAACTCTCGCAGAAACGATACTTACCCTTAAAAATTCGAAACCTAATGAACAAATTGAGATCCTTGTAAATTATGCATTATTATCATATAATAATTCTATTCATAGCGCTACTAACTATACACCTTTTCAAATAATGCGTGGACGACTAGATTATCGAAACCCATTCGAAATAGATGATAAAATCAAAATATCACAATATATTCAAGATCATACTGAAAATTTACAAGTAATTAATAAAATTGTACTCGAGAAACTTCAAGACAAACAACAAAAACACTTAAAAACTGCCAACTCTAACAGAGAACCAGACGTAGAAATTGACCCTTCTAAAAATCTCTATAAAACAAAGAAAAAGAATATCTCTCAAAAGAAAACGGTTAATCCCTACGAAAAAGTAGAAAGTCCTATTATAGTTGACGATAATAAAATTAAAACAAATCTCAAGACCTACCATAAAAGAATACTAAAACCGCAACGTATTGTTTCAGGTTTCAAACGACATGAACCTCCTCGTACTAACATTCGCACTAGGACTAGTGCACGCACTAGAAATAAAAGAAATTAAAAATCCCATTCTCCCAGTCCAAATAGGACAAACAAAAATTATTACTTCCAAGCATACCTTTTTCTACTATATAAACTTGACCAATCCAGAAATGTCACTGTTACAAATTAAACAATCATTAGCCATATTGCAAAATAAAATAAACCAACAGCAACAACAAAATCATTTTTCTCTTCTACTTATGAATAAAATTCAAAACGCGAAAACCCAAACAAACTTAATTTCTAGTAAAATGAATACCTTTTCGGAAACCCTTCGCGCAAAAAGAGGATTAATTAATGGTGTTGGAAAAATCGAAAAATGGTTATTTGGCACATTAGACTCAGACGATGAACAAAATATAAAAACATACTTCGAAAATCTACAAACTAATGAAATTAAACTAAGTAATGATCTAAAAAATCAGCAAAGCTTATTGAAACAAATTTCGAACGATTACATTAGTAACTTTCAAAAATTAAGTGAAAATCAAATAATTTTAGACGGTCAAATTAAATACCTATCCAAAGAAGTCAAAGAACTTATAAATTTGGAAGAAATATTCTCCTTCTCGAATATTGTCGACAACCTACTAATACTACTCCATTCTATTCAATACTTATTGAATAATTTAGAAACTGCAATTTCCTTCGCAAAATTAAATATTTTGCATAGTTCAATAATTGAACCCAAACAACTAAAATTAATAATTGATACACTGAATGATATATATGGCATAGGACAAGTACCAAAATTTAAAAAATTAATAAATTACTATTCTCTCTTTTCGACTCAAGTAATTATTAAAGATCAAATATTATTATTTAAAATTCATACACCAATAATATCTTCCCGTTTTAAATATTTCCAATTATATCCCATTCCAATTCTAAACCAAACAATCATTCCTGAACAACCTTACCTATTACTCAACGCTGAAGATTATTGGACCACTACCGAAAAATGCCCAGAAGTCGAAAATTGGTACTTCTGCATGCAAGACAATTTGTATAAGCATCAACCCTGTCTGGCCGACCTTATACGCACCGGAAGAAATTCATGCCCTAGGACGCTGATCCATTTTTCCGAAACAAGCGCAACACAGATAAACGCAAAAGAAGTTTTGGTCATTCCAGCCACTTCAACGAGCATCAAGTCTTCATGCGACATCGAGGGAATTTATGAAATAAATCACCCATGCATTATATCACTGGGAAAATGCAAAATATCAATAAATGGCAAATACTTCCGAGCAGACCAACCTACCCATGAAGAATTCATTTTCGAACTCCCGACAATCGAGTTACCAAAAGATGCGAACAAGAAGAAAGAAAAAATACTTCATTTGAAGCGAATTGATGAAGAAAATATTAAGCAAATCCACACCCTTGCAAATAATCTGCAAACCACTGATTTGCATATTATACACGCTACAAGCCATCCATGGATCAACACATTTTTCATCCTAACAGCTGTCGCCTGTACCCTAGCCATATGGTATTTCCTGAAAATTCATCGTCCCCAACGCCGAGGACAACAAAAGCAACCCCAAGAAAATCAGAAAATAGAAGAGCCCCTATTTTCTTCTCTAGGAAGGGAGGAGTTATGTAGTTAATAATTCCATTATCACTTTCTAAACACATTTCTTATGTTAGCTTTTAATGGTACTTTAATGGTTTATTTAGATAGGCAAAACCTATATATACCCTCTTGTCCTATTTTAGTCAGATTAGTCTTACTTAAGATTTTGTGTTATAAACAAGTCATTGTAAACCTAATTCTCAACATTGTGAAATAAATAGTTTTTTAAAAACAAGTTTTCACGACCACGAAACATAATTCATGTTCCTTTAATATTCCGCAAATGAATAAATCTTTATTGGGTATCATGTGTTCTTATAAAGAAATACTAGACACAACTGTCCACAATTTGTAGTGTTAAAATCTTGAAACCTGTTATAATTATAATTTATAACATTTTTATTTTTATCGCTGAAGAAATATGTCATTAATTCAGCGGGTGGTCGCAGATTACCATAACTATCAAAGTAGGTTATTTGTTTTTCTTTTTTTATGTAGGCTGTCCAATGAGTTCCATCACCACTATAATCATCTAGATTAATAATACCACTTTCACTGTCTTTTATTTTTTTAGGAAGCTTATTTCTCATAAATATACCTCTAAACTTGGGAATTTGTAGAAATTTTATGTATTTTAGTAAATCATAATTAGTAAGAGTCTTTAGGGGTATATGTTTTAGCAGTTTTTTGAATAGGGTTTCAAATACAATCCGCATCCTGTTTTATATGGTTTTAAATACAGCCCGCTTCCTTTTTGTCCTATTGCTATAGACTCCATCGTTTGATTGTGTCTTTTATCTTCTTCTAATTTTTGCTTAGCAGCTTTCGCGTCGTTGATGGCTTTTGCTACTCCTGCAGCCCCTCCTCCTAGGGCACCTAAAGCTGATAGGCCCGCAAATAATGGTATAAGTGGTAAAAACCCCCCACTCTTTGGAATAGGTATAATTCTTTTTTTAGGACCAATCACCTTACCACTTTTCCTAATTGCCTTTACGGCTGTTTTAATACCCTCATGTAAACTTTTAAACTGCTTTCCCTTAAGTCCTTTTCTAGCCTGTGCAATAGCTTGATGCAAGGTTATTCCTTTTCCCTTGGTCTTTTTTCTTTTTAGACCCATACCCAACTTTCTCTTAACATTCATAGTGCCACTAATGCCTAACGCTGCCACTTTTTCTCCAAAACTAGCGTCCTTTGCTCTGAATCGGGCTATTGCTTTTTCAGACAGTAATTTATCGGCAATGTTCCTTCTGTTTATATCGTTTGATTGCGAGTAAGCAATGTCGTGCTCTTTGCAAGCCTCGTCTAATAAATTTATTCCCTTGTCACCTCTTGATAATCTCTTTTCTAATTTTGTCCCAGGTCCACAGAAATTGTAACCAGGAAGATGTAATTCAAAGGGTAATTTATTGATAAGAGTGTTTAGCAGACCAGATCCTCTTGGTTTGTCGTTCGACTTGTAAGTAACACGTTTGTTGTGTGATTGAAACATTATATAGTTAAAGTCTTAACATGGAATGATTAGTTTTACTTTGACAGTGAACTTAAGTACTTCTAAATAATATGAGAGTTGAAAAACAACCATACTCTGTAATAATTAAGAATCATGATACATCAACAAATAAATTTAGAAAACACGGAAGACTGTTCGAAGGAAGTAGCAAAAGATGTTTAATTATTGGTCCGTCTGGTTGTGGTAAAACGAATGTTGTAATTGGCTTAATTGAAGATCCCAACGGTTTACGATTTGAAAATTTATATATTTATTCAAAATCTTTGTATCAGCCCAAGTATGAATATTTAAGAACACTTTTTAAGCCAATAAAGGAAATTGGTTATTACGAATCCGAGGACGAAGAAAATAATATAATTTCACCCCAAGAAGTAATGCCAAACGCAATAATAATTTTTGACGACATAGTTTGTTGTAATCAGACAATTGTAAAGGATTACTTTTGTTTTGGAAGGCATAGAAATACTGATTGTTTCTACTTGTGTCAAACATATTCTTCTATTCCTAAGCAGCTAATTCGTGACAATGCAAATTTAATTGTTATTTTTCAACAAGACAATACAAAATATGTTTATAATGATCACGTAAACGTTGATATGACATTTAATCAGTTTAAAGAAATGTGTTTATTGTGCTGGCGAGAGAAATTTGGATTCATGGTAATAGATAAAGATTCCGGTATAAATTCAGGTAGATATCGAAAAGGTTTCGATTCATACATTTACTTATAAAAACAACACCACTAGACAAAAACAGCTATTTCAAAATATACAGTCATGAATGAACAGTTAGCAAGACAACTTGTTAAATCAAGGACGGCAGTTAAGAAAAAATATGAAGCTTTAAAAAATGCGGAATTTGAGTCTCATTCGAGGCTGGAAGAAACTTATAAACCAATAACACAACCTTTGCAAGAATTGATTCAAGGAGTTTTACAATAAAGATTTTCAACAGCTTATGAACGAGTTTAAAATCAATCATTATAGCACTTTTTCCAACCTAAAAGCAAGTATAGTTGAACGCGTTAATCGAACTCTTAAAAATATTATGTGGAAATATTTTAGTAATCAAGGTAGTTATAAATGGTATACAGCGTTGCCAAGTATTGTTGAAAAATATAATAATACCACTCATAGCACTATAGGATATAAACCGGTTGATATTAACCCAGGAAATGAAAAAAACAATATTACAAAATTCTTTCACTTTTAAAAAAATAGTCGACTTGGATCGTAGCAAGTTTAAAGTTAATGACTTTGTTCGCATTTCGAAGCAAATGGAGTTGTTCGCAAAAGGTTATACGCCCAATTGGTCCACTGAAATTTTTCAAATAAGAAAAGTAAACCTGACAAACCCCACCACGTATCTTCTGAAAGATGAGAAAAATTAAAATATTGAAGGTGGATTCTATCAAGAGGAGTTACAAAAAGTTCAACATCCAGACGTATATTTAGTTGAAAAAATATTAAGAAAAAAAGGAAGTCAAGTATTTGTTAAATGGTTAGGTCTTGACAAATCTCACAATTCCTGGATTCCCAAAAAAGATGTTTTGTAATATATAAATCGAGAAATAAAACAATTATGTTAATCAAATGTTTTTTATTGTTAATTAAATTTAAACATATCATCATATATTATAATTCTATGTTTTTCATTTAAAACATTAGAAAGTTCAATTTCACATTGTTGAATTCGTCTTTTGAATCGTAGTTGGTCCAGATATTGACTTCTAAAATTGCTTTTTCGAGCATTCCTATAAGCAAAAGACCATACCACGAGCATATGAACTTCATTTTGCTCACTGAAAGTCACTGTTTTCTTCGTATTTTCTTTTTGGTCCATTTTTCGTCATCAAATTTTGCAACTCGTTCGGAAATATTGTCACTAACTCTAACATGGTGCATACATTTTCGCTGTTTGGATTTTGGTTTGGATTTAAAACATGATATATATTTGCAAGCAAGTCCCCTGATTGTTTTAGACTAGTTTTAAACACATTGATATATTGTGGAAACTCCTGTCTTTTAATTATTTGAATCCTATAATTAATTAGTTCCTTAATAGTCCATAAGTTATCCATGGATTCACAAGCAAGAGTCACATAATAGCCATCACTTTTTTTAATTTTTATTACGGGCTGTTGCTCATACATTTCAAAATAAATTGTGAAGTTTTCAAATTTTACTGGAGTGGTGTCATCATTAAACGAATAAAAATAGCTGGTTAGAACGCCTTGATAAATAAGCAAGTTTTTCCACTCTTCTTCGGTCAGAAATATTTTGAAACCATTATGGGCGCCAATAACTACTTTGGGGGAAAAATTCTCCAAATTTAAACCAACACTTATAAATTTTGTTGAGGATTTGTTCAAGTAATAAATTTTAGCATTTAAAATTTTTTCATTGAATTTATTTTCGCGGCTAACCTCACTTTTGTTTGTGGAATATCCCCAACCTTGATTAAATGTTGAATACATCTTGTTAGCGAAACTGTTGACTGAATAATAACACAAGAATTACTTCTTATTATAGCTGCTACCCCACCAACGTCCTTCAGTTAAGGTTATTTTAAGTAATTAAAACACAATTTAATATTTTTATATGTTTATTCTACAGGAAAACAAATATGTATAAACATGGATAGTGAAAATACAAGAATAATTATAGACAATGGTATTAATATTTTGCAATTATTTTGGCTTTCTTGTAATATTTTGTCTTTCATTTTATATTGCCATAAACATTCGATTAGATCACAGTTGTTATGAAACTTATAATGTTCCTCAATAGGGCAGTCCTCGTATCTCCAATCAAATATTTCTATGCCACAATAATAGCAAACGCACACATCTTCAATCATCAGATAATAGAATCCGCATACTGCTAATATTTCAGGTGACAATTTTCCTTTCCATCTTTTAAACGATCGTAGTCTTTGATCATATGTTCTATAAGATATATTCTCAATTTGTTTATGAAAAGATTCTAAACACATTATTAATTAGTTAAGACTGAAATATTTCACAGCTGTGAACCTTAATATACTAACAATTGAGGAGGGGATTACTAATCTTCTTGATTCCTAACCCACTCATATAGTGGGATATCCTGGTGACCCCATGCAAGACTATCAAAAGAGTTTGAAATCTTATAGCGTTTGTCATCTGTTGAACTTAGAGCTAGTTTATTAACTTTCTCCGTAAAAATAGTATGTGCTCTAGATCTGAACAAATACATATTACAAAAAATTTTAGAGTTATTTTCAACAACATCCTTATAATGAATTAAATTTAACTGCTTATTAATGCTACTTTTTTTAACTCCTTTTGCTTTTTTAACTACAGTATTTGAAGTTTTAACGCAATAAGCTTTCGCTCCAGTGCCATAAAAACTTTCGATGAGTTCACCAGCATATTCATCTTTAAATTTACCTACTATGGATTTTCTAATTGGCATGTTATGCATATTATTAGATTTGTAATTTGAGGTGTCAAATGCATCGATATGGCATTTGATATCCTCATATACATTTTCGGTTTCTATTTCCAAGATAAAAGAGTCAGTATCTGTGTACAGTAATTTCACCTTTTCTTGATATAATGGTTTTAAAAAATCATAAAAGAAACTATACATTACAGTTTTAGATATGTCCAGAATAGAGAATCCTGCATACACCGGCTTATCATATTCGATCAAAATTTTCTGCATTTAAATAGCAGCCAAGTTTTCATTATATACAAAGGAATCTTTAAAATATGGTTTTGCAATGAGGTTCTCCGCACCATTTTTTCTCCCATTTTTTGCCCACTCTGTAACCAACCTTATGTCCATTCTTTTTTCCACATTTTCCATGGTTTTCCCGTATATACTATTATTTGCCAATTTATAGGTATTTCTTTCAAATTCGTTTTTAGACTCGTTTCTTAATTTTGTGTTTAAATCTATATATTTTTTTAGCCATGGTGATTGAGTAAACTCTAAGATTCTGTGAATTTTAGTTAATTTTAGTCCATTTTGAAGACATTGTTTAAGCAACGTGTAATGAATTACATATTTTTCCTTGTTTCTTAAATTTGGAATTAATTTTGAACATTTAGAATTGGGTGGTTCGTAATTTTCAGGACAAAAAGGAAATTCGTTGTGAAAATCGTGTAAATCGACCGGATAAGTTAAATCAACTTCTAAAACGTATCCCTTATCAGATGTATTGGAAATGACTAGGACATTGAAATTTTCAATTTTCTCTGGAGATACCCAAGCAAAGTTACTTTCAGGAAGTGGTTGAGCCATCGCGAAACCATACAAATTTGTTGCGTCGACGTACAATATATACTTATCTGGTTTAGAAACATCATAACTTGGCATGAATTTATTATTTGCTTCCGATTTTCTACAAACACAGGTACTGACCCCTCCTCTTACACTATTTTTAAAAAAATGCAACATGTCAACATCCGTCAAAAGTTCTAAATTCGTTTCAGTATATTTTAAAAAACAATCAAAACTATAACTAGGAAAACTCAGATACGCCACTGGCTCTAGATTATATGAAGGGTGCTAAACCAAAACGTTGTAAGTACCGAAATTAGAACTTTACAGGGCGAATAAAAAACTGTCTGATTAAAAGATTTGCAAACCATGTGATAAACTGTTTATATATTATTATTTATACATATTTTATCTATCATTTCACTCAAACTTAAACTCTAAATTATTGTTTATTTTCTTAGTAAACACAAAATGTTTGCAACAATGTTGAACAAAACGTTTTATGTGCCACTTATTGTGCAATTGCAACTTGGTGGCACTTACAACAGGAACTTATGTAATTTTTTAAATTATTAATATGAATATGGCTAAACTACTTTGAAATTATGCCCTGAAAATATTCCCTCTCACTTCAGGCAGAAATCGTAACATGGCAGTAAGATCTTTCTTTTTTTCAGCTGATAGTGACCTTGGAGTTTCCTTCAATTCAACTAGTAAAGACTGGAATGAATCAAGGGAAACGTTTTTTTTAAAACATTAATCTCTGTCCATGGAACCAAGTCTGAGTAAGATGTTCGGATTTCTACCACACCAAATTTTTCTCCGGAAATTCGCATTTGGGTGACTTTTGATATGGCAAGTTTCTTAGTATCCAGATATTCCTGAGCAACAGATTTCCAGTCAAAGAATTTTGTCATATCCATTATAACGAAAGGATTCTTCAAACATGCTGATGCCATTATTTCTATTAAATCTTTTGGCACTTTGGGAGACAAACGTCGTTTGACTTTCTCGATCAAAGCGAAGTCTCGATCGCATGATAAAAACGTGTGACCGGATACGGGAAACTTGTGGGTTATTTGATTAAATTTATCTTTAGCGATTAGAGTTAGCAGCATTGCTAACATAATTTGGTTTTTATTTTGTCCGCAGCAGTTATCGGACCATAAAATAAGTTCCCTTTTTTGTGTCTGCAACTCTTTGGTTATAAAAGTATAAAGACAACTTGCTATTTCGTTTGAACCACGTCCACCAACAGTTTCATTCCAAAAACACATAAATCCTTTATTGGAAACTTCTAAGTGAATTCCCATATTAATGCAGGCCAACTGCCTGCTGTAGTACATTTCAGTATGTGTTAGACTTGGAATATACATTTGCTGCTCCAAGTCAAAGCTTAATACACACAGATGAATCCGGATTCTTGGAGTTCCTACTGTCATCCGATATATTTTGTTGTGCCGATTGAGCTTTGCGTTGATGTAATTCCAACGAATTTTGGGCATCGGCTTTCTCTTGGCCTTCTTTCCCTTGAATTTCGATTTTTTTTGAATCGCAAACGGAACATGTATCTACTCGCGGTGGGGCAAAAGACAAATTGAAATCCGATAAAAATACATCGTTAAACCACTGACGAGAAACTGGCGGCTTACTTCCACCTTCTGTATACTTCTCCAAAAACCCTCTGTATAGTTTCGAAACATTCAAATCTGGGGACAAAAACTTTCTATCTGGGTTGTCGTTTCTGCTATAATGACTTTCTCTTGCGGGAATAGTAGATATATAGTCCTTAATTTTGTCCTTCCAGTCAGAGTTTTTCTTTGGACGTGTTCCTCTTCTTTCATCTTTAATATCCATATTCCCGGTTAATATTTTTTCTGCAAGCAGTTGCACTCTTCGCTGTGTAATATTGAAGGTTTCACAAAATGTCTTCTTGCAAACATGAATCTCGGATGCTCCGGGTAGTGGCAACATGTACCGAAAGGAATGTTGACGTCTGCTTTCTCCTGGAGTCTCATATGTACCGTGCCTGCGACGATTGATCAATGATGGACGTATAAGCCCTCTGAGAAACCCTTGCTGTCTATCGTATTGGCCAATTTTCGAAAAGTCGGTAAAAAGTTTTTTTCGACACGCAACTGTAACTGAATGGCAAGCAAATTGACACTTACAAGTCGCCTGGAAAGAGAAAATAAAACCGGATGGAGTTTACTTTGCAATATTAATCGAATAATGAGAAAAAGTTTTACATAATAAAAAAATATTTACCTGCCCTGGTTCTGTTTTTTTACCTATTTCCTTACTTTTCAATGTTGTGTAACCAACGCCCGAATTTCTTTTGGTTTGTAAAACATGTTTTTGCCAAGAACTAACATTCTTTTTAGGCCTTTTGCTTTTAGAAGCCCTAGGATTAACTTGTTCGTCCATTATGAAAGCAAAACTAGAGAAACCTAACCTAACCTAACGTCCAGCAAACGACTAGAACCCAATTGTTTAAATGCTGGGTAGTGCAGTTAGATTATCGGCACTTAAAACGTTTTGCTTGGCTAGTGTCAAAAAATCCCAGTAGCGGCGGTCGCCTCGACTTGTAAATGTAGGTGCAGCTCAAGCAAGGCACTTACAACGGGTTTCTGTATAAAAACGCATTTCAACAAATGTGGCACTTACAACGTTTTGGTTTAGCACCCTTCATATGTATTGAGACAAGTTTTCCTAAAATTTTGAAAGACATCAGCTAAAAGTAAAACATCAGATTTTAAATAAACATCAGAATATTCACCAAGGGATTTACACTCAAACAAATTCCATATATCTTTTGCTCGATCATAGTCTTGGTCGCTAATATGTACGTCTATCAAGTCATTATAAAACTGTTCTTTTTCGGGTAAGGCATCATTGCATAATTTTGCATAACTATCGAGATATGTGTAGGGAAAAACACCTTTTTGACGAATAAAATCAAATTTTTCCTTGTCTTTAAAATACTTTGATATTTCTATGCATTGATCGTCTTTTAAAGTTTCTGATAGTTTTGATAAGGAATATGGTAAAAATTGAAAGGAGTCTATAAAGCGAATGCTTAAATATTTTTTTTTCTGCTTTCCGCTTTTTTTTTTATCAAAATAAGAGTCTACTTCAATAAATTTCTCAAATGTTATATACTTTTCCTTATTTTGTGCAATTACCTTCAATCGTTCTTTTTTTTGGCAGAGATTTTTAATAAATAGGTGGGCATCGTAATTTTTTAGGTTATGTAATATGACAGGAATGAAACTTGGTATCTTAAAATTTAAATTACACGTCGAATGCGCAGGTCCCCTATAATTCCCCGTTAGATGACAATGATCAGCAACTTTCTCGTCACCCGTTTTGATTATTTTTTTACAAATGTGGCATTCGTTTGTATAATTATGACGTAATTTTTCCAATTCGGTTAAAGGATGCATTGATTTCGTATGTTGTAAATACTTGTTATAAATATCGTCAATATCTCTTTCGATCAAATTTATAAATACATTAGAACAATCCATACCCTGATAGAGTTCACATTTGGAAGCCTTATCGTCAAACGAACATTTTACATAGTAAGCAAAGGAGTACGGAATATGTTCGTATTGTTTCAACGTGTAAGGTTGGTTAGTTTCCAGATTGTTGGGCATATTATTTAAAGGCTTAAGGATACATTCGAAATCTGCGTAAATGACAAAGGGAAGTTCCATTTGTTTTTCAATATTTGTAAATTTTAAAATATTTCCAGGTATTGAGTTGCCAAATTTATCTATTTTGTTTTCTGTTGTTGGTAAATTAATACGAATATGATCGCAGTCATACATAGTATGTCTATTTAATTCTTCAATGGTTGAAAAATACATTAGGCATCCGTCGCAGAAATGCTTTTTCTCGTGATGTATTGTTATTTGTCTAGAAACTAATCTAGACAAATCAGAAATTAAACAATAATGGAAATTCCCGTCTTCATCGCTTATTAACAATAAATTAATATGATTAATTTGTTTGATCTTGGTATAATGTAAAGGTCCAATCACTTCATGCTTAGACTTAATATCATTTTTTAGTTTTTCTAAGCCATAAACATTAATTAAGATATTATTTTGTAATTCAAATTTTGAGATGTTCCTAATATTTACGGGTGTATCGATACCTGTGACATCTAATACTGTCGTAAAGTGTGGATATGAACTCGTCTCAAACTCCAATCCTGTAGGAGGGTGTAAGGCTGCCACAATTGACCAGAAAAAACAAAATTGGTCATTGTTCCTTATATTGACGATGGCTCCCTTCATCTGAATATCCCTGGGCAGTTCAATATGTGAGGAAGCTTTGAGTGGGTTATACTTATTAATGTTAACTTCCAAATGTAAAATGTTGACCAAGCTCCATCCTGTAAAAAAAAGAAAAAACTTTTGTAACTATTTTTGAAAATTTAACCCAAGCAATAGAGTCATATTATCAAGATATAGTAATTAACTAATTTTTTATACCTGAATCTCTTTCCGCCATATCATCAGCTTTAACGTCGATTATCTTACTCATATCATCAATATATAGGGTTAGGTCAGAAGCCTGACAGAGTGCTTGCTTTAAATTGCGTGTTGAAAGACTTCACACTAAGAATTCCATTCACCGGGTTTATATATAATCCAAATAATTCCAAATTAGTTTTCGTGCAGTTGTGTTTTTGAATCTCTACTTCTAGTAAGTCTTTTAGTTTCTGAAAAATGTCCCCAAAAAATTGCTTGACATTGATATGAAATCCTTCAGACTTGATTCTGTATGATATTATTCTTTCTTTAAATGCCGATTTGATGCTTTCAATTCCATTTGATAGTACAGCCGCAATATTTTTATGTTCATTTGAACGTAGATGACTTGTTAATAACATTTTAGGAAACATCTTTTTACAATCGACACAATATCTCGTTGCTGATTCTAAAACAAAAAATAAATAACATATTAAAGATAACATATTATGGAAGAAGTGTGGCATTCGCATTTTGTTTTTTTTTTACGATTGTTAGTAGTATTAGTACAATTAATATAAAATATTGGTATTACCTGTTTTCTTAGAAGTTTTCGGTCTTTTTACTTCCATATCAGATATTTGCTGTTTGTTTCGGCTCATATCACAAGACTTTCGCAAATGACGTAGTAAACTGTCTTTTCTACTAAACGATTTCTTGCAAGTTTTGCACTCGAATACCATTTTCTCTGTCTTAAAATTTGTGTTAAACTTTGTCACGCAACCTTTGACTAACCAGTTCTAATTGAATATTATTTCACACAAATTTACTTTTAATAAGGAAAAAAAAATTGTGGGAGGAATTTAAACTACAATAACAAAATACTAAGAAAAATTCTGAGCTATAACGTTAACACTTGTTCCAAATACTTCCATAACTTTAGCCCATTTTTGTCTTTCACTACCTGTAAAATTTTTTGAATGGATGTTGTAAAAGTCATTTAAACAGAATTGCAAGCTCATTAAAGTCGCTTTAGTTTTACGTTTATTTCTTAGTTTATCTAATACAGATTTTTGGATACTCAACTCATTTTTACTTTCTTCCGTTTGCGTTTGTGCGTTCAAACGCGTATTACTTGTTTGTGTTGAAATTTAATTAAATTGTTTAGGACTATTAATTATTGACCCTATATTAGATTGTGATGACACGTTACAAGGAATTAATTCATTATTAAGCACATCAAAATCATTTACAATATTGTTTTCTGCTGAATACAAACCACCTTGATCTATAAATACTTCTGGTTTAGAAGCAACCTTTGATAAATTTGATAATTCTAAAGGGTTATCTCTAAAAAGTTCAAAATTATTTTCAAAGCTTTCCTCTAAATTTGACGATACTACGTTATCTTGGAAAAGTGTTCCTTGAATAATTTGATCAATTTCCGAGGTAAAACATAAATCTTGATCAAAAAGATTACACTCTTGAGCGTTAAACTGAGGCGAAAAACAAATAAATTCCTTGTTTATACAAATATCATCACTCACCTTTTCTGTCGGAATTAGAATATTTTGTAATATATTAATGTGCGGTTTCACAGAGTCACTAGACGAGGTATTCATTACACAAACGTTTAAGTAAAGAACACAACGCGAATTGCTTATTTATAGTATTAATAACTGATCCTGTTCCATCGTTTAATATTGAAAGGTCACTTGCGCGATTGTCCGAGACCAGTATATTAATTAACATGTTTTTAATTTTTTGAAATGTAGCAAATGTCATGGAAATAAATCCGGTGTTGCTTTTAAAAATAAAAGGTTACTTGTGATCGCTCGAGGCTAATATTTTAAATTTCGTAAATGTCATATAGTTAAATAGAGATTATATCTACTAATTATTCTTGTTAAATATAAAGTAAAATGTTTTCTTATTAGATTCTTATTGCTATTGATTATATGAATAATGTTTCAAAGTGTTTCTAATGTACTACCACTTTTTTGTAACATTTTTTTAGTAACTATTTGTGTTTGTCTCCAAGTGTGGAAATCATCCTTCTTCCTATTTGTTTTCTTTATTGTCTCTAAAGATATGACCCATATTTAGCATTTATCATATCTTTTCTTTTTCTGTATAGGAAAATTGTTTTTCTTTGTTTCTTTGGGTCGTCGCGTTAAGAGAAAGTTGATTTGTTAAGGCAGATTTAAGAATAAGACAGAAAGGGTAAATGTTAATGTCTGTTTTAATCTTGTTTATACACAGTATATATAGGGCCCGTTCGTATGCAATCGATACCAGTAACAATTATGTTTACTAGAGTAAATAATATATCAATCTTGCTTGACGAGAGCTGGAATGAGATCGCACCACCCGTTCCAATCGACTATATTTGGGACGAGCCAACTCCACCCGTTCCAATCGACCACAGCTGGGACGAGCAAAGACCACCCGTTCCAGTCGATCGTAGCTGGGACGAGCAAAGTCCACCCGTTCCATCCGACCTCAGCTGGGATGAGCAAAGTCCGCCTGTTCCAATCGACCCCAGCTGGCACGAGCAAAGTCCACCCGTTCCAATTGACCAGAGCTGGGACGAGCAAAGTCCACCCGTTCCAATCGACCACAGCTGGGACTTAGACCCTCCAACCAAAACCTATGATCCGCTGCCATACGTTCTAGCGAACAACATAATTAGACAGGTCCCTCCAAAGATGTCGAAGTCCGCAAGAAAGGTCTTTCGAAAAGCCGAGAGAGACCGAATGTCCCAATTTATTCTGGCGGAACAGACACAGAGGGGTTGGAACGTTGGCTGTCATTAAAATAAGTTGGGATGGGCACCTGTTTCAATCGACCACAGCTGGGATCTAAACCCTTCAGCCAAGACCTATGATCCACTACCCATACGTTCTAGCGAACAACATAATTATACAGATCCCTCCAAAGATGTTGCAGTCCGCCAGTAAGACCTTTCGAGAAGCCGAGAGAGATGGAATGATCAAATAAATCCTGGCGGAACAGACACTGAGTGACTGGAACATTTACTAATAATAAAATAAATTAATATTTTCTATTATTTTATTGTTTGTTCTTTTTCCCCCCTAGGTAAAATATATGGATTGTAATAAAACATTTGTGGATATACTACTTACTCTTTATTATGCATATAATTTCGAGTTATTGAAATATTATCTTTTAAACCTAATATTCTAAATTCTAACATTAATTTTAACAAATTTTTAGTCTCCAAAAACTCCTTACACGCAGCGGCTCCTTTTTTACATAGATCTGCATGCTCTGTTTCTGTGATATACAAATCCATATCTTGTGCCTCGGTGTCGTTACCAGTTCAAGCATAGAACCGCGAATATGATTCTGATATTAGAAAATCCTCATACATTTCACTAATTAATATCTTCATGTTAGGCATAATTGTAATCTTGCATTAAAATTCTACTCGATATTCGATTCTTTTTATCCTACTTCACTTAAGTGGGGATTAAGAATTTATTAAGGAATAATCTTATAGTATATAGTACTAATTATAATGTGATGTGGTGGCTTTATGTAAATGCTTGTAAAAGCAGCGGCGGAGAGCCCTCCATGTAAAAGTAGCGGCGAAAAACATCCTATGTTAAATGCATGTAAATCGGGTGGCGGATAGCCCCCCATGTTAAAGCAATGGCTGAAATCTCCCTATGTTAAATGCATGTAAAGTGGGTGGCGGATAGCCCACCATGTAAAAGATATGCAAGAGCGGTGGCGGAGAGCCCCCCATGTTAAAGCAGCGGCGGAAATCTTCCTATGTTAAATGCATGTAAATCGGGTGGCGGATAGCCCCTCATTTTGGTGGTGGAGTGGAGGTGGTGTGGCGGATAGCCCTTATACTACCTACTCCCGATAGAATTTCCGACTCTTCTTGGCTCCATATTTTTGGAAGAAGGGACTCTTGTAGTTTCCCTGGTTGTCTCTAGAAGTGGACGCTCTCGAAGGGGCTTGAAAATTTGTTCTGGAAGGCTTCTTTTGGATCTTTAATGGTTCTACTGATTTCTCTAGGTCCTTGACTGACTTTATTCTAGTATCTAGATCGGTTCCAAACAAAAACTCCGTAATTGGAGTATCGGTCAAGGTGTCATTCAACTTCTTGTTTAAATTGATGGCAATTAGATCCCTTAGAGATAAGGATTCTGATGTTTGACAATAGTCTTCCTGCATCACTAAGCAGTTGAATGTAATTTTATTGTCTCTCCCCTCCTCCTTTAGCATGTCTGTTAGGGCCACACCTATAGCTGACAAACTACCCCTAAGTTGGTGCTGTAACTGGGATAGTCGAGCATCTCTTCGCGACACTGACTCAGAGATCTCCACTTTAACCTCTGGGTTTACACTAGGAGGATTTAAATATGTGCAGTTTTCTGGAGTTAGATATTTGGTTGTCAATTCATCACGAGAATCTTGGTCTAACCCAGATGTTAATATCTATACTCAATTCGCTTTAGGATTTTGTAAATCCCTGCACTTTCATCTGATTTTGACTCACTCCTCTTTCTTTTTAATGACCGTTTAGGCATAATTTTTAATTTAAAACGCACTGTGACGGCGCGACCTATTAACAGTGTGAATACTTTCGCACAAAAACGAAGACTACACAATTTATTTATGAGACGAGGCTGAACATAATAGTTGTTATGTATGATTCGTAAATGTCAAAAATAAACAGCCTAAAAAGTCATCCTTCTCTTTAGCACTTCGACGAAACGTTTTTCATCTTATGCAGCTACGTAACGACTTTACAAGTTCTTGGCAGGCCCTAAGATATGTCTATTGGTGGGATGTCAAAACACTGTTGTCAAACGGTGCAGCAAATATTAAACTTAAATTTAAAAATATGGATATCGACTTTGGAACTAGGAAATCCTTGTTAATTTAGAAACTTGGCAAATCTGTCGATAATTGGCTCACTACCGATAATTGGTACGACTACCTTAATTAGGGTGTCAGCTTAAATTTATTCTTCAATGGCCTGCCAGAGTTTAATATGCCAGTTCAATGCGTCGACCTATGGCACGGGTCCCTTATAAGCGTAGTATGATCGCCTGGGAGGACCCCAGTGACTTTTCAATTATGATTTACCTAGTTCAGGAATCCTAACCTAACTTACAAAATAATCTCTTACCTTATATCTTTTTGCGATGTTTTTTGGTGTGGCATGTATTCCGCATCTTGATTAGAGTCGTAGCCGTGCCCATCACTTAAATCACTATCATTTATCCCTAAATGTTATAAAAACACTACCAGACAACGTTAAGTAACTCGTTTAATTTGAACTAAAGAACAGTTAGTATATTATCTCAAAGATATTATGTAACAAGGTTGTATGTTACAACATAGAACTGGGTAATATTTTTCTAATTAGAATTTTTATTTTACGAAGTTCTATATTTAACAAACACCTTTAGTATACACGAAACCCACATTTAAGAACATACACCCCTGATTTTTGAGGATTATGCAAGTTGTATGTTACCTAAAGTATTCCTTTTAAGGTTGTAATATCGTATCTTTCTCATAGGATTAGGCAATATTGAAGAAGCCAAGAAAGTAAAAAATGTTACATACAACCTTGTAATAATAGGGCGACGATTTGCCGAAAAATTTTACATTTAATACACATAGTTCAAGCAGTTTTAAGCGTGTATTTAACATGTTAGATGATGAGTTCATTCAGCCATCTCAATATATTTTGCCGTTTCACTTAGTATCCGGACTAGAGATGTCACGAATAGTGATTTGGCCGAATACCGAACACTGAATATTCGGCCACGCTCTCGGCCGAAGCGCCAAATATTCTGCGGTGAAGATTGGATAATCTAAAATTACTCTAAGTATCTTCTTATTTTTAACCGTAAGATATTGATTATTAAAAGTGGTTTATGGATAGTGGATGAAGCTGGACTATCAGCATACTTTAATTTGAATGGTTAAGCTTTAGTGCCAATAGATACAAGCTGGGATGTGGATCCTTCTTGTTCTATATAATCCCCATGAATATTTAATAAATAACTTGATATTTAGGCAAATGCCGCTAGAAAATTCAATAGAATAAAAGAGTATATACTAAAATAGAATAGTATACGATAGAAAATAATAGGATAGATTAGGATAGATTAGGATAGGATAGGATAGGATAGGATAGGATAGGATAGGATAGGATAGGATAGGATAGGATAGGATAGGATAGGATGGGATGGGATGGGATGTTATGGGATGGGATGGGATGGAATGGGATGGGATGGGATGGGATGGGATGGGATGGGATGGGATGGGATGGGATGGGATGGGATGGGATGGGATAGGATAGGATAGGATAGGATAGGATAGGATGGGATAGGATAGGATAGGATAGGATAGGATAGGATAGGACGGGACGGGAGGGGATAGGATAGGATAGGATAGGATAGGATAGGATAGGATAGGATAGGATAGGATAGAATAGGATAGAATAGGATAGGATAGGATAGGATAGGATAGGATAGGATAGGATAGGATAGGATAGGATAGGATAGGATAGGATAGGATAGGATAGGATAGGATAGGATAGGATAGGATAGGATAGGATAGGATAGGATAGGATAGGATAGGATAGGATAGGATAGGATAGGATAGGATAGGATAGGATAGGATAGGATAGGATAGGATAGGATAGGATAGGATAGGATAGGATAGGATAGGATAGGATAGGATAGGATAGGATAGGATAGGATAGGATAGGATAGGATAGGATAGGATAGGATAGGATAGGATAGGATAGGATAGGATAGGATAGGATAGGATAGGATAGGATAGGATAGGATAGGATAGGATAGGATAGGATAGGATAGGATAGGATAGGATAGGATAGGATAGGATAGGATAGGATAGGATAGGATAGGATAGGATAGGATAGGATAGGATAGGATAGGATAGGATAGGATAGGATAGGATAGGATAGGATAGGATAGGATAGGATAGGATAGGATAGGATAGGATAGGATAGGATAGGATAGGATAGGATAGGATAGGATAGGATAGGATAGGATAGGATAGGATAGGATAGGATAGGATAGGATAGGATAGGATAGGATAGGATAGGATAGGATAGGATAGGATAGGATAGGATAGGATAGGATAGGATAGGATAGGATAGGATAGGATAGGATAGGATAGGATAGGATAGGATAGGATAGGATAGGATAGGATAGGATAGGATAGGATAGGATAGGATAGGATAGGATAGGATAGGATAGAATAGGATAGGATAGGATAGGATAGGATATTGAGCGTGTAATACGTCTAAACGAGGTGGAATTAAGAAGTGCAGAGAAAGTTGAACTATCACCAGTTAATGCTAAACAACTGCCGTACCTTATTAACTATTCTTGATAGAAGAGAACAGTTAATAAGAGACGATTACCTCTTGATAGTTGAGCAAAGAGCACTTCTGCGTGCATTAGAGTTTTAAGGGTTGCTTGTGGATCCATATTTTATTAATAAATTGATAGTTGAGCAAAGAGCACTTCTGCATGCATTACAGTTTTAAGGGTTGCTTGTGGATCCATATTTTAATAATAAATGATGTTTTTGAAATCATTGTTTTTGTTATTCTAAAATAGTAAAGAACGGTAGATCATCCAAAAAAATGAACATTAGTAGAGTAGTGTAGCATGAAGTTCAAGACCACATCCCCCACTTAAAAAAAAATGAACATAAGTAGGGAAAATATGACGTTCAAGACTACACCCCCCTCTAAAAGAAAATGAATATTATCATTTTATTAGTATTTAACGATCTCAGTTCAACCAAATAGTAGTATTCTGATACATTATGTGGTCGGCATATGTAGCTGAGTAGTTAATTATTTGGCATACTAGATATTGCACATGCGCAGTAGCTACTACCTTGACCTTCAATCAATCCACAGGGGTACCAGATATTACACATGCGCAGTAGCTACCACCATAACCTTCGACCGATCCACATGCGCAGTAGGCATCGAACCTAAACCACACCTACCAGTCCTCCCTCCACACGATCGCAACCACACCTACTTAGTCAAATCCCACCAATATTTTCAGATCACCATTTCCACCACTTTCTATGTAACGCAGTAACGAATGACTTAGCATTCAGTTTAAGACGCTAATTGCAGAAGAATATTACACCTTTAAATTATTATTTTTGTCAGTAGTTCTAAACTTTTAGTTAAAATGCATTTATGCAGTGCTTGTAAGAAAACATTTACGCAGAAATATAATCTGTATAGACACAAAAGGGAATCATGTCCTTATAGAACATCATGCTCTAGCAACAAACGAATAGACAGTATACATAATCAGCAAGCTAATAATAATTAACAACCAAAGAGAATTAAACTAGAAGAACAACCTAAAATCCCTAAGATTCAAGAAGTAGTTCATTTTAAAATCCCTAATTTATTTATTTCACAATGTGAACAGTGTAATACCGTCAACCGGGGCTAAGTGGTCCAAAATTTTTGGATTTTTGCATATTTTTGAAAACTTAATAAATATTTGGGCTTATATAATAAATAATATATAATCTACCATACTTTTGTAAGGTGCCTGTGAAAAAAAATTATTTTAAATATATGTAGTTTTGTTTAAATTTTTTTTTATATAGGTGGTCCACTTACCCCGCACTTTGAGGTAAAGGGGACCACCCACCCGTTTTCCACTAATTTAAGCTTTAGGGTCCCGTTTAATCATTGTAATGGGAAAGTGGTCCACATTAAAACTTTTTAAAAATTATTTGCATTCCGAAAAGCATTTGGAAAGGAACAAACGTGAAAGTTATTTGAAAAGGTTTTATTTAATTTAAAATTTAAATAAAAAAAGGAACTTTTAACAACTAAGTAGGCATATAAAAATATTTTAACACAAGATGTTATATTTATTTTAAAATTTAAATAAAAATCGAACTCTTATCAACTAATCAGGCATAGAAAAACATTTTAATAGGAACAAAAAAAAATTTTAAAAAAAATTGAAAAATTTGAAACATTTTTAGGTAAGTAAAGACACATCGGTTTTCATGATAAATTTGTATCTACCTCTGCAATGATTTTTAACAGATATTTTCTCTATGATATCTTTAGGATCTATAAGGCATTCGTCCTGAACCTGAGGAAAACTAAAGTAAATTTCTTTTCCTGTCATCTTTCTTAAAAAATTAATTTGAAATTTATCTTTGACATTTCTTTCTATTCTTCCAACGTAATGCAACTGCCTTTTTCCAGAAGTAATTTCAAATTTTACAATGACAAAATCGCTTTGCACCAATTCATCTAAATTTTGTTCTAATGCCGGTGCCGGTACAGTATCCTGTTGCTGTTCAGCTTTCAAAATTTCTGCATCAGAATTTTCTTCAAATATTTCCTCAGATGACTCGTTGCGTTCACTGTACTCAACGTCGTCTGATGTCTCGGACGATGATTCATTTTTATCAAAGGATAGACTTTTTCCTGGAGCCACTTGTAGCTTTCTACCTCTAGGTTTATTTGTTTGTTTTTCAGGCATTCTTGTTTTTTTAAGAAATTCCATAAGTTCTTGATTAAAATTATTAGAACTGCCTGGATCATCTTGAGTTGTATTTGGCAATTGCTTCAGAACTTTTTCTGGATTTAACGGATAGATTCCGCAGGCAGCAAAACCGGCCTTCAGATTTTCTGAAGCGGTTTCTAAGCTTTCTAAAGTTTGCTTTAAAAGTTTAGGAAAATCACACTTTGGAACTACTCCTCTATTTTTCTGTTTCCACTCTAGAAGTACAGCTCTTCATTTTCGTTTTAAGGGAGCAAAAAATGCTACGTCAAGAGGTTGACATATTCCTGTCGAATTTGGCGGAAGTAGCACAAATCTGATTCCATTTTCGTTACAACTTTCGATAACAGTTTGAGAGACATGACTGGATAAGTTGTCACCTATCATTACTCGAGGAGCAGGCTGTTTTTTAAGGTATGGCAAAGCCAGTTTTAAAAACCAATCCTCAAAGGTCCTCTCGTCGAACCATCCATTTTTCGACCTATTGTATCGGGTGTTCGCTGGGCCACCTTCAATCCAAGTTGGGTATAAATTCTCTGCTCGATAAACAATATAAGGTGATAGCAATACTCCTGTAGCTGATCCGCACATCATTATTGAGACGCAGGTTTTTGACGAATCTATGATATTTTTTGGGTGCTTAGATCCTCTTTTTATAACAACCCTTTGCTTTCCCGGGTCGTCGCAGAAATTTGTTTCATCGTAGTTAAGTATACTAGCTGGTGAAACATTTTCTAAGGAATTTCGAAGTTGATTGAAATAAGAGTTGATAGTGTCGGCGCCAACTTCAGCCCTACAACGCTTCATGTTTTCTGAAAAACGGACTGACAGCTCGGGATGTCTTTTTAAAAAAAGAATAATAAACTCGCTGCCTGGCATATTATTTTGGAATCGTGATTCCTGCCTACCAATACGGTCAAGATATTGTTTGATAATAAACCTAATATCCAACTTGGTCATCGGGAATCACCATTCACCGCAAAGTATTAGACCTTCAACTATTTGTTGTTCTTCATTCTCTCTGAAAGCTGGCTGTCGGCCGCACTTTAATGTGTGAGTTCCCTCCAATTTTTTTTTTAATGTTGTTCTTGGAATACCATATTTTTTACTTGCTGTTCTTCTGGATATCCTTCTTAATTGTACTTCTCTAATCGCTAGCCGTAAGTTTTCTGCTGTATAGTTACAGTTAGGAGCTTTCCCTAACTTTCTCTTGTAATTTCTAACCATTTTGTGTCGTCTGTAACATAAAAACGAATTTAACATCTATTCTACGGCTAAAGTGGACCGGTCCACTTTACCCAGAGTTTTGCAGATTTTTTATATTTAATTACCCCACTGTTACCACAAATAATTAAAAATGTTTTTTAAACTCAATTATTTTTCAAAACTTAACATACAAATACCTAACATAAATTGAAAATAAAAAAACTTACCTGTAAACGTACTGCAACGGACGTTTAGCAGAAAATAGGAAAAAATCAAAATTTGCATGTGTTTATTTCCGCTTTCTAACTGCCACTAAAGAACTGCAAAGCGCTCGACCTTGACAGTCCACCCTGCGCTAGGTGTTCGTAGTCAAACGTGCGTGCGAAAGCGTTGTTGCCGGTTGTATTTTAGCAGATACACATTTTTATTATTTTTAAAGTCCTTTCGGATCACTTTACCGCCTGTGGTCCTTTTAGCCCCGGTTGACGGTACCTGGTATGTAAAAAATAGACTCGGTGCACATTTACGGTCTAATCTACATAAAAGTAAAATGGTTAAAAGTGATGAAAGTGTAAAAGTTTTAACTTCAGCCTTCAAAAACAGAATTGTGACTTACATGTTGCTTCCATCTAAAAAGTATGTAGATATTGAAGAATTTTTTGATGAGGTAAAACAAAATTTTTTAGGTTTAATTTCTGAACAAATGGTTAAACATAGAGCCCTTTAGATTAATGTGAAGCTATTTGGACAATATTTGCTACAAACCAAGGAAACAGTAGAAACTAAGTCATTTAATACGAAAAATAGGCTGATAACTAGTACTACTGATTTAAGTGATATTTATAGAGATTTCTTTAGTGAAATTAAAGAAAAGGTGTCGACTTTTACAGAAAACGGATCGGGGTGGGCGTTGGAAATGCACTTCTACACGTCTTAATTCCACCTCGTTTAGACGTATTACACGCTCAATGCCTGCATTATTATTATTATTATTATTATTATGATTTTCTGACAGGTCGCGAGACCTGTCATGCACTCCCTCTACGGGGAACATTCACTCATCCCAGATATCACCGATATCAAAAGGATTGAGCTCTGTGGGGGCCCTTTCCGTGTTATTGGGCCCGTGGGGTTCTTCTTTGATTACCCATATACTTTTTGACTGTTCGGCTTGTTGAAAGTAGCACTGCTTTCTGCATATCCTTGTAGAGATCTTGAGGTAAGTCTAGTGTTCTAAGGTTTTCCAAAAGCTTGTTTGGGATTACTCCTGTTGTTGAAACAATAATCGGCATGGTTTCGATGCTGTCCATATTCCACTGTGTTCTTATTTGCTCCTGGAGGTCTCGATACTTCGCTATTTTCTCAGCATGCTTCACTAGAAGGTTGTTGTTATTTGGTATAGCTACATCTATCAGAGTCGTTTTCCTGGCCCTCTTGTCTACCACTACAAGGTCCGGTCTGTTGTGGGCCACCGTCTGATCAGTAAGAATAGTCCGGTCCCAGTACATCTTATAGTGGTTGCTTTCTAAGATTGTCTGTGGTGTATATTTATAATATGGGATCTTCTCATTTTGGACAAGCTGTAGTTTCACCGCTAACTCCTGGTGTAGGATCTTGGCCACTGCATCATGCCTCTCCTTGTATTCTGTTGCAGAAAACATCTGGCATCCTCCCGTGATGTGTTGGATCGTTTCTGCCGTTTGACATCCATATCTGCATTTATCTACCTGTACTGAGTTGTCTCTAATTATGTATTTCAGGTAGTTTCTAGTTGGTATGACCTGATCTTGGATTGCCAGTAGAAATCCCTCCGTTTCAGGAAACATCTGTCCAGAGATGAGCCAGTAGTTCGACGCAAGACTGTCGACGTGATCCTGGGCTGCCTCGTTCAGGTGTCGTCCGTGCAGAGGTTTTTCCCTCCATATCTGTAGCTTTCCTTCATTGGTCTTGTGGTGTTGTGGGGCATTCTGATCCCTCAATCTTAGAGGAGTAGAGTGGTCTGCTTCGCAAATAGCATGGTGTAGGTCTGAAGTTTGGCTTTGTTGCGGAAGTACTCCCTTAAGTTGGTTATTTGTTGATCCATTATTTTCCCAATATCTGCCAGACCTCTTCCGCCTTGATGTCGTGGTGGTCCGCTCTACCGCACTTCTTGGATGGTGTTTGAGTGTTTTGGTAAGTTGGGTTCTGATTTTGCGCTGTAGCCCTTCGATGCCAGTCACGCTCCAGTCTACAATGCCGAATGAGTAGGACAGAACTGAGCAGGCGTAGGTGTTAATTGCTTTGAACAGGTTCTTGCTGTTCAGTTTCGTTCTCAGAAGCCTTTTTGTTCTCTTAAAAAACTCTTCCCATATATCTGTCTTCATCGCTGCATGACTGATGCGTTGAGCCTGCTTCATCCCCAAGTATTTGTAGTTCTCGCCTTCTCCCATTGCCTGAATCTCCTGGCCATCTTGCATAACGAACGGGTTTTGCTGTATTTTTCCCTTTATCATGGTGAGAGTACGACATTTATCCAGGCCAAACTGCATTCCGACATCATTGGAGAATTCCTCCACTATTTTATGCATCTGATCGATTTGGTTTTTGGTAGCGGCCATTAGTTTTAGATCATCCATATATAGAAGATGGTTAACCCTACTTGCTTCTTGGTTGCCGTTTTTGATAGCGAATTCATATCTTGTGGAGTTTAGTCGGTTGGAGAGAGGGTTCATAGCTAGACAGAACCACAGAGGACTCAAGGAATCACCCTGGAATATTCCTCGTTTTATTGGAACAATGTCGGTGGAAATATTGGTGGTCCCCTCATTAAGGTGAATCTTGGTCTTCCACAGCCCCATTGCGTGTTGTAGAAATTTTATCAAGTAAGGATCGATTTTGTAGATCTTTAATATGCAAAGGAGCCACTCGTGCGGTACGGAGTCAAAGGCCTTCTTGTAATCTACAAAGGCAGTATAGAGGTTTCTTTGCTTAGAGTAAGCTTGGTTGCTGATGACTGAGTCAATTATTAATTGTTCCTTGCATCCCATGGCTCCTTTGATGCACCCTTTCTGTTGTGGAGCTATAATGTTGTATCCTTCACAGTGGGAATAAATTCTCTTGATAATACAGGATGTTATCAGCTTGTATAATGTGGAGAGGCAAGTGATTGGTCGATATTTTGATGGATCGTGTGTATTTTTGCGGTCTTTTGGCAGAAGATACGTTATTCCTTGAGTGAGAACTGGCGGCAGCTTTAAGGGGTCTTTCAGAGTTTCATTAATTAATGCAGCCAGTTTCCCATGCGCGCACCAGAATTTCTTAATCCAGTAATTATGTACTCCATCCGGGCCAGGCGCTTTCCAGTTATGTAACTCCCTGGATTATTATTATTATTATTATTATTATTATTATTATTATTATTATTATCATTATTATCATTATTAATATTATAATTATCATTATTATCATTATTATTATTATTATTATACATTTCTAAATTATTCATTATTAATACCTCGTCGGGGTTATTTTGTTCTTGTATATTTTCTTGATTTTCTTGAATTTCTTGATTTTCTTGATTTTCTACATATACATTTGCTTCTTCTGCCTGATTTTCTTCTATTTGTGCTTCTTCCATGTGACCTTCTGGATTGTTAATAAATTCCATGAACTCGTCGTTGTTCATTTGATTATTATTTAGTAAATTTTCAATTGCTTCTTGTACTTCGTTTACATCTCCAATTTGAATAATTGGTAGTGGAGCTGTTGTTCTATTTATTTTTGAAGGGACGAGCACCCGACTTTCTAGGATATTAGCACACCCCGATAGTTTGGCCATATCACTAATGGTGGGTTTTGATGACATTGTTTTAAAAATAATTTTAGAAAATAATAACTTTTTAAATTAGTTGTAGTTGCTACTTTAAAGAGTTGCTTGTGGATAAATATTCCCAGTATTGGAGATGTAATTATATAAAATACATGCTCATTAATAATGTCAAAAACTTGAAGTTAATGTCTTATAACCACTTTTTTATTCGTTGATCGGTACTGCAAAATATTCGACTATACGAGATATTTAAAAGTAGATAATAATTTTTTTCCAATACCCTAATGGCTTAACAAATCGACAGAAACCTAGTTATGAGCTAGTACGTCGATTTACACCATTTGCGACACGTTGGCTTGGTTTAGTGCCCTTCAAGATGGATAAATAATTTTTTAAGTTATTTCGGCAATCAGAATTTTTTTTAAAAGTAATATTAAGTCAAAGAGTTTCTTTAGACCAGTTTACGCCCTCAAATCCCGTGTTAGGCTGTTCAGGATTCGATAATAAGGTGTAACAGGCAGCGCCGGATTAAAGGTTTCGTAGGCCCTAGGCACCAGTGGTGAATTTAAGATTTTGATTCGGGGAAGTTCACTAACGGGTTGCGAAAAAAAATGCGCCGCAGGTGAAAATTTTCCGGGTGCTGCGCCCTAATATTACCAAGAAATAACAAAATTTACAAATAAAGTGGTTTCTTAAACTTTTCTATGCGTTTGAAGAGCCCAATACATGCCCATGCCCTGATGAACTCGCTGTTTTTACAGATAAAGTTAAAAATATCATATTTAATAAAGTGGTTAGCTACTAGCTAGCTACTTTCTTGATAGCTTTATTTCGAGCTCCCTTAAGTTATATACCATATTTCTCAAACACCTTGTATACATTAGTATACTTAAACCTGTAATGTCTAAAATCGGCACTTGAAAACTGGCTTTTTAATAAAATACCTAGGTCAGTTTATTTCCTGTCTGAGCGATACAAAACATTAATATTAAACACCTAAAGCTACCTTGAAAGTTCAATCGGACAATAAAATCTCAAGGTGATTTAGTCTGGGTTAAAATATATTTATTTCCTGCTGGTTGAGATAATGACTTCCTTACACGTTAAGTTGCTTAGCATGGGCTGATGGTCATTGCATTAAACCTGTATTACTTATTAATAATTGTGAGAACATTTGCATCCAAGATTAGTTTACCTGGTTTTTAAAAACTTACTTATATCGTCTATGATAATGTGAGTTATATTATACATTCAAATGGAAACATTTTGTTACAAAAATAACACAGTTTTTGTGATGTGGGTGGTCCATCGAAATGGGTTCTTTGATTTGGATTGTTATAATGAACAAAGCATGGTAATTTTATTTGAAGAGAAAAGTTAGATTGATAATCCAGCGGTAATTTTCCCCACGCTTTTAATAGTTCAAATGGGTTGACATTTTTTATCAAGTACTCCAGAGGTAACATCTCTATTTCTTGCTTGGTAAAGTCCTGAAGTTCCTTTTCACCATTTATATGGGCCAGTAAATTTTTTGTTGATGAACAATACATTTTTCAGGAATGTGGTGCAAATTTAAACTTCACTTTTAATTAGTAGTTGTTGAAATCGTTTTCTTTCTTCCTCTCGAAATTTCTTTTTGGCTTTTTTAGATAAGTTTTTGAGATATTCAAGCTGAAAGTTCTGGATGGCGCTTTAAAGACAATTCATACCAACGTCGCCCAGGTCTGCCATTGGTAGTATTTGATCTTTTCAAATTTTGTATTAATAATTCTACGCTATCCAACAGTAGTTGTAGCTTTGTCACGGGAAAACCGCGGCTGGCTAAATTCAGAATCCATTAAACACGGAGATTTTCTTCATTTTTATCCCGAACGGGTGCGTGCCCTATTGTTCTATCTAATTGTATATAATCCCCATGAATATTTAATAAATAATTTGATATTTAGGCAAATGCCGCTAGCAAATTCAATAGAATAAAAGAGTATATACTAAAATAGAATAGTATACGATAGAAAATAATAGGATAGGATAGGATAGGATAGGATAGGATAGGATAGGATAGGATAGGATAGGATAGGATAGGATAGGATAGGATAGGATAGGATAGGATAGGATAGGATAGGATAGGATAGGATAGGATAGGATAGGATAGGATAGGATAGGATAGGATAGGATAGGATAGGATAGGATAGGATAGGATAGGATAGGATAGGATAGGATAGGATAGGATAGGATAGGATAGGATAGGATAGGATAGGATAGGATAGGATAGGATAGGATAGGATAGGATAGGATAGGATAGGATAGGATAGGATAGGATAGGATAGGATAGGATAGGATAGGATAGGATAGGATAGGATAGGATAGGATAGGATAGGATAGGATAGGATAGGATAGGATAGGATAGGATAGGATAGGATAGGATAGGATAGGATAGGATAGGATAGGATAGGATAGGATAGGATAGGATAGGATAGGATAGGATAGGATAGGATAGGATAGGATAGGATAGGATAGGATAGGATAGGATAGGATAGGATAGGATAGGATAGGATAGGATAGGATAGGATAGGATAGGATAGGATAGGATAGGATAGGATAGGATAGGATAGGATAGGATAGGATAGGATAGGATAGGATAGGATAGGATAGGATAGGATAGGATAGGATAGGATAGGATAGGATAGGATAGGATAGGATAGGATAGGATAGGATAGGATAGGATAGGATAGGATAGGATAGGATAGGATAGGATAGGATAGGATAGGATAGGATAGGATAGGATAGGATAGGATAGGATAGGATAGGATAGGATAGGATAGGATAGGATGGAATTAAGAAGTGCAGAGAAAGTTGAACTATCACCAGTTAATGCTAAACAACTGCCGTACCTTATTAACTATTCTTGATAGAAGAGAACAGTTAATAAGAGACGATTACCTCTTGATAGTTGAGCAAAGAGCACTTCTGCGTGCATTAGAGTTTTAAGGGTTGCTTGTGGATCCATATTTTATTAATAAATTGATAGTTGAGCAAAGAGCATTAAACTAGAAGAACAACCTAAAATCCCTAAGATTCAAGAAGTAGTTCATTTTAAAATCCCTAATTTATTTCTTTCACAATGTGAACAGTGTAATACCGTCAACCGGGGCTAAGTGGTCCAAAATTTTTGGATTTTTGCATATTTTTGAAAACTTAATAAATATTTGGGCTTATATAATAAATAATATATAATCTACCATACTTTTGTAAGGTGCCTGTGAAAAAAAATTATTTTAAATATATGTAGTTTTGTTTAAATTTTTTTTTATATAGGTGGTCCACTTACCCCGCACTTTGAGGTAAAGGGGACCACCCACCCGTTTTCCACTAATTTAAGCTTTAGGGTCCCGTTTAATCATTGTAATGGGAAAGTGGTCCACATTAAAACTTTTTAAAAATTATTTGCATTCCGAAAAGCATTTGGAAAGGAACAAACGTGAAAGTTATTTGAAAAGGTTTTATTTAATTTAAAATTTAAATAAAAAAAGGAACTTTTAACAACTAAGTAGGCATATAAAAATATTTTAACACAAGATGTTATATTTATTTTAAAATTTAAATAAAAATCGAACTCTTATCAACTAATCAGGCATAGAAAAACATTTTAATAGGAACAAAAAAAAATTTAAAAAAAAATTGAAAAATTTGAAACATTTTTAGGTAAGTAAAGACACATCGGTTTTCATGATAAATTTGTATCTACCTCTGCAATGATTTTTAACAGATATTTTCTCTATGATATCTTTAGGATCTATAAGGCATTCGTCCTGAACCTGAGGAAAACTAAAGTAAATTTCTTTTCCTGTCATCTTTCTTAAAAAATTAATTTGAAATTTATCTTTGACATTTCTTTCTATTCTTCCAACGTAATGCAACTGCCTTTTTCCAGAAGTAATTTCAAATTTTACAATGACAAAATCGCTTTGCACCAATTCATCTAAATTTTGTTCTAATGCCGGTGCCGGTACAGTATCCTGTTGCTGTTCAGCTTCCAAAATTTCTGCATCAGAATTTTCTTCAAATATTTCCTCAGATGACTCGTTGCGTTCACTGTACTCAACGTCGTCTGATGTCTCGGACGATGATTCATTTTTATCAAAGGATAGACTTTTTCCTGGAGCCACTTGTAGCTTTCTACCTCTAGGTTTATTTGTTTGTTTTTCAGGCATTCTTGTTTTTTTAAGAAATTCCATAAGTTCTTGATTAAAATTATTAGAACTGCCTGGATCATCTTGAGTTGTATTTGGCAATTGCTTCAGAACTTTTTCTGGATTTAACGGATAGATTCCGCAGGCAGCAAAACCGGCCTTCAGATTTTCTGAAGCGGTTTCTAAGCTTTCTAAAGTTTGCTTTAAAAGTTTAGGAAAATCACACTTTGGAACTACTCCTCTATTTTTCTGTTTCCACTCTAGAAGTACAGCTCTCCATTTTCGTTTTAAGGGAGCAAAAAATGCTACGTCAAGAGGTTGACATATTCCTGTCGAATTTGGCGGAAGTAGCACAAATCTGATTCCCTTTTCGTTACAACTTTCGATAACAGTTTGAGAGACATGACTGGATAAGTTGTCACCTATCATTACTCGAGGAGCAGGCTGTTTTTTAAGGTATGGCAAAGCCAGTTTTAAAAACCAATCCTCAAAGGTCCTCTCGTCGAACCATCCATTTTTCGACCTATTGTATCGGGTGTTCGCTGGGCCACCTTCAATCCAAGTTGGGTATAAATTCTCTGCTCGATAAACAATATAAGGTGGTAGCAATACTCCTGTAGCTGATCCGCACATCATTATTGAGACGCTGGTTTTTGACGAATCTATGATATTTTTTGGGTGCTTAGATCCTCTTTTTATAACAACCCTTTGCTTTCCCGGGTCGTCGCAGAAATTTGTTTCATCATAGTTAAGTATACTAGCTGGTGAAACATTTTCTAAGGAATTTCGAAGTTGATTGAAATAAGAGTTGATAGTGTCGGCGCCAACTTCAGCCCTACAACGCTTCATGTTTTCTGAAAAACGGACTGACAGCTCGGGATGTCTTTTTAAAAAAAGAATAATAAACTCGCTGCCTGGCATATTATTTTGGAATCGTGATTCCTGCCTACCAATACGGTCAAGATATTGTTTGATAATAAACCTAATATCCAACTTGGTCATCGGGAATCACCATTCACCGCAAAGTATTAGACCTTCAACTATTTGTTGTTCTTCATTCTCTCTGAAAGCTGGCTGTCGGCCGCACTTTAATGTGTGAGTTCCCTCCAATTTTTTTTTTAATGTTGTTCTTGGAATACCATATTTTTTACTTGCTGTTCTTCTGGATATCCTTCTTAATTGTACTTCTCTAATCGCTAGCCGTAAGTTTTCTGCTGTATAGTTACAGTTAGGAGCTTTCCCTAACTTTCTCTTGTAATTTCTAACCATTTTGTGTCGTCTGTAACAAAAAAACGAATTTAACATCTATTCTACGGCTAAAGTGGACCGGTCCACTTTACCCAGAGTTTTGCAGATTTTTTATATTTAATTACCCCACTGTTACCACAAATAATTAAAAATGTTTTTTAAACTCAATTATTTTTCAAAACTTAACATACAAATACCTAACATAAATTGAAAATAAAAAAACTTACCTGTAAACGTACTGCAACGGACGTTTAGCAGAAAATAGGAAAAAATCAAAATTTGCATGTGTTTATTTCCGCTTTCTAACTGCCACTAAAGAACTGCAAAGCGCTCGACCTTGACAGTCCACCCTGCGCTAGGTGTTCGTAGTCAAACGTGCGTGCGAAAGCGTTGTTGCCGGTTGTATTTTAGCAGATACACATTTTTATTATTTTTAAAGTCCTTTCGGATCACTTTACCGCCTGTGGTCCTTTTAGCCCCGGTTGACGGTACCTGGTATGTAAAAAATAGACTCGGTGCACATTTACGGTCTAATCTACATAAAAGTAAAATGGTTAAAAGTGATGAAAGTGTAAAAGTTTTAACTTCAGCCTTCAAAAACAGAATTGTGACTTACATGTTGCTTCCATCTAAAAAGTATGTAGATATTGAAGAATTTTTTGATGAGGTAAAACAAAATTTTTTAGGTTTAATTTCTGAACAAATGGTTAAACATAGAGCCCTTTAGATTAATGTGAAGCTATTTGGACAATATTTGCTACAAACCAAGGAAACAGTAGAAACTAAGTCATTTAATACGAAAAATAGGCTGATAACTAGTACTACTGATTTAAGTGATATTTATAGAGATTTCTTTAGTGAAATTAAAGAAAAGGTGTCGACTTTTACAGAAAACGGATCGGGGTGGGCGTTGGAAATGCACTTCTACAAGTCTTAATTCCACCTCGTTTAGACGTATTACACGCT
Organism: Polydrusus tereticollis; assembly: GCA_963920685.1. Taxonomy (NCBI): domain Eukaryota; kingdom Metazoa; phylum Arthropoda; class Insecta; order Coleoptera; family Curculionidae; genus Polydrusus; species Polydrusus tereticollis. The sequence goes on from OY987334.1 coordinate 29,606,619, forward strand.
CAATGCCTGCATTATTATTATTATTATTATTATTATTATGATTTTCTGACAGGTCGCGAGACCTGTCATGCACTCCCTCTACGGGGAACATTCACTCATCCCAGATATCACCGATATCAAAAGGATTGAGCTCTGTGGGGGCCCTTTCCGTGTTATTGGGCCCGTGGGGTTCTTCTTTGATTACCCATATACTTTTTGACTGTTCGGCTTGTTGAAAGTAGCACTGCTTTCTGCATATCCTTGTAGAGATCTTGAGGTAAGTCTAGTGTTCTAAGGTTTTCCAAAAGCTTGTTTGGGATTACTCCTGTTGTTGAAACAATAATCGGCATGGTTAAAGCTTGTTTGGGATTACTCCTGTTGTTGAAACAATAATCGGCATGGTTTCGATGCTGTCCATATTCCACTGTGTTCTTATTTGCTCTTGGAGGTCTCGATACTTCGCTATTTTCTCAGCATGCTTCACTAGAAGGTTGTTGTTATTTGGTATAGCTACATCTATCAGAGTCGTTTTCCTGGCCCTCTTGTCTACCACTACAAGGTCCGGTCTGTTGTGGGCCACCGTCTGATCAGTAAGAATAGTCCGGTCCCAGTACATCTTATAGTGGTTGCTTTCTAAGATTGTCTGTGGTGTATATTTATAATATGGGATCTTCTCATTTTGGACAAGCTGTAGTTTCACCGCTAACTCCTGGTGTAGGATCTTGGCCACTGCATCATGCCTCTCCTTGTATTCTGTTGCAGAAAACATCTGGCATCCTCCCGTGATGTGTTGGATCGTTTCTGCCGTTTGACATCCATATCTGCATTTATCTACCTGTACTGAGTTGTCTCTAATTATGTATTTCAGGTAGTTTCTAGTTGGTATGACCTGATCTTGGATTGCCAGTAGAAATCCCTCCGTTTCAGGAAACATCTGTCCAGAGATGAGCCAGTAGTTCGACGCAAGACTGTCGACGTGATCCTGGGCTGCCTCGTTCAGGTGTCGTCCGTGCAGAGGTTTTTCCCTCCATATCTGTAGCTTTCCTTCATTGGTCTTGTGGTGTTGTGGGGCATTCTGATCCCTCAATCTTAGAGGAGTAGAGTGGTCTGCTTCGCAAATAGCATGGTGTAGGTCTGAAGTTTGGCTTTGTTGCGGAAGTACTCCCTTAAGTTGGTTATTTGTTGATCCATTATTTTCCCAATATCTGCCAGACCTCTTCCGCCTTGATGTCGTGGTGGTCCGCCCTACCGCACTTCTTGGATGGTGTTTGAGTGTTTTGGTAAGTTGGGTTCTGATTTTGCGCTGTAGCCCTTCGATGTCAGTCACGCTCCAGTCTACAATGCCGAATGAGTAGGACAGAACTGAGCAGGCGTAGGTGTTAATTGCTTTGAACAGGTTCTTGCTGTTCAGTTTCGTTCTCAGAAGCCTTTTTGTTCTCTTAAAAAACTCTTCCCATATATCTGTCTTCATCGCTGCATGACTGATGCGTTGAGCCTGCTTCATCCCCAAGTATTTGTAGTTCTCGCCTTCTCCCATTGCCTGAATCTCCTGGCCATCTTGCATAACGAACGGGTTTTGCTGTATTTTTCCCTTTATCATGGTGAGAGTACGACATTTATCCAGGCCAAACTGCATTCCGACATCATTGGAGAATTCCTCCACTATTTTATGCATCTGATCGATTTGGTTTTTGGTAGCGGCCATTAGTTTTAGATCATCCATATATAGAAGATGGTTAACCCTACTTGCTTCTTGGTTGCCGTTTTTGATAGCGAATCCATATCTTGTGGAGTTTAGTCGGTTGGAGAGAGGGTTCATAGCTAGACAGAACCACAGAGGACTCAAGGAATCACCCTGGAATATTCCTCGTTTTATTGGAACAATGTCGGTGGAAATATTGGTGGTCCCCTCATTAAGGTGAATCTTGGTCTTCCACAGCCCCATTGCGTGTTGTAGAAACTTTATCAAGTAAGGATCGATTTTGTAGATCTTTAATATGCAAAGGAGCCACTCGTGCGGTACGGAGTCAAAGGCCTTCTTGTAATCTACAAAGGCAGTATAGAGGTTTCTTTGCTTAGAGTAAGCTTGGTTGCTGATGACTGAGTCAATTATTAATTGTTCCTTGCATCCCATGGCTCCTTTGATGCACCCTTTCTGTTGTGGAGCTATAATGTTGTATCCTTCACAGTGGGAAGAAATTCTCTTGATAATACAGGATGTTATCAGCTTGTATAATGTGGAGAGGCAAGTGATTGGTCGATATTTTGATGGATCGTGTGTATTTTTGCGGTCTTTTGGCAGAAGATACGTTATTCCTTGAGTGAGAACTGGCGGCAGCTTTAAGGGGTCTTTCAGAGTTTCATTAATTAATGCAGCCAGTTTCCCATGCGCGCACCAGAATTTCTTAATCCAGTAATTATGTACTCCATCCGGGCCAGGCGCTTTCCAGTTATGTAACTCCCTGGATTATTATTATTATTATTATTATTATTATTATTATTATTATTATTATTATTATTATTATTATCATTATTATCATTATTAATATTATAATTATCATTATTATCATTATTATTATTATTATTATACATTTCTAAATTATTCATTATTAATACCTCGTCGGGGTTATTTTGTTCTTGTATATTTTCTTGATTTTCTTGAATTTCTTGATTTTCTTGATTTTCTACATATACATTTGCTTCTTCTGCCTGATTTTCTTCTATTTGTGCTTCTTCCATGTGACCTTCTGGATTGTTAATAAATTCCATGAACTCGTCGTTGTTCATTTGATTATTATTTAGTAAATTTTCAATTGCTTCTTGTACTTCGTTTACATCTCCAATTTGAATAATTGGTAGTGGAGCTGTTGTTCTATTTATTTTTGAAGGGACGAGCACCCGACTTTCTAGGATATTAGCACACCCCGATAGTTTGGCCATATCACTAATGGTTGGTTTTGATGACATTGTTTTAAAAATAATTTTAGAAAATAATAACTTTTTAAATTAGTTGTAGTTGCTACTTTAAAGAGTTGCTTGTGGATAAATATTCCCAGTATTGGAGATGTAATTATATAAAATACATGCTCATTAATAATGTCAAAAACTTGAAGTTAATGTCTTATAACCACTTTTTTATTCGTTGATCGGTACTGCAAAATATTCGACTATACGAGATATTTAAAAGTAGATAATAATTTTTTTCCAATACCCTAATGGCTTAACAAATCGACAGAAACCTAGTTATGAGCTAGTACGTCGATTTACACCATTTGCGACACGTTGGCTTGGTTTAGTGCCCTTCAAGATGGATAAATAATTTTTTAAGTTATTTCGGCAATCAGAATTTTTTTTAAAAGTAATATTAAGTCAAAGAGTTTCTTTAGACCAGTTTACGCCCTCAAATCCCGTGTTAGGCTGTTCAGGATTCGATAATAAGGTGTAACAGGCAGCGCCGGATTAAAGGTTTCGTAGGCCCTAGGCACCAGTGGTGAATTTAAGATTTTGATTCGGGGAAGTTCACTAACGGGTTGCGAAAAAAAATGCGCCGCAGGTGAAAATTTTCCGGGTGCTGCGCCCTAATATTACCAAGAAATAACAAAATTTACAAATAAAGTGGTTTCTTAAACTTTTCTATGCGTTTGAAGAGCCCAATACATGCCCATGCCCTGATGAACTCGCTGTTTTTACAGATAAAGTTAAAAATATCATATTTAATAAAGTGGTTAGCTACTAGCTAGCTACTTTCTTGATAGCTTTATTTCGAGCTCCCTTAAGTTATATACCATATTTCTCAAACACCTTGTATACATTAGTATACTTAAACCTGTAATGTCTAAAATCGGCACTTGAAAACTGGCTTTTTAATAAAATACCTAGGTCAGTTTATTTCCTGTCTGAGCGATACAAAACATTAATATTAAACACCTAAAGCTACCTTGAAAGTTCAATCGGACAATAAAATCTCAAGGTGATTTAGTCTGGGTTAAAATATATTTATTTCCTGCTGGTTGAGATAATGACTTCCTTACACGTTAAGTTGCTTAGCATGGGCGGATGGTCATTGCATTAAACCTGTATTACTTATTAATAATTGTGAGAACATTTGCATCCAAGATTAGTTTACCTGGTTTTTAAATACTTACTTATATCGTCTATGATAATGTGAGTTATATTATACATTCAAATGGAAACATTTTGTTACAAAAATAACACAGTTTTTGTGATGTGGGTGGTCCATCGAAATGGGTTCTTTGATTTGGATTGTTATAATGAACAAAGCATGGTAATTTTATTTGAAGAGAAAAGTTAGATTGATAATCCAGCGGTAATTTTCCCCACGCTTTTAATAGTTCAAATGGGTTGACATTTTTTATCAAGTACTCCAGAGGTAACATCTCTATTTCTTGCTTGGTAAAGTCCTGAAGTTCCTTTTCACCATTTATATGGGCCAGTAAATTTTTTGTTGATGAACAATACATTTTTCAGGAATGTGGTGCAAATTTAAACTTCACTTTTAATTAGTAGTTGTTGAAATCGTTTTCTTTCTTCCTCTCGAAATTTCTTTTTGGCTTTTTTAGATAAGTTTTTGAGATATTCAAGCTGAAAGTTCTGGATGGCGCTTTAAAGACAATTCATACCAACGTCGCCCAGGTCTGCCATTGGTAGTATTTGATCTTTTCAAATTTTGTATTAATAATTCTACGCTATCCAACAGTAGTTGTAGCTTTGTCACGGGAAAACCGCGGCTGGCTAAATTCAGAATCCATTAAACACATTTTTATCCCGAACGGGTGCGTGCCCTATTGTTCTATCTAATTGTATATAATCCCCATGAATATTTAATAAATAATTTGATATTTAGGCAAATGCCGCTAGCAAATTCAATAGAATAAAAGAGTATATACTAAAATAGAATAGTATACGATAGAAAATAATAGGATAGGATAGGATAGGATAGGATAGGATAGGATAGGATAGGATAGGATAGGATAGGATAGGATAGGATAGGATAGGATAGGATAGGATAGGATAGGATAGGATAGGATAGGATAGGATAGGATAGGATAGGATAGGATAGGATAGGATAGGATAGGATAGGATAGGATAGGATAGGATAGGATAGGATAGGATAGGATAGGATAGGATAGGATAGGATAGGATAGGATAGGATAGGATAGTTAATTATATAGAGTTTTTGGTGGGAGAGATGTTTCCCGGCGAGGCGGTATGATTTTAAAAAATATAATTATGTGTATATACCTAATTATGGTATTTTCAGATGATATACGCGTTCCATAACTTCCCTCCGGGGTATGCCACCCCGGAGGGATACATCGAGCTATGGAACGGTCCCCTATAGGATAGGATAGGATAGGATAGGATAGGATAGGTTTAGCGAGCATATAAAAAGCTCCGTTTTCAATGTTAAAAGCAGTTCAAGAATTTGATCCAAACAATGAGCTCTGTGAAACTATTGACTGCCCTGCCATCAACTGCTACTATGGACCTGTTTTGGGACCCGCCAGTTGTCAGCTATGTTCCTGTGGACCTGTCCTGGGACGACCCGCCAACAGCCTCGGTTCCTATGGATCTGTCCTGGGACGACCCGCCAACACCCTCTGTTCCTGTGGACCCACCATCAGTCTCTGTTCCTGTGGACCTGTCCTGAGACGACCCGCCATCAGCCTCGGTTTCTGTGGACCTGTCCTGGGACGACCCGCCAACAGCCTCGGTTCCTGTGGACTTGTACTGGGACCCACCAGTTGTTAACGATGTTCCTGTGGACCTGTCCTGGGATCTAGAGCCAGGAAACACCTATAATGCACTAATTTATGTGTTAACACATAATATTCTAAGGCAGGTCCCGCCAAAACAGTTAAAGTCAGCCAGGAAGGCCTTTCGAAAAGCTGAAAGATATCGGTTTGCCTTCTTGGTTGAACAAAAATAATTTTAGCTGTTCACTAAAAAAAAAACTTTATTTTTTCATTCAATTGATTGTTTTATTTATTTTCCCACTAGGTATGATATAATATAGATTAATCTTTCTTTGGCAAATCAGGGGTTGTGTGGTTGCTCTCACTTAAATATACTACTGTTATTATTTCTTAGATCTAAATTTGCTAATTAATAAATTAAGTAGTTGCAGTCATCTGAACATAAACCCCTGTATAACAAGTGTAACAGCTAAAATGTTTGGTGGTAAGTAATTTGAAGATGATTACACCTTATTAATTTATGTTTTTTAATTATTGTAGGTATACTTATTTAACATAGTTATATAAATTTCAATACATATGTTTAGGTTAGTGCAGGTTAGGTTTACTCAGTTAATATTTAATAGCAAAAATTTTAATAGGTGAATATGTCGAGCTTAAGTATTAAAGTTAAAGAGAAGTATCTGAGATTACCTGGCTACAATTTGCATAGTTCTGTGAAGAAAATTGTGTAGACTTATAAAAATTACTGAAGATGTTCGTTAGTTATAGTGGTGCGTGGGACCGTTTTAATAATAGTAATAGTGTGAGCGTTAAGCAAACGCAACCGCATCGCGCATGTAATAAGCGCTTTTTTAATTATAAGTACAATGTTTGATTATTATCAAATTGTTCTATTATATTTTTCTTTCTTTCTTTTTTTTTTAGTTGTTCTCTCGTGTATCGAATATTGTTTGACCGGTTTGCCGTTACGGTAAGTGATCTACTGTTTTATTATATGGCGGTATATCATGTTATAAAATCGACGGACTGCTGCAGCGATCTGTTGAACAAATAACATATGGCTTGTAAATGTGTCAGACCGCTGACCACACCCTCAGACCAATTTCTTAGATCTAAATTTGCTAATTAATAAATTAAGTAGTTGCAGTCATCTGAACATAAACCCCTGTATAACAAGTGTAACAGCTAAAATGTTTGGTGGTAAGTAATTTCAAGATGATTACACCTTATTAATTTATGTTTTTTAATTATTGTAGGTATACTTATTTAACATAGTTATATAAATTTCAATACATATGTTTAGGTTAGTACAGGTTAGGTTTACTCAGTTAATAGAATACACAAATAAATCGTTATTATTAGATAATAATAATAAAAACTATTATACTTTTACTCGTTCTGACAAGTAATATTTTTGTTTCATTTTCAAACGGTAGTGGTTGGTCATAGGCTACTGGATTTTATTTTTGATTCATAGGTTATTGTAAGGTCATAGGCTACTGGATTTTATTTTTGAATCATAGGTTATTGTAATATTGTTGATTGAAACAATGCATGCAGTGTTTTGTGAATACTACAAAATGTAAACCTTTTAATTGGTATTCAATTTAGGGAGTTATAGTGCAGTTGTCAAATTTGACGTGTTGCGAAAATTAATTTTCTTTATTTTTCAAGTCAATTTCATTTATTTTCCAACAAATAATACATCGTTGAAAAGCTGACGTCATAAGCTACCTTTTAAGTATAAAATACAATATGGCGCCCATAAGAAAAAATGAACCTGATGATGGTATAAAATAACTGAAACGTCGTGTTCAAAATTAAATTGCAGAACTGAAATCTACTTAAAAAGTTGCTTTAAAAAGGTTTTTACAGATTGCCAAAATAGTGAATAATAAGAAATCTACAGCATATTTTCAAAAATACATCTTTTTGGTTTTTTCAACATATTTCAAAAACCAAAAAAGATAGGGCCGCGTACTAAACGGTTTTCAGTTAGAAATATAATTGTCAAAAACTTTCCCCATTTAACCGTTTCTCTATCTTCTATAGTTTCCAAGATCCCCATACATGTAGGCCCAATTTGGGCCACACTGTATTTCAGTATACATTGTCAGGTCCACCTATCTCGCCGCGTATCTCCTCGGCTAGCACGCTTTACGTGTATTTCTTATGGGACATTGCTTGGTGTGGCCTAAAGCAATATAAAAATTGTCTTGGCCGCGTATTTAATTAAAAAAAAAACAATTGTTGTTGTTTATTTCTTTGGATAATGATTTTTTTTAATAAAAGTCGGTAGTATTTATTTAAACAGGACAAAACACACGGACAAGAAAGTTCATATTTAGAACAAAACACTGCAAAATAATATAAAAAGGGAAAGTACATAAATCTAATTTTTTTTAGAAATAACGCTATGTTTTTCAAAGAAGCATTATAAACAAAACAATGATGCCAAACACAGTTGACATTTGGTGGTAACTTGCTTTGTCTTCCTAATTGCGTATTGGAGGTTATGGGTATTTTTGTTGCGTTGGTAGCAGGCTACATATCGACTTTTTTTTACCGGCTTGAATAAATTTGTGCGTCAGTCGAGTTTCTTCATTTTTTCTTCCATTAGATAAGAGTTGCCGGCAGAGCCGCTCTTTATACCCTGTTATGCTAATTCTATCCTTGTTATCTCAATTTTTATTGTACAAATAGTGTGAGTTTACTACACTTGCACCAGTTATCAATTCGACAGCAACTTTTTTAAACCATTTTATGCTGCACCTAATTGTTGTCGATTAAGACCACAGCTGATCCAATACATCAATAAAACTTTTAGCTTTATTATATGCCACTACAGCTTCTGGCTTTCTTTTATTGCTAGTTCGCCCTGGGACATCAATCATGCTATCTCTATGCTTAGTAGTAAGCATTAGAGCGTCGCGCTTGTCCTTCCACGTGAAAATAATGATTCCATTTTCTCCCTTCCTATAATTTCAACTATCTTTAATTTTACCGCTAACACATCTTTTGTTATACCCTTTCTATTTTTTCTAAGTGTTCCCCCTAAATGTGTCTGTTTGCTTTGTAATTTTTCAGCCAGTTCAACGTTTGTATAGCAATTTTCTGTGAATATAGTAAAGCCCCTATCGAGACATTCTTCCATTAACTCAAAAACAACTTTTGTGGCCACTGACATGCCGTCAATTTTATCGGCGCCACAATAAATTTTTGTATGGTAGGTATAGCCCCTAGGAAGGCAAAGCGTGAAAAGTTTTATTCCAAATTTGTGTCATTTTCCCTTAACATACTGACGAAAACTCGAGCGTCCCCGACAGGGTACCATAGTTTCATCTATACATACATCTTCCTCGGGTAATATGACACGTTTGAATTTTTCGTTTAGCAAATCTACAATTAATTGAATTTGATGAAGCCTGTCCCCAGGTGAACAGACTTCATTATTCGAGAAATGCCACATTCTCAGCAAAATCTCAAAACAATTTCTTGACATGTAAGTAGCGGCTTTTGACAAATATTACTGACAATTACGCCAATAATCAGCCATCTTGGGCTTTTTATCCACACCCATCCATAATAACACACCCAAAAAACAGCACATTTCTTCAGCATTGTATATTTCCATTTGTTCAAGCGAGAAGAAGGCCCAACTGTCTCATTCAGAATGCCATTTACGATAGTTTGTTGGGCATACAAGTTTGTTTGTTCGACTAACAAATTTATTAATTATTCATCTAAAAATATTCTGTAGTACTCAAGCTCGTTTCCATTTATTAAGTTCATCACTTCTTGCGTCACGCCTACATCTTCTTGAAAATTGAAATTTTTTACCTTTCAACAACTATTCCCCAGTCATTGTCTAAAACTTCCTTCTCAAGGTCATTATCAGATGCGGAAGCAGGTAGAGGAAATTCACCTAAAAGAAATCAAACAAACATCAACGAACGAACGAACGAACGAACGAACGAACGAACAAACGAACGAACGAACGAACAAACGAACGAACGAACGAACGAACGAACGAACAAACCAACCAATTAATCAACCAACCAACCAGCAAACAAACAAACAAACCAACCATCAAACAAACAAAAAAAAGTTCATAAATAAATACCTTCAGCTGACTTCCGTGTCCGCTTGGCAGGTATGGCCGTACTGCTATCGCTGGAACTTTCTGTCTCGTAGGCCGGATCACCATCTGAATCGTTTTGATATGAATCATCATCACTCATGTCTGTATCGTTCCATAAAATTTGTAATTTTGCTTGTTCTTGTTCATAAGATGACATATTAAACTAACAAACACAGTCACGAAATATTTACTTTTTATGCTAGTGCAGGTTAGGTTTACTCAGTTAATATTTATGGTGGGTCCCCCCATGCGGCGTATATTACCGCGTATCGCGTGACAGCGCATGTTACGTACGTTTTGACGTAACGTGCGTCCCAATGGAAAACGTGTTTCGGCGTATTGCGTTGTAATAATTTATTTATTAAAAAAAAAAAAGATGCTTCTTCGTTCTTTCATTAATGATATTAAATTTTAGTGTTTTCTATTACTTTATTTGGCTTTTTAAATATTATTACATTGGGTCACCACGGCCACTCAGTTTGGTAAGTCGCTTGAGAGCTAAAGGTCGTAGGTCTTTTATTTCAGATAAGGTATTATGGGCGCCATCAACCAAAGGCGCTGAGAAAGATAAAGACAGAAGAGAAACAATATTAGTTCCCTAGCCCTGAAAGAGATAAAATATCTTCAATAAAACAACTATAATCACTTCTTGTTTTTATTGAATTTCTGTAAATAGTGTAAACACTTTTAAATTATCAAATTGGTTTACATAATAAATAACTATAAATTAAATGGAAATGCAGATAAAAAAACAAAGGGCTAAGCAAGCTAAATGAGAAATAAACACACGAAGAAGTGATAAACCTTTCTAAACATAACACCATGCCACCAGTACCAAATACCCATCTAGAAGAATTCTACATAACCAAATATGTTTAAACTAAAAAAATTTTACCAAAATAGAAGATTTAATTAATTAATCTTTAAGCAATAAAGCAATATTTCCAAAACTTAACAATCATAGGTTAGATTATAGCAAAATAGGTTTTAATAAATCAACTTAAAAGATTGGGTCAAAAATAGAAAAATCAATCAATCAATTTTTTCATTTTATGCAACAAGGCAATTTTTCCAAAACTAAACAATCTTAGGTAAGATTGAAGTAAAATAAGTTTTAATAAATCGACTTGAAAGTTTGGGGGCCTTGTCCACGTAGTGGTTCAAGGTTGACTAATCAAGAATTAAAACTGAAAACTTGCTGAAATTATCAGAAAATATATGGGGAGTATATCCTCCAATATTTAAATTTAATAATACTAATACTTAATTTCAAAAAAAAAAATATTATTTTTGAATGAATATTTTAAACTTGAACTGCATACTTCTCGAGTAAGACTTATGTTTATACTTTACTGCATATCGTTTTAGTTATTAATCTAAATCAACACAAATCATAATAAGAAATAATATACATGTCTAGATGTGACCCTATCTGCAATAACCAATATTTACATGAAATATACAGTGACCATAAGCAAGGTTGTGCCTAGCTATAATAATTTTACAAATATACAAAGCAGATAAAATGGTGTCTAACATTACAGGGTTAGTAAAGCGAGTAATATAAAATTAATAACAACAAAAAATAATAAATTACCCTCTAGTATTTGAGCAGCTACGTTGCAAGCGTTAAAATTAATTAAATTTATCTAAATGAGACTGTATTTTGAATGAATATTTTAAGCAAGTTTTTGTTGCACTAACCAATATATACATGAAATATACAGTAACCATAAGCAAGGATGTGCCTAGTTATAATTTTACAAATGTACAAAGCAGATTAAATGGTTTCTAATACTACAGGGTTAGTAAAGCAAGTGGTATAAAATAATTACCACAATAAGTAACGTTGCTAGCGTTAAAATTAATTAAATTTATCTATATGATATGGTCTTCCAGTGAAATATATTTTTTATTAGAAATAGTAAGATAATTAATGGTTTGACTTATCCTTCTTTAGTAGTACGTTACTAGCGAGATTTAGTGAAAATAATAATATAAATTTAGGTATTATCTAGGCTGTTTACCAGTGAAATACATTTATCAAGGAAAGAAAGATACTTATTTGACTCAATATTCTTTAGTATAGTAGTACGTTACTAGCGAGATTTAGTGAAAATAATAATACAAATTTAGGTATTAGCTTGGCTATTTATCAGTGAAATACATTTATCAAGAAAAGAAAGATACTAAGTTGACTTGATATTCTTTAGTAGTACGTTACTAGCGACTAATATGATATAAAATTACCCCGCATTAATGTGATTACTTATTGAAAGTCGAAAATGGTTAATAATTAAATTTTGAAGAAGGTGTTAGTTAGTAAATTACGATAATCGAAGAAGGAAAAAAGCTACTCATCTTAATCTGGCTCTGGATATCTAACGGAGAGACTCTGGCAGGGGTATGCGTCAAGCAGCATGTGTTACTTAACCATACAAATCGTCGAGGGCATAAAAAGCGGTAACTTCATACCAAAATAGGAACGTCTTCTATACAAAAAACCTCTCAACGGGCGCCTTGGTCTATCCAAATCATATATGTACACCATCCATTCCAGTTCAAGTGGTAAAAGTAGGTTAAAATGTGAAACTTAGTTCTGGGATTGAAAATACGAGTTAAGAATACTAATTAAAGTTCCTTAATCGGAAATACTAGAGTAAAAACATGCAGGTAGGATGGAATGTTAATCGCAGAAATAATAAAATAGAAAACAGGATGATTAAAGACATTAGGATAAAAGTGAATGAGTGAAAACGGATAAGTAAGATAAAGTTTAAGCGTAATAAGTAAAAGTTAAAGAAAGAAAAAAGGGAAAAAGAAAAATGGGGAAAAACCTGAAAATAAAACGTGGACCATGAGTACGCCATTTTGCCAAGAACAGGTGAGGTCTTACCAGATGTTATGGTTTTTATCGGCCAGGCGGTGAAATAATCCCATCTAAGGTGGCTTCAAGTGGTTACTTCTATGAAAATTCCAATCCGGACTGCAGCCGCTACACTTTAATGTGCAATCTTAACACGGAGGAACCATTTTACTTAATATCACCGCCGCTGTTCAACCTCTCGGGCCGATGTTAGTTGGAACAGGCTGGGGCAAAACGAAAACCAACGCTTTTATCGAATCAGCAAGTAAAAAAAACAAGTTCACATCGTGCAATTTGGAGGTATCAGGTGACATTGACGACTTCCGCTAACCGACTAAACTTTTGGGGATATTTGAACTGTGAAACGGGAGACAACTGATTATAACCGACATCCTCCAGGAAACTAGAAAATCGAATCGAAAGCTAACCCATAAAATAAGAGGTTAGGTATTTTCGAAAGACAAAAACAATACACTGGGAACGTGCCAACAATCTAAAGATTACAATCTTCAAACATCCAATTAACATAATATGGTTCAGTCAGCCAGAGATACATGTCATAATTATGGGTTGCCTATTAGTAGGTAAATTAATTCAAAGGATTTTATAAGTTGCAGGTTCTATCAAGGTTCTTTACATAGGCGTAGCCAACTTTTTTTAAGATGTTATTGATATTTAAATTGTATGAAAATGCTTATAAAATTGGTAAATTACTAACGTTGTAACAAGCATAAAAAGGTTGTTACAGCGTTATCAGGTGTGTTGTTGATGTTTCGTGTAGGAATAAGAATAACAAATACCTTTTTTTCTTTGTTTATAACGAATAACAACTAACTATGTTACTTGAGTTAGGTCTGTGCATAAGGCCCTGCAATATAACCAGTGTTCATACTTTTATAAAGAGGCCTGTCGCCAGAAACTTTTAAGAATGTACTTGATATATTTGCGATTAAAAAAAAAACAAAATAAAACTAAGCGACAGTATTGGGTAAGAGACATTTTTACAAACATTAAGAGAAAATCCCAGGACTGTAGTCATAATTTGGTGGCGGAAATGAGGAATCATGACCAAGAAAAATTTAGAAACTTTTTAAGAATGTGTCCTGAAACATTTGTCCTTCTCTTATCTATAGTAGAAAAATACATAAAAAAAAACAAGGTGTTATAAGGGAACCAATATAATCAAGAATTCGACTAGAGGTCACTTTGCGCTACCTAGCCTCCGGTGACAGTATGGTATCTCTTTCATATCACTTTAGAGTAGAAAAGCAGACAGTTTCATCAATTATAGCTGAAACTTGTAATGCGATATGGGTCTGCTTAAAGGATCAAGTTTTTATCAAACCTACGGAGGATAACTGGAGGATAATCGCTAGAAAATTTGAAAGCAAATGGAACCTTAAAAATTGTTTAGGTGTCATTGACGGGAAGCATGTTATAATGCAGGTACAGTAGCTAACTTGATGAATTTCATAACAATAATTGTAATTCTAGTTAAGGGGATACATCAGTGAAGAGAAATTCCGGCGGCGTGCCAATCTAAAAATCGCACGCTACCAGCTATCTATCGAAATCCGCTCGCGCGCTGGCTAATCCGGCATCGCCGCTGAATTCGCGCTATCCCCAGAAGTAAAAAGAAACTGCTGAGGGCCCGGTTATTTTATTATTTTAGTATCATTTTGCAATACCCCTATAGTCCAGGAAGATTAATAGTCCAAGCAAATGTTATGAAAATGTTATCTTACTTCTTAAGTATTAAACCCAAAGTGTATACCAATTATTACATGCCGAGGTTTATATAAAGATATTCTCGACATTTGTACTGCCTGTTCTCATATACATTATGTCTACTCGAGTTGTAGCCATACGGAAAACTTTTTTATTATTAACTGTAAGCAAAAAGGTATTCCTCATAAAAGTTCTGCATGATCTAAAACTTGAAATGCAACTATCATGCCTCATTCTTCACCTAAAAAATGAACAAAAAGTGATGAAAGGGACTCGTATGCGAGTAAGTTTAATACTTTGGGATTTTTCACTACTTCTACTACTAGAATACCAATCAAGCGCACCGTTCATGTTTTATGAACGCTTGTCCCACGAAACCTTTTCCAAACGTACGAAGTGAAGAATATAAGCCCTCAGATATTAATTTGTTTCAGTCGCATACGAGGTTTGTCAAAAAATATGAATTTTGATCTAGAGTAAAGAACCTTTTTATTTTTGGCAATATCAAAAATTGTTATAAAAAAAAAAGTTGATCAGAATTGGAAACTAATGAATGAATTATGAAATTACATGCAAATATCAGATTTTGTTTTTTACAATTTTTTCTAGATTCCTTACATTTTTAATTTCGTTATTTTCAATAATGAACTAAACTGAACATTTATCTCTTTTGTTTATTAAACACGTGATAACCTTTCAGTTTCTTATATTTTCTAACAATTGAAGAGATTCTTTTCGAAAAAATAACAAAACCTGGTTCGTGGATGTAATTGCATATTTGAATGAAGTTTTCAAGTCTGATTAATTATTTTTCATAACAATGTTCGATATTGTTAAAAATAAAGGTACTTTACTCTTGAGCAATATTCATATTTTTTTATTTTTATTATCAATAATTTTGCTTAAATTTAATAATAAGAAAGTTTCCCGTGTGGCTACAACTGAAGTAGACATAATAGTAGATACAATTTATTTACAAACGAGTTTACACAAAACATTACTACACATAAATACTTACTTTAAAATATATTTTATCTACTTTCATTTAGTAATATGAATTTTACAGTTCTGTAAATCGTTTTGTAAGGGCATCTATTACAGCACTAGTGCTGTAATAGATGCCATTACAGCACTAGTGCTGTAATAGATGCCCTTACAAAACGATTTTTAATAGCAGGTGCATTTTTATTTTTAAAAATGCCTTTTGCCAAATATTTTTATTCATAGATGAAAGTAGATAAAATTTTGTACAATATTCTTGTTGTAAATTCATATAACTACACTCGATGTTTGATTAAACTCGGCTGACGCCTCGTTTAACAACTTTAACATCTCGTGTTGTAATATGAATCTTTCCAACACTTATATCGTAAATATCTATTATTAAATACTTTGTTAAGTAAATACTTACTCAATTTGAAATGAACCGGGGAAGTAATATAATGAAAATATTGGTTTTTTTATTAATAAATACAATCTAATTATCTCGAGGGGGGTTCCTTATTTTTAGGCCTCTTGTAAATCTAGGATCGATAATCTCTGGTAATAAGCATTTTAAATAAAAACTTGTTAGATATAGCTCAATTTTCTCTTTCCAGAACAAATCATCTCTCTCGATCTAAAAAAAAAACATTTTAATTTAAATATTATATTATGTACAACAGAAAAATATATTGGATTTTACAAATTGAGAATTTTTAAATTTACAGATACTTTATAAAAATATGGCAAAACGGCATACCTTTTCTACAAGATATCCTAATATAGTCTATAACAGGAAATAGCAATATGACCTTTCGGTTATTTGGAGCTGTCTTTGTATTTGATAAAAATAATTATGATTTTTCTTTAATTGTAATTTCCCATTATTTATTATAGCAAAAGTTACCTTTTCCTGTTAAATTGCCTCTACTGGTGTCAACATTTTTGCTGTCGAATGACACTTTACTTCGATTATCTCGTCATCTTGAATAAGTCCATCTGGACTAGCTGCCAAAAGACAATGTTCTTTATGAACAAACAAGCTACAAGGCTCGACTTTTTCATTGCTGCTTGTTTCATATGCCTTTATAGCTATGGGTTCTTTCTCGGTCCCATATTTTGTTGCAGAGCTTCCCATAAATTTGGTATATAAAAGATTTTTTATAAGATTCTCACAGCTTGTTGTTTTTCTTAATTTACAAACAGTTCCAAAATTGGAGGCCGTTAGTCTAAGACTTCTATCCTGCTTCCACACAGGATTACCAGACTGCCCCCTCGTCTCCTTTTTTAGAAACACTTCTCTTTTAATTTGGAATTGTTCTTTTATCAGATCGGGCTCAGCATTAGCTTCTGATCCATAATCTTTATCTGGAAGGTGTTGCCTTTTTAGTAAATAACCTTTTTGCTTGCATTTTGGATCTTCTTATCTTTAACATTTCTGCATGCTTCTTTGTATACGCTTTAGGAGTAACCTTACCAATCGCCTTGCCCAATGAAAGATGGTGGTCTCCACTACCTAAATTAAAAAAAATTGAGGCTGCTTCGCATCTGCTCTGATAAGATCCTTTTTTGATGTAATTATTTCTTTTTCCTCCGTCAAATTTGCAAATAACAGAATTATAACTTTCGGCAAGATTGTTGTCCATATTATGAATATGACTTGCTGCATTATAGATTAGCCTATTGAAGCATTATATCAATATCTTCAGAAGTACGGTACGTCACTTAAGGGGGTGATTCCTCATGATATATTACGAAAAAAGGTTTATATGAACGTGTGTCCGGAGTTGCCCCGTTTTTGATAAACAGGGTGTTAAAGTTTAAAAAAAATAGGTTTTTTTATTATTTTTTAAATATCCTTTTCCCACTTTTATTGAAATTTGGTATCGTTATCCATAATGATAAGGTGCTTAATAAGCCCTAACTTGATTAAATTTATTAAGTCCAGTGGCATCCCGGGGAGCACCTTAACGAATTTTATTGACAAAAAAATGTACGCTACTGACTTTTCTAATTTTGATATTTTTTCGGATTTATCAAAATAATATTGGGTTTTGAGTATAACCATCGTACATAAATAAAGAACAACAGTAAGAAATAAGAAGCGACAACAAATCCAAACTTACTTTCATGATAGCGTCTGGTTTTTTTAATTAATATAATATGCTTTTTGAACGTGAAAATATAATTAAACAATTTTAACCTTATTGTTATTATTATCGAATTATTAATTGAATATTCAAAATCTCTCAAGTATAGATAATGATATTGTTGTTATAATAATGCATCAGTTAAATATTTAGAACAACATTGTTCCGTCACAAACCATACATTTTATGAAGCACGCCCACCTGTATGAGATGACGAATATAGGTGATGAAGGCATATTGTTGAGATGTCGATGTCAGTGAAGAATCCAATTCACAAATCACCGAAATAAATTTAGATACGTAAGCTGGGCGTTCCCGCCAAACATTATTATTTTGTTTGGATCGCATTTCGTAGATGGCGCCGGTAGTGGCATCGCCCAATTTAGTTTAATTAAGTTCGTATAGAGAGCACCACGTTCATTTGCGATTTGCGATCAAAAAGAAGCACCCTCCCAGATTTCGTTGTTGTCAAAATTTTGAAGTGTATTGTCAATTTTCTATTCTCGATTTTCTTTTAAGTTGTGTTGAATTTTAATACCGTTTGTGATCGTTCGGTCTCTGTGTGTACTATTAGCGTATTTCTTGATAGTTGTTTTGACTTTTTGTTTAGTTTTAGTGTGTTTTCGGTTTGTTAGTTAAAGTTCGCGTATTTATTTCCGTTATGGAAGACTACGCACCTCCGTTAAAACCTAAAAAATGTTGTGTTCCAAACTGTTTAAATAAACATGGCATGCGACACCGCTTGCCAATAAGAGATCCGACAATTTTTGATCATAAAAATAATGTTTTGTTACCTATTTCGCTTTATTTTAGTCAGCTGTATTTTTTTAAATAGCTATTGCTTGGTTTAAATAATTCCTTTTTTGCTGCTTTCTATTTGAGCTCTTAGATATACGTTATTTGTTACTTTACCAACAAAGTATTTACTCCAAACTTAAAAACAAGAGTTACAAATAACATGTATCCCTGAACTAAAAATAAAAGCAGCAAAAAATGAATATTTAAACCAAGGAATATTTTAAATTTTATAGCGGCACCAATATCTACCGATAAAACAGATTTTATCAAAAGTTGGTAAAACAGTTTTCTTTATTTTTACCCATAGTTGCCAAACAGATTTCTTTCTTTCTCGCGTGTTTCGGATCGCAAATACTAGGACATCAGCGCCAATTAGTTTTTGACAGTTCTAAGAGTCCAGTTGCGTATCTAAATTTATTTCGGTGATTTGTGATCCAATTGACAGAGATTTTTAAGTATTAAAAAATGTAACACCATTTTCAAAAAAAAATAGATAAGTCTTATTGTTGAAGTATGGTGTTTTAATAGAAGAAGATACAGTCCACTACTTTGAAGGAACAAACATATTATGTGTTTTGTATCGATACCGAGAAGATTGTTTTAAAAACAATAGCAGCAATAATGTGGATCGCTTGGTGCTTCTTGCATACTCTTACTCATACTTTAAAAAAAAAATAGATGCCCCCTACATGCTCCCGAGACATGGAGAATAATAATTGTATCTAACTTTAAAAGTAAACTGCAGTAATTAAAATAATTCTCTCTAACAACGTGGAGGTCTATCAAAAGTAAAAAGTTTTTTAAAATTGATTAAGTACGTCAAAATTCAAAATGCAGACTACAATCAAGTTTTTTACGTGCATCCACTTTTTTTTAGACGAACAAAACATTTTATCATGCAAGAGTGCAGTAATTTTTGTTCAGTATGTTGTAATAAAAAAAAAACTCTACCTTGTAACGGTCAATAGTTTTGCTGGATTCTTCTGTCCTCTTGCTTTTCTAGCAATTAACATTTTTTTGCGAACACTCCTCCTTTTGGATTGAAATTAAAGTTTTTTTCCATATTGGTAGGAAATAAAATATAAATATAGATAATAAGTAAATTGTATAACACTGGATGGCACTAAGTAAATCACAAAAACACGACGACACGCTTGAGATTCAAAATTAAAATTATGCATAAAGGCGCCCTCACGCATAAGTAAAAACATATATACTCCTACCCTCGACGAAAAAAAGGTTTTATTAGTAATTATATACCTGACAATATTACTATTACATTAATACTATTGTTAAAGTGTATTCAAATTTATGGCAAAACCCCTCAATAAATTATAAATCTACCTAGCAATAAACCATCAATCCTATTACATGGAAATTTATGTTTTTGTTCTTGCATCTGCTGTTAATATGTTAACAAGTAATTCCTAGAACTATTTTAGCGGGTCGCAAGCCTCTCGCATAAAGCGAGATTGCCAGCGTGTGACCAAAAAGCAGTTAGCACGCCGGGCGCTGAAAGAGGGCGTATTAAATCAGGACTCTTTTGGCAAAATCGTATTTCCAAGATTTTGAACAAACTATTTAACTTTAGTTTTTAATTTTTTTACCAGCATATCTAAATTAATAATTACTACCCCGCTATATCGCCAGTTCTTTAAAATATCTTTTACTTCAAAAAAGAAAAATAAAAAAAAAATGACAGTTATATGGCTCTATAGCGGCCTAGATAAAGTAATTCTCTACAACTTTTATATATAAGCATTTTTTGATATTATAAATATTAACGAAGAAAAATTGGAAATTAAATAATGATTGGTGTTCAATCGCCTTAAGTATAGGCACTTTATTTATAATCAAAGAGAACACCAAAAAAATGGCAAAAATGTGGTACCGAGGTACTAATAAATATACTAAAAAGTTTTTCTAAAGTTGGATTTTTGGCAGTATGTTTAGGTAGATTTTAAATAATGTAGGTATCATCCTGAATTTCAGGCTCTACCAAACTCGGGTTCCAAATACTATAACTATAAAGGGTGTTATTCAATTAATTTGCTTGCCATTACTGATGCAAACTATCAGTTTATTATGGTAGATATTGGAGCACCTGGTCGTTTTAGTGATAGTGGAATCTTCAGAGATAGTCAAATGGGGCATGGATTTGACAGCAATTTATTAAATGTTCCTCCAGAAGATGAAGAAAATTTTCCTCCAGAAGATGAAGAAAATTTTCCATGTGTGCTCGTAGGAGACGAAGCCTTTCCATTGAGCAACTATTTAATGCGTCCACATCCTAGAAGTGGTCAACTAGACATGAGAAAAAAAGTATTTAATTATAGGTTAAGCCGGGCTAGAAGAGTTGTGGAAAACTCTTTTGGCATTTTAGAGGCAAAATGTCAAATATTTCGAAAGCCTTTTATAGCAAGTAAGGCGACCATCAGGAAAATCATTCAGTCAAGTGTGGCTTTACACAATTTTTTATTAATGCAGAAATTGGAAAGAAGCGCCTATACTCATGTAAATGAAATTATTGTTAGAACTGAGGGCCTTACTGACATTACAACAGCTGGTAGTAATACTTACAGTAAAAACTCTGCTGTAATAAGGGGCAGGTTTTCAGAATATTTTCGTGGTAATGGGACAGTGGAGTGGCAGTGGCAAAAGGCTTTGGAAAACAACTTTTAAGCCTGATTTATTTTTTGCTTATTGTCAATTGTTTTTAATGTTTTATTTTGTCAATATTTAACATTAGGTTAATGCTTTTTCCCAAAACGTTGTTATGGTTGCTTTGAAATAAGATTTTATTTTAAAGATATTTTTTGTAAGACTTCACATTGGACATTAAATATATTCTTTATTTAATATTATACAATTTTAGTTAAACCACTATTTAGAAAACAGCTTATGTCGAAACTAAAATACAGCTTATTAGTAGGTCTTTATTAGATAGGTGAAAATGAACATTCTTTCATTAAAAATTATATTTTTTTATTTATTTAATAAAAAAATTTATTGGACATAGTCCAAAAGGCCATTGACCGAAGTCCTTCAGCCCATGTGGTTTATACAACTTAATATAAAAAAAACAAAATAAATAATAATACTCTTTAATAGCTAGTGAGAGCATCACATATCAATTAATAATTAAATTAGATTCGGCTTCAAATACTTGCTTCATAATTATTAGATTAAACGAACTTACCTGTGAAGTTTAATCTTAATTTTAGTAGACTTCCAGTCCGAAGATATCACTTAAAGAATACCACGTAGTAAACCTCCGGTTACTCAGTTGCCCACAATTTTAAAGACGGATCTGTTCTTCTGCCGGGTAGGTATCGCTATCTTTCTCGCGGTTAATTTTTTTTTAAAGGATGGATTCTACAACTTATTCTCAGGGAAAAAAACCGAACGATGGTTTAGGGATGGGAAGGGGAGTGCTATCTTCGGACGGAGTCTACTAAAAGTAAGATTGAACTTCACAGGTAATTTCGTTTAATCTAATAATTTTAGCACGACTTCCAGTCCTCAATATCACTCAAAGAATACCACGTAGATTTTTAAAGAATATTACAAATAAGTTGTAGAAATAGTAATATTGAAAAAATATCGATTAGCAAACGTATTTTCATATATTTGCATTACTTTGATATTTATAACTATTAATATTTAAAAAGACCTTATGCAGGCTATAAACTAAACTTAAAGCGTATTTTAACATCAACTATATAACAATTGAAATATTTTAACATTATTTGCAACCTAAACCTAAGATTGACTCAGCGAATTCACCCCTATTTATAATTAGCCTATTATAAAAATTGGCGAGTTTGTAAATTTTTAGACCAGCCCGCTGTTTACCTGATTAAATCTATGGAAACTCCTTGTTCGTATGCGGCTGATGTAATTGCGTGCCTGGAAGGATGTGGTTGGAAGATAAAGGTGTCTATTCCTGAATCTGTCAAAACATTTCTAATCCATCTACTAATCGTTTGCTTAGTAGCTGCCCGAAAGGGGGACTTTGTACTAATAAAAAAGATTCCCTTTGAAATATCTTTTCTTAATAAACGTGTTTTTTTTCTAGGTATAGTTTTACTATAGAAGCTACGCAAATAGATGGATTTTCTCTAAAATATGGAAGATATAGGCAGGGTTGATTATGAGTAACGTTGGAGTTTTTAATCCTATCTGGAATAAAAATCTGGATGTCTGAGTCAGAGTATTTTATGTTTTCTATTTTAATAAGGGAAATAGTTTGAATTCTATGACCTGTGACTAATAAAAGAAGCATGGCACACTTGGCTGATAAGTTTTTTATAGAATGATTATTCCAATCAGGCATGTTTCCCAAATATTTCAATAGGTGCTCAACATCCCAAGTGAAATTATATTTTGGTTTATTCGGTCTTGTATTAGATATGCCTTTCATAAAACGTTTAATATTTTTATCCAACCCTATATCTCCCGGTAATATGAGGGATAGCGCGGCTCTATGCGTGTTAAAAGTCCCAAGTGATTTAATTCCAGTAATTCTTGCCAAAATTCCAATAATTCGGTGGCTCCAGACCCATAAGGAGAGTAGTTTTTATGAACACAAAAGTGCCACCATAACTTGTATATTGTGTTGTACGGTTTTTGTGTCGATACGGATATTGAGCTTAAAAAAGTGTCAAAGGTACATTCTGGGATACCTCTATTTCTGAGTGCCTCCCTCATAAAACTGCAGCAACCAGGGTAAGACCTCGATGTAGTGGATGGCTTTCCCTAAAAGGAGAAGTAAGTAATTTATGGCTTGGTGCAAAAGTTATGTGATTTCCCACTTGCAGTCTAAGAAAGATGGGGAACCATGCTTGAGTTGGCCAATAAGGGACCACAACGATACCCTCATGTACCTTTGTCATAAATGATTTTTTGCATTACTCATAGAAATAGCGAAAAGGAGGAAAGCAGTAAAAGAAAATTCCTTTCCAATTTATAGTAAACGCATCCACCTGCTCTGAGGAGGGATCCGGGAGCCATGACACGTACCTTTCGCATTTTCTGTTAAGGACTGAAGCAAACAAGTCCACTGTTGGTTCCCCAAATGTTTTTATAATTTTTTTAAATGCGTAATCAGCTAAGCTCCATTCGGTTTCCATAGGCAACCTACGAGATTCCAAATCCGCTTTCCAATTATCTTTAGATGATATATACGACGCAAATATGAAAATATTCCTTTTCTCGCACCATTGTCATATCCCTCTGGTTAAATTATTCAACTTTAAGTGCTGAACACTACTCATTCTATTTATATAAGCCACTGCCGTGGTATTGTCGGTTCTTATCAAAATACTCACATTTGAGTAATTTGTTGCGAAACATAATAATCCAAGAAATATGGCTTTGAGTTCAAGAAAATTTATATGCTAAACTTTGTCTGCCTCAGACCACCATCCATGGGTACTGTTGGTACTTGTGCATGCGCCCCAACCTGAAGGACAAGCATCCGTATAAATTGTTAAGGAATATTCATCTTTTTTGATATTATTTTTGCTGGTTTAAATATTAGCATTCCACCAATTTAAATCTATTAAAGATTGTCTTGATATTGTTATACTTGAATCAAAATTCATGTTATTACGTAGTAGATTTATGTATTTATCTCTTTCCAAACTTTTAGTATAGAGAAACCCGTCTTTAACAGCCGGACATACCGAAATTAACAAACCCAAAAAACTGGCCCACTCTCTAACAGAACACCTAGGGCTTGTCTTATATTTAATTATTAATGTTTTAATTTTTGACTTTTTTCCCTCCGGAAGACAAATTAAAAGGTTAAGCGAGTTAAACAAAAAACCTAAAAACCTTTGTTGTATACTTGGTGTTAGGTTACTTTTGACCTTATTAATGAGCATGCCCAGAGAAATCATAAGAGGGATTTTAATATTTGTATTTTTTAAACAAGATCCCTTATTATTGCCAAAAATAATAAAGTCATCCAAATAATTTAAACAAAGTATGCCTTGTTTTCGTAAATAGCAAGTAATAGGTTTTGTTAATTTCGTAAATGTCCAAGGAGCAGATGCTAAGCCAAATGGAATACAAGTAAATTTTAAAAGTTTGTTCTCAAAATAAAAACGCAAACATTTTCTGTGTTCCAAAGCAACTGGAATCACAAAATATGCCTCTTTTAGGTCAACGTTGTCATATATATATTAGGTTGTAGCAACCTTTAAACCGCCCTATAATCCTCTATCTTGAAATGAGGAGTAATTACGAAAGAATTAAGATGCTTGAGGTTTAAAATAAAACATTTTTTGCCGTCCGATTTATCTGCTAAAAATATCCTGGATGTATATTCACCAGGAACGGCACTACAAGAACTAATGGCACCCTGATCAAGCAAGTTACTTATTTCACTTGAAATTAAATGCCTTTCCGCTTGACAAAAGGACTGACTAGGCCTATTTATTTGTCGTGGAATTTGTTTGAATGGAATCCTGTAACCTTTGACCCAGAAAAGAAAGACTGGATTAGAGGTTATCGTTTTCCAATTTTTATAAAAATTCTTAATTCTACCCGCCTGACATTCAACACCAACCTTCAATATTTCCTGCGATTCGACAATGGGTAACTTTGGCGAGAGGGATGGTACGCCTTTGTTGTTTTCACTCCCCCTCTACGGAACTGGCGTTGCTTGTTTCCCGACCGAGGTGGCGCTGTCTGTGACCTCCCCCCCCCCCACCTTTTTCTTTTTTCCGAAGAATAATTGCGTATTTGTGAAAGTACTTGGCTGGAAAATTAATTCTTTTCCAGTAGAATAGCAGTACCATTTCTAACTCAAAATCCCATAAGAAATAACATGGACCCGAAAACCTGCATTTTTATCACCATTTTAGGGCGTGGCACTTTTCCTGGAAGCCTCCATCCTCTATTAACCTAAGTGGAACCCAGCTACTATCGCCACCTAGTGAGTGACGTCATAACTGCTCGATGCCGGTAATATAGGGCCCTAATGGCCTGTGTGGAACCCTCCACTGCAGCCACCTAACCCCCCCACACATTATTCTAACCTAACTTTTGTCCCAACGGAACCCAGATCACGTGTTACCCCGATTATATAGTAACATCATTGTAGGGGTGCCACCTAACGGGGAGAGATG
Organism: Polydrusus tereticollis; assembly: GCA_963920685.1. NCBI lineage: Eukaryota > Metazoa > Arthropoda > Insecta > Coleoptera > Curculionidae > Polydrusus > Polydrusus tereticollis. The sequence goes on from OY987334.1 coordinate 29,632,118, forward strand.
TACGTACCTGTAATCTTGAGACCTGTAGCGCCACCTGCTTTTCATATCTTGTTTACCGCGATGGTAGGTATGACGTTGTAAATCACTTAAAATATTTTAAAATATAATAATACCATAAAAAAGTTTTTGTCCTCGGTGGGATTTGAACCATAATCCTCTGGGGCCGAACCTCAAAGCCTTGCAAAATACACTACGAGAGCATATACATTAAAAGAGTTGATCAATGTTGACAAGCTAAAAATATGGGGAACCCGTCAATTATAACGTATAGGTGGAACAAAGGACCCAAGTGTGGAGACGATGGGCAAATGGCGGCAACATGTTTTTGTCTACATAATATTGCTACATCTGTTGCAGTATGCATGCGCCCTAACATGTCATCAATGAACATTGTTAGAGGCCGCGTGGCACGTAATTAGACAACTGGGGATCTAGTATGTCCTTTTGGCAAGCAGCATTTTCAGGCGTCATCTATAATTACGTTCGCGCATACCCCCACCATCTGGGTACTACCTGAACTTATGCAACCAGAAGCCCCTATCAGCAAATATTGCCTTCGCCAATTTATTAACAAACCTAAGTGTGGTGATGACGACAAAATGGCGGTAAATCTAGCTTTTATAATGCACTCACCATTTTATCGACAAACCAGTACTAATGGCGTTGCCAAACCAATATTTCCCCTTATTCAACATAAAAATTGTCGAAACGGCAACACCGCCGTTCCAATACTGAAAATTTAAGAAAATACGCTTAGGCCATCTTGCAATAGCCGTCCGCAACAGTAACTAGGTAAAACAAAGAACCCTAAGTGTGGTTATAGGGATATATTCTTATCAACGTCAATTTATTAACAAATCTTAAACCTTCCAACAGCATTCACCCCATATCGCATTGATAAAAATACCCATATAAATACCCTATCGGAATGCCATTCAGGCTTGCATAATTAAATAAAAATCAATCAATTTTAAAACTTTTTATTCACAACATAACACTATCACTTACTACCACCCTGGTATATTACATTAAAGGAATAAAAAATCGGCGTAATTAAAAATTTTAAAACTTTTTACATTTACAACATAACAATATCACTTACTACCACCCTGGTATATTACATTAAAGGAATAAAAAAATCAGCGTAAAATAAAAAGACATCTGTAATCATTTAGCAACGTTTTATTTCAGAAATATATGCAGTTTTCAAGTCAAATACGCCATTACAGCACTAGTTAGCAAAAATATTTAAATAAGACAAGTATCTTGCATCAAAAATAATACCTGAACGAAACAAAAATTTAGCACAAGACACTTATCGCCAATCTTGTATATAGGTACAATATATTATAAGCTCAAAATTTAGTGAAAATATTTACAGTTAAAACTAAGGATTAGAAACATTTACCGTGCAAGAATAGGCATATCTACATACAATTAAAAAACTAGGACTAGAAACATTTATATTAGGAACATTTACCGTGCAAGAATAGGCATATCTACATACAATTAAAAAACTAGGATTAGCAACATTTATATTAGGAACATTACCGCACAAGAAGGTATATCTATATACAAACTTAAAAACTAACAAAAAAAAATGAATGGAAAAAGGCATTGGCGGGTATGGGCATTTGAACAGAGTAGGAGTAATGTGCAATATTCGCTTATAGATAGAATATTATCCTTAACTTATACATACAACTTGAAACGAGGGCAAGAGCAAAATTACCTGAAAAACACTACACTTACCAGAGGGCACTCGGTTTAAACAGGGACACGACGTGAACGTGGCCCACATTGTCCCCATTCGATTTTTATGGAAAAACGAATTTTCAAAGCAAAACCAAACGAAAAAAATTACACCACAAATGATTTGAAATCAGAAAACAGTTCTATAGATAACATAATATACGGCTCTTTTTTAAGTTATACAGGGGGAATTTTTGCCTTCTTTTACTGTATAACCAATATGGGCTCTTTTTAAAGTTATACAGGGGGAATTTTGGCCTTCTTTTTACTGTACAACCAATATGGGCTCTTTTTAAAGTTATACAGGTTAGGATATAATATGTGTGCGTTAGTATTTTGGCCTTCTTTTTACTGTACAACCAATATGGGCTCTTTTTAAAGTTATACAGGTTAGGATATAATATGTGTGCGTTAGTATTTTGGCCTTCTTTTTACTGTACAACCAATATGGGCTCTTTTTAAAGTTATACAGGTTAGGATATAATATGTGTGCGTTAGTATTTTGGCCTTCTTTTTACTGTACAACCAATATGGGCTCTTTTGAAAGTTATACAGGTTAGGATATAATATGTGCGCGTTAGTAGATTATTCTAGTAATAAAAATAATTTTAATGTTAATAATAATATGAGTGCTAATGTTATAATAATATGAATAATTATAATACTAATAATGAACAACTGAACAGACCCTATTGAACAGACCCTGTTGAACTGAACAGACCCTGATCAACAGACCCTGTTGAACTGCCCTGTTGGCCTGTTGACCTGAACAGACCCTGTTGGTCTGTTGACCTGTTGAACAGACCCTGATCAACTTAGTCATCCACATGCATAAGTGAGCAATGCCCCCATGGTAATGTGCCGGGTGAAGATTTCGATATTTGCCGCTTATCATCATAAGGGCTGAGACCGATTTTAGTTTGTTTTATAGTATGTAGCTCATGTTTTTGGGACCTAATTAGACGCTGTGAAATAGGCTTTTCCAACCAAGTTTCAAGGCAGGTGACGTAATCTTCAAATGTGATTTTATTTTTAATAACAGACCTTTTAATGCCCTTTATCTTTTTGGTAACGCCCAAGTTAGATAAAACCTTATCAATTTCCGCCCGCTCTTTGTTTAAATTCTCTAGTTTTACCCGTTCTTGCTCAATCTCGTCTGGAGTATAAAGCAGTTTAATAGCATACATTTTAGACCTAAGACCAACAAAATGGGTCATAATGCGGCCATTGTTCTCATCTTTCATCATTCCCAGCACCTTTTTGTTCACTTGTGGAATCGTATAAACGTTATCACGGGCATAATCTGAGGTATCAAAATAATCGTTACAGTCTCGTTTCATTATCTGATACACATCGTGGTTTTTAATTTCGTAAATAAGACTATCAGTGTCTGTATACAATACACTACAGGTGTCAAAACGTGGAACCATGTACTCGTAGTGAAAGCCATAAATCGTAGTCTTTGCCAAATCAAGAATACACATGCCGACATAAATCGGCTTATTAAAATAAATTTGTGTTTTTGCAAGCTCGACAATTACTAAATTTTCGGAAACAATTGTGCTGCTTTTAAATTCTGGCCGGGATATTAAGGCTTCTGCACCATAGCGGCCATCCCATTTCGTTATAAGTTTGACGTCAGAGTGGTTCCGGATATTCTCCATTGTCTTTCCAAATACGGCATTGTTCATAAGTTTAAAAAAATTCTTTTCAAACTCATTCTTGGCATTTTGGCGCAGCCCCGTGTTGAGGTCGATATATGATTTTAGCCATGGAGATTGTTTAAATGCTAATATTCGGTGTATTTTGCCCAATTTTGCACCCAAAGTTAGAGCTTGCTTTAAGTTTCTATAGTGTATTACGTATTCTGTTTTATTGTGTAGCGTAGCCAAAAGTTTCTCATTCTTTGCCCCAGGTGGTTTTTCATGGTCAGGGCATAATGGAAAATCGGAAAACTTATCATGCAAATTTTCAGGTATTTCCAGGTCCACTTCCAAAATAAACCCTTCGGCAGATTTATCTGAAATTTCACTAATGTTTAAGTGAGATATCTCGTTTTCTGAAAGCCATCTAAAGCCGCCATAAGGTAGATATTGCGACATTGCCCAGCCGTATTGATTATTGACATCAAAGTACATGAGATAGGAGTCTTCTTTAGTTGGGTCATAATTTGGCATGTACTTGTTGTTGGCTTCTGCATACCTCTTCGAACACTGACTTAGCCCCCCGCGAACTCCCTTTTCTATGAATGTTAGCATCTCTAAATCAGTAAGCAGCTCAAGTTTTATCATATCTTCTCGATGAATTAAGAGGGATAAACATTGCCACGCATAACCAGGTAGGGTATACGACGATAAATACTTCCGTTAAAAGCATTACATCCGTTTTAAGATATAAGTCTGAGTAATCTTGCATGGTACGGCAATTAAAAGTTTGCCAAACTTTCTGCGCATTTAAATATTGCGCGTCACTTATAGCTACATCTTCTAAGCTGTTATAAAACGCCTCTTTAGGAGGGAGTTCAGTCTCATTCAATCTTTCCCAAGCGTTCATATAATCATAAGGGAAAACACCCTTTCGGGTAAGTAAGTTCAGTTCTTCCCCCAGGTGTTCAAACTCTGCTTTTAGGTTAGGATATTCACATAAGTATGATGCAAGCTTATCCAGACCGCTAGCAAGAAAGCGAAAACTATCTATAAATCGAAAATGAACAGTACTATCCATTATATGCTTCGTAAATGAGATGTAATTTTCTTTATTTACAGGTAATATATCAATCTTCCCCTCTATTTCAGATAGCGCCCGTATTATCATGTGCCCATCATAGCAACTCAAGTTATGGAATAGGACAGGTATTGTGTGCGAATCCTGGTACTGTAGATTGCAGTGCTCATGTGCAGCGTTTCGATACTTTCCGGTAAAGTGTGAGTGATCTCTAACACGCTTATCGTCTTCCGTAAATGGCTTCTCACATATATGGCAGTGAGTAGTGGCCAAAAAACTTTGTTGTTGGGCAGGCGTAAGCGGTTCCATGGGCAAATCACATAAAAAGACCGTCTCGACGTCTTCAGCAAATTGTTGAAGCTCGCGCATAAACCACTGCATACAGTCTTGGCCTGTGTAACTTTTATAAAATGATAGAGAATCGTCATAATTACATTTTACATAATAACCGACGCTATAAGGGACATGCTCTTGTTCCTTTTGAGTGTTTTTTTCTATATCATCGACTACAGGTATTAGCAAGCTTTCCGAGTCTGCGAATATAACAAACGGGGCTTTTTCCTTATGTTTAAAATTATTAAATTCCAAAATATTATTGCCTTCTACAGGCATCCGAGGTATTGCTAAGGTCTTGTTTTTAGAGCATTCGGACGTGTGCTTATCTAGTGTTATCTGCGTGCGGAAATAATGAAGGCAGCGATCACAAAAAAATTTTCGATGCATATCAAGACTCAATTGCCTTGATAGTAAGCGTGAAAGGTCTTTAATCCAAACAAAATGGTATTTTATAGGGCTTAAATCAATATCATCATCTGAGGAAAAGTAGCCGTCTTGTAAAAGTAGTAAGTTTATATGGGTAGGATGCTTATTTTCAGGTATATAATATGGCACAACCAGATAATTTTTTCCAATTTTTTGCAGTCGATATACGTTAACGGATATTAGGTTTTGCTTTTCAAACTTTGAAATTTGATTAATTGTCATGGGAAACTTAATACCTTCCAAGTTTAGAACCGACTGAGGCGTTGGGTATGAAGAAGTTCGTTCAGAATTCTTGAACGCGGGATATAAAGCGGAAACGATGGACCACGCAAAGCACATTTCATCACTGTTTTTTACATTGATGCATGCATTTCTTTTAGCTATTTGTTTTGGAAGTTCGATGTAAGTTCCAGCCCGAAGAGGATTATAATGATTAATAGATACCATTAAATGTGTAATTTTGCGTAGTGCCCACCCAGAATTTCTTTCCTGGAACGTGTCTAATTCAACTAAAATAGGGTTCTTAACATGATCGGCAAACCACTCATTTAAGTTTGTGTTGCCGAAAATAGGGGCATTCGGAGTAGTAATGTACTTTGTATCCATTAAAATTTCGTCTGCTTTACTAATTTCAAAATCCCCACAAAGAGTGGTGTTAACTTTGAGTGCAGTAGTTTTTTTTAGTGCGTTTTGAATTCGCCGCTTAAAAATTGCCAAACAGTCTTCTAAAAATGATCGTACATCAGTATGACGTTTGTTAATAATAACACCCGTCCTGATTCTCGATTGGAATGCTGAATGTAAATCTTCCCACTTTACTCTACAAGAAGCTGTTTCTGCACGACGTGTCCCACTACCCCCGCCCACTTTACGGTCCTTTAGTAATGACTGAAACCCCTTAATTTGGGCTAAACACGCTATTATATGAGACTTTTCAGCCACAGACTCAGCGCGTTTCAGGACATTATTCAAGTTCCAAAGAGCGCGAGTACAGTCCCGCAATATCTTACCACAGGTAATCGTTGTTAAGTTAGGGGTATCCATCTGGGCCCTAATTAACTCGACGTACTCACTTGGGAACGGCATTTTTTTACTCTGTAACAAAATAAATATGGCTCAAAATACGTCTGCTCTCTCTAACGTACAAAGACGGGATGGGCTCTGGAGCTCCTGCGTTCTGCTTATAATGCACCCCTATTTATAACCTCGGTTGGGGTGCGTTTAGAAAAGTAGCATGCCTTTGAAAAAATAAGGTGCGTTCAGAATTAATATTCAAGGTTTAGTATGCAGCAGATGTACATACAACAAGCAGTTTTACACGTTTTTGAATATATTACTTGCCGAAAACATTAATATTTTACTGGCTGAAAGTGAAACCTGCGATAAGTTTAATCGCCGTAAAAATGTTTACCAAAAACAGACTCTAAAAATTTTATTCCCTCCACGTCACAACCCTCCCAAACTACTATATTATTATATTATTATTATTATTATTATTATTATTATTTACTGCTAAAGGATTTGCTGCACCCAACGAGTCCGTTAAAAGGCTACAGCTAGGATAATGGATTCATTGCATAGTCGACAGCGTGGTGTTAAACATGGTAGAAACATTAAACATTATTCTCGACAATGTTGAAAGAGTATTTATACAGAACAAATATTACGCATCCTGTCTACCGGCTACCTTAATAGTTTGGGAGCTTGCTAAAAAATATAATATCAATGTTGAACCGAAATGTGGACAACTCTTGTATGATGAAATGGGAAGCAACATTCATTTTTGGAACGTGTTTAAAGAAAAACCTTATGATCCTACCCTTAAAGTGATGAAACATATGATGCCTTCTATCGACGTTAGCAAGTTCCAATATAAAGAATATAAATTGGGTGCAGACCTGGATTCAATAGAAATGTTAAATATTTTCAATCGGTTCCTGGAAACAAAATCAACTCACTTTTATTTTTCAAAAGCTCCAGATAAACTTAAAACGATTAGGAACATTATTCATAGAAGTGTATCTAGATGTATTTAATAAAGATTATGCGTATTTACAATCGTATTAATATTATTACATACGTATCATTTTTTACCAAAAAGAAACAGTGTTTTACTAGAAAATATATTAGGGCTTCTCAGAACTACACCCTGTTTATGGGTATACAGCGTCATCATTATGATTGACGTATCAGTGTTATATTAGTGTTTTTGTTTGTGTTCAGATGATCTGAAACAATATTATAGGTATATAAGACCTGTTTTGTTTTTTCAGTGTTGACGTTGTGATTGATATATAAGCGTTATATGTTTGTTTTGTTTCCGTTAAGACACTGTTTTGTTTCAGTTAAGATATTGTTATGTTAGTGTTGTGTTTTAGGTAGTGTTTTAAACACCCGTTCCGTTGATGAGTACGTCATTCGAATGTCAGAGTTCTGCGAGATAAGATGGCGAACCGAAAAATTAAATTAGCGCTTTTGTCTTTACCGAACGGTCTAGATTTTGGTTTTAAAATGGTTGAAAATGGCTGCTTTATTGGGAATAAGCCCGTAGAATTTGAAAATAACACCCTAGTGATTGATAATGAGAAATATACTTTAACTGTAGGACTTCTGAATTTATTGACAAAAGAACGCCCTATGGGCTATTCCAATACAGAGCTGGATAAATATAAAGAAATCCTTCTTTTATCAAGCGCACACCGAAGGGGATTTAATAGTAAAAATCACATAAATTCTAGCAGAAGCTGGAAGTATACAAACATTATTTCTAAGCTTTTTCCGCCAAAAAGGACTTATTTAAAGAAAAGCAGAGTGAGCATGATAAAGAAAAACCTTAAATTGAACAGTACTATTCCTCCTACTTTGAATGATTTAGAACTTGATTACGATAATGACGTTAACAAGCTAGTGGAAATGTTTAAACAGTTAGAGAGCGACAATTTTAATCATAAAAACGACGATAAAATATGGTCTATATTACTAGAACTGGAAAAACTTGGTATAATCGAATTTTAAAAATAAATACACTACCCCTTATTTATGATCTCAGTATATATCTACCCCTCGAGCAGAATGGGTGTGTTGATTTACCTCATTTTATTTCTCACTGTTACTTCTACAGCTGTACTGGCAACAGACGAAACAGCTGCCCGCCAATATTTAACAGACTATGGTTACTTGGAAGAAAATGCTACAGATAATGCCTTAGTGTCGATATCAGATGGGTTACGGGCATTTCAAGAAACTTATGGTCTCCCTGAAGATGGAACCTTAAATAACGAAACTATTGCTCTAATGCAAAGACCTCGCTGTGGCGTCAAAGATATTGCAGATTGGGGAAGAGGCTCTAACTACTTATGGAAAGATTTAAAGCTATCCTGGTCTATCTACCCTCCAAATTATTCAGTATATCCATATAGAGCAGTTGCTGAAAGAGCTTTTCAAGCATGGGAGGATGTTTCTAATTTCCGCTTTAAATATGATAGAAACATCCATAATATTACAATTTCGTTTGCCGACCAACGGCATAAAATGAAAAATGACCTCACCTGGTGTCCCTACAAATTAGATAAACCTACTTTAGCGCACGCATTTTTTCCAGATGGAAGTTCCAATGTAGAGATTCATATGCATTCAAAAGAGCCATGGAGTCTTTCCTCCAAAAATGGTGGGACAAATTTACTAAGCGTTTTAATACATGAGATTGGGCATACTCTAGGTTTAGCCCACACAGCTGACGAGAGCGCGATCATGTACCCGTATTACAAAGCGGAAAATGTGAAAATAACTCAGGACGATATTTATGGTATCGAGTACCTTTATGGCAAAAAATCTTTGGCCACAACAAAAATACCCACGTCACCGAATACAACCCCACAGACAAAAACCACGACAATACCTACAAAAGTTACAACCACTCCACAGATAAAAACCACAACTATGCCAATAAAAGTTACAACCACCCCACAGACAAGAACCACAACTATACAGACAAAAGCTGCAACAACAATCCCCAGCGTACTCCCGACCCCTGACGCGCCCTCGGTACCCGATGCGGCACAGTTTCCGACTCTATGTGACTTGGACTCGAAAACAAATAAAGCTTATTTAATCGTTAAAAACAAATTATTTATTTTTTATGAGAGATTTGTTTGGATGTTGAATTTAGAGACAAAGCAAATTTCTAATACCCCGTTTCTATTAACAGATTATTTTAAATTTTTGCCAAAAAATTTTAGGAAAATAACTGCTATATATGAACGTCCTAATGGAGACATTGTATTGTTTGCCGGTGATCTGATTTACTTTGTAGAATACGGCACGTTCGCGTTAATAAAAACGGAATCAATAGATAGTCTCGCTGCCACAAATGTAAAAACCAGAGTTCAAGCTGTCGTGAACACAAACAAGGGAAAAACCTATTTATTTTTCAATGATATTCTAGTATGGGGCATAAATGAGTGCATGTTTAGGCCCGACAATTATCATATAACGTCTGAATTATTTAACGGGATTCCCGCAAAGATAGACAGTGTATTTCGTTACACCGACGGCCGCCTTTATTTTATTCAAAACGACATGTTTTTTGAATATAATGAATTTACCATGAGCTTAATTCGCATCGGTAAAATGGATCTTTCATTTTTTGGTATATCTTGCCCTAATGTAGGCGTTTTGGCGCAGCTTAAAGATTTATTACATAAGATTATATCTCGTAATATAAAATTTTAGTTATGTAAAAATAAATAGAATGTATATTATTATAAACCCAATAAAAATATATTATTATTAGAGCTCTCGTTTTCTTTAATCAACCTATGCCAAACCCGTTTTCTTTAATCGACCTATGTTCCAAGTCCTATACAAGTTGTAAAATAAATTACTTTCCCTATATCTTTTTCGATGCATACGGAGTGTTATGGTCATTGTAATTTACTAGCTTGCTATCACTTGCTAAATTAACTTTTACGACACAGTGGCGTAGAACAGCTGTTTTAAAATTAATTATATTTGCAGGATTATTTGGTCTATGACCCTATTAAATAATGCCTTATTTAACTGCTAGTTTGATTGCACAGATATTGTGACGTACATACTCAAGCTACGAGAATTGAGTTATAATTTTTAAAAAAGATATAAAAAACAATATAATATTAAATGTGTCTGATATTATACTGATAAAAACCCACATGTAGATAAAATGTTAAAACAAACTATTATACAGGTATGAAAAAAAAAAAACTAAAAACAATTTTCATTTCTTTAGGGCTGTTTTGAAAAACTAATACCCAAACTACTTGGTGCAAATGCCTATATAAAGTAGTTGTATTCTACATAATAACGAAGAAGGGTTCGTGAATTCGTAATAAAAACAATAGCTTATGTGGGTGCGTGTCCATATGAGACGCATTTTAAAAAATTACCTAGGTATACTGATATCGTTTTAGGGAAATATTATAAAAAATTTTATTCAAAATAAAAAAGATTACCTTAACTTTCGAGCGTTTTAATACAGATTTTACATATAGGCACACAATTTTGAGCATCACGCTTTAAACGTATGAACTTTTCAAAGCAGATGTTTAAATTTCTTATAAACGAAATATTTAAGAAAAAGTTATCTGTAGAAAACCCTTGCGATAATTTGTTTAGACCCTCTGATATATAATTTTCAAAATCAATCTCGGGTACTGATAATAATGTCTCATTTTTAAGGTTATATGTAAAAATTTTTTCGCATAAATGACAATTAAACATTTTAAAATTGTTCATATAAATTAAATTTTCATAAAACTATAAAAGGACCTATTGCCGTCTTGTTAATACGCTCTATCATAGGGATATAAACACTTTGAATAAAAATACCAAGTCAGTTTAAAAACCCCCCGACACCATAATAAAATTCAAAAACTTACCTGTTGCAAACTTATAACAGAAACAATTAAGTGCTCTCACCATTTCTGCACTATTTATAAGCCCCTTCTAGAGTGACGCTAAATCCTTGAGCGTTTTGTTGGAGTGGGGCTACTTGAATTTTTACTTCTCGATCGTTCTAGAATATTATCTGTTATGGTGAGGTATAGCTATAAATACCAGAAACCACTGCAGGAAAGCTAGTTCACCGATTTCTTCTTTTCTCGAATTAAGGGCCTGAAAAACTAAAAATGGCTGCTAAAATTGCTGTTGTAAACGGTCTAGACCTGGAAGAGGGTAAACTTTACCGTATTCTTGACATCGAGAACAAGGACGGACCCTTTGGCATTTCCACAATCGTCTATCTAGAAGACGATAAAATGGTATATCTCCCTAAAAGGATGACCAAAACCGAGGCAGAAGTGGCTACCATACGTTGCAGTCAATTAGGCCTTGTCCGTACTGGCAAACATTTTGTAGAGAAATACAGATGCACTACCCATATTTTAGAGATTTTGAAGTTCTGGTGAGTTTTTTTATATTATATCAATTCACTATTCATTAGCCCATTCTTTTTTCAGATGCAAACTGCCTTTTATTATAATCGCTATTTTATCGACCCCATATCTTTAGTTTTTATTATAAATTGATATAACGTTTTAAATTGTAAACTTATTTTTGCTAATATACCTTGGGATTTCAAAATGTTTTTTTAATTTTCCCACAGCCCCATTTGAAATGAAACACAAAAATTAATTTTGAATATTTAATTAAAAATATAGACATAAACTATTTTTTCATCCGGGTCCGCCCAGACGACCACCCCCCTCCCATGGAGGGGGCCATGCCACAGTTCTATATGGTTCTCTGGCATGGCATACTCCGGGTGGTAGTTATGGAAAACATATATCATCTGAAAATGCCGTAATTAGGCATATAAAAATAATTGTATTTTTTAAAATCATACCGCCTCGCCGGGAAACATCTCCCCCACCATAAATTCAAGGAAATTGATGATTTGTACTGCTATAAAAGAAAACCCCGAATTAAAAAATTAAAAAATTTATAATAAAAAGAACTTACCAGACATAATTTAACGTTTACAAGCAAACGGGTGTTCAAACTATATTTATATAAGTTTTTCCTACTATTAAAGAATTAATTTTTATGATGCATAAATATATGTCGATTTGAGTACGTACTAATTTTTCCTACTAGTAAAGAATTAATTTTTATGATGCATAAATATATGTCGATTGGAGTACGTACTAATTAATTCAAACACTAATATAATATCATCATATACGAGGCATTTTGAAAATGTAGATAATGGGCTTGTTTATTCTTTACACTGATTTTAAATACATATACGAGGCTGGTAATAACTACTCTGTTGGGATATTTTAAACGGGGTTAATGGCGGATTAGACGGCTTAACGGGAGATTGATCCGCCTAGCCGGGGCTTGAGGGAAACGAAAAATAATTATTATATGTTCTCTTCCAAGATTAATTTTAAATATATCCCCCAAATACGTGCAATCAGTTAAAATGTAGTTGGTCTTCAGCTACGTCATTGTACTAAAATATACCATTTAGGTCGAATGTTATGGCTGTTTATAGATATAATTTGTAATTTAAAGGCGTAATTTAACGGTTAAAAGTGTTTCATACCCCCTGTATACAGATCCCATTAGTAGTAATATATGCTTGCTTTTATTCGCCCACATTATACATTAATTATTTATTAAAAGGATAATTACTTTCAATGCAAAATTGCATATGTAATAGACCAACAATGTTGATGAAATTTGCATATAAAACCACTTCTACCTCGCGTTGTGACTCGATTTTATATGATCATTTTATTGAAAGATAATTAATTATGTATTCTGTTTTTATTGCGCGATTCGGTAAACATATCCTTAAAGTTGCATAAACATAATAAAATTCGAAAAAGATCTTATTTTCTCCGATATGACCTTTATATATTACCATAATAGTGCATTTGACTTGAAAACTGCATATATTTCTGAAATAAAACGTTGCTAAATGATTACAGATGTCTTTTTATTTTACGCTGATTTTTTTATTCCTTTAATGTAATATACCAGGGTGGTAGTAAGTGATATTGTTATGTTGTAAATGTAAAAAGTTTTAAAATTTTTAATTACGCCGATTTTTTATTCCTTTAATGTAATATACCAGGGTGGTAGTAAGTGATAGTGTTATGTTGTGAATAAAAAGTTTTAAAATTGATTGATTTTTATTTAATTATGCAAGCCTGAATGGCATTCCGATAGGGTATTTATATGGGTATTTTTATCAATGCGATATGGGGTGAATGCTGTTGGAAGGTTTAAGATTTGTTAATAAATTGACGTTGATAAGAATATATCCCTATAACCACACTTAGGGTTCTTTGTTTTACCTAGTTACTGTTGCGGACGGCTATTGCAAGATGGCCTAAGCGTATTTTCTTAAATTTTCAGTATTGGAACGGCGGTGTTGCCGTTTCGACAATTTTTATGTTGAATAAGGGGAAATATTGGTTTGGCAACGCCATTAGTACTGGTTTGTCGATAAAATGGTGAGTGCATTATAAAAGCTAGATTTACCGCCATTTTGTCGTCATCACCACACTTAGGTTTGTTAATAAATTGGCGAAGGCAATATTTGCTGATAGGGGCTTCTGGTTGCATAAGTTCAGGTAGTACCCAGATGGTGGGGGTATGCGCGAACGTAATTATAGATGACGCCTGAAAATGCTGCTTGCCAAAAGGACATACTAGATCCCCAGTTGTCTAATTACGTGCCACGCGGCCTCTAACAATGTTCATTGATGACATGTTAGGGCGCATGCATACTGCAACAGATGTAGCAATATTATGTAGACAAAAACATGTTGCCGCCATTTGCCCATCGTCTCCACACTTGGGTCCTTTGTTCCACCTATACGTTATAATTGACGGGTTCCCCATATTTTTAGCTTGTCAACATTGATCAACTCTTTTAATGTATATGCTCTCGTAGTGTATTTTGCAAGGCTTTGAGGTTCGGCCCCAGAGGATTATGGTTCAAATCCCACCGAGGACAAAAACTTTTTTATGGTATTATTATATTTTAAAATATTTTAAGTGATTTACAACGTCATACCTACCATCGCGGTAAACAAGATATGAAAAGCAGGTGGCGCTACAGGGGTGGTATTCCGTTCAAACGATACCGTCGCTTCGAAACGACTGTGCCGCTAAATGCATTCCGTTCCCAGTTTTCGATCGCTTAAAAGCTACATGTCGCTTCGAATCGATCGCCTTGTTTATGATGGTAAAGAGGTGTCGCCAACACGTGTAAAACAAAGATGGGACATGCCGAAAAATATCTCTTTCTCTACTTGCAGTGGTTAATTTGTAATGAGGTTATGTTTAATGTTTATGGTATTATTATTTATTATCAATCATTATTGATGCTAGGATGCTATCCATACGAATATTTAATTATGTTGTATTGCCGCAGAAAGAGAGGAAGGGAGACGCTATACGGCAATTAAATTTAGAAAAACGTATACAAAGGAGAGTGATCCTTTTGCGATGCCGGGAAGTAAATTTTGTAGTTTTTTTCGACTAACCGGAGAGATCGTTCACCATATTCTGATACCAAGGCTTGTACCCCACTTAAAAAGAACTACCCTCATTTATAGTCATTGATGTTTGCATTACCATAGTCTTAAGAGTTTAGTATGTAAGTTAAATGTACTCATATTTTTTTTGGATTCCTCATTACCAGATATTGGTGATAATTTGTGGATATTTTTCTGCAAAATTCAAAATTGCTTCGTGATACTCGGCAGCTAAACTTTAGCTTAAATAACCGAAAAATTACTACAGTCTAAAAGATTAAAGATTGGAAAAATAATTGTAATTTCAGTGCACTTGAGGTTAGTAACAGTTGACGTTGGCGTTGCCACAAAAGTTTTCCAGTTACAAAATCAAAATACTCTAGATTTTGACAGAAACTATCGAATTTGCCGAATACTACCGAAGGCTTTCGCGATGGCTGAACGGAATAATCTTCACGACAAAAGTCGCTAGCGACATCGCTTCGAAACTATCGCAAATTCGTCTGAACGGAATACCACCCCAGGTCTCAAGATTACAGGTACGTACATCTCTCCCCGTTAGGTGGCACCCCTACAATGATGTTACTATATAATCGGGGTAACACGTGATCTGGGTTCCGTTGGGACAAAAGTTAGGTTAGAATAATGTGTGGGGGGGTTAGGTGGCTGCAGTGGAGGGTTCCACACAGGCCATTAGGGCCCTATATTACCGGCATCGAGCAGTTATGACGTCACTCACTAGGTGGCGATAGTAGCTGGGTTCCACTTAGGTTAATAGAGGATGGAGGCTTCCAGGAAAAGTGCCACGCCCTAAAATGGTGATAAAAATGCAGGTTTTCGGGTCCATGTTATTTCTTATGGGATTTTGAGTTAGAAATGGTACTGCTATTCTACTTTTTCCCGTTGTTGCCAAAAATTTAGCTGCCTTAATTTTTTCACCCAATTCGGACTCAAACAATAAAGTATTTGGTTTCGTCCTTTTCGCCAGTTCCCTAACCTCTTTGTTTAAATTCTGTAATATTAACGTTTTCCTAATAACCGTTAAACGGTGAAAAACGTCCGTCAGAACTCTACCTGAGTCCCATAAAGGGTTTAAAATTTTTTGTTTTAAGTTTTTTGGAATACTCTCCTTGTCCGACAATAAGAAACCCAGTGCTTCACCAAGAGGTGCGATACCTTTGGCCAAATTCCTTTAAATATCTATATAATATGAATCCCTTTTTTTATGTTATGGTAATAAAACAGCCAAAATTTCTGGGTTTACCTCGGGGAGTTTTAAGGCATCAAGATTGTCAGGAATTAAAATTCGTTCTTGTATAAACTTCCGGAAGGCCTGTTGTCAAAATTGTTTCCCTTGAAAGGGTTTATCCCATTTTTTGATAGGTCCTCTCCTATTATTTGCAAAATCTCCTCATATAAATCCACATCAGAATTAACAGCGGAGTATCGCCGCGTATTGTTGTTTCCAAAGTCTCTCTCATTTCTCTCCAGTTAGGAATGAGCGTGGCGTCGAAACTCTACGCTCTCTGAGTGTATTTACGGCACTATGCCGCGTACGCGACACCGACCTGATTCTCGATCGGTTTCGCGACCCCTGCCTACGAGCGGCCTTCGGAGAGGAAAAATGAGATGAGCGAGAGCGAGATCGAGAACGGGAGCACGAGGGAGATGCTTTAGAGTTACACCGACGCTCTTGCGACCTACGTGATGATCGCGAGCGTCGGCCATGCTTAATTTGCTTCTCCAGAACTTTGATTATTTTTAATAAATCTCGCTCCCTACTGCCTGAACGGCTTCTATCTTTGCGTTTTCCCATAGCTGAAAAGGTTAATAACAGTATTTAATAACACTTACCATTTGTAATTGTTTTTTACTGCGAAAATTACGTAGTAGATTTATGTATTTATCTCTTTCCAAACTTTTAGTATAGAGAAACCCGTCTTTAACAGCCGGACATACCGAAATTAACAAACCCAAAAAACTGGCCCACTCTCTAACAGAACACCTAGGGCTTGTCTTATATTTAATTATTAATGTTTTAATTTTTGACTTTTTTCCCTCCGGAAGACAAATTAAAAGGTTAAGCGAGTTAAACAAAAAACCTAAAAACCTTTGTTGTATACTTGGTGTTAGGTTACTTTTGACCTTATTAATGAGCATGCCCAGAGAAATCATAAGAGGGATTTTAATATTTGTATTTTTTAAACAAGATCCCTTATTATTGCCAAAAATAATAAAGTCATCCAAATAATTTAAACAAAGTATGCCTTGTTTTCGTAAATAGCAAGTAATAGGTTTTGTTAATTTCGTAAATGTCCAAGGAGCAGATGCTAAGCCAAATGGAATACAAGTAAATTCTAAAAGTTTGTTCTCAAAATAAAAACGCAAACATTTTCTGTGTTCCAAAGCAACTGGAATCACAAAATATGCCTCTTTTAGGTCAACGTTGTCATATATATATTAGGTTGTAGCAACCTTTAAACCGCCCTATAATCCTCTATCTTGAAATGAGGAGTAATTACGAAAGAATTAAGATGCTTGAGGTTTAAAATAAAACATTTTTTGCCGTCCGATTTATCTGCTAAAAATATCCTGGATGTATATTCACCAGGAACGGCACTACAAGAACTAATGGCACCCTGATCAAGCAAGTTACTTATTTCACTTGAAATTAAATGCCTTTCCGCTTGACAAAAGGACTGACTAGGCCTATTTATTTGTCGTGGAATTTGTTTGAATGGAATCCTGTAACCTTTGACCCAGAAAAGAAAGACTGGATTAGAGGTTATCGTTTTCCAATTTTTATAAAAATTCTTAATTCTACCCGCCTGACATTCAACACCAACCTTCAATATTTCCTGCGATTCGACAATGGGTAACTTTGGCGAGAGGGATGGTACGCCTTTGTTGTTTTCACTCCCCCTCTACGGAACTGGCGTTGCTTGTTTCCCGACCGAGGTGGCGCTGTCTGTGACCTCCCCCCCCCCACCTTTTTCTTTTTTCCGAAGAATAATTGCGTATTTGTGAAAGTACTTGGCTGGAAAATTAATTCTTTTCCAGTAGAATAGCAGTACCATTTCTAACTCAAAATCCCATAAGAAATAACATGGACCCGAAAACCTGCATTTTTATCACCATTTTAGGGCGTGGCACTTTTCCTGGAAGCCTCCATCCTCTATTAACCTAAGTGGAACCCAGCTACTATCGCCACCTAGTGAGTGACGTCATAACTGCTCGATGCCGGTAATATAGGGCCCTAATGGCCTGTGTGGAACCCTCCACTGCAGCCACCTAACCCCCCCACACATTATTCTAACCTAACTTTTGTCCCAACGGAACCCAGATCACGTGTTACCCCGATTATATAGTAACATCATTGTAGGGGTGCCACCTAACGGGGAGAGATGTACGTACCTGTAATCTTGAGACCTGTAGCGCCACCTGCTTTTCATATCTTGTTTACCGCGATGGTAGGTATGACGTTGTAAATCACTTAAAATATTTTAAAATATAATAATACCATAAAAAAGTTTTTGTCCTCGGTGGGATTTGAACCATAATCCTCTGGGGCCGAACCTCAAAGCCTTGCAAAATACACTACGAGAGCATATACATTAAAAGAGTTGATCAATGTTGACAAGCTAAAAATATGGGGAACCCGTCAATTATAACGTATAGGTGGAACAAAGGACCCAAGTGTGGAGACGATGGGCAAATGGCGGCAACATGTTTTTGTCTACATAATATTGCTACATCTGTTGCAGTATGCATGCGCCCTAACATGTCATCAATGAACATTGTTAGAGGCCGCGTGGCACGTAATTAGACAACTGGGGATCTAGTATGTCCTTTTGGCAAGCAGCATTTTCAGGCGTCATCTATAATTACGTTCGCGCATACCCCCACCATCTGGGTACTACCTGAACTTATGCAACCAGAAGCCCCTATCAGCAAATATTGCCTTCGCCAATTTATTAACAAACCTAAGTGTGGTGATGACGACAAAATGGCGGTAAATCTAGCTTTTATAATGCACTCACCATTTTATCGACAAACCAGTACTAATGGCGTTGCCAAACCAATATTTCCCCTTATTCAACATAAAAATTGTCGAAACGGCAACACCGCCGTTCCAATACTGAAAATTTAAGAAAATACGCTTAGGCCATCTTGCAATAGCCGTCCGCAACAGTAACTAGGTAAAACAAAGAACCCTAAGTGTGGTTATAGGGATATATTCTTATCAACGTCAATTTATTAACAAATCTTAAACCTTCCAACAGCATTCACCCCATATCGCATTGATAAAAATACCCATATAAATACCCTATCGGAATGCCATTCAGGCTTGCATAATTAAATAAAAATCAATCAATTTTAAAACTTTTTATTCACAACATAACACTATCACTTACTACCACCCTGGTATATTACATTAAAGGAATAAAAAATCGGCGTAATTAAAAATTTTAAAACTTTTTACATTTACAACATAACAATATCACTTACTACCACCCTGGTATATTACATTAAAGGAATAAAAAAATCAGCGTAAAATAAAAAGACATCTGTAATCATTTAGCAACGTTTTATTTCAGAAATATATGCAGTTTTCAAGTCAAATACGCCATTACAGCACTAGTTAGCAAAAATATTTAAATAAGACAAGTATCTTGCATCAAAAATAATACCTGAACGAAACAAAAATTTAGCACAAGACACTTATCGCCAATCTTGTATATAGGTACAATATATTATAAGCTCAAAATTTAGTGAAAATATTTACAGTTAAAACTAAGGATTAGAAACATTTACCGTGCAAGAATAGGCATATCTACATACAATTAAAAAACTAGGACTAGAAACATTTATATTAGGAACATTTACCGTGCAAGAATAGGCATATCTACATACAATTAAAAAACTAGGATTAGCAACATTTATATTAGGAACATTACCGCACAAGAAGGTATATCTATATACAAACTTAAAAACTAACAAAAAAAAATGAATGGAAAAAGGCATTGGCGGGTATGGGCATTTGAACAGAGTAGGAGTAATGTGCAATATTCGCTTATAGATAGAATATTATCCTTAACTTATACATACAACTTGAAACGAGGGCAAGAGCAAAATTACCTGAAAAACACTACACTTACCAGAGGGCACTCGGTTTAAACAGGGACACGACGTGAACGTGGCCCACATTGTCCCCATTCGATTTTTATGGAAAAACGAATTTTCAAAGCAAAACCAAACGAAAAAAATTATACCACAAATGATTTGAAATCAGAAAACAGTTCTATAGATAACATAATATACGGCTCTTTTTTAAGTTATACAGGGGGAATTTTTGCCTTCTTTTACTGTATAACCAATATGGGCTCTTTTTAAAGTTATACAGGGGGAATTTTGGCCTTCTTTTTACTGTACAACCAATATGGGCTCTTTTTAAAGTTATACAGGTTAGGATATAATATGTGTGCGTTAGTATTTTGGCCTTCTTTTTACTGTACAACCAATATGGGCTCTTTTTAAAGTTATACAGGTTAGGATATAATATGTGTGCGTTAGTATTTTGGCCTTCTTTTTACTGTACAACCAATATGGGCTCTTTTTAAAGTTATACAGGTTAGGATATAATATGTGTGCGTTAGTATTTTGGCCTTCTTTTTACTGTACAACCAATATGGGCTCTTTTGAAAGTTATACAGGTTAGGATATAATATGTGCGCGTTAGTAGATTATTCTAGTAATAAAAATAATTTTAATGTTAATAATAATATGAGTGCTAATGTTATAATAATATGAATAATTATAATACTAATAATGAACAACTGAACAGACCCTATTGAACAGACCCTGTTGAACTGAACAGACCCTGATCAACAGACCCTGTTGAACTGCCCTGTTGGCCTGTTGACCTGAACAGACCCTGTTGGTCTGTTGACCTGTTGAACAGACCCTGATCAACTTAGTCATCCACATGCATAAGTGAGCAATGCCCCCATGGTAATGTGCCGGGTGAAGATTTCGATATTTGCCGCTTATCATCATAAGGGCTGAGACCGATTTTAGTTTGTTTTATAGTATGTAGCTCATGTTTTTGGGACCTAATTAGACGCTGTGAAATAGGCTTTTCCAACCAAGTTTCAAGGCAGGTGACGTAATCTTCAAATGTGATTTTATTTTTAATAACAGACCTTTTAATGCCCTTTATCTTTTTGGTAACGCCCAAGTTAGATAAAACCTTATCAATTTCCGCCCGCTCTTTGTTTAAATTCTCTAGTTTTACCCGTTCTTGCTCAATCTCGTCTGGAGTATAAAGCAGTTTAATAGCATACATTTTAGACCTAAGACCAACAAAATGGGTCATAATGCGGCCATTGTTCTCATCTTTCATCATTCCCAGCACCTTTTTGTTCACTTGTGGAATCGTATAAACGTTATCACGGGCATAATCTGAGGTATCAAAATAATCGTTACAGTCTCGTTTCATTATCTGATACACATCGTGGTTTTTAATTTCGTAAATAAGACTATCAGTGTCTGTATACAATACACTACAGGTGTCAAAACGTGGAACCATGTACTCGTAGTGAAAGCCATAAATCGTAGTCTTTGCCAAATCAAGAATACACATGCCGACATAAATCGGCTTATTAAAATAAATTTGTGTTTTTGCAAGCTCGACAATTACTAAATTTTCGGAAACAATTGTGCTGCTTTTAAATTCTGGCCGGGATATTAAGGCTTCTGCACCATAGCGGCCATCCCATTTCGTTATAAGTTTGACGTCAGAGTGGTTCCGGATATTCTCCATTGTCTTTCCAAATACGGCATTGTTCATAAGTTTAAAAAAATTCTTTTCAAACTCATTCTTGGCATTTTGGCGCAGCCCCGTGTTGAGGTCGATATATGATTTTAGCCATGGAGATTGTTTAAATGCTAATATTCGGTGTATTTTGCCCAATTTTGCACCCAAAGTTAGAGCTTGCTTTAAGTTTCTATAGTGTATTACGTATTCTGTTTTATTGTGTAGCGTAGCCAAAAGTTTCTCATTCTTTGCCCCAGGTGGTTTTTCATGGTCAGGGCATAATGGAAAATCGGAAAACTTATCATGCAAATTTTCAGGTATTTCCAGGTCCACTTCCAAAATAAACCCTTCGGCAGATTTATCTGAAATTTCACTAATGTTTAAGTGAGATATCTCGTTTTCTGAAAGCCATCTAAAGCCGCCATAAGGTAGATATTGCGACATTGCCCAGCCGTATTGATTATTGACATCAAAGTACATGAGATAGGAGTCTTCTTTAGTTGGGTCATAATTTGGCATGTACTTGTTGTTGGCTTCTGCATACCTCTTCGAACACTGACTTAGCCCCCCGCGAACTCCCTTTTCTATGAATGTTAGCATCTCTAAATCAGTAAGCAGCTCAAGTTTTATCATATCTTCTCGATGAATTAAGAGGGATAAACATTGCCACGCATAACCAGGTAGGGTATACGACGATAAATACTTCCGTTAAAAGCATTACATCCGTTTTAAGATATAAGTCTGAGTAATCTTGCATGGTACGGCAATTAAAAGTTTGCCAAACTTTCTGCGCATTTAAATATTGCGCGTCACTTATAGCTACATCTTCTAAGCTGTTATAAAACGCCTCTTTAGGAGGGAGTTCAGTCTCATTCAATCTTTCCCAAGCGTTCATATAATCATAAGGGAAAACACCCTTTCGGGTAAGTAAGTTCAGTTCTTCCCCCAGGTGTTCAAACTCTGCTTTTAGGTTAGGATATTCACATAAGTATGATGCAAGCTTATCCAGACCGCTAGCAAGAAAGCGAAAACTATCTATAAATCGAAAATGAACAGTACTATCCATTATATGCTTCGTAAATGAGATGTAATTTTCTTTATTTACAGGTAATATATCAATCTTCCCCTCTATTTCAGATAGCGCCCGTATTATCATGTGCCCATCATAGCAACTCAAGTTATGGAATAGGACAGGTATTGTGTGCGAATCCTGGTACTGTAGATTGCAGTGCTCATGTGCAGCGTTTCGATACTTTCCGGTAAAGTGTGAGTGATCTCTAACACGCTTATCGTCTTCCGTAAATGGCTTCTCACATATATGGCAGTGAGTAGTGGCCAAAAAACTTTGTTGTTGGGCAGGCGTAAGCGGTTCCATGGGCAAATCACATAAAAAGACCGTCTCGACGTCTTCAGCAAATTGTTGAAGCTCGCGCATAAACCACTGCATACAGTCTTGGCCTGTGTAACTTTTATAAAATGATAGAGAATCGTCATAATTACATTTTACATAATAACCGACGCTATAAGGGACATGCTCTTGTTCCTTTTGAGTGTTTTTTTCTATATCATCGACTACAGGTATTAGCAAGCTTTCCGAGTCTGCGAATATAACAAACGGGGCTTTTTCCTTATGTTTAAAATTATTAAATTCCAAAATATTATTGCCTTCTACAGGCATCCGAGGTATTGCTAAGGTCTTGTTTTTAGAGCATTCGGACGTGTGCTTATCTAGTGTTATCTGCGTGCGGAAATAATGAAGGCAGCGATCACAAAAAAATTTTCGATGCATATCAAGACTCAATTGCCTTGATAGTAAGCGTGAAAGGTCTTTAATCCAAACAAAATGGTATTTTATAGGGCTTAAATCAATATCATCATCTGAGGAAAAGTAGCCGTCTTGTAAAAGTAGTAAGTTTATATGGGTAGGATGCTTATTTTCAGGTATATAATATGGCACAACCAGATAATTTTTTCCAATTTTTTGCAGTCGATATACGTTAACGGATATTAGGTTTTGCTTTTCAAACTTTGAAATTTGATTAATTGTCATGGGAAACTTAATACCTTCCAAGTTTAGAACCGACTGAGGCGTTGGGTATGAAGAAGTTCGTTCAGAATTCTTGAACGCGGGATATAAAGCGGAAACGATGGACCACGCAAAGCACATTTCATCACTGTTTTTTACATTGATGCATGCATTTCTTTTAGCTATTTGTTTTGGAAGTTCGATGTAAGTTCCAGCCCGAAGAGGATTATAATGATTAATAGATACCATTAAATGTGTAATTTTGCGTAGTGCCCACCCAGAATTTCTTTCCTGGAACGTGTCTAATTCAACTAAAATAGGGTTCTTAACATGATCGGCAAACCACTCATTTAAGTTTGTGTTGCCGAAAATAGGGGCATTCGGAGTAGTAATGTACTTTGTATCCATTAAAATTTCGTCTGCTTTACTAATTTCAAAATCCCCACAAAGAGTGGTGTTAACTTTGAGTGCAGTAGTTTTTTTTAGTGCGTTTTGAATTCGCCGCTTAAAAATTGCCAAACAGTCTTCTAAAAATGATCGTACATCAGTATGACGTTTGTTAATAATAACACCCGTCCTGATTCTCGATTGGAATGCTGAATGTAAATCTTCCCACTTTACTCTACAAGAAGCTGTTTCTGCACGACGTGTCCCACTACCCCCGCCCACTTTACGGTCCTTTAGTAATGACTGAAACCCCTTAATTTGGGCTAAACACGCTATTATATGAGACTTTTCAGCCACAGACTCAGCGCGTTTCAGGACATTATTCAAGTTCCAAAGAGCGCGAGTACAGTCCCGCAATATCTTACCACAGGTAATCGTTGTTAAGTTAGGGGTATCCATCTGGGCCCTAATTAACTCGACGTACTCACTTGGGAACGGCATTTTTTTACTCTGTAACAAAATAAATATGGCTCAAAATACGTCTGCTCTCTCTAACGTACAAAGACGGGATGGGCTCTGGAGCTCCTGCGTTCTGCTTATAATGCACCCCTATTTATAACCTCGGTTGGGGTGCGTTTAGAAAAGTAGCATGCCTTTGAAAAAATAAGGTGCGTTCAGAATTAATATTCAAGGTTTAGTATGCAGCAGATGTACATACAACAAGCAGTTTTACACGTTTTTGAATATATTACTTGCCGAAAACATTAATATTTTACTGGCTGAAAGTGAAACCTGCGATAAGTTTAATCGCCGTAAAAATGTTTACCAAAAACAGACTCTAAAAATTTTATTCCCTCCACGTCACAACCCTCCCAAACTACTATATTATTATATTATTATTATTATTATTATTATTATTATTTACTGCTAAAGGTTTTGCTGCACCCAACGAGTCCGTTAAAAGGCTACAGCTAGGATAATGGATTCATTGCATAGTCGACAGCGTGGTGTTAAACATGGTAGAAACATTAAACATTATTCTCGACAATGTTGAAAGAGTATTTATACAGAACAAATATTACGCATCCTGTCTACCGGCTACCTTAATAGTTTGGGAGCTTGCTAAAAAATATAATATCAATGTTGAACCGAAATGTGGACAACTCTTGTATGATGAAATGGGAAGCAACATTCATTTTTGGAACGTGTTTAAAGAAAAACCTTATGATCCTACCCTTAAAGTGATGAAACATATGATGCCTTCTATCGACGTTAGCAAGTTCCAATATAAAGAATATAAATTGGGTGCAGACCTGGATTCAATAGAAATGTTAAATATTTTCAATCGGTTCCTGGAAACAAAATCAACTCACTTTTATTTTTCAAAAGCTCCAGATAAACTTAAAACGATTAGGAACATTATTCATAGAAGTGTATCTAGATGTATTTAATAAAGATTATGCGTATTTACAATCGTATTAATATTATTACATACGTATCATTTTTTACCAAAAAGAAACAGTGTTTTACTAGAAAATATATTAGGGCTTCTCAGAACTACACCCTGTTTATGGGTATACAGCGTCATCATTATGATTGACGTATCAGTGTTATATTAGTGTTTTTGTTTGTGTTCAGATGATCTGAAACAATATTATAGGTATATAAGACCTGTTTTGTTTTTTCAGTGTTGACGTTGTGATTGATATATAAGCGTTATATGTTTGTTTTGTTTCCGTTAAGACACTGTTTTGTTTCAGTTAAGATATTGTTATGTTAGTGTTGTGTTTTAGGTAGTGTTTTAAACACCCGTTCCGTTGATGAGTACGTCATTCGAATGTCAGAGTTCTGCGAGATAAGATGGCGAACCGAAAAATTAAATTAGCGCTTTTGTCTTTACCGAACGGTCTAGATTTTGGTTTTAAAATGGTTGAAAATGGCTGCTTTATTGGGAATAAGCCCGTAGAATTTGAAAATAACACCCTAGTGATTGATAATGAGAAATATACTTTAACTGTAGGACTTCTGAATTTATTGACAAAAGAACGCCCTATGGGCTATTCCAATACAGAGCTGGATAAATATAAAGAAATCCTTCTTTTATCAAGCGCACACCGAAGGGGATTTAATAGTAAAAATCACATAAATTCTAGCAGAAGCTGGAAGTATACAAACATTATTTCTAAGCTTTTTCCGCCAAAAAGGACTTATTTAAAGAAAAGCAGAGTGAGCATGATAAAGAAAAACCTTAAATTGAACAGTACTATTCCTCCTACTTTGAATGATTTAGAACTTGATTACGATAATGACGTTAACAAGCTAGTGGAAATGTTTAAACAGTTAGAGAGCGACAATTTTAATCATAAAAACGACGATAAAATATGGTCTATATTACTAGAACTGGAAAAACTTGGTATAATCGAATTTTAAAAATAAATACACTACCCCTTATTTATGATCTCAGTATATATCTACCCCTCGAGCAGAATGGGTGTGTTGATTTACCTCATTTTATTTCTCACTGTTACTTCTACAGCTGTACTGGCAACAGACGAAACAGCTGCCCGCCAATATTTAACAGACTATGGTTACTTGGAAGAAAATGCTACAGATAATGCCTTAGTGTCGATATCAGATGGGTTACGGGCATTTCAAGAAACTTATGGTCTCCCTGAAGATGGAACCTTAAATAACGAAACTATTGCTCTAATGCAAAGACCTCGCTGTGGCGTCAAAGATATTGCAGATTGGGGAAGAGGCTCTAACTACTTATGGAAAGATTTAAAGCTATCCTGGTCTATCTACCCTCCAAATTATTCAGTATATCCATATAGAGCAGTTGCTGAAAGAGCTTTTCAAGCATGGGAGGATGTTTCTAATTTCCGCTTTAAATATGATAGAAACATCCATAATATTACAATTTCGTTTGCCGACCAACGGCATAAAATGAAAAATGACCTCACCTGGTGTCCCTACAAATTAGATAAACCTACTTTAGCGCACGCATTTTTTCCAGATGGAAGTTCCAATGTAGAGATTCATATGCATTCAAAAGAGCCATGGAGTCTTTCCTCCAAAAATGGTGGGACAAATTTACTAAGCGTTTTAATACATGAGATTGGGCATACTCTAGGTTTAGCCCACACAGCTGACGAGAGCGCGATCATGTACCCGTATTACAAAGCGGAAAATGTGAAAATAACTCAGGACGATATTTATGGTATCGAGTACCTTTATGGCAAAAAATCTTTGGCCACAACAAAAATACCCACGTCACCGAATACAACCCCACAGACAAAAACCACGACAATACCTACAAAAGTTACAACCACTCCACAGATAAAAACCACAACTATGCCAATAAAAGTTACAACCACCCCACAGACAAGAACCACAACTATACAGACAAAAGCTGCAACAACAATCCCCAGCGTACTCCCGACCCCTGACGCGCCCTCGGTACCCGATGCGGCACAGTTTCCGACTCTATGTGACTTGGACTCGAAAACAAATAAAGCTTATTTAATCGTTAAAAACAAATTATTTATTTTTTATGAGAGATTTGTTTGGATGTTGAATTTAGAGACAAAGCAAATTTCTAATACCCCGTTTCTATTAACAGATTATTTTAAATTTTTGCCAAAAAATTTTAGGAAAATAACTGCTATATATGAACGTCCTAATGGAGACATTGTATTGTTTGCCGGTGATCTGATTTACTTTGTAGAATACGGCACGTTCGCGTTAATAAAAACGGAATCAATAGATAGTCTCGCTGCCACAAATGTAAAAACCAGAGTTCAAGCTGTCGTGAACACAAACAAGGGAAAAACCTATTTATTTTTCAATGATATTCTAGTATGGGGCATAAATGAGTGCATGTTTAGGCCCGACAATTATCATATAACGTCTGAATTATTTAACGGGATTCCCGCAAAGATAGACAGTGTATTTCGTTACACCGACGGCCGCCTTTATTTTATTCAAAACGACATGTTTTTTGAATATAATGAATTTACCATGAGCTTAATTCGCATCGGTAAAATGGATCTTTCATTTTTTGGTATATCTTGCCCTAATGTAGGCGTTTTGGCGCAGCTTAAAGATTTATTACATAAGATTATATCTCGTAATATAAAATTTTAGTTATGTAAAAATAAATAGAATGTATATTATTATAAACCCAATAAAAATATATTATTATTAGAGCTCTCGTTTTCTTTAATCAACCTATGCCAAACCCGTTTTCTTTAATCGACCTATGTTCCAAGTCCTATACAAGTTGTAAAATAAATTACTTTCCCTATATCTTTTTCGATGCATACGGAGTGTTATGGTCATTGTAATTTACTAGCTTGCTATCACTTGCTAAATTAACTTTTACGACACAGTGGCGTAGAACAGCTGTTTTAAAATTAATTATATTTGCAGGATTATTTGGTCTATGACCCTATTAAATAATGCCTTATTTAACTGCTAGTTTGATTGCACAGATATTGTGACGTACATACTCAAGCTACGAGAATTGAGTTATAATATTTAAAAAAGATATAAAAAACAATATAATATTAAATGTGTCTGATATTATACTGATAAAAACCCACATGTAGATAAAATGTTAAAACAAACTATTATACAGGTATGAAAAAAAAAAAACTAAAAACAATTTTCATTTCTTTAGGGCTGTTTTGAAAAACTAATACCCAAACTACTTGGTGCAAATGCCTATATAAAGTAGTTGTATTCTACATAATAACGAAGAAGGGTTCGTGAATTCGTAATAAAAACAATAGCTTATGTGGGTGCGTGTCCATATGAGACGCATTTTAAAAAATTACCTAGGTATACTGATATCGTTTTAGGGAAATATTATAAAAAATTTTATTCAAAATAAAAAAGATTACCTTAACTTTCGAGCGTTTTAATACAGATTTTACATATAGGCACACAATTTTGAGCATCACGCTTTAAACGTATGAACTTTTCAAAGCAGATGTTTAAATTTCTTATAAACGAAATATTTAAGAAAAAGTTATCTGTAGAAAACCCTTGCGATAATTTGTTTAGACCCTCTGATATAGAATCATTATAAATAAATGAAATTTCAAAAAGTTCTATATAATTTTCAAAATCAATCTCGGGTACTGATAATAATGTCTCATTTTTAAGGTTATATGTAAAAATTTTTTCGCATAAATGACAATTAAACATTTTAAAATTGTTCATATAAATTAAATTTTCATAAAACTATAAAAGGACCTATTGCCGTCTTGTTAATACGCTCTATCATAGGGATATAAACACTTTGAATAAAAATACCAAGTCAGTTTAAAAACCCCCCGACACCATAATAAAATTCAAAAACTTACCTGTTGCAAACTTATAACAGAAACAATTAAGTGCTCTCACCATTTCTGCACTATTTATAAGCCCCTTCTAGAGTGACGCTAAATCCTTGAGCGTTTTGTTGGAGTGGGGCTACTTGAATTTTTACTTCTCGATCGTTCTAGAATATTATCTGTTATGGTGAGGTATAGCTATAAATACCAGAAACCACTGCAGGAAAGCTAGTTCACCGATTTCTTCTTTTCTCGAATTAAGGGCCTGAAAAACTAAAAATGGCTGCTAAAATTGCTGTTGTAAACGGTCTAGACCTGGAAGAGGGTAAACTTTACCGTATTCTTGACATCGAGAACAAGGACGGACCCTTTGGCATTTCCACAATCGTCTATCTAGAAGACGATAAAATGGTATATCTCCCTAAAAGGATGACCAAAACCGAGGCAGAAGTGGCTACCATACGTTGCAGTCAATTAGGCCTTGTCCGTACTGGCAAACATTTTGTAGAGAAATACAGATGCACTACCCATATTTTAGAGATTTTGAAGTTCTGGTGAGTTTTTTTATATTATATCAATTCACTATTCATTAGCCCATTCTTTTTTCAGATGCAAACTGCCTTTTATTATAATCGCTATTTTATCGACCCCATATCTTTAGTTTTTATTATAAATTGATATAACGTTTTAAATTGTAAACTTATTTTTGCTAATATACCTTGGGATTTCAAAATGTTTTTTTAATTTTCCCACAGCCCCATTTGAAATGAAACACAAAAATTAATTTTGAATATTTAATTAAAAATATAGACATAAACTATTTTTTCATCCGGGTCCGCCCAGACGACCACCCCCCTCCCATGGAGGGGGCCATGCCACAGTTCTATATGGTTCTCTGGCATGGCATACTCCGGGTGGTAGTTATGGAAAACATATATCATCTGAAAATGCCGTAATTAGGCATATAAAAATAATTGTATTTTTTAAAATCATACCGCCTCGCCGGGAAACATCTCCCCCACCATAAATTCAAGGAAATTGATGATTTGTACTGCTATAAAAGAAAACCCCGAATTAAAAAATTAAAAAATTTATAATAAAAAGAACTTACCAGACATAATTTAACGTTTACAAGCAAACGGGTGTTCAAACTATATTTATATAAGTTTTTCCTACTATTAAAGAATTAATTTTTATGATGCATAAATATATGTCGATTTGAGTACGTACTAATTTTTCCTACTAGTAAAGAATTAATTTTTATGATGCATAAATATATGTCGATTGGAGTACGTACTAATTAATTCAAACACTAATATAATATCATCATATACGAGGCATTTTGAAAATGTAGATAATGGGCTTGTTTATTCTTTACACTGATTTTAAATACATATACGAGGCTGGTAATAACTACTCTGTTGGGATATTTTAAACGGGGTTAATGGCGGATTAGACGGCTTAACGGGAGATTGATCCGCCTAGCCGGGGCTTGAGGGAAACGAAAAATAATTATTATATGTTCTCTTCCAAGATTAATTTTAAATATATCCCCCAAATACGTGCAATCAGTTAAAATGTAGTTGGTCTTCAGCTACGTCATTGTACTAAAATATACCATTTAGGTCGAATGTTATGGCTGTTTATAGATATAATTTGTAATTTAAAGGCGTAATTTAACGGTTAAAAGTGTTTCATACCCCCTGTATACAGATCCCATTAGTAGTAATATATGCTTGCTTTTATTCGCCCACATTATACATTAATTATTTATTAAAAGGATAATTACTTTCAATGCAAAATTGCATATGTAATAGACCAACAATGTTGATGAAATTTGCATATAAAACCACTTCTACCTCGCGTTGTGACTCGATTTTATATGATCATTTTATTGAAAGATAATTAATTATGTATTCTGTTTTTATTGCGCGATTCGGTAAACATATCCTTAAAGTTGCATAAACATAATAAAATTCGAAAAAGATCTTATTTTCTCCGATATGACCTTTATATATTACCATAATAGTGCATTTGACTTGAAAACTGCATATATTTCTGAAATAAAACGTTGCTAAATGATTACAGATGTCTTTTTATTTTACGCTGATTTTTTTATTCCGTTAATGTAATATACCAGGGTGGTAGTAAGTGATATTGTTATGTTGTAAATGTAAAAAGTTTTAAAATTTTTAATTACGCCGATTTTTTATTCCTTTAATGTAATATACCAGGGTGGTAGTAAGTGATAGTGTTATGTTGTGAATAAAAAGTTTTAAAATTGATTGATTTTTATTTAATTATGCAAGCCTGAATGGCATTCCGATAGGGTATTTATATGGGTATTTTTATCAATGCGATATGGGGTGAATGCTGTTGGAAGGTTTAAGATTTGTTAATAAATTGACGTTGATAAGAATATATCCCTATAACCACACTTAGGGTTCTTTGTTTTACCTAGTTACTGTTGCGGACGGCTATTGCAAGATGGCCTAAGCGTATTTTCTTAAATTTTCAGTATTGGAACGGCGGTGTTGCCGTTTCGACAATTTTTATGTTGAATAAGGGGAAATATTGGTTTGGCAACGCCATTAGTACTGGTTTGTCGATAAAATGGTGAGTGCATTATAAAAGCTAGATTTACCGCCATTTTGTCGTCATCACCACACTTAGGTTTGTTAATAAATTGGCGAAGGCAATATTTGCTGATAGGGGCTTCTGGTTGCATAAGTTCAGGTAGTACCCAGATGGTGGGGGTATGCGCGAACGTAATTATAGATGACGCCTGAAAATGCTGCTTGCCAAAAGGACATACTAGATCCCCAGTTGTCTAATTACGTGCCACGCGGCCTCTAACAATGTTCATTGATGACATGTTAGGGCGCATGCATACTGCAACAGATGTAGCAATATTATGTAGACAAAAACATGTTGCCGCCATTTGCCCATCGTCTCCACACTTGGGTCCTTTGTTCCACCTATACGTTATAATTGACGGGTTCCCCATATTTTTAGCTTGTCAACATTGATCAACTCTTTTAATGTATATGCTCTCGTAGTGTATTTTGCAAGGCTTTGAGGTTCGGCCCCAGAGGATTATGGTTCAAATCCCACCGAGGACAAACACTTTTTTATGGTATTATTATATTTTAAAATATTTTAAGTGATTTACAACGTCATACCTACCATCGCGGTAAACAAGATATGAAAAGCAGGTGGCGCTACAGGGGTGGTATTCCGTTCAAACGATACCGTCGCTTCGAAACGACTGTGCCGCTAAATGCATTCCGTTCCCAGTTTTCGATCGCTTAAAAGCTACATGTCGCTTCGAATCGATCGCCTTGTTTATGATGGTAAAGAGGTGTCGCCAACACGTGTAAAACAAAGATGGGACATGCCGAAAAATATCTCTTTCTCAACTTGCAGTGGTTAATTTGTAATGAGGTTATGTTTAATGTTTATGGTATTATTATTTATTATCAATCATTATTGATGCTAGGATGCTATCCATACGAATATTTAATTATGTTGTATTGCCGCAGAAAGAGAGGAAGGGAGACGCTATACGGCAATTAAATTTAGAAAAACGTATACAAAGGAGAGTGATCCTTTTGCGATGCCGGGAAGTAAATTTTGTAGTTTTTTTCGACTAACCGGAGAGATCGTTCACCATATTCTGATACCAAGGCTTGTACCCCACTTAAAAAGAACTACCCTCATTTATAGTCATTGATGTTTGCATTACCATAGTCTTAAGAGTTTAGTATGTAAGTTAAATGTACTCATATTTTTTTTGGATTCCTCATTACCAGATATTGGTGATAATTTGTGGATATTTTTCTGCAAAATTCAAAATTGCTTCGTGATACTCGGCAGCTAAACTTTAGCTTAAATAACCGAAAAATTACTACAGTCTAAAAGATTAAAGATTGGAAAAATAATTGTAATTTCAGTGCACTTGAGGTTAGTAACAGTTGACGTTGGCGTTGCCACAAAAGTTTTCCAGTTACAAAATCAAAATACTCTAGATTTTGACAGAAACTATCGAATTTGCCGAATACTACCGAAGGCTTTCGCGATGGCTGAACGGAATAATCTTCACGACAAAAGTCGCTAGCGACATCGCTTCGAAACTATCGCAAATTCGTCTGAACGGAATACCACCCCAGGTCTCAAGATTACAGGTACGTACATCTCTCCCCGTTAGGTGGCACCCCTACAATGATGTTACTATATAATCGGGGTAACACGTGATCTGGGTTCCGTTGGGACAAAAGTTAGGTTAGAATAATGTGTGGGGGGGTTAGGTGGCTGCAGTGGAGGGTTCCACACAGGCCATTAGGGCCCTATATTACCGGCATCGAGCAGTTATGACGTCACTCACTAGGTGGCGATAGTAGCTGGGTTCCACTTAGGTTAATAGAGGATGGAGGCTTCCAGGAAAAGTGCCACGCCCTAAAATGGTGATAAAAATGCAGGTTTTCGGGTCCATGTTATTTCTTATGGGATTTTGAGTTAGAAATGGTACTGCTATTCTACTTTTTCCCGTTGTTGCCAAAAATTTAGCTGCCTTAATTTTTTCACCCAATTCGGACTCAAACAATAAAGTATTTGGTTTCGTCCTTTTCGCCAGTTCCCTAACCTCTTTGTTTAAATTCTGTAATATTAACGTTTTCCTAATAACCGTTAAACGGTGAAAAACGTCCGTCAGAACTCTACCTGAGTCCCATAAAGGGTTTAAAATTTTTTGTTTTAAGTTTTTTGGAATACTCTCCTTGTCCGACAATAAGAAACCCAGTGCTTCACCAAGAGGTGCGATACCTTTGGCCAAATTCCTTTAAATATCTATATAATATGAATCCCTTTTTTTATGTTATGGTAATAAAACAGCCAAAATTTCTGGGTTTACCTCGGGGAGTTTTAAGGCATCAAGATTGTCAGGAATTAAAATTCGTTCTTGTATAAACTTCCGGAAGGCCTGTTGTCAAAATTGTTTCCCTTGAAAGGGTTTATCCCATTTTTTGATAGGTCCTCTCCTATTATTTGCAAAATCTCCTCATATAAATCCACATCAGAATTAACAGCGGAGTATCGCCGCGTATTGTTGTTTCCAAAGTCTCTCTCATTTCTCTCCAGTTAGGAATGAGCGTGGCGTCGAAACTCTACGCTCTCTGAGTGTATTTACGGCACTATGCCGCGTACGCGACACCGACCTGATTCTCGATCGGTTTCGCGACCCCTGCCTACGAGCGGCCTTCGGAGAGGAAAAATGAGATGAGCGAGAGCGAGATCGAGAACGGGAGCACGAGGGAGATGCTTTAGAGTTACACCGACGCTCTTGCGACCTACGTGATGATCGCGAGCGTCGGCCATGCTTAATTTGCTTCTCCAGAACTTTGATTATTTTTAATAAATCTCGCTCCCTACTGCCTGAACGGCTTCTATCTTTGCGTTTTCCCATAGCTGAAAAGGTTAATAACAGTATTTAATAACACTTACCATTTGTAATTGTTTTTTACTGCGAAACTCGAAATTTCTTTCCAAACAAATAACACACGATGTGAGCACCACAAGCACTAGAAATTCAATGAACCGCGAGAAAGATAGCGATACCAACCAGGCAGAAGAACAGATCCGTCTTTAAAATAGTGGGCAACTGAGTAACCGGAGGTTTACTACGTGGTATTCTTTGAGTGATATTGAGGACTGGAAGTCGTGCTAAAATCTCAATCTCTAATAAGGCTCGTTCCCTGTATGGTAGCCTCCTCAGGCTCTCACCCAGTCTTATTGAAAAGCCATCCACTCCGTCCATGGTTTGTTTGGCAGACAATGCATCTAATATGCCCCTTTCAATTTCTTTGTTTGGATCTGTTTTCCTTTCTACAATACATTAAATACTTAAATTTTTTCACCACATTATTTCTTTGAATTTAAAACCAACATCTACATACAGGAGATACAAATTATTTGGCGAAAATAAAATGTTTGTGCACTTAAAGCTATAGGTATGTACCTAAAGGTTTTTCTTTTTATATTCTTGGATTCTTGTTTAAAAAAACTTAAAAAATGACTGCAATTTTTGCATTACCTAAGGCCGAATTAATTTTTTTTTTTTTTGGACCAATTACTTCCTCATCAGATGCCTTTCTTTTTGCATTTTCACTTTCTACAGTTGGCTGATAAGAAGGAAGAGGGGGCATTAATAAGACAGAATTACTTAGGTCTTTAGTAACCGTATCTAATAAAATTAGATTTGGCAGCCCTGGGCCATTCTCATCAAAGCTAAGGCTGGCAGCAGCATCAGAACTACTCAGGGTTTGGCTGGAGGCTGATCCATCAGGGTGAAGAACCCAGCTCTCCACGTTATACTGCTTATACCTAGCTCTCAATTTTATTCGTAAGCCAGTTTTTACAATGATACTCTCTATAGAGGACTGGTCTAGTATGTTAAAAGATTCCTGATCAATTCCTTCCTCCCTAGAAATGGGAATTAGATCGTTGAGATTCCATTCTTTGAGTTTGTTTTCTACAAATTCGTCAGCCATATCGCATACAATCTACAAAACATGAGTACTGCTTCATGAGGCTTTTCCTACGTGCGTGCAGAAAAATTACAGTTTTATTTAAGCAGGAAAAAACTTCTATCTTAAATCTAATACTTATCGAGTAAATGGACAATGCTGCTTAATGGCATACCCGATATTAAAAAAAAATGACTTTAAGGATCATCTCTTTTTGCCACAAAATAAAAAA
This sequence comes from Polydrusus tereticollis, assembly GCA_963920685.1. NCBI lineage: Eukaryota > Metazoa > Arthropoda > Insecta > Coleoptera > Curculionidae > Polydrusus > Polydrusus tereticollis. The sequence goes on from OY987334.1 coordinate 29,668,208, forward strand.
ATCGGGATAAAAAACCGCTTAAGTCGTTTCTGATATAACTAGAAATATATGCCATCTTTGAAAGGCTAAAATTACCTTTATTTTTATCAATAGAAAAAAATTTACTTAAAAAAGTCGTTTAGGACAACTTTCAACTTAATATAAAAATATAATCCTTTCTCCGGTTTTTGTTCGTAAGTCAGTTTTACCCATTATTATACTATATAGGTATTAATGGAGATATTTTTTAAAAGTGGTCCTAAAAATTTGCACACGGACCTAAAATTAAATTTTTTTTATAGAAATACTTATATAAAAATATAGGCATACAATTGGCCTATATTTGATATTTACAGGCAAGCAGATATAAATAATCCCTTAAATAAATTTTTTATTAAAATACGTGCAAATACATAGTAGAAAAATCCTATATGACGCTGTCGAATGAATCACAAATGCAACAAAGCTGTCATAATTAATAAACAAATATAGTATGTATAGCTATTGAGAATTTACTAAAAGCATTTTTTTAAACATAAATAAAAATTTTGGTAAAGAAGACATATTTACACTTAATCCTGTATATACCTATATATTTTATAACCGTGATTATGTGACAACTTCGGATTTCTAATATTTTTATAGACAGAAAATACCAAGGAAAATACTAACATTTCATAAATATAAAAGAACTCGAAAAATTGGTACTTGTTGTTTAAACATGAATAATTCAAACCCATAACTTAAAAAGCCTTGATCTTTTTAATACGGTAGGTTCAAGGGTTCTGGTGTGTGAAATTTTAAAGAACTCGAAAAGTAAAAAAATATTGGGAATGATTATTTAAAAAATTTAAATTGATCTCAGTGCAGTTCTTGGAGCACTCTGTATAACTAAATTTATTTCTTAATGTGTTCCCTAAAAGCTTAGATTATTTACGTGTTTGGGCGCTTTCCCGAGGTTTTTCGTTTAACTGAGAAAATGCCTCGGTTTCTTTTTCATTGGCTCATCCTGTACAGTTAAATTGAAGATTAAATTTAAAAGTAAAATATTTCTTTAAACGACTGTCAATTATTGTCAAAATATCATAAAAGTTAAAGATAATATATAATCGATGGAACTTAAAAATCGACGGTCTATCAATTTCCGATGGCTTTCACAGATCGCCTCCCAAAGTTTCATATATAAAATAAAACAGAGCAAATATCTTTTGGTAGACAGCTTGCTTATGTATTATATTAAATAACTAAAGTAGTATATTTAAGTGATCGCAACCACACAACCCCATGAGAGTGTGGCCACACTCTCACATAGTTACCTAGTCCTACACGATTGAGAGTGCCGCCACATAAACTTGTATAGATTTAATTATTTCATTTACATCTTCCTACACGATTGAGAGTGCCGCCACACAAACCTGTATAAATAGATTTAATTATTTCACGTTTTACATCTTCCTACACGATTGAGAGTGCCGCCACACAAACCTGTATAAATAAATCTAATTATATAATTTTACGAGATTATTTCTTCCTAACTTTAACCCCACTTAAGTAAAGTAGGATAACTATAAGAGAGCCTAGATTTGAATGTTAATGCAAGACAACGCTTATACCTAGACAACGCTTATACCTAAGTATGAAGACCTTAATTACTGAGATGTGTGAAGATTTTCTCATATCCGAAGCATATTCCCGTTTCTATGCCAGAACGGGTAACGATACCGAAGCCCAAGATATGGACTTGTATATCGAACAAACAGAGCATGCTGATTTGTGTCAAAAAGGAGCCGCAGCTTGTAAAGAATTTTTAAAATCTAAAAATTTGTATAAGTTATTGTTAGAATTTAGGATCTTAGGCCTAAAAGATAATATTTCATTAATTAGAAATCATATGCCTAAGAAAGAGTAATCTATATTACATCATACCTAGTGGAAAAATAAATAAAACAATCGAATGAAAAAATAAAGTTTTTTTTCCTTTTTTTTGTGAATTCTAAAAGGTCTTTTAACATCTTTGGTGAACCTGCCTCATTATATTATATGTTAACACATCAACAGGAACAGCTCAAATTATTTTCGTTCAACCAAGAAGGCCAACCGATATCTTTCAGCTTTTCGAAAGGCCTTCCTGGCTGACTTTGACTGTTTTGGCGGGACCTGCCTTAGAATATTATGTGTTAACACATAATTTAACGCATTATAGGTGTTTCCTGGCTCTAGATCCCAGGACAGGTCCACAGGAACGTCGTTAACAACTGGTGGGTCCCAGTACAGGTCCAAAGGAACCGAGGCTGATGGCGGGTCGTCCCAGGACAGGTCGACAAGAACAGAGACTGATGGCGGGTCTACAGGAACAGAGGGTGTTGGCGGGTCGTCCCAGGACAGATCCACAGGAACCGAGGCTGTTGACGGGTCGTCCCAGGACAGATCCACAGGAACAGAGGGTGTTGGCGGGTCGTTCCAGGACAGATCCACAGGAACCGAGGCTGTTGACGGGTCGTCCCAGGACAGATCCACAGGAACCGAGGCTGTTGGCGGGTCATCCCAGGACAGATCCACAGGAACAGAGGGTGTTGGCGGGTCGTCCCAGGACAGGTCGACAAGAACAGAGACTGATGGCGGGTCTACAGGAACAGAGGGTGTTGGCGGGTCGTCCCAGGACAGATCCACAGGAACCGAGGCTGTTGACGGGTCGTCCCAGGACAGATCCACAGGAACCGAGGCTGTTGGCGGGTCGTCCCAGGACAGATCCACAGGAACAGAGGGTGTTGGCGGGTCGTTCCAGGACAGAACCACAGGAACCGAGGCTGTTGGCGGGTCGTCCCAGGACAAATCCACAGGAACCGAGGCTGATGGCGGGTCGTCCCAGGACAGGTCCACAGGAACAGAGGGTGTTGGCGGGTCGTCCCAGGACAGGTCGACAAGATCAGAGACTGATGGCGGGTCTACAGGAACAGAGGGTGTTGGCGGGTCGTCCCAGGACAGATCCACAGGAACCGAGGCTGTTGACGGGTCGTCCCAGGACAGATCCACAGGAACCGAGGCTGTTGACGGGTCGTCCCAGGACATATCCACAGGAACAGAGGATGTTGGCGGGTCGTTCCAGGACAGATCCACAGGAACCGAGGCTGTTGACGGGTCGTCCCAGGACAGATCCACAGGAACCGAGGCTGTTGGCGGGTCGTCCCAGGACAGATCCACAGGAACAGAGGGTGTTGGCGGGTCGTTCCAGGACAGATCCACAGGAACCGAGGCTGTTGGCGGATCGTCCCAGGACAGATCCACAGGAACAGAGGGTGTTGGCGGGTCGTCCCAGGACAGGTCGACAAGATCAGAGACTGATGGCGGGTCTACAGGAACAGAGGGTGTTGGCGGGTCGTCCCAGGACAGATCCACAGGAACCGAGGCTGTTGACGGGTCGTCCCAGGACAGATCCACAGGAACCGAGGCTGTTGGCGGGTCGTCCCAGGACAGATCCACAGGAACAGAGGGTGTTGGCGGGTCGTTCCAGGACAGATCCACAGGAACCGAGGCTGATGGCGGGTCGTCCCAGGACAAATCCACAGGAACCGAGGCTGATGACGGGTCGTCCCAGGACAGGTCCACAGGAACAGAGGATGTTGGCGGGTCGTTCCAGGACAGATCCACAGGAACCGAGGCTGTTGACGGGTCGTCCCAGGACAGATCCACAGGAATCGAGGCTGTTGGCGGGTCGTCCCAGGACAGATCCACAGGAACAGAGGGTGTTGGCGGGTCGTTCCAGGACAGATCCACAGGAACCGAGGCTGTTGGCGGGTCGTCCCAGGACAGATCCACAGGAACAGAGGGTGTTGGCGGGTCGTCCCAGGACAGGTCGACAAGATCAGAGACTGATGGCGGGTCAACAGGAACAGAGGGTGTTGGCGGGTCGTCCCAGGACAGATCCACAGGAACCGAGGCTGTTGACGGGTCGTCCCAGGACAGATCCACAGGAACCGAGGCTGTTGGCGGGTCGTCCCAGGACAGATCCACAGGAACAGAGGGTGTTGGCGGGTCGTTCCAGGACAGATCCACAGGAACCGAGGCTGTTGACGGGTCGTCCCAGGACAGATCCACAGGAACCGAGGCTGTTGGCGGGTCGTCCCAGGACAGATCCACAGGAACAGAGGGTGTTGGCGGGTCGTTCCAGGACAGATCCACAGGAACCGAGGCTGTTGGCGGGTCGTCCCAGGACAAATCCACAGGAACCGAGGCTGATGACGGGTCGTCCCAGGACATATCCACAGGAACAGAGGATGTTGGCGGGTCGTTCCAGGACAGATCCACAGGAACCGAGGCTGTTGACGGGTCGTCCCAGGACAGATCCACAGGAACCGAGGCTGTTGGCGGGTCGTCCCAGGACAGATCCACAGGAACAGAGGGTGTTGGCGGGTCGTTCCAGGACAGATCCACAGGAACCGAGGCTGTTGGCGGGTCGTCCCAGGACAGATCCACAGGAACAGAGGGTGTTGGCGGGTCGTCCCAGGACAGGTCGACAAGATCAGAGACTGATGGCGGGTCTACAGGAACAGAGGGTGTTGGCGGGTCGTTCCAGGACAGATCCACAGGAACCGAGGCTGATGGCGGGTCGTCCCAGGACAAATCCACAGGAACCGAGGCTGATGACGGGTCGTCCCAGGACAGGTCCACAGGAACATAGCTGACAACTGGCGGGTCCCAAAACAGGTCCATAGGAGCAGTTGATGGCAGGACAGTCAATAGTCTCACAGAGCTCATTGTTTAGATCAAATTCTTGAACTGCTTTTAACATTGAAAACGGAGCTTTTTATATGCTCGCTAAACCGAATAAAAACAAATTTTGCTTGAAACGGTTTTCTTATTATTCTTACGTTAGTAAATTTTATATTGCATCAGTCATGTCGAATATAGTAAACCTAGAAGTTCAACACCAACTTTTACCTTGAGAACACGTGAGATGATGTAAGTTGTCTTATTGTTATTCTCTCAGTAACCCGGGCGGAGAAAAAAAATTAGACATTAAGTAAATATGTTCTTCCTCGGGGGCGCACGATAATGACGTTTAACTTACTTGAACAACTTTTTTAAAACTTCAGTTTAAAATTTTTAACATCTTTAAATTGTAAGGCTTTAACCTTAATGATAAAATAATTTTGTTAATTTTGTACCCCCCTGTATTATGACTAATCTATAATTTTTAATATTGGACCGCCCGACGTCCTTTTTTAAATAAAATATTGTGTTGTTAATTTTGTACCCCCCTGTATTATGACTAATCTATAATTTTTGATATTGGACCGCCCGACGTCCTTTTTTAAATAAAAATATTGTGATACTTCAGAGTACCTAAAAGTCTTGGCCCCCTGTAGGGACAAATATACTGAAAGGGTTAAATGTTTCATCATGCATAATTTTAACGACAACTTTTACTTTTCGAATTATGCAGGCTTGGCTTTGTTGTGAGAAAAAGTGAGCTGATGTAATTAGTTTAGGATGTGTTTCATCATGCACTTTTAACCACAACTTTTTTACTTTTTTCGAATTATGCAGGCTTAGAGTTGTTAGAAAACGTTATGCGAGGTACTATAAATACACAGTTTCGCTCGAATGTCTTTACTTAAACGTATGTGTAATGAGTGCCTCCTGTAGCAGTTTAGTTAAACCAGTTGTTAATAAATTAGCCAATATAATAATTCCAGCAAGCGAGGTTAGTAATAATAATAATAATAAATCTATTGACAAAGACTTTAGTTCTTTATCTCCATTGTTTGACTCTGAAGATATTTTTAAGGAAGACTTGAGTTTCACCCATAAAATTAATCAAATTATACAAGAACTAGAAGGTATAGATAAGGAAGCATCATTAGTTCCTATCGTACCGAATAATTTTCCTAAACAATTCGATTCTATTTCAACACAAACAAATAATAAACTCCTGAACGTGGGAACACAAACTGAAGAGTGTTTGACTAATTTAGGCATTAAAAAATCTGTATTAGACAAACAAAGAAACAAGCGCAGAACCAAAGCTACCTTAATGAGCTTAAAATTTTGTTTAAATGGCTTTTACGAAAACCATGGAAAAAATTTAACAACTAGAGAGAAGCAGAAATGGGTAAAAATTAATGAAGTATTTGGTACAAGCGTTAATATTATAGCAAAGAATTTTTCATAGTATTACAACGTTCAAGAGCTTATTATTTGTATACTATAATAATTCTAGTTTTTTTCTCCCACTATTTTTCTGAGTATTAAAAGTAAATTTTAGTTAAATATCACTTAATTAACACTGGTTATTCCTAGATTGTATAGCAGGTTTTTAACACAAACTTTAAGTAAGAAAAGAAAAAACAATGGCATTTGAGTGTAAAACATGCAACAAATCATTTACCAGAAAAGATAGTTTGCTAAGACATTTGCGACAGTTCTGTGGCATGAACCGAAACAAACAGCAATTAATGGATATGAAACATGTAAAGAGACAGAAAATTTGTAAGAAAGCAGGTAAAACCAATATTTTATTTGTACTAATAATAAAAAAAAAACTAAATATGTCTCAGATAATTCTGTTTAACACAGTGCCTTTTTTTTTCTAGAACAAACATCGAAATACTGCTTCGATTGTAAAAAGATGTTTCCTAAAATGTTCTTTACAAGTCATCTACGCTCAAATGAACATAAAAATATCGTGTCTATAGGTTCAAATGGAATTGAAAAAATCAAATCAGCATTTAAAGAAAGAATAATCTCATACAGAATCAAGTCTGAGGGAGTTCATATCAACGTCAAACAGTTTTTTGAAGATGTTTTTCAAAAACTAAGTAATCTATTAGCACTGGAGGTTCAAAAACATAACTGTATAAAAACTAATTTGGAACTATTTGGGTTATATATAAGTCCAATAAGTGGAATTCATAGTGTAAAGTCTTTCAACACTAAATTTCAAGTGCTCTGTCACACTTCCGACCTAACCCTTTATAGTGATGATATGGGTAAAATAATAGATGTCAAAGCTGATGAAATGGCCGAAAGAATTTCAGGTATTTAACATATTGTTAATATAACTTTATTTATTTGTTCGTGTTAAATTTTTCAAAAAAAAGTTACAAAAGTTTTCTTTTACAGGATGGAGTTTGGTAAACATTTTACATTTGGAAGTTAACATCAACAAATATAATCCACTCCGAGCTTCTGCCTATATTGAACTACCCAGAGATATTAAGAGGAAAGCAGCCGTCATTAACCTAAGGAACAATGACGACTTTTGTTTCTTCTGGTCAATCGTGGCAGCTTTACACCCCCCCACAGGACTAGAGTTTGAGACAAGTTCGTATCCACACTTTACAACAGTATTAGACGTCACAGGTATTGAAGCCCCAGTAAAAATTAGTAGCATCCCAAAATTTGAATTACAAAATAATATATCGATTAATGTTTATGGTTTAGAGAAATTAAAATTTGATTTCAAGTCTAAGTACGAAGTTGTTGGACCTTTACATTATACCAAGGTTAAACAAAATACGCATAATTATTTATTGTTAATCAGTGATGAAGATGCGAATTTTCATTACTGCTTAATTTCCGATTTGTCTCGATTAGTTTCTCAACAAATATCAATACATCACGGGAAAAAGCATATTTGCGACGGTTGTTTACAATATTTCAAAACTATTGAGGAATTAACAAGACATAATATTTCTGATTGTGGTCATATACGAGTTAACTTACCAACCATAGAAAATAAAATAGATACATTTGGGAACATGGTACCTGGAAATGTTTTAAAATTTACAAATATTGAAAAGCAAATGGAACTTCCCTTCGTCATTTACGCGGATTTCGAATGCATCCTTAAACCTTTAAATCATAATCCCAATGACCTAGAAGCCAACCAACCTTACACTCTGAAACAATTTGAACATTTTCCCTTCTCTTTCGCCTACTATATAAAATGTTCTTTTAATAATAAGGCTTCAAAATTTCAACTCTATCGGGGTAATGATTCTGCTAATGTTTTTATAAATTGGATAGAAAGAGATGTTCGTGACATTTATAACAAATATTTACAGTATAAAAAACCCATGCGTCCTTTAAGTGGATTGGAAAAACTACGACATAACTATACAAACAAGTGTCACATTTGTCAAAAAAAAATTCAATCGGTTGAAGAAAAAGTTGCTGATCATTGTCATTTAACAGGGACTTATAGGGGACCAGCACACTCTGTGTGTAATTTAAATTTTAAGGTACCAAGTTTTATTCCAGTCATCTTACATAACCTAAAAAATTACGATGCCCACCTATTTATTAAAAACCTCTGTCAAAACAAAGAGCGATTGAAGGTAATTGCACAAAATAAGGAAAAGTATATTACGTTTGAAAAGTTTCTTAACATAGGTTCATATATCGATAATCGAAGTGGTAAAAAAAAAAAAAATTTTTAGCCATTCGGTTTATAGACTCCTTTCAATTTCTACCATATTCTTTATCAAAACTAGCTGAAACTTTAAAAGATGATCAATGCTTAGAAAGTTCAACATATTTTAAGGAGAAGGAAAAATTTGATTTTATTCGTCAAAAAGGTGTGTTTCCTTACAACTACATCGATAATTTTGCAAAATTAGACGAGGTTACCTTACCCGAAAAAGAACAGTTTTATAATAACTTAATTGATGCACATACTAGCGATCAAGAGTATGCTCGAGCAAAGGATGTATGGAACTTGTTTCAATGTAAGTCCATAGGGGAATATTCCGATATCTATTTAAAATCTGATGTATTACTTTTGGCCGATATATTTCAAAATTTTAGAAAAACATGTCTTAAAACCTACAAGCTAGATCCTGTGGGGTTTGTAAGTTTTCCAAGTTTCAGTTTTTCTGCTTTTTTATTACATTCAGGGACGGAATTAGAATTATTAACAAATGTTGACATGTTAAATTTTTTCAAAAATAGCGTAAGGGGAGGGGTTAGTACCTGTGTTTGTAGGAAATCCGAGGCAAATAATAAATTTATATCAAACTATGATCAATCTAAACCCGATAAGTATATCTTATATGTCGATGCAACAAATTTATATGGTTATGCAATGTCTCAATACCTACCACAAAAAGATTTTGTTTGGTTATCACCAGAACAAATTGAGACCTTTAATTTCGTAAACGTTTTCGATACATCTGATAAAGGATATGTTTTAGAAGTGGACTTCACTTATCCAGGTGACTTCCACGATCTTCATAATGAGTTTTCTTTTTGGCCTGAAAGTTACAAACCACCAGATTCAAAATATGCAAAACTAACTCCAAATTTAGAAAACAAGGAAAAATATGTGGTTCATTACATGTTATTAAAGCAATGTCTTCAAAATGGATTAAAATTAACTAAAATTCACAGAGTCTTAGAGTTTACACAATCACCTTGGCTAAAAACATATATAGATTTGAACACAAAATTAAGAAACGAATCTAAAAACGAGTTTGAAAGAAATACTTATAAATGAGCTAACAATAGTATATACGGAAAAACAATGGAAAATGTTGAAAAAAGAACTGATATTAGGTTGGTCACAGAGTGGTCAAAAAATAAAAGAAAAGATGGGGCGGAGAATCTTATTGCAAAACCATATTTTAAAGATTCGTTCGTATATAATGAAAACTTATCGGCTATTCAAATGCAAAAAATAATGATTAACTATGATAAACCCGTGTACGCGGGATTCTCTATTTTGGACATATCTAAAACAATAATGTATAGTTTCTTTTACGACTTTTTAAAACCTTTATATCAAGAGAAAGTTAAATTGCTGTACACAGATACAGACTCCTTCATCTTAGAAATAGAAACCGCAAATGTTTACGAGGATATTAAAAATCATATAGATAAATTTGACACTTCAAATTATAAACCTAATAATATACATGGTATGCCCATAACAAAATCCGTAGTAGGCAAATTTAAAGACGAATATGCTGGTGAACCCATTGAAAGCTTTTATGGTACAGGAGCGAAAGCTTACTGCGTTCAGACTAAAAATACTTTGCTTAAAAAAGCAAAAGGAATTAAAAAAAGTAGCATTAATAAACAGTTAAATTTGACACATTACAAGGATGTTGTTGAAAATAACTCCAAGATTTTTTGTAGCATGTATTTGTTTAGATCTCGGTCACATAATATTTTTACAGAGCTGGTAAACAAATTGGCTCTAAGCTCAACTGACACAAAACGATTTAAGGTGCCAAACTCTTTGGATAGTCTTGCATGGGGTCACCAGGATATTCCTTTGTATGAATGGTCTAGGGATCATGAAGATTGGTAATCCCCTCTACTTTAAGTATATTAATTATTAAGGTATATTAAGAGCTTACGGGACTGTGAAATATTTCAGTTTTAATTAATAATGTGCTTAGAATCTTTTAACAACTATTTTTACAGCAGCTATGACCAACGAATAATTTCGTTTAAAAAATGGAATGGAAAATTATCACCTGAAATATTAGCAGTCTGTGGATTTTATTATTTAATGATTGAAGATGTTTGCAAATGTTTTTATTGTGGTGTAAAAATATTTGATTGGAGATATGAAGACTGTCCTATTGAGGAACATTATAAATTGAATAAACATTGTGATCTAATGGAGTGTTTGTGGCAACAGAAAATGAAAGAAAAAATACCAAAAATGTTACCAATGCAACAAAATTATTGTAATATATTAAGACCAATTGTTTTAACTTTTCTATTATTTTTACTATATAATCTTATATTTAGTTATTATAAGTTATTTTTCTATATAATAAATGTATTAAAGAAAAAAAAAACAATCGTATAGTGTTTTAATTACTTATTACTAAAGTTTACATTTGTTGACCTTTTAAATAAAACTTGGTGGGGAAGCGGATATATAACAAGTAATTCTGGTATTACAATTCAGTAAATAAAATGTATTCTACATTTAATTTAAATCAGGGTTACGAATATGTCACCAAGAAAAGTGAGGTTAGTGGCGAAAATAAATATAATGAAAACATTTTAAATGCTAAAATGTATTACTTGAACAAGTCCTTAACTAAATTTATAAGTGTTGGATTAAACTTGGAGAACTTTTCCCCGAAAGTGGTTATTGGGGGCCATAATGGGTTCAAAATATTCCTGACTGAAGAAGAGTGGAAAAATTTGCTTAGCTATCAAGGCGTTCTAACCAGCTATTTTTACTCGTTTAGTGATAATACCACTCCGTTGAAATTTGGCGATTTTACAGTTTACTTTGAAATGTATCAGCAACGTCCAGTAATAAAAATCAAAAAAAGTAATGGATACTATGTGAGTCTTGCTTGTGAATCCCTGGATCAATTGTGGACACTAATGGATATAATTAATTACAGGATTGAAATTGTTAAAAGATAGGACTTTTTACAATATTTTAGTGTGTTTAAAACTAATATAAAAAATGCAGGCGACTTGCTTACAAATATTTATACTGTTTTAAATCCAACTCAAAATCCAAACAGTGAAAATGAATGTACCATGCTAGAATTTGCGACAATGTATCCGAACGAGTTGGAAAAGATGCTGTCAAGAAATGGACAAAAAAGAAAGTATGAAGAAAACAGTGAGTTTCTGTGAAGATCGAAATAGAGTTCATATGCTAGTTGTATGGTTATTTGCCTATAGGAATGCTCGAAAAAATAACTTTGAAAGACAATTTTTAGACCAACTGCGATTCAAAAGACGAATTCAACAATGTGAAATTATACTTGCTAATGTTTTAAATGTAAAACATAGAATGTTAATATATGTTAATAGATTCAAATTTAATTAGTAATAAAATACATTTAATTAATAATATTGTTTTATTTCTCAATCTATTTATTACAAAATACCTTTTTTTGGAATCCATGAGTTGTGTGATTTGTCAAATCCTAGCCATTTAACAAACACCATACTTCCTTTCTTTCTCAATATTTTTTCAACTAAGTACACTTCAGGATGTTTCACTTTCTGTAGCTCCTCGTGGTAAAATCCTCCTTCGATATTTTGATTTTTCTGATCCTTCAGAAGATATGTGGTGGGGTTTGTCAGGTTTACTTTTCTTATTTGAAAAATTTCAGTCGACCAATTTGGGGTATATCCCTTATCAAACGCTTTTCTTTGCTTGGAAATTCTAACAAAGTCATTCACATTAAACTTTCTATTTAAATCGATTATTTTTTTAAAAGTGAAAGAATTTAGTAATATAGTTTTTTTATTTCTTGGGCTAACCTCAACCGGTTTATAACCTGTAGTGCTATGAGTGGTATTATTATATTTTTCGATAATACTTGACAATGCGGTATACCATTTATAACTGCCCTGATTACTAAAATATTTCCACATACTATTTTTAAGAGTTCGATTAACACGTTCAACTATACTCGCTTTCAGGTTAGAAAAACTGCTGTAATGATTGATTTTAAACTCGTTCGTAAGCTGTTGAAAATCTTTATTGTAAAACTCCTTGCCTAAATCAGTTTGTAAATTTGTGGGCTTACTGGTTTGGTCTAATATTGTTTTCAAAGCTCGAGTAACCTCTTTTCCTTGCTTACTTTTAAGGGGCTGAGCCCAGACGTATTTTGAAAATGTGTTTATTACTATCAAAATATATCGATATCCTCTGTTTAATTTAGCATAGGGAAGCATTTCTACCAAATCAGCCTGCCACAAGTCGTTCAAGCCCCTAATGACCACTCTTCTCCTTTTGTAATTTTTCCTAGCAGGTTTATGTATTTCGTCGACAACTGTTTCCTTAGCGAGAGACATTATGTTTTAAGGTGATAACTATCCCAATAGCTTTTATACGTGTTACCCCATTCTTTAAGCTTTTCACTTAAAATTACTTTATCCTCGTCTTTAAAATATTCCACAATCTTGTCAATATTTTTGCTTACATCATCAAGATTATCTTTAATTTTAGTGTTTAAAAATTTTAGTGATGTAGCATTAAGTATAGTGTCTAGTTCACCCATGCCTTCATCTATCTTATGCAGTTCGTCAGTTAACTTTTTAATGATACTTTGCAAGACAGAATGAATACTAGTGACAATCCGCCTTTCTGATAAAGGCAGCTCATAAATTTGTCGACCATTAAGAAAACTATCCACTATTTCTGCTTTAGTTGTATTTAAATTTTCAACATTTGCTCTAAAGCTTTTAATTTTTTCCTTTGCATTGAAAAATACTACTTCCTTAATTTTTGTGTTCATTATCTGATTAATTCGTTCAATATCCGCTTTCAAAGTGATATTTTCACTTGTAACGAGTTCTTCCAATAATTTAATATCTTGAATAATTTTATTAAGATTTACATTCATATTCAAATCTGTACCCAAGGTTTTGATTTCATCAACTTTTTTTTCAATGTCTGAAATTTTTAATGAGACATTGTTATTCTTTTGTAAAGTTGTTCTAATATTTTCTATTTCTTCCTTATTTAAATATTCTATGGATTTTAATTCTGAAATTTGTTGTGATATAATGTTGAATTGTTGTTTTAACCCTACTAATTTTTCATCGTCCTTTTTGTGAACCATTAAGTGTAAATTCAAAGTCCTTTCAATAGTTTTTGTAGTCTTATTCATTCCATCATGAACATCTTTGAAATTTCCCACCTTCATAGAAATCCTATCGTAAACAGCACTCGAAAATTTTTCAAACTTTGTTATAAGATCACTTGTTAACTTTTTTTTTATGTCATCGATATTTAGGACATCCTTTATATTAGTTTGTAATTTAACTAGTATCTTCTGAGTTTCTTGTTGTAAACTATCAAGGACACTTATCTGTTGCTCTACGAGACCTACCTTAACCTCAGAATTTAATATTCTCGTGTTGATATTTTTTATACTTTTCTTGCTGTAATTTTCTTCCTGTGTATATTTTTGCTCTAATGTTAGTACTTGATCTTCACAAAATTTTAGCTTTTTCGTCACACCACTAATATTTTCAACATTTTCAAGTGATCGTTTATTTTGCATCGTTAATTCTTTTTTAAAATTTGAAGTTTCCAAGTGATTTTGTTGCAATTCATATTTAAAGTGTTCAACTACCTTGTTTTCAATATAATTTAAATTTTTTGAAATATTATTGGATACTTCATTTTCAACTTTTTTAACGAGATCTTTAATTTCTATACTATTTGTTTTGAACTGTTTTGAAATGTGGCGACCAAATTTGTCGATAGTCATTTTGTAAGTGTACTGAAACAGGTGTAACATTCCCTTATATGATGACGTTTGCCTCCTTGAGCTCCTCAATGATTGAGATTGCTTCATTATTATGACCGGTATGGCCAGCATTCGTTGAGGCCACCAATAAACGAAGTCTGTCAACAAGCTCGTTAACATCATCCCAATATACATAATCAGTATTATTTTTATTAACTTTTAGAGTTAAACCTGATCCTTCTGTAGTTGTTCTTTGAACTCTATATGGAGCCTTACGTCTTGTGAATGTTGAGATAAACCTTTCGGCTGCAGGATTAAGAGCTCTTGTTTTTGTTATTCCTTTTTAACATTGAAAATGTTTATATTATCGCACGGGCACGTTAGTATGGGTACGGAATTCGAAATTCTTGTGTTGCATTTGTCCCTGACGTCACACCACGGTGGGTTGGCTGACGCGGCTGGAGCGCGCTTCAGATCATATTCGTATTTCGTAGTGAAAGCGCTTATGTATGATTTATAATGAACGCCGATTACATTAGTTGCATGCTGTTGTTGGAGGAAGAAGACGAAGAGGAGATGTTAGCCCAAATTCATCCATTTCGACAAACGTCATATTATATTAACACTTGAATTTATACTATAGGTACCATATTTAAATCAAAGCTGCAGCATACCAAGTAAACAAATCAATTTGATTAAGACGTCAAAGTACCAAAACATTTTAAAATTGTATCATTAGTTGGTATATCCGAGAAAATATCAAAATTAGAAAAAAGTCAGTGGCGTGCATTTTTTGTCAATAATATCCGTTAAGTAGTGTTTCCTGGGACGCCACTGGACTTAATAAATTTAATCTAGTTAGGGCAAATTAAGCCTCTTATCATTATGAATGACGGTACCAAATTGCAATAAAATCGGAAAAAGGATATTTACAAAAATAATAAAAAAAAAATTTTTTTTTAAACTTGAACACCCTGTACATCAAAAACGGGGCAACTCCGTATACATGTTCAGGTTAGTTCAGGTTTGTACTTCTGAAACACCCTGTATACATTCAAATACAACGGTCAAAAACACAAATATTTCCGCGATCACCGCCACCGCCAAACAGCCAAGGTTGGTAGTCTCAAAGCTGCAGCGCCACATAAAACTTATCGAGGCGTGGTTAGACAAATGGAAGATTCGCCTAAATGACGCTAAAACCCAAGCCATCTACTTTTCGAGGTCAACATGTAAATTTCCCCAAACCAGACTTCAAGTCAAAAGCACCAGAATAGACTGGTGTAATAACATCAAATATTTGGGCCTGTCCTTCGATAAGAGGCTGGCTTGGAACGATAACGTAGACCAGCGCTTAAAAAAAGCGAATGGTCAACTCGGCGCCATCTACTCGCTCATCAATAGTAGAAGTAGACTAGACTTACGACAAAGACATTGCTGTACAAGACTATTATTAGACCTGTTCTTCTTTATGGCGTCGCCTCCTAGTGCACCGTATCCAAGTCAACAATAAAAAAATTCAGTCATTCCAGATCAAAGTACTCAGAATTATGACTAACGCTCCACGCTTTACGATGATACATACGCTACATAATGACCTACAACTGCCGACAATTGCTGAACATATTGACAAACTTATTATCAACTACTACAAACGGACAGACGTTTCCCTAAATCCGCCGATCATACAATCACACATTCACGCAAACCCACTTAAATCATACAGACTATCGAGAGACTGGCTCACTCCTGCCCAGCCTCCCCTTCCCCCTCCACCACAATAAACTGACCGAGAACGATCACAAAATAATTAAAACTACACATAGACCAAGTCTGTGTACTGTGAAACTACACACCTCTGCTGCTGTCTACCACCCCTTCTACCTCAACAAGCTACGAATTTGAAGATTCAGCATTAAACCTATGTATGCTAAGTCCCGCTGAGAAGCTTACCTGTATACAAATAGAAATTAATAGTCCCCGACTGATTTAAAGAACGAACATGATCCAGATTGATAACAAACAATAAAACCAAACGATATAATGCAATAATGCGAAAATCACCGGTAAACTAAATTCAACCCTGTCGCCCAGGGCCTTTTAGTTTTATTGCCGCTTGACCAATCGAAATAGAGTTACTGTTGTCATAAAGTACTGATCAATGTTTCCTTCGTATGCATAATCTTGGATTTGAATATGGTATAGGGTAGACTGGGGCGTGTAAAAATGGGGAAAGTGGAAAATCAGAGCGCCAATCAGGCAATATTGAAAGTTTACTTGTCTGTGTGGTTCGAGGCAACTAACTATACATTAGCGCTGTTGAATTATCTATTCCCGGCGAGTTACCAGGTGTTTTTTTCTATCTGAGCAGTAATTTGTAACATAACCTCCGAATCGGTCCGTTGAATAGTGTGTGATATCTCCATAAAAAATTGGTCAAAGGTAAAACCTTATAATATACTTTTAGTTTTATTGCATTTTCTTATGTTTAGTCAATTGTTGTAGCTTTAAAATCCTATATACCGACCAAATCTGAAAGCGGTTTTTACTCACGAACAAGTTTGCACTTCCCCCATAAAAAACATAATGTTGGGCATGTGTGAAAATTGTAATGGGGAAAGTGTAAAGGTTAGTTTACACTTGCCCCATTTTCCTGGGAATGCTAAAGTTCGTTGGGACTGACACTTAAAGCTTTTATTCTTTACAGAGAGTTGGCGTCATGGTACGAAATTTTAAAAGAAAGTCCGATAGGGCTGCCTATGGCAATTAAATTCTGCAATAAATGCCGTCAATCAAGGTCAATTAACCATGTCGATGGCTAGTACGGAATTCAGAATCCCATACATTACAATCTCCTGTAGAATAACTGGACGCCGTTGCGAATAAAGCAAGACACAGGGCCGACCTCCAATACTTTCTTGGCAAGATGAGTGTCAACTGGCCAAAAATATAAAAACAATGGAGAAGTGGGGATATGGATTAACTTTGAGAGAGTTTCAAGAAAAAGTCCGGGACTTTGTAACTTTAAATAATATTCCCAATCCTTTTAAGAACAATATGCCAGGCACAGACTGGCTAATAAAGTTTAAACAAAGTCACTCTTTGAGTATGAAAAAACCACAAAGCTTAGAGTACTGCAGGAAGAAATATACGGACTCATTCATAATAGACCAATATTTTGTTTTATTGGAAAAGGCTATATTGGAGTTGGGTCTTCAGGATCGTCCTGAATGTATTTACAATTTAGATGAGACTTCACTGTGTACAGATCCTTCTCGTCTTAAATTTGTTGGCGCGAAAGGCAAACCCTCTTCAAGAATTATTGCATGCTGGACCGGGCAGAGAAAATATAACCGTCCTGGCAGGAGCAAGTGCTAGTGGTAGAAAATTGCCACCATTGATGATATTTAAAGGCAATAATGTATGGAGTTCCTGGATTTTAGAAAGAAATGAAGACCTCTTCAAAGACACCGTATATGCAGCCAGCGCCAATGGATGGATGACCTCCGAAATATTTAGAAATTACTTTCTAAAGACTTTTATCCCTTTGGTTCGTGATCAGCCACCAATTATTGTTATACAGTGAGCTCAAAAAGGTTGGAATAAATTCGTTTAAAATTCAGGTGATTATTTTCTGGAAAAATGCTTGGGCGTGTCGATTAGTATTTTTAATTGCGAATTTTTTGACATAAGAAATGTGTATAGAGGTTGTCTCAAGAAGAACATATACCGCCAACATTAATTTTTTTAAATAGAACACCCTGTATATTATAATATTTTTAAATTCTACGATACATTCTAAACACTTTTTGTATAACATACCATATCTCCAAGATCAACGGTTTTCGATATATTGACATTTTTTCTGGTACGAAAACTACAATTAAAAATGAACTCTTTACATCTATCTATTTAGTCTATAATATTTATATAGACTATATTAAATTTTATTTCAATAAATGTTGAAATTGACCGCCACCAACTTCCTGGCAATATGCAAGTCGATCTTTGAATTCTTCCAAAACGTTATGGATTACCTGGGGCTCTATTAATCTAACCTCATGCCTTATTCGAGCTTTAAGTTCATTAATATTGTTAGGTCTGGTAAAGTGTACTTTATATTTTAAATAGCCCACAGAAAAAAATCTAGCGGGGTCAAATCTGGTGACCTTGCCGGCCTTCTTTTGGACCCCGTCGACCAATCCACTTGCCAGGAAAGACTGTATCCAAGTACTCACGCACCGGGCGTGTGTAATGGGCTGGTGCTCCGTCTTGCTGGTACCATAAGTTATTGTTGGGAATGTCTGGCTCATCTGGATTTGGATAGAGTACAGCAAGTGCCGGTATTAACTCAAATTCTAAAAATTCTAGATACAGTTCGCCATTTAACGTACCATCAAAAAAGAAGGGTCGTCACTCTTTGAGTATGAAAAAAACACAAAGCTTAGAGTACTGCAGGAAGAAATCTACGGACCAATTCATAAAAGACAAATATTTTGTTTTATTGGAAAAGGCTATATTGGAGTTGGGTCTTCAGGATCGTCCTGAATGTATTTACAATTTAGATGAGACTTCACTGTGTTTAGATCCTTCTCGTCTTAAATTTGTTGGCGCGAGAGGCAAACCCTCTTCAAGAATAATTGCTGGATCGGGCAGAGAAAATAAAACCGTCCTGGCAGGAGCAAGTGCTAGTGGTAGAAAATTGCCACCATTGATAATATTTAAAGGCAATAATGTATGGAGTTCCTGGATTTCAGAATAAAATGTAGACCTCTTCAAAGACCCCGTATATGCAGCCAGCGCCAATGGATGGATGACCTCCGAAATATTTAGAAATTACTTTCTAAAGACTTTTATTCCTTTGGTTCGTGATCAGGCACCAATTATTGTTATATATGATGGGCATGTCTCGCATGTGGATTGCTTATTAATTCAAGCCGCGAGAGAAGAAAATATTCATATACTTAAACTGTCAGCCCATACAAGTCATTTACTTCAACCTGTCGATTTGAGTGTGTTTAGATCCTTTAAGGCAATATGGGAGAGGGAAGTAATAACATGGCAAAGACGACATCAGGGACAATGACTACCAAAAGGGAATTTGCCACATTGCTAGTGAACACCTGGGCTTAAGTAGATTCCGGAATCATAAGAACAGGATTCAGAAAGGATGGTATTGTTCCATTTAATAGACATGTTATTCCTAAAGAAAAGTATGACATCGATGCCCTAAAAAGATGGGAGGAACACTTAAAAAATCAAAGATCTGTAACAGATTTACAACCGAGGCCAGAACGCATTGATATTGAAAGGAATGAACATGATGCTGTAGCACCGAATGTAACAGAGAAACCCGCTACTTTCGAACAGTCAATGTTAAAAACAGTAAAGCCTTTTACATCTGGCGCTTCATTTAAAAGGAAACTAGCATCTAATGCAGAATTACTTACAGCTCCTTCATCAGCATCTAGTGCCACCAATCTCAAAGTAATTGTCAGCTCTGATCAAAATGAAGAAAATATACTAAATAATCATCAGGATCCTATAACTGAAGCTGTAGTACCAGCTACAACCGAAAATCGGCAAGAAAAGAAGGTAAGTTTTGATGATCTACTACTTGATTCGTTCCGACAGTCCTTCTTCTAATCCAAGGAAACGAAAGCGCTTAATTCAAGGTGGCCAAACCATTGCAGGTACTATCGCAAGTAGTCAGTCAAAACTCTCTACAAGTTTATCTACTATATCTAAACCAGCTATGAAAATTGACCGAAAGAGTAAACAAAGTCGGCCAAGTCCGTATCAATTTGAATCCAGCTCTAGTGAATCAGATAATGAAAGTGTACCTTTTATGGAATCGGATCAAAGTTTCACTTTAGAATCGGATTACGAAGATCAGATTTCTAAAATAAACAAAGACAATATTTCCATTGAAGACTGGGTACTGGTTAAATACACATTACCAAAAGCAAACAAACATTTTATTGGCCAGGTAAACACTGTTGACAACGGCTTTGAAATCAAGTTTACTAGAAAATTAAAAGACAATTTTTTATGGCCACTCACCGATGATGGCGATGTAGTGCAGCTAGACGATATAGTGACTCGTTTACCTGAACCGGTAGTAACACGCCGAGGAGGTTTTCATTTTGATGTGAAATTTGCGAGATACAATATTTAACAAAGTTCCATAAAATTATTCGAATTTTTAAACTTTAAGTTTCTTTTCTGTTATATTTTCTTCTTGGGAATAATTCCTATTGTTTTAGAGATTAAAGCCAAACATTGGGTTTTGAACGGATAAATACGTTTATAAGAATATTATTCTTGTTATTAGGAATTTTTTGAGGGTTATTTTGGATTACTTATTATTTTTCAGTGGTACCTTTTAATTTTTCGTTGTTATGATTTGTTTGGCTAAGTAGGTATTTCTCAACAATAAAAAGTTCATAACTTCCCAGATTTTTATTTTTTTTTAAGTCTGTAAAAAGAAAAATTGGCATGGGAGATATAAACTTCATTTACACTTTCCCATTACCACTTCTGCGAACATGTATGGAAATTGTATTCCGATTTTACACTTTCCTTTTTTGGGGTAAGTGTAAAATTTCGGTACAAAAAAAATAGTCATTCAAATCTCAAGATCTCAAAAATAATTCATGAGTGCCCTATGCAGTATGAAAAGTAAACATATTAAACTATTACTTTCTTACAAAGACACTTTTATAAATATTGTATATTTAAAGGAGGAAGGAAATAAACTTGAACTATTAAAAAGGGCTTCGCACTTGCCCCGGTCTACCCTAATTATAAGCTTTGTAATGTAATGTAATGCTAAAAAATAAACAGAATGGTTTTGTACAGTTTACCGTTCTTCCCTACACTTGCTGCCACTTTTTTTCATGCATTTTCTTTCATTAGAACATTTTTGTAATTTTCGTTCTCATAGTTGTATAAAGGGGGGTACTTTTGCACCTCCTCTATCAAACACTCGTCAGCAATTGCCGAAAACTGTGGCATTCTGCTGAGCGATCGCGGCTGGACTGGTCTCTCTAGCAGTCCGTACGCAGCCGCTGCAATTGACGGCGAACGCTGTGTCGCTGAGCTGCGGCAGTGAAACCGTGTACATACAAATCGCAATAAACCAGTACCGAGCTACTAATCGCGAACGCCAGCCGCGGCCGCTGACTGCTCCAGCGAAACCATACCTTAGAGGCGCGTTAGAGTTTATAACCTTTATTTTACTATTTTTTATATTATGAATCAATAAAACTTATATCAACTACCTAAATATTACATTCAAATCTATGAGTTTTCCAGATCTCAAATCTCACAATAGTCACAAGCGTTGCACTCTGCTTCGGCATTTTCAATGTCATCCCCGGTTGCATCTTTGTAAAGGACTGTAAATTTTTTTGTAAGTATGGCCCAATTATTGTTACATATTTACGCGACCCATTCCCTTGTACTTGCTCGGTGCTTAAATTATTTCTGCGATAAGTGTTAGTTCGGGTTAGAATATCCATGTAGTTATCCAAGTCTTTAGCAGTGTAACCTTTTGGATCTTTTTTAAATATTAATTCATATAAACCGGGGGTGCCTTGATAGGTAATCTCTTTTACTTTAATGTCTTTCCCGATAATTTCTACAGGTTCTTGTGTTAGTCCCAAAAAAATTTTTTCAGTTTCCAAATCATGAACTATACCATAATGGTGATCAAACGTATGTTCCAAATCCTTGACACCTTCATCAATGTATTTACGAGGTAAGTTGTGAAAGTCGTTTAGCCAATCTTGATACCCAGGTGTACCAACATAAGTCTGGATTGTTTGTCTATTTTGTTCCAATAGATCTGAAAGATTCCCTATCGTTGAATCGGATGATGAAGATAATGGCTCTGTTTCAGCTATAACGCTCGTTTCTTGTATGGTTGGGATATGACTCACTGAAGCGACGCTAGTATCAAAAAAGGAGGGTATTTCTGTTGGCAGAACTGGCGTTTTCCCAGTTTTTCTTACGTTTTTTGTCCTTTGGGGGGTTGATGTTTTATAAAATCTTGTAAATGACGGTTCCTCGTCTTTTATGACAACAGGTTCAATTTTGCCAATGGTTGAAATTAATTCTTGCAAAGGTTGTGTTATTGGTTTATAAGTTTCTTCCAGCCTCGACTGAGACTCAAATTCCGCATTTTTTAAAGCTTGATATTTTTTTTTAACTGCCTTCCTTGATTTAACAAGTCGTCTTGCTAATTGTTCATTCATGACTGCATATTGTGAAATAGTTGTTTTTGTTTAGTGATGCTGTTTTTATAAGTAAATGTAGGAATCGAAACCTTTTCGATATCTACCTGAATTTATACTGGAATCTTTATCTATTACCATGAATCCAAATTTCTCTCGCCAACACAGTAAGCACATTTCTTTAAACTGATTAAAGGTCATATCAACGTTTACGTGATCATTATAAACATGTTTTAAATTTGTATTGTCTTGTTGAAAAATAACAATTAAATTTGCATTGTCACGAATTAGCTGCTTAGGAATAGAAGAATATGTTTGACACAAGTACAAACAATCAGTATTTCTATGCCTTCCAAAACAAAAGTAATCCTTTACAATTGTCTGATTACAACAAACTATGTCGTCAAAAATTATTATTGCGTTTGGCATTACTTCCTGGGGTGCAATTATATTCTCTTCGTCCTCGGATTCGTAATAACCAATTTCCTTTATTGGCTTAAAAAGTGTTCTTAAATATTCATACTTGGGCTGATACAAAGATTTTGAATAAATATATAAATTTTCAAATCGTAAACCGTTGGTATCTTCAATTAAGCCAATTACAACGTTTGTTTTACCACAACCTGACGGACCAATAACTAAACATCTTTTGCTACTTCCTTCAAACAGTCTTCCGTGTTTTCTAAATTTATTTGTTGATGTATCATGATTCTTAATTATTACAGAGTATGGTTGTTTTTCAACTCTCATATTATATAAAAGTACTTAAGTTCACTGTCAAAGTAAAACTAATCATTCCATGTTAAGACTTTAACTATATAATGTTTCAATCATACAACAAACCTGTTACTTACAAGTCGAACGACAAACAAAGAGGATCTGGTCTGCTAAACACTCTTATCAATAAATTACCCTTTGAATTACACCTTCCTGGTTATAACTTTTGTGGACCTGGGACAAAATTAGAAAAGAGATTATCAAGAGGTGACAAGGGAATAAACTTATTAGACGAGGCTTGCAAAGAGCACGACATTGCATATTCACAATCGAAAGATATAAGCAGCAGACATACTGCTGATAAAATTCTCTCTGAGAAAGCTTTAGCACGGTTCAGAGCGAAGGACGCTGGTTTTGGAGAAAAAGCGGCCGCGTTAGGAATTAGCGGTGCTATGAAAGTGAAAAGAAAGTTTGGTATGGGACTAATGCGAAAAAAGACAAAAGGGCGAGGAATAACATTATCTCAAGCCATTGCTCAAGCGAGAAAGGGAATTACAGGAAAACAGTTTAAAAGTTTACATGAGGGTATTAAAGCAGCTATGAACTCAGTTAAAAAAAGTGGTAAGTTTTAAGTACCTAAAAGAAGAGTAATACCTATTCCAAAGAGTGGTGGATTTTTACCACTTATACCATTATTTGCGGGCCTGTCAGCTTAAGGTGCTCTAGGTGGAGGCGCCGCAGGAGTAGCAAAAGCCATCAACGACGCAAAAGCAGCCAAACAAAAATTAGAAGAAGATAAAAGACATAATCAAACGATGGAGTCTATAGCAATAGGACAAAAAGGAAGCGGACTGTATTTAAAACCATATAAAACAGGATGCGGTTTGTATTTGAAGCCCTATTCAAAAAACTGTTAAAACATATACCTCTAAACACTCTTACTAATTATGATTTACTTAAATACATCAAATTTTTACAAATTCCTAAGTTTAGAGGTATATTTATGAGAAATAAACTTCCTAAAAAAATAAAAGACAATGAAAGTGGTATTATTAATCTAGATGATTATAACGGTGAGGGGACTCATTGGGCAGCCTACATAAAAAAAGAAAAACAAATAACCTACTTTGATAGCTATGGTAATCTACGACCACCCGCTGAATTAATTACATATTTCTTCAGCGATAAAAATAAAAATGTTATAAATTATAATTATAATAGGTTTCAAGATTTTAACACTACAAATTGTGGACAGTTGTGTTTGATATTTCTTTATAAGAACACATGAAATACAATAAAGATTTATTCATTTGTGAAATATTAAAGGAACATGTCCTATAGCTTTGTTATTAGTGGTAATTCGGCCATCTTAACTACTGAATTTCACCCTCCCATATATCTAGAAGAAAATATCGACTATGTTATTGGAATTTTGAAACATTTAATGCAATTCCCAACATTGGTGAGAGTAATAATCGTTTCTTCTACGGTGAAACTGGTGAATTTATTACTATCCCACCCGGAAGTTATGAAATTGATAGTAGCTCCGTTCGCACAGCAATCACGGACTAGGCAGCACGCTTCCGATTGGTTTAAAACGGTTTGCAAACTGTTTCCAATTATAATTGAGCTATCTGATTGGCGCTGACCAGTTTGTGATTGCTGTGCGAACAGAGCTTAATATCAACAAATTACTGCAAGAGAAATTAGAAGAAAAAAAAATTTCGTTTTATCTTCATGCTTATAATAATACGTTGCGTTCAGTAATTAAATGCTCCGAAACTATTAATTTTAGAGACGGCTCTATAGGTACATTGTTGGGATTTAAACATCAAATACTAGATTCGGGACAAATTTATATTTCTGAACGACCTGCAGAAATAATTAAAGTATACTCAATAAATATCGACTGTAGTATCGCCGAAGGTTCATACTTAAATGGTAATCCAGTTCACATAATACATCAATTTTTCCCCAGCGTGGCTCCTGGTTCTAAAATTATAGAATCACCCCAAAACGTCATATATTTCCCAGTTACTGCTAAGGTTATAGATAAAATTGTTATTAAAATATTGGACCAAGAAGGGAACAGTGTTAATTTTAGAGAAGAAACCATAACGCTAAGACTACATCTCAAAAAACTAGATGAACGATGGTAATTCTTTATAACAGAAAACCACAACACTTTAGTGGAAAGCTTAATAAGAAAGAAAACAATCGTACTTTTCTCAGTAATAAACTAAACTCTCAAAGACTAACATCCTTAAATCGTCAGTTTCTTATAAGTTTAGGTTTTAAAATTAAATAAAATATGGAGTATCTGAACGTCAAGGAAAATGTTCTTGTCGATGATTCAATATTAAGTTGGGAGGTATTTTCCTTTGATCCTTTTAATCCAACAAAACTAGGACCGAACGATGAAAATAGAATTGCTTTACAACAAACAGGAAAATATCCATTACCCTGCAAAAGTGAAATTTATTTAGAATTACAAGTTACTAAAGAGGATGGTACTCCGTTAGCAAACACTGTATTAATCAACAATGCGCCTGCATTTTTGTTTAAAGAAATGCGTTATCTTTTGAACGGCGTTACTATTGACACTGTTAGAGATCTCGGCATCACTTCTACACTGGAAGGTTATACATCGTTTAATCAGAACGAGAGTGCTAAATTGGAAAATGCCAGTTGGTATCCCAAAGCAAAACCCACAGACAAAATTATGACTGATGCCAGAGCGAACGTATCTTTATATATTCCGTTAAAGATGTATTCAGGATTCTTCGAGGATTATAATAAAATTATCTTGAATTCTCAACAAGAGCTAATACTCGTTAGAAGTAATGATCCTGTTGATGCGTTACTGCGCACTAGGGAGGAAAATGAAACGTCAAAAATTGTAATAACTAGACTTTGCTGGCGAGTTCCTCATCTTACGGTGGCTATTCCACAAGAATTAGCATTAACGAAACTTATCGATAGGAACAGTGACATTCTAATTTCTTTCAGAAGTTGGGAATTAGTTGAATATCCTGAATTAATAGAAGCTACGCGACATAATTGGCCTGTAAAAACTTCTACCAAGGTTGAAACACCACGTCATGTTTTAATCGCTTTCCAAAAGAATAGACGTGGTAATATTAAAATGGATATGAGAAAATTTGATCACTGCGAGTTGAGAAATATCAACGTTTTTTTAAACTCTGAAAGATATCCTTATAACGACCTTCAACTTGATTTCGCAAACAACTTTAAGCCTCCCACCATACTTAGTAACACGTAAAAATATATTTAATTAACATCCTTATAAATTCTACAGTTGTGAACATGTCACTAGATGAAGAGTATTCTGAACGACTACACATTTTTATTTACAAGTTGAGCGTTCTTAAAAAGCAAATTGAAGAGTATTCCAAAAAGTGTTACATGTTTAAAAAATTCAGTGTTTTAAAAATTAGTTAATATGTGTTCAAGAGTTGTGATGGATGTGCAAGGGTTTGTGGACAACAATAATAAATTTATACCCAAGGAATTAGCCACTTTTGATGGAGAGAAGACAAGTCACTATATTTTCAAACAACCTTTTGAACTAAATTCACTTTCCCAAAAACGATACAAGCAAGCGAACTGGTTAATGAAAAATCATCATTGTATAAACTGGAACCTAGGATCTACCCCTATCCATTGTTTTGACGAGATAGTTAAGAAAATTACTGAAAACGTTCAATTTGTTTACGTTAAAGGAACAGAAAAGGCCGAGTTTCTAAGAAAATATGTGTCAAAACCACTTATTGAACTAGATGAAGAACCAGCCTTGCCTCAATCAACACCAAAGTGTATTTATCATTCAAGGTCACCTTGTGTTTGTGCCTTATCAAATGTATTTTATCTGTATGCTATGTTTTTTATGAACGAATAAAAGAACATTAATTTTATTTACTTGTTTATTTCTTAATGATAGTTTTATTATTACAAGTTATTAAAGAAACATACGTCCAATCCTCTTTTCATCAATCTCTGTGATCGCCTTTAATACGATTGGATCGATAACATAGTCTTTTAAGCTAAGTAGTTCTTCATAAAACGAACTGTTGTTAAATTTGTTCACCAGCTCCATTATGTCAAAAGTTTTAAGATACTGTACGCATGCCTCTGCACCACTTCCATAATATTTTGCTAAATCTTGATGGGAACTCATCCATTGTGGTTTACTATACAAAGCAGACTTATATTCAGCCAGAACCTTCTTGCGAAAGTCAGCATGTAATTGTTGAGCATGACTACTTAATTCCCTATTGACGATCTCTATGTCGATACTGAAAGCTGCCATTATTGAAGAGAACTAACAAGAAGTGAAAGGAAGTTTTGGTTTTAAATAAAAAAACAAAAAACATTGAGTATCGTTATTGTTTTATTTTTTATTCATATTTGCATTAAGCTTAGAAAAAATTGTAAGTAAAGAAAAGAACATTGAGTTTATTAATTGTTTTATTTATTTTTAAATCTACCTACATTACAATTAATGTATTAAGACGACATATTTAGAGGCTCCTCTGTAAGTTCTTCCTCAATCATTAGGACCGTATTCAATACTGAAGGATCCGTAACATAGTCCTTCAAGCTTGTTAGTTCCGTAAAGAAACCATGGTTGTTGAACTCGCATACCAGATCCAACAAGTTAAATGTTTCAAAATATCGTACACATGCTTCCGCACCTCTCCCATAATATTCCGCTTGATCTTGATAGAAGTGACACCATCGTGGTCTACTATTCATAGCAAAATACTGTTGCTCACTAACCTTCTCACAAAATGACTTGTGTAATTTCTTAACATGTTGGTTTAACTCACTACTTGTGATACTAGAAGAATTCATTATTAGAAAGAACTAAATGTTACCGTTGGACAAGTCTTGTTTTATTACAAAATCCCTTCCACACTTTATGCGTATACTTCTCTCTGTTTTCCCACTGTATTTCTTTGGATACTGTATTTTTACTGCTTTTTACTGTTTTTTTTACTGTTAATGTGGTGTTAGGAAGCCCCTTGGTTTGTGTGGCGGCAATCCCAATCATGTAGGAAGATGTAAATGAAATAATTAGATCTATTTATACAGGTTTGTGTGGCGGCACTCTCAATCGTGTAGGAAGATGTAAATGAAATAATTAAATCTATACAAGTTTGTGTGGCGGCACTCTCAATCGTGTAGGACTAGGTAACTATGTGAGAGTGTGGCCACACTCTCATGGGGTTGTGTGGTTGCGATCACTTAAATATACTACTAACTAAGTATATATACGCCTTTATCTACCTTAACAATGTCATATTATTCCCCACCACCAAAATGATGTCGAGATTTCGAGAGATTTTGGTAGTGATTTCAGAATTTCGGAATGATTTCGAAAGAATTTCTGCGACTAAGGTGGTGCTTTCGATGATTTCCATTGTACACGTGTTTCAGAGAGTAGTTGGCCTCTCGACTAAAATGCTTGAAAATAATATATCGATATTTAATCGTCTCCGTCACTTTTGGGCCTAGCGGGCCGCATGCCTCCTCCTGGTTGTTGTGCAGGCCTAACTCGGTAGCGGGTGGCTCTGGATCGTAGGTAGGCGGGGCGCCTGCCAGAGGGGCGGCTGGAGCTTCTTGGGGTGCAGCTGCTGGTGCTTGGGGTATTGCCGCGGCTGGCAGTATTCTCATCATAGGGTGGAAGGGCTGGAAGTGGTGTGCTGCTCCTAGGGACCGGCCAGGTCTGATTAGCATCGGCATCCATGGGAGGTAAGGGTTGCAAACGGGGGGGGGGGGGCTGTCTTTCGGTCTGGCATTCGATGTCATATTGAATGGCAACGGGTGTTTGAGTTGTTGTACTGGTGGTTGGCTGATGGAGTGTTTGAGTAGACGTTTCTCTTTGGTTAAGTCCGTGGGGTTTTTTTTTTGTTGGCTGGTTCAAGCAAACGGGGCAAGTACATCCTTGTAGATTTGCGAAATTCCAGATCCGCCAAAAATACTTGGGGGTGAAAACAAGTTCAGTGGGTGATACACATAGCGCACAGGTACAGTTTGTTTCTAATGGTTGGTTTATTTGCGCGGCCATTCTTACTCGGGATACCTGATAGTTGGCATGCACCATATCCCGCCATAGCGCAAGGGTCGCCCGTACGGGCTATAAAACCGGGGGAGACGGCAAATCCTCATCATACAAATGGAACAATTCCCAGAGATGGTAGAGGGCCATCCGATATAAAAGCGAATACGTAGGCGAGATCTTGAATCATCCCTATATACATCATAAAGATTACTAGCCACAACATGTTGTAGCATTTCAAATGCTACTTCTGTTTATGTCTTTATTACATGCATTCTTGACATAATGGCGAGTAAGCTTTAAAAAAGTAGATGCTGGCGATGGCCGTTTGGATTTCTATCTACTTAAGTTCAATGACCTGGTCAAACTCAGAGAGCTGTGAGCAGGAACGCGACGCACCTAGAATGGTGGCGAAACCTGGTTGGTCAAGGAGGCACGTGGTACCGAGAAGGCCTTTTTTACGTTTACGCGAGGAGGAAGAGGGGATCGGAGAGGCCAAGGGGGAATTGAGGTTTTTTGGTGAGAGAACCGTCCCGAGAGATGCCACGTTTTAGAAGGCGTCAAAGAAAACTGTTCAAGATTTTGTTCATTATGTAAAGAAATAGTATCTGGTTGTTTAGTGTTGTATCATAAAGGCCACGAAAAGTGAATTAGAAGATCCCAGGACGTGAGAAGGTGGTGAAAATGGAAATCTAGGACCCTCCAACACCAACGAGGAGGTAACTAATTAAACCGTTTTGCTTTTTTATGGAGTGATTGGTGACGTTTAATTATAGGGTCGCTACGGTGACACCACACCATTTCGGGAACACCACAACTCGTCAATCGAATTAGGGGACTTCTTCCATGTCAGCAAACGCAGGTCAGCCTGCCATAGTTGGATCGAGAGACGCGGAATGTACGAGACTTGGTGACTGGGCGCGGCATGGTTCCACCCTAGGCCACCCTTCTAGAGATCACACTTCCGTAACGTACAATTAATAACTATTTTTCTATTTCCCGATTATTCATTTTTTATTATCGTTAATTTCAAGGTGAAATTAATATCGTTGCCGAGTGGCTAAAATTATGATATTACTGTTTATCGCTTATCGTTAACTATTTTCTTTAATTATTATCGTTAATTATTATCGTTTATTTCGTAATGAAATTAATATCACTACCGACGGACTATATCAAAGATTTATCGCTATGGAGAGACCTGCCGCAAATTAAAGTAGGTTAAAGGTACATACTGTACATCTCAATTACAATCTATTTAAGAAGCGTCAGTTTTGCTCTCCCTATTACCTACTGTTTAATAAACTTGCATTTTTAATAGTGAAGTTTGTGGCATAAAGCGCCGGGTATCAGATGCAAAAAGCATCAACCTATCATTCAAATATCGCGAATTATGTCGAAGTTTGTATCTTAAAATAAATACGTTTTCTTTAATAAAATTTCGCTTTAACGAAACTTGTCGCAAGGTGCACCCAATTTCGTTATTTTTTGTCATACGTATTTAGGATAGTTAACTAGCAAATATTTTGCTAATTTATATTCACGCCTTGGTTATATGGTTTATACCACAGTGTAAGGCTCATTTAGTAGTATTAATTAAACTATTTTATTTTTCATTATTTTACGTTTGCGCAGGCGGAAAGAATCATGATTTTTTTTAGTGCGTATTTTCGTCATAACAAGTAATTATTTTTATTTGGATTTCACTACCATGAGGCGAGGTATAATAATTGATTATGATTATTGGTATTTTTCGGACAATAATTGTCTTTAGGTTTAGAATTGACTTTATTTTGCGTGGGACAAATTAATATAATGATTACAGTTGTTTTATTTAGTAGTAATTTCCAGATTAAGGTATCTGTTAATTTTTTTTGGTAAGTAATATTTATTGAACCAAAATATATATTATGATAATGCCCATTTTTCTTAGGTAACAATATTTATTAAATTTCATCTGACACATTGTTACCATTGTTAATATTTACCGTATCAAATAAATTGTTCGTTTCTAGAATAGCTGTTTGTTTCATTGCCCTCAGAATATATGCTAATTTTATCGTTATTTCATAATAGATTTAATGAATAATAATTATTCGATTCAGATCCAAGTTCTGGGTTACTTGGAATATTACATAATATTAACCCAGTGGCGCCCTAGTGACCATTAGTATCTCTATAGAAAAGGAAACAAAGTAAAATCGGAAAACCGATCTCACGACCCATTGCCTCCAAAAAAGAGCTGCCGCGCACTTGTACTTTCCTGGGCCTGTATTTATATTATATAAGCCTAAGAACGCTACAATGTTAATAATTTTTTTTTATAACGAAAAGTTTGAAATTGAGAGTAGAATTTATTTTTTCCTTTAAAGTGTGAGGTATAATAATAAATAACAACTATTTAGAACAAATTACATTTAATTAGAACTGATTTAATTAACAATAGACTGCTAAACCTGGCCACTCAATATAACCAGTCAAGCTTAACTCACTCTCGTCTCACTACGTCTTACTTTTCGGTCTATCCCTAGTAACCTGATACATTATTTTATTATCGGGATCTAGCCTAAATACTACACGGCACAACACTCTTGGTTCATAATCTTATATAAGTGGTTTCATAGCGTTAAAAAATTGTTTCCAGTAATATACGCCTTACAGTTCGACCATCCTGACATAGGTTCGTCCTCAAACCCAAAACATCATTGAACAGATTTGTGGAATTGAGCAACTTTTTAATCTGTGGATGAAGTTTCAGTTTTTCATCGTCAGCTTCATTGTGTCTTTGGCTTAAATACAAAGTCAATTAACTACAGATTAAAACCCCCCCCCCCTTTTTTTGTGTCTATGTCTTAGTATCTTTTGATCTACCATCAGCGACAAGAACTCTCATCCACTGTACTTAACTTAGTAGGCATCTATCAATCATTGTGTTGACTGAGAGGAGGCTTCCAAACCACAGCAAGTTTGGTCGCTTTTGAACTGATTGAGCGGCAGTTCTCATTGACTAAGCTTCTGAATGTGTGCAGAATAGTTCCCAGAGTCAACAAAACCAGCCAACAACCATAAATTAAAACCCAATCCCCCCCATTAAGTTAAGCTGTTTGTTTTTGTGTTAATATCCCTCCAACTCCGGCACTGCTTGCATCGCAGTGCAACTGTATTGCAAGATTATGATTGAATATTTAAGCACTGGGTTGTCAGCTAAAAGACTTTTTATTAGTTCGAATGCATCATCTCGTTCGGCAGTCCACATCCATATAGCATGTTTCTTGAGTAGTTTAGTAATGGGTTGCATAATGAAGGCATAATTAATAATAAATTTTCTAAAATAATTAGCTAAACCACAAAATTGTCTTAATTCTTTTCTATTGGTGGGTGGTTTGAGTTTAATTATGCCTTGTTCGAAAATTTCACGACCAAGATAACTGATTTGGGTTTGTAAAAATTTACATTTTGTTGGTTGTAGCATTAAACCATATTTGAGTAAGATCCCTAAAATTTTCTCAAGTTTTACGAAGCCTTCTTCATATGTTTTGGATGGAATAAGAATACCGTCTAAATAGAGGAACGCGGTACTATTTTCTAGTTCGTTCACAATTTTGTTTATAATCCGTTGAAAAACAGAAGGCGCATTGCACAGACCAAAACTCATGC
This sequence comes from Polydrusus tereticollis, assembly GCA_963920685.1. NCBI lineage: Eukaryota > Metazoa > Arthropoda > Insecta > Coleoptera > Curculionidae > Polydrusus > Polydrusus tereticollis. The sequence continues at coordinate 29,701,072 of OY987334.1, forward strand.
GGAGGTACTCATAATGCCCGTCGGGGGTGATAAAAGCTGTTTTAGATATTGAATCGGGTGTCATTGGTATCTGATAGTAACCAAAGAATAAGTCAAGTAAAGTGAAATATTTAAAATTGACTAACTTATCAATTTGATCATCTATTAACGGGAGGGGAAATTTTTGTTTTACAGAAATAAGGTTCAGTTTGCGATAATCTACACATAATCTTAGGGTGCCATTAGGTTTTGGTACTAAAATAACAGGGCTGGCTGTTGAAGATGTCGATTCGCGAATAATATTATTCGAGAATAAGTCAAATATAATGTCTTTTAATGCCTTTCTTTGATTTTCTGGTAACCTATATGGATTCTAACATACAGGGTTTGAGCTCGGTAATTCAATGTTCATTTCAACACAATTCGTTTTACTCATTTCACTAAAACTAAGGGCAACACATTTGCGATATTTATTTAAAAGGTCGAGTACTGCATTGCTGTGAGCTAAATTACAAGGTAATATGTCAGTTTTAGATAAGAGTCTTGACGCTTTTATATTATTTACAAGGGAAAAGTCCACACATGCGTTAAATTTTATTTCGCTGACGTTTTTGTGAAATGTTACATGGGGTTGAGACAAAAAGTTATTGCCAATTAATATATCAGCTGGGCATATTTTGTCTGGTACGACAATAAGACCGGTCACTGCACTTACGGAGTCTATCGTGACACCGTATACGAACAAAGACTTTGTTCGTATACGGTGATCGTGATTTCACAAACAGATATCTGTCGTGCTTCATGAATTTGACCTGAAAAACATTTTAAAAATCGAGGGTGGCTGTCTACGACCTTCAAGTCAAGCTTTCGGGCGACCGATAATGTTATGAGGGAACATTCACTACCAGTGTCTATTAGGCCGGTTAGTTTGGCATTATTGATATAAACCTCTTTGAAATAAAGATTAACAAAATGTTTTGACACGAAAAATATGTGTCGTTCCGATATTTGTCAAACGTTTTTGAAATAATTAAGTTCGCGTTTCTTTTTGCGACAGTTTTTCTCAAAATGTCCACTTATTTTACAAAAATTGCAAACTATCTTGTTAGCGCGACGAGAAAAGTTGTGTCTCATTGGAGGCTTCTTGGGACAATTAAAGCTGCGATGTCCCGGTTCGGCGCAATGATAACATCGCATTATTAAATTGTCGGGTTTGTAGTCCGCGCGACTTGAACCCGTGTAATAATTTATTTAATTTATTAATTAATATTAATAATATTAATGATAAAAAAATTTGGTGTTTTCTTTTACTTTATTTGGCTTTTTAAATATTATTACATTGGGTCACCACGGCCACTCAGTTTAGTAAGTCGCTTGAGAGCTAAAGGTCGTAGGTCTTTTATTTCAGATAAGCTATTATGGGCGCCATCAACCAGAGGGGCTGAGAAATATAAAGACAGAAGAGTAACAATATTAGTTCCCTAGCCCTGAAAGAGATAAAATATCTTCAATAAAACAACTATAATCACTTCTTGTTTTTATTGAATTTCTGTAAATAGTGTAAACACTTTTAAATTATCAAATTGGTTTACATAATAAGTAACTATAAATTAAATGGAAATGCAGATAAAAAACAAAGGGCTAAGCAAGCTAAATGAGAAATAAACACACGAAGGAGTGATAAACCTTTCTAAACATAACACCATGCAACCAGTACCAAATACCCATCTAGAAGAATTCTACATAACCAAATATGTTTAAACTAAAAATTTTTACCAAAATAGAAGATTTAATTAATTAATCTTTAAGCAATAAAGCAATATTTCCAAAACTTAACAATCATAGGTTAGATTATAGCAAAATAAGTTCTAATAAATCAACTTAAAAGATTGGGTCAAAAATAGAAAAATTAATCAATCAATTTTTTCATTTTATGCAACAAGGCAATTTTTCCAAAAGTAAACAATCTTAGGTAAGATTGAAGTAAAATAAGTTTTAATAAATCGACTTGAAAGTTTGGGGGCCTTGTCCACGTAGTGGTTCAAGGTTGACTAATCAAGAATTAAAACTGAAAACTTTCTGAAAGTATCAGAAAATATATGGGGGAGTATATCCTCCAATATTTAAATTTAATAATACTAATACTTAATTTCAAAAAAAATTATTATTTTTGAATGAATATTTTAAACTTGAACTGCGTACTCCTCGAGTAAGACTTATGTTTATACTTTACTGCATATCGTTTTAGTTATTAATTTAAATCAATACAAATCATAATAAGAAATAATATACGCATCTCTAGATGTGACCCTATTTGCAATAACCAATATTTACATGAAATATACAGTGACCATAAGCAAGGATGTGCCTAGTTATAATAATTTTACAAATGTACAAAGCAGATAAAATGATCTCTAATATTACAGGGTTAGTAAAGCGAGTAATATAAAATTAATAACAACAAGAAGTAATAAATTACCCTCTAGTATTTGAGCAGCTACGTCGCAAGCGTTAAAATTAATTTGCACTAACCAATATATACATGAAATATACAGTAACCATAAGCAAGGATGTGCCTAGTTATAATTTTACAAATGTACAAAGCAGATTAAATGGTTTCTAATACTACAGGGTTAGTAAAGCAAGTGGTATAAAATAATAACCACAAGAAGTAATAATGCCTTCCAGTACTTTAGCAGCTACGTTGCTAGCGTTAAAATTAATTAAATTTATCTATATGATATGGTCTACCAGTGAAATATATTTTTTATTAGAAAAAGTAAGATAATTAATGGTTTGACTTATCCTTCTTTAGTAGTACGTTACTAGCGAGATTTAGTGAAAATCATAATATAAATTTAGGTATTATCTTGGCTGTTTACCAGTGAAATACATTTATCAAGGAAAGAAATATACTTATTTGACTCAATATTCATTAGTTGTACGTTACTAGCGAGATTTAGTGAAAACAATACAAATTTAGGTATTAGCTTGGCTATTTACCAGTGAAATACATTTATCAAGAAAAGAAAGATACTAAGTTGACTTGATATTCTTTAGTAGAACGTTACTAGCGAGATTTAGTGAAAATAATACAAATTTAGGTATTAGCTTGGCTATTTACCAGTGAAATACATTTATCAAGAAAAGAAAGATACTAAGTTGACTTGATATTCTTTAGTAGAACGTTACTAGCGAGATTTAGTGAAAATAATACAAATTTAGGTATTAGCTTGGCTATTTACCAGTGAAATACATTTCTCAAGAAAAGAAAGATACTAAGTTGACTTGATATTCTTTAGTAGTATGTTACTCAAGGGCGGATCCAGCTTTTAAGTCAGGGGGGGGTCACATCAGTGGCGTTAAGGTGAGGTGACGTATTTGTCCCCTCCCAAGACGAAAAAAAATACGCAAAAAAAAGCCAAAAATTTTACCTAAAAAATGGATTTAAATTACAAAATTAATTTTCCTCTTCTGCCTTCTTGCGAAACGATTAATTACTTCCTCCACTTCGATAGGAATGTTTTTATGAACATGGAGAAGCGCCAATCCCGTTAGTCGGTCTTCCGCCATTGATGCTCTCAACCACGATTTCAGCCTCCTAAGTGTGGAGAAGGACCTCTCTGCCGTCGCTACACTAACTGGTAGTGTAGCAAGAATACACAAAAGCTTCCTTATATTTGGATACATATCAATATCGCAATTCACTATAAGATCAGGAATCGCCTGCGGTATAGCCTGCTCCCGTTTCCATTTTTCTGCCCACAACCGATATTCATGGACTACCACCGACACTGGGGTGTTTCCTATTAGTTCTTTATAAGTAACGACGACGTGCTTAACCATTTCTATGTCCTTATTAGTGGAGGTATGATTAGGTTTTGGAATTAACACGCCAAATTGGAACAAATCAAGTACCTCTGGAGATAACCGCTCTTGAAGGTCGTTTATTATGGAGTCTAGAAGAGGGATGTAGACGCTCCTGCGAAAATACTCCTCGGCTGATTGAGCTGGTTGATTACTAGCTCTGTATACTTGCCTTGAAACCAATCTGGGGCATTTTATTTCAACGTCAAGTTGTTCAGCTACTTCTTTTGCCTCATCGAAAAGTTGTTTGAACACTGTGTCAACTTGTTCCCTTTTTTTTTGCAGAACACTCATTGTATCATTTATTGCCTCTGTAGCCTTCTTTAAATCAATTGAGCTTGTTTGTAATACCCTGCTCAAGGATACAGTTGTACCTAAAAAATTAACTAAACTAAAATTTGATCTTTACGCGTTAATCGCTGTGTACTTACCTAAAACATCACTTAAGCAGATGGATGTTACTATAAAGTCTGAACTGCGCAATGTTTGTAGCAAGCAATGCGCATCAGTAGCAGTTTTATTGTCTTGCTAAGTAGAAATCTTTTCCAGAGCGTTACAAATTTTTACTAAGTTGTCTCCTTGAAATTGAAGATGACCATCATGCCGCTCAACCCAACGCGTCTCACAGATACCTTGCATTGAAGCTCCAAGTTCTTTTTTAAAAATTTGATGCCTTTTTGCGGAAGCATTGGCGAATGCAACAACTTTTCTCATTGTGCTCGAAGTATTGCGACAAGATGTTACTTTAGATGACATAGCCAACGAGTTATTAAGAACATGATTGCTGCATGGACAACGTCTGGCATGTACGGCTGTTTTTGACAACTCCTTTACAGCCCCTCTTGTCTCTGAAGCCATAACCGAACAACTGTCCGTCCCAATACCCACACACCATGTTAAGTCTAAATCAAATCTGAGGCAGAGGGTTTCGACTATTTTCGCTAGTGCTATTCCTGTCACCCGAGGCTCCACATCACATGTCTCATTATCATTGCTTTTACGCATATCGTGAACATCACAAAAAGTCACAAAATCTTCCCTTATGGTGCCGCTGTGAAGATATCTAAATGAAAGACTCAGCTGTGAAGTATGTGATAAGTCTGTTGTTTCATCGAACAAAATTGAGAAGTACTTAGCTGCCTTTACATTTTGTAAAATATTTTCCTGAATGATCTCCTTGCAAACATCAATTAATTCATTTTGCACAGTTTTGGTGATGTATGTTGCATTAGAATTAAAAGTCTCTAAATGATGTTGTAATGCTGTGTCACCAGATTCTACACGGAATTTCAAGAGTGCCCTAAAGTTTCCTTCACCAGCTACCATGCTGTGATTAATTTCTTTTTTATCCAACACCGCCAATTGGCCATCGTCGCGATGACCACGTAACGATATATTTTGACGACCACAAAAAATTATCGTTTTTACAATGGGTTGTAATCGTTCCCTATTTTCGTTAACTTGTGTCATTCTTTGACTACTTATTCGGTTAATGATATCAAGGTCAGGTTTATGAAAAGCGGTTAAAAAAATTTTTCCACTTTGGACGGCATTTTGGTGGTATTGATTTCGCTCATGAGTCAACAATACACCATTTTCACCAAGCAAATCATCAAAAGCTTTTAATGGTTCTTTCACGAGACGTTTTAGAGGTGTTTTTGACTGGATGCCACCTCCGAATTTTTCTGCAAATAAAACACAATATTTGCAATAAAGGCCTTGATCTTTATGCGATAAAACCAGCCAGTGAAACTTATCAAGGTGTGACTTCTGTGCATATTTCTTTGTTTGTTTTCCTTTTTTGGTAACCACGCAGTGTGGAAAAATATAATTTGGGGGTGGCAACCAATGCTTCTCGAGCAACATAGCTCTTGTTTTAACGTCTATCTTTTTTCCTACATGCCATCCAATGTCAGAGAAAAATTCTGATTGAGAAAGTGAACTGTTCTGATCAAGATTGGTAGTTGACGTAGATGGTATCGGCAAGCTTTGAGCATCAGCCGAAGTAAATTTGTTTTCTTCTTCTAGGGTTAATTTAGATGAGGAAGCATCAGCAGCACACACATTGTCAGTATTATCATTTGTGTTAGTAGCTAGTATAGGTAAATTTTTCGGGTCTTTATTAGTCTCAAGCTTAGGTTTTTTTTATAAAAAATGAATCTATCTTTCTTGTACCACTACATGCATTACGTTTCGAACTACCACTACCACCACCACGACCATCTTTTTCTTTAGAGTCACCCTGCAGGCAAAAACACCCATCACCATCACCCATGTCAGTATAACAAAGCAAAAATGGCAATATACTTAAATAATACATCAGTTCAGATTTAGCAGCTTCAGGTAATGTGTGTATAAGATTAAAATGGAAGAAATAGAAATATTTCCTCATCCGTCATTTCCAAACAAAGAGCGGATATTATCTTGTATTTCAATACTTTAAAATGGAAAAAATAATGAAAATGTTTTAAAAATTTTATGAAACACGTAAACGCCACGAGCCACGATGTACTATACACTATACATATTATTGCAAAAATAATTCAATCATTGTCATGACAAATATCTATTGAGTAGTTATCTGGCAGTTATCTGAAGCTGAAAGTATCACCACTTAGGGGCGAAAAAACATACCTTGCCAATAACTCTGACGTATGACGTACCCTATAATCTACAAACAGTAATCTAACACTTGTCAGGTGACTCAGGTGGAGCATAAATACGAATAAATATGTAAGAAATCAAGTTTTTTAACCACCTGATAAAAAGCCTTATACTATATGGACAAGGACTGTTTATAGCATTATTTGTTTAGTCCTTATTGTATAAGGATTTTTATCAGGTGGTTAAGAAACTTGATTTCTTACATATTTATTCGTACCCTATCTACCTGTACCTAACGATATTTGAGTAGAACTAACACTGATAACTAATTATGATTTTTTTCTATGATGACACTTACCATTTCCTACAAGCAAAGTAAAAACAACTTTTAGAAACTTCTCTATCTCAAACTCAAAAGATAAGTATTAAATTATTATTATGCATTTATCCCGGTTCGGTTGGTCGGTTGCTGTTAATCGTTAATCAGTAATCTTGCAATAACGTTAAACAAGAACAAGAGCGAAGAGCGAAGAACAATACAATAATGATTACATGCCGTATGCCGTTCAGTTGAGGTCGTCTATCTTATCCATTGTTGCTATACTCCTATTAAATTTGTTTCTTTATCATTTAACCTGTGCCTGTGAATAAAACACGACGCTCCAATCCAAACGATAACGGCAACAGCGTAACAGCGAGCGGTTCCACACAACACTTCACGCGCCGAATTTTATTTTGATTGGTTAATACACCTCGCGTCGGCGTAAGGTAAGCGACTGCCACATTAGATGGTTTACAGAAAAGAGTCAGTAGCGTACCATAATAATGCCGACAGCGTTCGTTTTGGTTTTGCACGATGCCGTAAAGTAACAGTGTTTTCAATTTGTAAAAAAAATGTGCACTGGGTCATGTTATGAACTCACTCTTTTTGACTCCACAATAGTTTTTACGTATGTTGAAAGAATTTCGCTTTATAAAATTCCGAGAAGTGACTAGATAATATGATGTCCAAGTTAAAGTATTTTTATTATTTAGATATTAAAAAAAAATGTAAACCGCCCAGGGGGCGGTCATGACCCCCATGACCCCCCCCCCCTGGATCCGCCCTTGATGTTACTAGCGATTAATATGATATAAAATTACCCCGCATTAATGTGATTACTTATTGAAAGTCGAAAATGGTTAATAATTAAATTTTGAAGAAGGTATTAGTTAGTAAATTACAATAATCGAAGAAGGAAAAAAGCTACTCATCTTAATCTGGCTCTGGATATCCAACGGAGAGACTCTGGCAGGGGTATGCGTCAAGCAGCATGTGTTACTTAACCATACAAATCGTCGAGGGCATAAAAAGCGGTAATTTCATACCAAAATAGGAACGTCTTCCATACAAAAAACCTCTCAACGGGCGCCTTGGTCTATCCAAATCAAATATGTACACCATCCATTCCAGTTCAAGTGGTAAAAGTAGGTTAAAATGTGAAACTTAGTTCTGGGGTTGAAAATACGAGTTAAGAATACTAATTAAAGTTCCTTAGTTGGAAATACTAGAGTAAAAAGTTGCAGGTAGGATGAAATGTTAATCGCAGAAATAATATAATAGAAAACAGGATGATTAAAGACATCAGGATAAAAGTGAATGAGTGAAAAGGGAAAAGTAAGATAAAGTAATAAGTAAAAGTTAAAGAAAGAAAACAGGGAAAAAAGGAAAATAGGGAAAAAGAAAAACCTGAAAATAAAACGTGGACCATGAGTACGCCATTTTGCCAAGGAAAAAGTGAGGCCTTACCAGATGTTATGGTTTTTATCGGCCAGGCGGTGAATTAATCCCATCTAAGGTGGCTTCAAGTGGTTACATCTATGAAAATTCCAATCCGGACTACAGCCGCTACACTTTAATGTGCAATCTTAACACAGATCAACCATTTTTACTTAATATCACCGCCGCTGTTTAACCTCTCGGGGCCGATGTTAGTTGGAACAGGCGGGGGCAAACGAAAAACAACGCTTTTATCGAATCAGCAAGTAAAAAAAACAAGTTCACATCGTGCAATTTCGAGGTATCAGGTGACATTGACGACTTCCGCTAACCGACTAAACTTTTGGGGATATTTGAACTGTGAAACGGGAGACAACTGATTATAACCGAAATCCTCCAGGAAACTAGAAAATCGACCCGAAAACTAACCCATAAAATAAGAGGTTAGGTATTTTCGAACGACAAAAACAATACACTGGGAACGTGCCAACGATCTAAAGATCACAATCATCAAACATCCAATTAACATAATATGGTTCAGTCAGCCAGAGATACATGTCATAATTATGGGTTGCCTATTAGTAGGTAAATTAATTCAAAGGATTTTATAAGTTGCAGGTTCTATCAAGGTTCTTTACATAGGCGTAGTCAAACTTTTTTTAAGATGTTATTGATATTTAAATTGTATGAAAATGCTTATAAAATTGGTTAATTACTAACGTTGTAACAAGCATAAAAAGGTTGTTACACCCGGCATGTTAATATCACAACCCCTTAGGTACGTTAAAAAATCATCGGATGATTTATAATTACTTGCAAGCGCCATTTGCCTAATGTCTTTATTTTAAATCCCATGTACTATAATGTTCACTTTTTCCTGCTCAGGTATTTACCAGTTAAGGCGTTGCAATTTATTCGACTTTTCTACGAAATATTGAACTAAATTTGTATTTTCGTTGGACGAGTATAACGCAGCGTCTTTAAATAATAAACCCGTACTTTGAGTGTCCACGTCAAACGTACAACGTAACGCCGTTTTTAGCTGAGTCCAATTTTTGTGAGCAAATTCGCCCCCTAAATAACACTCGCGTGCGCGACCTACGAGTTTTGCTATCGCAAATCTAGTTGTGGCTACATCATCCCATTTAGAAAAGTATGCCTTTTCTTCCACAAGACGAAGCCACTTATTTATAGATACTGTACTGGCTGCAGGCTCAAAGTCCGGAATACTTTCCCAAGAAAAATTAGTAAGGTTAATACTGACCTTCTGACTCTGCTTTAATACCTTTACCTCCTCTTGCAAAAGCAGAATTTATTGTTGAACTGTCAATGGTGGAGTTGATGCACGATCATTAGAATTTTCTTCCGATAAATGAGATTGGGAGTTCATGGTATCTAAGTCAATCAAAGCGATTTCTCTGTTGGCCATGTTGGTAGTCACTAGTATTACTAGAGCGTCTTAAGTACAATTAATTAATACAGCACATACTGTTTTAGGCTATGTACGCGACACTAGGTCAAACTCGACGTAAAAATTAAGTTTTTTTTTCTTTTAAATATGAGAACAGAAATAAAAGGGATTTTTTTTTATTGCGCACCCACGCGCATATCCCACTTCTGACAAATTGTGAGGTATAATAATAAATAACAACTATTTAGAAGAAACTACATTCAATTTAAACTGATTTAGTTAACAATACACTGCTAAACCTGGCCACTCTATATAACCAGTCAAGCTTAACTAACTTTCGTCTCACTACGTAACTAAATGAGAATTTCTGCAAACTTTGTTTTTAAAAAGCTTTTATTGCAAATGAAAACTAAATAGATTCACAAATTCTCTTATGTCTACTATAACTACGCTTATTGAAATCGATACAGAGATAAAAGGACTGAAGTCGAGTCAGTGGCTGCTAATTATAGAGTGTCTTCTCTAGTGCCTAAAAGTGCTTATATAATATTGAAATGTAAACAAAGTCAAGTGGACCATTTGGGGTACATTAAAAGGGATGGTGATTGACATAATTACTTAGCCTAAACATATGTATAATATAAGTAATATAACTACGGCGAAACACAAAACATTGACTTTACAGCAATAAATTAATGTTTATAATTTACAGAAACATTATCGTATAGTTAAATAACTCGACTTGCAAACTTTGTTTTTAAACAACTTTTTATTCACAAAAGGTCGAAATTTAACAATCGTGAGAGCTTATGGCTTAATTTACTGACTAACGTACATTACGACGATCAAAAATTAAGTGCCTAGACAAATGCATAGTTGCTACTTATATAATCGGGTATAATATAAACAAAAGTAAAATAAAGGCTTCTTTGATAAAAGGTCTTCAGGGTGGTCCTCGTCGTCATATAACTCTTCCCTCCTTGAGTTCAGAAAATTTGGGTTCGCTAATTTTCTGAGAATTTTCTTTGGTTTTCTTCAAAGATAGTATTTTCTTGATTTTCCATAGGATAATTGCAACGGTTATTACAATAAGTATTGGAATTATTGGAAGTGTCCAATAAGCCTGGGAATATGGTTCATTTTGGATTTTGGCAAATTTGAAATTATTAAATGCAATTTGGGCATTTTTAATTTCTTCATAGTTAACTTGCTGGACTTCTATATGTGGTATTTCCTTATCATCTCCAACGGATAGTTGTACTTCAGGTATTTCTAAGACATATTGAAGGTCTGTTTTTCTTTCTTTTTCATACATTTTTCCTTCGATTTCCAGTGGACAATTAGGGAGTTCTATTACACTTGGTTTTTCAATGTAAAGAACATTATTTGGTCTGCAATTTATTTTAATCATAATTTTTCTTGCTGGAATTACTAGGATTTCTTCTGCATGTAGTCTTTCGATGGTTGATTCTTTATAATGGACACTGGTCACTGGGCATTTGTTTTTCGTTGTGGTTAAAAGTTCATATATACAATTTTCTTCTTTAACTATGGTTTCTTGTTTACAAACAAAGATGTCTTCAATTTCTGGACACGGTTTTGTTGATGACCATTGAGTATCTTCGGTAAGCAATACGTACGGGTTAGGTAAGGCAATAGTTCGGTTTAGGATAGGTATAGGGTAAATTTTATACAACGTAAACAATGTTGGGTTTATAATTGGTATGTATATCGAAAATATTACTATATCCTCTCTTATCATTACTTGTGTACTGAAAAGATTATAGTAGTTTATTAATTCTTTAAAATGGATAAGTCTTTCTTTCCCATATAGTTTTTGAACTACAATTATCAAATCATTTAATTGATTGGCGTTTAAAATAGAGTTATGCATAATATTTACTTTGGCGAAAGAAATTGCATTATCTATATTGTCAATTAAGTATTTTACTCTATTTAGTTGATTCATTATGTTGTCTAGCACAAGTGATATATAAAGAGCATGAGAAATATCAATATTTTGTTTTTCAATAGACTGCAATTTTCTTACAATTAGATTCTGGTTATCTGTTATTTTTACTAATTGAGACTCGTATGCGTGTATTACGTTTGTCAATACTGTATGTTCGCTTTTAAGTTCTTCTTGAATTATTTGCTCGTTACTTTTAATTTGCTGTAAATATGAATCGTAACGTTTTTCGTCGTCAGAATCTAAGGTACCGAATAACCATTTACTTGCTTTACCTATAATGTTAATTAAACCTCTTTTATCTCTATTATGTTTATGTAAAATAAGAGTATTTTGCCTCATAGAATTTAAGAAATCAAATGTTTGGCTTAACTTCTTATGGGTCATAAACATATAGTTTTCTTTAGTATAATTAAAAAGAGTATTATTTATTCTTAATAATAAATTATTAAATTGCCTTAGACATAATTCTATGTTACTAATATTAATATGATACGAAGATATATGTCGCGAATTACTTATGTACGCGGGTCCTAGGGACACGGGGAGTATTGGGTTTTTTATCTCTTTTACTTCTATTGTTACTACTAGTGCTAGTGGCAGCATTACGAGAAGTAGATGGAGTTTCACCATCTGAAACAAAGAAACGTTGTGGCTTTAAATTCTTTTTATGAATTTTACGGTTCTTTTGGGTTATAACATTTGATTGTTCATTGAAAGGATTTATGACTTTTTCATATTTGTTTTCTGTTTTTATGTTTTGGGAAAACTTCTTTTCAAATAAAGGCTTTTGGGGGTCAATTTCAATATTTTCTTGTCTCTTTTCGTTTCGTTTATCTAGAATGGATTTTTGTTGCGAAGTTAAAGATTCGTATATTTGTTTATTAATTGCTTGTATATTTTCTGAATGGTCTTGCATATAATTACTAATCACTTGTTCTTCGCTTAATTCCAAAGGGTTACGAAAATTTAGTTTACCTTTAACAATTTGAAAGGGTGTATATTTTGTCGCACTGTGTGTGGAATTGTTATACGAAAGGATTGCATAATTCATTAATTGGATAATATTTGCGTTTTTATCTCTATTTTTTAGGGTTATAATCGTTTCTTGTAAGGTAGAATGAAGTCTTTCAATTGGACTGTTAGAATTAGGATTTCTGGGGGTGCAATAATGCATTTCGATGTTATGTAATTGGCATAAATTTTGCAAGTTTTCATTTTTAAATGTTCTGCCATTATCCGAAGTTATTTTTCTAGGTATTCCATAATGATTAAAATATATTATTAATTTATCTATAATTTCTGTACTTGTTTGTGTATTTAGTGGATAAGCTTGACCAATTTTGGAGAAGCTATCAATAATAGTTAAAAAATAGGTGTTGTGTGATTTAAAGGTGTCAATATAAATATGGTCAAATGGCTCATAACCTATAGGAGTTGGCTTGAATACTAATTTGTTGGGGTGCCTTTCATATTTAGATTTTTGGCAAATTTCACAAAGGTTGATATAAGTTTTTACATCGTTCTCTAAATTTGGCCAATAAAATACTTTTTTAATAGAGGCTATATTTTCGGTTATTCCTCGATGAGAAGTTTTTGTTTCGTGATAAATTTTTATTTTTTCTTGTTGAATATCGATTTCGGTAACATCTTCTAATAATGTATCTGAAATATATAATGTAAAAGATCCATTTTTAAAATATTTTTGAAACACTCTAAGTATTATGGGTTCTAAATTTTTGTTCTGAAAATACAAACAGTATGTGGATTTTGGAATAAAATGTTCTTTTATTATTTTGCAGATAATATCTTCCGAAGGGTCGTTAGGTAAAAATATAAAGGTTCTATATTTGTCAAAAATGTTCTCTTTTTGAATTTTAATTTTATTGTTATTTGCATATCTAAACACGATTTGATTTTTATATATATTTAGGGGTTTTTTTACATATGGAGCTCCTATTATAGGATTTTCCACATTAGAATGAACAGTTTCTAAGTCGTCATTTTGATTGTCTAAGATTTGTTCGTTTACTACTGTTTTATTTTCGTTAGAAGTACTTGGCTTTATCATATCAGGTAATATAGTTATATCTGATATTATTTTTATTTTAGGTTGTGGATCAAGGTTTATTTGGGATAATATTTCGTCTAAATCGGAATTACTGAGATGGGGTAATTCATCTGAATCGTAATTGGGAAAAAGAGAAATGGTGTCTTCTTCTTTTTCGTTTTCCAGCGCATGGATTTGTATTCGCGAAAGAGCATCGGCGTTCGTATTATTTTTACCTTGTTTATATATTATTTCATACTCATATTCTTCTAGTTTTAGTCTCCAACGGACTAGTTTAGAGTTGGGTTCTTTTATGGAGAATAACCACTGAAGGGGTTTATGATCTGAAACAATTTTAAATTTGGTTCCGAAAAGGTAAGGGCGGAAATATTTAGTAGCCCATACAATAGCTAATAACTCTTTTTCTATTGTGCTATAGTTAATTTCTGCTGGGTTTAGGGTACGCGAAGCATATGCAATTGGGAGATCTTTGCCAATTGGACCTTGTGACAATATAGCGCCTATAGCATAGTTAGAGGCATCTGTAGTAAGAACAAAAGGTTTAGAAAAGTCAGGGTGTTGTAAAATGGGGTCATTTGTAAGTATTTTCTTACAGCTTTCAAAACAGTTTATAAATTCTTGATTGTGTACAACTGGTTTATCTTTTTTCAAACAATTGGTCATTGGCTTTGTTAATTGAGCAAAGTTTTTTATGAACTTTCTGTAATAGCCAATAAGTCCTAGAAATGACTTTATTTCTTTAGGGTTCTTTGGAATGGGAAATTTTTTAATGGCCTCGATTTTTCTTGGGTTGGGTTTAATACCGTCGGTTGTTATGACATGGCCTAAAAATTCAACAGACTTACATAAGAATTCGCACTTATCTAATTGAATTTTTAAGTTGTGATCTCTCAATTTCTTAAATACCTGTCTTAAGTTACAGATATGTTCTTGCAAAGAGGTAGAGAATAATATAATGTCGTCCATGTAGACGAGACATATTTTATTCAATAGGTCTTTCAGAACATTATCCATTACACGTTGAAAGGTCGCTGGTGCATTTTTCAACCCGAATGGCATCCTAACATATTCATAATGTCCGTTCTCTACGCTAAATGCTGTTTTGGCAATTGAGTCAGAGTGAACTTCAATTTGATGAAACCCTAATCTAAAGTTGTAAAATATTGGCTTCTGCCTAACTTGTCTAGGATATCTGAAATATTTGGCAATGGATACCTATCATCTACTGTTTTTTCGTTAAGTTTTCGATAGTCTGTAACGATGCGCCATTTTTGTTTTCCTGATGCGTCCATTTTCTTTGGAACAATCCAAACAGGTGCGGACCAGGGGCTAGCTGATGGCTTTATAATTCCGTCTTCTAACATTTGAGTGATTTGTTTTTGTACTTCGTTCTTATGTACATATGGATATCTATATGATTTTGTATGAATTGGTATCTCGTCTGTTGTTTTTATTTCATGTTTTATACTACTAGTGAAAGTCAATTTATCGTTAGGTTTATGCAGAATTTCAGGGAATTGCAAAATAAGATTTTTTAATTCTAATTCTTCTTCTCGATTTAGATGTTGTGATCTTATTAAAGAAAAATCGTCTGACTGTTTATTACTTGAATTAAAATCTGAAGAATTAATAAAATGTAATTCTGAAAAGTTTGATGTTACTTTATTGTTGTTATTCTGGGGGAAATCCAAAATTTGTTCAATATTAAAAATTTCAAAGTCTCAGAGTTAAATGTATGAGCTTTTTGCCTAATCGAATCAGGAAAGAAATATATTATTACACTTTCATCTGTCAGATTTCTTATTTCTAGAGGAACTGTTTTATTTTTTACTTTTAAAATGCTAGGCAAAATTTCAATTATTTTGTCATTTATGTGGGGCATTAAAAGTTCGGTGGATTCCTCCAAATCGGTATTAATTTGCTTCAAAACGACAGAATTGGGTGGTATTTCTATTTTTTGCAAATCGAAATTTTCTCGATAAAAGAGTGGTATTTTGCAAGTGTCATTTACTAGACAACGGTTGTTTAGGTCAATATTTAGTCTTAATTTTCGTAGATCACGTATTCCTAAAATACCATCAAAATAATCGTGAAAGTTATATAGAATAAATTCCAAATTTTCTTTTAAATCGAACTCGGTTAACAAGGGTATTTTAGCTTTACTTTTTGTTTTCGTGTTACCAGTACAAGTAACTAATGTATGGTTCGAATTAAAGATTTCATTAGGAAAATTTTGTTCTGCTGTTATTGGCCTTAAAATGGAAGTATGACAACCGGTATCTATAAGTAACTTTAAAGGGGGGTTTGATATTTTAATATAAGGTAGCGTATTTATTTGAAAACTGTTTACATTTGATATGGATTGTTTTCTGAGGCTAATATCTGAAAATTTTCAGTATTTTGGCAATTAGGATTTTCGTTAGTATATTCAGTAACGTTAGTATTTTCCATTGTGTTATACGGGACATAATATTGGTTCTCAGTAGTATGAGAGTCAAAACAATTATAACCAGAGTTATCTTCATAATTGTTATAATATGTATCTTCCTGTTCGTATACAGGGTAGTCAGAATTTTGTATATTATTTGTAGGATATCCATCATTTACGTTTGTAATTTCTGAAAATACATATGGATTTTTATGAGGATTAGTTACAAAAGGATTTTCTCTTTGTGCAATATTACGAGTTTGAAGAGAAGGGATTTTACTCGTTGTGGACATTGGTGTCGGCTTCTCTGTAGGTTTATGAGAATTTTCCGGTGAAAACACATTTTTAGGTTTTCCAAAAACTTGCCTGTTAGTAGGGAAATGATGTTTTATCTGTCTAGGTTGGATATTAATCGGTTGGCTTGGAAATCGTGAAGTACTAGGAAAGTTGTTATTTTGGTGATTAAAATAGTTTGGTCTAGGGGCGAAATTTGTATTTGGCATATAGAAATTAGGTTGATTGGATGTAAATGTGGATGGCATGAATTGATTATGCGAATTAAATTTATTGAAATTAGAAAAAGGCATTCTGGGTTGTTGAGGTATCGTTCTTTGTTTTAGAACAGGTTGTGTGGGCATAAATCGATTAATATTAGATCTTGAATTGATCTGTTGTTCAATTAGACTGTGATTAAAAACAAGGGTATTTGCATCTTCTAAAGATTTAGGCTTATTTATCATCAATATGGTCCGAAGTTCGCTAGAGATGTTTGCTAATAAAACTGTTATTGCAGTTGATTCAGCTTGTTCTATTAAAGCTTGTTTAGTAGCTGCTGTTAGGTTTGAATCGGCTTGTGTTTTTATACCAATTTTTGACAGTAATAGTTTTAATTTATCAATAAATTCTAAAGTTGTTTCATTTTTATGTTTGCATAAAAAGTTCAATTGTTGTAAAAGAACGTTTCTATCAGTCTTGTCGCCAAACTTGAGTCTTAACGCGTTTTTTATCTCTGACCAAGTTGTTAAATCGGGTCTACATAAAAGAAAATCGCCAGCTTCGTCGATTATTTTTGAGGTGATAGAGGCAAAAACGAATTCTTTAAGACTGTCGTCTGTACTAGTCAACGCGTATCTGTTATAAAAAATGTCTACACTATTTATAAAGTACTCAAGGTGTTCGCTACGACCTGTGAAGGGTCTTAACGTATGTGCAATTTCTTTGGCTGCGCTGATTGTACTCATTTTTATTGAAATAGTCGCGGGTTCTGAAGTTTCCTCTATATTTAAATTTGAAAGAATTTCAATTAATGAATCGATATTTGACATTCAAATTATAAATATTTTATATAAGTATTGTTCAACAAATTTTCTGCGAAACCGAAAGAAAATTTTAAAACAAACAATAAAAGAGAATACAGGTACTCGATATACACACAAATTGTACAAAAAATCAAATAAAAGGGTAAATGGAAAGGAACGTATCACTTACAGCTTGTTTTTCTGCACTGGTGATTTTTCCTGCCAACGGGATGGGTTGCAGATTGGTTCGAAGATCTTAGTGAACAGTTGATACTGATGGCTCGTACAGGGCTTCAGGAACAATTGATTTTTTCCAAACACAGGTACCAGTCTTCTAAGATCCGCACGACTGCGCCAGTTAAATAACTCGACTTGCAAACTTTGTTTTTAAAAAACTTTTTATTCACAAAAGGTCGAAATTTAACAATCGTGAGAGCTTATGGCTTAATTTACTGACTAACGTACATTACGACGATCAAAAATTAAGTGCCTAGACAAATGCATAGTTGCTACTTATATAATCGGGTATAATATAAACAAAAGTAAAATAAAGGCTTCTTTGATAAAAGGTCTTCAGGGTGGTCCTCGTCGTCATATAACTGTATTACACAATCTGGGTTAAATATTTCCATCAGCTATAAGATACCATTAACAAAAATGTATCTCGTACCAGTAAATTATTATTTCAAAATTTAAACCACGTCAACTTCACTTCACAGGCACCTTTTCATCGTCTTTTTACCACGCTTTTTATAAACTGAAAACGTCTAAATATTTCAACTCAATAATCCACTATATTTGTGCACCTTTATTAGATACCAAACTATTAGGTATCTTTTAGGTACTTTACTGTAACAATATCTCAACACTCATGACTCAGTGATCACAGCCACCGACGTTATCTTTAAAAAACATTGGAGGTTTGTTTATTTCGTTTACCAATGGTTCTTGAACGAAATATTGAACAGCTAAATTTATTATAAGAACCGTACCACTTTTTTTTTTAATTTTAATTCTTATAAGATTTTTAATACAGTAATGGAACAGTGAGCTACAGAAGACTGATCACGGTACCCCACATCTGAGTGTAAAAGTTAGAATTATTTACTTACATTAAACTGAGCAATTGTCATTGGGGTTATCGTGAAGCAGTTCTGTCTCACCAAGTACTCATACAATGTTTACATGAAACAAAGAAAAATACATTTGCCGTAAGACTGTAATAGAATAACATTGAAGTAAGATAACTCACCGGGGGTTGTCGCCCCTCTCCTGAGTATTGATTCAACTTCAGCGGTGTAGACTTTTACATCTTTAGTATTCGGTTCAATATATCTTAGTACTTGACAATTGACATAGCCCAATCTTGCGCTACAATAAATTATTGACATCTATCTGCCCTTGAATCTAACTACCATCAATAAAATATTGGCATCTATCTGCCCTGGTGTCTAACTACCCTTATTAAAATATTGGCATCTATCTGCCCTGGTATCTAACTACCCTTATTAAAATATTGGCATCTATCTGCCCTGGTATCTAACTACCCTTAATAAAATATTGACATCTATCTGCCCTGGTATCTAACTACCCTTAATAAAATATTGACATTTATCTGTCTAGACATCTAACTGTCCCGGTATCTGACTACCCTTATATTTTACTCCACACACCCACAATAGAACACATCATGTCGATTCGAAGTCACTCCCTTTACTAATATGGAGCATAGTATAGGTCATATAAAATGGAACAGGTCCGGACTTATAAGATTTATTTTTTCTGTAGTTAAATTTAAAATTTTTAAGTAATTGGATACATCGAATGAATAATCTTTATTTTGAAGTACTATATTAGACACATTTTCTGATTTGCGGTTTAATTCGTTAATTTCAGATATTATGGGGTTCAAGTCGTAAAAGTATATTAGTGTGTGGGTGTACTCTTGAATTTTCGCGCTTCCAAGTTTTTAAGGTAATATTCCGATGTTAAGTTCAAGGGTTTTCATTGTTATTGTTTCTTGCAGTCCGTTGATAAACATGGGTAATCTAAAAATAAATTATTTACTTAGTAAAGGTATAGGGTTTCTTAGGTGGGCGTTTAAGGTTATCCATATGAATTTTATCTCGCGACTCGGTGGACGCGGTCTTGCGTGCATTATTTGTATCTTTTAGCATAGTTGCTTTTTCAAACTTATTTGCCGTTTTTTGACGGATATGTTTTTTAACATATACTTTTTGTTGAGGTTGGAATATTTCCGGCGGGTCACGATTTTTATTAACTTTTTCGGTGCGATTTTCTTTTTCCTGCATAAGGTCTTCGTTAATTTTGGCATAGAGAATTTTGGATTTTTCTTTGTGATTAACAATATAGTCATTTAGCAGTGTTTGATCAATATTTATATTAAACGGATTTTCATTTGTAATATGACCCTTAATAACATTAACTGGTTTGCATTTTGTCGCGGAGTGAATAGATTAATTATATGCCATTACTGCGTATATAATTTTTTTACTGACAGGTGTTTTTAGGAACCCTCGAGTATTTAATAAGCGGACATGTTCTATTAGGGTTAACCTTTCCACGATACCGTTTGATTGACTGTGGTTAGATGAGCAAAAATGAAGTTTAATTTTGTACAAATTAAGTAATTCCATTATTACCGAACTTTTAAATTCCGTTCCGTTATCTACGACAATACAAGTAGGTATATCGTGATGTGAGAAGAACGTTACTAGTTTGGCTACTATTTCTGTAGAATTTAAGGAATTTATAGCTTACGTTTGTACGTATTTTGAAAATACATCTACTAGTGTTATGAATTTACGATTTTCTAAAGTAAAAGAATCTAGGTGTACAATTTCGAACGGTCTTACCGGTGTCGGTGTTATATTCATTTGTAGTTTTACAGGATGTCGTTCGTATTTATTTTGTTGACATATCTCACAGTCATTAATAAAAGTTTGTATTGAATCTTTTAATTGAGTCCAATAATAGATATTTTTTATTCGTTGTTCCGTTTCATCGATTCCTCGATGGTTGGTTTTACCTTCGTGGTAACTTTTTATTATTTGGGGAATTTCATTACTATCGGTGACGTCAAGCCGTTTATATTTACAACGTTTAAGCCTAATAGAGGGCCATCTAAAGTTTTTACGTACAACTTCGCAGAAAGGCTTGTTTTCGAAAATATTTGTATATTTTCGAAATATAAATGATACTGTTTATCGGGTAATACATATTCTCTCATAAAGTTTAAAATATCGTGTTCAAAATTGTCTTTGGAAATTTAAACCGTAATACGTCTTTTTTTGCCAAAAAGTATTGTTGTTTTAGTTTTAGCCGGCGAGTGTAAAACAGAACTAATCATAATTTGATTAGCGCCGTAGTTTACTGGTATGTCGGCTATCGGTATACCGACTATAGGATCTTGTTCGGCGTTAGATGGATCATATTAAGCTGGGTACTCACTTAGTGGTGTAACATGTAATGTAACAGATACTGTATCAGCCTACAAGTGAATACGCATCCGTCCATAGTCACCGCGATCTAGCTGCGAACCTTTTTTATCCGCAGTGGTCGCAACGAACGTGAAGAAACATTATGTGTTCTGAATTAATGGTGGCTAGTGCTGCCTTCATATTTTCATAAAACCTGATAGAAAATTATAAAAGGCCTCGTCGATTTTGGGAAAGTAAAATATATGAAAATAGAAATCGGTGTAGTTTAATATTAGATATTAGGTCTCAAGAGATCAGTGGACATTTTAAGAATTTCACGCGTATGTCATCTACAGATTTCGAATTTCTGTTTAATTTGTTGGGACCTAAAATTCACACTAAGGACACAAAGTTCAGAAAAGCTATAACAGTTCAAGACAAGTTTGCTTTAACACTGCGATTTTTGGCAAGTGGTGATTCGTTCACTACTTTACAGTATACCTTCAGAATATCTAAGCAAGTCATAAGTAAATTCGTTCCAGAAGTTTGTGCAGCAATCATTGAGGCATTAAAAGGCAACGTAAAGGTAAGATAACATTTTTATTAAGTATTTTAACTATAGTAAAATCAGTGATAAGTTAACAAAAACCTTAAACAACTTAAACAAAATCACGCATATCAAAAGGTTCAGATTCGAGTGGTGATAGTGGTCCTGAAGCCGCCTGACCCGGAGATAGCTGGTCTGATATTGATTCGCTTGGTGACTGCTGGCCTGGCGACGAATGTCCAGAATACCCGTATTTATTAATACACTGGGATATGTGTGGTGACTAACATTGACTGGTTGTGTGTCGTACCTCTGATCAGTAGCCACCCGGCCTGAAGATGACTGCCCAGTAGACATCTGGTATGGTAATGGTTCGCTTGGAAATTGCTGGCCTGGAGACGAATGCCCAGAATATACCTGTCCCGTATTCCTTGGTGTAGTGGTATATGTGCAATATCCAAGGGTGGCTGTTTGGGTGCTGCAAGCAGGGCGACCGTAGCTACTTTCGTCAAAGCAATGACTATCTGCCTTAAAAAGTAACTCACATATGCCTTGTTGCACAATATTCTTAGTGTGTTCTGAGTATTTCATCATTTTACTTCCGACAAATTCCAAAAAACTTTTAATTTCTTCATTCTGTACATTGTTGCTGGCCTTTGATGAGGCAGATTTTAAAATTCCGAAAGCTTCTTTAACTAGCTGTAATTTTGGATCCAGTCTTGTCGATTTATTTGTTGGTTGTGGCATTACTTCAGGTCTTGCTGATTTATTTGGTGGCTCCTGCATTACTTCCGTTTCTTCACCGTTCCCTGTTTCTATATCACTAATTACCTGAAATATGATAAAATTTTAATGATTGATTTATTTCTTGCAGGTTCAGGTACTACAACAACTATGAGGATTGGGAAACTGTTTCCAAAGATTTTAACGATTTATGGAATTTTCCGCACTGCGTTGGAGCTATGGACGGAAAACATGTATTGCTACAAGCACCATTCAATAGTGGAGCAGAATTTTTCAACTATAAATCGACATATAGCATCGTTCTGTTTGCAATGGTTGATGCCAATTATAACATTCTCTTCGTTGACGTGGGCTGCCAAGGACGAATATCGGATGGAGGAGTCTTTAAGAACAGTAAACTACATGACATGATTGAAAATAATGATCTTCAGTTGCCAACACCTGTGCCCTTGCCCGGCCGAAATATGGAACTACCATATTTTATTCTAGGTGATTCTGCTTTTGCTTTGAGCGAAAATGTAATGAAACCTTTTCCAGGGCAGAATCACGCCAAAGGGTCAAAAGAAAGAATATTTAATTATAGACTAAGCAGAGCCAGGAGGGTTGCTGAAAATGTGTTCGGAATTATGTCATCAGTATTCAGGGTGTTAAGGAAACCGATGCTCTTAGAGCCAGATAAAGCGACAACTATAGTAATGACCATAGTTCACTTGCACAATTTTTTGAGGCAACCCTCCTCTCGACCGCTTTATATGTCACAGCATTGCGTCGATAAAGAAAATGAAAATGGCCAATTAATTAAAGGGACCTGGCGACATGACCAAGATATGAGTTCATTCTATCCCATAAGAAATATTGCACGTCGTTTTACAACAAGGGTTAAAGAACTTAGAAATCAGTTAGCAGACTACTTTATGATAGAAGGAAGAATTTCCTGGCAAGATAAATATTGTTAAAGTATATATAGTTTAATAAAAATAATTTGAAATTAAGCTACTCACAGTATTTAATCGTCGTTTACGTGGAGCGTCTCTGTTCCATAAGAAGGACATTGCCTGAAAAGCAAACCATTTGCTGTCATATATTTCCGAAGTTCCTGTAAAATAAAAAAAGTTTTTTTAACGATTTTTTTGTCTATGTGATCCCTATAACATTTATTAAAAAAAATAAAAAGTCAAGCACCGGTAAAATGACCCCTTCTTTGATGTTGACATGAAATTTTCATATAATTTCATTTTGTTTTTTTTTCAATCGTTTTTATTGTGTTTTTTATTTTTGCCTCTGTGCCCCCATACTAAATTTATTAAAAAAAAAAACAAAAGACAAGCGCCGCTAATAGGGTCCTTCTTTGATGTTGACGTGAAATTTTTTGAAAACATTATTTGCTTATTTGTAAGGAAATATATGAATATGAACTATATTAATAAACTAATAGTTACATACCTTTACCGGTACCATGGCTACTTTTTATTTTCATTTTCTCCCTTCTGTATGAAGACAATAACGAAATCATCTTGTTTTTGCAACTTTCGCCTGGCATACCCATAGCCTGGCCAATAGGGTGACCAGATCCAAAAAAGAAAAAAATAGGATTGCCTCTATAAAATTATATGAGATGGTAGAAAAATATATGAGATTTTTTTACTGAAAAATAATAAATCAATAAGCATTTTAACAACAAGCTCTTTATTATCCTAAACAGTCACATTCATCATCAAGTACCTATCACAGATAATAAAAATCCTAACAACTAAAAAAACAGTCCTAAATCATAATGAAAAAATTGGAAAAAAATACTTAACTGGTAAGTAAAAATAGGTAAGTATTAATTTGTTTTTTGATATTCATATTTTAAACAACTGCGGCATTGCGATAATAATTTAAGATCTGTTAGCGCATAATCATAAAAATCATTGCAACTCGGAAAATCCATATTTAATGTAACACTAAGTTCATTCTTAATTAACTCAACAGATGCTCGATTTCTTGTTTCAGTCCACTTGTTTAACATAATAGAAAAAATTCTCTCAACATACGCGGAAGTGCAAGGAATACTGAGAACAAAACAAATAAATCTACAAATATTGGGCAGCGCAGACGTTTTTCCTAAAATATACACCCACTTTTCACTTTCTGGCAAAGCCACAAAGTTATTATCTTGTATACTTAAATTATATAATTTGTGTAGTAATGTTAATTCATCAAAAACCAGATCTAAGTTGATAGAATCTGTAAAAAGTTTATTTTTTATTGCATTTAGGCAAGCTTCTATTTCAGAAAAGCTAATTTCATGATTTAATTTTAGTTTTGACATGAAATATGGTAAACTTTTTTCAGAAAAATCAAACCATTTAAGGAGGTATGATTTTGCCACCTTATAAGCACTTATAAAATCATTTTTAATTTCAGTCGATTTGTGCTTGTCAAGATTTTTCAATTTTTGCATAACCAAATATCCAAAAAACTCTTGTTCTAATCTTGTATTTATTTTATCTCGCAAATTAGAAAAAATATGGTAAAGTTCGGTAATGCAAATATTGTTGCGCTCTAGAGAGAGAATTGTATCCTCAAATATTTTTAAAAAAGAATTTAAAAATAGCAAGTAAATTTCCGGAATTTCATTTTCAGGGGTGTCTTCATAAATATTATCATATATAAACATTAGTTTTTTTAAAGGTGTGGGGCAGTCATTCATGCTCCGAAAATATGATAATAGTGGTTTCCACAACTTTAAAATTCTTTCAATAGATTTATTTAATGATAACCAACGTGTAACTACATGCCTACTCAATTCAGAATATTCAACTTCTGTGAAAACTGAAAAATCTTTCAATGATTCCCGTCGCTTAGCAGAAACTGAAAAATGAGCATAAATTTTCAAAATTAAACCCTCAACGTCATAAGACAGTTTTCCTAAAATATGCCTAACTGTATTGTGCACTATGTGTGCAGTACAATTAGCTTTTATTAAGCCATCATTCATTAGTCGCAATTCTGTGAATAATGAATTATTGGCTCCAAAATTTGCATTGCAATTGTCTGCACTAAAAGCACTTATGTTGTTGTAAGACAAGTTAAGGTTTTTTAGGGTTTGATCCACAATTTTATACATTCCTAGAGCAGTTTCATCTGGGTTTTCAAGAAAATTAATAATTTTATTTACCATACCTTTGTTTCTATCAAAATACTGTACTGATATGGGAAAAAATTTGCGGTTTTTAACATTTGAGGCATCGGTTTGTATTGCAAAAAAAACATTATTGTTCCGCAGATGTTCGACTACATTATGTATGGCTTTTTTTCCTAATACATTTACAACTATTGCTTCAGCCTTGGTTCTGCCTAAAGATAGTTTTTTGGATTCTTCAGGTAACATGTGTTTCAACAATTTGACATTGCAATCCAAACTTCTGTAAATTTTGGGGCGGCTACACGGCAGCGACTTACCTGCACGGTATAGTTTGTGCAATTTATACGGAACACTGTGGGGTGTCCACACTGTGCAAGCTAATTTGCGCAAACCTCATTACGAAAAAATTCGTCTAGAGAAAAGGCAATCGTAGCAATGTGGCCAATTGACAATTTGTTTTTGTTAAACTTATTTTTCTATTGTTTATTATTGAAAAAAGTGAGAAATAAACGGTAAAGTGGTGCAAAAAGTGGTTATTGAGAAGAAGAATACATTCACATATAAATTTAATGGAGGATTTAAGAGACGATCCAGATGACTGGCGCAATTATTTACGAATTGATGAAAATGCATATAACGAGTTACTACGTTTGGTGACACCTATAAATAAACGACAGGACACTGTGATGCGCGAATCTATATCTCCCCACGAAAGATTGTCCTGTACTCTAAGGTATTTAGCTACTGGGAGATCATATAGAGACTTAAGATTCACGGCTGCAATTTCTCATCAAGCTTTGTCGAAGATTATTCCGAACACATGCCATGCTATTTACAGGGTTCTAAGGGAAAAATACATGAAAGTAAGTACCAAAAAATTAGTCTTTATTATTTTCAGAAAATAATCAGTATTAATGGTAAAAATAGCTATTATATTAACATCATAATAAGTTAAGGTTTAAAATTGTTGATATAATTGGAAATTTCTGGTCGAGTAGCACCTACATTTAAGTACCGTAATCATTACTAAAGTTCTCTGCGCCGCCGTCTGACGAAGATTGTGGATTATAAACGGGCATTAAATAAGTAGAAGTAGATGGTAACATGGAATTATTTGTAGCTATATTTAAAGGTGTCTGCCCGGTAGGTAAATGTATAATACTGTTTCTGTTTAAGTTTCCTAATTCGGCCTCAAAAATTGCATCATTAATATTTTTTTCCAAGTAAATGCGTTGATCATTAGGCAAATTTCTGAGCTTGTAAGCGACGTTTCGACCAAAAGCATCATGTTTGTCTTCAGTGTTTTCTTCCTTGATGCGTTTGCCAACTGAAGATAGAAGTTCGTCAAGTTCACTTTGCTTCTTTTTATTTTTAACCGGTCTAGGTGGTACTGCTGACATAGTTCGATAACTTGGGGTAGGAGGTAATTCATCCTGCCGATTTTCTAATCCGGAACTGATTGTAGAAGATTGTGATGGAGCGCGACTCTCTTGAGGGGAGTTAATATCATATAAATCTAGGTCTGTTTCATCCTAAAAAAAAATTTAAAATTACCAATAAACCACTAACAACTAAAACATATTTTTCATTTCATTTATTTTGACATTTTAGGAGTAATTTTTATTTGTGTTTATTTTAGGTTCCAAAGTCACAAGAAGAGTGGAAGAAAATAGCCCAGGAATTTGAGCAGAGGTGGAATTTTCCGCATTGTATGGGAGCCGTTGACGGCAAACATATTAGAATAGTGCCTCCGCAGGAAAGTGGTTCATATTTCTTTAATTATAAAGGATTCCATAGCATGGTTTTGATGGCAGTACTCAATGCAAATTACGAATTCGTTTTAGCTGAATTTGGTGTAAATGGAAGAATTTCGGATGGAGGTGTAATTGAGGAGACAACATTCTACAACAAATTGAAACATAATTCTTTAGGCATCCCGAGTCCGCAACGTCTACGTAACTCAGATAAAATACTTAACTATGTATTCGTAGGAGACGAGGCTTTTGCCTTAACCCCTAACTTTCTGAAGCCCTTTAATCAAAGAGAGTTAACCAGTGAACGTAAAATATTTAATTATCGTCTATCCAGGGCTAGACGCATTGTAGAAAATGCCTTTGGTATATTAGCATCCAGATTTAGGATATTTCACACCAGCATAAATTTGAATCCAGAAAATATAGATATTGTTGTTATGACAAGTTGTGTGCTGCATAATTTTTTAAGAAGAAAATATTCTACTACCTATACGCCCTCCGGGAGCCTAGACTTTGAAGATACTATTCAAGGAAAGTTAACAGTAGGGTTAAGAACAAATGATAATAATTTATCTGATTTACAAAGAGGCCATTACAGAAGCATTTCAATTGATTCCAAACATACTAGAGAACAATTTCTACACTACTTCAGTCATGAAGGCAGTGTTCCATGGCAAAACAGAATTTGTAATATAGATACATAAAAACATATTCTTTATGACTTTATTAATGTCGAATTATAGTGTGCAAAATTTGACGCATAAATTATATATTACCTGTGATACTTCTTCATCAAAATTTGAAATGGGCCTTCGAGGTATTTCCTGATCATTTAAAAATTCTAGGAGATCGTAGTACCACAATGAAGGTACATAAACGTCCTCTGTACCGGCGCCTGATCTTTCAGATTCTATCACTTTTTTCTTTTCCTTGCGGTGAGAACTACGCAGGGAGTTAATTTTTTTCACTGCCAAGTCCCTGTTTGCGTCGGGCTCTACCTGGAAAAGATCAGATGTGTAGGGAACAGTAATAGAGTAAAATAAAGCTTACTAAAATATCTATAGATATACTATTTACCACTTACCTTTTTTAATATAGGTATTCACCATTTTTCCGTAAGCTACATTCTTTTTGTTTCTATCGGAATAGTCTCTAGACTTTATCTTCCAAAGGCACGGTAGTGATCGATATTCTTCAATAAATTCTTTCAGGAAGTCTTTGGAATGGGTGCGCACGTCAGCCATATTTTTAATCGTTGGTACAGGTGGACCCGAATTGACACAATAATCAAACAAGACGTAAGCGCGGCTTGTGTACTCCGGCTACACGCACATATTTTACCGCACAAACTCGTTTGCACAAATTAAAATCTTCAGCAGAGCGAGGTTTGCTCAGGCCGCGCTTTTAGGTTTGTGCGAGCTACCGTTTTGCCGTCTACACGCAGCGAGTTCCCGATACAAACCAGTTTGCGCAAGTAAGCGCGTGGTAAAGTTTGTGCGTGTGGCCAGCGCTTTTTTAGAAAGATTGTGTTTCACATTGTGGTACACTAAACTTATTTCCTGCGCAAGGATTTTGTTTTCTGCGGGGGTCGGAGTGCTTTTGGTGCAGAAGGCATCGAGTAACGTATTATGGGAATAAACTCCAGCTTTGAGTTTGTGGCCCCCGCTTTCATTATGCTGTTTGACCTTACAATAAGTAAACAAAAAATTGTAATAAAGAATAAAATAATTAAAAAGGCTAAAAAATAAAATACCTGATGCAGTCCTTGATTACCAATCGAAAATTCTTTTTTGCCCAACTGGCAATTTGCTTTGGTTTTATCACTTAACACAGGCTTTATCCATTTGAAGTGGATTTCCCATTCGGGTTTAAAAGTGCATTCGTAGCGTTTTTTTTCCCCTTTTTTATTCATTCTTAACATATTATCTTACTAATTTACTAAAATACGTTAAAAAGGATACAATTAAAATGACGTTAGGAGGTTAGCAGGTTGGTTAGGTTAGATATCGTTATTTGGTAGTGACTAAAGACAAGTTCGAAGCGCTAGAACGCAGAACGGTTCTGGCGTTCTGGGTGTGCTCTGTGAGTTCTGTGACGTGCACAAGACTCGATAAACTTTTTTTTTTCGGGCAAGTGAAAATATATGAGAAAAGTCTCATATTAAACACTTGAATATGAGATAGAAGAATGAGTTAAAATATATGAAACTCATATTAAAAATAGGAGGTCTGGTCACCCTACTGGCCAATATTCTCCCAAGCATCTACTTTTAAATTCCTTTTAAAATAGTTAGGATCGCTAGGCTCCCACAACAGTAAAATTCAATTAAAGTTAAACTTTTTTCTTTCGTCCACTCCATCCTTAACCTTGTTCAAAGCAATCGACGCTCTCGTTAACGTACTCACTACATACTACCGTCCACAATCGCACTGCGAACGCCTTTGTGTTTGCAAGAAAACCGCCGCCAAACGGATCGCTGTGAACGCTCTGCGCGCCTCCGACGAACGGCTCGCAACCTGTTCGTGCCAACGTCTTCATTTGATACAGTATCTGTTACATTACATGTTACAAAAGTGAGTACCTAGGCGTCGTCGTTGTCATTGTTTTGTAGTCCGCGCGTATCTTCTTGGATTGAATATTTTTCGTCGTCAGGCTGCACCTGAGTTGAAATGTTATCTATTTCTTGTTTATCCTGAGAATTTTGTCCCAAATTTTTGTTAAAGTTGTCCATGAATTTATTAAGGTCAAAGTCGTCATTAGATTCTTTTATATGGAGTTCTATACGCGACAAGGCGTCGGCGTTAGTATTAAGGCGTCCTTTTTTGTTAGTAATTGTGTAGTCATATTCATCTCATTTGATGCGCCAGCGCAATAATTTTGAATTTGGATCTTTTAAAGAGAATAGCCATTGTAATGGTTTGTGATTAGTTATGATGTTAAATTTTTGACCGAACAGATAGGGCCGAAAATATTTTGTTGCCCATACAATGCATAATAACTTCTTCTCGATGGTGGAGTAATTTTGTTCAGAGTGGTTGAGCGTGCGCGAAGCGTATGCTACTGGGAGGTCACTACCGATAGGTCCCTGAGAAAGAACGCTACCTAAAGCTACGTTACTAGCATCACATGTCAAATTGAAGGGTTTGGAGAAATCCGGATATTGCAAAATGGGTTCATTAATCAATAAATTTTTGCTTGTTTCAAAACAATTGATAATCTTGTCATTATGTTCTATTTTTGCGTTCTTTTTAAGATATTTAGTGAGAGGTGTAGTCAGTTTTGCGAAATTTTTTATGAACCGGCGGTAATACCCTAATAAACCCAAAAATCCTTTGATTTGTTTTGTTGTTTTAGGTATTGGATAATTTTTGATAGCTCCAATTTTATCGGGGTTTGGCTTAACGCCGTCTGGTGTTACGACATGTCCAAGGTACGCGACTTCTTTGCGTAAAAATTCCGACTTGTCCATCTGTATTTTAAAATTGGATTCGCGGAGTCTTTCGAAAACACTACTTAATTTTTGAATGTGCTCCTCGAGTGATGTCGAATAAACAATTATATCGTCTAGGTATACCGCGCATTTTTCATTTTGCAGCCCGCAAGATTTTATCCATTACGCGTTGAAACGTCGCGGGGGCGTTTTTTAGGCCAAAAGGCATGCGCAAATACTCGTAGTGGCCAAATTCTGTACTAAATGCTGTCTTTTCAATGTCTTTTTCATCCATCTCGATCTGATGAAACCCGCTTGCTAGCTCTAGTGTAGTAAAATACTGACATTTTCCTAGCTTGTCAAGTATATCGCTAATATTAGGTAAGCAATATCGATCGTCCAGTGATTTCTCGTTTCGCTTTCGATAATCGACCACAACTCTCCATTTTTGCTTGCCTGATGCGTCAGCCTTTTTTGGGACAACCCAAATAGGTGAACTCCAGGGTGAATGGCTGCGTCTTATTATTTTTTGGTCAAGCATCTTTTTGATTTGTGACTCGACTGCTTGCTTATGATTGTAAGGATACCTGGATGACTTGGTATATATTGGTACCTCATCTGAAGTACGAATTTGATGTTTAATTTTGTTTGTAAAGGTCAATGACATATTTTCATCGTAAAAGATATCAGAATATTCTTTAAGTAGGTCGAAAATCCTATATTTCTCTTCTTCGTTTAGGTGGTCCGTGCGAAATTTAGGAAAATCTATTTTCGGTTTCAAAATTGTTGAAATTGATTTTTTCTATTTCTGACCGATTAAAAATTTCTACCGAAATTGGTTCCGAAAAGTCTAGAGTGACCAAACTAATAGTGTTATTAAAAATAGTAGTCAAAGCTTCGCAGGCTCTCGTGATTGATAAGGACTCCGGTATCTCGCAGTTGTGTGTTTATGGTGAGGTATTATTATTTCGCCGTTTAAAACAGATGTTTTTATTTTAATTACTTGCTCGCATCGCGGCTCAATAGTTATCCAGTTAAAATGATTTTTAATTTTAAGATAAATGTAATTTTATTTTTGCTGTAGGCGTACATAGAAATACTTTATTAAAATCTAAGGTGGCTTGTAGGGTTTGTAAATTATCAAGACCTATTAAACCATCAAAAATATTGTGAAATTTGAACAAAAAGAATTTAAGGTGTTTTCCGTTAGGTAAATTAAAAATTGTTGATGCTGGGATACTAGAACTATATTTATGGGCAGATTTTTGAAAAACCGTGGATACTATAAATTTGGAAAATATTTGAACGCCAAATCGGGGTCGATGAACGATTGACTGGCCCCAGTGTCAAGTAACATTTTTAGATTTTGTTCAGGGAAAATAATATACGGTAGATTACTAGATTCGCTAGTATTTATTAAAATTTTCTCGGGTACTAAGTTTCCGATTCCGTATAAGGTGGCTCGTGAACATTTTCACACGAGTACGCATTTTCGCTTTTCAACGGATTTTCAAATTGCAAGTTTTGATCGGAAACATCTTATTGATTTTGGTCTGCGTTTTGATTATATTGTGATTAAAAATTACCGTACTGATCACATTGATCGTATGGATTTTCATCATAATAATATTGGTCCTTAATATTTTGATTGGTTTCGGTATTATAGAGTTCTTCCGCGGCCCATTTTTGTTGGGGTGGCCCGACTTGAATTGGATTTTTATTTTGGTAATTTGAGGGACCTGGACGATTAAAATTCGGCGTAAAGGTTTGCCGAGTTGACACCGACATTGGTGTAGGTCGCGGTTGTGGTTTATTAACAGGTTTAAATACGTTTGTTCTGGGTTTAGCCCCGAAAACTTCCGAATTTGTGGGAAAACGCTGAGGCTGATAATATGGTCTTGGCTGAATATTTACTTTACCGCCCTAAAGATAAAAATATAAGGAAATTTATTGAAGACTGTGAAAATATTTTTTCATTTTTATGCCCAACATTTGATGAGGTGATATGTATGGGAAATTTTAACTGTGACTTCTTAAACCCTAACAATCTTGTCACCTCTTGCTTAGAATCCTATAACTTATTTCAAATTATCAATGAGCCGACAAGAATAACAAAAAATACGAGCAAGTTACTTGATCCTATTTTCGCTACATCTAAAGAGTTGGTCATTTCCAGTGGTGTTATAAACACTAATCATATTTCAGATCATGGCCTCACTTTTTGTGATTTTTCAATTGAAAGGCGGAAAGCTTCACAAAGGTTTATCAAGGTAAGATCTTTTGAAAACTTTGATCAACAAAAATTTGATGTCGATTTGAGACAGCTTCCATGGCATTTGTTGCTTAGAGAGAGAAATATTGATATAAAGGTTGAAATATTTAATAGCTGTATTCTGTCATTATACACTGAGAAAATTCATGCTATTAGATTTTCGAATAAAATTAACTTTAATAGCAGTAATACGATATGTCAATACACACTATTAGTTGACCTAATTGCTGCTAAAGATCTCGTCTAATAGAGCGTTATGCAGATAATTTTGCTGTCATTATCATAATTTATACTGTAACTATTAGATACTTTAATAGGAATAATATGCTATCACAATAGAAATTCTTTTATTGGATAATCATATTATCCCTATAACTATACCTTATTGTAGGTATTAGAAAAAATATTAATAAAATAATATATAATGCCCATTAGATTGCTGTATAACTCTTATCTAAATTCGGAATAGCCAGAGAGCCGTTTGATTCTTTGAAACCTCCGACCATTGCCGAAAGCGTATGTTTCTCTTCGACCTACCCCGAGCAGCAGGTACTCAAGACGATTTGACGCGATTCAATGCAGTCCGCAGCGATTCTTAGCACCATTTAAATTTCGCTAATCGCGAATCTAGTGTGTGGTTAAAGCTTCTCGGATTAAAGTGATATTTTGTTATCATAGGAAGAATCCTCCAAAAATAGAAGGTAGGTATTACAACATTTATTCTGTTTCGTAGAATTAATGTATCATATTTTCGCTATACCTAATGATCATCATAACTAATAATTGGGATATTCCTTGCCTTTCCTTTACCGCTATGCCGCCATGTTTAACCTTTAAACAGTTGCAACCGAAGCGATGCCCAAAAATTTTAAAATGAAATTAATTATCTGTGGGATTGGTTACCTATATCATTTAAAGAAAACATTTGCTGATTATTTTTTTGTGAGATTATCTATGGAGTTACTAAACTTCTATTTCCGTTCCTTTAAATTGGGAAATACTTTTCTGTAAATTTTTAAAAGGCCCTTAAAAAAAATGTTTTGATTTCTGAAATTTCCTGCAAGCAAAGGAATATTTATTTATTTACGTATTCATTTAGCTACTTTTATAGGAATCCCATATTGGCAGAGTATAAGTTTAAACTGATAGAATGGGGTTTGGAGGCATTCATTGAAAAATTTGAAGGTAAGAAATACTTTGTAATCAAGTGAGAGAGTTCACGTCCACGACACAAAACCCAGCCTAGACAGAATTTATATTTTTAGTTGCCTATAAACATTGAAATGCCTTGGCAGACCTTAAGAAATCGTGGCCTAAGACGACATAAAAGGTGCCTCAATAAATACTACCTTAAAATTGATCAAGATTGTAAACAAAAGTGTTATTTTTTCACCAGCTTTTTCACTTATATGTCAAAGTAACACTCGGCAAACTATGAAATTCATATACAGAACTTATAATTTTGATCAATTTCATCCTGGTATTCCGTTGACTGCTTTGTCATAAGCGTCTAATACGCCATCCATCGTGAAACTACTATTGTTTTGTTTGAAATATTTTATCTTAAGTTATATATTTTGGTTAAAGCTTGTGTTCTCTTTTTTTTTTCTTTAATTTCTTTTACTACGTTGTTAACATAATAAATAGGTTTTAACTTTAAGAAGTGTTTTTTTTTTTACCTTAAGCAACGACAATAAAATATTAAGGCAATGAAAAAAGCAAATATAAGGGCAATAAGAAAAGCAAATAGGGACTATAAAGTGCATTAATAAGGGCAATAAGAAAAGCAAATAAAGACAATAAAGTACATTAATAAGGGCAATCCAGTATAATAATAAAGAATATAAGAAACTTGTATGGTGGTTATTCTTTTTATGAATACTCACAATAAAAATATTGTATAGCCGCAATTAGAAATCTGTATAAAGGTATTGGGACACTTGTGTTATGGCTAGTTATTTACAATATAGCCGTTATTAGAAGTCTGCATAAAGGCAACAAAACACTTTTATAATGTCTATTTGTTATTCTTAATACCCGATTCGGAAATCTAATAGCCTTTATTAGACAAATGTATACTGATTAATAAAAAACAATATAAAAAATTCTATTAGAAAATCTGATAGTAGCTATTAGATGGTTTCTATTAGACAGAACTTATAACCACTATTAGACACTTGTATTGGAGCCTATTTTATGCAGAAATCTGAGTAAAGGCTATGCAATTTCTATTAGTGGTTATTAGAAAATTCTCTCAGTGTATGATCGTCATGTCCCAATAAAAGAAGTAAGGGTTAGTAAGCCCAAGGCTCCTTGGCTAACGCAAATCTTAAAATTAATTATGAAGAAACGTGATCTGGCCTTGGAAAAGTTTAAGAAGACTAAAAATGCGCTAGATCATGGTAGATATAAGGACCTCCGTAACTTTGCCCTTACATATCTTCGCAGGGAAAAAAAATATTATATTGATTCATTAATGACAAATAAAAAAAATCCTAAATGACTTTGCATCGAGAGATTTTAATATAAAGTCTAACAATTCGACTGAAATTCCTAAACACCTATCTGATCCTCAACAAATCAGTACCTATTTTTCAAGTTGTTTGCATACTGCATCGAGTAACTGTCGAAATCAAATTCATTACTATGAATCAAATTTCTATAATAATTCCAAATCTTTTAGTTTTACTATGGCTACCCCGGAAGAAGTGGTTTGTATTTTACGTGATTTGCGTTCCAATGCTTATGGCGTTGATGAAATTTCTGCTCAGATGTTAAAAAATTGCAGCCCCTTTATTGATCCTTACATTACTAACATAATTAATTATTGCATTGAGCAGGGCTACTTTCCACAAATTTGGCGTGTTGCTGTCGGCAAACCTTTGCCTAAAAAAAAACTAACCCAGAAAATTTCTCTGATCTGCGCGTCATTAGTATTATCCCAGCTATTTCAAAAATTCTGTAAAATATTTTATACAAACAAATTTATAATTTTATTACTGTAAATGGGATCTTGCCCAACTTTCAAAATGGATTTAGGAGGGGGTACTCCACAGCGACTGCCCTGGCCACAGTACTCAGTGACATAATCGAAGCATGTGATAGGGATGAGGTTGCGGCGCTTGTTTTGTTGGATTTCTCGAAGGCGTTTGATACCATTGATCATAAATTAATGTTAGCCAAGCTCAAATAGTATGGGTTTGACGATCTCGCCTGGAAGTTGTCCCAGTCATATTTGATTGGAAGAACTCAAAGCATAACTCTTAATGGAGTAGTTTCATCACAGACGAGCATACTGTCTGGGGTTCCTCAGGGTAGTGTTCTTGGGCCCTTATTATTTTTAATTTATACGACTAGTATTCCAAAATCTATAACTTATTGCAGTGCTCAGGCCTACGCTGATGATACACAGCTCTATGCTCACTTTAATGTCAATAATGCTCATAATGCTGAGTCATTAATTAATAACAAACTAAATAGTGTTTATGAACTGCCATTGGAACATAACCTTAAATTAAATGCAGACAAGTCTTATGTGCTGTTCTTTGGCGCAAAAAATAGGGTAACTTTGGTTAAACAACTGATATTGTTAAAAATCAATGAGGTGCCTTTGAATGTTGTTGATTCCACTAGGAATCTGGGAGTCATTTTGGACACGGGCCTAAGATTTCGTGAATATGTTAAAAAATTAAGTCAAGGGGCATTCATTAACCTTAAACTTTTGTATTCTAATAAACACTTATTAAACAAAACTTTAAAATGTAATTTATGTGAGAGCCTAGTGTTATCACATTTTAACTACTGTGACTTTATCTATGGCCCCTGTCTGGATCTTGAGTCCAGGGTTCGTATTGAAAAGATCCAAAATAGTTGTTGCAGATTTGTTTGCGGTCTCCGAAAATATGATCATGTATCTCCCAAAATAAAAGAATTGGCTTGGTTATAAATGGATAAGCGCCGAAACCACCATTTGGTAAATTTTACCCATCAGCTTGTTACGAGTAACCACCCATCCCCTCTCAAATCAAAGTTTATAGTGCGCCATCTCAACCATGTGCGCACTAATCTACGAAATGATAGCGTGTTATCAATCCCTAGACACAGGACTTCCCTGTACAAACGAAGCTATGTTTATAATGCAATTATGTTATACAATTCAGTGCCATATGATTTAAAAAAACAAACATCTCATATAAAATTTAAAAAGGAATATAAAAGCTATCTACTCTTAATGTAAAAATGTTAGATTATAGCAAAAAAACAAAATATACAGTGTGTAGTAATACAGTGACCTATCTAGTAAGATCATATAGATTTGGATAATTGTAGGTGTTTTTATTTCTTTGCTGCCTTTACTTCATTGTTTTGCTTTTCACTCTTTATTTTTTACCAATCTTAAAAAATTCCAAACGAAAGTAATAGAGTACCATATCTCAGACCACACTGCACAAAAAATATCGTTTAATTTAGGACAAGATTCCGATAAACAATTTATATACAAAAGATTTTTTACTGAAGAAAATAAAAACGAATTTTTAAGACTATTGCTGGAACAAGATTGGGAAATTGTTCGTCAGGCTGAGGAACGTGATGTTAATTTGCAGTGGAATGCATTTATTGATGGGTATAAAAACCTGTTTAATCAATGCTTTCCTTAAGTTATGACTTATAAAAACAAAAAATGTAAATTTATTGATAATGATCAGATAAGGGACTGTAAACGCAGATTGGATACATTACTGGTTTTATCAAAACATAGTGACCACTACAAGTTAATTTATAATGAAACAAAAAAAGAATATGATAATCTACTTAAAACCGAAAAAAGTAACAACTTTGAAAAGAGAGTTAAAAACTCCGACAATAAAAACAAATGCATGTGGAACATATGCAATGAAATAAACGGTAAAATAAAAAACCCTGATTACCAATCAGGAGAACACATACAACAATTATCCAATAGTTTTAATGATCATTTACTTAATATTGTTCCGGATTTATTAAAAAATCAAGTAAATTTGCCCTTTGAATGTAACATTATTGAAAATAATGAGTCTATGTATCTAAAACCAGTAACAAAGAAGGAACTTTTAGACATAGCTCATAGATTAAAAAATAAATATAGTAGTGGAGAGGATGAAATTCCAACGAGTATTGTAAAATTATCTATTAGTAAAATTTTATGTATCTTAAAATATATCTTAAATAACTCATTAAAGTTTGGAATTTTTCCTGACCAACTCAAGTTAGCAAATATTAAACCATTGTATAAAAATAAAGGACCCTTAGACGATTTAAATAGTTATAGACCAATAAGTCTCCTTCCGAGCTTTTCGAAAATATTTGAGATGGTCATGTGCTC
The DNA here is from genome assembly GCA_963920685.1 of Polydrusus tereticollis. Taxonomy (NCBI): domain Eukaryota; kingdom Metazoa; phylum Arthropoda; class Insecta; order Coleoptera; family Curculionidae; genus Polydrusus; species Polydrusus tereticollis. Next base: position 29,739,137 of record OY987334.1, read on the forward strand.
TAGACTCACAGAATTCATTAATAAATGTAATATTTTTTCCACTAGACAGCATGGGTACCTGAGCGGTAGATCAACCATAACAGCAATATTTCAATTCACTACGGCCATTTTACAGCACTTAGAAAATAAAAACTCATCTTTGGGCTTATTCTTAGATTTAAGTAAAGCGTACGACTGTGTAAATCACGATCTTTTGTTTCATAAATTAAATAAATATGGCATCAGAGGAAATGCGCTTACGTGGTTACGATCCTACCTCTCAAACAGACCCCAAAGAGTTGTTGTAGATAAGTTAAAATCCAATATTAAAGTAAGTACTATAGGTATAGCACAGGGTAGCATTCTTGGACCTATTTTGTTCGTAATTTACCTAAACGATTTAGGAGCTGTAGAGGACAATTTTCTTATTACCAATTATGCAGATGATACCAATCTGCTGGTGCCAGGTTCCACAATTCAAAATATTTTGGTGAACTCAGAATATGCTTTACAAAAAACAAGTGAATGGTTTACTTGTAACAAAATGATAATTAATGACAGCAAAACAAATTTAATTTTATTCAGAACAAAAAATAGTCACATCGTAAAGCCTGAACATTTAACGTTAATAAATAATAATTACACACTGGAACATAAAACTGAATTCTTGGGTCTTATAATAGATGAGTTCTTGTCATGGGACCAGCATATTGATAGTTTATGTTTAAAGCTAGGCAGGATAGGTTTTGGTTTAAAAGTTTTGGCTCGCTATGTAAACACTGTTTCTTCAAAGATATTATATTGTGCTAACTTTGAGTGTGTTATTAGATATGGAATCATATTTTGGGGCAGTAGTACTGCAATGCATAGGGTTTTTGTCATACAAAAGAGGATAATTGGAGGGATAAAAAAAACTTAGTTTCATGTGTTCTTGCAGAGGCAGTTTTAGGGAACTTAATATTATGACAGTATATACCGTATATATTTTTGAATGTATTTTGTTTATTTTTAAGAATAGAAATAAGTTTTCCAGTAATATTGAACACAGCCATAATACCCGAAATCAAAATTTTGTATATCCAACTCATCGTTTGACTATTACAGAAAAGAGCCCATACTACATGTGTGTAAAATTGTTCAATAAACTGCCACAATCAATAAAAAGTATTTCAAATGTAAAAGCCCTAAAAAGAGAATTAAAACAAGTACTAATTAACATTGAACCATATACAATGTCAGATTTTTTAGAATATAGTTTTTAAGATTTTTTTTGTACGTTGACGTCATTTCATTTTATTTGCAAATATGTATGTATGTAATTAATTTGAAATAAAGAAGTATTATTATTATTATTATTATTATTATTATTATTTACTCTTTTGTTGTAATTTACTAGCCTCTACTATCTTGATTTTTTTTGCTTCTAGTGGTTAAGTAGAATAGCTTGAAGCTAGACTTCGCCACACTGAAGCATGATTCTTAGAAAGTGTAATTTTCATTCTTTGATGCTAATAATTTTTTTATTTATTTATTTATTTATTTATTTATTTATTATTTATAGGCTGCAAGGGAAATGTTTCTCTCGTTCTAAAGAAATTATTTTGCGTTTGTGCGTTAAACGGTGCGTTAAATGGTTGCCTATAATTTTGTGATGGTTGCGGCTTAAAGTTTTGAACAGGCTGTCTATGATTAAAATTTTTTTTAGTTAGATTTTGGAAATAGTGAATATTATCTTCTTGTATAACAAGTTGCAATGCCTCATTCAAATCTTTTGGTCGCATACAGCGAATTGTTGTGCCTAGAGGTTCTCTAAGCCCTGCTAAAAATGTTTTTAATGCTAAGTCATTATATAAGGTCCTTTTTAGTAATTTTGCAGGCTCTGTCGTTTCATGAATGTCAATATTATAACAGCCGACCCTGTATATATTTAACTTCTGTATATTATCAAATTAATTAGTCATTAATCATACAGGGCTGTGCTACAATATAAGAAGGGGTTCGGAACTTTGGGTAATATTGCCTAGACGGAATTATTTCGACATCTTGTTCCTAATATACACAACATTAATCATTGGCGAAAAAGGAGCTTAGTTAATTATTCTTCTAAAAGGGAGTCTTCAATTTTAATTACACAACATATAGTAATTAGTTGATGAACTAAAATCTGTTTATGAACCCTGTGTTCATGTTCTTATGTAAGGACTATTATGCAACCATTGAAACACACGACAGATCTATCTCGAGGTACGAAACTATTCCTAAATTGTTTTATTATGGGGCCGCTGTGGAAAGTAAACACGTTCAATCTGTAATTCATTTGATATCTATTTTCTAAGGTTGTTGTGTGATTACAATTTCTTGCTTTAATTCCATTAAAATATATACTTATCGTCTAAAATCCTATCAACTATTTCCTTTAATCATAGAAACCTCTATAAAGAACTAACCTATGATTCTTAACAGCAAACCCAACGTCATTATGGCGAAATAAAGTCAAAACTTTGCTATTTAATAAAAACGGATACGAAAGAACGAAATCAATTTAAATGTGTTTAGAATTTAACAAGTGTTTATAGTTACTCATAATGTTCGATCTGCATTGCAACCAATTAACGAACACAATTTTCACTTTTCACTTTCACTAAAAATAGTTTAAATTCATTAGATAATTATTATCTTTGATAAATTAAAATGTGAAGGTGTGACTGTTGACTGTCTACTTTTTACTGTATTCTTGTCTTAATGTCTACATTTTTCTCTCTTGATTTTACACGCGAAATTGTTTTTATAGCAAAATCCCTCCTCTTGTTTTCGCCTTCCAATTCTTATTTTTTTTTCCCACACCAATTTGTCATTTAGTTGTTTTTAACATTAAAATTCTTAGAAACCCTAAGCAAAATAATTTGTCATTAGTAGTGGTTCTAGGTCACCGATCATATTAATCACCTGTTGTTTTTCGTAATGTTGATTCATTTCTTTGTTCTCAAGTGTTGCAGAGTTAATATGATTTTTAACCTATATACATCTGTTCATAATTATTTATATTTCTAGGAAATATTACTAATTTGAGACAAAGGATTTGTCATCATCTATAGTCCGATTACTTTAAACCAACAAGTTTTAACAAATAACATTCTTTGTCATAAATAATCATCTTAATTTTAATTACTCACTTCCGTAGTGGTCATTTCTAGGAAGTTGTTTTTAACAAAACGAAATATTCGCGGAATTTAGTTTTACCTATTTTGTATTACAATAATATACTTATGATGTGTCATAAATAATTGTTTAAACAAAGAGCTTTTGTAAATTTTTCTTTCTGTATTGAATTTAGAAAATAAATATTTTACTAATTCTGACTGGTAGGTACATAGTAAGCCAAATATTAGAATTTATTTTTGCATAGTAATTTTTTTTTCTTAGTGACCTGGGTCATTACATTACTCCCTCCATAATAAAAGAAGTTATTATCTCTGAAGGGGATAAAACTTCTTTGGTAAACTTATTTATTTTATTCTTTACCCTCGTAGTTCTTATTAGGTACAGAAGAAATTTATTGCCAGAAATCACTTGTTTACTGTTTAGGCCTATCGGTGGCTTCGTTTTGCTTTCTTATTCGTAAACTTAACTTAATCTCCAGGAAATATATTAGATCCTGTCATAACTGTTTATTACTTAATATCTCGAGTTAATAACCTAATAATGAAATTTAAAATTTCCTATCCTATTTTTCTTAAGCTAGAATTGTTGGGTTTGCCAAAACACTTCTTCAAATTAATTTGTACTTTTATAATAATAATTTGTAAAATTGGTAAATATAACACTACATTTAAGGTGCTTATGTAATTATAATGATTATATGAAAAACTTGTTACTATTAATAAAAATTATACTTAAAATGTTATGCTTCTTATAGCAAAACTTCTTAACCTATTACTTGATAAGATTGAAAATTTCACACTTAACATTAATAGTCTATAAAGAAAGTGGTTAACTTAACTATTTTTACCTTAACTATACAATTTATGCATAATAATTCGTAATATTTTGATTTGTAGGCAGTTAGTTATCTTCCATATGGTAGAGAATTCGAGCGTCTACCTCGGGTACTTCTTCTCCCTCTAACCATGCACGTACCATACCATTGGCTACTCTTCCGAGGAAAACGCGGTCATCTTCTTCCTCGGAGTCTGGAACTGGGGATGGCGGAGGGGTCGCGTCCGGTACCACCTGGTCTGGTTGTGGTGGTTCTATAGGAGTTTGGCGTCCTCTTGGGTTTTCACGAGGCCTTGTACGATCACGCTCTGGTTGTTCCACATACATTTCGTATGGTGGAAACGCTCTTTCTTGGGGCCGACAAAATGCACACGTACAATGGGGTACCACTTCATTTTGGCGTAGCGCATGGAACAGTTCAGCGTGTAGCAGAGCCGCGTGTACGATAGCTAGCTGGAACCTGTTTTGGGCTCGGGGAAGATTTAGCAGAGGATGGCACGGTTGATCTGCTCCTAGGAGGAAAAATTCCTCCCTCAGCTGCACGACAGCATTTCTTAACAATGTTATCTGCTGATTGAAGGGCAGATGCCTTACATAGTGGACAAAAACTTCCATCACTACTTTAAAACTTAACTTTTTTTTTTTTTTACTAGTTTGGCTGGATTGTATCTTAGACTAAACACTAAACTATTCATATTCCTAGAGTTTTCTTAAGTCAGTGGTGGTAACATTATTTTTCTAATTTACGAGCTGTTTCCATGTCTTTTTCGACAATGTTTATTAATTAATCACCATATATTTTCCGTTAATTTCACTTGTCTATTCATTCCAAAAAGTCAATGCATCGAATGTTTACACAAAGTATCGCGATTATGCGTCTAGCTTTTTAATTTGTTATCCCGGTACCTGTGTGTTTTACATCGTAAATTATATAGTTCATTTGCTTCCCGCCGAAGTTCCGATATTTTTAATGACGTTTTCGCACTGGGTATTGCCATCTATTATTAATAGGTTAAATTAAGGCTTTATGAAATAGTAGGATTTGGGTTTAGCGTTGTAGTGTTTTATATCATTATGCATTGGTGGCGCATAAATCTATTTTAATTTTTTTTGTTCTTGGGTTTCGATTATGGTATCGAGTTCTCTCTTCAAAACTGGAAAGGTCCAACTCGGTATAGGGCCATTCTTTTCAATATTCATTTGTGGTTCATCTCCTATTGGTGCACTTGATAGGGTCATCTTATTTGGCATGGTAGTTATACCGGGGACGAAAATATTGGGTCGTACTTCGTTCACAATTTCGTCTTGGAAATTCTGATAAGTGGCTGTATTTTGTGTAGTTTCTTGAGTATTTTTCTTTATAATCGTTGTCTGTTTGTGATTTACAATAAACAACGTCAAAGTATCCCAAAATGACGCTAACAAATGAAACGAACATCCATTTAATTTATGCAGAGCTACTGCATTCAATAAGGTTTCAATTAAAAATCTTATGACTCTAAATATAAAGTAGCATCCTAGCATACTGCTTGTCCACTGTCCAAGGATGAGAAAATATCCATATATTCGCGGATGCTCTGTGGTCCAAATTGCGGATCCACACTGTGTTCCTTTTTTTAATAAGCTGTAGGGCGAATATTCTGGCGCGATCTTCGACTACGATATATTTGCTGGCTAGTTCTGGTTTTGCGGTTTCCGTAATTAGAAACTCTGGTCCGTCATACAGTAGATCGAATTGCATACATTCTTCCGGTAGTACGGTGTTCCAAATTGTTTCTCCTATTTTGAAATCCATGCAGTAGCCTTTAAGGAACGGACAGGTAACTCCATTAGCTAATGTTATTTCGTTGGTTTCAAGCCTAGCTTGTGCTTGATATTCTTGTAAGCTTATTCTTACGGAAGCACTTACTATTACCTTTTTCCATTGTTCTCCATTTTCAGAGTAGGTAGTGCCGTCGCAATTGGCATCTTTATAATTAGAACCTGCTAAAGTGATTGATGATGTAACTGAACCATTAATTACAAGGTGCGATATAATTTGGCTGCTAAATCCTCTATATTCTTTAAATTGATGCATTTTTTCGCATCCTTCAGCTCCTACTTGATGCACGTAAGTTAACAGCGATCCTTGGGGTAGAGAGATGTGTGAAAATGCTCCACAATGTGTAATTAGACGCGTGACTTCTATAAGACATGTTCTTACTAACATGGTTTCGATTCTTCGCCTTTCTAATACTTGTACATATATGTCAGACGATTTATATCATTTTTCTATATCAGGGCATGGTGCTACGTTTCTTAGTGATATAGCTGTTATATTCGTCTCAGGGTTGTGACAGTCATATGCAATGAGTCCTGCTTTGGTAACGGCCATTTTCCAAACGGTGATTAGAACTGCAATAGAAGTTTTCAGTAAATATTTTTGCTTTCTTACTTCTAACTTAATGCTAGGCGTAGTATTCTATTATTTACATCTTAAATTTTAATTATTTACATCGTCAAAATCGGTGTCAAAATCGTCAAACTTTTTAGGTCTTTTGATCTCACGCCTGGGCCTTAATTGTTCTAGGGCCGCAGCGTTTTCTGGAAGTTCTTCATCAGATTCTTCTCCTCTATGATCTCTAGCTGAATCAGCTTCACTTTCAGAGTCTGAGTCATGTGCTATGGACTGATTATCACTAGAATCTGAACTTTCATCTGAATCTAACTCGTCGTCGTCACTATTCCAGTTATCTGGGTTAGAATGTCTGCTGGCTTCGCTGATGACAGACTGTCTATCTTCCAAGTTGTTCACTGCAGGAATCTCGTCTAGATTTCGTGTAGCTTCAAGGGTTAAGTCGTTATTTACATTTTCCTTGGGCGTAGCCTGAGTTACTTGTTCATCAAAAAAATCAGTAGGGTCTCCTTTAAAGAGTTTTAGTCTGTTTGCGTGTACCATTTCTTCCTTTGTGCCATGTATCTTTCTTATTTTGAAGGTAACAGGACCTTTTCAAGAATTCGGTACGGACCTGACCATTTTGGTTGTAGTTTACTTGAAACTAGTTTACTTTTTATAGCCGGAGTATATAAATATACTCGATCTCCAACTTTGAATTCTGTTCTGGTTTTCTTTTTATTATGTTTCGCACATCGTTTTTCCACAGATTCTCGTATGCTTTTCTGAGCATTTTCATGAGCTATCTGTAATCGTGTAACGAGTTCACTCGCATAATTTTCGTCAATGTCGTAGCGCATTCTTTGCGGATTTACTTGTAGGTTATACGGGGTTAACATATCTCTGCCGTGTAACAGAAAGTAAGGGCTTTCGCCGGTCGCGCTGTGTGGTAAATTTCTATAGGCCATCATAACATATGGTAGAAATGTGTCCCAATCTGTCTCGTGGTTTGACATATAGTGTCCTAGCATTGTTTTTAAGGTACGATGCATTCGTTCAACTATACCATTTGACTGGGGGTGATACGGTGTTGTTTGTAATTTATGAATACCAAGTATTTTACAAATTTCTTTAAACAGATTCGAAAGGAATTGTGAGCCACAGTCAGTGAGTAGTTTCCTAGGTGTTCCAAATCGTAGTACTATATGTTCGATAAAAGCGCGCGCCACTGTATCTGCAGTTATATCGGGTAAAGGTATGCATTCCGGATATCTTGTTAAAAAGTCTACACATGTGAGTAGATACCGGTTGTTTTTGGAAGTTCGATTTAGGGGACCCACGATGTCTAAACTGATGCAGCCAAATACAGTGTCGGGTACTGGCGTTTGTTGCATTTCGGCTGGAGGTTGATTAGGAGTCTTAAGTAAGTTACATGACTGACATTTTTCGCAGTATTTTATAATATCCTGCTTCATATTTCTCCAATAAAATTCTCTCTTGATGCTTGCTAGGGTTTTATTCTGGCCTGGGTGTGCTGCAAACATAGACGAATGATAGATAGTCAAAATATCATTCTTCATTTCTTCAGGAGCCACTATTTTATCAGTTCGTTGATCTGCTAATCGTTTTTTTGTAGATTATATTGTCAGAGCTTAAATAAAAGTCTTCGTCATCTGGGTTAAGATTTGCAATTATAGTTTTTAAGTTTTGGTCTCGGTTTTGCATACTAGATATCTCTTCTCTAGACCAAATAACTGGAAGCATTGGTGTGATTTCTTCATCACTATTGATAAGAGCTATTATGTCCTCAGCTTTTGTTTCTTCTTGGTGATTAGTTAGTCTGGATAAAGTATCCACGTTAGTGTTCATTTTTCCAGGTCTGTATTCAATTGAGAAACTACATTCCATCAAAAATATTGCCCATTTGGCTAGCCTAGAGCTAGGATCTTTGATAGTTAGCAGATATTTTAAAGGTCGGTGATCGGTGATTATAGTAAAATGTCCTCCTGTTAGATATATGCGATATTTCTTTACAGCCCATACAACAGCGAGGAGTTCTCGTTCTATGGTGCTATATCTTCTTTCAGCAGCATTTAAAGTTCTACTGGCATAGCATACAGGATGTTCTAATCCTTCGTATTTTTGCGTTAAAATTACTCCTAAAGCGGTGCCGCTTGCGTCTGTGTTCAAGATAAATTCTTTCTTCATATCAGGGTATTTGAGTATAGGTGGTGTAACTAAAGCTGTTTTCAAAATTTCAAAGGCTGCCTGTTGTTTCTCAGTCCAATTAAATTTTACATCTTTTTTTGTTAGTTCGGTAAGGGGTTGTGAAATTTTTGAAAAGTTCGGTACAAACTTTCTATAAAAACCTGCTAATCCTAAAAATGCCCTTATGTCTTTGGCTTTCTTTGGTTGTGGATAATTTTCGATTATCTGCGTTTTTTCAGGATTCGGTTTATACCCTTTATTGGTTACAATATGTCCTAAATATTCCACTTCTTTTTTCAAGAAATGGCACTTAGTAGGCTTAAACTTAAGGTTGCTCTCCCTCATTTTTTCGAATACATGTCTCAGTCTAGTCAAATGTTCTTCTATATTGTTTGGACTCAAAACAATTACATCGTCAAGGTACAAAAGACATTCTTTGTAGGATAAATTGCTGAATATCTGATTCATGAATCGCTGCCATGTCGAAGGCGAGTTTTTCAAACCCATAGGCATTCTTTTGAATTCGTAATGGTTATCAAAAGTAGAAAATCCTGTCTTTTCTTGGTCTTCAAGTTGAAGAGGTATTTGAAAATATCCTGAAGCTAAATCCATAGTGGAAAACAAGCTTGATCCAGATAATCGGTCTATGGTGTCTTCTAAATGTGGCAAGGGATAAAAATCGGTCTTAGTTACCGCATTAAGATTCCTGAAATCAATCACAAGTCTGTACTGAGCCTCTTCTCCTGGGTGTGGTTTCTTTTCTATAAGTATTGCAGGAGCACTCCATGGTGATTCACTTTCAGTTATTACTCCATCATCCAGTGATTTGTTTATTTCCTTTTTTAATATATCTTGGCGATGATATGGTACACGATAAGGTCTCATACTGATCGGTGGAACATTCTCAGTAATTATTCTATGCGTCAGTTTTGTTGTACATGTAAGTTTTTGACTGGGGGCCCTAAATATGTCGATAAATTCAAGTATGAGTTGTCTTAGTTTTTCACGATCCTTATCAAGGTCTTGACTTAGGCCTAATTGAGTAAGAACTTCAGTGGTGTCATCCTACTAATTTTTCTGATTTGGTGAGCTTCACTTTCCTTTTTGGTCTCTACGGTGGCTTCATAAGCGTTGGCAATAACTGTTTTCCTTTGAATTAACAGCGGTTTCTCTGTCATATTCATTAGTCGTACTGGCACGATATTGTTTACCTTGCAAATGCTTCTTGCTATTAAAAGTCCTTGGAGAACATCGTCACATTGCTCAATGACTATGTGCTGTGCCTTGACCCGTGATATTCTATCAAGTTTAGCCATGCATACAGCGTGACTTCTAGCAGGCAGTATTAAATCCTTGGGTATAACAATTGTCGATACAGATGACATTTCGTTTTTCTGTTTGTCATTGCTTTCATCGCACACCTTAGTTTTTATTTCGTCGCACTCATTAGTTTTTATCCTTCTTTTCTTAGCACTCTTTCTTTTTCTTTTCTTTAGTAATTCTTTGTTTTCCTCCCTTCCTTCTTGGTTCTCTGGAATTGTCAATCTTTCCTTTTTCTCGTTGCTTAACTGTTCTGCTTGCCTGCTAGGACCTGCAGTGTCCTTAACCATTTTAGTGGATCCGCTAGGAATTGGTTGTTCGGTAGGGACCAGGTGACTAGCCATCACCTGTTCTCCTAAATCCTTCCCCATGGCTAGTGACGAAGAATTTTCCCAAAGCGTTTCCTCCAATTTGGCTTCCAATCCTTTGACTTCTTTTCTTAGTGATTCTAGTTCCTGTAGTATCTTGGTATCGACTTCTTCTTTTGTCGACGCGGTTAACCAACTTGCTCTCCATCCTTGTTTTTTTTCTTCAAAAAGAGGTATCTCTTCCTCTAAGGCGTACATGAACCCGTTTCCAAAATCTACCTTGATTCCATATTCATGTAGGAAATCTAATCCTAACAATAAATCCGCTTGAAAACTCAATGGTGACTCTATTACCATAAAATCATGTTCTGTTATTTTTCCTTTTACTAATTCAAGAGGCAACGTTATTTTTCCTATACAATGTATACCACCTCCTTGAATATCAACTAAATTATTTTCCTTATCATCTATTATTTCAAACCCCTTGGCAACACCAGGTTTCGCTAGGGATACAACAGCTCCACAATCTATTAAAGCAGTATATTCTCTTTTTCCTATCATTAATTTTGCTAAATTAAGGGGTCGCTTTGTTTTGGCGTACTGTATCCCGACTTCTTGCACTTCTAATGGCGATATCCTGTTTGCGGTGCAACCGGACTTCGGGTTTGGGAAGTGGCTGCATTGGTGTTTAAATTTCTTTGATAGTTCATTGCTCTCGGTGGAGTTCTTGGGCAATCGCGTCGTATGTGTCCTACTTGGTTACATCCATAACAGGTGCGCAGTTCCCTCGAGTTCTGTGCTCGGCAAGAACTTGCATAGTGCCCTATTTGGTTGCATTTGAAGCATTTCAAGTCACGATTGCTTGCTTGTCCATATTCGTTTGATTCGACTTTCTGTGTTCGGCAATGACTGGCAAAATGTCCCAATTTGTTGCATTTAAAACACTTGACTTCTCTTGGCTTTTGCTGGCGGCAATCCTTTGCAATGTGTCCCGGCTTTTGGCAATTATAGCATTTGGAAGTTGGGGTTGTTCCCAAATTTAATCCTCTGCATTCGGTGTGAGATGTTGATGGTCGTATTATGCTTTCAATAGCTTCTTCCCGTTCAGCAATTTCTAAAGCGACATTTAAATTTTGCGGTGCTTTCGAGAGTATTCTCGCTTTCATTGGCATTCGTAATCCCATTATAAACTGCGTTGTCAATTCTTCTTCAAAGCGGAGCTTTAAAACGGCATCCACGTTAGCTGTTCCTGTGTAAGATACTGTTTTATTAGCAAGTACCTTTAATCTGGTTAAAAATTGACGGCACGTTTCTCCATTACGTTGCTTGCACTCCATATATTTTCTGCGGGCTTCTCCATTGATTTCTGGGCGTCTGAATTGTTTTTTCAGTGCTCTCGATAATGCATCCCAGCTAGGTGTTGTTTTGAGATCAGCTTTAGCCTCGATGAACTGCTTAGCTTGGTTTCTCAATTTCAGCCTGGTGATTGCTACCTTTTGCACTTCTGTCCAGTTAGCAAGTAATGCAGTTTCTTGGATAACAGCTAGAAATTCTTCCACGTTAAATAAGCCATCATAAGCAGGAACGGCATCAAGTCCAATCACGATGTTATTTAAAACTACTGGTTCCATAACTTTTCCTGTTTCTGTTTCCGTCATTGTTGGTTGAATAAATTTTGCAAATTAAAAAGATTTTTGGCAATATACTGTCGTGGGGGAGTCTTCGACGTCCACAGTCTCAAAGTTCTTCAATTTTCCTGTTGTCGGTGGATTTTTCAAATTTTGGGATAGGTCAAATTTTTACCCTTATTTTTCTTCCACCCTGTAGATTTTAAACAACCCCACACCTGACACCATTTATAACAGCCGACCCTGTATATATTTTACTTCTGTATATTATCAAATTAATTAGTCATTAATCATCATACAGGGCTGTGCTATAATATAAGAAGGGGTTCGGAACTTTGGGTAATATTGCCTAGACGGAATTATTTCGACATCTTGTTCCTAATATACACAACATTAATCATTGGCGAAAAAGGAGCTTAGTTAATTATTCTTCTAAAAGGAAGTCTTCAATTTTAATTACACAACATATAGTAATTAGTTGATGAACTAAAATCTGTTTATGAACCCTGTGTTCATGTTCTTATGTAAGGACTATTATGCAACCATTGAAACACACGACAGATCTATCTCGAGGTACGAAACTATTCCTAAATTGTTTTATTATGGGGCCGCTGTGGAAAGTAAACACGTTCAATCTGTAATTCATTTGATATCTATTTTCTAAGGTTGTTGTGTGATTACAATTTCTTGCTTTAATTCCATTAAAATATATACTTATCGTCTAAAATCCTATCAACTATTTCCTTTAATCATAGAAACCTCTATAAAGAACTAACCTATGATTCTTAACAGCAAACCCAACGTCATTATGGCGAAATAAAGTCAAAACTTTGCTATTTAATAAAAACGGATACGAAAGAACGAAATCAATTTAAATGTGTTTAGAATTTAACAAGTGTTTATAGTTACTCATAATGTTCGATCTGCATTGCAACCAATTAACGAACACAATTTTCACTTTCACTAAAAATAGTTTAAATTCATTAGATAATTATTATCTTTGATAAATTAAAATGTGAAGGTGTGACTGTTGACTGTCTACTTTTTACTGTATTCTTGTCTTAATGTCTACATTTTTCTCTCTTGATTTTACACGCGAAATTGTTTTTATAGCAAAATCCCTCCTCTTGTTTTCGCCTTCCAATTCTTATTTTTTTTTCCACACCAATTTGTCATTTAGTTGTTTTTAACATTAAAATTCTTAGAAACCCTAAGCAAAATAATTTGTCATTAGTAGTGGTTCTAGGTCACCGATCATATTAATCACCTGTTGTTTTTCGTAATGTTGATTCATTTCTTTGTTCTCAAGTGTTGCAGAGTTAATATGATTTTTAACCTATATACATCTGTTCATAATTATTTATATTTCTAGGAAATATTACTAATTTGAGACAAAGGATTTGTCATCATCTATAGTCCGATTACTTTAAACCAACAAGTTTTAACAAATAACATTCTTTGTCATAAATAATCATCTTAATTTTAATTACTCACTTCCGTAGTCGTCATTTCTAGGAAGTTGTTTTTAACAAAACGAAATATTCGCGGAATTTAGTTTTACCTATTTTGTATTACAATAATATACTTATGATGTGTCATAAATAATTGTTTAAACAAAGAGCTTTTGTGAATTTTTCTTTCTGTATTGAATTTAGAAAATTAATATTTTACTAATTCTGACTGGTAGGTACATAGTAAGCCAAATATTAGAATTTATTTTTGCATAGTAATTTTTTTTTCTTAGTGACCTGGGTTATTACAATATAAGAGCAAAGTAAATTTAAAAGGTGTGGAACTTTATCGTAAAATTGATAGGCCTTTTCAGTAGGCTGTTGTCTTAACATTACTAAATCACGATTGAGACATGTCTCATCTCTTTGGTCGGCAAAATTTCTAGTTAAGGTAGATTTTAAACAATCCCAAGTAGAGCAATTTTGAATACTGACAACGATTTTAGCGTTACCAGATAATTTGGCAATTAAACACTTTATCAGATAGGTATTCTCAAAACAAGTTGGGTCATTTTGTTTATAAAATTTTCTTATACAACTTTCGCAAATATTTAAATATCTATATAATTCGTTTGCATTACCATCGAATTGTGGGAAACAATTAAGATATTCTTATTTAAAATCAGACATATTTTCGTATTTTTTGCCCTGATTGTTCAATAAAATAAAATTATTTTGAGGTTTTGATTGATTGGGTGAGTCAGTTGAAGTTCTTGAAAGATTATCAAAAATATGTAACAATTGATCTAGATTAGGATTATCGTCGGACATTCAGATACAAGTTGTACTTACATAAATAGTATCGCAATTTTCATCATCGAATCTTCCTAACTATAAGGTCAGACCTTGGATCGGCTATGTGTGTCCTACCAAAATTCTGGGCCTTGCAAAATTGGTCGATGCGTATATCAATTTTCGATGATTTCGTTGTCGAAGGGTCGCTGCGGATCCTCGATGGACTGGGCTGCTTGATGATCGAAGAACCACTCCACTTAAAACGCCTCCACAAGATTTCACCAAGTTCACAAATTTCCGGTAAATCGTAGAAATGAAAGTCAATACGCGATTGTATCGATCCCGGAAATCCTACTGCGCCAAATAACTGTTCGACTGAAGAAAAACTGCTTTTTTGAAAAACAATTTATTTGACTAAAGTACAATTTTTAGAGACAATAATATATGTGTTAACAATATAAAAGCTAGCAACTGACTAACTTGAGAAAATACATAAGCTTAAGGCGTTAAATCAATTAGTCATAGCAGTTTTTCTAAAACTAAACAGTTTTCCATTTTTTGCAATTTTTTTTTTGACTTTGTGAAATAGGAAAAACTATTTATTTTTAATTTTCCTCCCAATCCTTTTAAGAAAATTCGTCCATGTAAATTGTTCAATTTTTATAATTTTTTAAGATGTTATAACTATTATAACATTTTTTGTGTGTTTTTTAGAAAAATGTCGACAAACATTGTTTTTTAAAATATTTAATAATTTTCACGGAATTACAAACAACAGTACACCGAATCAAAGTCTAATTCAGTCAGTTGTTTTTGAGTTAAGTACTATGTTATAATACTTCACATAGGGCTTTCATCTGTGAAAAGGCTATAAAAATATGTACGTTCTCAAATAAGTAAAAAGATCGTGTTAAAATTGTACCGAGTGATCGCGTATAATGTACCCCCCCCCCCGTAATTTTTTTATTTGGTATAATTAAAAAAAAATAAAAATACAGCCGCGTGGGTGACTTGAACTATTATCTCTTTCGGTATAAAAGAAGTAATTAAATTCGATAGTACACAGGAGAAAACAAAAAGTTTAATTTTTTTAAATTGGAACACCCTGTATAAAATACATTTTTAGATTCTACTAACATTTCTAAATAACTTTTGTTAAATATACCCTATACCTAAACCCAACACTTACCCAGATATTTAAACATAAAAGTTAATTTGTCACGAAGTGGCTTATTATCAAATTAAATATTATTATATTTACTTAAATGAAATGAATTTATAACACAGATAAATAAACATAACTTCAAAACCTACAGAAAACTTATATGGCGAACTGTTCAACGGGCCCTCCGTTCTCTTCAAGGCACCTAACTAGGGTTCTGCGTATTTTTTCTAAAGAATCCATTGTAAAATTAGGGTGATCCCGGTTTAAAACGGCTATTTCGTTGGTTATTAAGTTCTTTAATTGGCTAATATTTTCTGCATTGTGGAGACCTACACAAGCTTTTAAATAACCCTAAAGAAACACATCCATTGGGGTTAAGTCGGGGCTGTTAGCAGGCCACTTTATCGGTGCATTTCTTCCTATCCACTCCGGAAATCTCTCATTAAGGTGGTTTCTTACTCTAACTATATTATGGGGCGGTGCGCCATCCTGCTGAAAAATTATATGTTGCAAGTTCCGAAGGGGCAACCCGTCTAAATATTCCTCCGAATCATTTTCTAGGAAGTGTAAGTATCTCTCCCCATTTAAAATTTCCCCAAAAAAATGAGGTCCGATAACGGTGTTGTCAAGGATACCGCACCACACATTAACGGATTTGCGGCCCTGAAATTGAAACTCTCTGTACGAATGTGGATTTTGTACTGCCTAATGCCTCGTGTTTTGCCTATTAATCATACCAGTTGTCACAAATGTTGATTCATCAGTCCACAGTACTTTTCTTAAGAGATTATTATCTATGTTTATACGCTGTAACATTAGCTGACAAAAAGTTACCCGATCTGCTCTTTGCCTTGGGGTTAGTTTGGTTGTAGGTCTTATTTTATAGGGCTTATAGCAATTTGTTTTGAGTGTTTTTGACTTTTTCCGCAAGATGTATTGGCAATGTTTTCTTGAGTTTCTCGGAAGTTTCTTGAAATATTTCTTATGGACACATGTTGATTTTCTTCCACTGAGAGTAGAATGTTCAATTCGCTATTTTCATTCGTAGCACTTACTTTCTTCTTTCTATGTAAACTGGACGTCTCTTGGAATTTCCTATATATCATCCTAAATGTTCTTCGAGTTGGTAGATGCATCCCTGGATTTTCTCGCCTCATTTCTTTTATAGCAGCACGAGCATTATTATTGTTTTTTATATAATAAGTTAAAATATTTTGCTTTTCTATCTCGAAATAGGGCGTACTATCGACAAACAGAAATTAACTTAGTTACAACAGCATAATATATTATGTCAATACTCATTAATAAACATGGCAGAATTGACATTTATCATTTTTATTTTCTATGCGGCCAACTATTAAAAATCGGTAGATATTGAGTTTATATCCAAATATTGGGGTAACTATTGGATTTAGGTAAAGGGTATATTCAACAAAAGTTATTTAGAAATGTTAGTAGAATCTAAAAATGTATTTTATACAGGATGTTCCAATTTAAAAAAATTAAACTTTTTGTTTTTCCCTGTGTACTATCGAATTTAATTACTTCTTTTATACCGGAAGAGATAATAGTTCAAGTCACCCACGCGGCTGTATTTTTATTTTTTTTTAATTAAATCAAATAAAAAAATTACAGGGGGGTACATTATACGCGATCACCCGGTACAATTGAAAAAATATACTCCCGGAAAGTGCTAATTCTTCTAAAATATAAGGCCAATTCATTTTCATTTAACCACCACACGCCATAAATTGTCTTTCATTTTTTGATACCCTACAAGGCATAATTTAAAAAGAAAAAAAAACTAGGTACCCTCCTCGGCGCCAATTATACCAACTTTGGTTAATTAAATATCAAGTCAAAAAAAAGTGTCCATATTTCTCTAAGAGACCTGAATATAATATTGAAGCAAAAGAACCAACACAAAGTCCCGGTCTCAATAAATAGTAAAGTTCTAGACATACCCCAAATAATTAAATAATATAATAATATATCGCATATTTAACTTACCTGTACGCGCTGCCAACCTCAACATTCTCTTAGTTCTGGAACTGATCATTGCAAAATTTCCACTCCAAAATTAAAATAACTCATTTCCACCAAAAGTACCAAAACATACAAATGCAATCGATGTTGCCAAAAATTTGAAGTTGCGACGTACCTTTCTCAAAAGAGAAGTACCTTCGTCATAGCGATATCCTATAATATATAGCCGCAAGCCGAATGCAGCGCCAGCGATATATAGATGAACTAAAAAGTCAAATTCGGGATAATCTAGGACAAAATGACTTCCGCACAGAATTTTACCATATGCTTTACGAAGCCATTTAAAATACGTCCACCAAATTTTATGGGATTTCGTTGTCACTTCCGATCATGGAAGTAACCACGTCATATATGAAGTGACAAAGTTGCCAGTTTATATCTGCTTTGGAAGTGTAAACGCACCTTGTGTACCTATATATATATATATATATTTTGATAGTAATATTGAATAATTTGTTAGGAAAAACAATAAATGTTATATACACTAGGAGAAAATGGGTCCCTTAGGGTGGGAAAAATGTCTATCATGCATTTTGCATATTCTTCTTTAATTCTGGTAGGTATGTAATGTCCATAAGGCTCAACCATTAGGTCACAAATAATGTTAACTAAACATCTTCTACTTTTATTGGTTAAACAGTTAAGTCTGTCATATTCTTCAAAAATATTGGAAATAATTTGAGTTTTAAGTTCCTGAATGTGGCTTTATTCTGATAAGTATTGAGCTGCGCAAATGGTCTTGTTCCAATTGCCTCACAATATTGAAATTAATATAAAATTGGTATAATCATTTTAAGTAGGCAGTCATTTTACCTCTGCTTTAATATTTCCAGTCCTATTAAGAGTTGACAATGGCATTAAAATTGCTGATGGTTCTAGACTTGTTGACGGTCCTTGACTATTTTCAGACGTAACATTTAAAGTTGAACCAACGAAGTGCTGAGTTTCATCATAACTTACATCAGTTATTACCATAGCATTAGTAACATCTGCATTGGCATTTTCATTGGAAATTAAAAATGAATAGCTATTAGCTGATGAGTTAGTTAATGTGTCAGTTAGTTCGCTATTATAATTTTCGCCTAAAAATAATTACATTACCTAGGTATACCATTTTCACTCATTTAATTCAACTTCGTATCACTATAACCATTTAAACGATACCAATAGTGGTCAATTTAATAGTTGCTACCCTGTATAGTAAATAAAAATGTGAACTATAGGTTGCCACGCTCTCAGGGTCGCTTACCATAAACCAAAAAAAAAATTAGATGTGGCATATACCCAGGCTAGCTCGGTAAAAGCAAACAATATGAATTTCGAATATTTTCCTTTCTTTGGGGCTGACAGCAATTCAGGGTGTTTTGCAATTAAGGTGAACCAAAGAGCCCAAGCTAGAAATCGGCGCCACTGGGTTATATGGATTAATAGGTGTGGTCCACCTTGCTAGTCGATTTATCCCTTAGTAATTCCCCTGAACTACCCTCAAATTTTACCCAGAAAATTATCCCCAAAGAAATAATCAAATAAGGGGAAAAAACAAGCATTACAGATAATGTCTATTCTGATTACGGAATGTACTTATGTATTTGCTGAAAGTAGGTAAAAGAACACAATATGTATATTTATATGATAAATAAAAGCCGGTTATCGCACAAGGGAGACAGTTACTTCAACTGCCCTTTTAATATGGATCCATATTTTACAAGGTCCCCTTACAAGTTATGTCAAAAGCTAGAGGTATTATTTAATAATGACTATCAGACCAGACTTTTTTACTATAGGTATATTGGCAAGCAACGATTTCTTTAAAAAGGTAATAACACTATTGTCTATGACTTATCTGTTGCGTAATAACGTTGTTGATCCGTCTCGGGCACCAGTCAGGTATTGTCCGGGTTAGCGTTATGGCAATATATCGCTTGCCACTCTGCTCGGGACTTTGCAGTGGCACCCTCACCAGTTTCAATAAAGGAAATCGGGTGCAGAAGAGGAAAATCCCGAGTAAGACAGAAACGTCAAAAGGATGAAAGGAAAAATAAAAACCCTAAAATAATTCAGGAGTCATTAAAATGGAGAAAAGAAACATAGGAAAATAGTTATATAATACGAAACCTACCTCTTTCGGAGGGTTTTCTTAGTAATCCTGGATTTCGGTGAAATGCTCCTTGCCTTTACAAAAGTAGATGATGGATGAACAAAATCTGATGGATTCCAGCGACTAAAAGGAAGACATAGCATGCCATAATGCAAAGATGGCCATTTCTTAAAACAATCACTTACTTGATGGCTTATTTAATCCCCTTTCAGGAAGATTTCATTGGAACATCAACAATCAACAAATTCCAATCGGAAATATAAATCGAGCCGTAGTTCCAGGTTAATCCCAATACGGATGAATTTGGATTCCACGATCACCCCAAAATCACAAACCAGAACACGACTTTAGCCAACACGCTGGAGCAAAACTTTTGGTACCAAAATGGTGACTTCCGTTTCTGGCGCCAGACAATTCTTACCAAAATGCAGTTTTACCAGTATGGTAAGAAAACAAAATCCCCATATAGCCAAAGGCCTCCAAAATATCTACCATTCTAACTTATCAAAAAAACAGTAGCGATTCGTCATTATAGGCATTTAAACTTTTGAGCCAAAACTCCTAAAATTTGCACTCATCACATAGGAATCAATTAAATTTGAGCATTCCCAGTATTATAACATTAATTCTACCTAATCAATATAAATATAAATCTTTAAATGACTACTGAAAGATAATCAATTTAACCGGCAGTAAAAATGTATGCCGCCTCTGACGGCTCGATACGGATCGATGCGCGGCATTCAATCCAATGCGCCAGTCTAGTTACTTTTCTGGGGAATAAACGCACTTTAAAATAGATTACCGCCAACGATTGAATGAGGGGAAATATTTTGTTAACACTTGAATGTATGAAACAATAATTATTGAGGGTCGCTACGATATGGAAATTAATATTTAAATTTATTATAAATAGGTAAGAAACCTTGCGTTTACGTTTAGTGAACCTACCTACCGTTCTTGACACTTTGGCGACACTTATTGTTTAAACAATTAGAAAATAAAATTTAGAAACAAAATATTGAAAAATTAATTAAATGGTTCCACAAAAAAAAACGGAACGTTACAAGGTATATAAAATGTCTTACATTTAATAGTTTTTTCTGAAGTTCTTATAACCAAGGTTTTTTGTTCATTACCCATTGTAAAAAAATCTTGAAAAAAATCCTCGTCTATCAAGACGCCATCTTTGTCATATTAACCTATCCTCCATTTTCAGCAGGAATCTTAAACTTTTTTTTGGCTAAAAATCATTATAATTACCCACGAAAATAGTTTTACTCGTCTGCAAGGTATACTTTAATAAACTGTACGGCAATAATATATTACCCATAAAATGTTTAAGGATAAAAATCTAACGTACGAACGATATGTATAATTGTCTTGCCAAATTGTTAATGCTTTTTAAATTACTTGTAGACATGCATGTGAAATTTGTCTAAAATATATTTTCATTCTTTTAAAAGTTACGTTTTACAAAATATAAAGGCAATAAGTAGTAGTAGTAGTAGTAGTAGTAGTAGTAGTAAGCTTGGGAGGCTTTCATGCCGGGCAAGTAGACCAAATGCGGCCCTTTTTGCCAACCCCGTTTAACGTCTGGGTAATGTCAACCAGACGGGACCTACAGTTTTACGTGCATGGGTTTCGAACCACTATTAAAGGCAATAAAGTTATTGTTTTTTAATATTACAATAAATATTATAACATTCGACTTTATTTTTTTTAATATAATAGCGTTTTCCTAATTTTTTTTTGGTAATGTTTAGTTCCGATTTTCCCAACCAATAACATTTTGCCTATATTATACGTCAATTAGGTCGGTAGAATTTAAACTATACCTAACAGTGTTTTAATAGTGATTTACTCAACAAGTGCGGAAAGTGCTACCTTTCCCCACGCGATTGCAGTTGGCTGAACTCCGATTTGCGTCGTTCGGCCGGCCAGAAATCAAGGGCAGAAAAGGCATTGTACGTACGTGATAGGTAGGTCAATCAATCCACTAAGACTCTTTATCGACTCACAGATGGTGGTAAGTTTTTCATCCAGCTTTTAAATTTTTTTATCCAGACATTCTTCAAGTCTCTGCGAAAATTGCAAACATACTTGATTAATCAGTTTTTCGACATCATTATCAGACTTGCTAGCATTGTAGTAGCACCACTTCCGCCTGCCATATCGGTAATATTAGCCAGCACACCTTTATCATGCAGGTAAGACCAGAAATCAGCACGCGGCAGCTTCGCAATCAAAATCACCAAAAAACGCCTTTTTTGAAGAAATAAACTCCTTAACAGCTCACCAGATCACTAACAATTACCACTGGGTGTATCATTCAACAAAACGAGAAATTACGGTTTTAATACGTGTACATGTAAAAAAAATAACAGAGCCAAACAAATACGTCTATACTCGTGAACAACGCATTTTATACTGATTCATCTCGGCATTCAATGAGTCTTTATTAATATTAAGTGTGGAACTATATAATTCTATGAAGTACGAGGAATGAAGATTTAAAAACTGGTCGACTGCCAAAGCTAATTCTTGGCTCTCTTCAGACAGAAAATCGTAATTTTAAAGAACCGATTATCGAATCCAACACTTTATAATAAATATTAGCGCACCAGTATTCAACTGCATTTAATGAAGTCGACGATTCTTCAATTCTTCCCACCGTTGACTCTGTTGAAAAATCAGCCAAGTTTGAAGGCAGTTTTTTTTTCGTTTTGAAGATGAAGGGGGCTCCAGAACAATATCGAACTTTTCGGCAAACTCCCTGATGTTTTTCCAAAGTGTTAAAAACGAACTATCATTACGCATGTCTTCGTATGTTTTAATTATTCTATTTACGAGCAAGGTAGCCTTCCCAAGAGTGAGGTTTTTCTCTTGTAGACTCGAACTTAAAATGTGGACAACTTGTAGGATGTTTTCCAACACAAACAGGTGAACAATAAACATACCTTGTTTAAGATTTTGTAATAATCGAATCGCGTTGATTGTATTTCTATCTTTGGATTCCATTATTTCAGTTTCAAGACCGTTCGTGATTGCTTCATACGCGTTTTTGACACCGTGCAAATTTTTGAAGCGACACGCCCACCTAGTCTCACGCAACTGAGAGATTTCTCGAGCCTTTATATTCAGAGATTTTTGAATGTTCAAAAGAATTTTGTGATTTGACGGGTTGGAGAAATGGACGTTCAGAGCTTCGAGCGTATTAAACGTATTCCTTACTCCCTGGTGAACTTTACAGCTATCAGTCAGTGATAAGTTCAGTTTGTGTGCCATACAATGGGTAAATATGGCAGTAGGATATTTTTCACGTATCTTTGTTTGGAGGCCTCCAAGACACCCTGACATGACCGCGGCTTCATCATATGCTGGGCCAACTAAGTGCAGATTGTTTAAATTAAGTTCCCGCAGTGTGGAATTTATCAATTCGTAAAGAGCTTGGACATTTCGTTCCACCGAACAATCAATAAACTTGAGAAACCTTTCTTTAATTTCTAACCCATTTGCATATCGGATGCAGAATGCTAATTGTTCTTCTTTGAAACATCTTGCTTCGTCACACATTATTGCGAAGATCTCACAGTTTTGTATCTCACTTAAAATGTGATCCCGAACCAGCCCTGACAAAATTTCAATAAGTTCGTTTTGGATAACTTTACTAGTGTAGCAAATATGACGACTGAAAAAATTGCCAAAGAAGTCATTGTGTCTCGAAAATAACTCACGGACTTCTTTAAAGATTCCCTTATTTGTTGAGGTTTTGCTTTCGTCATGTCCTCTATAGGACGGACATTCCTTGCCGAGCAAGGCATAAAGTTATATAAAATAATGTGCTCATATATTCGCGATTTTTGACCACCTAATCTCTAAACGAACTAGAAAGCTGAATCTCAATAGTGCCGGTTTTTTTGGTATTTTGAAGCTCTATCCATTTCGACATACTTCCTACATGTGACTTGCAAGTTTGATGTTTGTTAATTTTTTTCCAATTATTATAACCATCTTGTACAAACATATCTTCAGTAACTTCTGTGTCAAAATGACGGCATACGAAGCAAAAACCGCATTTATATTCCACGAAACAATAATCCTTAAACAAATTGCTGGAATATGATCGGTTGTGTTTACCAAAAACATCTGACGGATATGAATTAAGGAGCGGTTGCGCAGGACCAGATTCAAGTGTGCCTAGGCCTAGGTCGCATACAGCTTCATTTACTATTTTTGATTTTTTACTTTGGTCTTGATTGGGCGAGATAGCAGCAGCCGCTGAAGTAGTAGCCGTTTGGGCTGCAATACCGGACGAGGCAATAACAGGTTGATTGTTCTCATTTCCATTGGACTTTTTTGACTTAAAAAAGTTTCTAATACCCATTTATTATTATTTAGTGCTTACACCTAGGATGCAAAAAAAACGATAATTAATAAGTAATGTAAAACATTGACTTTATGTGTTCTTACCAATTAAGTAGAGTAGGTATAATAAAAGAACAGCAATAAAAAGAACTCACAGATCTATAACCTTCAAACTTGAAACTTGTTTATTTACACTAAAGCGGACTAGAGCCAAAAATAATATGAATATGAATATTATTATGCAACTGTGAATCGGATTAAATGCATAGACGACGAATGACATGAACACATGTTTTACAGCGTTTCCAGCGTTGCTAATATGAGCATTTTTCCCTTGAAGAGTAAAAAATGCTTATTTTGGAACTTGCGAAAGCTTGACCCATTTGAGATTACCTCTTACCTTTCTTGCGTCCAGAGTGCGCCATACCCACCTAACACCCTCCCGCCGGCCCCCACCGTCCCCCTTCAAGGTCCACAACTGGAGCCTCTCCGTGCCGGCAAGTGCGTAAGCATTGTTAGTACATAAGTTGGTGACGACAAGGAATTAAATATTATGGGTCAAGCTTTCGCAACACCCAAAATAAGCATTTTTTACTCTTCAAGGGAAAAATGCTCATATTTTGAGTATGTGCTTTCGCTTGACCCATTTGAGAAGTGTTTGGTATCTGTCGGCACGCCAAGAAAGAAGCGTACTGTGAATTTGGGGGTTAAAGATACATGTAATTAAATGAAATAAAATTTTCACGTGAAATATGCATATATATAACCAACTTCACATATCCTATACATAATCTAATAATAAAAGAAAAGTCAACATTTATATTATAAGAACAAAAGATAAACGAAACAATACTAAATAGAAGCAAAACAATTTAAGGGGTGATGCACAGAAGCAATGATGTTAGTTTCCTCCTGTATTTTCTCGACCTCTTTATAATAATATTTGAAAAAATTTTCTTTGCTTTTTCAGTTTCCACATGCTAGAATCTCATCAATTGGAGTATTTCTTTCAGCTCTTTTGGAACCAACCGCTGAACGAATGCTTCCCGGTGAAGCATTTATACTAGCTCTTTTAAAGGCATTCGTAATCCAACCGAAAATAATCGTTTTTGATGCCGGTCCTACCTTACCTCTTGTGGTAATAAACAGTGATAAACATGATTTTTCTGAAGACTTGCGTCTATTAGCAGATACTTCAATAAGCTTCCTTATCCAAAAATTGGTATCCAAAGACTGATTGTCATTTCTAGATAACTTCCATCCTGATTGACGTGACGTAGCTCTATCCGTTTTCGACCCAAAAGAGGGCCAAAAAACTATATAATCAGAAAATTCTTGAAAGTTTTTTGTATCTATTGTTAAGAGCGTTAAATCATGCACACGCCTTCCAGATGCCAGCAAAAGTAGTATGGCCAGGTGTCTTGAGATTTCAAACAAACTTTCAATATTAGGTGGATTCAACTCAAGCCAATTCAGCAGAATATCAATGTCCCATATCGATTTACTAGAACTTATCGGGGAAACTAAACCAATTGCTTTAAGCATTTGCCTTACAATAGGATGGCCAGACAAAATGGAAGTATTTAATGGATTGGCAAAGGTTGTAATTACAGACTTATTTACCAAAATACTACTAAATGAAAGCTTCCTCACACGGTGTAAATAACTGAGATACACTGCCAGATCTTGAGCTGAAGGATTTTTAATTGAAATTTTCATTTTTCTAGCCCATATGACCCAATTTCTCCAGGGAGCAGAATATGTTTTCAAAGTAGATTTTCTCCAAGATGACTGCAGTAGTTCTATATCCCTTTTCTCCTACCCCGCTACTTGATCATTCCACCCTGTATTCTCCATGCTTCCAAACAAAGAAACTGTGCATTCGGAAGAGTTTTCCCTGTTTGAGCATCTAATAGATTTTTCGTCAGATCTGGGATCTGACTTGGTGGTGCAAGTGCCCGGGATAGAAGATCTGGTCTCCAAAATACCTTTTCCCAATTCGGCGCAATTATTATGAATACACCCTTCGATTGATTGAGATGTTGAAGGACTCGCGGAATCAAGGTCGGTGGAGGAAATACCCATGCTAGTTCGTAATTCCATTGTCGGCTGAAGGCATTTATGAAATGAAATGTGCTTCCGAGTCGTGTATCGATAGCGTTGCATATTTTGGAACTACTGCAGACAGGTTGGTTGCAAATAAATCTATCTGAGGTCGACCCCACTTTGCAAAAAGTATCTCTGTTACCTGGCTCGAAAGATGCCAATCCGGCAGTTGTTTCTGACGAGAAAGGCAATCTGGAATTGAGTTGTAAATTCCCGGTATAAACTGAGGAATGAGCTGAATGTTTGCTGCTCTGGTCATCTCTAATAAAACTTCCGTTTGACGTAACAGATTCATTGATTTTGTGCCCCCCTCGTTCCTTATATAAGCTATAACTGTTCGGTTGTCGGACTGAATCAAAAGAGTTTTGTTTCTTAAAATACTCAGACCCGTTTTGATACTCATATAAACCGCATATAGCTCTTTTTTGTTTATATGCCAGTTTTTCTGAGATGTTTTCCACACATCCGAAATCAGACTTTCCCCCAGGTGAGCTCCCCAGCCCGAATCTGAAGCATCGGTGGCCAGATGGTAGTCTATGTTTCTCTGAAATATTAGCGATTTGAGATGCACAGATTGAATCCACCAAAGAACGTCTTTTCTTAGCTGTTGGTTCAAAACATACGTTTTGTTTGGATAATTGAGGGGAAGCCGGGAACTGAACCTTTGCAATCTGCGGCAATGCAAACGCCCCAGAGGAACTACGAAGGCTGCAAAGTTTAGGCTGCCTAAAATTGATTTTATTGTTTTCCACGTTACTAATTTTTTGTTTAAAAAGCTTTTCAGTTTGAATTGAAGATTCTTCTGCTTTTCTTGAGAGATAAACTTTTGATCCTTCGTAGGATTCCATGTAATTCCCAAATACTCTAGCTCTTGAGCTGGGTCGAGAGTCGATTTTTTGAAGTTTATTTTCCAACCTAGGAAAGTGAATATTTTTACTGCTTGAAGGAGCTGAATGCGTAAGATATCTGAGTTCTGATTGGCAATCAAGCAGTCGTCTAGATATATGATTACTCTGAATCCCAGTGTTCTTGGGTAACTTGCTATCCAATTTGTTAGCTTGGAAAATACCTCTGGAGCTGAAGATAGACCGAACGGTAGGCAAGTCATACAATAAATGTGGCTTCGGTAACATAGAGCCAGAAATCTTTGATGTGATTCCTTTATGGGAATGTGGAAGTATGCCTGAGACAAGTCCAGTTTTGCTAGATAATCTCCTCTTTGTAGAAAATTTGGTATTCTGCAATGGCTTATAAGTCGAAATTTTTTTCGGAGAAAGAAACTGGTTTAATCTTATGAGATTGAAAACAGGCCTGTAAGTTCCATCTCCTTTTGGAACCAAAAACATGTTGGAAAGAAACCCCGTTTCGAGGTTTATTTTCTTTAACACACCAGTCTCCAGCATTATTTTTATTTCTTTGTCCATCTTCTCCGATGATTTTGTTTGAAAGCGATGGCATATTTCTTTTGCAAAATTGATTAGTGGTGGGATTTTGACAAACGGTATTCCGTATCCTTTTAATATTTTTACAATTTGAGGAGGTGTACATGACGTCCATTGCTTGCAAAAATCTTTTAACTGACCTGCGTGAAATGGAGGTAGATAGTCAAAATTTTGGTTTTCTATCCCTAACCGCGAAAGGTCTTTTGTTTCCACGAAAGGACTCCTTGTCTTGCCATCTACGGTCTTTCGGCTTAGGTCTCTCGGACACCTGACGCCCCTGAAAATTCCGTGAGTTCAGTGGAGGAACCCTGAATACTTTCCTTCTCTTTGCATCGTCATAATTATTATAGCCTTGGGACGGAAGTCGCCGTTTGAACGATTGAGTTCGTAAGCCCTGGTCTCTGCGAACTGCCTCAAATTTTTCCTCCTCAAATAAGTGGGTGGACGAGGGTGGAATTTTTTGAAGAAGCGGTGAAAATCCCGATGATGTATGATGTTTTCGACGCAAGTCTATTATTTCTGCTCGTTTTCCACACGCCCATTCTAAAATGTCATCCGAGCACTCTCTGAATTTAGACTGATCACCAGAAAACATGGACGCTGCATCCTTTTCAATACTAGGATGTTTCGAAATAAGAGAGGACATGATATCCTGAAAATGTTGTCTTTGTTTCAGGACCATATGACAAAGAGTACCGAATGATAAGTCAGATTTGGTTAGCAACTAATTATAGAGAGAGGTAGCCAAATTCAAGCCACTATTAACTATAAGATGAGAAAATACAGGAGAAGCCTGGTATTTCTTCTGCACATCTAAATATCGGATCTTATCCCAAGAAAGTCGACCTAAACGCTGGCAGGCTACGCCATTCTCTGCTATGATAGGATCCGCCGGTGGAATGCTTGGCTCCTGCTCTTTTGTTTGCGGAGCAAAATCAAATTTGCTATGCGATGCAATTGGTAATAACGAAGGAGGCTTCCAGGTCGACTCAAGATTCTCCATTTCTATTTCCTCGTCTTCATCTTCCTCAGAATCCTCTTCAACAGAATCGGTATACTCCTCAACGTCCGTTTTTGTTGAAACCTTCCTCAAGATTGCTTCTAAAACTTCTTGTGTCTTCTCAAATTTTTTCTCAATGACATCCATTCGACCAGACAAGCTTGGTCTTTTCGACTTGGCCGAAAATGTAGCATCATCAGACGAAACTTCGGTATCATCTGAAAGTTTCTTAGCCACCTCTTGGCGAGCGGAAAATAAATGCTTGATGGGGTTAATGGATTCGATCAAAAGCTGGTGCTGGATATATCCTCTTATTTTAATGGATAGAGTCGATGGGCTATATATTAAACCCCGACAAAAGGGCCAAGATAACATTTTTTCCTTTAATTCTTTATATTTTTTCTCATGAAGGGCACAACCTTCCGGATAAAACGCTTTTACCACTCTCATAGTGGGAAGTGTAAATCGAAGTTTATTAAAAATTTTAGAATCAATAGCGAGCTCATCTGTGGAGAAGCTCCAATTCTTCCACCCGTCGGGAAGCGTGTCCTCTGCTAGACTCTTTAGTTGTCTAAGAACCTCATCTTCGTCTTCTTGGGCATAAAGCTCACATATCGTAGTAGTGATTGGTGTACTTATCGCCATCTAAGAAAGAGGAGAAAAACTTTCTTAAAATTGCAAAAGTAACAACAATATAATTTTTTTTTTGTAGACCTTTCCGCTCAAAGTTTGGACCGTTACGCTCAAATCTTGGGCCGTGTCGCTTCGGACCCTTCTGCTCAAAATCCGAGCACAAGGCAGCATTCTTGGCCCAATACTTTTCGTTATTTTTGTAAATGACCTATATTTCATTAGAAATTCTCACTATGAAAGTATGATATGCTATGCTGATGACACAAATTTACTTATAAGTGGTGAAAGTATTAATGAATTGACTGAGAAAGGTAATGAATTTTTTTCAAAGGCCGGAATTCGAGCTCCCGGCGTGTCAGAAAACAGCCCCAACAAGGTAATATATATATTTTAAGCGGGTGCAGTGTACGATCGCCGCATAACTTTATCAATTTCGCTTAATAAACTTCTAGAAATTAAATTAAAAGGAATAAATCAATACATACCGTTGTTTATCGATCACGGTCACTTGAATATCAAATTTCACAAACAAACTAATATAGGCACACTCTGTCGCTGGGAAAAATAAAAGCGTACTAACAATGCTTACGCACTTGCCGGCACGGAGAGGCTCCAGTTGTGGACCTTGAAGGGGGACGGTGGGGGCCGGCGGGAGGGTGTTAGGTGGGTATGGCGCACTCTGGACGCAAGAAAGGTAAGAGGTAATCTCAAATGGGTCAAGCGAAAGCACAGACTCAAAATAGTTGTTTAAATGCAATGTTGTTCAAAGTGCAAGGTTATACTGGACTGCGTATGTAATTCTGCTTCGGCCGATCGCGGAAATTAACATCGAATCTAGACAGCACCGCAGCGCCTCGCCAATCGCCAGTGCCAAGTGCGAAGTGCTAGTCGACAGTGCCGCGCCGTCTGCCGCGGCGCGCTGGTACAACTACCGGGTGTTCTACTAAGAATGGCTGTCGGCCGTATCTTAGAAAGTGTTCGTATGGCTTGCGAAAAAAAAATATATTAGGTAAAGTGGTCATGAGAAATTGCTGGAAATTATTTTCAAGTTTCTCAGACTGGCGCTAGAGGGCGCAGCAGTAACGGTAAATATGAATCACGAAGTTTCCTCAAAAGTCGCCTAGTTAAGGTATCCCGAAAATAACATTTTTATATATTTCGAAGACTTATTAATAAAATTCACCTATAGAACGTGTTCGTCACTTTTCAAATAAAGTGGTGGGGGAAGGTTGAACAATATTTGTAATAAATGCTGATAACTCCGGTCTGGCTTAACATAATTTAGTAAACTTAGTTTTGTTAAAAAGGGCTTTTCTCACTCTATATATCATCTTATGAACTACGGCAATATGTGTTTTACACTAGGCGCTAGGGGGCGCTGTCTTACAACTTCACAAACATTGCGCGTTCTTTCCATAATTGTAAATATAATAGTATATTCAATTTCACCTGATTGGATGATTAAAAGTCTAAGAATCAGCGAAAACCGTAAGTTAATATCTATTTTCAATCCGGAGATATCAACAACAATAATCATAATTACGGAACATTATGATTTTATTTTCAAGTTGTCATTGTAAAGGTTTTATTAAGAGTCAAATAGGCCTTGGAAATACAAAATATAAATTGAAACTTTTGAGGAAACTTCGTGATTCATATTTACCGTTACTGTTGCGCCCTCTAGCGCCAGTCTGAGAAACTTGAAAATAATTTCCAGCAATTTTTCGTGACTACTTTACCTAATATATTTTTTTTCCGCAAGACATACGACTAACACTTTCTGAGATACGGCCGACATCTATTCTTAGTGGGACACCCGGTACATTACATACAGCTTGCAAAATTGCACATTATGCGTAACTCACATCATAAATCACATTTGGCCATTTGGTGCTGATTATATCATTATTAGTTGTGTTAGCAGCAGTTTGGTAGCGAAGAAAAAAAGCTTTTTATAAAAAAGTTAAATAAAATTAATAAATTAGTGAAATTACTGGAATTATGCAGATAGAATTTTTTCGATTGCCACATTTAAATTTGGGGGGGCTAATTCAAGATTTGGGGGGCTTAGCCCCCCCAAGCCCCCACCTAGAACCGCCTATGCAAAGAATACTAATAAATTAAAGATCGGTTTATAATTTATAAATGTCACGATATTAGTGGTTCAAGGCTAACTTGATTGTTATACTAGGAATCATAACGCACAATCGTGCGTTTTTATTTTTTACGCACAGTTGTGCGTAAGAATGGATTTACTTATAGAGTGAACTGTACGTAAAACAATGTTTACTGATATAGGAGTAGAAAATAGTATATTATTAACCAAGGTTTAGACAGCCATCATTATTGCCCGAGCGGCAAGTTTAAATCACGAGGAGCGGAGCGACGAGGGATTTAAGACGCGAGGGCTATAAGCTGTCTAAACCGTGGTTAATATAATATTTTTTCCACTACTACAAACTTTTATAAGACATTTATGTTTATAGTATTAATAATTATAAAAAATTATAGGTAGGTAGGTATAAGTATATTTTTTAATCAAGTTACCTGCGCTTTGGAATTGGCAAAATATTTTGTTGTTTTGTCAGGTGGCTTTAAAATAATAAAACAGATCAACTAATCTGAACTGAAACAATAAAACTATTGCTTAAGTAACAATTAAGAAAACACTCATTAAGTAACTGTTAAGTAAAAGGAAAAGAATAAATTAATGTCAATTTTTGTTCATTTATGTCATCAGATTTCACGAGTTTTCCGTTTTTTTAAAAAATGAACGAAGAAAATGTTAGTGATATTATTATGTGTACACCTCCAGAATTAAGAATGGAAGCAGAAAAAATGTTGATTGTATCGATATTTTACAATATCAAGTAATCTAATATGTATTGATAATTATCTGGTTGCCTAACCACATTCATGTTTATGAATTTATGTTGCAGAATCAAAAAATCAAGTTACCTGCCTTCAAATAGATTCTTGAAGATCGGTCAATAATGGATCTCAATGCGTTATTATTGACCATGGTCAATAATAACTTATAAGGTAGAGAAAAACGATTTCTAACGTTAATAATCGGTCAATAATGGCGATGTTATAGGTTAGTAGTGGAAAAAGTTAATTACAACATTTAAATTGAAAATTGTGATATTTCCACCCTATATTAATGTATGTACCGATTTAGATATATACCTACCTTGTATAAATTCCATCAGTTTTTTTATATGACTATAAATTCCTGAACATGATAAGAAATAAACCATTAATAATAATAATAATAATAATAATAATATATTGTCTTTATTGAGAACGTAAAATCAAAAGCAAGAAAAGAAAATTACAATTCCCAAAAGGCGAAGTCTAGCTAACGGAATTGTCAGCTACTCAACATTAACCTAATAATATTTAAATACAAAAGATAAAAATATTCAATATCATTTGATTTTTTTAAATAATTATAAACAAGGACATAGCTATTATAAACGAAATAATTACGAAACTTATCATTAATACGTTAAATCTTCCTATGTCTCAACAACGTTTTCCTGCTTATTAAATATTGCCAATTTAAGTTTTTTACGAAACAAAGACATAGTCTCAATATCAAAGTAAGCAATGAACTGATTATAGAGCACTACTATGTTGTATGTAAAAGAGCGCTGGAAGATAGCTGTTCGGTGCTGAGGCATAGCAAGAGGATTCGATCTAATAGGTATAGCGTGAACATCTCGGCGAAAAACAAGTTTAGATCTTAAATACGGAGGGACAGATGATTTAAGCAGTTTGTATGCAGACACAAGTAAGAGGTACTGATATGAGTAGGAAAATTTCAGCCATTGAAGCTGTCTAATTTTATTGGAAATGTGATCAAATTTCTTCAATCCAAAGATAAATCGGCAGCAGTTATTCTGGATTCTTTGCAATCTTTGTCTATCAATATAACTCAGACATGGGTAATACACAGTAATACAGTAGGATACCTTGGACAACACATAAGATTCACACAGTTTTTTGCGGACCTTGAAATTTAAGATATGTTTATTGGCATACAGCACCTTTAAAGATGCATAGCAAGCTTTGCTTAAATTAGATATATGCTGAGAAAATCTTAACTGTGAATCCAGATAAACACCCAAATTTCTGGAAGCATCAGTAAATTCAAGTACTTGACTGCCCATTTCAACGTTTACGTAACTTTTTAGAAATTCGGAGCAATTGGCAGGTGAAAATAATAAAACTTTAGTTTTCTTGGCATTTAATTTTAAATTATGTTTTTCGCTGTATAAAGTTATTGAGTTAAGATCCGAATTTACATTTGCTTCAATTTCATTATAGTCCGAAGGATCGAACGTGTAAATTAGCTGTGTATCATCAGCGTATCTTTGGGTCTGCGAAAATTTTACAACTGTACACAAGTCGAATGTGTATAAAAGAAATAAAAGTGGCCCCAGAATAGAGCCCTGTGGTACTCCAGATTTAACTTCTCCAAATTCAGAAATACCAGAATGCACCCTCACGAACTGCAGTCTGTTAGCTAAATAATTGTGAAAAAATGAAAGGGCACAATCATCAAGGCCGAAATACCTGAGCTTTGCAATAAGCAGCTTGTGGTCAACGGTGTCGAATGCCCTTGAAAAGTCCAGCAAAATTAAAATGGTGGCAAAGCCACCATCTATCGCCCTTATCATAAGGTCGACAACATGTAGCAAGATTGTTGTCGTTCCATATCCAGGGCGGAATCCAGATTGACTGCTAGGTATTATGCCACACTCGCTCACATATACAAATAACTGATTATAAATTACTCTTTCTAAAATTTTGCTTAGAATAGGTAACAGACTAATTGGCCTTAGGTCGTTCAGCGTAGATGGATTACTTGTTTTGGGTATTGGACTTATTATTGCAGTCCTCCAAGCCGCAGGAAAATACCCCTGCTCCAAACAAACATTAATAACGTGAGTGAAATGGTTTAACACAATTGGAATACTTAATTTGACCATAGTTAAAGTAATGCCATCCGCCCCAGCAGAATTCGATTTCAACCCGTTTATAATTCTTTTAATTTCGTGCGGTGATGATAAACGAAAATTAAACCGTGACTCACCATACCTGTTATTTTCAAAATAATCAATAGACTCCCTATCTGCTGGAATATCAGAAAACGCCGAGAGAAAATAGTTATTGATACTGTTGGCATCCTTGAAATTGTCTGGTAACTGTGTTTTTGTCTTTGACGATACTCCAGCAGTCCTCAGCCGCCTCCAGAGAGTTGCCGCATCCTGAGAATTGGCAAACCGAAGGTAAGCTGATTTCTCCCTCCTCACAGACGCCAAAGCAAAATTACGTAACCCTTTATAATTTTCCCAATTATGTGTATTTTTATTATTTTTATATTTTGTAAGGGCTTTATCTCGTTCATTCAACAGTTTCTTAAGAGCGTCCGTGAGCCAGGGAGCGGGAGGCCTACTGAGTCTGACAGTCCGTACTGGCGCATGCCGGTCAAAAATACCCAGCAAATTCACGTTAATAAAATTTATTTTATCCTCTATATTGTTGATGCGATAAATATTGTCCCATCGTATTTTGCGCATATCCGCAAAAAATGCATCCTCGCCAAAATACCTATTCGTCTTTGAACTACCAAATTTGTCGTTTCATTTGCAATACCCAAATATAAATATAAATTATAAATCTACATTTACTAATTAAATAATTACTACATAAATTAAATAAGTCAATTTATTACACTGGCGCAGTCGGAAAACTTTAATTAAGTGAAAATGTCGATCGGAAAATTGGAGTCGTTTAAAATTAGCGAGGGAAATTGGAGTTCTTACATAACCAGATTGATGCAGTACTTGAAAGTAAATGAATGTAAGGACGCCATGAAGACCGCCATTCTTATCACACCCGTGGGGGATGAAATGTTCGAGTTAATGGTTGATTTATGCAGCCCTGGGAAGCCAGAAGATCAAGAATTCGACGTTCTGGTAAAGCTTGTTCGTGACCACCTTCAACCAACACCCTCACAAATTGCCGAACGATACAAATTTCGGCAGAGAAGACAAGAAAATAGCGAATCCATTCATGCATATGTTGCCGCATTAAAAAAGTTGTCCAAAAATTGTAATTTTGGGAACAACTTAGAAATGCAACTTCGAGACCAACTAGTTTTCGGTCTTCGAAGTGACGTCATCAGGCAACGATTATTTCAGGAAAAAAAATTGACATACAGCAAGGCTTACGAAATCGCGATAAATTTGGAAGCCGCCGAAATAAATTCAGGTCTAATCACACAAATACCCGCCGGTAGCCTGCAGCATGTTACCAAAATGAAAAGGAAGCCCCAAACACTGGAGAAGCCCAGATTTCAATCATCCCGGAAGGTCGACGGCGCGGGAGGCAGCAAATGTCGTCACTGTGGAAAATCCAACCATGAGAGCGGAGCTTGTTACTTCAAAGAAGCCATTTGTAATCTATGCAGAAAAAGAGGCCACATCTCCACCATGTGTAGTCAAGAAAAGGGTAAAGCATCCAAATTTAATAATTTTTTAAATACAGAGAAAAATAATTTAGGGTATGATCAAAATTCTGATTCTGACGAGGAATTAAATTTTTTTAATATAACATCTAGTTGTGAAAAGCCTATTAAAATTGATTTAAATGTCGAAAATACTCCCATTTCCATTGA
This sequence comes from Polydrusus tereticollis, assembly GCA_963920685.1. NCBI lineage: Eukaryota > Metazoa > Arthropoda > Insecta > Coleoptera > Curculionidae > Polydrusus > Polydrusus tereticollis. The sequence goes on from OY987334.1 coordinate 29,774,742, forward strand.
AGTTGATACAGGATCGCCTATTTCAGCAATCTCTGAGAAATTTTATAAAAAAAATTTTAAACATAGTTGTTTAAATAATTCAAATCTAAATTTAAAATCGTACGCAGGTGATTTATTAAATACTTTGGGATTTATATGTGTGTCCGTGACTCACTGCGGTACTAAGTCTAAATTGAATTTATTTATTGTGCAAAATGGGGGTCCACCAATAATTGACAGGGACTGGATTTCCAAGTTAAAAATTTCTGTTGATAAATTATTAAAAATAAATCAAATTACAGATTTTCAATAATTCAAATTATTTTTTTTTTAAATATTAAAACAAAAAAAATCGGAAAGAGGATTATTTTGAAAAATTATAAAAAAGACGATTTTCTATAAAGAACACCTTGTATATCAAAAACTGAGCAACTCCGGACACATGTTCATATGAACTTTTTCTTGTAGAATATCATAAGGAATAACTCCCCCTAAAGTTACGTACCGTACTTCTGAAACACCCTGTATAAGAGACAATATCACAATATTGATCAACTTCGAGAAGCTACCCATTAAACCTTTAGGCTCTTGCAGGAGAGACCAATTATTTTATTAAATGCATTGCGAAGAATCGAAACGGTGTGTCGAAAGTGTTTCAATATAATAATACAGGGTGTTTCAATAAAAACTCCCAGGCCAATTATTTCGAAAACTATAAGTGACATGTAAATTCTGTAAAAGCCTGTTTTTAGCCTCTATGATTGGCTTCACAACTATGTAAAAAATGTGTTTAAATAATACAAGATGTAGGTGGCGCCATGGTGCAAAGAGTTTTTTCGATGACATGAACTTTTAAATGTTGTGGATCTTAAAGATAATTAATTTTTGATCAAATTATGTCTCATAAAAATTTTTGATAAATCCAACATGAACGGAGATATTTGGGGTTAAGTTTTTTATTAAAATAATTTTAACGAGTATTTTAATTACAAATATTTTTAGTATCCTTTAGCAGATTTTAATTTAATTTTGGTAATGATAATTTTGATGATAAAACGCTAGTGTAGCGCTAAATTATTACGTCCAGTGGAGTCTCAGGGGACGCCTTAACAAATAATATTGGCAAAAAATAAGACGCCACTGAGTTTTTGGTAATTTTTATATTTTTTTTCGGATTAAGCCACTAAAAATATCCTTTTATTGTCTGTTAAATTGTTTTCATATCTTGCTTCGTTTTCGAGAAATAAAAATGCATATCTCTGAAAAACAAAAATCATTAAATAATTTGCCACGCTCTCAGGGTCGCTTAACATAAACCAAAAAAAATTTAAATGTGGCATATACCCAGGCTAGCTCGGTAAAAGTAATCAATATGAATTTCGAATATTTGGCTTTCTTTGGGGCTGACAGTAATTCGGGGTGTTTTGTAATTAAGGTGAACCAAAGAGCCCAAGCTAGAAATCGGCGCCACTGGGTTATATGGATTAATAGGTGTGGTCCACCTTGCTAGTTGATTTATCCCTTAGTAATTCCCCTGAACTACCCTCAAATTTAACCCAGAAAATTATCCCCCAAAGAAATAATCAAATAAGGAAAAAAAAACAAGCATTAGAGATAATGTCTATTCTGATTACGGAATATATATATATTTGCTGAAAGTAGGTAAAAGAACACAATATGTATATTTATATGATAAATAAAAGCCGGATATCGCACAAGGGAGGCAGTTACTTCAACTACCCTTTTAATATGGATCCATATTTTACAAGGTCCCCTTACAAGTTATGTCAAAAGCTAGAGGTATTATTTAATAATGACTATCAGACCAGACTATTATACTATAGGTATATTGGCAAGCAACGATTTCTTTAAAAAGGTTAATAACACTATTGTCTATGACTTATCTGTTGCGTAATAACGTTGTTGATCCGTCTCGGGCACCAGTCAGGTATTGTCCGGGTCAGCGTTATGGCAATATATCGCTTGCCACTCTGCTCGGGAACTTTGCAGTGGCACCCTCACCAGTTTCAATATAGGAAACCGGGTGCAGAAGAGGAAAATCCCGAGTAAGACAGAAACGTCAAAAGGATGAAAGGAAAAATAGGAAAAACCCTAAAATAATTCAGGACTCATTAAAATGGAGAAAAGAAACATGAGAAAATAGTTATATAATACGAAACCTACCTCTTTCGGAGGGTTTTCTTAGTAATCCTGGATTTCGGTGAAATGCTCCTTGCCTTTACAAAAGTAGATGATGGATGAACAAAATCTGATGGATTCCAGCGACTAAAAAGAAGACATAGCATGCCATAATGCAAAGATGGCCATTTCTTAAAACAATCACTTACTTGATGGCTTATTTAATCCCCTTTCAGGAAGATTCCATTGGAACATCAACAATCAACAAATTCCAATCGGAAATATAAATCGAGCCGTAGTTCCAGGTTAATCCCAATACGGATGAATTTGGATTCCACGATCCCCAAAATCACAAACCAGAACACGACTTTAGCCAACACGCTGGAGCACAACTTTTGGTACCAAAATGGTGACTTCCGTTTTCGGCGCCAGACAATTCCCCACCAAAATGCTTAGCCCCACCAGTATGGTAAGAAAACAAAATCCCAACACAGCCGAAGGCCTCCAAAATATCTACCATTCCAACTTATCAAAAAAAAAAACAGTAGCGATTCGTCATTATAGATTTAAGCATTTAAACTTTTGGACCAAAACTCCTAAAATTTGCACTCATCACATAGCAATCAATTAAATTTGGGCATTCCCAATATTATAACATTAATTCTACCTAATCAATATATTAATATAGATCTTTAAATGACTATTGAAATATAATTAATTTAACCAGCATTAAAAATGTGTGCCGCCTCTGACGGCTCGATACGGATCGATGCACGGCATTCAATCCAATGCGCCAGTCTAGTTACTTTTCTGGGGAATAAACGCACTTTAAAATAGATTACCGCCAACTATGGAATGAGGGAAAATATTTTGTTAACACTTGAATGTATAAAAAAAATAATTATTGAGGGTCGCTACGATATGGAAATTTATATTTAAATTTATTATAAATAGGTAAGAAACCTTGCGTTTACGTTTAGTGAACCTACCTACCTTTCTTGACACTTTGGCGACACTTATTGTTTAAACAATTAGAAAATAAAATTTAGAAACAAAATATTCAAAAATTAATTAAATGGTTCCACAAAAAAAAACGGAACATTACAAATTAACATTATTAACACTCAGTGTCAGTGTCAGAATTTGCAATTTCTACATTTTTAAAATAAAAATGGTTTACCATACAAATCAAGACAAACTGAACATGGTTTTAGTTTATGGAGAATGCCATCAAAATGCTTCAGAAGCTGTGCGCTGCTATCGAGCTCGTTTTCCAGATAGACCAACGCCCGATCGCAAATCTTTTGTAGCTTTGTGTACCAACTTAGCTACATATGGTAGCTTTAAAAAGGGAAAGGTTCCAAGAAGGAAGAGGGTTACGAATGACGAAAATATAGCGATAGTCCTACAAACAGTAGAAAATAGCCCACAAACGTCATTACAAAAATTAAAAGATGAAAGTAATATTACAGTATTTGGTTTATTGTTTGTTTAAAGTTATGTAATAATATAAAGTTAATAAAAATAATGTTGTTAATTTTGTTTTTTTTTATTTGCGGGCATAGCCTTCTATACAAAAAATGATTAATTTTACAAAAAATGTTAAAAAATCCATTTTTAAAAGAAATAAATATGGACTATTATATATTTTCGAAAAGCTCTTGAATAGAGGGATAAGACAAATAAATAATATACAGCGTGTAACAGAAGTATGGAACGCTTTAAATATCTTTAATACCGTTTGTCCGATTTAGCTAAAATTCGGTATCCGTAAATAAGAGGTTATTGCGGAGTTGCTAGAGACATGATGGGAGATTGCAGATTGTTATCTTGTTCTACAAATGCCAAGAAAATGCAAGAGAAGCAAGGAGAAGATTTATTGCAAATTTTCACAGAAATATATCCGTCAATACTATTCTAAGGATAAAGAACCTATTTGAGGAAAATAAAACATTACATGACAGAAAAAGAAATCCAGAAAGGAATAGAAATCGAGACCATTTGTAGAACAAGATAGCAATCTGCAATCTCTCATCTAATGAATATTTCATTTCGGCAATAGTATAGTAAATTTGTCAAATTTTTTGACTTTGAAGGATTCAAAGGTGATTATACCTTTATTACCTAGTGTATGTTTCAAACAGGTTAAAGTTAAATTATACTGGATAAAACATTAAAATTTAATAAAAATAGCTGTCACAATAATAAATATTTTAATCAGAACGGACAAAAAAAAAATCACTCGTTCCAAAAACCGTATAAAAAAAGCTATGTTCCATTTAAAAAACACCTTATCCATAGCGTAACTCTTTTGTTTCTGGTTCAAATAAATTTTTGGTTTCATTTTTGAATTCTGCAGGAAAAAGTACATCGATTGGCTATTTTGGATTTTTCTTTAAATACAAGGAAGCTCAAAAATGAGCCCCTGTTCAGTCCTCGTTGGAAGACCCTGTACCTTTATTTGTGACTAATAGGTTTTAAAATCGATTGTTCCACTTCAAGTTTTAGACCATGCAGAACTTTTTATGAAACATAAAATAAGAAAGTCTTACATATTATGTGGCCGCCTTAGGTAGACACACTGTATACAGAATGTTACTTAATGAAAGGCCGTAATTCCAAGAGCGCATTCCTGAACCAAATTCAAGTTGAATATATACATAAACATATGTCCTAAAAAGTCTGGTTTTCAAGATACAGGGAGTCAAAGTTTAAAAAGAAATCGGTTTTTTAATAATATCTCTCAAAGTTTCTTTTGCTGATTTTGGTGAAATTTGGTAGTATTGTTCGTTGTAATAAGACGCTAAGTTAGCACTAAGTAGTTGATAATTTTGATTTCCAGTAGCGTCACGAATATTATTGACAAAAAAAAATGTACGCCACTGACTTGTTTAATAATTTTATATTGTTTGCGGGTTAAGCAGCTAAAAATGCCACTTTCTTGTCTTTTTATTTTTTCGGGTTGGAATCGGTCAGAATTCCCAGGATAATCTCAAAATATCTAGTTTAATCTCAGAATACTGAGTTTAAAGTCGGGGTTTCAAGTTTAAGCTCGGAATTCCTGGTGGGTATATTCTCAGATAATTCCAAGTTTAAAATTGAATTTCCAAGTTTAACTCCGAAATTCCGAGTTCAAAATCAGAATTTCCAATTTAAATCTCAGAATACCGAGTTAAGGTAGGAATTCCAAATTTAAAGTCAAAATTCCCAGTTTATTCTTAGAATTCCGAGTTTAAGTTCAAATTCCAAATTAAAAGTCAGAATTCCTAATATATCCTTAGAATTCCAATTTTAAAGTCAGAATTCCCAGTATATTCTTAGAATTCCGAGTTTAAGTTGAAATTCCAAATTTAAAGTAAGAATTCCCAGTTTATTCTTAAAATTCCGAGTTTAAGATAAAATTCAAAATTTAAAGTTAGAATTCCCAGTATATTATTAGAATTCTGAGTTTAAGTTGGAATAAGTCAGAATTCCCAGGATAATCTCAGGATGCCGAGTTTAAGTTGGAATTCCGAATTTAAAGTGAATTTCAAGTTTCAAGTCGGAATACCTAATATATCCTTAGAATTCCAAATTTAAAGTCAGAATTTCCGGTTAATTCTTAGAATTCTGAATTTAAATTGAAATTCCAAATTTAAATTCAAAATTCCAGCATATTCTTAGAATTTCGAGTTTAAGTTGGAATAACTCAGAATTCCCAGGACAATCTCAGAATACCGAGTTAAGGTAGGAATTCCAAATTTAAAGTTAAAATTCCCAGTTTATTCTTAGAATTCCGAGTTTAAGTTCAAATTCCAAATTAAATTAAAAGTCAGAATTCCTAATATATCCTTAGAATTCCAATTTGAAAGTCAGAATTCCCAGTATATTCTTAGAATTCCGAGTTTAAGTTGAAATTCCAAATTTAAAGTCAGAATTCCCAGTTTATTCTTAAAATTCCGAGTTTAAGATAAAATTCAAAATTTAAAGTTAGAATTCCCAGTTTATTCTTAGAATTCCGAGTTTAAGTTGGAATTCTAAATTTAACGTCACAATTCCCAGTATATTCTTGGAATTCCGAGTTTAAGTTGGAATAAGTCAGAATTCCCAGGATAATCTCAGAATACCAAGTTTAAGTTGAAATTCCAAATTTAAAGTCAGAATTCCCAGTTTATTCTTAGAATTCCGAGTTGAAGTTGGAATTGTAAATTTAACGTCAGAATTCCCAGTATATTCTTGGAATTCCGAGTTTAAGTTGGAATAAGTCAGAATTCCCAGGATAATCTCAGAATACCAAGTTTAAGTTGGAATTCCAAATTTAAAATCAGAATTCCCAGTTTATTCTTAGAATTCCGAGTTTAAGTTGGAATTCTAAATTTAACGTCACAATTCCCAGTATATTCTTGGAATTCCGAGTTTAAGTTGGAATAAGTCAGAATTCCCAGGATAATCTCAGAATACCAAGTTTAAGTTGAAATTCCAAATTTAAAGTCAGAATTCCCAGTTTATTCTTAGAATTCCGAGTTGAAGTTGGAATTGTAAATTTAACGTCAGAATTCCCAGTATATTCTTGGAATTCCGAGTTTAAGTTGGAATAAGTCAGAATTCCCACGATAATCTCAGAATACCGAGATTAAGTTGGAACTCCAAATTTAAAGTCAGATTTCCCAGATAATTCTTAGAATTCCGAGTTTAAGTTGGAATTCTAAATTGAAAGCCAGAATTCCCAGTATATTCTTGGATTTCCGAGTTTAAGTTGGAATAAGTCAGAATTCTCAAGATAATCTCAGAATACCGAGTTTCCTAGCATATTCTTAAAAATCCGAGTTTAAAGTTAGAGTTCCGCTTAAAGTCAGCATTCCTAGTATAACCTCAGAATTTTTATATTTTGTTTCAGATTAGCACATTTAGTTACCTCACCCTTCCGATGAGAGGATATTGAGATCACCGACCTGAAACGCGTTTCCTAAGTGATAAATAACATATTTTGTACTGTTCAAACAAATTAATTAATAAATACAACAAGAAATTTCAGAAAAGTTTTGTTTTATTATCTTTGAAGAAAAATAATCTCTAGTCATGTTGGGTTCTAATGGATGATTGAGGCCTGTTCTTTAGTTACCAATACTCAGTGAATAATTTTTAATACTAATTTATCCATACATCTATTGCTAAGTTACAGAAGTGCCATTGAATGCAAGGGTAAGATCGAAGTAAAGTCAGGTAAGTTGGTTTCTATCTGTACAGTACGTCTTAGTGGAATATGGAAAATTTGTATTGTTAGTTTTGAAAAAGACTTATTCATGATAAAAAGCTCTACATAGTCTGAAATCTAAAATAAAGTAATAAAATTGTTAATCAGTCGTATGCGGGGTTTGTCAATAAATATGAATTTGATACGAGAGTAAAGTACTTTTATTTGTGACTACTAGGTTTTAAAATTGATTGTTTGATTTTAAGTTTTAGACCATGCAGAACTTTTTACGAAGGATATTATTATAATAAAAAAGTTTTCCAAATTATGTATACAGGGTGATACTTAATGATAGGCCGTTATTCCAAGGGCGCATTCCTGAACCAAATTCAAGTAGAAAATTTCATATAACCATGTGTCCTAAATAGTCTGGTTTTTAATATACGGGGTGTCAAAGTTTAAAAACGAAATCGGTTTTTTATTAATATCTCAAAGATCCTTTTGCCGATTTTGCTGAAATTTGGCAGTGTTGTTCGTTGTGATAAGACGCTAAGTTAAAACTAATTAGATGATAATTTTAAGTTCCAGTGGCGTCCCGGGGGGACTCTCACGAATATTGTTCACAAAAAAAATGTACGCCACTGGCTTGTTTAAATATTTTATATTGTTTTCGGGCTAAGCAGCTAAAAATACAACTTTCTTGTCTCTTGATATTTTTTTGTATCGTTTTCGAGAAAAAAAATAAAAGCCACTTCATTGCATGTCGAAAATTCTTTTTTGTTGTATTTTTAGCTGCTTAACCCGAAAACAATATAAAATTTTTAAACAAGTCAGTGGCGTACATTTTTCTTGTCAATATTATTCACGACGACGCCACTGGAACTCATAGTTATCATATAGTCAGTGCTAACGTAGCTTCTTATCATAATAAAGAACACTGCCAAATTTTACCAAAATCGGCAAAAGGGTTTTTGAGATATTAATAAAAAAACGATTTTTTTTAACTTTGACACCTTGTATCTTGAAAACCAGACTTTTTAGGACACATGTTTATATGAACTTTTCTACTTCAATTTGGTTTGGGAATGTGTCTTTGGAATTACGGCCCATCATTAAGTAACACCCTGTATTTGTTTATAATATTTCGTACTAAAGGACCAAATCTTGAATTTAAAGTTTAATTTAAGAAAATGGTATTTTACTTCCATACATACGCAAGATATAAATTAATATTTAAGAAACTCAGGAAATGGTGAGTTATGGCTTAATCATAGTCCGATTCGGAAGATGACCTTTTATTAACATCTGCATTTAAATCTACACATGTCGAAAAATCTTGCACGTCCATGGAGAAACGGTTTTGATTAATTGTATACTTTGCATCATTTAAAGATATTATATTATAGTTGATTTATGGCCCTAAAAGCCATGGTAGAATTTTGAATATACTCTCGCTACTCTGTAAATTATTCATTTAAATCCGTGCGCCATGAGAACTATAATTGTCGCGTTAGGAAAGTGCGCCCCAGGGCCATACGTAAACATACCAAAATTCAATAAAGCAATTCAGTTATAAAGAAAATATAAGCTTTTGTTCATTATAAGTGTGTATATTATGTTCGATACCTTTTGCCTTATTATTGCCTTTTCTCTGCAATTCCGGATAAACCATCGTTATTAAATTTAAATTATTCTGAAATATTAACTAGGTATTTAATATAAAAAAGAATATGAACAAAACAAAAACAATTTTCAAATAATAATACAAATGCATAAAAAATAATTATCTTCCTCTGAAGTTTTTGAAAATGACGATTTAAGAATGTTGTAATGTGTACTACAGTTTGCTCCAGGATAAATAATAATTTCTGGCAAATTATCCGGAATTGATTAATACGTGAGACTATCACATTCGTCAACTTTCCTCCGTTAGGGAGACCCTGCCTAGTTATCTAATTTTGGTTCAGTAGTTTGCAAGAGAATATCTTATATAGATGATAAAAAAGTGCACTTCTAACACGAAAAAAAAATACAAAATCTAATTAAACTATTTCATGACACTTTCCTACCGTCTTTAGAAGAAATTTTCTTGCAAACTATATACTGTTCTTAGCCGCAACGATAAGTAATGTACGAAGGGGTAGAAGAGCCACATAAAACAAAAAAATATTTTTCTTTAAAATTCTGAGCTCGGAATTCCAAGTTTAAAGTAAGAATTCCTAGCTTGAGCTCGGAAATTCGAGTTTAATTCTTAGTTTAATGTCAGAATTTCTAGTATGATCTTAGAATTACGAGTTTAGTATCGGAATTCCGAGTTTAAAATCGGACTTCCCAATTTGAAGTCAGAATTCCAAGTTTAAAGTCAGAATTTCCAGTATAATCTCAGAATTTCGAGTTTAAGTTGGAATTCCACATTTAAAGCCAGAACTCCTAGTAGGCATATTCTCAGATAATTCTAAGTTTAAAGTCAGAATTCCGACTTTAACCTCAGAATTTCGAGTTTAAAGTCGGAATACCAAGTTGACAGTCAGAATTCATAGTATAATCTTAGAATCACGAACTTAATGTCGAAATTCCGAGTTTGAGTTAGAACTCCAAATTTAAAGTCACAATTCTCAATATATTCTTAGAATTTCGAGATTAAGTTGGAATAAGTCAGAATTTCCAGGATAATCTCAGAATATCGAGTTTTATCTAAGAATTCAGAGTTTAAAGTCGGAGTTACAAGTTTAAAGTCAGACTTCCTAGTATAACCTCAGAATTCTCAGTTTACGTTGGAATTGCAAATTTAAAGTCAGAATTCCAAGTGGGTGTAATCTCAGTTAATTCCCAGTTTAAAATCAGAACATCTAGCATAATCCTAGAATTATGAGCGTAATGTCGGAATTCCGAGTTTAAAATCAGAATTCCAAGTTTAAGGTCAGAATTATTAGTATAAACTCGGAATATCGATTTGAAAATAGAAATTCCGGGTGTAAAGTCAGAATTCCTAGTATAATATCAAAATTCCGAGTTTAAGTTCAATTTCCAAATTTAAAGTCAGAATTCCTAGTATAATCTCAAAATTCTGAGATTGAGTTGGATTTCCAAGTTTAACGTCAGGATTTCTAGTATAATCCCAGAATACCGAGTTGTTAATAGAAGTTCCGAGTTTAAAGTCCGAATTCCTAGTATAATCTCAGAATACCGAGTTGAAAATAGAAACTCTAAAATTAAAGTCAGAATATTCTTAAAATTCCGTGTTTATAAGTTGGAATAAGTCAAAATTCCCAGGATAATTTTAGAATATCTAGTTTAATCTCAGAGTTCCGAGTCTAAAGTCGGAGTTCATAGTAGATATAATCTCAGATAACTCCAAGTTTAAAATCGAACTTCCGAGTTCAACCCAGGAGTTCTAAGTTGAAAGTCAGAATTTCGACTTTAACCTCAGAATTCCGAGTTTAAGTTGGAATTCTAAATCTAAACTCAGAATTTCTGGTAGGTATAATCTCAGATAATTCCAAGTTTAAAATCGAATTTTCGACTTCAACCCCGGAATTCCAAGTTGAAAGTCAGAATTTCGACTTTAACCTCAGAATTCCGAGTTGGAGTTGGAATTCTAATTTTAATGTCAGAATTCCTAGTATATTCTTAGATGTCCAAATTTAAATTCACAATTGTCAGTATATTTTTAGAATTCCGAGATTAAGTCGGAATAAGTCAGAATTCCCAGGATAATTTTAGAATATCCAATTTTATCTAAGAATTCCGAGTTTAAAGTCAGAGTTCCCAGTAAAATTTTAGAATTACGAGTTTTAGTTGAAATTCCATATTTAAAGTAAGAATTCCCAGGAATAACTGGAGAAAATCTAGTTTAATCTTAGAATTCCGAGTTTACAGCCAGAGTTCCTAGTATGATCTTAGAATTACGAGTTTAATGTCGGAATTCGGAGTTTAAAATGGGAATTCCAAGTTTAAAGCCAAAATTCCTAGTATAATCTCAGAACTCCGAGTTTGAGTGGGAATTCCAAATTTAAAGTCACAATTTTCAGTATATGCTTAGAATTCCGAGTTTAAGTTAGAATAAGTCAGAATTCCCAGGATAATCTCAGAATATTTAGTTTTATCTAAGAATTCCGAGTTTGAAGTCGGAGTTAGAAGTTTGTTCCTAGTATATTCTCAAAATTTCGAGTTTAAATTGGACTTCCAAATTTAAAGTCAGAGTTCCCAGGATAATCTCAGAATATCTAGTTTAATCCGAGAATTCCGAGTTTCAAGGCGGAATTCCAAGTTTAAGGTCAAAGTTCCTAGTATAATCTCAGAATCCTGAGTTTAAGTTGGTATTCCACATTTAAAGTCAGAATTTCGATTTTAAATTGAAGTAAGTCAGAATTCCCAGGACTTACGTTACGGACTTAAAGACAAATCTTTTTAAAAAAGGATTTTATTACTGCTAAGGTTACAATATGACTGAATTACATTTGTTTTTGATTTAATTTATAAGTTCTGTAATATTGTGTAAGCGAAATATAATATTCTGCTAAATGAGCAGGTCTATGGGAACATAGCTCCTCCGCCCTTAGACAAAAGCATACCCTTAAGGGTGTGATTTTTGAAACTGAAACACGCAATAATCAAAAATTAATAAAATTATACAAATTATATAAAAGTAGTTTAAACTATGATGTCCGTATTTTCATGGGCTTCAGAGTGTTTCTTAAAGTACCTATTTATAAGAAATTTAGAGCCTAAATAAAGACAAAATATTGCAATAAACAAATATAGTAAAATAGTCCAAAAACTGGTATGGTTTATTGATATGGGTGTGGTCATCTCATTGATTTTTTTTCTTTGTTCTTGGAGGTTGGCTTCAATTTCTTTTGTTGCTTTAAGATTTACAACATTGAGGTCAAGCGTGGGTGGATTAAAGATGATTTCATCTTTTTGGTAGTAATCATCGGAAAGGTCCAATTCTGGTAAGGAAATGCCTTTATAAGTTAGTTGATTTGGTTTATATGTACGCAGGATAAACGATTTTATTTGGAGGCTGCATTGATTGGAGGCTTCGATTAGGTATGATCCAAACAGTGGTCTGTTGTCCTTTGAATTTTTACATGATATTGGTGCAATCAAACGATTAGGGACTGTGACGATCCATTTTCCATCGATGATTCTTGTTATCTGGACTTCTTGTAGTTCTACATGAAACGGCTGGCATGTAGTGGTATTTGATTGATAGGTTATCAATTGAACGGCACATGGAGGGGCATTGCTAACGTAGGCTATGTGGGCTTCTTTGCAGAGGTATTCGTTTGGCAGCAATTGAGTGCAGATTTGGTCCATATATGAATATTTAGTATTGCTAAGTGCAAGGTAAGGTTTGTGTGGGAAGTTAAGGTAAAATCCGGATGATTGGTTAACAGGAATAGGTATTGGAAATAATTGATAATAATGGTAGATTTCTGATTTAACCAATGGTAACTCTAAAATAAACGTTATTACATTTTCTCTTGAGTAACTTTTTATTTCGATTATTTTTTCAAAATTCAATACGTTATCAATAGTGGCCTCTAAGGGAAGTGCGTCCATTACTAAGTGTGATTTAAAACCTTGTATTTCTTTAATAAGTTCTAAAGGATCAACAATTGAGTTGTGCAGTGTGTTTAATTTAGCAAAAGAGATAGCTACTTCAATTTTTTCAAATATGTCAAATATAGCTTGATACATCATTGTTATTTGATTGATAATTACATGTGTTCGAAAGTATTGATGATCTGTATTTTGATGCAGAGCTACTTTTTTAATAGTCTGTTCTACTTGCAAGATTCTTGATTTAAGAATATATTGATTATGGGAAATATTCGAAACGGTATTTTGAAATGTATTAATAGATTTTTCTAAGATTGTAATTTGGTTAAAAGCTATTTCTTTAAGTTTGTTTTGATTCTTTTGCAGTTGCCTTATTTGCTTGTCATACTGTTCTGCGTCTGTTTGGTCGAGGTTACCTGTAATGCATTTTATTAAGGAACCAAGAGGGTTAAAAATTGCGCGTTTTTGTTTTTGTGTAATATTATTAAAACTAGGATTTATTTGTTTAATTTGATTTCCTATTTTCTTTTCTAATGATAGTAGTGGAATAAAGGAATTTTTATATTCGTCTCTATACAGGGTGTTGTTTTGAATACTATTCATAAGGCGTTTAGCAAACTTGTTAATAGTTTCAAATTCAATAATTATCGGATGCAAATTATATATTTGAATTAAGGACCAATGATTTGAACGAATTTTAGTAATACCTAATTTATAGGGAAGGAGTCCTGGGTACTTGTTTAGGTCATGGATTTTTATTTCGTTTGTTCCGCCGTCGATGAACCCGATCCATCTGGAACAATGGGCATTATTTTAGTTTCATTGATATGCACAATTTCGGTGCGGTTAGTTTTTGGGTTTTCGATTTCAATTTTACTGTTTTCCAAGATTCGTTTTAAGATAAATGGACCTAAAAATCGACGTTTTAATTTACCAGAGCGTTTATCTCCCTTTTTATAAACTTGAGATCCGATTACTAAATTTTGGGGTTTTTTATTTGTATTTATTTTGTCGATAACTTTTTGTTTAAGTTTTAGAGATTCTTCATGAATTTGGTTATAGAGAGCTTTGGTATTTGTTTGATGTGTATTGATATAATCCGCAAATACTTGAGCTGGTATCAATTTCATAGGGTCACGTGAGTCAGTATGTCCTAATACGATTTCGTATGGTGTGAAGTTTGTACTGGAATGGATTGTACTATTATACGCAATTACAGCATATGTCATAAGGGATGTTAAATCGGCTTTATCGTCTTTTTCTTTCAATATTCTTAAGTGTTCAATGAGCGTCGAATTTAATCTTTCAACTGGGGAATTTGATTCGTGATGGTATGGTGTAGTAAAATGTATTTTAATATTATGGGTTCTTAATAATTCTTCGATAACTTCGTTTTTAAACTCAGTTCCGTTGTCTGCAACAATTTGTTTCGGTATGCCGAAAAAGGAAAAGAAATGGATTAAGTTTTGGCATGCTGATACTGCTGTGCCGAAATATGGTAATGCCTGTCCGAATTTTGAGAATTTATCGATTATTACTAAAAACTTTTGTCTTTCTACCGTGAGTGTATCAATATGTAATATTTCAAATGGTTTAGATGGTGTTTCTGTTAATACGAGAGGTTGATCTGGGGGTCTACGATTATATTTTGTTCTTTGACAAATTTCGCAATTATTTATAAATTTGGTTATATCCGATTTCATTGATTTCCAATAATAGTTTAATTTTAGGCGTTTAAGTGTCTCTTGTATACCTCGGTGATTTGTTTTTCCTTCGTGGGAAAATCTCATAATCATATCGCGTTCGTCTTGTGTTACGTTATTTATTAACTTTGTACATTCCACGAGTTTAAAATTACAAAAATGTCTTGTTAAAGCTTCCTGAAAATGTATGCGTAATTCTTTAGATAAGAAATGAATATAAGTAGTTTTATCTTTTAAATTTTCCTTGAGAAACTGCGTTATTATCTGAACATTACTTGGAATTGTCGCGTGAATAATGCGATTACCATCGAAATTTTCATACTTAGATTTAACATAGGCGTCGTAAGGGGATTTTTTCACAATAAACTGATTTAATTTATTATTGATTATTTCGTCTAAAATTGGGATTTCTGTCAAAGTTTCTTCAGCGGCTGCGCTGTGCGCTGTTCTTGAGGAACTTTTATTATCGGCATTAATAATTCGTATATCTTGAGTGACATTGATTTTAGGTGTTGTTGTCTCTAATTCTTCAAGCGTTCGACTAACATCGTCGGGATCTAGAATTTCGGGGTTAAATTGATTGTTATCTTCCAAAAATTTATCAATATCAATATCTATATCGCCGGGATTATTTTGAATGGATCGAGTTTCAAGTGCGTTTAATTGGATTCGCGATAAAGCGTCGGCATTGGTGTTTTGTTTACCACTTTTATAAATTATGGTATAATCAAATTCTTCTAATTTTAACCGCCATCTTACTAATTTTGAATTAGGTTCTTTGAGATTAAAAAGCCAGACTAAAGGTCGGTGATCCGTATAAATTTGGAACTTTTTACCATACAGGTACGGTCGAAAATATTTACATGCCCAAACGATTGCGAGTAACTCTTTTTCTATTGTCGAATATTTTTGTTCTGTTTCATTGAGCGTGCGCGATGCGTAAGCTACTGGGTGATCATTAGGAGGAGTTGATTGAGAAAGTACGGCACCAAGCGCTATATTTGATGCGTCTGTGGTCAGTACGAAGGGTTGTGTAAAATCCGGGTATTTATAAGTTTTTGTAAATATGGGCGTTTCATTAATTACATTGATTTTATGCTTGACTTGATTAGTAAAGGTTAATGGAGTTCCTTCACAGTAAAAGATATCTCTATATTCGTAACATAGATTGCGTATGGCTTTATATTCCTCGGAATTACAGTGACTTAATCGTAAATTTTTTAAATTTTGTTTTTGCATTTTATCGAAGTATTCATTGATTTCTAAATCGGTTTCCATTTTTTCAATAAAATTTATTTCGGTCTCTTCAATGATTTCGATTTGTAATGGTTCAAAGATTTCGATTTTTACGGGGTTTTCGCAAGGATTTGTTATTATTGTGAGAGCATAAGAGTTAGCAATTTTTACAAGAGATTCTGGCATCTCAGCCTTACCAAAATTTATATAGCTTAATAAACCTGTCCCATTCGATGCGTTAACTGGTATTTTAACTTTTTGCGACGTTCTCGGAGGTATTATTAATTTTGTACTCTGTGAAAACGACTGTGTCGGCATATTATATGGAATAGGATTATTCTTAGATTGATAGTAAAGAGGTAAATGAACATTCGGTGTTTCCAAAATTAAATCGCTTAGATTGATTTTTGCTTTAATTTGGATAAGAAATTCGATACCTAATAAACCGTCAAATTTATCTGAAAAATCGAATAGATAAAATTTATGATTATCATTGGTTTTAAAAGAAGGAAAAATTGGGATGTCTATAACTTCGTTGTGAGTTGACATTGCGTGAGCAGTGCGTACAGTAAAATTTTCGTTAAAAATAAATTCAGGGTAAATTTGATATGCTAGATTTGGATTAATAAAACTTTTGCCACTTCCTGTATCAATAAGAAATTTTGCATTTATTTCGGGGATTATGATTACGGGGAGATCTAAATGTGTGTAATTGTTAAGGTATATTATGTTGTTTTGTCTATATTCGGGGGAATATGAAAATTTTCGTCATTACCGTTATCATGTTCATCATAAATGTTATCAAAGTAACTTTCTTGGTCAGTATAATATTGATCGGAATAATTATAGTCATTGAAATTTTGTGTGTCGTTACCTAACTGTTCGTAATTGGTTTCGTTTACTTTCGATGCGTCATCATCGATTTGATTATTTTCGGGTGTGTTAACTGATTGATTATAAAGTTCTTCAGCTACCCAATTTCTTTGAGTTGGTGGGCGTTGAAAGGTATTTCCGCGTTGACCCGAATTAATACGCGTATTTCTACTCGATGTGTCCATCGGTTCCGGTATGTCACGTTGCATATTATTTCTGGGAATAGCCCCTGTACTATTGTTTTGGTTTGTAAACGGCCTTGCCATATGCGTGAAGGTAGGTCGTGGTATAAACCGATTAGGATGCACTAAATTTGCACTTTGAAAATTTTGTCGAAATGGATTATTAAAGTTTTGTCTAAATGGATTATTGAAATTTTGTTGGTTCATGGGCCTGAAATTTGGGGTAAAATTTGGTGTAAAATTCGGTTGGGGTCTGAATAATTGTGTAGGCATATTAGCAGAATAATATGTCTGAGATGGATTATTATTTTGTGGTTGATAAGGTTTATTTGTTCTTTGAGTCTGTATAGGCATAGTTTTGTTATTAAAATTAGACCTATTTCGATAAGTAATAAAGTTTTCTTCTTCGCGAACGTATGCCATTGCTTGTTCGAGAGAGTCTGGGTTTTTTAGTCTTACAACAAGTTGCATATGATAGTTTAGATTATTAATAAATGTTTTTAAGCATAAGTCGTCATATTGCTGAATTTTCAATACTTTAATTTGAGCATCGACATTTAAGTTATTTATTTTTGTAAATAATAGGCTTCGCGAATCTTGAATGCGTATGCCGAAATTTACAATTGGTTCGTTTTTATCGAGACGCATACTTATAATATCCTGTACCAAACAGTCTTCAGAACGTTGATCAGAAAAAGTGGATACTAGTGCATCTTTTATTAATTGCCAACTATTAAGTTCAATTCGCGATGCTACTAAATCGGCAGCTCTACCTATCAGTTTACCAATAACAGTATCGAATAAACAAACATTAATTTGTGCTTCTACATTATTTCTGTCTTGATGATTGGCTAGAAAATGTTCGCAAGATCTTAAAAATCTACTTAATTGCTTAGGGTTGCCATCAAAACAAGGAATATTGTCAGCTTGATAACGAATCATACTATAATTTGGTTGATTATTTTGATTGGCCATATTTTCTTGTATTAAATTTTGTTCGATTTCGGGAATTTGTTGAGCTAATGCCAAATTTTCAACGAGATTGATGAGGTCTTCCAGTTTTACAAATGTGGTCAATCAGAATTCTAACATTAAGGAAAGAAAAGGATTATATTTGAAGGAGCACTTACAGTACTACGAAGAATGTTGCTGTCTTCATGGATTTCTTAGCCTAGTTCCAATAGGAAGAGCGATGCTTGTCTTTTCCCTGGAGCCTACTTATGGAGATTTAGGCGATGCTTGTCCTGCTTCTCCGCACTGGGGTTGTTAGACGATTTTTGTTCCGTTCCCCGGTCGTGGAGCCAGTTGTATCACTTTACAGTTTGTCAGTCCGGTCACGTTCTTTTGACAGTTAACTGTTGAAACAGACGGCACTTTGGTCTTTTTGGTTTTCCGAACAGCGATTGGACGAAACTACCCGTTTTAACACAAACTACCCTGTCAGATCCTACCGACTGCGCCACTTACGTTACGGACTTAAAGACAAATCTTTTTAAAAAAGGATTTTATTACTGCTAAGGTTACAATATGACTGAATTACATTTGTTTTTGATTTAATTTATAAGTTCTGTAATATTGTGTAAGCGAAATATAATATTCTGCTAAATGAGCAGGTCTATGGGAACATAGCTCAGGATAATTTCAGAATTCCTAGTATAACCTTAGAATTCCGAGTTTAAGTTGAAATTTTAAAATCAGAATTCCTGGTATAATCTTAGAGTTAAGAGTTTAATGTCGAAACTCCGAGTTTAATGTCGAAACCCCGAGTTTAAAATCGGAATTACGAGATTAAGATCAGAATTCCTAGTATAATCTCAGAATTCCGAGTTTAAGTTGGAATTCCGAATTTAAAGTCAGAATTCCCAGGCTAATCTGAGAATATCTAGTTTAATCTTAGAATTTCGAGTTTAAAATCAAAGTTCCAAGTTTAAAGTCAGAATTCCTAGTGTATCCTTAGAATTCTGGCTTTAAATTTGGAATTCCAATTTGAAGTCAGAATTCCAAGTAGGTATTATCTTAGATAATTCAAAGTTAAAAGTCAGAATTTTGAGTTTAACCTCAGAATTCCGAGTTTAAAGTCGGAACTCCAAGTTTAAACTCAGAATTCCTAGTATAATCTCAGAATTCCGAGTTTAAGTTGGAATTCCAAATTTAAAGCGAGAAATCCTAGTAGGTATTATCTTAGATAATTCCAAGTTAATTCCTAGTATAATCTTAGAGTTAGTTTAATGTCGAAACTCCGAGTTTAAAATCGGAATTCCGAGTTTAAACTCCAAGAGTTTACCTCAGAATTCCGAGTTTAAGTTGGAATTCTGACTTTAAATTTGGAATTCCAACTTAAACTCGGAATTCTGAGATTATACTAGGAATTGTGGCTTTAAACTTGGAATTCCAAATTTAAAGCCAGAATTCTAAGGATATACTAGGAATTTTGACTTTAAACTTGGAACTTCGATTTTAAACTCGGAATTCTAAGATTGAACTAGAACTCTCAGATTGGCCTGGGAATTCTGACTTTAAATTCGGAATTCCAAGTTTAAAGTCAGAATTCCTAGTATAATCTTAGAATTCCGGGTTTAAGTTGGAATTCCAAATGTAAAGTCAGAATTCCCAGGCTAATCAGAGAATTCTAGTTTAATCTTAGAATTCCGAGTTTAAAATCGAAGTTCTAAGTTTAAAGTCAGAATTTCTAGTATATCCTTAGAATTCTGGCTTTAAATTTGGAATTCCAAATCTAAAGTCAGAATTCCGAGTAGGTATAATTTCAGATAATTCCAAGTTTAAAATCGAATTTTCGAATTAAACCGCGGAATTCCGAGTATAAAGGAATTTGGAGTTTAACCTCAGAGTTCCGAGTTTAAACTCGGAATTCCAAGTTTAAAGTCAGATTCCTAGTATAATCTTAGAATTACTAAATTGGAGTTCCAAGTTTAAAGTCAGAATTCCTAGTAGGTATAATCTCAGATAATTCCAAGTTTACAATCGAATTTCCGAATTCAACCGCAGAATTCCGAGTTTAAAGTCGGAATTCCAAGTTTAAAGTTAGGATTCCTAGTATAATCTCAGAATTCCGAGTTTAAAATCGAATTTCCGAATTCAACCGAAGAATTCCGAGTTTAAAGTCGGAATTCCAAGTTTAAAGTCAGGATTCCTAGTATAATCTCAGAATTCCGAGTTTAAATTAGAATTTTAAATTTAAACTCAGAATTCCTAGTATATTCTTAGAATTCCGAGTTTAAAGTCAGAGTTCCAAGTTTAAAGTCAGAACTTATATTTTGTTTCAGATTAACTGATTTAGTTGCTTCACCCTTCCGATCAGAGGACTTGACATCACCGACCTGAAACCCGTTTTTAAAGTGAAAAATAACATATTTTGTACATACTGTTTAAAGAAATTAAATAATAAATACAACAAGAAATTTCAAAAAAGTTTTGTTTTATTATGTAGTTGTAATGTAAGATTATCCCCTGTACTTTAGTTATGATTACTCTTGTAATAATAGTGAATGCTAATTTATCCATACATTTATTCTTTATTTTTAGTTTTAGGACAAAAAGCTGCTGTTCTTCATAAAAGTTCTGCATAATCTAACTAAAATAAAACAATAAAATTTTAATGTTTATCAGCCGTATATGAGGGTTTTTCAATAAATATAAATTTGGTACTAAAGTAAAGTACCTTTATTTGTAACAATATTAAAAATTTTAATTATGAAAAATTTTTCGGAATTAAAAACTATGCAATTACATTGATCTACAAATAGTTATTATTTTTATTTTTACAAATTTTTCTCAAATTTCTGAATAAATTATAAATTTTATTTAATTGTGTAAGCTCCAATATCGACTATTTATCTTTTTTTTTATTAAAACATGATAACCTTTTCGTTGTTCAATAGTGGAATTTACACAATTAAATTTAATTTATAAGTTTTTCACTGTGTTCAAAAAGTCCCGGACCGGTCAATTATTTAGAAAATGGCGCACAATATAAAAAAACTTTCGGTATTAAAGTTGTAGGTCTTAAAAAAATATAAAAAAATAGGACACCTGTTTTTATACAGGGTGCCTTAAACAGTCATGGTAAACAAAACTTTCATTTTTTTAAATAGAATGCCCTATATCTTATAATACTTTTGGATTCTACATAAAATATCAATTATTTTTTAATAAGCACACTATAAGTCTAAACTTAATAGTTTCTGAGATATCAACTTTCGAATAATTACATTTTTGAAATTTGACAGCTTCTAGCTCTCTAACGGTATATCTTAGAACAAAACGGCTTACATGTCCCTATCTTACTTTTTTATTATCTTCCCAGAAGTGTAAATTCCCGGTTAAACCGGATGTAACTCGAGACCCGGAAATATAGTACTTTCGGCTTAACCCAAAATTGATATTTTTAGGAAGATTATAAAAAAGTAAGATAGGGACATGTAAGCCGTTTTGCTCTAAGATATACCTTTAGAGAGCTACAAGCTGTCAAAGTTCAAAAATGTAATTTTTCGAAAGTCGATATCTCAGAAACTATTAAGTTTAGACTTATAGTGTGCTTATTAAAAAACAATTGATATTTTATGCAGAATTCAAAAGTATTATAAGATATAGGGCATTCCATTTAAAAAAATGGAAGTTTTGTTTACCATGACTGTTTGAGGCACCCTGTATAATTTACAGGTGTCCTAGTTTTATAGATTCTTTTAAGGCCTACAACTTTTATACCGGAAGTTTTTTTATGTTGTGCGCCATTTTCTAAATAATTGACCGTTCCGGAACTTTTTGAACACAGTGTATTTTAAAATTTATTGTTTGATCTCGAGTTTTAGAACCTGCAGAACTTTTTATGAAGAATAACTTTCATTCCTTAAACTGAATATAAAAAAGTTTTCCATATTATGTCACCATCTTAAGTAGACACACTGTATATTTATAATATTTGATACTAAAAAGACAAATATTGAATTTATAATTTAATTTTGGAATTCCGTTAAATTTCATTAGTTTAGCAGAAAAGTGGGGTGTAGGGTAAGGTAAGGCATATAACATTTTTACTTATTTCTCATAATTTAGTTATGTTTTATTTTATTTTTTAATGTTATTGTTATGGTTATTTATTTATTTATTGTATGGCAATACACATGTCTTCTCTAAATGCAATATAATCAAATCTTAATATCTAGGTTATCAATCCAAGTAACAGCCGATAGAGTGGCCCTCAAGAAGTCTGTTGCTGTGCAGTGATTTTGTCGATTAACGCACTCAAAGGCTAGGTGGTGGATGGTTTGGCGTTCACCGCAGTCGCAGGCGTTGCTGTCGGATTTACCCCATTTATGCAGGGAGTCCGCACAAACGCCGCAACCCGAGCGTATACGGTTTAGCGAACACCATGTTTTTCTCGGCAGAGTACATCCGGGGACTGATTCATTTGTGTGAAGAACGTTATGGATATCTGGAGGTGCTTCATTTTGCCAAGTTAGCAACCATTCGCGATCTAAATTGAAGTTTCTTGCGGTTAGGTCTATGGCCGTTTGGATTGGGGGTTTTCTGGAGCGTAGCCTGTGACCGAGTTGGGCAATGTCTTCGTGGATTTGGAGTAGAGGATTGTTTTGTACCTTTATTGTTATGGTTATTATTCATCAATTAACCATGATACGCTCGAGGGCAAAACCCATTGCGGGACGTGTTGTTATAATTATTTACATTACCAATAACAATAACGTTCCTAGTAACATTAGTAATCGTTTAGGGGTTTTTTGAATTGCGAAATTCGAGTTTGATGTTAGTATGGCTTCCACTTGTAGAAGGCGCCACCTACGTATCTTTTTACTCTATTAGGGAGCAATAACTTTTGTATACGTGGTTGTATTACATTTTTAAGCAAATAAATGTATTTCTTTATTATTTTTACACGGGAAAGGCATACTTGGTAGAAGTCGCTACGAGCAATCGTTCTCGAGAGAAAGAATAATAAAGAAATAAATGGTATTCATTTGCATATCGCTATGCCCATATCAGAGCTTGCATTAGCCAATTAAGTGCCTCCATTACAGTGTTATTAAAAGAAAAAACGGCAGTGGCGTTAATATTTTTTGTTCCTATTAAAAATTGTAACACCCTTATAAGTAACTGAGGAATCGTCTTGTAAAATATCGGACACTTACTAAATAACACCCCGTATAAATATTTACGACTGATTAGTAAATAAGTTAGTTAAGATTAGATTGTAAATAATGATGTAACTCTTAACAACCAATATACAATTATACGCATCTCCAATTGTCTTACTTCATACCAACCGATAATTCAAATAGATGTCGATCCTGCCAGCGGACTTACGCATGTAAGTATTGTTGAAACCCCGTAGAAATAAAGGTATTGTTTTGTTCAGGTTCAAATTGTTTACATCTACAAGCATATAAATAACTCGAGATGTAGCATACCAAAGAAAAGAACAGATACATTGAGAGCATGTAACTTAGAATAAGTTTAGTAAATGATATACGTTGTGATTTTTTTATAAAAAAAAATATATTTATAAAATGTGTCCCAAATTAGAGATATGACGTAACCGATTGTTTCGTAACGGGAGATTTTAGCTCAGATTTGTAATTTCCAAGAAGAGCTGATTTCAACTAAAATACTTAGGACCTAAAGTTCATAGTTTCGTAGCTAGAGGGGTAAAGAATGTTTCTATTATTTATTTTAGGTGCAGTTATTTTAAGACAGGCGTCAGAAGTATTTAAATCCCTCTCTTGTTTTCGGGTTAAACAGCTAAAAATAGAACTTTTTGTTTCTTGATATTTTTTCGTATTTTACTTCGTTTTCGAGAAAAAAAAATTCCACATGCAATGAAGGGGCTTTTATTTTTTTCTCGAAAACAAAGTAAGATGCAAAAAAATATTAAGAGATCAAAAAGTTGTATTTTTAGCTGCTTAACTTGAAAACAGTATAAAACTTTTAAACAAGTCAGTGGCGTACATTGTTTTTATCAATATTATTCGTGAAGCTGCCCCCCGGGACGCCACTGGAACTCATAATTATCATCTAGTCAGTGCTAACATAGCATCTTATCACAGCGAACAACATTGCCAAATTTCACCAAAGTCGGCAAAAGGATCTTTGAGACATTAATAAAAGAACGTTTTGTTTTAACGTTGACCTCTTGAAAACCAGACTTTTTAGAACACACGTTCATATAAATGTTTCTACTTAAGTTTGGTTCAGGAACGCGACCTTGGAATTATGGCCTAACATTAAGTAGCACCCTGTATACAAGGTGTTTAATTAAGGGTGTCGAAGTACCATATAGCGGGAACTAATAATTGTCGTAGAGCTTTGAGAAAAACATCATCTTAATGAAAGTGAGCAAGAAAAAATGCTGGAAATAGTTTTAAAGATTCTTACTCTACCGCTAGGGGGCATTATTATAGATATTATGTAAATATACGTTGTAGAAAATATGGTACCGTTGTAATGTTACAAAAAGTTTTCATTACATCTTTTTGATTTACCTAATACGTTTTACTGTAGGAAGTGCCTATATTTTTGATTGGTGGTAAGCTAAACCCAATTCGGTAAACCAGGTCTCGTTTAAGAAGGGAAACCTTATTGATTAAAACGAAATTATAGAGATGTCATATTAGTTTTGACACCTTTCGCTAGAGAGCGTCATTTGATAAATTCACAACGTTCTCTAGCGAAAACTGCAAAAATTTTGTTTTAATCAACAAAGCTTCTTCTTAAACGAGACCTGGTTACACAATAAAACGTATCAGACCAAAAAGATGCAGCTTTTAAGTAGCATTACTATGGTAGTAGTTTTTTTTTAAACTTATATGGGCATACTTTTTAGAATTTTTTTATATTATGACCATATTAATTACGTCCCCTAGTGGTAGAGTAAGAATCTTAAAAATACAAATGCGAGATGTTGCACGTGGCGACATCTTGTGGCAATCGAGCTATCCACCCAACCAGACCAGCGACGATCTAGAGAAGACCAAACGCTGGAATGGAACCCGCATAAGCAAGTAAGTATCTAGTGGTGCTGAAAGCCAATTGTCGGTTTCTGCAAACTGAAAACGCGATATAAAAAAAAAGCTTGTCCCTTTTCTTTTCGTCAGACCCAATGCTTGGACCCGTTTCGCCGTATTACGGCTCATCGGCAAGGCTATAGAGTCTGTACTGTACTGTCTTACAGTACATTTTAACACATAATGTAACGATACATGTGCGAGATATTGCACGTGGCGACATCTCGTGGCAATCAAGATATCCACCCAACCAGACCAGCGAAGACTTAGAGAAAACCAAACGCTGGAATGGAACCCGCATAAGCAAATATCTAATGCCAGATGATGCTAAGAGCCAATTGTCGGTTTCTGCGAAAAAAGTTCGTCCCTTTGTTTTCCGTCAGACCCAATCCTTGGACGCGTTTCGCCGTATGACGGCTCATCGGCAAGACTATAGAGTCTGACGAAAAGAAAAGTGACCTTACAGTGCATTTCAACACATAATGTAATAATAACGCGTTTCGGTTCGCAGAAACCGACAATTGGCTTTTAGCGCCACCTGACAATAGATACCTTTCCAGCATTTGGTCTTCTCTAAGTCCTCGCTGGTCTAGTTGGGTGGATAGCTCGATTGCTACGAGATGTTGCCACGTGCAATATCGTACAGAGGCGTAGAAGAGCCACAAAACAAGAAAACATTTTCTGCAATATTCTGAGCTTCGAATTTCGAGTTTATTCTCTGAATTCCTAGTTTAAAATCGGAATTTTACATTTAAAACCAGAATTCTAAGTTTAAAGTCACAAATCCAAGTTCAAAGTCAGAATTTCAAGATTAAAGTCAGAATTCCTAGTATAATCTCCGAATACAGAGTTAAAAGTAGGAATTCAACCCCGACATTCCGAGTTTAATGTCAGAGTTCCTTATATAATCTCAGAAATCCTAGTATAATCTTAGAATTATGTCGCAATTCTGAGTTTAAAATCGGAATTCCATGTTTAAAGTCAGAATTTCAAGTTTAATGTCAGAACTCCCTGCCTAATCTCAGAATACCGAGGTTAAAGTAGGAATTCCAAGCAGGTATAGTTCCAAGCGTAAAGTCCGATTTTCGAGTTCAACCCCGGAATTCCGAGCTTAAAGTAAGAATTTCGAGTTTAACCTCAGAATTTCGAGTTTAAAGTCAGAATTCCATGTTTAAACTCAGAAATCCTAGTATAATCTCAGAATATGGAGTTGAAAGTAAGAATTCCAAGTAGGTATAACCTCAGATAATTTCAAGTTTAAAGTCCGGTTTTCAAGTTCAACCCTGGAGTTCCGGGTTTAAAGTCAGAATTTTGAGTTTCACCTCAGAATTCCGAGTTTAAATTCAGAATTCCAAGTTTAACGTCAGAACTCTCGGCATAATCTCAGAATACCGAGTTGAAAGTAGGAATTCCAAGTAAGTATAGTTTCAAGCGTAAAGTCCGATTTTCGAGTTTAACACCGGAATTCCGAGTTTAAAGTAAGAATTCCAAGTTCAATGTCAGAATTTCTTATATATATATTTAAGTTGGAATTCCAAATTTAAAGTTAGAATTCTTAGCATAATCTTAGAATTATGTGGCAATTCCGAGTTTAAAATCGGAATTCCATGTTTAAAGTCAGAATTTTGAGTTTAACCTCAGAATTCCGAGTTTAAAATCAAAATTCCAAGTTTAATGTCAGAACCCCTTGCATAATCTCAGAATTCCGAGTTTAAGTTGGAATTCCAAATTGAAAGTTAAAATTCTCAGTATAATCTTAGAATTACGAGTTTAGAATCGGAATTTCGAGTTTAAAATCGGAATTCCTAGTTTAAAATCGGAATTCCATGTTTAAAGTCAGAATTCCTAGTATAATCTCAGAATACCGAGTTTAAAGTAGGAATTCTAAGTAGGTATAGCCTCAGATAATTTCAAGTTTAAAGTCCGATTTTCGAGTTTAACCCTGGAATTCCGAATTTAAAGTCAGAATTTCGAGTTTAATGTCAGAATTCGTTGTATAATCTCAGAATTCCGAGTTCAAGCTAAAATTTTTAGTTTAAAGTCAGCATTCCTAGTATAATCTAAGAATTACGAATTTAATGTCGGAATTCCAAGTTTAAAGTCAGAATTCCAAGTATAACCTCAGAATTTTTATATTTTGGAAATAACGACTTGTTTCAATTTTATTTTATTTAACGGATTTTTTTTTTATTTTATTTCAGATCCACACATTTTAATACTTTACCCTTTCGATGAGAGGACATTAACATCACCGAACTGAAACATTGCTGGTAAATAACATATTTTGTACTGTTGAAACACAAATTAATTAATAAATATAACAAGAAATTTCAGAACAGTTTGTTTTATTATCTATAAAAAAAGAGAATAGTAACGGTTGGGTTGTATTGATCATTAGGCCCTGTACTTTAGTTATAATTATTTCTAAAATAACAGTCAATGCTAATTTATCCATACATCCATTGCTAGGTTATAGAACTGCAATTGAATGCAAAGGTAAGATCGAGGTAAAGTTAAGTAAGTTGGTTTCTATCTACTTAAGTTGACGGCATATGGAAACCTTTTTTATTTTTAGTTTTAGGAAAAAAAAACGATTCTTCATAGTCTAAAATCTAAAATAAAACAATAAAGTTTTAGAATGTACCAGTCGTATACAGGGTTTGTCAATAAATGTGAATTTGGTACGAGAGTAAAGTAGAGACCTTTATTCGTGAAAATATCCAAAATTTTAATTATGAATAGTTCTTCAGAAATAAGAACTATGTTTTAATATGCAATTTGCCCATCTATCTACCCTGGAAAATATTTATTCTTTTTATTTGCACAAATTTGTCTCAAATTTCTGTAAAAATTATAGATTTAATTTAATTGTATAAGCCCCAATATCGACCATTTTTAAAACATGATGACCGTTGCGTTGTTCGATATTAGGATTTACACAATTAAATTTAATTTATAATTTTTTCTGATAGTGTAAAATTGAGGAAAATGTGTAAAAATAAAAAAAGAATTTCAGAGAGATTGACGTAATTGCATATTAGAATATAGTCTTTATTTCTGCACGAATAACTTTTCTAAATTAAAATTTCCGATATTGTCACAAATAATGCTTTTGCCCAAATTCATATTTACTGGCAAACCCCGGATATGACTGATATATTTTAAAATGTATTGTTTGATTCCAGGCTTTAGACTATGTAGAACTTTTTATGAAGAATAATTTTTATTCTTAAAATTGAAAATAAAAAAGTTTTGAATAAATTATGTCGCCGCTTTATAATATTTGGTATTAAAGGACCAAATATTGAATTTAAAACTTAATTTAAAAATTCCATTAAATCTAATTATTTTGGCAGAATAATGGGTTTGTAAGGTAAAAATAAGGCATATACTATTTTCTTCTATTCCTCATATTTTAGTTATGTTTATTTTAATTTATAATTATATTGTTATAGTTGTAATTCATCATCGACATCAATAAACAAGGAACAGTCGAGGGATGGTATTATAATTATTTATATTAACTATAACAATAACATTCATAGTAATATTAGTAATCGTGATAAGTTAGTATATAAATATGTACAACTGATTAGTAAATAAGTCATATATAAGTTTATTTTTGAGATACAGGTGATCGCAGAATTATACAGTAAAAACATTTAACATGGAATAAATTCTGTATTATCACTTTGGTAGATTTTTCTAAAAATCGCTCGGATACGTGAACTATTATTTTTCATTGAGAATTTTACGAACTAAAATACGCGTATACCAAGTAAGCCAAAGAATATTTATCATGGCTACCTTTCTTTTTAAATTGAAACCCCGTCCTTTTTTGTCATATTTTTAAAGAACGCCTAAAGTTGTAAATTGGTGACAGGTTTAACTTTTCCATCTATAACCATTTTTTATACACAGCGAGTAAGAGACTTGCTATAATTCAGAAATATCTTTAATAAAATGTATTACACCTAGTTTAAAAAGTGTCGAAAATGTTGGTTGCTGCCAGTAAGTGAACGGACGGCATTTCAACACTTTTTAAACTAAGTGTAATACATTTTATTAAAGATATTTTTTAATTATAGAACCTGGCTCACCCTGTATACGCGGATTTTAGTTTATAAAGTGCGCAATAAAAATCAATAGATCACGTGTCCTAGTGACTTTTAGAAAAATCTACCAAACTGACAATACAGAACGTATTCCATGTTAGATGTTCTCACTGTTTATGAATAGTTAAATGTCGGATGCAAAATACTTTTTAATACTTTTCTTGATAATTTAATTTTTAAAATAATTTAATTTTAAAAATATATATAGTTATCAAGACAAAGCTTAGGCCTATTTAAATCTACACAATATATCGAAAAATCTTGCACGCCCATGGAGAAGACGGCTTTGATTAATTTATTACTTCGCATCATTTAAAAATAGACTATGGTTGATTTATGGCCCAAAAAGGCAAGGGTAGAATTTTGAACATACTATACTTTACTTTTTAAATTATTCATTTAAGTACGTGAGAATATCCCATTCGTCAACATTCCTCCGTTATGGAGACCCTGCCTAGTATTCTCATTTTGGTTCAGTAGTTTGCAAACAAATGTCTTTTAAGGATGATAAGAAAGTGCAGTTCTAACATAAAAAAAAATCCAAAATCTATCTAATTTAATTTATGACACTCTTCTTGCCGTCTTTAGTTCTTGTCAACTACATACTGTTCTAAGCCGCAACGATAAGTAATTTACGGCGGCGTAGAAGAGCCACAAAACAAAAAGAAATGTCTGCGTTTATTCTCAGAATTCCTAGTATAATCTTAGAATTACTAGTTTATAATAGGAATTCGAAGTTTAAAGTCAGAACTCCAAGTTTAAAGTCTGAATTCCAAGTTTAAAGTCAGATTGTCAAGTTTAAAATAGGAATTCCGAGATTAAAATCGGAATATTAAGTTTCCAAATTTAAAGTCACAATTCCTAGTATAATCTCAGAATACCAAGTTGCAAGTAGGAATTCCGAGTTTAAAGTCAGAATTCCTAGTACAACCTTCGAATACCAAGTTAAAAATAGGAACTCAACTCCGAAATATCGAGTTTAAAGTCAGAGTTTCGAGTTTAACCTCAAAATTCCGAGCTTAAAGTCAAAATTCCAAGTTTAATGTCTGAATTCCTTCTATAATCTCAGAATTCCAAGTTTAAGTTGGAATTCCGAGTTTAAAATCGGAATTTTAAGCTTGAAGTCAGAATTCCTAGTATAACCTTAGAATACCAAGTTAAAGTAAGAACTCAACTCCGAAATATCGAGTTTAAAGTCAGAATTTTGAGCTTAACCTCAGAATTCCGAGATTAATGTCAGAATTCCTTCTATAATCTCAGAATTCGAAGTCTAAGTTGGAATTCCGAGTTTAAAATCGGAATTTTAAGTTTAGAGTCAGAATTCCAAATTTAAAGTTAGAATTCCCAGTATAATCTCAGGATACCAAGTTGCAAGTAGGAATTTCGAGTTTAAAGTCAGAATTGCTAGTACAACCTTAGAATACCAAGGTAAAAATAGGAATTCAACCCCAAAATATCGGGTTTAAAGTCAGAGTTTCGAGCTTAACCTTAAAACTCCGAGTTTAATGTCACAATTCCAAGTTTAATGTCAAAATTCCTTCTACAATCTCAGAATTCCAAGTTTAAGTTGGAATTCCGAGTTTAAAGTCGCAATTCCAAGTTTGAAATCAGAATTTCAAATTTAAAGTCAGAATTCTAAGTTTAAAGTCAAGTTCAAGTCAGATTTTAAAGTATAAAATAGGAATTCCAAGTTTAAAATCGGAATTCCAAGTTTAGTTAAAGTTTCAAGCTTGAAGTCAGAAATTACTAGTATAATCTCAGAATACAGAGTTGAAAATAGAAATTCCGAGTTTAAAGTCAGAATTCCTATTATAATCTCAGAATTAAAAGTCTCAGTTGAAATTCCAAATTTAAAGTCAAAATGCCCAGTATATTCTTAGAATTCCAAATTTAAAATGCGAATTTACAGGTTAACATCAGAATATCTAGTTTATTCTCAGGATTCCGAGTTTAAAGTCGGAGTTTCAAGTTTATAGTCAGAATTCCTAGTATAACCTCAGAATTCAGAGTTTAAGTTGGAACTCCAAATTTAAAGTCGGTATTCCTAGCAGATATAATCTCAGTTAATTCCAAGTTTAAAATCGAATTTCCGAGCTAAACCCCGGAATTCCGAGTTTAAAGTCAGAATTTCGAGATTAACCTCAGAATTCCAAGGTTAAGGTCGGAATTCCAAGCTTAAAGTCGGAATTTCTAGTATAATCTCAGAATACCGAGTTGAAAGTAGGAATTCTGAGTTTAAAGTCAGAATTCTAAACTTAATGTCAGAATTCGTTGTATAATCTCAGAAGACCGACTATAAGTTGAAATTTTTAGTTTAAAGTCAGCATTTTATTATTATAGAGAATTACGAGTTTAATGTCGGAGTTCCGAGTTTCAAATTAGAATTCCATGTTTGAAGTCAGAATTCCTAGTATAATCTCAGAATTCCGAGTTTAAGTTGGAATTCCAAATATTAAGTCAGAAATCCCAGGCTAATCTGAGAATTCTAGTTTAATCTTAGAATTCCGAGTTTAAAATCGAAGTTCCAAGTTTAAAGTCAGAATTCCTAGTATATCCTTAGAATTCTGGCTTTAAATTCGAAATTCCAAGTTTAAAGTCAGAATTCGTAGTATAATCTCAGAATTCCGAGTTTAAGTTGGAATTCTAAATTTAAAGTCAAAATTCCCAGGTAATCTGAGAATTCAAGTTTAATCTTAGAATTCCGAGTTTAAAATCGAAGTTCCAAGTTTAAAGTCATAATTCCTAGTATATACTTAGAATTCTGGCTTTAAATTTGGAATTCCAAATCTAAAGTCAGAATTCCGAGTAGGTATAATTTCAGATAATTCCAAGTTTAAAATCGAATTTCCGAATTCAACCGCGAAATTCCAAGTTTAAAGTCAGAATTCCTAGTCTAACTTTAGAATTCTGGCTTTAAATTTGGAATTGCAAATTTAAAATCAGAATTCCTAGTAGGTATAATCTCAGATAATTCCAAGTTTAAAAGCGAATTTCCGAATCCAACCGCAGAATTCCGAGTTTAAAGTCGGAATTCCAAGTTTAAAGTCAGGATTCCTAGTATAATCTCAGAATTCCGAGTTTAAATTGGAATTTTAAATTTAAAGTCAGAATTCCTAGTATATTCTTAGAATTCCGAGTTTAAAGTCAGAGTTTCAAGTTTAAAGTCAGAACTTATATTTTGTTTCAGATTAACTGATTTAGTTGCTTCACCCTTCCGATGAGAGGACTTGACATCACCGACCTGAAACCCGTTTTTAAAGTGGTAAATAACATATTTTGTACATACTGTTTAAAGAAATTAATTAATAAATACAACAAGAAATTTTAAAAAAGTTTTGTTTTATTATTTATAAAAAAAAAATTGTAGTTGTAATGTAAGATTAGCCCCTGTACTTTAGTTATGATTACTCTTGTAATAATAGTGAATGCTAATTTATCCATACATTTATTCTTTATTTTTAGTTTTAGGGAAAAAAGCTGTTTTTCATAAAAGTTCTGCATAATCTAACTAAAATGAAACAATAAAATTTTATTCTTTATCAGCCATATATGAGGGTTTTTCAATAAATATGAATTTGGTACTGAAGTAAAGTACCTTTATTTGTAACAATATCAAAAATTTAAATTATGAAAAGTTTTTCGGAATTAAAAACTATGCAATTTCATTGATCTACAAATAGTTATTATTTTTATTTTTACAAATTTTTCTCAAATTTCTGAATAAATTATAAATTTTATTTAATTGTGTAAGCTCCAATATCGACCATTTATCTTTTTTGTTTATTAAAACATGATAACCTTTCCGTTGTTTAATAGTGGAATTTACGCAATTAAATTTAATTTATAATTTTTTCTGATAAAGTCAATTTGAGAAAGATGTGTAAAAAAAGAAATTCAGAGTAGATCGATGTAATTGCATATTACAACATAGTTTTTTTTTTAATTTCTGAACGAGCAACTTTCCTAAATTAAAATTTCCGATATTGTCACACATAAAGGTACCTACTTTACTGTTGTACCTAATTCATAAAGATTTGCAAACTCCGTATACGACTATTATACACTGTGTTCAAAAAGTCCCGGACCGGTCAATTATTTAGAAAATGGCGCACAATATAAAAAAACTTTCGGTATTAAAGTTGTAGGTCTTAAAAAAATCTATAAAAATAGGACACCTGTTTTTATACAGGGTGCCTTAAACAGTCATGGTAAACAAAACTTTCATTTTTTTAAATGGAATGCCCTATATCTTATAATACTTTTGGATTCTACATAAAATATCAATTATTTTTTAATAAGCACGCTATACATCTAAACTTAATAGTTTCTGAGATATCGACTTTCGAAAAATTACATGTTTGAAATTTGACCGCTTCTAGCTCTCTAACGGTATATCTAAGAACAAACCGGCTTACATGTCCCTATCTTACTTTTTATAATCTTCCTAAAAATATCAATTTTGGGTTAAACCGGAAGTACTATATTTCCGGTTCTTGAGTTACATCCGGTTTACCCAGAAGTTTACACTTCTGGGAAGATAATAAAAAAAGTAAGATAGGGACATGTAAGCCCTTTTGCTCTAAGATATACCGTTAGAGAGCTAGAAGCTGTCAAAGTTCAAAAATGTAATTTTTCGAAAGTCGATATCTCAGAAACTATTAAGTTTCGACTTATAGTGTCCTTATTAAAAAATAATTGATATTTTATGTAGAATCCAAAAGTATTATAAAACATAGGGCATTCCATTTAAAAAAATGAAAGTTTTGTTCACCATGACTGTTTGAGGCACCCTGTATAATTACAGGTGTCCTAGTTTTATAGATTCTTTTAAGGCCTACAACTTTTATACCGGAAGTTTTTTTATATTGTGCGCCATTTTTTTGAACACAGTGTATTTTAAAATTTATTGTTTGATCTCGAGTTTTAGAACATGCAGAACTTTTTATGAAGAATAACTTTCATTCCTTAAACTGAATATAAAAAAGTTTTCCATATTATGTCACCATCTTAAGTAGACACACTGTATATTTATAATACTTGATACTAAAAAGACAAATATTGAATTTATAATTTAATTTTGGAATTCCGTTAAATTTAATTAGTTTAGCAGAATAGTGGGGTGTAGGGTAAAAATAAGGCATATAACATTTTTACTTATTCCTCATAATTTAGTTATGTTTTATTTTATTTTATAATATTATTGTTATGGTTATTATTCATCAATGAACCATGATACGGTCGAGGGCAACACACATTGCGGAACCTGTTGTTATAATTATTTACATTAACAATAACAATAACGTTCCTAGTAATATTAGTAATCGTTTAGGGGTTTTTTGAAATGCGAAATTTGAGTTTGATGTTAGTATGGCTTCCACTTGTAGAAGGCCCCACCTACGTATCTTTTTTCTCTATTAAGGAGTCATAACTTTTTTATACGTGCTAGTATTACATTATTAAGCAAATAAATGGATTTCTTTATTATTTTTACACGGGAAAGGCATACTTGGTAGAAGTCGCTACGAGCAATCGTTCTCGAAAAAAAGAATAATAAAGAAATAAATGGCATTCATTTGCATATCGCTATGCCCATATCAGAGCTTGCATTAGCCAATTAAGTGCCTCCATAACAGTGTTACCAAAAGAGAAAACGGCAGTCGCGTACATATTTTTTGATCCTATTAAAAATTGTAAAACCCTGTATCTCAAAAATGGAGAGCTTGCGGACCCATTCTTATATGAACTTTCCACCTTATAAGTAACTGAGGAATCGTCTTATAAAATATCGGGCACTTATTTAATAACACCCTGTATAAATATTTACGACTGATTAGTAAATAAGTTAGTTAAGATTAGATTGTAAATAATGATGTAACTCTTAACAACCAATATACAATTATACGCATCTCCAATTGTCTTACTTCATACCAACCGATAATTCAAATAGATGTTGATCCTGCAAGCGGACTTACGCATGTAAGTATTGTTGAAACCCCGTAGAAATAAAGGTATTGTTTTGTTCAGGTTCAAATTGTTTACATCTACAAGCATATAAATAACTCGAGATGTAGCATACCAAAGAAAAGAACAGATACATTGAGAGCATGTAACTTAGAATAAGTTTAGTAAATGATATACGTTGTGATTTTTTTATAAAAAAAATATATTTGTAAAATGTGTCCCAAATTAGAGATATCACGTCGTAACCGATTGTTTCGTAACGGGAGATTTTAGCTCAGATTTGTAATTTCCAAGAAGAGCTGATTTCAATTAAAATACTTAGGACCTAAAGTTCATAGTTTCGTAGCTAGAGGGGTAAAGAATGTTTCTATTATTTATTTTAGGTGCAGTTATTTTAAGACAGGCGTCAGAAGTATTTAAATCCCTCTCTTGTTTTCGGGTTAAACAGCTAAAAAT
Organism: Polydrusus tereticollis; assembly: GCA_963920685.1. NCBI lineage: Eukaryota > Metazoa > Arthropoda > Insecta > Coleoptera > Curculionidae > Polydrusus > Polydrusus tereticollis. The sequence continues at coordinate 29,810,163 of OY987334.1, forward strand.
ACAACTTTTTGTTTCTTGATACTTTTTCGTATTTTACTTCGTTTTCGAGAAAAAAAATTTTCCACGTTCAATGAAGGGGCTTTTATTTTTTTTCTTGAAAACGAAGGAAGATGCAAAAAATATTAAGAGATCAAGAAGTTGTATTTTTAGCTGCTTAACTTAAAAACAGTATAAAACTTTTAAACAAGTCAGTGGCGTGCATTGTTCTTATCAATATTATTCGTGAAGCTGCCCCCCGGGACGCCACTGGAACTCATAATTATCATCTAGTCAGTGCTAACATAGCATCTTATCACAGCGAACAATATTGCCAAATTTCACCAAAGTCGGCAAAAGGATCTTTGAGATATTAATAAAAGAACGTTTTGTTTTAACGTTGACCTCTTGAAAACCAGACTTTTTAGAACACACGTTCATATAAATGTTTCTACTTAAGTTTGGTTCAGGAACGCGACCTTGGAATTATGGCCTAACATTAAGTAGCACCCTGTATACAAGGTGTTTAATTAAGGGTGTCGAAGTACCATATAGCGGGAACTAATAATTGTCGTAGAGCTTTGAAAAAAACATCATCTTAATGAAAGTGAGCAAGAAAAAATGCTGGAAATAGTTTTTAAGATTCTTACTCTACCGCTAGGGGGCATTATTATAGATATTATGTAAATATACGTTGTAGAAAATATGGTACCGTTGTAATGTTACAAAAAGTTTTCATTACATCTTTTTGATTTACCTAATACGTTTTACTGTAGGAAGTGCCTATATTTTTGATTGGTGGTAAGCTAAACCCAATTCGGTAAACCAGGTCTCGTTTAAGAAGGGAAACCTTATTGATTAAAACGAAATTATAGAGATGTCATATTAGTTTTGACAACTTTCGCTAGAGAGCGTCATTTGATAAATTCACAACGTTCTCTAGCGAAAACTGCAAAAATTTTGTTTTAATCAACACAGCTTCTTCTTAAACGAGACCTGGTTACACAATTAAACGTATCAGACCAAAAAGATGCAGCTTTTAAGTAGCATTACTATGGTAGTAGTTTTTTTTAAACTTATATGGGCATACTTTCTAGAATTTTTTATATTATGACCATATTAATTACGTCCCCTAGTGGTAGAGTAAGAATCTTAAAAATACATATGCGAGATGTTGCACGTGGCGACATCTTGTGGCAATCGAGCTATCCACCCAACCAGACCAGCGACGACCTAGAGAAGACCAAACGCTGGAATGGAACCCGCATAAGCAAGTAAGTATCTAGTGGTGCTGAAAGCCAATTGTCGGTTTCTGCAAACCGAAAACGCGATATAAAAAAAAAGCTTGTCCCTTTTCTTTTTGCCAGACCCAATGCTTGGACCCGTTTCGCCGTATTACGGCTCATCGGCAAGGCTATAGAGTCTGACAAAAAGGAAAGGGACCTTACAGTACATTTTAACACATAATGTAACGATACATGTGCGAGATATTGCACGTGGCGACATCTCGTGGCAATCAAGCTATCCACCCAACCAGAGCAGCGAAGACTTAGAGAAAACCAAACGCTGGAATGGAACCCGCATAAGCAAATATCTAATGCCAGATGGTGCTAAGAGCCAATTGTCGGTTTCTGCGAAAAAAGTTCGTCCCTTTTCTTTCCGTCAATCCAATCCTTGGACGCGTTTCGCCGTATGACGGCTCATCGGCAAGACTATAGGGTCTGACGAAAAGAAAAGGGACCTTACAGTGCATTTCAACACATCATGTAACAATAACGCGTTTCGGTTCGCAGAAACCGACAATTGGCTTTTAGCGCCACTTGACATTAGATACCTTTCCAGCGTTTGGTCTTCTCTAACTCCTCGCTGGTCTAGTTGAGTGGATAGCTCAATTGCTACGAGATGTTGCCACGTGCAATATACGTACGGAGGCGTAGAAGAGCCACAAAACAAGAAAACATTTTCTGCAATATTCTGAGCTTCGAATTTCGAGTTTATTCTCAGAATTCCTAGTTTAAAATCGGAATTTTACATTTAAAACCAGAATTCTAAGTTTAAAGTCACAAATCCAAGTTCAAAGTCAGAATTTCAAGATTAAAGTCAGAATTCCTAGTATAATCTCCGAATACAGAGTTAAAAGTAGGAATTCAACCCCGACATTCCGAGTTTAATGTCAGAGTTCCTTATATAATCTCAGAAATCCTAGCATAATCTTAGAATTATGTCGCAATTCTGAGTTTAAAATCGGAATTCCATGTTTAAAGTCAGAATTCCAAGTTTAATGTCAGAACTCCCTGCATAATCTCAGAATACCGAGTTCAAAGTAGGAATTCCAAGCAGGTATAGTTCCAAGCGTAAAGTCCGATTTTCGAGTTCAACCCCGGAATTCCGAGCTTAAAGTAAGAATTTCGAGTTTAACCTCAGAATTTCGAGTTTAAAGTCAGAATTCCATGTTTAAACTCAGAAATCCTAGTATAATCTCAGAATATGGAGTTGAAAGTAGGAATTCCAAGTAGGTATAACCCCAGATAATTTCAAGTTTAAAGTCCGGTTTTCGAGTTCAACCCTGGAGTTCCGGGTTTAAAGTCAGAATTTTGAGTTTCACCTCAGAATTCCGAGTTTAAATTCAGAATTCCAAGTTTAACGTCAGAACTCTCGGCATAATCTCAGAATACCGAGTTGAAAGTAGGAATTCCAAGTAAGTATAGTTTCAAGCGTAAAGTCCGATTTTCGAGTTTAACACCGGAATTCCGAGTTTAAAGTAAGAATTTCAAGTTCAATGTCGGAATTTCTTATATAGTCTCTCTATAGAATTTCATATTTAAGTTGGAATTCCAAATTTAAAGTCAGAATTCTTAGCATAATCTTAGAATTATGTGGCAATTCCGAGTTTAAAATCGGAATTCCATGTTTAAAGTCAGAATTTTGAGTTTAACCTCAGAATTCCGAGTTTAAAATCAAAATTCCAAGTTTAATGTCAGAACCCCTTGCATAATCTCAGAATTCCGAGTTTAAGTTGGAATTCCAAATTGAAAGTTAAAATTCTCAGTATAATCTTAGAATTATGAGTTTAGAATCGGAATTTCGAGTTTAAAATCGGAATTCCTAGTTTAAAATCGGAATTCCATGTTTAAAGTCAGAATTCCTAGTATAATCTCAGAATACCGAGTTTAAAGTAGGAATTCCAAGTAGGTATAGCCTCAGATAATTTCAAGTTTAAAGTCCGATTTTCGAGTTTAACCCTGGAATTCCGAATTTAAAGTCAGAATTTCGAGTTTAATGTCAGAATTCGTGTATAATCTCAGAATTCCGAGTTTAAGCTGGAATTTTTAGTTTAAAGTCAGCATTCCTAGTATAATCTAAGAATTACGAATTTAATGTCGGAATTCCAAGTTTAAAATCGGAATTCCAAGTTTAAAGTCAGAATTCCAAGTATAACCTCAGAATTTTTATATTTTGGAAATAACGACTTGTTTCAATTTTATTTTATTTAACGGATTTTTTTTAATTTTATTTCAGATCCACACATTTTAATACTTTACCCTTTCGATGAGAGGACATTAACATCACCGAACTGAAACATTGCTGGTAAATAACATATTTTGTACTGTTGAAACACAAATTAATTAATAAATATAACAAGAAATTTCAGAACAGTTTGTTTTATTATCTATAAAAAAAGAGAATAGTAACGGTTGGGTTGTATTGATCATTAGGCCCTGTACTTTAGTTATAATTATTTCTAAAATAACAGTCAATGCTAATTTATCCATACATCCATTGCTAGGTTATAGAACTGCAATTGAATGCAAAGGTAAGATCGAGGTAAAGTTAAGTAAGTTGGTTTCTATCTACTTAAGTTGACGGCATATGGAAACCTTTTTTATTTTTAGTTTTAGGAAAAAAAAACGATTCTTCATAGTCTAAAATCTAAAATAAAACAATAAAGTTTTAGAATGTACCAGTCGTATACAGGGTTTGTCAATAAATGTGAATTTGGTACGAGAGTAAAGTAGAGACCTTTATTCGTGAAAATATCCAAAATTTTAATTATGAATAGTTCTTCAGAAATAAGAACTATGTTTTAATATGCAATTTGCCCATCTATCTACCCTGGAAAATATTTATTCTTTTTATTTGCACAAATTTGTCTCAAATTTCTGTAAAAATTATAGATTTAATTTAATTGTATAAGCTCCAATATCGACCATTTACCTTTTTTGATTATTAAAACATCATGACCGTTCCGTTGTTCGATATTAGGATTTACACAATTAAATTCAATTTATAATTTTTCTGATAGTGTAAAATTGAGGAAAATGTGTAAAAATAAAAAAAGAATTTCAGAGAGATGGACGTAATTGCATATTAGAATATAGTCTTTATTTCTGCACGAATAACTTTTCTAAATTAAAATTTCCGATATTGTCACAAATAATAGGTACCTATTGCTTTTGCCCAAATTCATATTTACTGGCAAACCCCGGATATGACTGATATATTTTAAAATGTATTGTTTGATTCCAGGCTTTAGACTATGTAGAACTTTTTATGAAGAATAATTTTTATTCTTAAAATTGAAAATAAAAAAGTTTTCAATAAATTATGTCGCCGCCTTATAATATTTGGTATTAAAGGACCAAATATTGAATTTAAAACTTAATTTAAAAATTCCATTAAATCTAATTATTTTGGCAGAATAATGGGGTTGTAAGGTAAAAATAAGGCATATACTATTTTCTTATACTTATTCCTCATATTTTAGTTATGTTTATTTTAATTTATAATTATATTGTTATAGTTGTAATTCATCATCGACATCAATAAACAAGGAACAGTCGAGGGATGGTATTATAATTATTTATATTAACTATAACAATAACATTCATAGTAATATTAGTAATCGTGATAAGTTAGTATATAAATATGTACAACTGATTAGTAAATAAGTCATATATAAGTTTATTTTTGAGATATAGGTGATCGCAGATTTATACAGTAAAAACATTTAACATGGAATAAATTCTGTATTGTCACTTTGGTAGATTTTTCTAAAAATCGCTCGGATACGTGAACTATTATTTTTCATTGCGAATTTTACGAACTAAAATACGCGTATACCAAGTAAGCCAAAGAATATTTATCATGGCTACCTTTCTTTTTAAATGGAAACCCCGTACTTTTTTGTCATATTTTTAAAGAACGCCTAAAGTTGTAAATTGGTGACAGGTTTAACTTTTCCATCTATAACCATTTTTTATACACAGCGAGTAAGAGACTTGCTATAATTCAGAAATATCTTTAATAAAATGTATTACACCTAGTTTAAAAAGTGTCGAAAATGTTGATTGCTGCCAGTAAGTGAACGGACGGCATTTCAACACTTTTTAAACTAAGTGTAATACATTTTATTAAAGATATTTTTTAATTATAGCACCTGACTCACCCTGTATACGCGGATTTTAGTTTATAAAGTGCGCAATAAAAATCAATAGATCACGTGTCCTAGTGACTTTTAGAAAAATCTACCAAACTGACAATACAGAACGTATTCCATGTTAGATGTTCTCACTGTTTATGGATAGTTAAATGTCGGATGCAAAATACTTTTTAATACTTTTCTTGATAATTTAATTCTTAAAATAATTTAATTTTAAAAATATATATAGTTATCAAGACAAAGCTTAGGCCTATTTAAATCTACACAATATATCGAAAAATCTTGCACGCCCATGGAGAAGCCGGCTTTGATTAATTTATTACTTCGCATCATTTAAAAATAGACTATGGTTGATTTATGGCCCAAAAAGGCAAGGGTAGAATTTTGAACATACTATACTTTACTTTTTAAATTATTCATTTAAGTACGTGAGAATATCCCATTCGTCAACCTTCCTCCGTTATGGAGACCCTGCCTAGTATTCTCATTTTGGTTCAGTAGTTTGCAAACAAATGTCTTTTAAGGATGATAAGAAAGTGCAGTTCTAACATAAAAAAAAAATCCAAAATCTATCTAATTTATTTTATGACACTCTTCTTGCCGTCTTTAGTTCTTGTCAACTACATACTGTTCTAAGCCGCAACGATAAGTAATTTACGGCGGCGTAGAAGAGCCATAAAACAAAAAGAAATGTCTGCGTTTATTCTCAGAATTCCTAGTATAATCTTAGAATTACTAGTTTATAATAGGAATTCGAAGTTTAAAGTCAGAACTCCAAGTTTAAAGTCAGAATTCCAAGTTTAAAGTCAGATTGTCAAGTTTAAAATAGGAATTCCGAGATTAAAATCGGAATATTAAGTTTCCAAATTTAAAGTCAGAATTCCTAGTATAATCTCAGAATACCAAGTTGCAAGTAGGAATTCCGAGTTTAAAGTCAGAATTCCTAGTACAACCTTCGAATACCAAGTTAAAAATAGGAACTCAACTCCGAAATATCGAGTTTAAAGTCAGAGTTTCGAGTTTAACCTCAACATTCCGAGTTTAAAGTCAAAATTCCAAGTTTAATGTCTGAATTCCTTCTATAATCTCAGAATTCCAAGTTTAAGTTGGAATTCCGAGTTTAAAATCGGAATTTTAAGTTTGAAGTCAGAATTCCTAGTATAACCTTAGAATACCAAGTTAAAGTAGGAACTCAACTCCGAAATATCGAGTTTAAAGTCAGAATTTTGAGCTTAACCTCAGAATTCCGAGTTTAATGTCAGAATTCCTTCTATAATCTTAGAATTCCAAGTTTAAGTTGGAATTCCGAGTTTAAAATCGGAATTTTAAGTTTGAAGTCAGAATTTCAAATTTAAAGTCAGAATTCTAAGTTTAAAGTCAAGTTTAAAGTCAGATTTTAAAGTGTAAAATAGGAATTCCAAGTTTAAAATCGGAATTCCAAGTTTAGTTAAAGTTTCAAGCTTGAAGTCAGAAATTACTAGTATAATCTCAGAATACAGAGTTGAAAATAGAAATTCCGTGTTTAAAGTCAGAATTCCTATTATAATCTCAGAATTAAAAGTCTCAGTTGAAATTCCAAATTTAAAGTCAGAATTTCTAGTATATCCTTAGAATTCGAAATTTAAAGTCAAAATGCCCAGTATATTCTTAGAATTCCAAATTTAAAATGCGAATTCACAGGTTAATATCAGAATATCTAGTTTATTCTCAGGATTCCGAGTTTAAAGTCGGAGTTTCAAGTTTATAGTCAGAATTCCTAGTATAACCTCAGAATTCCGAGTTTAAGTTGGAACTCCAAATTTAAAGTCGGTATTCCTAGCAGATATAATCTCAGTTAATTCCAAGTTTAAAATCGAATTTCCGAGCTAAACCCCGGAATTCCGAGTTTAAAGTCAGAATTTCGAGTTTAACCTCAGAATTCCAAGGTTAAGGTCGGAATTCCAAGCTTAAAGTCGGAATTTCTAGTATAATCTCAGAATACCGAGTTGAAAGTAGGAATTCTGAGTTTAAAGTCAGAATTCTAAGCTTAATGTCAGAATTCGTTAAATAATCTCAGAAGACCGACTTTAAGTTGAAATTTGACTATTATACACTGTGTTCAAAAAGTCCCGGACCGGTCAATTATTTAGAAAATGGCGCACAATATAAAAAAACTTTCGGTATTAAAGTTGTAGGTCTTAAAAAAATCTATAAAAATAGGACACCTGTTTTTATACAGGGTGCCTTAAACAGTCAAAACTTTCATTTTTTTAAATGGAAAGCCCTATATCTTATAATACTTTTGGATTCTACATAAAATATCAATTATTTTTTAATAAGCACGCTATACGTCTAAACTTAATAGTTTCTGAGATATCGACTTTCGAAAAATTACATTTTTGAAATTTAACCGCTTCTAGCTCTCTAACGGTATATCTTAGAACAAAACGGCTTACATGTCCCTATCTTACTTTTTTATAATCTTCCTAAAAATATAAATTTTGGGTTAAACCGGAAGTACTATATTTCCGGTTCTTGAGTTACATCCGGTTTACCCAGAAGTTTACACTTCTGGGAAGATAATACAAAAAGTAAGATAGGAACATGTAAGCCCTTTTGCTCTAAGATATACCGTTAGAGAGCTAGAAGCTGTCAAAGTTCAAAAATGTAATTTTTCGAAAGTCGATATCTCAGAAACTATTAAGTTTCGACTTATAGTGTCCTTATTAAAAAATAATTGATATTTTATGTAGAATCCAAAAGTATTATAAAATATAGGGCATTCCATTTAAAAAAATTGAAGTTTTGTTTACCATGACTGTTTGAGGCACCCTGTATAATTACAGGTGTCCTAGTTTTATAGATTCTTTTAAGGCCTACAACTTTTATACCGGAAGTTTTTTTATGTTGTGCGCCATTTTCTAAATAATTGACCGTTCCGGGACTTTTTGAACACAGTGTATTTTAAAATTTATTGTTTGATCTCGAGTTTTAGAACATGCAGAACTTTTTATGAAGAATAACTTTCATTCCTTAAACTGAATATAAAAAAGTTTTCCATATTATGTCACCATCTTAAGTAGACACACTGTATATTTATAATATTTGATACTAAAAAGACAAATATTGAATTTATAATTTAATTTTGGAATTCCGTTAAATTTAATTAGTTGAGCAGAAAAGTGGGGTGTAGGGTAAAAATAAGGCATATAACATTTTTACTTATTCCTCATAATTTAGTTATGTTTTATTTTATTTTATAATATTATTGTTATGGTTATTATTCATCAATGAACCATGATACGGTCGAGGGCAAAACCCATTGCGGAACGTGTTGTTATAATTATTTACATTAACAATAACAATAACGTTCCTAGTAAAATTAGTAATCGTTTTTTGAAATGCGAAATTCGAATTTGATGTTAGTATTGATAGATATATTGCTTGTTCTTGTTATTCTGTGGTTGATATACGTGGCGCCCTCTGAATTTATGTTATGAGAGTGATTCTAGACATGGCGAAGGTATTGTTTTCATCAAGAAAGTAGTAGATTTGTTTATAATCATTTGCACAAAAGTTTTACAAGATTAAAGACTAAATATGAATTTCGTTGTTATTAATTAAAGCCCACTTTATATAATAGGTTATGGGCCCAGTCTAGTGGCGGGTTTAGTTAGTTTAGTGGACAAAAAGTGCCGAAAACGAAAAACGTCGTGTTAATGGACATCTTGTAAAAAAAGTTTAAACGTAGTAAACGTAGCGCCAGTGTAATCGATTATTCTTCAACAATGTCGGGACTATCAAACTTTGCTGTTCCAATTTTGGAAGCAAATAACTACAATAATTGGTGGTTCAGAATTCAAATAATCTTAAAGCGAGAACAGTGCCAAGATGTATTAGAAAAGGACTTTCAAAGTTTGACATCAGAAACTGAGAAGCAGGGTTGGATTAAAAAGGACGCCAAGGCACAATCAATCATAGTTCAGGGGTTGGCTGACAAGCATTTAGACATAATCAAGGATAGCAAGACGGCCAAAGCTCAAGTAGAGGCTCTGAAGGGTGTATTTGCCAGGTCAAGTTCCTTTACCAAGTTATCTACATGGCGAAGACTTATAAATCTAAAGACAGAACCTGGGGAAAAGCTTGAAGATCACTTCACAAAATTTGAGGCAATAATAAGAGAGCTTAAAGAGCATGGTACTATTTTGGATGAGAGTGATAAGGTGTGTCACTTATTTTTGTCGATGCCCCAAAAATATAACACCATTGTAACAGCACTTGAAACAGTAGATAAATTAACCATGGATTTTGCAAAAGCCAGATTACTGGATGAGGAGTTAAAATTTATGACACAAGATAATAAATATGATAGTGAGACAAGTTTCAAGGTAAGCGACAACAGAGCTTGCTTTAAATGTGGATCTTTGACACATTTTATTGGGCAGTGTCCTAAAAATACAAGAGGCCGAGGTAGAGGTAGATCATATTATCGAGGTGCTAGAAATAGAGGTTATCGAGAAGAATATGAAATCTATACAGCCCAACGGCGTAGCTATAGCTTCCGCAAGGGGAGGGTTCGACATGGTCAGGAGCTGATAAAAAAAAATTGCGCCGCAGGCGAAAATTTTTTGGGTGCCACGCCCCTTTTTGAATCAAGGTGCTTAGTTTTGAAGTGGGAAAAGTAGAAAACACAACACAAAATCCTCAAGAAAATTACAAAAACAACCCGGTGCGTTTAGGAGGGAGTTTAATATTTTTACCTATCTTTCAGAGAATTTCTACTTGTGAGCAGTTATTGGAGTCGGAGCTGAATTGATATGGTGATGGTTTAATCAAAAGCTGAATCTACAGTATTATTTGTTTTATATTTGAATCAAAGATTATAATTAGGTTTGGCATCGACTTTGGCATTCAGTTTGACTTTAAATTAAAAGCTAATATAATCAAAATGGGAACATTAATTTACATTTATTATTCAATTAAATCTTTTAGGTCTTATTGCTAACTTATCTATAATTTCTTCGGAATCTATTTGCACTGCCAGATCACGATGAGTGCTCATTAGAGCAAGGCCAGTCAGTCTTTCATCTCCTGTTTTATTTCTAAGGTAAGTTTTTAACCTCCTCAGAGTAGAGAAACATCTTTCAGGGGTTGCAGTGGACACTGGAAGTGTAGCGAAAATGATAAGGAACTTCTTTGTCAAAGGGAAAAACTGTTCATCGCACTGATCGATAACTTCTATTGCAGTGGCAGGTTTCACTTAAAATTAGCGTGGGTCATCAATGGGGGGGGGGGGGTCCGGACCCCCTAAACCCCCCCTTATATACGCCACTGATACAGCCTATTGTTTATTGACAAAAGTAGAGCAGGAGCCAAGAACATACAAAGAAGCAAGCAAAATGCCAGATTGGCAGGAAGCTATTGATAAAGAATTAAGTTCACATGAAAAATTGGAAACTTGGACTCCTGCAAAACTAACAGATGGTGTGACGGCTATTGACACTAGATGGATCTTTAAAATTAAAGAAGATGGAACTAAAAAGGCACGGTTGGCAGCAAAGGGCTTTCAAGTGCCATACAACAACTCCGATGAATTTTGCTACGCCCCAGTTTGTAGGCTATCAACAATTCGAGTGCTCTTATCAGTGTCAGTGCAGAAGGATTGGAATTTACATCAAATTGATGTACCAACCGCATTTCTGAATGGTACAATGGACACAGAGGTTTTCATAAAAGCACCAGAAGGCTTAAAAACAAACACACATACAAAATACTTGAAACTTAATCGAGCACTTTATGGATTAAGAAATGCCCCAAAGTGTTGGAACATTAAATTCAACCAAGTAATGGAAAAACTCAATTTTAAGCGTTCAGAGTATGACTATTGCTTATACTATAAAAATGATGCTTACTTGGTACTATTTGTGGATGACGGGCTCATCACAGGGCCTCAAGATCAAGTAAAAAAATTATTATGTAAGTTGCAACAGGAATTTAACATAAAGAAAATGACAGAAGTGAAGATGTTTCTTGGTATGGAAATTGAGAGAGATGAAAAAGGGTTGAAAGTCACACAAGCCAAAATGATTAATAAATTACTCAAAGAATTCTCGATGGAAGAAACTAGAAACGTGGCAACACCCATGGAAGTCAACTTTCAAGTAAATGAAGAAGAACAAATCATATGCAACGTACCATATAGGAGACTTATATGCAGTCTTATGTACCTTTCTTTAGTGAGTAGACCAGATATTTGTTATAGTGTTGGCTATTTAAGCAGATTTTTGGATAAGCCCAGAAAAAGTGCATGGGAAGCTGCTAAAAGGATTTTACGGTATTTGAACAGTACAAAAGAATATGGCTTACAATTCAAGAAAGGAAATATGCAGGAGGTGATTGGTCTAAGTGATGCTGATTGGGCAGGAGACCGAGAAACCCGGAAGAGTGTCAGTGGCTTTGTGTGTTTTCATGCTGAAAACCCCATCGCATGGCATTCCAGAAAACAAGCGTGTGTGGCGCAGTCTTCGATGGAAGCTGAATACATATCAGCTGGTATTGCTGCTCAGGAACTTATGAACATAAAAGGTATTTTGAGTGAATTTAAAGTAAGTCAACCTGTGTTACTAAAAATTGACAATTTAAGTGCGATTTCTCTAGTTAAGAATTTTGAAAATTCAAAGCGTTCTAAGCATATCGATATAAAATACCACTTTATCAAAGATTTGTGTTTGCGAAAAGAAATTATTTTACATTATGTTCCATCAAATGAAAATGTATCAGATATGTTTACAAAGTCTTTGATTAAAGAAAAATTCCAAAGGTGTAGGTTAAGTATTTTAGATAAGTGATAACTTTTGCTTGAGCAATTTAAATGTTTCTTTAGTTTATTTATGTTCGGTATATTTGAATTGAGAAGGGGTGATAGATATATTGCTTGTTCTTGTTATTCTGTGGTTGATATACGTGGCGCCCTCTGAATTTATGTTATGAGAGTGATTCTAGACATGGCGAAGGTATTGTTATCATCAAGAAAGTGGTAGATTTGTTTATAATCATTTGCACAAAAGTTTTACAAGATTAAAGACTAAATATGAATTTCGTTGTTATTAATTAAAGCCCACTTTATATAATAAGTATGGCTTCCACTTGTAGAAGGCGCCACCTACGTATCTCTTTACTCTATTAAGGAGTCATAACTTTTTTATACGTGCTTGTATTACATATTTAAGCAAAACAATGGATTTCTTCATCATTTTTACATGAAAAAAGTATACTTAGTAGAAGTCGCTACGAGCAATCGTTCTCGAGAAAAAGAATAATAAAGAAATAAATGGCATTCATTTGCATATCGCTATGCCCATATCAGAGCTTGCATTAGCCAATAAAGTGCCTCCATAACAGTGTTACCAAAAGAAAAAACGGTAGTGGCGTACATATTTTATGATCCTATTAAAAATTGTAACACCCTGTATCTCAAAAATGGAGAGCTTGCGGACCCATTCTTATATGAACTTTCCACCTTATAAGTAACTGAGGAATCGTCTTATAAAATATCGGACACTTATTTAATAACACCCTGTATAAATATTTACGACTGATTAGTAAATAAGTTAGTTAAGATTAGATTGTAAATAATGATGTAACTCTTAACAACCAATATACAATTGTACGCATCTCCAATTGTCTTACTTCATACCACCCGATAATTCAAATAGATGTCGATCCTGCTGGCGCACTTACGCATGTAAGTATTGTTGAAACCCCGTAGAAATAAAGGTATTGTTTTGTTCAGGTTCAAATTGTTTACATCTACAAGCATATAAATAACTCGAGATGTAGCATACCAAAGAAAAGAACAGATACATTGAGAGCATGTAACTTAGAATAAGTTTAGTAAATGATATACGTTGTGATTTTTTTATTAAAAAAATATATTTATAAAATGTGTCCCAAATTAGAGATATGACGTAACCGATTGTTTCGTAACGGGAGATTTTAGCTCAGATTTGTAATTTCCAAGAAGAGCTGATTTCAACTAAAATACTTAGGACCTAAAGTTCATAGTTTCGTAGCTAGAAGGGTAAAGAATGTTTCTATTATTTATTTCAGGTGCAGTTATTTTAAGACAGGCGTCAGAAGTATTTAAATCCCTCTCTTGTTTTCGGGTTAAACAGCTAAAAATAGAACTTTTTGTTTCTTGATACTTTTTCATATTTTACTTCGTTTTCGAGAAAAAAAAAATTCCACGTTCAATGAAGGGGCTTTTATTTTTTTTCTTGAAAACGAAGTAAGATGCAAAAAAATATTAAGAGATCAAAAAGTTGTATTTTTAGTTGCGTAACTTGAAAACAGTATAAAACTTTTTAACAAGTCAGTGGCGTACATTGTTTTTATCAATTTTATTCGTGAAGCTGCCCCCCGGGACGCCACTGGAACTCATAATTATCATCTAGTCAGTGCTAACATAGCATCTTATCACAGCGAACAACATTGCCAAATTTCACCAAAGTCGGCAAAAGGATCTTTGAGATATTAATAAAAGAACGTTTTGTTTTAACGTTGACCTCTTGAAAACCAGACTTTTTAGAACACACGTTCATATAAATATTTCTACTTAAGTTTGATTCAGGAACGCGACCTTGGAATTATGGCCTAACATTAAGTAGCACCCTGTATACAAGGTGTTTAATTAAGGGTGTCGAAGTACCATATCGCGGGAACTAATAATTGTCGTAGAGCTTTGAGAAAAACATCATCTTAATAAAAGTGAGCAAGAAAAAATGCTAGAAATAGTTTTTAAGATTCTTACTCTACCGCTAGGGGGCATTATTATAGATATTATGTAAATATGCGTTGTAGAAAATATGGTACCGTTGTAATGTTACAAAAAGTTTTCATTACATCTTTTTGATTTAATACGTTTTACTGTAGGAAGTGCCTATATTTTTGGTTGGTGGTAAGCTAAACCCAATTCGGTAAACCAGGCCTCGTTTAAGAAGGGAAACCTTATTGATTAAAACGAAATTATAGAGATGTCATATTAGTTTTGACAACTTTTGATAAATTCACAACGTTCTCTAGCGAAAACTGCAAAAATTTTGTTTTAATCAACAAAGCTTCTTCTTAAACGAGACCTGATTACACAATAAAACGTATCAAAAAGATGCAGCTTTTAAGTAGCATTACCATGGTAGTAGTTTTTTTTTAAACTCATATATATGGGCATACTTTTTAGAATTTTTTTATATTATGACCATATTAATTACGTCCCCTAGTGGTAGAGTAAGAATCTTAAAAATACATATGCGAGATGTTGCACGTGGCGACATCTTGTGGCAATCGAGCTATCCACCCAACCAGACCAGCGACGATCTAGAGAAGACCAAACGCTGGAATGGAACCCGCATAAGCAAGTAAGTATCTAGTGGTGCTGAAAGCCAATTGTCGGTTTCTGCAAACTGAAAACGCGATATAAAAAAAAAGCTTGTCCCTTTTCTTTTCGTCAGACCCAATGCTTGGACCCGTTTCGCCGTATTACGGCTCATCGGCAAGGCTTTAGAGTCTGACAAAAAGGAAAGGGACCTTACAGTACATTTTAACACATAATGTAACGATACATGTGCGAGATATTGCACGTGGCGACATCTCGTGGCAATCAAGCTATCCACCCAACCAGAGCAGCGAAGACTTAGAGAAAACCAAACGCTGGAATGGAACCCGCATAAGCAAATATCTAATGCCAGATGGTGCTAAGAGCCAATTGTCGGTTTCTGCGAAAAAAGTTCGTCCCTTTTCTTTCCGTCAATCCAATCCTTGGACGCGTTTGGCCGTATGACGGCTCATCGGCAAGACTATAGGGTCTGACGAAAAGAAAAGGGACCTTACAGTGCATTTCAACACATCATGTAACAATAACGCGTTTCGGTTCGCAGAAACCGACAATTGGCTTTTAGCGCCACTTGACATTAGATACCTTTCCAGCGTTTGGTCTTCTCTAACTCCTCGCTGGTCTAGTTGAGTGGATAGCTCAATTGCTACGAGATGTTGTCACGTGCAATATACGTACGGAGGCGTAGAAGAGCCACAAAACAAGAAAACATTTTCTGCAATATTCTGAGCTTCGAATTTCGAGTTTATTCTCAGAATTCCTAGTTTAAAATCGGAATTTTACATTTAAAACCAGAATTCTAAGTTTAAAGTCACAAATCCAAGTTCAAAGTCAGAATTTCAAGATTAAAGTCAGAATTCCTAGTATAATCTCCGAATACAGAGTTAAAAGTAGGAATTCAACCCCGACATTCCGAGTTTAATGTCAGAGTTCCTTATATAATCTCAGAAATCCTAGCATAATCTTAGAATTATGTCGCAATTCTGAGTTTAAAATCGGAATTCCATGTTTAAAGTCAGAATTCCAAGTTTAATGTCAGAACTCCCTGCATAATCTCAGAATACCGAGTTCAAAGTAGGAATTCCAAGCAGGTATAGTTCCAAGCGTAAAGTCCGATTTTCGAGTTCAACCCCGGAATTCCGAGCTTAAAGTAAGAATTTCGAGTTTAACCTCAGAATTTCGAGTTTAAAGTCAGAATTCCATGTTTAAACTCAGAAATCCTAGTATAATCTCAGAATATGGAGTTGAAAGTAGGAATTCCAAGTAGGTATAACCCCAGATAATTTCAAGTTTAAAGTCCGGTTTTCGAGTTCAACCCTGGAGTTCCGGGTTTAAAGTCAGAATTTTGAGTTTCACCTCAGAATTCCGAGTTTAAATTCAGAATTCCAAGTTTAACGTCAGAACTCTCGGCATAATCTCAGAATACCGAGTTGAAAGTAGGAATTCCAAGTAAGTATAGTTTCAAGCGTAAAGTCCGATTTTCGAGTTTAACACCGGAATTCCGAGTTTAAAGTAAGAATTTCAAGTTCAATGTCGGAATTTCTTATATAGTCTCTCTATAGAATTTCATATTTAAGTTGGAATTCCAAATTTAAAGTCAGAATTCTTAGCATAATCTTAGAATTATGTGGCAATTCCGAGTTTAAAATCGGAATTCCATGTTTAAAGTCAGAATTTTGAGTTTAACCTCAGAATTCCGAGTTTAAAATCAAAATTCCAAGTTTAATGTCAGAACCCCTTGCATAATCTCAGAATTCCGAGTTTAAGTTGGAATTCCAAATTGAAAGTTAAAATTCTCAGTATAATCTTAGAATTATGAGTTTAGAATCGGAATTTCGAGTTTAAAATCGGAATTCCTAGTTTAAAATCGGAATTCCATGTTTAAAGTCAGAATTCCTAGTATAATCTCAGAATACCGAGTTTAAAGTAGGAATTCCAAGTAGGTATAGCCTCAGATAATTTCAAGTTTAAAGTCCGATTTTCGAGTTTAACCCTGGAATTCCGAATTTAAAGTCAGAATTTCGAGTTTAATGTCAGAATTCGTTGTATAATCTCAGAATTCCGAGTTTAAGCTGGAATTTTTAGTTTAAAGTCAGCATTCCTAGTATAATCTAAGAATTACGAATTTAATGTCGGAATTCCAAGTTTAAAATCGGAATTCCAAGTTTAAAGTCAGAATTCCAAGTATAACCTCAGAATTTTTATATTTTGGAAATAACGACTTGTTTCAATTTTATTTTATTTAACGGATTTTTTTTTTATTTTATTTCAGATCCACACATTTTAATACTTTACCCTTTCGATGAGAGGACATTAACATCACCGAACTGAAACATTGCTGGTAAATAACATATTTTGTACTGTTGAAACACAAATTAATTAATAAATATAACAAGAAATTTCAGAACAGTTTGTTTTATTATCTATAAAAAAAGAGAATAGTAACGGTTGGGTTGTATTGATCATTAGGCCCTGTACTTTAGTTATAATTATTTCTAAAATAACAGTCAATGCTAATTTATCCATACATCCATTGCTAGGTTATAGAACTGCAATTGAATGCAAAGGTAAGATCGAGGTAAAGTTAAGTAAGTTGGTTTCTATCTACTTAAGTTGACGGCATATGGAAACCTTTTTTATTTTTAGTTTTAGGAAAAAAAAACGATTCTTCATAGTCTAAAATCTAAAATAAAACAATAAAGTTTTAGAATGTACCAGTCGTATACAGGGTTTGTCAATAAATGTGAATTTGGTACGAGAGTAAAGTAGAGACCTTTATTCGTGAAAATATCCAAAATTTTAATTATGAATAGTTCTTCAGAAATAAGAACTATGTTTTAATATGCAATTTGCCCATCTATCTACCCTGGAAAATATTTATTCTTTTTATTTGCACAAATTTGTCTCAAATTTCTGTAAAAATTATAGATTTAATTTAATTGTATAAGCCCCAATATCGACCATTTACCTTTTTTGATTATTAAAACATCATGACCGTTCCGTTGTTCGATATTAGGATTTACACAATTAAATTCAATTTATAATTTTTCTGATAGTGTAAAATTGAGGAAAATGTGTAAAAATAAAAAAAGAATTTCAGAGAGATGGACGTAATTGCATATTAGAATATAGTCTTTATTTCTGCACGAATAACTTTTCTAAATTAAAATTTCCGATATTGTCACAAATAATAGGTACCTATTGCTTTTGCCCAAATTCATATTTACTGGCAAACCCCGGATATGACTGATATATTTTAAAATGTATTGTTTGATTCCAGGCTTTAGACTATGTAGAACTTTTTATGAAGAATAATTTTTATTCTTAAAATTGAAAATAAAAAAGTTTTCAATAAATTATGTCGCCGCCTTATAATATTTGGTATTAAAGGACCAAATATTGAATTTAAAACTTAATTTAAAAATTCCATTAAATCTAATTATTTTGGCAGAATAATGGGGTTGTAAGGTAAAAATAAGGCATATACTATTTTCTTATACTTATTCCTCATATTTTAGTTATGTTTATTTTAATTTATAA
Source organism: Polydrusus tereticollis (assembly GCA_963920685.1). Taxonomy (NCBI): domain Eukaryota; kingdom Metazoa; phylum Arthropoda; class Insecta; order Coleoptera; family Curculionidae; genus Polydrusus; species Polydrusus tereticollis. The sequence goes on from OY987334.1 coordinate 29,828,486, forward strand.
TTATATTGTTATAGTTGTAATTCATCATCGACATCAATAAACAAGGAACAGTCGAGGGATGGTATTATAATTATTTATATTAACTATAACAATAACATTCATAGTAATATTAGTAATCGTGATAAGTTAGTATATAAATATGTACAACTGATTAGTAAATAAGTCATATATAAGTTTATTTTTGAGATACAGGTGATCGCAGATTTATACAGTAAAAACATTTAACATGGAATAAATTCTGTATTGTCACTTTGGTAGATTTTTCTAAAAATCGCTCGGATACGTGAACTATTATTTTTCATTGCGAATTTTACGAACTAAAATACGCGTATACCAAGTAAGCCAAAGAATATTTATCATGGCTACCTTTCTTTTTAAATGGAAACCCCGTACTTTTTTGTCATATTTTTAAAGAACGCCTAAAGTTGTAAATTGGTGACAGGTTTAACTTTTCCATCTATAACCATTTTTTATACACAGCGAGTAAGAGACTTGCTATAATTCAGAAATATCTTTAATAAAATGTATTACACCTAGTTTAAAAAGTGTCGAAAATGTTGATTGCTGCCAGTAAGTGAACGGACGGCATTTCAACACTTTTTAAACTAAGTGTAATACATTTTATTAAAGATATTTTTTAATTATAGCACCTGACTCACCCTGTATACGCGGATTTTAGTTTATAAAGTGCGCAATAAAAATCAATAGATCACGTGTCCTAGTGACTTTTAGAAAAATCTACCAAACTGACAATACAGAACGTATTCCATGTTAGATGTTCTCACTGTTTATGGATAGTTAAATGTCGGATGCAAAATACTTTTTAATACTTTTCTTGATAATTTAATTCTTAAAATAATTTAATTTTAAAAATATATATAGTTATCAAGACAAAGCTTAGGCCTATTTAAATCTACACAATATATCGAAAAATCTTGCACGCCCATGGAGAAGACGGCTTTGATTAATTTATTACTTCGCATCATTTAAAAATAGACTATGGTTGATTTATGGCCCAAAAAGGCAAGGGTAGAATTTTGAACATACTATACTTTACTTTTTAAATTATTCATTTAAGTACGTGAGAATATCCCATTCGTCAACCTTCCTCCGTTATGGAGACCCTGCCTAGTATTCTCATTTTGGTTCAGTAGTTTGCAAACAAATGTCTTTTAAGGATGATAAGAAAGTGCAGTTCTAACATAAAAAAAAAATCCAAAATCTATCTAATTTATTTTATGACACTCTTCTTGCCGTCTTTAGTTCTTGTCAACTACATACTGTTCTAAGCCGCAACGATAAGTAATTTACGGCGGCGTAGAAGAGCCATAAAACAAAAAGAAATGTCTGCGTTTATTCTCAGAATTCCTAGTATAATCTTAGAATTACTAGTTTATAATAGGAATTCGAAGTTTAAAGTCAGAACTCCAAGTTTAAAGTCAGAATTCCAAGTTTAAAGTCAGATTGTCAAGTTTAAAATAGGAATTCCGAGATTAAAATCGGAATATTAAGTTTCCAAATTTAAAGTCAGAATTCCTAGTATAATCTCAGAATACCAAGTTGCAAGTAGGAATTCCGAGTTTAAAGTCAGAATTCCTAGTACAACCTTCGAATACCAAGTTAAAAATAGGAACTCAACTCCGAAATATCGAGTTTAAAGTCAGAGTTTCGAGTTTAACCTCAACATTCCGAGTTTAAAGTCAAAATTCCAAGTTTAATGTCTGAATTCCTTCTATAATCTCAGAATTCCAAGTTTAAGTTGGAATTCCGAGTTTAAAATCGGAATTTTAAGTTTGAAGTCAGAATTCCTAGTATAACCTTAGAATACCAAGTTAAAGTAGGAACTCAACTCCGAAATATCGAGTTTAAAGTCAGAATTTTGAGCTTAACCTCAGAATTCCGAGTTTAATGTCAGAATTCCTTCTATAATCTCAGAATTCCAAGTTTAAGTTGGAATTCCGAGTTTAAAATCGGAATTTTAAGTTTGAAGTCAGAATTTCAAATTTAAAGTCAGAATTCTAAGTTTAAAGTCAAGTTTAAAGTCAGATTTTAAAGTGTAAAATAGGAATTCCAAGTTTAAAATCGGAATTCCAAGTTTAGTTAAAGTTTCAAGCTTGAAGTCAGAAATTACTAGTATAATCTCAGAATACAGAGTTGAAAATAGAAATTCCGTGTTTAAAGTCAGAATTCCTATTATAATCTCAGAATTAAAAGTCTCAGTTGAAATTCCAAATTTAAAGTCAGAATTTCTAGTATATCCTTAGAATTCGAAATTTAAAGTCAAAATGCCCAGTATATTCTTAGAATTCCAAATTTAAAATGCGAATTCACAGGTTAATATCAGAATATCTAGTTTATTCTTAGGATTCCGAGTTTAAAGTCGGAGTTTCAAGTTTATAGTCAGAATTCCTAGTATAACCTCAGAATTCCGAGTTTAAGTTGGAACTCCAAATTTAAAGTCGGTATTCCTAGCAGATATAATCTCAGTTAATTCCAAGTTTAAAATCGAATTTCCGAGCTAAACCCCGGAATTCCGAGTTTAAAGTCAGAATTTCGAGTTTAACCTCAGAATTCCAAGGTTAAGGTCGGAATTCCAAGCTTAAAGTCGGAATTTCTAGTATAATCTCAGAATACCGAGTTGAAAGTAGGAATTCTGAGTTTAAAGTCAGAATTCTAAGCTTAATGTCAGAATTCGTTAAATAATCTCAGAAGACCGACTTTAAGTTGAAATTTGACTATTATACACTGTGTTCAAAAAGTCCCGGACCGGTCAATTATTTAGAAAATGGCGCACAATATAAAAAAACTTTCGGTATTAAAGTTGTAGGTCTTAAAAAAATCTATAAAAATAGGACACCTGTTTTTATACAGGGTGCCTTAAACAGTCATGGTAAACAAAACTTTCATTTTTTTAAATGGAAAGCCCTATATCTTATAATACTTTTGGATTCTACATAAAATATCAATTATTTTTTAATAAGCACGCTATACGTCTAAACTTAATAGTTTCTGAGATATCGACTTTCGAAAAATTACATTTTTGAAATTTGACCGCTTCTAGCTCTCTAACGGTATATCTTAGAACAAAACGGCTTACATGTCCCTATCTTACTTTTTTATAATCTTCCTAAAAATATCAATTTTGGGTTAAACCGGAAGTACTATATTTCCGGTTCTTGAGTTACATCCGGTTTACCCAGAAGTTTACACTTCTGGGAAGATAATACAAAAAGTAAGATAGGAACATGTAAGCCCTTTTGCTCTAAGATATACCGTTAGAGAGCTAGAAGCTGTCAAAGTTCAAAAATGTAATTTTTCGAAAGTCGATATCTCAGAAACTATTAAGTTTCGACTTATAGTGTCCTTATTAAAAAATAATTGATATTTTATGTAGAATCCAAAAGTAATATAAAATATAGGGCATTCCATTTAAAAAAATTGAAGTTTTGTTTACCATGACTGTTTGAGGCACCCTGTATAATTACAGGTGTCCTAGTTTTATAGATTCTTTTAAGGCCTACAACTTTTATACCGGAAGTTTTTTTATGTTGTGCGCCATTTTCTAAATAATTGACCGTTCCGGGACTTTTTGAACACAGTGTATTTTAAAATTTATTGTTTGATCTCGAGTTTTAGAACATGCAGAACTTTTTATGAAGAATAACTTTCATTCCTTAAACTGAATATAAAAAAGTTTTCCATATTATGTCACCATCTTAAGTAGACACACTGTATATTTATAATATTTGATACTAAAAAGACAAATATTGAATTTATAATTTAATTTTGGAATTCCGTTAAATTTAATTAGTTGAGCAGAAAAGTGGGGTGTAGGGTAAAAATAAGGCATATAACATTTTTACTTATTCCTCATAATTTAGTTATGTTTTATTTTATTTTATAATATTATTGTTATGGTTATTATTCATCAATGAACCATGATACGGTCGAGGGCAAAACCCATTGCGGAACGTGTTGTTATAATTATTTACATTAACAATAACAATAACGTTCCTAGTAAAATTAGTAATCGTTTTTTGAAATGCGAAATTCGAATTTGATGTTAGTATTGATAGATATATTGCTTGTTCTTGTTATTCTGTGGTTGATATACGTGGCGCCCTCTGAATTTATGTTATGAGAGTGATTCTAGACATGGCGAAGGTATTGTTATCATCAAGAAAGTAGTAGATTTGTTTATAATCATTTGCACAAAAGTTTTACAAGATTAAAGACTAAATATGAATTTCGTTGTTATTAATTAAAGCCCACTTTATATAATAGGTTATGGGCCCAGTCTCGTGGCGGGTTTAGTTAGTTTAGTGGACAAAAAGTGCCGAAAACGAAAAACGTCGTGTTAATGGACATCTTGTAAAAAAAGTTTAAACGTAGTAAACGTAGCGCCAGTGTAATCGATTATTCTTCAACAATGTCGGGACTATCAAACTTTGCTGTTCCAATTTTGGAAGCAAATAACTACAATAATTGGTGGTTCAGAATTCAAATAATCTTAAAGCGAGAACAGTGCCAAGATGTATTAGAAAAGGACTTTCAAAGTTTGACATCAGAAACTGAGAAGCAGGGTTGGATTAAAAAGGACGCCAAGGCACAATCAATCATAGTTCAGGGGTTGGCTGACAAGCATTTAGACATAATCAAGGATAGCAAGACGGCCAAAGCTCAAGTAGAGGCTCTGAAGGGTGTATTTGCCAGGTCAAGTTCCTTTACCAAGTTATCTACATGGCGAAGACTTATAAATCTAAAGACAGAACCTGGGGAAAAGCTTGAAGATCACTTCACAAAATTTGAGGCAATAATAAGAGAGCTTAAAGAGCATGGTACTATTTTGGATGAGAGTGATAAGGTGTGTCACTTATTTTTGTCGATGCCCCAAAAATATAACACCATTGTAACAGCACTTGAAACAGTAGATAAATTAACCATGGATTTTGCAAAAGCCAGATTACTGGATGAGGAGTTAAAATTTATGACACAAGATAATAAATATGATAGTGAGACAAGTTTCAAGGTAAGCGACAACAGAGCTTGCTTTAAATGTGGATCTTTGACACATTTTATTGGGCAGTGTCCTAAAAATACAAGAGGCCGAGGTAGAGGTAGATCATATTATCGAGGTGCTAGAAATAGAGGTTATCGAGGAGGTTCAGGTGCAAGTTCAGGAGGTTGGAGTGGAAACAGTCAGCAGCAGCAGGCAAATACAGCTGATGAGAGACAAAATGAAACTGAAATACAGTTATATGCAGCAAATTTATGCAATATGAAGGATAAGGTGTACTTTGTTATAGACTCGGGAGCTAGTAACCACTTTGTGACAGAGGAAGTTGGCAACTATATGTCGAATATAAAGTTTTTACCTGAAGATGTGACAATACAGATTGCAAATGGTGAGAATTTAAAAACAAATAAGATAGGCACATTGAAGTTTGAATGCCAAAGTCAAACTGTGTCTGTAGAGGCTCTAATAGTACCTAACATGCAGCATAATCTTCTTTCTGCATCAAAAATGTCAGAAAAAGGAAGTAAAATATTAATGGAGAAAAACAAGATGAAGATACAGGGTGAACATTTTTTGTTGAACTGTGAATACACAAAAGGATTGTTTATATTGGTGGCTGATAAAATAGCTAGAAATAAAAGTGAATATAGCAATATGGCAAGTGATTTATGGCATAGGAGATTGGGACATCCCGGAAAAGAAGTTTTGACAGAGCTTGGGCTACCAAATTATGACAAGATATGCTCAACATGTGTCGAGGGGAAAGGCACCAGATTACCTTTTAAACAATCACAAAGAAGAAGTAAAAATATTGGTGACTTGATACATAGTGATGTTTGTGGCCCATTGAATCCATTATCATATGATGGATCAAAATATTTTCAGACAATAATTGATGATTTTTCACATTTTGTTATAGTCAGGCTGTTGAAAACAAAAGACGAGGCCAGTAAGAATCTGATAGATTTTATTCAACAGTTAGAAAGGCAAAAGAGTATTAAAGTAAAGGCTATAAGAGCTGACAATGGTGGTGAATACACTACAAATAATTTTAAAGAATATTGCCAGAAAAGGGGTATAATTTTAGAATACACAATCCCCTATACGCCTCAAGAAAATGGCATTGCAGAGAGGATGAATAGAACGCTCTTAAATAAATTACGTACAAAACTTATAGACTCTGGAGTGCCCAAAGATTTATGGTGTGAAGCTTTACAGTGTTCAGTTTATGAACTAAATAGGTTACCTACAAAAAGTTTGACCAAAGGTCAAACACCTGCAAAAATCTTTCATGGAAGAAGTGAGATAGATAAAATGAAAATATTTGGGAGTCGTGTGTGGTATACAGTGTTGCCAAAACAGAATAAATTAGAGAAAAGGGCAGAAAATGGAGTACTTGTTGGATACTGTGGTGGTGGTTATAGAATTTGGTTGCCAGGTGACAGAAAAGTGATCAGGTCAAGAGATGTACGTATAGATCAACAACAACAAAAATCAACCAAAAGAGGTGGTGATTATTAATTTTCCAGATGAAAATAATGAAACTGAGAGCCTAAAGCAAAACGAAATAGAAGAACAGACAAATAGTGACAGTGATAATGACAGTTCCTCAAGCTCGAGTGATGAATATGAAGAAAGTCTCGGAGAAAATACATCAGAACTAAATGTGACAAGGTCAGGTAGAAGTGTAAAATTGCCGCAACATTTAGAAGAATATGAAATCTATACAGCCCAACGGCGTAGCTATAGCTTCCGCAAGGGGAGGGTTCGACATGGTCAGGAGCTGATAAAAAAAAATTGCGCCGCAGGCGAAAATTTTTTGGGTGCCACGCCCCTTTTTGAATCAAGGTGCTTAGTTTTGAAGTGGGAAAAGTAGAAAACACAACACAAAATCCTCAAGAAAATTACAAAAACAACCCGGTGCGTTTAGGAGGGAGTTTAATATTTTTACCTATCTTTCAGAGAATTTCTACTTGTGAGCAGTTATTGGAGTCGGAGCTGAATTGATATGGTGATGGTTTAATCAAAAGCTGAATCTACAGTATTATTTGTTTTATATTTGAATCAAAGATTATAATTAGGTTTGGCATCGACTTTGGCATTCAGTTTGACTTTAAATTAAAAGCTAATATAATCAAAATGGGAACATTAATTTACATTTATTATTCAATTAAATCTTTTAGGTCTTATTGCTAACTTATCTATAATTTCTTCGGAATCTATTTGCACTGCCAGATCACGATGAGTGCTCATTAGAGCAAGGCCAGTCAGTCTTTCATCTCCTGTTTTATTTCTAAGGTAAGTTTTTAACCTCCTCAGAGTAGAGAAACATCTTTCAGGGGTTGCAGTGGACACTGGAAGTGTAGCGAAAATGATAAGGAACTTCTTTGTCAAAGGGAAAAACTGTTCATCGCACTGATCGATAACTTCTATTGCAGTGGCAGGTTTCACTTAAAATTAGCGTGGGTCATCAATGGGGGGGGGGGGTCCGGACCCCCTAAACCCCCCCTTATATACGCCACTGATACAGCCTATTGTTTATTGACAAAAGTAGAGCAGGAGCCAAGAACATACAAAGAAGCAAGCAAAATGCCAGATTGGCAGGAAGCTATTGATAAAGAATTAAGTTCACATGAAAAATTGGAAACTTGGACTCCTGCAAAACTAACAGACGGCTATTGACACTAGATGGATCTTTAAAATTAAAGAAGATGGAACTAAAAAGGCACGGTTGGCAGCAAAGGGCTTTCAAGTGCCATACAACAACTCCGATGAATTTTGCTACGCCCCAGTTTGTAGGCTATCAACAATTCGAGTGCTCTTATCAGTGTCAGTGCAGAAGGATTGGAATTTACATCAAATTGATGTACCAACCGCATTTCTGAATGGTACAATGGACACAGAGGTTTTCATAAAAGCACCAGAAGGCTTAAAAACAAACACACATACAAAATACTTGAAACTTAATCGAGCACTTTATGGATTAAGAAATGCCCCAAAGTGTTGGAACATTAAATTCAACCAAGTAATGGAAAAACTCAATTTTAAGCGTTCAGAGTATGACTATTGCTTATACTATAAAAATGATGTTTACTTGGTACTATTTGTGGATGACGGGCTCATCACAGGGCCTCAAGATCAAGTAAAAAAATTATTATGTAAGTTGCAACAGGAATTTAACATAAAGAAAATGACAGAAGTGAAGACGTTTCTTGGTATGGAAATTGAGAGAGATGAAAAAGGGTTGAAAGTCACACAAGCCAAAATGATTAATAAATTACTCAAAGAATTCTCGATGGAAGAAACTAGAAACGTGGCAACACCCATGGAAGTCAACTTTCAAGTAAATGAAGAAGAACAAATCATATGCAACGTACCATATAGGAGACTTATATGCAGTCTTATGTACCTTTCTTTAGTGAGTAGACCAGATATTTGTTATAGTGTTGGCTATTTAAGCAGATTTTTGGATAAGCCCAGAAAAAGTGCATGGAAAGCTGCTAAAAGGATTTTACGGTATTTGAACAGTACAAAAGAATATGGCTTACAATTCAAGAAAGGAAATATGCAGGAGGTGATTGGTCTAAGTGATGCTGATTGGGCAGGAGACCGAGAAACCCGGAAGAGTGTCAGTGGCTTTGTGTGTTTTCATGCTGAAAACCCCATCGCATGGCATTCCAGAAAACAAGCGTGTGTGGCGCAGTCTTCGATGGAAGCTGAATACATATCAGCTGGTATTGCTGCTCAGGAACTTATGAACATAAAAGGTATTTTGAGTGAATTTAAAGTAAGTCAACCTGTGTTACTAAAAATTGACAATTTAAGTGCGATTTCTCTAGTTAAGAATTTTGAAAATTCAAAGCGTTCTAAGCATATCGATATAAAATACCACTTTATCAAAGATTTGTGTTTGCGAAAAGAAATTATTTTACATTATGTTCCATCAAATGAAAATGTATCAGATATGTTTACAAAGTCTTTGATTAAAGAAAAATTCCAAAGGTGTAGGTTAAGTATTTTAGATAAGTGATAACTTTTGCTTGAGCAATTTAAATGTTTCTTTAGTTTATTTATGTTCGGTACATTTGAATTGAGAAGGGGTGATAGATATATTGCTTGTTCTTGTTATTCTGTGGTTGATATACGTGGCGCCCTCTGAATTTATGTTATGAGAGTGATTCTAGACATGGCGAAGGTATTGTTATCATCAAGAAAGTGGTAGATTTGTTTATAATCATTTGCACAAAAGTTTTACAAGATTAAATACTAAATATGAATTTCGTTGTTATTAATTAAAGCCCACTTTATATAATAAGTATGGCTTCCACTTGTAGAAGGCGCCACCTACGTATCTCTTTACTCTATTAAGGAGTCATAACTTTTTTATACGTGCTTGTATTACATATTTAAGCAAAACAATGGATTTCTTCATCATTTTTACATGAAAAAAGTATACTTAGTAGAAGTCGCTACGAGCAATCGTTCTCGAGAAAAAGAATAATAAAGAAATAAATGGCATTCATTTGCATATCGCTATGCCCATATCAGAGCTTGCATTAGCCAATAAAGTGCCTCCATAACAGTGTTACCAAAAGAAAAAACGGTAGTGGCGTACATATTTTATGATCCTATTAAAAATTGTAACACCCTGTATCTCAAAAATGGAGAGCTTGCGGACCCATTCTTATATGAACTTTCCACCTTATAAGTAACTGAGGAATCGTCTTATAAAATATCGGACACTTATTTAATAACACCCTGTATAAATATTTACGACTGATTAGTAAATAAGTTAGTTAAGATTAGATTGTAAATAATGATGTAACTCTTAACAACCAATATACAATTGTACGCATCTCCAATTGTCTTACTTCATACCACCCGATAATTCAAATAGATGTCGATCCTGCTGGCGCACTTACGCATGTAAGTATTGTTGAAACCCCGTAGAAATAAAGGTATTGTTTTGTTCAGGTTCAAATTGTTTACATCTACAAGCATATAAATAACTCGAGATGTAGCATACCAAAGAAAAGAACAGATACATTGAGAGCATGTAACTTAGAATAAGTTTAGTAAATGATATACGTTGTGATTTTTTTATTAAAAAAATATATTTATAAAATGTGTCCCAAATTAGAGATATGACGTAACCGATTGTTTCGTAACGGGAGATTTTAGCTCACATTTGTAATTTCCAAGAAGAGCTGATTTCAACTAAAATACTTAGGACCTAAAGTTCATAGTTTCGTAGCTAGAGGGGTAAAGAATGTTTCTATTATTTATTTCAGGTGCAGTTATTTTAAGACAGGCGTCAGAAGTATTTAAATCCCTCTCTTGTTTTCGGGTTAAACAGCTAAAAATAGAACTTTTTGTTTCTTGATACTTTTTCGTATTTTACTTCGTTTTCGAGAAAAAAAAATTTCCACGTTCAATGAAGGGGCTTTTATTTTTTTTCTTGAAAACGAAGTAAGATGCAAAAAAATATTAAGAGATCAAAAAGTTGTATTTTTAGTTGCGTAACTTGAAAACAGTATAAAACTTTTTAACAAGTCAGTGGCGTACATTGTTTTTATCAATTTTATTCGTGAAGCTGCCCCCCGGGACGCCACTGGAACTCATAATTATCATCTAGTCAGTGCTAACATAGCATCTTATCACAGCGAACAACATTGCCAAATTTCACCAAAGTCGGCAAAAGGATCTTTGAGATATTAATAAAAGAACGTTTTGTTTTAACGTTGACCTCTTGAAAACCAGACTTTTTAGAACACACGTTCATATAAATATTTCTACTTAAGTTTGATTCAGGAACGCGACCTTGGAATTATGGCCTAACATTAAGTAGCACCCTGTATACAAGGTGTTTAATTAAGGGTGTCGAAGTAGAGCTTTGAGAAAAACATCATCTTAATAAAAGTGAGCAAGAAAAAATGCTAGAAATAGTTTTTAAGATTCTTACTCTACCGCTAGGGGGCATTATTATAGATATTATGTAAATATGCGTTGTAGAAAATATGGTACCGTTGTAATGTTACAAAAAGTTTTCATTACATCTTTTTGATTTAATACGTTTTACTGTAGGAAGTGCCTATATTTTTGGTTGGTGGTAAGCTAAACCCAATTCGGTAAACCAGGCTTCGTTTAAGAAGGGAAACCTTATTGATTAAAACGAAATTATAGAGATGTCATATTAGTTTTGACAACTTTCGCTAGAGAGCGTCATTTGATAAATTCACAACGTTCTTAGCGAAAACTGCAAAAATTTTGTTTTAATCAACAAAGCTTCTTCTTAAACGAGACCTGATTACACAATAAAACGTATCAGACCAAAAAGATGCAGCTTTTAAGTAGCATTACTATGGTAGTAGTTTTTTTTTTAAACTTATATGGGCATACTTTCTAGAATTTTTTTATATTATGACCATATTAATTACGTCCCCTAGTGGTAGAGTAAGAATCTTAAAAATACATATGCGAGATGTTGCACGTGGCGACATCTTGTGGCAATCGAGCTATCCACCCAACCAGACCAGCGACGATCTAGAGAAGACCAAACGCTGGAATGGAACCCGCATAAGCAAGTAAGTATCTAGTGGTGCTGAAAGCCAATTGTCGATTTCTGCAAACCGAAAACGCGATATAAAAAAAAAGCTTGTCCCTTTTCTTTTTGTCAGACCCAATGCTTGGACCCGTTTCGCCATATTACGGCTCATCGGCAAGGCTATAGAGTCTGACAAAAAGGAAAGGGACCTTACAGTAAATTTTAACACATAATGTAACGATACATGTGCGAGATATTGCACGTGGCGACATCTCGTGGCAATCAAGCTATCCACCCAACCAGACCAGCGAAGACTTAGAGAAAACCAAACGCTGGAATGGAACCCGCATAAGCAAATATCTAATGCCAGATGGTGCTAAGAGCCAATTGTCGGTTTCTGCGAAAAAAGTTCGTCCCTTTTCTTTCCGTCAATCCAATCCTTGGACGCGTTTCGCCGTATGACGGCTCATCGGCAAGACTATAGGGTCTGACGAAAAGAAAAGGGACCTTACAGTGCATTTCAACACATAATGTAACAATAACGCGTTTCGGTTCGCAGAAACCGACAATTGGCTTTTAGCGCCACTTGACATTAGATACCTTTCCAGCGTTTGGTCTTCTCTAAGTCCTCGCTGGTCTAGTTGGGTGGATAGCTCGATTGCTACGAGATGTTGCCACGTGCAATATCGTACGGAGGCGTAGAAGAGCCACAAAACAAGAAAATATTTTCTGCAATATTCTGAGCTTCGAATTTCGAGTTTATTCTCAGAATTCCTAGTATAATCTCCGAATACAGAGTTAAAAGTAGGAATTCAACCCCGACATTCCGAGTTTAATGTCAGAGTTCCTTATATAATCTCAGAAATCCTAGCATAATCTTAGAATTATGTCGCAATTCTGAGTTTAAAACCGGAATTCCATGTTTAAAGTCAGAATTCCAAGTTTAAACTCAGAAATCCTAGTATAATCTCAGAATATGGAGTTGAAAGTAGGAATTCCAAGTAGGTATAACCTCAGATAATTTCAAGTTTAAAGTCCGGTTTTCGAGTTCAACCCTGGAGTTCCGGGTTTAAAGTCAGAATTTTGATTTTCACCTCAGAATTGCGAGTTTAAATTCAGAATTCCAAGTTTAACGTCAGAACTCTCGGCATAATCTCAGAATACCGAATTCAAAGTAGGAATTCCAAGCAGGTATAGTTCCAAGCGTAAAGTCCGATTTTCGAGTTCAACCCCGGAATTCCGAGCTTAAAGTAAGAATTTCGAGTTTAACCTCAGAATTTCGAGTTTAAAGTCAGAATTCCATGTTTAAACTCAGAAATCCTAGTATAATCTCAGAATATGGAGTTGAAAGTAGGAATTCCAAGTAGGTATAACCTCAGATAATTTCAAGTTTAAAGTCCGGTTTTCGAGTTCAACCCTGGAGTTCCGGGTTTAAAGTCAGAATTTTGAGTTTCACCTCAGAATTCCGAGTTTAAATTCAGAATTCCAAGTTTAACGTCAGAACTCTCGGCATAATCTCAGAATACCGAGTTGAAAGTAGGAATTCCAAGTAAGTATAGTTTCAAGCGTAAAGTCCGATTTTCGAGTTTAACACCGGAATTCCGAGTTTAAAGTAAGAATTCCAAGTTCAATGTCAGAATTTCTTATATAGTCTCAGAATTTCATATTTAAGTTGGAATTCCAAATTTAAAGTCAGAATTCTTAGCATAATCTTAGAATTATGTGACAATTCCGAGTTTAAAATCGGAATTCCATGTTTAAAGTCAGAATTTTGAGTTTAACCTCAGAATTCCGAGTTTAAAATCAAAATTCCAAGTTTAATGTCAGAACCCCTTGCATAATCTCAGAATTCCGAGTTTAAGTTGGAATTCCAAATTGAAAGTTAAAATTCTCAGTATAATCTTAGAATTACAAGTTTAGAATCGGAATTTCGAGTTTAAAATCGGAATTCCTAGTTTAAAATCGGAATTCCATGTTTAAAGTCAGAATTCCTAGCATAATCTCAGAATACCGAGTTTAAAGTAGGAATTCCAAGTAGGTATAGCCTCAGATAATTTCAAGTTTAAAGTCCGATTTTCGAGTTTAACCCTGGAATTCCGAATTTAAAGTCAGAATTTCGAGTTTAATGTCAGAATTCGTTGTATAATCTCAGAATTCCGAGTTTAAGTTGGAATTCCAAATTGAAAGTTAAAATTCTCAGTATAATCTTAGAATTACAAGTTTAGAATCGGAATTTCGAGTTTAAAATCGGAATTCCAAGTTTAAAATCGGAATTCCAAGTTTAAAGTCAGAATTCCAAGTATAACCTCAGAATTTTTATATTTTGGAAATAACGACTTGTTTCAATTTTATTTTATTTAACGGATTTTTTTTTTAATTTTATTTCAGATCCACACATTTTAATACTTTACCCTTTCGATGGGAGGACATTAACATCACCCAACTGAAACATTTCTGGTAAATAACATATTTTGTACTGTTGAAACACAAATTAATTAATAAATATAACAAGAAATTTCAGAACAGTTTGTTTTATTATCTATAAAAAAAGAGAATAGTAACGGTTGGGTTGTATTGATCATTAGGCCCTGTACTTTAGTTATAATTATTTCTAAAATAACAGTCAATGCTAATTTATCCATACATCCATTGCTAGGTTATAGAACTGCAATTGAATGCAAAGGTAAGATCGGGGTAAAGTTAAGTAAGTTGGTTTCTATCTACTTAAGTTGACGGCATATGGAAACCTTTTTTATTTTTAGTTTTAGGAAAAAAAAACGATTCTTCATAGTCTAAAATCTAAAATAAAACAATAAAGTTTTAGAATGTACCAGTCGTATACGGGGTTTGTCAATAAATGTGAATTTGGTACGAGAGTAAAGTAGAGACCTTTATTCGTGAAAATATCCAAAATTTTAATTATGAAAAGTTCTTCCGAAATAAGAACTATGTTTTAATATGCAATTTGCCCATCTACCTACCCTGGAAAATATTTATTCTTTTTATTTGCACAAATTTGTCTCAAATTTCTGTAAAAATTATAGATTTAATTTAATTGTATAAGCCCCAATATCGACCATTTACCTTTTTTGATTATTAAAACATCATGACCGTTCCGTTGTTCGATATTAGGATTTACACAATTAAATTCAATTTATAATTTTTCTGATAGTGTAAAATTGAGGAAAATGTGTAAAAATAAAAAAAGAATTTCAGAGAGATGGACGTAATTGCATATTAGAATATAGTCTTTATTTCTGCACGAATAACTTTTCTAAATTAAAATTTCCGATATTGTCACAAATAATAGGTACCTATTGCTTTTGCCCAAATTCATATTTACGGGCAAACCCCGGATATCACTGATATACTTTAAAATGTATTGTTTGATTCCAGGCTTTAGACTATGCAGAACTTTTTATGAAGAATAATTTTTATTCTTAAAACTGAAAATAAAAAAGTTTTCAATAAATTATGTCGCCGCCTTAAGTAGAGACACTGTATATTTATTTATAATATTTAATATTAAAGAGCCAAATATTTTTTACACTTAGTTTAAAAAGTGTCGAAAATGTTGGTTGCTGTCAGTAAGTGAACGGACGGCATTTCAACACTTTTTAAACTAAGTGTAATACATTTTATTAAAGATATTTTTTAATTATAGCACCTGGCTCACCCTGTATACGCGGATTTTAGTTTATAAAGTGCGCAATAAAAATCAATAGATCACGTGTGTGACTTTTAGAAAAATCTACTAAACTGACAATACAGAACGTATTCCATGTTAGATGTTCTCACTGTTTATGGATAGTTAAATGTCGGATGCAAAATACTTTTTAATACTTTTCTTGATAATTTAATTCTTAAAATAATTTAATTTTAAAAATATATATAGTTATCAAGACAAAGCTTAGGCCTATTTAAATCTACACAATATATCGAAAAATCTTGCACGCCCATGGAGAAGACGGCTTTGATTAATTTATTACTTCGCATCATTTAAAAATAGACTATGGTTGATTTATGGCCCAAAAAGGCAAGGGTAGAATTTTGGACATACTATACTTTACTTTTTAAATTATTCATTTAAGTACGTGAGAATATCTCATTCGTCAACCTTCCTCCGTTATGGAGACCCTGCCTAGTATTCTCATTTTGGTTCAGTAGTTTGCAAACAAATGTCTTTTAAGGATGATAAGAAAGTGCAGTTCTAACATAAAAAAAAATCCAAAATCTATCTAATTTATTTTATGACACTCTTCTTGCCGTCTTTAGTTCTTGTCAACTACATACTGTTCTAAGCCGCAACGATAAGTAATTTACGGCGGCGTAGAGGAGCCACAAAACAAAAAGAAATGTCTGCGTTTATTCTTAGAATTCCTAGTATAATCTTAGAATTACTAGTTTATAATAGGAATTCGAAGTTTAAAGTCAGAACTCCAAGTTTAAAGTCAGATTGTCAAGTTTAAAATAGGAATTCCGAGATTAAAATCGGAATATTAAGTTTCCAAATTTAAAGTCAGAATTCCTAGTATAATCTCAGAATACCAAGTTGCAAGTAGGAATTCCGAGTTTAAAGTCAGAATTCCTAGTACAACCTTCGAATACCTACCAAGTTAAAAATAGGAACTCAAATCTGAAATATCGAGTTTAAAGTCAGAGTTTCGAGTTTAACCTCAAAATTCCGAGTTTAAAGTCAAAATTCCAAGTTTAATGTCTGAATTCCTTCTATAATCTCAGAATTCCAAGCTTAAGTTGGGATTCCGAGTTTAAAATCGGAATTTTAAGTTTGAAGTCAGAATTCCTAGTATAACCTTAGGATACCAAGTTAAAGTAGGAACTCAACTCCGAAATATCGAGTTTAAAGTCAGAATTTTGAGCTTAACCTCAGAATTCCGAGTTTAATGTCAGAATTCCTTCTATAATCTCAGAATTCCAAGTTTAAGTTGGAATTCCGAGTTTAAAATCGGAATTTTAAGTTTAAAGTCAGAATTCCAAATTTAAAGTTAGAATTCCCAGTATAATCTCAGGATACCAAGTTGCAAGTAGGAATTTCGAGTTTAAAATCAGAATTGCTAGTACAACCTTAGAATACCAAGGTAAAAATAGGAATTGAACCCCAAAATATTGGGTTTAAAGTCAGAGTTTCGAGCTTAACCTTAAAACTCCGAGTTTAAAGTCACAATTCCAAGTTTAATGTCAAAATTCCTTCTATAATCTCAGAATTCCAAGTTAAAGTTGGAATTCCGAGATTAAAATCGGAATATTAAGTTTCCAAATTTAAAGTCAGAATTCCTAGTATAATCTCAGAATACCGAGTTGCAAGTAGGAATACCGAGTTTAAAGTCAGAATTCCTAGTACAACCTTCGAATACCAAGTTAAAAATAGGAACTCAACTCCGAAATATCGAGTTTAACCTCAAAATCCCGAGTTTAAAGTCAAAATTCCAAGTTTATTGCCTGAATTCCTTCTATAATCTCAGAATTCCAAGTTTAAGTTGGAATTCCTAGTTTAAAATCGGAATTTTAAGTTTGAAGTCAGAATTCCTAGTATAACCTTAGAATACCAAGTTAAGGTAGGAACTCAACTCCGAAATATCGAGTTTAAAGTCAGAATTTTGAGCTTAACCTCAGAATTCCGAGTTTAATGTCAGAATTCCTTCTATAATCTCAGAATTCCAAGTCTAAGTTGGAATTCCGAGTTTAAAATCGTAATTTTAAGTTTAGAGTCAGAATTCCAAATTTAAAGTTAGATTCCCAGTATAATCTCAGGATACCAAGTTGCAAGTAGGAATTTCGAGTTTAAAGTCAGAATTGCTAGTACAACCTTAGAATACCAAGGTAAAAATAGGAATTCAACCCCAAAATATCGGGTTTAAAGTCAGAGTTTCGAGCTTAACCTTAAAACTCCGAGTTTAAAGTCACAATTCCAAGTTTAATGTCAAAATTCCTTCTACAATCTCAGAATTCCAAGGTTAAGTTTGAATTCCGAGTTTAAAGTCGCAATTCCAAGTTTGAAGTCAGAATTTCAAATTTAAAATCAGAATTCTAAGTTTAAAGTCAAATTTAAAGTCAGATTTTAAAGTGTAAAATAGGAATTCCAAGTTTAAAATCGGAATTCCAAGTTTAGTTAAAGTTTCAAGCTTGAAGTCAGAAATTACTAGTATAATCTCAGAATACAGAGTTGAAAATAGAAATTCCGAGTTTAAAGTCAGAATTTCTAGTATATCCTTAGAATTCGAAATTTAAAGTCAAAATGCCCAGTATATTCTTAGAATTCCAAATTTAAAATGCGAATTCACAGGTTAATATCAGAATATCTAGTTTATTCTCAGGATTCCGAGTTTAAAGTCGGAGTTTCAAGTTTATAGTCAGAATTCCTAGTATAATCTCAGAATTCCGAGTTTAAATTGGAATTTTAAATTTAAAGTCAGAATTTCTAGTATATTCTTAGAATTCCGAGTTTAAAGTCAGAGTTTCAAGTTTAAAGTCAGAACTTATATTTTGTTTCAGACTAACTGATTTAGTTGCTTCACCCTTCCTATGAGAGGACTTGACATCACCGACCTGAAACCCGTTTTTAAAGTGGTAAATAACATATTTTGTACATACTGTTTAAAGAAATTAATTAATAAAAACAACAAGAAATTTTAAAAAAGTTTTGTTTTATTATTTATAAAAAAAAAATTGTAGTTGTAATGTAAGATTAGCCCCTGTACTTTAGTTATGATTACTCTTGTAATAATAGTGAATGCTAATTTATCCATACATTTATTCTTTATTTTTAGTTTTAGGTAAAAAAGCTGTTTTTCATAAAAGTTCTGCATAATCTAACTAAAATGAAACAATAAAATTTTATTGTTTATCAGCCATATATGAGGGTTTTTCAATAAATATGAATTTGGTCCTAAAGTAAAGTACCTTTATTTGTAACAATATCAAAAATTTTAATTATGAAAAGTTTTTCGGAATTAAAAACTATGCAATTACATTGATCTACAAATAGTTATTATTTTTATTTTTACAACTTTTTCTCAAATTTCTGAATAAATTATAAATTTTATTTAATTGTGTAAGCTTCAATATCGACCGTTTATCTTTTTGTTTATTAAAACATTGTAACCTTTCCGTTGTTCAATTTCTGATAAAGTCAATTTGAGAAAGATGTGTAAAAAAAGAAATTCAGAGTAGATCGATGTAATTGCATATTACAACATAGTTTTTTTTTTAATTTCTGAACGAGCAACTTTCCTAAATTAAAATTTCCGATATTGTCACACATAAAGGTACCTACTTTACTGTTGTACCTAATTCATAAAGATTTGCAAACTCCGTATACGACTATTATACACTGTGTTCAAAAAGTCCCGGACCGGTCAATTATTTAGAAAATGGCGCACAATATAAAAAAACTTTCGGTATTAAAGTTGTAGGTCTTAAAAAAATCTATAAAAATAGGACACCTGTTTTTATACAGGGTGCGTTAAACAGTCATGGTAAACAAAACTTTCATTTTTTTAAATGGAAAGCCCTATATCTTATAATACTTTTGGATTCTACATAAAATATCAATTATTTTTTAATAAGCACGCTATACGTCTAAACTTAAAAGGCTTCTGAGATATCGACTTTCGAAAAATTACATTTTTGAAATTGGACCGCTTCTAGCTGTCTAACGGTATATCTTAGAACAAAACGGCTTACATGTCCCTATCTTACTTTTTTATAATCTTTCTAAAAACATCAATTTTGGGTTAAACCGGAAGTACCATATTTCCGGTTCTTGAGTTACATCCGCTTTAGTGTAAACTTCTGGGAAGATAATAAAAAAAGTAAGATAGGGACATGTAAGCCCTTTTGCTCTAAGATATACCGTTAGAGAGCTAGAAGCTGTCAAAGTTCAAAAATGTAATTTTTCGAAAGTCGATATCTCAGAAAACTATTAAGTTTCGACTTATAGTGTCCTTATTAAAAGATAATTGATATTTTATGTAGAATCCAAAAGTATTATAAAATATAGGACATTCCATTTAAAAAAATGGAAGTTTTGTTTACCATGACTGTTTGAGGCACCCTGCATAATTACAGGTGTCCTAGTTTTATAGATTTTCTTAAGGACTACAACTTTCATACCGGAAGTTTTTTTATATTGTGCGCCATTTTCTAAATAATTTACCGTTCCGGGACTTTTTATATTTAATATTATAAAAAATAAATATTATACCAAATAAATAATATTATAAAATTTATTGTTTGATTTCGAGTTTTAGAACATGCAGAACTTTTTATGAAGAATAACTTTTATTCCTTAAACTGAATATCAAAAAGTTTTCCATATTATGTCACCATCTTAAGTAGACACACTGTATATTTATAATATTTGGTACTAAAAAAACAAATATTGAATTTAAAATTTCATTTTAGAATTCCGTTAAATTTAATTATTTTAGCAGAAAAGTGGGGTGTAGGGTAAAAATAAGGCATATAACATTTTTACTTATTCCTCATATTTTAGTTATGTTTTATTTTATTTTATAATATTATTGTTATGGTTATTATTCATCAATGAACCATGATACGGTCGAGGGCAAAAGCCATTGCGGAACGTGTTGTTATAATTATTTACATTAACAATAACAATAACGTTCCTAGTAACATTAGTAATCGTTTAGGGGTTTTTTGAAATGCGAAATTCGAATTTGATGTTAGTATGGCTTCCACTTGTAGAAGGCGCCACCTACGTATCTTTTTTCTCTATTAAGGAGTCATAACTTTTGTATACGTGCTTGTATTACATTTTTAAGCAAATAAATGTATTTCTTTATTATTTTTACACGGGAAAGGCATACTTGGTAGAAGTCGCTACGAGCAATTGTTCTCGAGAAAAAGAATAATAAAGAAATAAATGGCATTCATTTGCATATCGCTATGCCCATATCAGAGCTTGCATTAGCCAATTAAGTGCCTCCATAACAGTGTTACCAAAAGAGAAAACGGCAGTGGCGTACATATTTTTTGATCCTATTAAAAATTGTAACACCCTGTATCTCAAAAATGGAGAGCTTGCGGACCCATTCTTATATGAACTTTCCACCGTAAGTAACTGAGGAATCGTCTTGTAAAATATCGGACACTTATTAAATAACACCTAGTATAAATATTTACGACTGATTAGTAAATAAGTTAGTTAAGATTATATTGTAAATAATGATGTAACTCTTAACAACCAATATACAATTATACGCATCTCCAATTGTCTTACTTCATACCACCCGATAATTCAAATAGATGTCGATCCTGCCAGCGGACTTACGCATGTAAGTATTGTTGAAACCCCGTAGAAATAAAGGTATTGTTTTGTTCAGGTTCAAATTGTTTACATCTACAAGCATATAAATAACTCGAGATGTAGCATACCAAAGAAAAGAACAGATACATTGAGAGCATGTAACTTAGAATAAGTTTAGTAAATGATATACGTTGTGATTCTTTTATAAAAAAAATATATTTATAAAATGTGTCCCAAATTAGAGATATGACGTAACCGATTGTTTCGTAACGGGAGATTTTAGCTCAGATTTGTAATTTCCAAGAAGAGCTGATTTCAACAATGTATCTAAAATACTTAGGACCTAAAGTTCATAGTTTCGTAGCTAGAGGGGTAAAAAATGTTTCTATTATTTATTTCAGGTGCAGTTATTTCAAGACAGGCATCAGAAATATTTAAATCCCTCTCTTGTTTTCGGGTTAAACAGCTAAAAATAGAACTTTTTGTTTCTTGACATTTTTTCGTATTTTACATCGTTTTCGAGACAAAAAATTTTTCCACATGCAATGAAGGGGCTTTTATTTTTTTTCTCGAAAACGAAGTAAGATGCAAAAAAATATTAAAAGATCAAAAAGTTGTATTTTTAGCTGCTTAACTTAAAAACAGTATACAACTTTTAAACAAGTCAGTGGCGTACATTGTTTTTATCAATATTATCCGTGAAGCTGCCCCCCGGGACGCCACTGGAACTTATAATTATCATCTAGTCAGTGCTAACATAGCATCTTATCACAGCGAACAACATTGCCAAATTTCACCAAACTCGGCAAAAGGATCTTTGAGATATTAATAAAAGAACGTTTTGTTTTAACGTTGACCTCTTGAAAACCAGACTTTTTAGAACACACGTTCATATAAATATTTCTACTTAAGTTTGATTCAGGAACGCGACCTTGGAATTATGGCCTAACATTAAGTAGCACCCTGTATACAAGGTGTTTAATTAAGGGTGTCGAAGTAGAGCTTTGAGAAAAACATCATCTTAATAAAAGTGAGCAAGAAAAAATGCTAGAAATAGTTTTTAAGATTCTTTCTCTACCGCTAGGGGGCATTATTATAGATATTATGTAAATATGCGTTGTAGAAAATATGGTACCGTTGTAATGTTACAAAAAGTTTTCATTACATCTTTTTGATTTAATACGTTTTACTGTAGGAAGTGCCTATATTTTTGGTTGGTGGTAAGCTAAACCCAATTCGGTAAACCAGGCCTCGTTTAAGAAGGGAAACCTTATTGATTAAAACGAAATTATAGAGATGTCATATTAGTTTTGACAACTTTCGCTAGAGAGCGTCATTTGATAAATTCACAACGTTCTCTAGCGAAAACTGCAAAAATTTTGTTTTAATCAACAAAGCTTCTTCTTAAACGAGACCTGGTTACACAATAAAACGTATCAGACCAAAAAGATGCAGCTTTTAAGTAGCATTACTATGGTAGTAGTTTTTTTTTAAACTTATATGGGCATACTTTCTAGAATTTTTTTATATTATGACCATATTAATTACGTCCCCTAGTGGTAGAGTAAGAATCTTAAAAATACATATGCGAGATGTTGCACGTGGCGACATCTTGTGGCAATCGAGCTATCCACCCAACCAGCCCAGCGACGATCTAGAGAAGACCAAACGGTGGAATGGAACCCGCATAAGCAAGTAAGTATCTAGTGGTGCTGAAAGCCAATTGTCGATTTCTGCAAACCGAAAACGCGATATAAAAAAAAAGCTTGTCCCTTTTCTTTTTGTCAGACCCAATGCTTGGACCCGTTTCGCCATATTACGGCTCATCGGCAAGGCTATAGAGTCTGACAAAAAGGAAAGGGACCTTACAGTAAATTTTAACACATAATGTAACGATACATGTGCGAGATACTGCACGTGGCGACATCTCGTGGCAATCAAGCTATCCACCCAACCAGACCAGCGAAGACTTAGAGAACACCAAACGCTGGAATGGAACCCGCATAAGCAAATATCTAATGCCAGATGGTGCTAAAAGCCAATTGTTGGTTTCTGCGAAAAAAGTTCGTCCCTTTTCTTTCCGTCAATCCAATCCTTGGACGCGTTTCGCCGTATGACGGCTCATCGGCAAGACTATAGGGTCTGACGAAAAGAAAATGGACCTTACAGTGCATTTCAACACATAATGTAACAATAACGCGTTTCGGTTCGCAGAAACCAACAACTGGCTTTTAGCGCCACTTGACATTAGATACCTTTCCAGCGTTTGGTCTTCTCTAAGTCCTCGCTGGTCTAGTTGGGTGGATAGCTCGATTGCTACGAGATGTTGCCACGTGCAATATCGTACGGAGGCGTAGAAGAGCCACAAAACAAAAAAATATTTTCTGCAATATTCTGAGCTTTGAATTTCGAGTTTATTCTCAGAATTCCTAGTATAATCTTAGTATTACTAGTTTAAAATCGGAATTTTACATTTAAAGTCAGAATTTCAAGATTAAAGTCAGAATTCCTAGTATAATCTTAGAATACCGAGTTAAAAGTAGGAATTCAACCCCGAGATTCCGAGTTTAAAGTCAGAATTTCGAGTTTATCTTCAGAACTCCGAGTTTAAAGTCAGAATTCCAAGTTAGCCACGGTATCTTAGAATTATACGTTTAATTTCGAAATTCCGAGTTTAAAATCGGAATTCCATGTTTAAAGTCAGAATTCCTAGTGTAATCTCAGAATACCGAGTTGAAAGTAAAAATTCCAAGTAGGTATAGATCCAAGTGTAAAGTCCGATTTTCGAGTTCAACCCTGTAATTCCGAGTTTAAAGTAAGAATTTCGAGTTTAACCTCAAAATTCCGAGCTTAAATTCAGAATTCCAAGTTAAATGTCAGAATTCCTTATATATAGTCTCAGAATTCCGTATTTAAAATGAAGTTCCAAATTTAAAGTCAAAATTCCTAGCATAGTCTTAGAATTATGTCGCAATTCAAAGTTTAAAATCGGAATTTTAAGTTTAAAGTCAGAATTAAAAAATCAAAAATCAGAATTCCTAGTATAATCTCAGGATCCCGAGTTGAAAGTAGGAATTCCAAGTTTAAAAAGTCAGAATTCCAAGTTTAAAATCGGAATTTCAAGTTTAAAGTCAGAAATCCAAGCATAACCTCGGAATTTTTGCATTTTGGAAATAACGACTTGTTTCAATTTTAATTTATTTAACGGATTCTTTTTTAATTTTGTTTCAGATCCACACATTTCAATACTTCACCCTTCCGATAGGAGGACTTTAAGATCACCGAACTGAAACATTTCTGGTAAGTAACATATTTTGTACTGTTGAAACACAAATTAATTAATAAATAAATATGGCTTGAAATTTCATAACAATTTTGTTTTATTATCTATAAAAAAGAAGAGAAATTCTAGTAAATGTTTAGTTGTATGGATGATAAGGCCCTGTACTTTAGTTACGATTATTCCTGGAAAACAGTCAATGCTAATATATCCATACATCTAATGCTAGGTTATAGAACTGCAATCAAATACAAGGGTAAGATTGAGGTCAAGTTAGGTAACTTGGTTTCTATCAATACAATGTGTCTACTTAAGTTGACGGCATGTGGAAAACTTTTTTTCTTTTAGTTTTAGGAAAAAAAGCTATGGAATTTATCAATCGTATACGGGGATTATCAATAAATGTGAATTTAGTACGAGAGTAAAGTAGAGACCTTTAATCGTGACAATATCTAATATTTTAGTTGAAAAATTCTTCGGAAATAAATACTATGTTCTAATAATATGCAATTGACCATCCATCTACCCTGAAAAATATTTGTACAAATTTGTCTCAAATTTCTGTAAAGATTATAGATTTAATTTAATTGTGTAAGCCCCAATATCGACCATTTATCTGTTTTGTTTATTAAAACATGATGACCGTTCCGTTGTTCGATATTAGGATTTACACAATTAAATTAATTTATAATTTTTTCTAATAGTGTAAAATTGAGAAAAATGTGTAAAAATTAAAAAGAATTTTAAAGTAGATGGATGTAATTGCATATTGAAATATAGTTTTTATTTCTGCACGAACAACTTTTCTATATTAAAATTTCAAATATTGTCACAACTAATAGGTACCTACCTTTTATTATTGTGCCAAATTCATATTTATTGACAAATCCCAGATACGACTAATATATTTTAAAATGTATTGTTTGATTTCAGGTTTTAGACTATGCAGAACTTTCTATGAAGAATAATTTATATTCTTAGAATTAAAAATAAAAAAGTTTTCCATAAATTATGTCGCCACCTTAAGTAGACACACTGTATATTTATTTATAATATTTAGTATTAAAGGGCCAAATAATGAATTTAAAATTTAATTTACAACAATACGACTTTTTTGTCTCTTGATATTTTTTTGTATCTTACGTCGTTTTCGAGAAAAAAAGCGCATTGTATTCATTGCATGTCGACTAATTTATTTTCTCGGAAACAAAGGTACGAAAAAACATGAGGAGACAAAAAAGTTTTTCAATTATTTTTAGGTTCAGTAGTTTGCAAATAAATGTCTTTTAAGGATGATAAGAAAGTGCAGTTCTAACATAAAAAAAATCCAAAATCTATCTAATTTATTTTATGCCACTTTTCTTGCCGTCTTTAGTTCTTGCAAACTACATACTATTCTAAGCCACTACAATAAGTAATATACGGTGGCGTAGAAGAGCCACGAAACAAAAAAAAATCTGCAAAATTCTGATCTCCGAATTTTGAGTTTATTCTCAGAATTCCTAGTATAATCTTAGAATTACTAGTTTAAAATAGGAATTCCAAGTTTAAAGACAGAACTCCAAGTTTAAAGTCAGAATTGCAAGTTTAAAGTCAGATTTTCAAGTTGAAAATAGGAATTCCGAGTTTAAAATCGGAATATTAAGTTTAAAGTCATAATTCCAAATTTAAAGTCAGAAGTCCTAGTTTAATCTCAGGATACAAAGTTGAAAGTAGGAATTCCGAGTTTAAAGTCAGAATTTCGAGTTTAACATCAGAATTCCTCGTATAATTTCAGAATTCCGAGTTTCAGTTGAACTCCTTAGTTTAAAGTCAGCATTCCTAGTATAATCTTAGAATTACGAGTTTAATCTCGGAATTCCTAGTTTAAAATCGGAATTTCAAGTTTAAAGTCAGAATTTCAAGTATAACCTCAGAATACCGAGTTAGAAGTAGGAATTCAACCCCGAGATTTCGAGTGTAAAGTCATAATTTCGAGTTTAACCTCAGAATTCCGAGTTTAAGTCAGAATTCCAAGTTTAATGTCAGAACTGCGTGCAAAATTTCAGAATTCCGAATTTAAGTTGGAATTCCAATGT
Organism: Polydrusus tereticollis; assembly: GCA_963920685.1. Classification (NCBI taxonomy): domain Eukaryota; kingdom Metazoa; phylum Arthropoda; class Insecta; order Coleoptera; family Curculionidae; genus Polydrusus; species Polydrusus tereticollis. The sequence continues at coordinate 29,854,694 of OY987334.1, forward strand.
TAAAGTTAGAATTCCTAGTATAATTTTAGAATTATCGAGTTTAATATCGGAATTCCGAGTTTAAAATCGGAATTCCAAATTTAAAGTCAGAATTTCAAATTTCTGAATAATCTTAGGATACCGAGTTGCAAATAGGAATTCCGAGTTAGAGTCAGATTTAATAGTATCATCTAAGAATTCCGAGTTTAAGTTAGAATTGCAAATTAAAAGTCAGAATTCCCAGGAATTTTTATATTTTGGAAATAACGACTTGTTACAATTTTAATTTATTTACCGGATTATTTTTTAAATTTTGTTTCAGATCAACACATTTTATCAGTTCACCCTTTCGATGAGAGGACATTGACATCACCGAACTGAAAGATTTCTGGTATATAACATATTTTGTACTGTTAAAACACAAATTGATTAATAAATATAACAAGAAATTTCAAAACAGTTTTGTTTTATATTCTATTAAAAATAATAATTTCTAGTAAATGTTGGGTTGCATGGATGATTAGGCCCTGTACTTATCTAATTCTAGGTACAGAACTGCAATTGAATGCAAGGGTAAGATCGAGGTAAAGTTAGGTAAGTTGGATTCTATCTCTATACAGTGTGTCTCCTTAAGTTGACGGCATATGGAAACCTTTTATATTTTTAGTTTTAGGAAAAAACTATTCTTTATAGTCTAAAATCTAAAATAAAACAAAAAAATTTTAGAATTTATCAGCCGTATACGGGGTTTGTCAATAAATGTGAATTTGGTACGAGAGTAAAGTAGAGACCTTTATTCGTAACAACATCTAAAATTTGAATTATGAAAAGTTCTTTGGAAATAAAAACTATGTTCTAATATGCAATTGCCCATCCATCTACCCTCAAAAATATTTGTACAAATTTGTCTCAAATTTCTGTAAAAATTATAAATTTAATTCAATTGTGTACGCCCCAATATCGACCATTTATCTCTTTTGTTTATTAAAACATGGTGATCGTTCCTAAGTTTAAAGTCAGAATTCCCAGTTTAAAGTCAGAGTTTCAAGTTTAAAATAGGAATTCCGAGTTTAAAATCGGAACTTTAAGTTTAAAGTCAGAATTCCTAGTATAATCTTAGAATACCAAGTTGCAAGTAAGACTTCCAAGTTTAAAGTCAGAATTCCCAGTACAACCTTAGAATACCAAGTTAAAAATAGGAATTCAACCCCGAAATATCGAGTTTAAAGTCAGAGTTTCGAGTTTAACCTCAAAATTCCGAGTTTAAAGTCAAAATTCCAAGTTTAATGTCTGAATTCCTTCTATAATCTCAGAATTCCAAGTTTAAGTTGGAATTCCGAGTTTAAAATCGGAATTTTAAGTTTAAAGTCAGAATTTCAAATTTAAAGTCAGAATTCCTAGTATAATTTCAGGATACCAAGTTGCAAGTAGGGATTTCGAGTTTAAAGTCAGAATTCCTAGTACAACCTTAGAATACCAAGTTAAAAATAGGAATTCAACCCCGAAATATCGAGTTTAAAGTCAGAGTTTCGAGTTTAATCTTAAAATTCCGAGTTTAAAGTCAAAATTCCAAGTTTAATGTCAGAATTCCTTCTATAATCTCAGAATTCCAAGTTTAAGTTCGAATTCCGAGTTTAAAGGCGCAATTCCAAGTTTGAAGTCAGAATTCCAAACTTAAAATCAGAATTCCAAGTTTAAAATCAGAATTCCAAGTTTAGTTAAAGTTTCAAGTTTGAAGTCAGAAATTACTAGCATAATCTCAGAATACAGAGTTGAAAATAGAAATTCCAAGTTTAAAGTCAGGATTCCTATTATAATCTCAGAATTAAAAGTCTCAGTTGAAATTCCAAATTTAAAGTCAGAGTTTCTTGTATATCCTTAGAATTCCAAATTTAAAGTCAGAATGTCCAGTATATTTTTAGAATTTCAAATTTCAAATGCGAATTCACAGGTTAATATCAGAATATCTAGTTTATTCTCAGGATTCCGAGTTTAATGTCGGGTTTTCAAGTTTAAAGTCAGACTTCCTAGTATAACCTCAGAATTCCGAGTTTAACTTGGAACTCCAAATTTAAAGTCGGTATTCCTAGCATATATAATCTACGATAATTCCAAGTTTAAAATCGAATTTCCGAGTTAAACCCCGGAATTCCGAGTTTAAAGTCAGAATTTCGAGGTTAACCTCAGAATTCCAAGTTTAAGGTCACAATTCCAAGCTTAAAGTCAGAATTCCTAGTATAATCTCAGGATGCCGAGCTTAAAGTCAGAATTTCAAGTTTAAAGTCAGTATTCCTAGCATAATCTTAGAATACCGAGTTGAAAAAAGAAATTCCGAGTTAGAGTCAGAATTCCTAGTATCATCACAGAGTTCCGAGTTTAAGTTGGAATTGCAAATTAAAAGTCAGAATTCCCAGGAATTTTTATATTTTGGAAATAACGACTTGTTTTAATTTTAATTTATTTAATGGAATATTTTTTAAATTTTGTTTCAGATCGACACATTTTATCACTTCACCCTTCCGATGAGAGGACATTGACATCACCGAACTGAAAGATTTCTGGGAGATAACATACTTTGTACTGTGAAAATTAAGTAATAAATATAACACGAAATTTCAGAACAGTTTTGTTTTATTATCTATAAAAAAAAATAATTTCTAGTAAATGTTGGGTTGCATGGATGATTAGGTCCTGTACTTTAATTATGATTATTCCTGGAATAACAGTCAATGCTAATTTAACCATACATCTAATGCTAGGTTATAGAACTGCAATGAATGCAAGGGTAAGATCGAGGTAAAGTTAGGTAAGTTGATTTCTATCTATACAGTGTGTCTACTTAAGAATCGAACCATTATGATTAAAGTGTCAATATTTTAAAAGATACGCCAGAAATAGGGGACGGTGGAGTCAAAATATACTTAACTTTTTTAAATCGATTTTTGTACTTTCTTTTTTGTCACAGATTAATTAGAAAACTTTTACATTTTCTGCAAAAGATATTTTTAGTTAGATACGATTTAAAGAACCTATTTCTAGTTTAATCGATTTAGAAACTCCCTTGCATGCAAAAAAGACAACATAATTAATATTATTTACCCAAATTTAAATAATTTTTACAATCTCGCTTATTAAAAATTACTAAATTTCTGCTCTTGAAAAAATTAAAATTTACTTTTTGTAACTTTTGACATTTCTCTTTTTTACACTAGCTCAAAACAATAATTTTGGCATGCAAGATAACTTATTGACGATTTATCTAGAAAATGATGTCCTAAAACGGGTCTAATGAGAACGACCTTTTTTTTGCAAAACAAGTTGAAGTTTTCTAATTTGACATAAAATAGTACAAAAATCAATATGAACAAAAGCTAATATATTTTAACTCCGCCCTCCACTATTTCTGACGCCACTTTATATTAAGATTATCGGCATTTTACCGATATTACTTGGACTCGGTTTCCTAGTGGGCATAATCTCTAATTGATCCGATTTTACAGTCGGAATTCCAACTTAAACCCCCCAATTCAGGGTTTAAAGTCAGAATTTCGAGTTCAACCCCAGAATTTAGTGTTTAAAGTTAGAATTTCCAGTTGAATGTCGGAATACAGTAGGTATAATCTCAGATAGTTCCGAGTTTAAAGTTAAAATTCTGAGTTCAATCTCGGAACTCCGAGTTTAAAGTCAGAATATCAAATTCATCCCCGGAATTCAGAACTAAAGTCAGAATTTTAAGTTAAGTGTCAGAATTCTTAGAATAATCTCAGATAAGCCCGAGTTTAAATTCGGAATTCAGGGTTCAATTTCGGAGTTCCGAGCTTATAGTCAGAATATTGATTTTAAAGTCAGAATTCCTATAATAATGTTAGACAATTCCGAATTTTTAGTCAGAATTTCTAGTAGGTATAATCTCAGATAATTCCGAGTTTATAGTTTAAATTCCTAGTACGTATAATATTAGATAATTCCGAGTTTAAAGTTCGAATTCTGAGTTCAACCTTGAAATTTCGAGTTCATACCTGGAATTCAGGGTTTGAAGTCAGAATCTTGGGTTGAATGTCTATGTCTATTGGTATAATCTCTAATTCCGAGTTTAAAATCGGAATTCCTAGTAGATATAATCTCAGATAATTCCGAGTTCAAATTCGGAATTCAGAGTTCAACCTCGGAATTCTGAGTTTATAGTCAGAATTTCTAGTAGGTATAATCTCAAATACTTCCGAGCTTAGGGTCAAAATACCGAGCTTAAAATCAGAATTTCTTGTAGGTTTAATCTCAGATAATCCCGAGTTTAAAGTTGGAATTCTGAGTTCAACCTCGGAATTTCGAATTCATCCCCGGAATTCAGGTTTAAAATCAGAATTCTGAGGTGAATGTTAGAATTCCTAAAATAATCTTAGATAACTCCGAGCTTAAAGTCGAGATTCCTAGTGAGTATACTCTCAGATAATCTCGAGTTGAATATAAGAATTCCCAGAATAATCTCAGATAATTCCGAGTTTAAATTCGGAATTCCGAGTTTATTATCAGAATTTCAATTTTAAGTCAGAACTCCTAGAAAAATCTTAAATAATTTCGAGTTTAAAGTCGGAAAATCGAGTTCAAAGTCAGAATTTCTAGTAGGTATAATCTCAGATAATTCCGAGTTTAAAGTTAAAATTCTGAGTTTAACCTTGGAACTCTGAGTCTAAAGTCATAATTTCGAGCTTAAAGTCAAAATTCCCAGAATAATCTAAAAAAATTCCGAGTTTAAATTCGGAATTCCGAGTTTATAGTCAGAATTTCGATTTTAAGTCAGAACTCCTACAAAAATCTTAAATAATTTCGAATTTAAAGTCGGAAATAAGAGTTCAAAGTCAGAATTTCTAGTAGATATTTTATAATCTCAGATAATTCAGAGTTCAACCCCGGAATCCCGAGTTTGTATTCAGAATTTCGATCTTAAAGTCAGAATTCCCAAAATAATCCCAGATAACTCCGAGTTTAAAGTCGGAATTCTGAGCTTAAAGTCAGAGTTCTTAGTACGTATCAGCTTAGATAATTCCGAGTATAAAGTCGAAATTCTGAGTTTAAAGTCAGAGTCTTTAGTAGGTAAAATCTCTAATTCCGAGTTTAAAGTCGGAATTCCGAGTTTAAAGTCAGAATTCCTAGAATAATCTCAGATAACTCCGAATTCCAAGTATAAAGTCAGAGTTTCTAGTAGATATAATCTCAGATAATTCAGAGTTCAACCCCGGAATCCCGAGTTTGTATGCAGAATTTCGATGTTAAAGTCAGAATTCCCAAAACAATCCCAGATAACTCCGAGTTTAAAGTCGGAATTCTGAGCTTAAAGTCAGAGTTTTTAGTACGTATCAGCTGAGATAATTCCGAGTATAAAGTCGAAATTCTGAGTTTAAAGTCAGAGTCCTTAGTAGGTAAAATCTCTAATTCCGAGGAAAACCCCGGAATTCCGAGTTTATAGTCAGAATATCGATGTTAAAGTCAGAATTCCCAGAATAATCTCAGATAATTCCAAGTTTAAAGTCAGAATTCCTAGAATAATCTCAGATAACTCCGTCTTTAGAGTCGGAATTATGAGCTTAAAGTCAGAGTTTTTGGAAGGGGTAAGCTCAGATAATTCCGAGTTTAAAGTCAGAATTCCGAGTATATACTCAGAATCTCGAGTTGAAAGTCAGAATTCCTAGAATATTCTCAGATAATTCCGAGTTTAAAGTCGAAATTCTGAATTTAAAGTCAGAGTTCCTAGTAGGTAAAATCTTAGAAAATGCCTAGTTTAAAAGTCGGAATTCCGAGTTTAATTTCAGAATTTTTAGTTTAAAGTCGGAATTCTCGAATTCAACTCCAGAATTAAAAATTTAAAGTCAGAATTTTGACTTCAACCCCATGATTCCGAGTTCAACCCCAGAATTAGTGTTTAAAGTTAGAATTTCTAGTTGAATGTCAGAATAGAGTAGGTATAATCTCAGATAACTCCGAGCTTAAAGTTAGAATTCTGAGTTCAACCTTGGAATTCCGAGTTTAAGATCAGAATATCCCCGTAATTCAGAAATGAAGTTAGAATTTTAACCTAAGTGTGAGAATTCTTAGAAAAATCTCAGATAATTCCGAGTTTAAGTTCGGAATTCAGAGTTCAACCTCGGAGTTCCGAGCTCATAGTCAGAATATTGATTTTAAAGTCAGACTTCCTATAATAATCTTAGATAATTCTGTGTTTAAACTTGGATTCCGAGTACAACCCCGGAATTCCGAGTTTAAAGTTAGAATTTCGAGTTTAAAGTCAGGCTTCCTAGAACAATCTCAGATACTTCCAACTTTAAGGTCAGAATACCTAGTAGGTATAATCTCAGATAATTCCGAGTTAAAAGTCGGAATTCCGAATTCTGAGTTTAAAGTCAGAATAAATAGTAGATATCATCTCAGATAATTCCGAGTTTATAGTTTAAATTCCTAGTAGGTATAACCACAGATAATTCCGAATTTAAGGTCGAAATTCCGAGCTAAGGATCAGAATTTCTAGTAGGTATAATCTCAGATAATTCTGAGTTTAAAGTTCGAATTCTGAGTTCAACCTCGAAATTTCGAGTTAATCCCGGGAATTCAGGTTTAAAGTCAGAATTTTGAGTTAAATGTTAGAATTCCTAGAATAATCTCAGATAATTCCGAGACCAAAGTCGAGATTCCTAGTGAGTATACTCTCAGATAATTTCGAGTTGAATGTGAGAATTCCCAGAATAATCTCAAATAATTCCGAGTTAAAGTTCGGAATTCCGAGTTTATAGTCAGAATTTCGAATTTATAAGTCAGAACTCCTAGAAAAATCTTAAATAATTTCGAATTTAAAGTCAGAAAATCGAGTTCAAAGTCAGAATTTCTAGCAGGTATAATCTCAAATAATTCCGAGTTTAAAGTTAAAATTCTGAGTTCAACCTCGGAACTCTGAGTTTAAAGTCATAATTTCGAACTTAAAGTCGAAATTCCCAGAATAATCTTAGATAATTACGAGTTTAAAATCTAAATTCTGAGTTTAACCCCGAAATTCAGAGTTTATAATAGTCAGAATACCGATGTTAAAAGCCAGAATTCCCAGAATAATGTCAAATAATTCCTAGTTTAAAGTCGAAATTCCGAGTTTAAAGTCAGAAATCCTAGAATAATCTCAGATAACTCCGAATTCCAAGTATAAAGTCATAATTGCTAGTAGATATAATCTCAGATAATTCAGAGTTCAACCCGGAATTCCGAATTTGTATTCAGAATTTCGATGTTAAAGTCAGAATAATCTCAGATAACTCCGAGTTTAAAGTCGGAATTCTGAGCTTAAAGTCAGAGTTCTTAGTACGTATCAGCTCAGATGATTCCGAGTATAAAGTCGAAATTCTGAGTTTAAAGTCAGAGTCCTTAGCAGGTAAAATCGCTAATTCCGAGTTTAAAGTCGGAATTCCGAGTTTATAGTCAGAATATCGATGTTAAAGTCAGAATTCCCAGAATAATCTCAGATAATTCCGAGTTTAAAGTCAGAATTCCTAGAATAATCTCAGATAACTTTGACTTTAATGTCAGAATTCTGAGCTTAAAGTCAGAGTTTTTGGAAGTTTAAAATAAAGAATTTCGAGTTTAAATCCAGGGTTTAACGTCAGAAGTTGAATGTTAGAATTTCTAGAATAATCTCAGAAAATTGCAAGCTTAAAGTCGGGATTCCTTGAAAGTATAATCTCAGATAATTCAAAGTTTAAACTCGGAATCCGAGTGCAACCCCGGAAATCCGAGTTTGTAGTCAGAATATCAATGTTAAGGTCAAAATTCCCAGAACAATCTCAAATCATCCCGAGTTTAAAGTCGAAATTTCGAGTTAATCAACCCATAATTCCGAGGCTATTAAATAGTGGAATAAAAGATCCAGGTCCGTATTTAAAATAAAAAAAGTTGATGATGGTCGCTCGAATCCGAAACGTCGGATTAAAAAACTAACCCCATCACCTTGTAGAGGAGGAAAAGTTACTATAAGGAACTGAAAACCGCAACGTGATATTTTTTGTTAAACTAGAGATTTAATTGATTAATTAATGTTTTAAAAAATGGCCAATTTTTCCATATTAATTATTATTATCCCTAATTTCCCTAGTTTAACAAAAGATATCACGTTGCGGTTTTCAGTTCCTTATAGTAACTTTTCCTCCTCTACAAGCTGGTGGGGTTAGTTTTTTAATCCGACGTTTCGGATTCGAGCGACCATCATCAACTTTTTTATTTTAAATACGGACCGGGATTTTTTATTCCACTATTTAATAGCCTTTACAAGCCTAAAATAAAATATGATGAAAAAGTCATATCATAACATTTGATTTTTTTGAGAAAATCCTTATTCATTGAGGGATTACGGAAAAACGCCATCTAGTGGCCACCATCAGAATCAATATGGTATAGTTAATGAATCTACGTGTAGAGGAAAAGAAGGGCCTTTTTCAAGACCAAGTTGAATAAAATCGGTTTATCCAAAGCAGAGATATCAGCGTTTGAAAGAAAAAAAGTTTGACCTTCTCCCACCACTTTATTATTGAAAATAGAAAAAAACGATTCCTAACATAAAGTTGCATAATTTTATGAAGAATACAATGCTTATATTTTTATTAAGAAAATCGGCATTTCTATTTTGAAAGTTCTCTTACGCCCCCTAGCGGTCATTTTTCGAACTTGAAAATAATTTCCAGCAATTTCTCTTGGCCGCTTTTATCGATATATATTTTTTCCCAAAGTCCTAGTGTTATTACTTTCTGAGATATAGCCGATTACCTCCTTAGGTGGAACACCCGGTACAAATTTCTAGTTGTTAATAGTTGGAAAGTCCAATAATGTGATGTCCTACAATTCCTGCCCAAACATTTATTTTTTTGTGGATATTGCGTTTGAGCATGAACAAGGCTATGTTCATTTTCTTGGCTCCAATACCGGAATTTTGAACATTTGGCTCGTTGTTGAGGGTGAATTCACAAACTTCGATAAAACAAATATTTCTCAAAAAATCTCTATTGTTATTTGCGCTTTCCACTACCTCAGAACAAAATACCATTCTCCGTTCTTCATCTTCTCTTGATGTGTTTCATACTTGTAAGAAAAAAATTTATGTTTTTTGAAAGTGCGCAACACTGTGGCTTCGGTCTGCCCAAGAATCCTCGTGCTAATCATTTTATTTTCGTCCACGTGCAGTAAAATATCAAGATCTCTATTATCCCTTTCTTCAGCTATATTGACATTCTGAGTTGAGCATTTACAGTTATTTATTACCGTGCCTCTGAACTTAAATTTACTAGTGATAAGTTTAATTAACGAAATGGAAGGGATAGGCTTATCAGGGAATTGAACTGAAACATTTTAGACACTGCTCTTAAACTGTTTCCTGCATAATACCACCTAATCATAGTTACTTCTTCCTTAATGGAATAGCTCATATTTAACTATAATTAAAGCGCCTTCAATGAAAATGGTTACGCTACTTTTCATTTTGTCAATGCCAAATATTAATTTGCTGGTGTTTGCTGTATTACCTAAACTATGGAGTAGTATATTATTAACCAAGGTTTAGACAGCCATCATTATTGCCCGAGCGGCGAGTTTAAATCACGAGGAGCGAAGCGACGAGGGATTTAAGACGCGACCCAGCAAACATTGAGCGTCGATTAAACGTCGGCCGATTGGTTTCGGATTATCGGGCCAATGCCGGACGCCAACGTCGATCCGGACCGTATATGACCGCCTGGCCGATAGCAGAGCCAGCAATCGGCCAATTGGGGGTCCCGATATCTTGCCGATATTCCTTTACAACTCGATCCTCATTTAGATGCATATTCTTTACACAAAATTTGTTGGTACAATATCTAAATATTGCGTTTTATTTTATGTTACGTCATATATTCCTTTTCATTTAAATGAGGTATATTCAAAGTATGGATACATTTTATTTATCGGTTATCAGTTTTTCAAAAATTTTAAAAAAAATTTAGATTTTATATTTTTTACTTTTAAAAATCCCTACACTCGCAAATTACAGCTTGGCATAGGGATTTTTTTGAATGTAAAAAATATAAAATCCAAAAAATTTTTAAAAATTTTTTAAAAACTGATAATTGAAACTTATTGTTATTACTTGGTCCCTTTTATAAGTAAAACTAAAATAAAAAAAAAATTAAAGATATAGATAAAATAGGATGATGACTATATAATTTTAGAGTGATCATACATTAAATTAGATACATTCATTTTTAGTCTTTTCACTTTTGGTACAGATAATAGGGATTAATATAACATAACTCAAAGCCCTCTCAAATAGAATAATTAAAACAGTTGATATTTAAATATGAAACGTTTTTTTATTACACATCTTTCCCAGAACATAAAAATATTGGAAAACCTCTAACAGACAAAATATTTACAGTATAATATAACGTTATATGTTTAAGTTAAATAGGAACATAAATTATCATCAAAGCCTCTTGAGACATTATTTTAATTTTAGAAGGCACAATGATCACAATCGTACAACCTACAAACAAAAAATATATGTCAGTGAATTGCCAGTAAAATAAATGAAATTTAAAAACCGTAAACCACGAATTACCTAACAATAATTTACTGAACTTATACTTGGCAATAAAAATACCTAAATGAAAAGACAAAAAACTTACCTGAAATTTGGAAATATGAAAATGTAACGAAACAGCAAATCACTCTAATCGTATGCAACGCCGGAAAACACAAAAACACACCGACCGAAGCCAAAGAACTAAAGAACGCCATTTGCATTTGACGTCATCGTCACATGCAGTGGTCGGTAATGCAGGATACGATACTACCGTGAAATGGCGCTAAAATTTGAATTCCCAACTAATTTTTATTGCATTACCTATTCCGTTGGCTCTCGCCGTCTAAAATTAACATTTTCGATGACGAAAGAAAGAGCGTCGGTTAATATAAAATAATCGACATATAATAGATCGTGTTCAACCGACAATCGAAATATCAATGTTTTTTCGATTCAGATCCGATTACTATTCCCGATTGTCGGGAACGGGGCGTAAATTAAATGGTTTACCGTTCCAAGTAAACCGATCCCGATCAAAAATAGATCTGCGCACAGTCGGCCGACTTAAAACCAATCATAAATGTTTGCTGGGGAGGGCTATAATAAGCTGTCTAAACCGTGGTTAATATATTATTTTTTCCACTACTACAAACTTTTATATGACATTTATCTTTATAGTATTAATAATTATAAAAAATTATAGGTAGGTATAAGTATATTTTTTAATCAAGTTACCTGCGCTTTGGAATTGGCAAAATATTTTGTTGTTTTGTCAGGTGGCTTTGTCAATGTCAATTTGTGTTGATTTGTGTCATCAGATTTCACGAGTTTTGCGTTTTTGTTAAAAATGAGCGAAGAAAATGTTAGTGATAATATTATGTGTACACCTCCCGAATTAAGGATGGAAGCAGAAAAAATGTTGATTGTATCGATATTTTACAATATCAAGTAATCTAATATGTATTGATAATTATCTGGTTGCCTAACCACAATGAATTGATGTTGTAGAATTAAAAAATCAAGTTACCTGCGTTCAAACAAAATTCGGTTAAGGTCAAAGATCGGTCAATAATGGATTTCAATGGCTTATTATTGACCATGGTCAATAATGACTTATAAGGTAGAGAAAAACGATTTCTAGCGTTAATAATCGGTCAATAATGGCGATGTTATAGGTTAGTAGTGGAAAAAAATTATTATACCATTTTTCTCTAAAATGTACAGGGGCGCTAATATTTAGCCACCTCAAAATTTGCATGGGATTTCCTATGTTCAACTAAGCCATGCATTACCCGGTATATTGTTTCCGAATAGGTGTATAAAAATTTTTTTCTTAAAATATCATAAGGATTTACACTCTGAAGAGTTACGGACTTTACACGCGAACACCCAGTATATTACAGAATTGAAATGGATTAAACAAAAAAAAAACATAGATACTATATATAAATGTATTTAAAGCAATATAAACAATTTCTCATTGGCTAAAATTAAAAACCAAAATTACCTATTTAAAATATAAATATTGAGGTTTGATTACATTAGTTTTTCTATAATTAAATCATGGAAGTTGTCTCTATACTCTTTAGTTTCTTTATTTTTGAGATATAAAATAATTTCATTATACTTTAGGGTAATAAAATGAATTGGAAAGAAAATACAAGAATTTATGAAACCTGTTGGGTGGCAAAGAGGAAATTTATAATCATTGACAAACCTTATTTCTTATCATTTGAATTATTATTATGAAATTATTATAATTTAAGGCCGATTTTAGATCCCGGTTCGTTTAAACTACAAAGACCACTACTTTCATTGAAAGTGTTCACACAATAATAAAATAATTATTAATAAATAATACTACATTTTTTAATGTTTATTATACCCAGTTTATTTACAATTAAGACACAAACATAAAAGTAATGATATATAAAAATATACCTCAAATAAATAAATTTTCTACTTATCACAAATCACAATACAAACACTGGTAGGTGTAATACTAAAGAAAATAAACAGTGAAGTATATTTCCTAAATTTGCTAATTAGACGTGAGCAATCTTTACATTTAGAATTGTTAAGGTTTTGGAGAAAGAATGAGTTTCTTAGTCCACTTCAGATCATGACATTCCTACATATTATAAGATTATTAAATAGCTAGCACCATTGTCGAGATATAAAAACATTATCCATCTGAATTCTATGCATAGGTACTTCCCGTAGTACCTACACTCTACATGGGGGCTTTAAACTTAATAGCTCATTAGAAGTATTAAAGTAATACAGTGGAAAGTCTATAACTAGAACCTCCACAACTTGAAATATTCTATACGTCAAAACTTTCTGTGTTACCCTATACCTTCTGTATTTTAGGCCATTAGATGACCTCGACCAGAGCTGTCGGTAATTGAATTTTAATTTATTTGTTTCTTAAGAGCAATTTTATTGTTATTATTTTTATCCAGGTACTTATCTGCTAGGTATAGGTAGGTACCACACCTATAACTAACTGGTCAAGTTTCTGACTTTACTTTTTGATATCGGTAGTGGCCTCCGCGATCACTCAACCTCAATCCATTAGGTTTTTATCTGTGAGCACTGTGGGTTATGCTTAAAGAAAAAATTTACAAATATCCAGTAAATTCAAGAGATTCAAATAATTGAAATATCGTGTTCAATAACTTTTTTGAATTACTGTAGCTTAATTACTTTTTGGAAATGATGTAGTTGGTTTTAAAAAAAAATCTAAGGTAATTCAAATACTCAAAAAGTAATTAATTAATAATTATTTTATACGCCTCTTTACCGACCCATCTGTTAAACGACCACGGGCACTTATCATCGGAATTTTTAGTAAACAGTAATGCTAAGAACACCCTCCATTAGGGGCAGTAAAACCCGACTCGACGATTCTTAAGAAATATAGGTACATACAGTATTGAAGGCGGGTCCATTCAATTTGCTTTGCAAGCTGATAAATCGTTTGTTAACATTAGTTTTGTTTTGAACATTTTTGTGTGTTTTGGGACTTATGTGAAAAGTTGAAGATGGCGGGAAAAAGGAAATGTCTTTCTTTAAGCGAAAAAATTGAAATAATCGAGAAAAGTGAAAAAACTGTTTTAAGTGCCAGGAGATTGGCTAAAAATTTTTAAAAGAGTAAGACCCAAGTAACTATGTTGCGTCAAAATAAAGCATTAGCTAGAAATTTGTTTCAAGAAGGTGGCAACGATGAACGAAAAAGAAAATTTCCCAAAACCGAAGGACATGGTAGAGGAACCAAGTTGTTTTTAACTGGTTTTGTAAGGTGCGAAACAAGCACTTACCAATATCCGAGCCCTAAATTCAAGCAAAAGCCCTCACACTTGAAACAATTTGCCTCTATTGATAACGACTTGCCAACAGAAAGTACAGAATTTACTATCGACTGTATTGAAGAGGTCCAAGGAACGGATGAAACTACTTCCAACTCTGAGACAGAGGAAGAGAATTTGCTCCAGTGTCGAAAATATCAAGCCTATCTGAAACCTGCGCAAGTTTGAGAGACTTAGAAAATTGTTTTAATAATGTTAACAAGTTTGACGAGTCTACAAATATTTCTCAATTTTGCTATTAAAATGTGAATCTGAACTTTATAAAAATAAAATAAAAAATATGAAGCAATCATTAATTTTTGGTTAGTTTAAAAAATAAGGATTTCAAAGCAAACATACAGTACATTGTATAATATATATGTTAGTATACACGTGCAGTATATTCATATTGGTAAATTGGCTTTATCTCATTTAATTTTAGTTCCGATAAATGCATCGATCCACGCAACATAGAAAATCCCATGCAAATTTTGAGATGGTAAAATATTGGCTCCCTTGTTAATTTAAGGCCGATAATTTATTTAACTTTATTAAAGGGAATACTTTGACGAACTAACTGACGAAATTTTAGCGCGATTTATTAAGTCATTAAGGGCTTATTTAAAAAAACGTCAATCTATAATTGGCGAAAATTAACAAATACGGTTCTGAAGCTTTATAATAAAAACACTAGTAAATGTCAGTAACTGACGAGAAGGATGTATTATGACAATACATTTGTTTTCGGGTAAAATAGGTTAAAAGCTTCAAGGTTTAAGATTTTTAATACAATTTGGTTTGTCTCTCTGTTATACAAACAAAAATATAGGGGAGGAGATAAATCAATAAAACCTTGTTTCAATAAACCGAAATTCATTTTCTTGGCTCCACTATCAAAAATTTTGTACATTAGACTCGTTATTCAAGGTAAAAGTACATTCGTCGGTGAAACAAATATTTTGCAGAAATTCCCTGTCATTGTTTGCCCTCTCCATCATATTATAACAAAAATCAGCCCTTCGAATTATGTCCCCATCTCTTAGTTCTTGAACTTTATGGTATTTATACGGATAATATTTATGTTTATGTAGTACTCGTAAAACGGTTGTA
This sequence comes from Polydrusus tereticollis, assembly GCA_963920685.1. Taxonomy (NCBI): domain Eukaryota; kingdom Metazoa; phylum Arthropoda; class Insecta; order Coleoptera; family Curculionidae; genus Polydrusus; species Polydrusus tereticollis. Next base: position 29,869,712 of record OY987334.1, read on the forward strand.
TGATGTTTCCCCACTTCGTCTCCAATATGCCTAGTACTTATAATTTTCTTATTTTCTTCCACACTTAACAAAATATTTAAGTCTTTATCATTATCTGCAGGATTATTACCTTCGTCTTCTCTTTCGCATTTACATTTATTGAAAAGCATTCCAATATTTTCAAATTTTTTAATTATTCTGGTTATGGTGGATATTGCTGGAATTGGTCTCTCTGAATAATGTACTGCAAACATATCCGATACTTTTCTGCTGCTGTTTTCTGCATAATACCACTTAACTATAGGGTACCACTCCAGTTTATCGGCTTATGCGAAAAATGGCGTAAAATGAAAAACGTTTCTTGCAATATGTAGCACGTCCTTTCTAAACGACAAATCCGCAAGCGGAAAACCATTTTTCTAATTGCAAATATAAAAAATGTGAAAATAGGGTACCCGCTTGTGACAAAAATGAAAAACTTTTGTTGATTTATGTAGCATATACCGAATTGGAACCAAAAAGGTGGATTAGATGCCGTGTTAGCGCCTGTTTAACCAATATAAGTCTATAATTATTACAATTTTTGTCGAGTGACTAACAGCTAGAGAAACATAACCTCACTTGCCACTCTCACCGTGCTTTTCGGTCGACTATTTTCACATTTTTTTAATATTTCCAATTAAAAAAATGATTTTCCGCTCGCGGATTTGTCGTTTAGAAAGTACGTGCTACATATTGCAAGAAACGTTTTTCATTTTATGCCATTTTTCGCATAAGCCGATAAACTGGAAAATTACCAACTATAGCAATCTTTTTAGACGTACCTACTTAGAATAGTTCATAACGAAATAATAATTATTATAGTTAAAAAAATTGTCAAACTTGGTTTGAATTTGACACTGACATAATCAATCAAAATATTACAATTCAGACCCGTATTATCCATTTTAGGAAAATAGAAGATAATATTATTTGTTAAATAACTTTGGATAGACTGCATGAAAATTATTAAAATTTTGAAACTGAGTTTAGTTTATTGGATTCTTTAAAAAGCTTAGATAACCTTCTGCTCTAAAATAAATTGGGGAGCCAATATATGACCACCTTAAATTTTGCATGGGATTTCCTATGTTGCGCCAGCCAATGCACCACCCTGTATATGTAGATAGTTATTAACAGGGGCATGTCACCAATATACGAGAGTAGGGCAACAAGCAATTTATGGGCAGTTCATGTCAGGGGGGCGGGAGGGTTTGACATATCTGCTAGTAACTTTTGGTTTTCTTATTTCGAGTTAAGATTTCATTAATAATCTTCGCTAATCGAATATTTTTAATAAGTTTTAATGATTTAATTGGATATGTAATTAATTTAAGTTCATACTATTATCATTTTCGGTTAAAATCTTACAAAAACATTAAAAAGCTAGTGTTTTTCTTTTTTTGCAACACTGATTTATTTTATGACAATGACAGTTTACTTCTCGTCTGGGTCTTCTGACGCGTTTGTGATTTTTTCCACGACTTTTTTCTTTATAAAATCGGTTTAATTTGATCTTGGAATGAATTAGTGGGGCTTTTTGGTAAGTTTATAGTGATATCTAAGTCCTTAGTTTATTTTTTCATGAGCAAGTAAGTTCCTTCTTGGGATATTTTTTAGCTGAAACTTCGCTGTCGACCATGCTTTGGGATTGATGATTTTTGGAAGTATATTTATTATTGTAAGTATTATGCTAAAGTAGGTATTTAATAATTATATTATATTTTTAGATTCACAACCTTCTAATAATGATCTTTTGAAGTGTGTCTGAGTGAAAATGTTATTAATTAGTTCCTTCCTTATTTTTCAAAACTGGCGAATCACTTCTGTTTACCTACCTTCCTTGCAGTTAAATTATGAATATTTTTACATATACCTACACCATCCCTTATGTTTAACAGCTTTATATATTTCTCTTCTCACTCTAATTGGGCAAAATATAAAAGTTTTCGTACCTATTGTACCTTATATTATCCTAATTGAAAAGAATTTTTTTTTCTGTTTCAGTCTAACCACACTCCTAGGCTTCCTTAGCTGTAATAATTATCAGTGAGAAAATCTAATTTATTAAAAATATCATGACTTTAGTGTTGTATATTGTATTCTTAAATCATATGTAGGTAGGTATCTTTTTAATTTAAATATTCTAAATAAATATATTTTGATCATATTTTCTTTTATTATGATAATTCACTAGACATTGTTTTATAATTAAAAAAACAATAATAAAAACAACTAATGTGTAATAAATTTTAAGGTTGTGATTCAATTTGGTTGTAACATTACTATATAAATGTATTACAGAAGATATATTTTTAAATTGGTTAGAAATTATCACAAGCTGCTCACATTTACTTATAAGGCGAGCAGCTTGTGTATTCCTGCCAAACATATATCTTATGAAATCCAACTGTAATGTTACAGTCAAATCGAATCAAAACTAAAATTTATTTAAAAATTATGATATATTATCAAATATTCCCGCGCATTTGTTCAGTCGGTATGTCAGATTTCTATAATGCCATCATCGGTAAAATATAATTCTATTTTGCCGGTGGGTTAGCCATGCAGTTGGTTCATAGATGGCCCATGTTTCGAAACTTTAACATTGTTGTAACATTTCTCTAACCTTTATTCTTCTGTGGTTATTAATAAACAAACATTGTAAAATGCAGACCAGTTGTTTAAATTTTTCTCTATTAACAGACGACCACCCCTGTTAACCGACCAACATCCCCGAGGGTGGTCGCTATTGAGAGACTTTACTGTAACACGTTTATTTTTATTGTCGTAAATAAAAATGACATTTTAAAAGCAAACATTTTAATTTTTAGGCGATTTTTCAACAAAGTTAGGTTTGCGAAATTAAAAAAAGTAACAGAGTGGCTTGAAAAAATGCCAATAAGGTTAAGATTTGTTAAAATTAGTTAAGTACAGAGTAAAATGGCGTTAAAAGTTTCACCCTTAACACTTTATTTGGGTAAAAAGTTTTTATGCGTTAATATAAATAATTATTTTACTAAGTGACAGAGTGGTCAATTTTTTTTATTTCAGCTCACAAATTATTAAATATTCGATACAATGCAGATTAAAGTGCGCTGTATCATGCGAGCAAAAATTATTTTCACCCAAAAGGGCTTGGACTGAAAAACGTAAGGCATGGTTTAGATCACAATTATAACCAAATCTAGGCTACAATTGTGTCAAATTCGTATTATGACATGATATGCCAAACTGACGAATATTGAAATAAGTAAACAAATACAAATTTATTTCTACATACGCGAGATGTTGCACGTGGCGACATCTCGTGGCAATCAAGCTCTCCATCCAACCAGACCAGCGAGGACTGTACATCTACACGAGCGAGGACATCGCGACGATAAACTTATGACGATTTGAACGCCGGGCAAAAGCATGAAACGAGCGCGAGAGAATCGAAATGGTTCAAGTAGGTACATTCGGAACAATGATTTTGCTTTTAGTCGTTCAAATTGGTTCTGTTGCTACATTATGCATTTGCCGGTGCAGAAACCGCAGAAGAAATCGTCGCTTTTGGGTACATTCAATGCTGCAAAGCAGATTAACTACTGGACAGTTTCATTTAAAATATCATGAGCATAGAGAGCATCCTGACAATTTTTTTTCATAATACCGTATATCCATACCAAGTTTTGACGAGCTGTTGTGTCTTATTTCTGAAAAAAATTCCAAAAAAGATACGAACATGCGTCTGTGTATATCACCTGTGGAAAGGTTGATTATAACTTTAAGGTACGAAACAACCAAAATTTATTAAGTCCGACGAAGTAAAGCACAGCATTATATTCCAATAGTCTTTATTTAAGAAAATTACGATGTTCGCTTTCATGACGTTCATGTTTATTGGCACTAATGGATGCGGAATATTGTTTTACGGCAATCGATGTTGGGTCCTATGCAACGTTAGGTCGATGGTCCTATGGAAGAGAAGGTGACAGTAACATTTTTAAGAAGAATGTTCTAGGGAAACAGTTATCAATGAAACAACTGAACATACCGGAGAGTCTGGCAATTGCAGGGACTGACAATCCCATTCTCCCGTTTGTAATAGTGAGTGATGAGGCATTGGGTTAAGCGGAAAACTTATTAAGATCATATTCACGGCAAATAAATCTTAGTTCAGGGTTCAGTGCCTTGGCAATATAAATATAAAAATGCCACATCATTTGATGTAATATATAATGTGATCAAACATTTATGTCCAGAAGGAGGCTATCAAATCTTATTATGGTTTTTAATTGATAAATTCGAAAATAAAGTCGTTCCAATCTTATTACTTTTGTTTAATTTGAATCATCAGGGGATACAATTAAAGTTTTGTAACTTGCATTGAAATGTCTAGCCAAAAACCGCCATATCGCCGATCGTAGAGCATTAAAACGTATTGCAATAATCTTATTCACCCCAATTATCATACAATATCATGGCTATTCCTTCCCATAATTTCAGTTTGATGTCTCAATTGCTATATTCTTTCAACTTTATACTGTACAAAGCTGGTCGATTTTCCACAGCACTTATAAACTTGTCTGTATTGAACATGACTATACGGTACGGCGTTTCTTTTCGGCTCGTCTAGAAGGCACCATATGAACTAATGAATTGCATAACCTACGGCGAGGAAATCGTCGCGAGAATCGCCCGCCAACGTCGGCAATTGCATCTAACTCGCTCACGCCGACGATGGCTTGCGCTATCGAGACGAGTTTCACGCCCGTATAGACTCGCTTATTAGAATGAATGCTTTAGATTTAAGCGTGTAAATCGTCGCGAGTCTATCGTCGCGATTTCCTCGCTCGTGTAGATGTACACAGGAGACGAAACGCTGGAATGGAACCCGCATAAGCAGATATCTAATGTTAGGTGGCGCTGAAAGTCAACTGTCGGTTTCTGCAACCAAAAACGCGATGTAAAAAAAAGAAGTTTGCCCCTTCTCTTTTCGTCAGACCCAATCCTTGGACGCGTCTCGTCGTATTACGGCTCATCGGCAAGGCTTTGCTTTTCGTCAGATTCTATACAAACTTCTTTCTTATAGTTCAGATTAGTTTATGTTAGTCTGGTAAACCACTGACAGTAACTCCTGTGTTTTTCAATATCTGCAGCTCGTATTTCTTGGAATGATTGAACTTTGTAAGGAAACAAATTTAACTGTTCTTTAAGAATAGTCCTGCATGTTTCATAAGATCTTCCCGATCTTCTTGAGACAGGCGTCTTACACATTTTGTTGGCGTATTTTTCATTATTTCACGAACGTTTGCAACAAGTTCTTCTGTTCTGACAGATGGTCTTTCAGCTCCTTTTTTATATTGTATAGAACCTGGTTCCCTAAACAGAGCCACGGTTCTTCTCTGGAAATGATAAAAATCCCCAGCAGAAAAAGCGACGTTAGGAAAATTTTCGCGAAAATCGTCCATACACGAACGCTGAATATATTGCCACTCACCATTTACTCTAACCCCGTTTCGAAAATACGCTTCAACCATAAGTTTTTTGTGCTGTTCCGTAAAACCCGTGAATTATTCAAGAAATTGGAGAAATTAACGATGAATCAAATTACTTGTAGCGACTGCTAAAGATGACGGAATAACTGATTAATTAATAATGCTTGTATTTACTGACACCCAACAGGTATTAAGACATTAAGCTCTACCGCTAAGCAGTACGGCCTTAGATGCAAAGCACACTTTAATGGTAATTTTTGCCCGCACGGTGGTTTTTCGTAAAAAACATTCATAAAAAAAATTATTATTTTTTTCTTTTTGCTGCACTTTGCTCAGTACCGGGTGTCCCACTAAGAATGGCTGTCGGCCTTATCTCAGAAAGTGTTAGTCGTATGGCTTGCGAAAAAAAAATATATTAGGTAAAGTGGTCATGAGAAATTGCTGGAAATTATTTTCAAGTTTCTCAGACTGGCGCTAGAGGGCGCAACAGTAACGGTAAATATGAATCACGAAGTTTCCTCAAAAGTCGCCTACTTAAAGTATCCCGAAAATAATATTTTTGTATATTTCGAAGATTTATTAATAAAATTCACCTATAGAACGTGTTCGTCACTTTTCAAATAAAGTCGTGGGGGAAGGTTGAACATTATTTGTAATAAATGCTGATAACTCCGGTCTGGCTTAACATAATTTAGTACACTTTTACAACTTCACAAACATTGCGCGTTTATTCCATAATTGTAAATATAATAGTATATTCAATTTTACCTGATTACAAGGATGATTAAAAACCTAAGAAGTCAGCGAAAACCGCAAGTTAATATCTATTTTCAATCCGAAGATATCAACAACAATAATCATAATTACGGAACATTATGATTTTATTTTCAAGTTGCCATTGTAAAGGTTTTTTTAAGAGTCTAATAGGCCTTGGAAAAACAAAATGTGAATTGAAACTGTGCATGCGTGTCACCTTTCATTATTACGTCAAAATTTTTGTCGTGCCAACAGTGTTGTGCCGTATTTGATTTTCAAAATGCCTCTGTTACTTGAAGAAGCGGTTGATATTATTGCGGTGTATTTTGAATGTTCTTCAATCTTCAAAATATACAAAAATGTTATTTTCGTATGATATGATACCTTAACTAGGCGACTTTTGAGGAAACTTCGTGATTCATGTTTTCCATTACTGTTGCGCCCTCCGCCAGTCTGAGAAACTTGAAAATAATTTCCAGCTATTTCTCATGACCAATTTACCTAATATATTTTATTTCCGCAAGCCATACGACTAACACTTTCTGAGATACGGCCGACAGCCATTCTTAGTGGGACACCCGGTACAACCGGCAAAAAAAAGTAGAATGACCCGTCATAAGCCGGGAAAGTAACATATTCCCGTACAGAATCTCTTCTCTATTATTGTTTATTCTATTTTATTTTCGATTTCGGAAAACAATAGTAGGTGCACCTCGTAGCAAAATCAATATGTTATTTTTCATACTAGATACACAATATACTACACTCCGCGGCTTATTTAACGCATAACGAAAAATTTGCCTCAATTTTGATGTTATGTATTCTCCAAATTTGTGGTTCGTTTTTAATGATTTCTTTTTCTAATTGTATGTTTCTTTCTTAAACATATCACTGCCTTTATTGTTTTGCCGAAAAAAGGAACTTTGGTATTATACCGGGTGTTATAAATATGTTGTGTTTTTTTATGGAAATTTAAAACACCCTGTGGGATTTACTAGCCATTGCAAGTTATCGCAATTATAGCCAAATGAAGGTCTCATGTTTCCTTTACATTTTCTTTTTTGGTTCATTTATTTATTCTCTGTTTTTCATGAAATACACAATTTTTAGTTGAACTTGTTTTCATAAAAAAATTTTTAGTTAAAAAATGCTGAATGAAATGCTTAAATTAATGCAACAGCAATAAAAAAACAAAATTTAAAGTAAATAAAGAATCAGTATCTGGTATTAATTAATTTTATTAAATCCATAAAGCATAGCAAAAAAAAATACAGGAAAAAAAATTGTAATTTCTGAAGTTGTTCAAAAAAATTAAAGAACAACATTTAGTAGCGGGTATTGCCTCACCTTGCTCTAATTACTGCTTCGCATCTTCTTGGCATACTTAAAATCAGATTTCTGATTTTGTCCTGATTAATCTGATTCCATCCATAAGTCTAAATAACAGATCATTTAACTTTCTAGGAGGAGGAAGCAAGGCTCTAACATGTCGACCCATGTTATCCTATAAATGCTCAAGAGGATTAATGTCAGGGCTTTTTGCCGGCCAAGGCAAAGTTAAAATTTTTGTTACTTGGAGATAATTTTGTACAACTCTTGCCACGTGTGGGCGTGCATTATCGTGCATGAATAAAAAATTATCCCCAATAAATGGGGCATATGGTACCACATGGGGTTCTAAAATGTCTGATATATATAGGTTACCTGTCAAAGGACCTCCCTGAATCACAACTAACTCCGTGCGAGCATCCAAACTAATGCCACCCCAGACCATAACAGATCCTCCTCCATACTGTTCCGACAATGAGGCATTGAGCATATCTCTCGCCAGGGCGTCGATACACTCTCCGACGGCGGTCATCACTAAAAGGACAAAACCTTGACTCATCGCTAAACAATACATTGCCCCATTCACGAGCTCCCCAATTTTGGTGCTCCTGGGCAAATTGAAGACGCTGCCTTCTATGGTTTACGGTTAGGAGGGGACCAGTTGCGGCTCGATAGGGATGAATACTGCTTCTGCCAACCTTTTACGCACTGTATCTTGACTAATGCGGTAATTATACCGACGGGAAAATTCCTGCTGCAGTGCAGTGCTTGTACCAAACCGATTTCGTAATGCCTGTATTCGCAAAAAGCGATGTTGGTCATTCGTTGTCACCCTTGCTCGTCCTTGTCCAGGTCTTCTTTGATTAGCACCAGTCTCCAGAAAACGTGCCAATGCTCTGGAGATAGCAGATTGTGTCACTCTATATCGTTGGGCCACTTGAAATTGTGGCAACCCTTCTTCCACAAATGCTATGGCTCCAGCACATTCCTCAGGTGAAAGATTTTTTTCTTACACGTGCGTTTTGGGCTATTCTGTTTTTAATTACACTTAATAAAATTAGAAATTGCCAATACAAGTAAGCAAAGCAAACTAAAAAGTGATAAAGTGAAGAATCAAACCTGAAAACGCTTTTGTTACATTTCACTTTATGACGTTTCTGTGTAATCTTTCATTTTCATAGCCTGCTACTTTTCCGATAAATGCATTTTAGGTCAACAAAAACACGTTGAACTAAAAATTGTGTTTTTCATGAAAAAACAGAGATAAACAAATGAATCAAAAAAGAAAATGCAAAGGAAACATGAGACCTTCATTTGGCTATAATTGCGATAACTTGCAATGGCTAGTAAATCCCACAGGGTGTTTTAAATTTCCATGAAAAAAACACAACATTCTTATAACACCCGGTATAATACCAAAGTCCCCTTTTTAAGCAAAACAATAAAGGCACTGGTATGCTTAAGAAAAAAAAACTACAATTAGAAATAGAAATATAGAAATCATTAAAAACGAATCACAAATTTGGAAAATACATAACATTTATTTATTTATTTTTATTTATTTATCCATTTCATGTCATAGTACAAAAAAATTGCGTACACACGTCAAAACAAGTTATAAAATACAAAAATAACCTAAAACCTAAGGTAAGGTAAGGTAACATCAAAATTGAGGCAAATTTTTCGTTATGCATTAAATAAGCCGCGCAGTGTATTTTAAAAAAAATTGAAAAATGTCTTAATACTTTTCCATCTGGTACCTCGGCTATTGTGATTGGTTAAATACTAATATTTTTACATCAGCGGGAATCTGTGATGTTGCTGTGAACCCTTAACTAACTGACACTCTGTACAATAGACAATAAATAAATAAATAAATATGTAGGCAATGGCGACTAGCTAGTTACTCTTAATATTCTTGCTTAAAAAAGGCAGTGTTTACAAAATATACAATTAACCTCGAAATTTACCTACTTCTTCTACTTAGACATTATCTACCGATAACGCAATTCGAAATTCTGTTCTAGGATTTTGCAAAATCACCCTAATGTTCTTTTCGAACCTATCCCTTACGCTAGAAAACTCCATTATATCTTTAGGCTTACACTCCACCCAAAACCTGTCGAACTCGTAAAAAAGATAACTATAAAATGAGTGAAACAACCTCATCGTAGGCAAACTCCTCGACGTATTATAGAAGAACGTCTTGGCGCTGCCGTCACTTAATAACAGCCAGGCCATTTTGGTTAGGTTTATGCCCACAATTGCAAAGCAATATCCAGAAGTGGGATGATGCGAGTGGGATAGGACATGTTGTGCTGGACCCTTGTATTCTGTCGCGAAAAACAGGAGGTTTTCCAGGCCTAGCATTCCCATTCCGCGAAAATCGGTTTTCGGGTCGTCTCCTTGGAAACCAATTATCTGCCATTGTTTTGTTATTCTACCTGTAAATAAACATCGTATGTCAAAATTTGAAAAGTAAAGCTGGATTAATAGTTGCCGTAATGTAAGAGTTAAGACGTACGAAAAATAAACATGTGATTAGCAACGGAGCCATTCATAGTACAAACCGTAACTATTACACCTCTAACACCCTCTGATGACACTATTGCGATCAAAGCACAGGAAAAAGCAAACTTACTGGCAGAACTAATCTCTTCACATTTAACGGTTAATTTTCAGGGAGAAACTCCACCGAACATTCCCCCTGTAGAATCGAGAATGCCCGATATTGTTTTCCGGCAGCGCCATAATAAACGACTCTTGAGGACTTTTGACACCGGTATTTTGTAGGCTTTTTAACTTATTAAGGCATATTTTCTTCTTGCTGGAAAACTGCGCGAGTGCAGCCCATACCCAAAAAAGGCAAGCAGACCTTGCCAAACAACTATCGTCCAGTCGCTTTGCTTTCGGTTATATCAAAAGTTACGGAGAAGGTTATCAACGAAAAATGATTAAAGTATCTGGAAGGCTTCAACATTATTAGTGACCGCCAGTATGGATACCGTAAGTCTAAATCAATAGCAGACCTTCTTGCTTATGTTACTCACGTTTGAAACAACGCAATAGAACATCATGGGGAGCCCCGGGCGGTAGCACTGGACATTTCCAAGGCCTTTGACCGAGTATGGCATGATGAGCTCCTAACTAAAGTGAGAGCATATGAAATGCCGGTTCAATTTTGTTCATGGCTGTCAAGCTTTCTTAAAGATCGCGAGTGGCGATGGACGGATTTATTTCAGACACATTTAACATCAATGCCGGAGTCCCTCAGGGTTCTATACTGTTGCCATTTGTCGCCCACCCTATTTTTACTATACATTAACGATATTTTGGGAAAAAAACTAAAAATCCTATAATATACAGTGCGGTCATTTAAGTGTGCAACATATGGGAATTTTTTTTATTACAGATTTCTCAGAAAATTCTATTATTGATAAAAGTTGGCGCATGTTCGATGATCATATTAGGTGCACTTGGAATGGTTGCAAGTCAAACGGCGTACAGGATAGGTCAAAAAATATAAAACTTGTACAAGAATAAAGTACCCCTATTTTAGAAAATTCAGCAAAATGTTATTAAGAAAAGTTGTTTAGAATTAAAAGTTATGCATAGATTCGAAAACGTGACCTCTTAAAATAAAAAAAAAAATTTTTTTGAAAACATTAATAATTTTCCAAGAACAAATTCCTTTTTTATATTCACCCTAAAGACCTTCATAAATTAATCAAAATCAAATCAATTTCAGATATCTTTGTTCAAATTCAAGCATATTTTTAAAATTAACTTGAATTTTTAATTTATTTAAGGAATCACAAACATCATGGTTGTTGCAACGACATTAAACAGTTAAACACAACTTTAAAATATCCTAAAAATTCTTTTTAACAAGATGAAATATTGGTAATGATAATATGCAAATAAAAAAACTCTCTTTTAAAGTGCAAAACTTTTAATTTAGATGTTTATTAAAAAACTGTACAAATTAATCGACAAACATGAAATCCTACTAAAATAATCGCAGATACCTATGGAAAAAAACAGATAAGGGTTAAAAGTAAACATTATGATAGTTTGGTGGCATTATTCATTCTTAAATAATAATTATTGCTGTTATTTGATTTCAAATGCCTCCTCCAATACAGTTAACGTTAGCCGAGAAGGCAGAATTAGAGTTAATATGCAGGAGATATATTCAATGAACGACATCCAGATAAATAAGTTCATTATTCAACTGTAAGCAGAATTTTAAATAATTTTAAACAGACAGGGTCTTTAGACTATAAATATAAAAATGAACGTACCAAAACTCTATGTACTGAAGAAAATCAATTAGAAGTACTTAGTTCAAGCAGTTGTTGAAAACCCTAGAAGATCCATCCCAAAAAATTTATGCTTATACGGGTATAAAAAAAACTCTGTTAGGAAGATTCCTAAAAAACAAAAATACCATGACTATAAGCCAAGACGAGACTATGACTTGCAGTATGATTTCTGCATGTGCAAATAGAAGATCAACGTGATTTCCATAGACACATAGGTACTTTTTGGGGATGAATCCACGTTCACAACGAATGGCGTTGTTTCTTCCCAAAATTGTAGGTGGTGGTCGGATGAAAATTCAAATTTTGTCATTGACAATAAAAACCAGTATTACCAAAAAACAAACGTTTGGTGCGGTATTATTAACGATAAATTAATTGGGCCGTTTTTATTTAGCCAAAACCTAACTGGTGATACCTATTTACATTTTTTGGAAAACGAATTTTTTGGATAATATGAGTATACAAGAACGACATAAATTATGGTTTGTACATGATGGTTGTCCCGCTCCTTCTGCTAGAATTGTTTCTGAATGGTTAAATAGGGAATTTGGTGATAAATGGTTAGAACGAAATACCGATCCACGGTGGCCTTCTCGTTCGCCAGATCTCACCTCATTAGATTTTTTTTATGGGGATATTTAAAGCAAAAAGTTTACAAGGACCGACCGTTTAATAATGTTGGGGTTTCATTACAGAAATATTCCAGCAAGTGTATTGCGATCCACTCTTAGTGAATTTTATGATCGGCCAATTAAATGCATTGAACGAGAAGGTGGACATACAGAGACGAGTCTATAATTTTTTTACACATACATAATTTTATTTTTTTCTGCATTTCAAATATTTTCTGTTTTATTTTTTTTTATTTGTTTATTGTTAAGTTATAATAATAAAAAGCTGATAAAAATTGGCAAAACCATTGACACCATATTTAAATACGTTTAAAAACATAGTGTTTCTTGAGTTTGCACTAAACGCATACATAATGCATACATTGTTTTCTTAATAATGCCACCAAACTGTCATAATGTTTTCGTAAGATTTCATGTTTGTCGATTAATTTGTACAGTTTTTTAATAAACATTTAAAATAAAAATGTTGGGCTTTAAATGAGAGTTTTTTAATTTGCATATTATCATTACTAATGCTTTATCATGTTAAAAAGACTTTTTAGGATATTTTAAAGTTGTGTTTAATGTCGTCGCAACAACCATGAAGTTTGTGATTCTTTAAAAAATTAAAAAATCAAGTTAATTTTACAAATACGCTTGAATTTGAACAAAGATATGTGAAATTGATGTGATATTGATTAATTTATTAAGGTCTTTAGGGTGAATATAAAAAAGGACTTTGTTCTTGGAAAATTATTAATGTTTTCAAAAAAAAATATTTTTTTATTTTAGGACGTCACGTTTTCGAATCTATGCATAGCTCATAAAACACACAAACAACTTTTCTTAATAATATTTTGCTGATTTTTTTGAAATAGGGGTACTTTATTCTTGTACAAGTTTTATATTTCTTGACCTACCCTGTACGCCGTTTGACTTGCAACCATTCCAAGTGCACCTAATATGATCGAACATGCGCCAACTTTTATCAAGATAAAATTTTCTGAGAAATCGGTAATAAAAAAAATTCCCAGATGTTGCACACTTAAATGACCACACTGTATAGCTTCGCTAATGACAGCACAATTGTTTTATCTTTTACTTTGGATGCTCGGACATCGGCTGCCAATGCACATCTCTACAGGCAGCAAGAGGTCTCACGTCTCAACAAAGACCTGGAAGAACTTCTGTCTTAGGGTGACAGTAACCAAGTAGAATTTAACACTAAAAAACCCAGGCGGCAGTTTTTTCTAAAAAAGTTAATGTTGAAGAGCCGGATATAGTCATGGCGGGACACTCGATTTCCTTGGCTTCATCAATTCACTTATTGGACGTCAATTTGATTAGTCATATGTTTTGTCATAGTCACGTTGTGGCCATTGCTAAGGCAGCCTCGCAGAAGCTTGGAATACTTTTCCGAACTAAGAACCTCTATACACCCCAACAACTGTTGATGCTCTATAAAGCCCAAACTCGACCCTCGCTGGAATACTGTTTGCATATTTGGGGCTCTGCTCCTATACATACCCTGAGATTGCTGGATTGCGTTCAAAGGAGAGCCATTCGCTTGATCGGTGATCATGATCTGACAAACAGCCTGGAAAACCTTAAACATCGAAGGCATGTTGGCGACTCGAGTCTATTTTACAAATATTTTCGTGGCAAGTGCTCAACTGAGGTTGCCCGCTTGATTCCACAAAGATTGCATGGTAGAAATACACGACGGGCCACTGCAGCCCACCCGTATGTGGTTCAGCTTAGCGTCCCTCGAACGACACTGTTTAAAACTTCTTCCATCTGGAGAACGTCATCACTCTGGAACGACCTTCCTGAAGTCATGTTCCCAACGAGTATAATTTCCAAAGATTCAAGGCCAACATAAAACGTTCCCTGCGCACACGCACCGCTCGCAGAGCTTCATAAAGAATTAATCTTGCAGTGCTGTGCCTTATCAAAGAACAAAAATACTGCGAACTGAATAAATTAATGAAAATAAGAAATTAAGAAAATTTCTAAACTTTGAATGGTGTTTGCTATAATAGAAATTATTATCCTAAAAAATTTTAACACCCTATATAGGGTGTTTCCTAACTACGGTACGAAACTTCAGAGGGTGATATGTAAGGTCGTTTTAAGAAAAAAAGTTTCGATGAACATATGTCCGGAGTTGCTTTGTTTCTGAGATACAGAAGGTGGACATTTTGCTCATTTACTGTAAGGTCGAAATTGTTTATTTTTGGTTGTTATTTTATGTTGTCCATGGATAGCTTTTAGAATGAGTTAAAGTGATTTTTATTTTTTTTGTCGCAAACGAAGCCAGATATGAAAAAAACACAAGAGACCAGACAGTATTTGTAGTTGCTTAATCTGAACAAATAAAAAAACTAAAGAAAGAGGTAGTGGCGTACTTTTTCTTCTCAATAATAATTGGCTGTGGTGCCCACTGAGACGCTACTGGACCTAATAATTTCAATCCAGTTAGGGCTAAATAAGCGCCTTATTACTTCAAATAACTGAACCAAATTTCAACCAAATCGGTTTAAGGATATTTATGACCGTTTTTTTTTTTAAACTTCAACGCCCTATATCTTAGAAACGAAGCAACTCCGGACATATGTTCATAGGAACTTTTTTTCTTAAAACGACTTTACGTATCACCCTCTGAAGTTTCGTACCGTAGTTAGGAAACACCCTGTATAAATGATTAAGGTAAAAATTGCAGCAAAATACCACTCTCAAAAACTTACCCTCCAATTTTTCCTGTGGCATCAAGTTTTCCCACAAATCGTACAGTTTTCGTTCGTGTTCAAAATCGTCACTGTCATATTGGGTTTTTCGTAAATCTTCAACCTCGGCAATTAATTGTCGATAACCCCATATTTGTTCAACACATTTTCCAAATGCAATGATGAACTGATAATGAATTTTTGGATTTATTTTCTTGACCAACCGAACCGTAAGAACAGCGCCTAAAGTAATAAACATTATTTATTTCTTTGATGTGGATGATATGTGTTAATTTACTGCTAAAAAATGTGTCTGCTAGCTTGAGTTCAAGCTACACGGTAACACAGCTATTTTTTTTTTAATCAAAACTTTTTTATACAGTGAAAACGTATTTAAAAGCCAATTATTGTTTTTTTTTTATATATTTTTCTTTTGTTTATTTGTTAATATATGTTTCTTCTATTTTATTTACTTATATTGTGGAAGCATGAGCACCAACCAAGACATATACAGATGGCAGTCAAACATTTAGTTTTGCTATCTGTATTGTGTTATTACACATCGTATTCGATTAGTGCTTTTTTTTAAATAAAGTAATTTTCTGCACCAACATATTTATTTAGTACTTGATTTTTTCTAAATAGTGAATTATTGTAAAGCTGTATTAAAAACTTAATAAATATGTTTTTGAATTTGAAAAAAAAAAAAAAAAATTCATTTAAAATCCATGTGTTTTTTTTAGAAAGAACGCTCGAACCCGTCAACTTCTTATTTTTGTTGTGCACTTTTTAAAGCTTATTCCATGTATACAGGTTGTCCCAAAAACAAGTTATGAAGGTTTACTTTATTTTTGTAAATGGATACCCCTATTTTATAATAATTTTTTGAATTCTGCAGAAAATTCTAAACATATTTCATGAAATATGTCATATACTTAAATTCAGCCGTTTGCGAGAAAATCGATAGTCGGATTTCAACAGATGATTTTTTTATTATTACTTAAATCATGAACACTCAGGGCCGTAGCCAGGGGTACGCCAGGGCAGGCTCAGCCAACTCAGCCTGCCCTGGAAAATTGTAAGCCTGCCCTAAGCTCTCCCTTGAATATTCAACTCGACAAGCGTAAAAAATGGAAGTGGATCGATCGGGCGATTGACGCGCAGCCGCCGCGGGACCATGGTTGCCAGATGTAAAATAATTCTGTTTCTGACATCTGGTAACACTGCGCGGGACGGACGGACAATTCAGTCAGTAAAGAGCTTGGAGCTCGACCGGCTACAAAATCAGACGCTTGCGCATTGGCGTTTATTCTTACCTTACCAGTGTTGCCATTTTAAGCGGTGGTAAATTTTAAACACTTTTGTGATTGTGAGGTTAGGTTAATTTGTTCTGTTAGATTCCCGTTTCGGGCACTTTTTCTTAACTCTTATTTTTTTTAAAAGTATATCGACTCAAAAAGGGCTGGTAAATAATTGGCCGGTGAACTTGAAAAAGGCGAATTGGAACCAAAAAGGTGGATTAGATGCCGTGTTAGCGCCTGTTTAACCAATAAAGTCTATAATTATTAGTTAAAGCATTATTTAGTTGATACAAAATCTTTAAAACCTCACTTCGAACATTAAAACTGGCAACGCGGCAGGTTAAAAATTTTGTAGCCGGTCGAGCTCCAAGCTCTTGTTTCAGTCAGGCGTCAGGCTTCAGGCGTGCGTGTGCCACTGCGTGTCTGTCAAACTCGGTGTTACAAGCGAGCGAGCGGGTAGTAGGTAAGTAGGTCCTACTTTCCTACTTAATTTGTATTTGTGAGTGAGTGTGGTGTGCATGCATTGAGGTAGTATAGGAGAGGAGACGCAGACGCTATAAGGATTAATTGCGCACATCGAAAACGGTATCACTGGGCGGGGCTAGTTGTAACAAGATGGATGCCTTGCCAGAACCGGATTATTTTAAAGTGTAAAAGAACAAACAAATTGTTGAAATATTATACAATATTATATACTATTGTTATAAATTATATAATAGTTAGATTATATACTACCTCAATGTGTGCATGTAACCGTGTTTGATTGAAAATCGCCGAGAAGGCGATAGGCATATTATACAGAAAGTAGAGATATGTTTAGTTTAATATGTTATAATATGTTTAATAAATATTTCAAGTAATTGTTTCGTAAAAATTAAGGTATATTAGTTATGAGGTTTCGTTTCCTAAGAGAGAGTACTTATTTAAGAGTAGTAAGAGTACCTACGTAAAAACCAGTCAGAAAAAAGATAATTTTTTTTTGCTTATTTTGAAGGTATTCACGAAATAATTTCATTAATTTATTATTGATAATGTCCGGATATGCGATGAAAGATGAAAGCAATATAGCTTTTATAATTCAATTTTGACGCAATTCACAACTCTCGACTAGAGTCTTACAAAACAAAACACAAAAATAATTAATTTAAATTATTTTTCAGTCAATCATGGACAAATTTTTAATAAGAAAACCTGCCACCACTGCGGATGATGAAATTACTAAGAGCACTAAACAACCCGAACCTCATTTGTCTACAGCTAGTACTAGTACTAGTGCTATAATTTCGAGGCAGAACAAAAATGTCGAGTCTAATATACCATGCAAGGATTTTAGTGATATATCTGTAACTGGGGAAAAATTGCTTCAGCACAAATTGTCAGCGTGTCCTAAAAATAAAGATAGAAGTTTTCAAGTAGAGTGGTTCCAAAGATTTGGATGGCTGGAGTATTTAAAAAATACGGATGCGGCTTTCTGTTACCCTTGTCGACAATTTCGTTCCCTAAGAAGCAAAGAAAACGCATTTACATCAACAGGGTTTAGAAACTGGAAAATGGCTTTGAGTAAAGATAAAGGTTTTGAAAAACATGCATCTTCAGAAGTCCATGTAACTGCTGTAATGATGTGGCATTAAAAGCAGAAACGCCAAGAAAACAGTTTATCGGTGTCAACTATGATCAAGGATGACGTTCTTCAACGTCATAGATATTACGTCAAGTCCATTGCAGAAGTTATTCAGTTTCTGGCTGTTAATGAACTAGCATTGCGCGGTACATACGACATTGAAGAGCATCACGAAAATGGTTTATTTCGCAGTCTCTTTGAATATACATTGCTTAAAGATAATAAACTTGCCAATTGTGTTAAACACATACCAGCTAATGCTACGTACTTATCTTCGGAGATACAAAATAATTTGATTGACATAATGGCAGAAATGGTCTCTCAAAGCATCGTAGATGATATCCGTAATGCTGATGTTCGGTGGTTTAGTATTTTAGAGAATGGCACACATGATAAAAATAATGGAGGAAACATTGCAATTAGACTTAGATACGTTATAGGCGGTAAAGTTAAAGAGTCTATATTAACGATCAAGACTTAACTTTAAAAGTGCTTAACGATTATGGCTTAGATACATCAAAATTTTAAGTCAGTGTTACGATGGAGCAGCTGTTATGAGTGGACACAAAGGGGGATTGCAAGCATTGCTCGAAAAGCGCCTGAACAGAGTAATACCTTACGTGCATTGTTGCAATCATCGATTGCACTTGGTACTTGTGATAGCTATAAAAGAAATATCAGCAATTAAGCAATATTTCGATCAATGCTCTATGCTATACATGTTTCTTAAAAAAGGAAGTCTCACAAAGTTTTATGATGGACACGCGCTGTGTCGTCTTTTGGAACAACGTTGGAGTGGTCATTTAGACGTTACTCGCATAATTTTCAATAATTATGGGAAAATAATCCAGGCACTAGAAAAAATATCAAATAGCAGAGATATTGATGGTACCTATGTTGTAGAAAGTACTGGATTACTAAAAATTGTTCGATCTAAAGATTTTAGTTTTTGCATGGTACTCATGAAAAAAATATTAGAAACTATTCAGCCTGCTGATAAATTATTTGAAGCACACGAAGCGAGTTTGAAAGACTCTATAGTTGTCATCACCTCGGTAGTGGATTCTCTTACTTCCTACAGGAGCGAAAACGTTTATAAAGAAATTGACAACAAAATAAACACCGATTTTAATGTTGCTGAAGATGACATTCCCAGTAAAAGACAAAGAAAGACAAATACAACCCTCAAGGAATATCTAGTATATTATGATAAAAGTGGCGAAAGATCAGACGATGTGGACCAAAGTGAAAAACATTTTAGAGCAATATTTTATGAAACACTGGATATCATCTTAAGTGAAATGAAAATAAGGTTTGTAGAAAATGATAAGCTCCTTATTGCAGTTTCCAGTATCGAAGAGTAGTAACATTTTTGCAAACTTTGGGCATAAAACTTCCATCCCCAGCAGAGATTACAGTAGTTAACTGATTAATACAATACCAGAAGAGAGAGAAACCTGATTTAACGGCCTACTAAATAATTTTTCAGTAACAAACTGCATTTGCTGAAACATATAATTTATTGGCGACTGGCAGAGTTTTTGGCTGTAGTACAGCGACTTGCGAATCTACTTTCTCTGTGTTGACAAGGATTAACCGTCCACAGCGACTCTCTATGTGCCATCAACGAATGTCAAATTCTTGCATACGAACAACATCGCACAAAAAGAAACCTTGAGATACTTTTGAGAAAATTTAGTCAGCAGAAGAATCGGCAATTACAACTTTTTTAAATTTTTTAGTATGTGCGGCACATATTAAATTGTGCCATTAATTATTAAACAATAAAATAAATAGTTCCTATAAAATAAAATTAGTTTTATTTCAATTTACTCACTTATATGTAAATATACGTATAAACAAAATTAACGAAAGTTTTACGAAATATATATACCTAGTTATAAATGTGAAAAAATTCGGCTTTCAGCCTGCCTGCCCTAAATTTTTTTGAGCCTGTCCTGATTACACGGTCTGGCTACGGCCCTGTGAACACTGTTATAAATAAAGCCTTTGGTTGTTTGGTTATCAGACTGACAGTGACGGTTGTCCCCTGATTTGAGTAAATTTGCCTCAAGTCAAAGTATCTGGTAAAACCTATATTGATAATATTGTAATTTTTAAAAATGGTACTGTTCCTACTTTGTTCCTTATCCCGCCTCTGTTTTCTTAACGTGAAGTCAGCAGCTGCCAACGCCAGAGGAGAGCGGCAGGGGCATGTCACCAATATACGAGAGTAGGGCAACAAGCAATTTATGGGCAGTTCATGTCAGGGGGGCGGGAGGGTTTGACATATCTGCTAGTAACTTTTGGTTTTCTTATTTCGAGTTAAGATTTCATTAATAATCTTCGCTAATCGAATATTTTTAATAAGTTTTAATGATTTAATTGGATATGTAATTAATTTAAGTTCATACTATCATCATTTTCGGTTAAAATCTTACAAAAACGTTAAAAAGCTAGTGTTTTTCTTTTTTTGCAACACTGATTTATTTTATGACAATGACAGTTTACTTCTCGTCTGGGTCTTCTGACGCGTTTAAGATTTTTTCCACGACTTTTTTCTTTATAAAATGGGTTTAATTTGATCTTGGAATGAATTAGTGGGGCTTTTTGGTAAGTTTATAGTGATATCTAAGTCCTTAGTTTATTTTTTCATGAGCAAGTAGGTTCCTTCTTGGGATATTTTTTAGCTGAAACTTCGCTGTCGACCGTGCTTTGGGATTGATGATTTTTGAGAGTATATTTATTATTGTAAGTATTATGCTAAAGTAGGTATTTAATAATTATATTATATTTTTAGATTCACAACCTTCTAATAATGATCTTTTGAAGTGTGTCTGAGTAAAAATGTTATTAATTAGTTCCTTCCTTACTTTTCAAAACTGGTGAATCACTTCTGTTTACCTACCTTCCTTGCAGTTAAATTATGAATATTTTTACATATACCTACACCATCCCTTATGTTTAACAGCTTTATATATTTCTCTCCTCACTCTAATTGGGCAAAATATAAAAGTTTTCGTACCTATTGTACCTTATATCCTAATTGAAAAGAATTTTTTTTTCTGTTTCAGTCTAACCACACTCCTAGGCTTCCTTAGCTGTAATAATTATCAGTGAGAAAATCTAATTTCTTAAAAATATCATGACTTTTGTGTTGTATATTGTATTCTTAAATCATATGTAGGTATCTTTTTAATTTAAATATTCTAAATAAATATATTTTGATCATATTTTCTTTTATTATGATAATTCACTAGACATTGTTTTATAATTAAAAAAACAGTACCTAATAAAAACAATTAATGTGTAATAAATTTTAAGGTTGTGATTCAATTTGGTTGTAACATTACTATATAATTGTATTCCAGAAGATATATTTTTAAATTGGTTAGAAATTATCACAAGCTGCTCACATTTACTTATAAGGCGAGCAGCTTGTGTATTCCTGCCAAACATATATCTTATGAAATCCAACTGTAATGTTACAGTCAAATCGAATCAAAACTAAAATTTATTTAAAAATTATGATATATTTTCAAATATTCCCGCGCATTTCTTCAGTCGGTATGTCAGATTTCTATAATGCCATCATGACATTATCGGTAAAATATAATTCTATTTTGCCGGTGGGTTAGCCATGCAGTTGGTTCATAGATGGCCCATGTTTCGAAACTTTAACATTGTTGTAACATTTCTCTAACCTTTATTGTTCTGTGGAGAGCGGTTCCGAGGCAACGAAGTCGCACGAGACAGGAGCGCTTAAGCAAAAGAGAGCGGATAGAAATATTAATAATGATTGGTTATGGAGAGAATGCGCACACAAATGGAAGTTTTCGAACTCTTCAATAACAAGTATCCTCGCTGACAACCGATATCTCGATCTACTGTCAGTAAAATAGAAAAAAAATATAGGGAATTAGGTCACGCTAGAGACAATTACACGAAAGGTCGACGTGCGGTATTAGAAGATACACAATTAAATGTGTTATTATCGGTTCAAGAAGACCACCATAAGGCCAGTAGTACTATTGCTTTGGAAAATTATATCTGCAAAACATCCGTTTTCGAAACGAATTGTATTTTCGGATGAGGCAACGTTTTGTTTGAATGGAAGTGTAAGTCGGTATTGGGCTACAGAAAATCTAAGCTGGATTATGGAATGTCGCACCCAACTTACTTACTCACTTACCACAAAAAGTTAATGTTTCGGCCGGCATTGTTGAAAATAGAATTGAAAATTTTTTTATTGACGGAAATTTGACAGGCGAAAAAGTTCAGAATTTTTAGAAAATGATCTAGTACCGTGCCTTGCCACATTATACCCTAATCCAGAAGATCCTGATGCACCCAACAATTTTTTGTAGTATCAGCAAGACGACAACTTTATTTGACAGTCATCTTTTACCTTGACTGGTGCCCGCAAATACGGGGCCATAAAAAGGAGAAATAGTTAAAAAGAAATCGGCGATAACCCGTAAACGGATATCTAAAGTTATTCTTTTGAATGTGGGTTTTAGTGCTCTTTAATAAACCTAAATAGAATTTTTCTCTAAAATAATTAGGGAAGCCAATAATTGACCCCATTTAAAATTACATGGGATTTCCTATGTCCCGCTCGACGATGCAACACCCGGTATATATGTTTATTTTGAATTTTCTTTTCTTTTCGCTAATAAATAGTATGTTGTTGTTTTAAGTTAAAACGCAGTTTTCTCGCAAACGGCTGAATTTAAGTATATGACATATTTCATGAAATATGATTAGAATTTTATTCAGAATCCAAAAAAATATTATAAAATAGGGGTATCCATTTAAAAAAATAAAGTAAACCGTCATAACTTGTCTTAGGGACAACCTGTATACATGAAATAAGCTTCAAAAAATGCACAACAAAAATAAAAAATTGACGGGTTCGAATTTTAAATGAATTTGTTCCAACCTTTACGCTCGTACATTTTCGTCAAAATTTTGCTCAATATCTCTAAACGCTACAATAACTCTAATAAAGTTATCCATTTTACGATTGAAGTTAGAACCCGAGAAGAGCCAACAAACGAGAAGCTACAATATGACATTTGGCGAAATCAATGTAGTGGGAGGTAACCCGGACAACTGTCATAGGTTTAAGCCAGCCCGTTAGTCCGGTAGTCGATGAGTTATCGTTATCGAGTTTAGTTATCTTTTTTGTTGAAAGACGTGTATTGTTTAACTGTTTATTTTTGTGAGTGCTGTCCTATTATAAAACTATGACTGGTAATACCTGTGCGTTTCGAGGGTGTCACTCAAAACAAGGTCAAGGAATAAGCATGTTTTCATTTCCAAAGGATCCTGGACAGTACCTAAGTACATTTCCACCGCTATGATACATTTGTTCATATTTGTTTTGTTGTATTATTTATCTGCTGTATTTTATTACGTGAAAGGTATATGGAAAAGACCTACCATTATTTATTATGTTATTCAAGTGAAGTTGATATTAAATGTATAAAAACAAGTACGGGCCTAGCGACACTTAAGGCACCGGTTCCCGTCAGTCAATAGCATCTGGGTTTGGTGCAGCACGGTCGAGCGCAAAAAACGCCATTTTGAGCTCGCTTATCAGCATTCTATTGTGTTCTTATCTCTAAAGTAGAGTTTTCGCATTGATAGCTTACACGTACTTCATATAGTTTTTCGCGATTTTCCGCGAAAATACGTGACCCGAGCAGCGTAACGTGGCCTCCCCTACGTTAGGGGATGGACAGGCGAGCTCGCACGCGAAAATAAACAATAAAACTTTAAAAAACCGCGCTCAGCCAGTACGGGTTACTAACAATCTTTGTGTTTCCTACATTTTTGTGCTACGCTGGGGTGTCCTGAGGGTGCAAAAACGGTCCCGAAGGGTGCCAAAACATCCCTTACACCTCAGGCGATGTGTTTGTGGCTGTTTCGCTGCTAAAGAAACCATCAAAAGGTAATAGACTTAGGGTGTAGAATGGACATAGACTTTTGTGGACTAATAAACTCTTAAATTTAGGTGTATTATAGTGTAAATAGATATTTTAGTGTAGTTGGGACCATAAACTTTGTATATATTTCAATAATTGACTTACTAACGGCGCGAACGCCAAAATTTTTACTCAAAACAAGTGCGGGTCACTAACAAAAAGTACTGGTCACTAGACCATAGTAAGGGTCAGTAGATGACCAGCAGACAAAGTGATGCTTCTGATACAATCACGGACACTAGTGATGTAGAAAACATTTCGACCGAGCCCGCAGGGCGAGTAAAAGCCACTAGAGGCATATTAAACTTAAAATTAAGCTCATACGTGAACGAAATAAACTGCATAAAGTGCAATAATTATCGCAAACTCTATTTCTTGTCATCCACGACAAAATTAGACATTAAAACCAGAATTGAAATCGTGGAACATTTAAACAAGATACATGGTGAAACAACAATAATCATCCCCATCCCCAAAAATAAGCCCTCTTTTTCAGATCCCTCGAACTCAAAGACAGAAACTAAGAGCAAACCGATGAATTCACCGACTATATCCGGAGGCCCCGCCCCCACACCGAAATCAAGAGGACCGGTTGGCCACTCGCCAACAAGAGTGGCTCCGCCTCCATCCTCATCTGTAGCCACCGCCCCTCGAGTGACTGACGACAATTCTGCAGTCCCAGAAGCCACAACATCCAAAGCTAAACAGCTAAAGAAGAAGAAGCCACCCCCAACAGAGGATTTCCAAAGCTCTTACGAAACAGAGGAAGAGGCTACCACCCCAACTAACGCCCCCCCCAGCCTGTCGGACAACAGGCCTGTTCAATATCAACCGCCAGGACAAAAAGAAAAACCACTGATGTACACCGTCAAAGAACCAGTGATTACATCACACCCCTCCCTCCAAAGTGATGAAGAAATGGACACGGACAACCCTGAGCCATTCGTGACAGCAGCACGCAAGCGCCACCACCAACTTACGTCTCCAGAGGCCAATCCGATCAAGATTTCCAAAAGCTTTGGAAAAACATTTCACCTACACGAAATTGTAAAGCCATATCAACATACACAGACAAAAAACAGATACGCACCACTGACACCCACTGACGCACCAGAAATACCAACGACGCCACTTACAGACAGTGACGATGAACAAGAAAACTTACCAGCACAAAGACAAATTAGAAACAAAACTAAACAAACAATAAAACAGACAAAACAGACAGACGAACAAAAAATCACGAAAAAACAAATTCCCCCGATTGTCATCGATGGCAACTTTGGTGGTAAGGAAAACTTCAACACATTTAAACAACATTTAGAATCAATAACAAAGGACTTCACCATCAAATTTGCCAAAAAGACAATCATTGTTCATTTTGGGAATATTGATGCGTATAACACGTATGTACGCCTACTAAACACTGACGAGAAAAACTTATACCATACTTACGCCAAAAAGACTGAGAAAACTAACGCTTTCATCATACGCGGCTTAGAAAATGAACCGACACCGGAGGAAATCCAAGAAGAACTGACTGACAAATACGGACTGACATGTCGACAAGTATTTAGACTTAGAACGCAATTTAAACCACTTTTTATGGCTGTATTTGCGGGAGACACGACATTAACAAAACTTCAACAAAAAGTGACATACTTACAACATGTCGCCATAACTTGGGAAAGAAGAAGAACACAAGCCACTATAATGCAGTGCAAACGCTGCCAACTATGGGGACACGCCACCACATACTGCCACCGTCAAGCCAGGTGCATGAAGTGTGCCGGACTTCATTTAACTAAAGATTGCAGTCCAAATTTCACTCCAAAATGTGCTAACTGCGAAGGAGCACATTTATCAAATGACGAACATTGTCCGGTTTATATCTTCAAAATCCGAAAAATGGCTCAAAATACACGTCAAGATCAACAACCGGAGTACATCGATGCACCACCACCAGCCTTCAATGCATGGGCAAACAAGAACAACCCCAGGGCAAGTGGGGTCAGCATATCGGCCAGGGCAAGTGGCCCAGCTTTAACAAACAGCGATTTTCCAGCCCTCCGCCAAAGACAACAGCCATCCCAGCAACAGCAACAGAGACAGCCAGAGCAGCCCACCACCCAGACAACATACAGGCAACAGCCTAGTACATCCACAGCAGTAGTGAGTGCGAACGACCAAAACAGCCAGGTAGGAGACCTCTTGGGTGTTTTCAATGATCTTAAAAGTTTTAACATGACAGGAATTATTAGAATGCTCAAGGACTTTGTCCAGGTATTAAAAAACTCGCCATCTATGCAAGAAAAACTAATAAACGTTCTTGAATTCACACAAAATTGTCATAAATATGAGGTATAGATGGCGAGCTTAAACTACCAAAATAATTTTAAAAATAACAAAAACAAAAACAGCTCCAGGACAGGGCCCTTGAGTTTAAAAATCATGAATTGGAATGCCAATGGTTTAAAAAATAAAACAGGTGAATTTATTCATTTCATATCTAAATACAATGTAGACGTGGCTTGCGTCACCGAAACAAAATTGACGGAAAATGATAAACTGAAAATTAAAAACTTTGCGGTTTATCGTGCCGACCGCAATGTGCGAGGAGGGGGCGTGGCCTTAATTATCAAAAGTACACTCCCCCACTCGCAAATACAAAACCAAATCTCACAAATAGAACACGTAAGTGTCCGATTACGTAACGGCACAATCATTACAACCGCATACGCACCACCGCGTATGCGGTTGACTAACGCGGACCTAGATCCATTTTTCGTCAATTTTGAGAAGGTTCTCATAGCAGGTGACTTAAATGCTCGGCACGATATGTGGGGCAATCATCGAAACAATTACTACGGTAATTTAATATTCGAATACGTAACCGACAATAATTTACAATTAGTTGCCTCGGAGAGGCCGAGTCATTACCCGCCTAACGGGATGACACCAACTTTTATTGACATTTTCTTAAATAAAAACATACTTGGCCTCTCCGAGGCAACTATTCTTGATGAATTAAATTCAGATCATCTTCCTCTTTTAATCCAATGGCATGTACAAATGTCTTACGAGGAACCAAATACAACGTACTTACTTAAAAACATAAACTGGAGACAATACAGACAAATACTCAACGAACAAACAACAATTAATAATAATATAAATACTATTACCGAACTTGAAGACGAAGTAGACAAACTTACAAAAAACATACAGTACGCAAGAGACCAGGTTGCAACCGTTGTCAAAATTCGGCACAAGGAGGACAAGTTACCTCAGGAAATACTAAATCTTATAACGTTTAAAAATAAAATCCGAAAACAATGGCAACGGTTGCAACGACCAATAGACAAACTACGTATGAATGAACTTCAACGAACAATACGGGACAAAATTAATAAACATAAAAACGATACATGGACAGACACACTTAACGGACTTACAACACAAGACTCCTCTTTATGGCGCTTAACAAAGCGCCTAAAGAGGAAATACAAGAAAATTCCAACATTACAAGGAAACAACGTACAAACAGACGTGGAGAAAGCAGACTGCTTAGCCGCATCACTGGCTACAGTCTGTGTTTCTCCAGAAAACACAACAGACGAACAAAATTACGTAACCAATAGAACAATCAATTTAACAAGACAAACGTATCCAATACCACCTACAGTACTTACGAAACTACTAATTAGACCCGGAACCTTGCAGGGGGTGATTAAAACACTACCCCTTTGCAAGGCACCCGGACCAGACAATATACATAACATTCTACTACGAAACATCCCTCGTAAGGCATTTGTGCAACTACTCTATATTATAAATCACATAATAATTCTACAACACTTCCCAAGACAATGGAAAGAGGCCACTGTTATTCCAATACTTAAACCTCAAAAAGACCCGACACAACCAGACAGCTACCGACCAGTAGCGCTGACAAACACCCTCTCCAAACTTACGGAAAAACTCCTCTTACGTAATATTAACAAACAAAACTTGACAAACAAAATACCTACAGAACAATTTGGCTTCCGACCTGGCCATGGTACCACCATGCTTGTGGCGAGGGTTGCGCAAGATGCTATGACAAAATTCAACAGTGGCATGAATACAGTCCTTTTGTCATTAGACATTAAGCGCGCCTTCGACACGGTATGGCACCATGGCCTAATACACAAACTATACCATGTACATGACTTTCCGCTACATTACTTAACGCTTATTAAATCTTACTTAACAGACAGACGTTTCTTCGTAAGAGTTGAAAGCGCATTGTCTGCACCCAGGATGATTAGTGCGGGGGTGCCGCAGGGCACTGTTCTATCGCCCATTCTCTACAACTTGTTCACAGCAGACATACCGCAGTACCCCCTTACTAAAATCGCCCTGTATGCGGACGATGCGCTAATATATGCGCATTCGTTCTATGCGGAGGCAGCAAAAAGGCAAATCCAGTCGCATGTCGACTTGCTGTTACCGTATTTTTCCAAATGGAAAATTACGGTAAACTCCGACAAGACCGTTTGTACTATTCTTACGAAGAAATTTACAAACAACAAAATATTCGTACCTATTAAAATCAACGATAAATACATAAAACCAACTAACAAAATGACTTACTTAGGACTTATTTTGGATGAAAGACTTTCTTTTATGACGCATATTTCCAATACCTTAAAAAAGGCTTTTGCAGCAATGCACAGCCTTTATTCCCTTCTTTCCCCTAAATCCCCACTATCTCCAACGAACAAAAGACTTATTTACATACAAATAATCCAACCAATACTAACATATGCAGCGCCCATATGGTGTTCTGCATCTGGCACTCAAATGCAAAGATTGCTAAGATTCGAGAATAAGATTCTGCGATGCGTCACCTCCTCAGGGCGGTATGCGCGCATCGCGGATCTTCATCATATGGCCGCTGTGGACGACATACGACAGCACATTATTGACATCTCACAAAAATTCTACACAACAAACATACACAACTCGCCACTGACAACAAACATTGCCGACCAAAGACATGATGACAACCAACATACAAAACACGGACCATTATACTTCAGGCTGCCTCTCTGGCACCAGCCTCTCCCGTAACTGTGAATACGCAACACCAATACAATTTAATACAAACATATTACACAATACAATTAAACACAAAACAAAACACACACACAATATACAGACAAACATCACACTAGAGCTTCGGATCTGCTATTGGCCCAAACCTGCATTGTGGGCGGGGACTACTAGCAAGATCCGAGACTCACCACTACTCAAAAATTTCCTACAACGCGCACACTAAAGTCACTAAAACGCCCACCATGCAGTGGGAGCGGCTTGTTAAGGGAGCTAGCCTGACTATAAATAACGACACAAACAAAATTTAAGCAGTGGCCTCTTTCCTATCACACAAACCATGTCTCTTTCAGAATTCCGTTTTAAAAATTTAATTTAACATAAACCACTCTGGTTCACGGTTTTCGAACAAGACAGGATTGCCCTGCGTATGCTTTAAGTCACCTGAATGGTCGTAAGTCATGCTACAGTGTACCTAAAAATTTTAATGGGGTTTTTTGGCAGCTTTTTCCCCAAATACCAACGCATTCCAATTCATGATTAGCAAACAATGTCATAAAACTTTCTAAAGTCATGCTTTTTAAGCAATAAAACATTGAAAACACCCGTAGAGGCTTCTGCCGGCACGTGAGTGAAGTTCTTTTAGATTTAACGCATTTTTCACCTTTAAGGGTCTCGCCATCGACCCGCCGGGGCTGCGTCCCCGGTTTTTAGGGCACCAGGGCATGCGATAACTCCAGGGAGGTAGTTGCGCTACCGAACTGGAGGAGATTAGCTCCAGGGGCTCTAGGCCAAAACCATAGGTGTCAATGTGAAAATACATTCATTAGAAATAATAAAGACCTTTAAAATTGAAAAATTGGTTCCCGTCAAATCACCGAAGTTAAGCGGTGTCGAGCGCGGCTAGTACTTGGATGGGTGACCGCTTGGGAAACACCGCGTGCTCTTGTCTTAGCGAAGAGTGTAAAATGAATCGACATCAAAACCATCCTATTCACGCCGGACAGGCCGGATGAGATCGGATATCTCGTAGGATGAAGGTGCCGTTTCACACTCCCCAGTCGGTAGCTCGCACGATTAAAAACCGTACGGTCGATGACCGGTTCAAGATGGCCTCTGATACGCCGACGACCGTAAAAAATAGTAAATAAAAAAAAATAAAAAAACAAGTACCTTTTTAAGAAAAGGCGACGGGAAGGAAAAAATATCAAACTAATCTAAATGAACATGTTTTTATTTTCCTAACAGATCTTGTGTTTTTTTGAAAAATATTTCTGAAAGAACAAGGAGTTGTTTTCATTTAGTAGTTTTTATCGAATAATATCATATTTCTACGCGTAGATTAGGTAAAATAAGTAAAGAGTAAGTAGTAATAGATACATTATAAAAAAATCATAGGGTTTTCCGAAATTTACAACTTATTTTGTTTAAACAAAATAAAATATCATATTATCTACCTACCGTTTAAATTCTAAGCACCTATAATTATTATTGTCCAATGTCCATGTACCTTTCGAAGAATTGAAAAATAGCAGATTTACCTGTAAAAAATATCCAACATACTCTTTACAAAAAGAAAATGGTTTGTAGCATTATAGGAGTGGGCTAAGAAACAATTTCTACCTGCATACATATCAAATTAAAGCCGCATAATGGATCAGAATGCTAAAAAATAATTTAAAAGGCAAATTAAAATAGCACTTTGTTATATATCATGTCTAATATAACCAAAACTCAAAATTTGCCAAACATTTACTTAAATTTTACGCAGTGCCTAATAGTAATCCAGAAATTTATAATTATGACCCTTATTTGTTACGTAAATTTAAGGACCAATAGACTTATATATAACATTGTTTATTTTAGTTTTAGGATTTTTGATTAAAAATGTAAGAACCGGTAACAAAACGTTCAATATTTAAAAAGAAATAAAGGGATACATAAGAAATACTGTTTTTCTACTTCTGTATTAGTAAGAACCGGTAACAAAACGTTCAATATTTAAAAAGAAATAAAGGGATACATAAGAAATACTGTTTTTCTACTTCTGTATTAGTAAGAACCTACTTACGCACTGTCTACTTTATCCGTAAAACTTTATATACATACACTATATTGTAAGAAGCCAAGCTGTGCGTAAGACCAGTTACGTAATATTATAGTGTCTGCATTAACAAGGGCATTGTTCGCTAACACTCGTATCGTAATTTTTGAAATAAATCGTGTGTAATAGGCTCCTTACCACTCTTGGTATGTAATATACTATTTTATTTCCTTTCTAAAATGTACTATCAGTTAGTAACGCACAATTAATAAAACATTTCAAAAATATTTTTATTTTATTTAACTTTTTCTTGATTTTACGAAATTTACTACCCACATTTTTTTTTTCAGTGTAAAGCATTTTCTTCATCGTTTTGGTGCTTCTTTTAGTGTAATAACCCGGACAACTGTCAAAATTTCTAGGTGAAGGACATATAATTTGGTCCCCATTTAATCAATGCTAAACTCGGGATTTTGTCGCTTCTCGTGTGAGAACTGATATGAGCTTTTGAAGTCGGGCCCAAAAGATATCATCATCCAAGTAATTCGGCCGAACATTCCTAGAAAATGTAACGTTTTCTGATTCTGATGTAACGGACTGCGAAGTCCTGATGTATTTCTAAATAAAAATGTTTCACATAGGATACCTAAATCAATGAAAAAGAATCCATATTAGCAAAGTAAAAATAATACAAGTTCATCTTTTCAAAAGGTTATTTGCATCACGTTATTCGCCTGCCGCAAGCGTTCAGAAAAAATGACAATTACCATATCAGTGCGCATATCTCTCCACGCCCACAAAATATTTCGAACAGCTAAAGACAGCCCAAATTCCTACTATTTCAAAATATATTAAATTCTCATTGGATACATAAAACCACCAAAAAATCCAAGTATTCTAATGCCTTCCCACAAAAAATGAGATCATCTCGAACCAAGGTTACTCAACTCCGAAATAGAAGCTTACAACGGAAGACGGCCATAAAAATTAATCGTTTTACATCAAATTTTATTACATTTCACATTAAATTCTTAGAAAAGAATTCGTAACCGATGACCGCATACCACCTAAGTCAAGTAGAAGGGACTTTTCAATCCACCTCTTGAAGGCGGAGTTTGACTTAAAAATTTCCCTTACTTACTCGGATGGGATGGTCAAGATTCCCATTTTACACCTACGCAAATTTAGAGAAGCTATAAAAACGCTAACTCGCCGAGAAAAAGTCAGTTCCCAAGACCTAAGTAAAGTTCCCCAGAGCTCACAAGAGTTCCCAACAGTTCAGTCAGTTCACTACAGTTCACAACAGTCCAGAAGAAGTCAGTGCAGTTCAAAGTAAAAAGTTCAGTACAGTGCAGTTCAGTTCCAAACAAAATAATTGTAAACAAAGAAAACCTATCTACGCCACCCAGTACAATCAAAGTATTAAAAAGTAAGAGACACTTTTATTAACGTATATCCAAGTATAGTGCCGCGACCTAAGTCAAAATTAGTCAAAACATACACCGCTTCTCGCAAAAGTTTAGTAACCAAGTCCCCGAGAGAACGATTATAAATATTCTTTTAAGACCCCGGTTTAACCATTCTAAATTAAAATTAGAATTATAGTACTTTAAAAACAGTTAATTACCAAAAACATACTCAGTTCGAGATAAATAATTACAGTGAAGCTTTTCTCATAAACTTACAAACTTTACCGTGAAAAATAGACTTAAAATATTCGCAAGCGAAACTTATCTAAATCTCTAGCCAATTCTCAGAAAAAGGGATTCCTTACGTGAAAGTAGAGTCAACGACCTATATTTCAGCCCAAACGTTCAGGTGTGGGTTAATCACCGAGCTGTACAGGGCAAATAAACCTAGAACTATCGAGTGTGAGAGAGAAATGCTAACTTACATAATTGTGATTTTCTGTTGTAAGTAAAAGTTGAATTAACCAATTTATTTTATGCATATTTCGTATTGAACCATATTTACTAAATGTATTTTGTCAGCGACTTTGAATAATTGCTGAAAGCTGCCGTATTTACCATTGTGATTTGCTGTTACCATAATTTTTTTTAACTTAAATTGGAAATAGAATATTTTTGAAAACCCTTTTGTAGAGTTTTTACTTATCTCTAAGGAACCCGAATAACCCTAAGCATCGCGCCACCGTAGGCCTCACACTACTTTACCGTATACCATGCTTCGCAAACCGCTCCCTTTCGTGCCTGCTTTTACCATCAAGCTGCGGGGTATAACACTGATATCATTAGCATCTGCAACGTCTGTTTACACGTAACCAAGCTTTCTATTTCTAGGCATGTTAAGATTGCGCCCCAATGTATTTTAACTGGCAACTTTAAAGAAATGCAATCGGAATTACTGTTTTTGTTTTGTAACTGAATTTTATTGAAGGTTGCTAATTTAACATGTGAACCATTAATTTCTTTTATAAGTTCCTTGCACGAGGCTTGAACATTCTTGAA
Source organism: Polydrusus tereticollis (assembly GCA_963920685.1). Classification (NCBI taxonomy): domain Eukaryota; kingdom Metazoa; phylum Arthropoda; class Insecta; order Coleoptera; family Curculionidae; genus Polydrusus; species Polydrusus tereticollis. The sequence continues at coordinate 29,903,478 of OY987334.1, forward strand.
CGAATTCATTTTAATTATATCTCCAACCAAGAGGTTAAACGTATGAAAATAACATGGCATTGGCATTAGCCGTAACAATGACAACAAATTTTAATTTATGCGAATATTCGCATTTTTCAGACCGAATATTTCGGAAACTTCCTGCAAAATTCGGACCGAAATACTCGCTACCAACATCTGTAAGCTTACCTGTTGTTGAACACACAACAATACAAGATGGCGTCAAGTGAAGACGTGAAATTAATGTCTGCTGATAAAAGACGTTTAAAGTGCTGCAAAACCAAATATAGCAGTGTAAATACGTGTATAATATGTGGAAATGTCTACCACAATTCATGTGCGACAAGAGATTGGGGTGAAAAAGTAGTATTTATCGATAATTCCCGTCTGATGTGCAAAGAACATGAGGGGTTGCTAACCTCTGCTGACGAAGCAAAAAACGTAGAAATACGTCTTCTGAACGAGCTGGTGGCTGAATTAAGAAGCAAGAATGCAATATTAGAAGAAAATAATGCATTGCTGAAAGGAACAATCAAGTTACAGGAAGAAAAACTTGAGGAAAATGCAAGGTTAGTAGTGCAAGAAAAAACAGCAGTAAACATCGGGACTCCCGCCAAAACCAGTGCTTCATCATCATCGGAAGGCGCCCGCGTGTTTGTGAGTATGAATCTGTTAACTGTACCGTCTTTGTACATATTGGAATGCCTTCTGCATGTCAGAAAGAATGTTGGAGAATTCAGGACTCACGCGGACGTTCATGACCATAACACTCGAGGTAGTGGAAACTTGGTACCGGGATTCTGGCGCTTGGGAAGGTGTCAGGATGGCCCGGGATACTGGGCACTAAAAATGTTTAATGCTCTACCATTAAACATTAGAAGTTTACCAATTCAGGCCTTTAAAGCAAGACTGAAAGGGTTCTTAATAAGTGAGGCTTTTTATTCAACAAATGATTATTTTAATTCTGATTTTAGTGTGTTGTGAATTGTTAATAGTTTGATTTTAATCTATAATTTTAGTCTTATTGTATTAATAACTTGTTTTATTATTTTATTGTTTGGAGAAGCCAGTAATTAGGTAACTAATTTAAGTAACCTTAATTAATGTTAAAAAAAAATAAATAAAAAAATAAATTTTGACCTGTGTAACACTTTTGTGATTGACATTAATATATTATTGAGTATTGAGTATTGAGTATTGAGTAACACCTATATAGGTTTGCCAAATTCTAAATACACTTAAACTATAACCTAGCACATGCACAATAAAATTTATGAAACAACAAAATCAAAAAACAAAAAAATCTCTTAGTAGGTATCATGATAATAAATTATTTAAAATTAAGCTTTTTGGTCAATTGCCGTCCTTTAGCACCTCATACAAGGCCAAAGGACAATATCATAAAATAACGGACTGTCCGTTGAAACAAAGAACGGTTGGCAACCCTGTAAAACACCCTTACAAATACTCTTATAATTAATAAACTGTAAACTCTGAAGCGGGGTATAATATACAAAGAGGTTTGTATGAAGGAGAGCCTTCCAGCTCAGAATTTATATTCATTCAACTATGCTCCCGGTTTACGAACCGGAAGGCAAACCGCATTGTTGGTGGATATATTGACCGGAAGGCCAGGCTTGAACTCTCGGCCTCCCAAAAAACTGTCCGCGTTTGAAATTTGGCCTTCCGGTCATGCAATCGGAAGGAATACAGGGTGTTTCGGAAGTACGGTACGTAACTTAATGTGGTGAGTCCTTATGATATTCTAAGAGAAAAAGTTCATATGAACATGTGTCCGGAATTACCCAGTTCTTGATATACAGGGTGATAAAGGTACTAAAAAAAAATCGTTTTTTTATAATTTTTTCCAAAATTTTCTTCCCGATTTGATTAAAATTTGCTACTGTTATTTATAATGATAAGGGGGTTAGGTAGCCCTAACTAGATTAAATTTATTCAGTCCAGTGGCGCCTCGGGGAGCACCTTAACGAATATTATTGACAACAAAATGTACGCCACTGACTCTCTTGTAATTTTGATATTTTTTTTCGAATTTACCAACTAATAATACAACGTTTTTGTTCCGTGAATTGTTCTCGTATCTTGCTTCGTTTTCGAGAGAAAAAATAAAAAGCACTTTATTCCATGTACAAAAAAGATACCCATGTATCTCAAAGTTAATTAAAACATTTAAATAAAAAATAATGGCCACCTTCTGATAAAACGCACGATTGCAACTGATTTTCTTTAAAAAAACTTTAACACCCTGTACCTACATCAGAAACGGGGCAACTCTGAACACATGTTCATATAAACTTTTCCCAAGACTTTCCTCTTAGAATATCATAAGGAATCACCCCCTTAAGTTACGTACCGTACTTCTATAACACCCTGTATTTAAGAGGTTTACCAGAAGACTCGCCTGTTTATGAAAATATATTATATTTTCAAAAACAGGAAATTTCGGCCGCACCCAAACCGTGTGCTCTTGCTCTGTTGCCAGATCGTTCATAACTTAGGGTTGGATGTGTTTTTGACTTGCTATAGGTACTTACTGGATACGTTAATTGCCCTCGATTTAATATTGCTAGTAAATATTTGATATCAATTAAAAATTGACCGTTGACGATTGACCAATTGTTTTAGGTATTATACTGAAGCAAAGAGTAGGTCCAGAAGAAAATTGAACCAAGTGAGAACAATGCACGAAAAAGAATTGTTAGCGAGGGCCAGTTTTATTGTTAAGGCGATTGTGATTTCGGTGAAATCTCCAATGGATTTCGGTAGTAATATGAAGATTTCGACGAAGTCGGTAAAGACTTCATAGACTTCTGTATGATTTCGCGATCTCGGCTCCAGTTTTGGGATTTCGGAGATTTTGAGTGAAATTTCGAGAATTCGGGAGCGAACGTATACGTATTTCGGGAGTGAGACGCCCCTCCGAATATGACAGAGCGAATCTAATCTTGATTGGCTAGGTCTCACGCCATACTTAAAATAAAACCAACCAAACTTTGGTTTGTCTTTCCTCTTTACTTATTCGTACCTTGACAAACTTTAAAATCACATCATCATCATCATCGCCATGTCCATAAACTTCAGATATCAGGGGTTGGCTTCTCCTTCTTTATGTAGACCAATATTTATAACATTTTACTAGCCAAGGTAAAAACATTTGTGGATATATCAAAGAAAACTTATTCTAAGAAGTATAAACCTTTTACCATTTGTTTTGTAATAAATGTTCAAGTAAGTGTACCTTCTAGTAATTCCCTCTCGTTAGCTCCTGTGAATCGTTTGTGGTCTGCTACATCATTTAAATGATTAACAAGCTGTTTAATTTGCTTCGACTTGGATAAGTTTAGTGAGTTTTCGACTCCTTTTACTCGGGGAGCACCACTAACTTCTCCATAACAAATACGCTGTAATTCACACAGACCTGTAGTTTTTCTAAGAAACCATTTAATCATAGGGCGAAAATAATATGTAAATATCCACCAAATTGAGAAGTACATGATTATAAGTTGGTAGTTTTATAATATAATTGAGATGGATCAAAAAACACAAACAGAAATCAACTACTATTCTGTTGGTTTTTAGGTTATTTTTTGTTGACATTTGTATTTATTGAACAGCTGTCATTTCCATGGCAACAGTTCGGCGCATTTTATTTCTCCGAATTTAGGCACAATCACGTGAAAGCGAAATAGCGATAATTTTATGGTTGATGCACATACGCCTGGATTAGAGGTGGGAAGTTCGATTCTTTTTGGTGACTCAATTCATTTGATTCATTCAGTTAAAAAGATTCGTTCAGTAAGATTCGTTCTTAAATGATTCACTTACCTACTTTTAAATAATTTTACGTTTTAAACGCGAAAATGCTAAATCGATGTTTGTTTAAATAACAGTCAGTCGTTTGTTATGAAGATTGTTACCATAAGTGGTAACAAAATACCCAAATGTAGAGCCCAATGTTTACGTTCTTGAAATGTCTTCAATGAATAATAAATAGATTCCTATCCAAAAATAATATTCTTCTCTTGTTTTCTTGTTTATTAAAATTTGTTCAACCATTTGTACAGTTACACTATAAAAAAATAATCAAATAAATACCAAACAAATCAAATATTTCATCCCATACATTTATCTCTTTTCCTTCTATACTGTACTTTGCGTATCTAATTAAACTGCTGTCTTTCTCTACATCATGAAAATGGAAGACGGCATCCCGCATCGCCGAGCGACGGCCCACTCTCGAGCTCGATCGTTCGAACTGCGGACTTGCGAACGAGTGAATTACTGAACTGGTGAATCGCTTTTTCGAGTTTCGGGTAAAGTGAACGAAATGCGACTTTGATTCATCAATTCTTTAAATTATTCCTGACTTGGTGAATCAAAAAAGAATCGAATCTTTTAGGAACGATGAATTAATTCTTTCGAGTCAGTGAAGTGATTCGTTCGTTTTGAACGAATCGTTCGTGAACGACACACCTCTAGCCTGGATAGAAATCGGTGGATTTAACGCCAAGTTGCCCAAAACGAATAGCAACTTAAATCCTTTTCGTTACAGTTTGCGTGTCTTTACAAGGCAAATTTAACGTCGTACGTCGTAATGATATGTCATACAGATATTTTCTTTTATTTTTTTGATAAATATACAATAAACTCCTTACCAAACTTTTCCCGAGAAAAGATATAATAAGGTAAGGTTTAAAGGCTCAATAACGATAAAGCAAAGATTATCGTCATTGGTAAGGCTTGACCACCTAAATTAGTATATTAAAGTACATGTTTTATAAAGCATCATCTTAAAGCACGCGTCCATGTTAAAAAACGAGCCGCTTGCGGCGAGTTTTTTAACGGGACAAGTGCTCTAACTGCTTTATAAAACACGGACTTTATACTATTTTTTCTATTTTGTATTTTTTTCAATAAGAAAATACATATTTAAAAAGAAAATCAACCCTTCAAATTTTGTAAATTTGTGTGTCTAAATTCTATGTTGGTAATACTCTAAATTTCTTTTTATCATAGTAGCCTTGACAATAAATAATATTTTCTTTGTGTCATTGTCACGAAATTTGTGATTTAATATTTCATAGAGTTGTTCATAATTATAATTAAAAAAATATGGAGCATGATAATCTAAGTTTAACTCCCCCTGAGTTAAGGGATATTGCTAATAAAACGATAAATCAACTTTTACCAGAGAAATCCCGAAAACTTTCTTTTCTCATGGATAACAATAACAGGAAACGTCAGACTAGAGGTGTGTCGTTCACGAACGATTCGTTCAAAACGAACGAATCACTTCACTGACTCGAAAGAATTAATTCATCGTTCCTAAAAGATTCGATTCTTTTTTGATTCATGAATCAAAGTCGCATTTCGTTCACTTTACCCGAAACTCGAAAGCAATTCACCAGTTCAGTAATTCACTCGTTCGCAAGTCCGCAGTTCGAACGATCGAGTTCGAGTGTTGGCCTGACGGCCGTCGCTCGGCGATGCGGGATGCCGTCTTCCATTTTCATGATGTAGAGAAAGACAGCAGTTTAATTAGATACGCAAAGTACAGTAGAAGGAAAAGAGATAAATGTATGGGATGAAATATTTGATTTGTTTGGTATTTATTAGATTATTTTTTTATAGTGTAACTGTACAAATGGTTGAACAAATTTTAATAAACAAGAGAAGAATATTATTTTTGGATAGGAATCTATTTATTATTCATTGAAGACATTTCAAGAACGTAAACATTGGGCTCAACATTTGGGTATTTTGTTACCACTTATGGCGACAATCTTCATAAACGACTGGCTGTTATTTAAACAAACATCGATTTAGCATTTTCGCGTTTAAAACGTAAAATTATTTAAAAGTAGGTAAGTGAATCATTTAAGAACGAATCTTTCTGAATGAATCTTTTTAACTGAATGAATCAAATGAATTGAGTCACCAAAAAGAATCGAACTTCCCACCTCTACGTCAGACGTCAACAGAATAAAACATTTAAATATAACCAATGCCAACTTTTAAAAAATAAAATTCGGAGTTCGAAATGGATATATTTCGAACTCGCTAGCGCGTTCGAAATATCTATTTTTCGAGACAAAATTAGAAAAAACATATTATGAGCTCAGGACCATGCGAGATCATCCTGCAATCCTTGGCGAGCTGCAGCGCCAGTATAACTCCGTCGAAGCGGGAAAATTATATGACCGTATGATAGAGTCGTCATCTAATTATGCTAAAACAATGCCGCATATATTAAATAAACATAGGGGCAAAAATATATCATCAGCCTCTTGCTGCTATATTAATCGCAGCTCCACACTTACGTGACTATGAAAAATGTTATTCCTTGTCCCATTCTTCCGAAGCATATTATTCTACCTCGTAAGTTCCCGCTTGTAGCCACTACATGTTTGTCAGTTGTCACTTTTCCGGAATTTTTGGTTAGTTCAATTTTATCGTTTTGAACTTGAATGTGGTTTTTAGACCGTTATTTTTTACACCAGTGCTTAAAATTTGTTGAATTTGTAGGTATATAAGAGTTTATAGTTTTTTTCCCGAAGCAAGTGTTAGTTTGGTTCAGTAAAAATGTTTTGGGGTAAGTTATGGTGGATAATTCGAAATTAAATTTAAACACACGTGCATGAGCCTGTGACTGCGAACCACACGTGTTTTCTTTAAACGAGAATTGTACCGGCACCGGCAAGGCTACTTGTATACTTTATTAAAGCATTTTAATGCAGCTAAAGTCGAGTTACTTCTAATATGAGTTGTTATACTTACCTACATCCTACATCTGCTTTATAGAGCAAGAAGGGCTATGTGCTCTGTTCTTAGCGATAGACAAGTACCGACTTGCGGGAGACCAGAATGCTTACCTTTTGATTGAATTAAGGTAAATTTATGTAGATCAATTAAGAAAAATTAAATTAAATGATCGATTAACATGTAAAAGTTCCTAATGCTATGGTGGCAAATTAGGTACCAAAATGAAGGTTGGCCTGCATAAAACCATTAGCTATATGTCCAAGAACTTTTATATGTATTTAGTTGATTCTTCCTATTGTAATAAAGACATATACAAAAAGTATTGAGGTACTCGGTACTCATTAATAGAAGAAATATAGAAATAATACCCATAATTTTCTCATTGTGCAATATAGGTAGGTAGGTACCTGATTTATAGTTTCGATATTGTAAGTGATAAGCTTTAACCAAAGTAAAATTGATTTGTAGTATTTTATAGTCTCAAAATGATAAGGAGTTTCTGTTTATCTGTTTTGAATTAGGTTATATTATTGTCTTTGTAATTCTAGAACTCTTATTGAACAAGAAGCAGAAGTGTCGTATTAAGACCATTTCGTGTTCTTTTTTGTATTCCTCCATAATTTAGATAATTTACAACAAATAACACTGGAAACAAACTAACCACAACAAATAAACCTTAGGGATGAAAATTTCTGACATTTGAAATAATTTCCAATTGGCTGTGCATAGGAGGATTTTTTTGGAATCGATAAGCGGTAGCGATATAAAAAATTAATAATTTCTTACCACTTGTCCCTTATCATTTAACTCTTTTATTATAAACGGGCGTATAATGATCCATGAGTTTATTACACTACTTCATCACTTAGGTACTCCACTCACCTTATCAGAACTATGAATTCAGCTTTATGTACTTGGATTTCTTCCAAAATTGACGTATTTTCTCTGTCTGATAAAGAGTCCAATCATTGCTGTTTCTATTCTATCCGAGGGGTTCCTCATGTTAAAAAATTTGTACCTACACCTATTGCGGCAATAGGTACCTTGTAATTCCAAAAATATTGCCGTAATCCCGATAGTATTGCAGTAATTCCGGTACTATTGCCGTAATCCCGATAGTATTGCCGCATTTCCTATAATATTGCCGCATTTACTATAATATCAGTGTTGTTCCGTGTGCCGGTGCGGCGGACCAGACAGTTTCAATTATTTTTTGAACAAACACATACAAACAAACTATGGCCGTAACGCCTTTGTGGAGAGAATGCTTAATAATTACAACGCCAATTTTTCCAACAGTGATATATTTAAAATTACTCTTTCAGCACTGAGGAGATTGTAAAAACGTTTGTCATGTTTGTTAGACTGCGTTATTTTTTTATGTATGTTTATGTTTGTTTTTATTTTATTTCTGTAATCTGTAGGTGTGTACCATTTAGAATTTATAGATTCTGTAGTGTACTGTTGCTAAATAAATAAATAAATAATACCTATTGCCGTAATCCCCATAGAATTTCCGAATTTGCCGTCATCCCGCTAGGTATTAGGTATTTCCGAGTATTGCTGTATTCCCGATCGGTACTTCAAAGTATTGCGGTATTCTCAGTATAGTACTGCCGTATTATTTGTCATATTTTCCTATCCTTGATAATATTGCCGTGTTGCAGTTTGTTATTTAACACCATTTAAAATGTTAAATCATTGATCCAATTTAAGCTATTGATATAGGTACCCATGTATACCGGCACAAAGAGGGTATGATCTTGCGTAAAAATGTTCTGTTTTGCTGTTTGCGAGGCTGTTTGTCCAAAACGGCGCCGGCGGCAGCTGGAGAAAACTTTAAAAAATTTATAAAAAGTTTAACCTTCATATTTATTGATCTATATTTTTTTATTTCCGTTAGTTTTAGTACCATTTATAATTATTCTATAGTTGCCACATTGTGGATTACCTATATAGTAAATTTAGAAAAAAAGCAGTGGCTAAAGGGGCTCTAAATTCTTGGTCACCCGGGTTCTATTAGGTATCTTGTATCAGCTAGCTGCCTAAAAAAAAAAAACTTAAATATTTTTTCGTACTGTTTATTTCTTGCTTTAATTGCTTATACATTTTATTAATTATTAATCTGTCAGCTCTTTTTATTTTAAAGGGATTGTTGCCAGATAAATCAACAGGACCAAAAAAAACGTATTTAAATTCAATATCTTGGACATCATCTGGTTTGGGCCATATGAATTCATCCAAGATGTTTCATAATAAACGGCGTAGGTAGTATTTTTCTTCTTCAATTTCAAAGTACGAAGTTCCAGGATCATTACCATCATCACTGAAACTTAATTCATCGTCACTGCTATTTCTAAGACTATAGCCGGTATCGGATTCACTCTCTGAACTGGTTGAGCTAGCTTGCGTTAGGGCTTGCTTCTTATTTGTCTGTTTTCTAAGGCTGTTTCTTTTTGACAATAGGCTCTTTTTTTAGTTTGTTGTGTCTTTCCAGTGTTAGGTGCACTTGACATTCCTCTTACCCTCAGCAGCCTATCATTGAAAAGTCGTCCTGTTTTATCGCTAATCAGCCAACAAAGACTTGATTTTCGTACCATTTTCGATTTATTTCCTACTATAACTTTAATTGGTTGGGATTATTTGTTTTTGTTCCCGAATAATCTTTTAAATTCAATTTGTCTTGATCTAATAATTCAATCTCTTCTGCTGTCTCTTTGTCTGTAATCTCTGGTGGAAATTCTTCTTCATGAACTTTATAACTTTCATCTGTGTCTGAATCCGAGTGGTCTTCTGATAAGTTTCCTATATTATCTTTTTCATATAGATCTGCAGTTTCATTAAGAGTTTTAGAGGATTAGAGGATCATGCCAACTATATTGTTTCTAAACGTAGTTACTACGTAAATTATTTGGCCAGATGCTCTTCGTATTTATCAATGTGGTCGAAACTGATTGTTTTTAACACATTAATATTGCCACATTTTAATTATTTTTCCTCGATTGTTTACTTGTTAAATCAAAATGAAATATCTAGGTTACAGAAACTTCAGAATAGAGCAATGAGACTAATTCTTTCTTGCAATAAGTATACCTCTGTCAAATTAATGTTGGAATGTTTACGGTGGTTTCCCGTTCTGGAACATGTTAAGTATAATGTACTGGTATTTATTTTTAAAATAAAGATTGGCCTTGCACCCTCATACCTCGCAAATAAGTTATTATATAACAATGAAGTTCATGGATACAATACCAGGCAACAGAATCACTTTTTCATTCCTCCAAGAAATAAAAAGTTTGGGCAAAATTCGATTTTTCATAGGAGACTTGACACATTCAACAAATTACCTAATGATATTAAAAGCGCCACATCTGTTTTTGTGTTCAAGAAACAGTTAAAGTCATATTTATTATCACAACAGTGAATCAATGAAGTGTTCTAATTTCCCGATTTTCCTGTGTATGTATATAAGTATATTCTGATCATATCAGTGGAAAATTGTAAGCTTTTTGTTTATGTTTTTATTATTCTTGTATAGGTGTATTGTTTCCTTTGTTTGTTATTTATAGGAGCTAATTTTATCATAAATTTTATAATTTATTTGTTATAGTTACTTTGTTTTATTCTTACTAATATTTTAAGTCTAGATGGTCCATGTATAGTACAACTTTGTAACTAGCATTTTTAGCTAAATAAAGGATTTAATAATAATTTATTTTACTGATATGCGTTTTGTCTAAATGTTCTTCATTTGAAGCTATACCAAGTTTTAACGCATCTTTAACAGCATATTTTTTGACAATATCTATAATTCCATTTATAGTTTAGTTTGTATTATGTCTCTACTCTCTAGTAAGTTCGTCGTTCTTTTTTGTGGTTAATTCGTCGGTTAATTCCGATTTATTGGTATCTTTAGGGATCCCCATTTTGCAATTTCTCTCCCTGGGGAAATGAAATGTTTTTCCTAAAACGACAGAAAACAAAAAAAAGTGAGATACCTACTGAAACTTGGCTGATAACTGATATTTAGGCAAAACAAAATAACTTTGGTCTTGGTCAATTTTTTTTATTGCTATAATTATTATTAAAAAGTACCTAGTTGGATTTAAATATAAGAATGGAAAGTACCTACTGTTTTATATTATAATTGAATCTAAATGAAATTTTATGGAGCAGTTCTACAGTTTTAAAAGACTAGTAACCTTTTTAGGTACTGAATATTTTTTAAATGGATTTCGAAACAAAACACTTCATACGATCTTAATGAAACACATATGAAAATAAAATTTCTAGAGAAAGATTTTTGTTAAATAAATTCTATAAATAATGTAAGAATGTTATGTTTTATTACAATCACTTAAGTATATTTAAAAGACAAACTTTATTAAATAATTAACTAGCAACAAGGAAAATGCTTAATGAAGTACTCACCTAGATTTGTGGATATTTCATTCAAGGTTTGTATTTTACTCAGTCTTCTCAAAATGTCTAAAATAGAAAAATTAACAACTGTCGAGTAAGTGGTTGTCATTGATCTTCCTTGTCTAAATGTCTTCTCACATGGCTGACTGGAAATAGCAATGGAAGAAACTTTTCCTGTTGTTTTTGAAACCTATCAGCGATTATCAGAAGACTATGACCATTCATTTCAATTTGCAATGCAATTCTTTTCTAAACTATAATTGTTTTTAATCAACCATGCTCTCCACAATCGTAAAAAAATATGCAATACCAAATATTGTAGATTCTAGATTCCATGGTAATATTCTTGTCCAAGAAAGAATCTTATATTTTTCGACATATTGTTAAATATTGTACAGTGGCTTGACTGTTGGATATATTTTCAGTCAGAAGATTTATTACCTCTGGTGAACATAGTTTATTGGCGGCTTCAAAATTCATCTTGTCTTTGCCTAAAATTGTATTTAATTGATAAAATATAAGGAGGCAAAATTAGACATCAACATAGAGTCCGCCCAAGTTCAAATGGGTACAGCCACGTGCATGGTGTGACGTCAAAATCAGTAGCGGAGATATGAAAGTTTTTAAGACAATTAATAACTAGTTTATTTTCTTTTTTTTTTTGATAAAAATATGCGGGTATGGTATGGGTATAATAAAAATATATGGGTCTCTAATAATTTAAATACACTGAAAATCAAAAATGCAACATTTCTGTTTATAAAGGTTTTAAAAAAACATATCTCTTAAAACATAGATCGATGTTATCGAAGGAATTAAGAAAAACAGAAATATTTTATAAGGGCATAGGGGTGCCCAGGCCCCCCTTTTTATATTGTGACGCAGTGACGCTAATTTAGATGATCCAATAAGGAAGGAAAACAAGACACCGAGTGCAGAGGTTTTTGTTGTCAGAGACAAAAGTGGCCGCCAGCTTTTAGACAGTGGAGACGGGCCTGGGTTAAGTTCTAAGGTTATGAGCGCCACGCAGTTAAGTGGTGCACCTTGCCTCTGGAAGAGATGTTCGATAGTTATGAATGATAACTGCGAATCACCCTATAACTGCCCTACACTTAATTTCCTTTACCTTCAAATAGGGTTGCAACTTTTCCGGAAAAGTTGGAATTGATGAAAAGTTCGATCAACTTTTCAAGAAAAGTTCGGAAAAGTTGAGCTTTACGGTAATTTTAAGGTTGCATCTTGCATTGTGATGTGTTCTTGTGTGGAAATTATGTAAATAAAATACTGACCCAACCTTTTATTATCTATCATATTATTTATATAATTTATAAACGAAAATAAGCAATAAAACAAAACAACAAACAATAAAATATAACCTAAGAGTACGACCAAAGCCTCCTAACCTAAGATGAATCACCATCATCACTGCTAAACGAAGAATCTTCATAAATAGCGATAGAATCATCAGACTCCGTAGATTGTTCATCTGAATCTGACCCTGGCCCATACTCATCATTTGTCGATTCTAGTTCTTGACTCTCTGCTAAAGATTTTTTAGATTGTTTGGCAGGAGCAGGAATCCCACATTTTGACCTTGTCAACTTCTTCGTGACCATACTGGCACTGCTGGCAGAGGCGGATAAACCTAAACCAGACTCAAAGGGTACTTGATCAGTGTTGGCAGTGCTGCTGGTTGAAAGGACTTGGGGACCATCTTCACCAGCAGTCGTGGTCTTTGTGTTATGGTTTGTTGTAAGCAGCTTCAAATTGTGGCTGATGTAAACAATTTTTCCCGCTCTCTCCGTTGTTAATCGATTTCTACTTTTCGAATGAATTCTACTATATGTACTAAAACTTCTCTCAGTAGCTGCGGATGTTGTTGCCATTGATAAAATAGCAGAAGCAACTTTAGATAGAGGAGATGTAGAGCATATGCCCTTCCACCACACTACAGGATCCACTTTGTGAGCACACTTCCAGACAAATTCTTTAGCCCACAGTTCATCCTTTGCTTTATATTTAGCAAAGTCAGTTATTACTTGTTCGGCATCCACATCTTTCATATGCTCTGAAATCTTATTGATGAACTCTAGCCCATCAACATGTTCCTCGGTTGACAATTTGTGTCCTTGATAACGTGGATCCAGAATATTTGCCGCTAGATGGAACTTATGTAAACAGAAGTTCTGGCGATCAGCAAGTATGTCCATAATTTTTTTTTCTTCTGCTTTGCTGGCAGGGCATTTAGGCACTTTTTCCTCAAAAATGGGCTTTAAATTTGCAAATATTTGGGGAACTAAAGAAGCACTTGGTTTGTCTCCTTCAATTTTGGTTATCCATTTTCCAGTGGGTTCTAGCAGATCTCTGGTGTTTTCGAGCCTCACCCAAAAAACATCATCATCCAACAGCATTGTTTTAATATCCTTTTGAAGGTATTTGACAACTGCCTCATTAACTGCCAAAGTTTGCAGACAAAACTTGTTACTAATCAAACTGTTGAAACAGCGCGCAGCGTACGATTGATGCCCATCTGGTTGAAACGGGCAACTTAAGGGCTACGTTAATATTTTTCTCTTTCTTGATCTGGGTAAAGTGAGCTGTTAGAATCTGACTACATTTGATATGTGTTACAATTCTGGCTGCTTCGTTTTTCAAGGAGAGAATGGTCTTCAACTTTATAATATCTTCAATTAAGAAGTTGAGTGAATGCGCAATACAGCCATAGAATGACATATGGAGATATTTTTCTGCAAGTATTTGCCAAGCCTTTTTCATATTGCTTGCATTATCTGTCACACACGATAAAACCTTTTCTGGAGCAACGTCATCTATGACTGTGGAGATAAGATTTGCCATATACTCTCCTGTGTGGCTTTCAGTTCCAGTTGGAAGGCTTTTATAAAAAACCGGATCAGGAGTAGTCAGAATGAAATTCACGATGCTTTCATTTCTGCAAGTAAAAAAAAATATAAAAATAGGAAATAAGTACCAGTTTAGTTATGGTATACTGCCTGTAGCGTACAGCACATCACATGATTACAGCAAGTCAGTTTTGTAGTAACCTAGTCAGTATTTGTTTAATCTGACAGAAAGAGAAGTAAGTTAAAATACCTACTTTTTTTAGCAAGACTTAAAACAATATTGATTTCTACAGGGTTTTTTCTGCATTCTGTATCCCTGTCCTGCTGCACAATTTTGAATTGAAAATTCAGTAAACCTACCATAGCAGCATGAAATACACATTATGACTGTTAATTACCAATTTACCTTATGTTGCTCCATCCATCACATTGCAACGTGATGAAGCGAGCATCTGCAACTTTAGTTTCAACAGAAACCTTCACACGATTCCATTCTTCGTGAAGTAGAACATTTGATAGACGATCTCTGGATGGAAGTTTCAATGCTGGCCGGAGATGTTTAAAAACTGCTTGCCAATGCGGTGATTCTAGTAGGCTTAGTGGTGAACCACTTGCGTAGATGGCTCTACTAATAAGCTCATCGGCAATGCTCTGTCAACGTAAAAACAATTTTAATAATAAACCGCAATTAAACAATAAATACAGGGTGCTAATTAATGGTAGGAGGCACATAGAAAAACCACAGACTCTTTCCGTAAAAATATTAATCATACTTACCTATATCCGAAAGTTGATGTTAAATGAGATACAGGGTGTTAAAGTTAAAACTTAATTTTTGTTTTTTTGTAATAATTTTTAGAGAAACTAACGTTTTTTCCCAAAATTTTGCAATTAGGGATTTTTTAGGACAAGCAATTATTTTTTTTTGTGAAATTTTAATGTACAATATAGGGGGCGCTGACTGCGGTAGTTTTGGCACATTTATTAGGTCATAACTTTTTTGGGCCACAGTGTATTTAAATTTTTAATAAAATTAATACCTTTTTCATATTTATTACGAAAAAAAGGTATACTAAGTTCAGGTCGCCTAGAGTTACCGTTTCTGAGATATTTGCATTTAAATTATTAAATTCAATAATTTTTGAATGTATTATTCCTAATTACCAGTACTAGAACATTATCATGTAAAAGTTAATTGGTAAGAAATAACAAAACATTATTTGAAGAGTACAGGGGAAAAACAAGGAATGTCATATTTTATACATATTGAGATAAACGCGATTTAAAGTTTCATTCCTATATTGTGTGAGAACTATTTTGTATTTTTATTTCAGTTTCATATATGTTGTGAGTTTAGATATATCTAACAGTGAGGCGATACGATTTTTTCAGTAAAAACAACGAAAATCAATATTTTGACATGTACATCAACTGAAGTGTAGAAAAAAAGGTAAAAAACAAGGAATGTCATTTATTATAATAATTAAAAACATGTTACATTATGCATGTGGCAGGCTCTCAAAATATTTTCTGCCCTCTGGACCACAAAATTGTTTTAGATCTTGTAAATTTTTGTACTTCATAGCTGGAACTGGCAACGGATCTAAAAAAATTTTTTTTTTAGAATGGCAAAAAATTAACAGAACGGGGTATGTACCTTTGTAAGCTTGATGTGGATAATGAAATTCGTTATCATTAAGCTCTGGTTCACTGCCTGATGCCCTTGTTGTGACTACACTAGTTTCTTTCCCACCATAGTACGATGAGCGGTGAATAAGCATCCGTGGATGATTTGCTTCAGCTGCAATTTCCCTAAGTTCCTGAATTTTCAACGGACACTTAGGCAAATAACGAAGGTTAATGTTAAGTAGTGAGGACCAATCTCTAACCATGTTTTGATCAACTTCAATGACAATGAAGGGTTCCGGTTTTATTCTTGACATTCTCAACAGCGAATACCGTTCGGTGGGCGTTTCCATTTTTGTCTTTAGATTAATAATTCCAAAGTTTTTATCGCATTCCATATACGAATGTCCTCGTATTGGAAACGTTATCTTAATGGAATCGAATCTTTTACGATAATAAACTAAATAATGTATAAACTTGAAAACTAAGTAATTTTTATTTTGACCACCGGCTGAATCGCAGAAGATCTAGGATATTGTAAACAAAGTGATGCAAAAACGAAACCACATCATTGGAGCCCTTTTTTGCTACCGTTTCGGGATAAGTATAAAAAGCAGATTTACCTGTTGATAGGACGTGAATGTTAAAACTATACATACTTAACTGGCGCTTGTAATATACATCATTGGTAGTAATGTTTGGTAAGGGAACATTCTTTTGGAAGTCCATAGCAATAGCCTCAAAGGTTATATCAGATTTGGCTTTTGCTTTAGCATTTTTCTTTAGAGTGTAAAAAGCATGTGCCCTCGTTTTATGGATGTCATTAAGTACCTTTAAATTTCGTTTTTCTGCCTCCGTACTTTTCGCCTGCTTTTCTAGCGATTTCATCTCTGCAAGAAACTTGTCGCAAATGCTACACGTATCACTACGTGGGTATCCAAATGATGCATTAAATGTCTTGAATATAGTACGATAAGTTTCATAAGAAATAGTGACATCTGGGTTAACTTGCTTAAACATATTAAACATTTTTATGACGTTTAGTTCCTCTGGTAAATAGATTTTAGATGACTTTTTAATGCTATAGTGACTAGCTCGCCCCTTAAAAGATTTTATATGAGTATCAATTTTGTTCAAAATTGGTTCCGATATTTTCCGAGGTTGGTTTGTATGTGTGCCGCGTGCATCTTTAGGAGATTGCCCAATAGATTTCAGGGATTTTTGTATGTATTCGATTTTACCTTTAGTGACACCATGTATCGAAGCAAAAGCTTTTGCACAAACTGGAACTTCCTCAATTTTTTCATGGCGTTTAACTCTCACCCTATATCCGTATGCACAGTCATGAAGAGAAGCTATGTCCTCATCTTGTCTAGGTCTTCTTTGCTGAATATTTTGAAGTGATATTAAAGAAGCCAGGTGACTATTTTGTTCATTGTTGTCACGAAGTAAATTAAAACTACTTATAAGAAATCTTCTTTCTTGTTCTCCAATCTGTTGAAAACACTTTAATCGTTTGCAGTTGCAGTCATCTCCCGTTTCATGGGACTGTAATTTAAGTTTCTTGCATACTAATGTCATTCTTCCCAAACAAGATTTTCTTTTCTCTGGTGTCTGAGAAGTATCTTCTTCACGTTCATTGTTAGCCTGTTTAAGAGAAAAATTTTATAAACAAGAAAGTTAAAACCTACTTCCGGTGTAACCGGAAGTAGTTATTTTAGCCGGATTGCCCCGATAAACATTAACATACTGTCAAACTTTCAAAAATGTTCTATATAGTTTTCCATATAAATATCGAAGCGGTTCCTGGGGGGGACCCTATACATAGGGTAAAGCCGTGTTTAAATTGACAAACTTTTAAATTAATTAAACTGTATCCAAGCGTACAAAAATAACAATTCTTTAGGAACACATCTCGAATCGGAAAGACCTCGGAAAAGACGAAAACAAATAAAAATTATTAAACCCCAGTAAAATTACTTTACTTAATTTATTTTGAAAATTCCATAGCATACCTCGTAGCATACTGTAAAAATACTTAGTATTAATAGCTGTTAGTTTGTTATAAACTATTAGTCTCAAAGAATCTAAAGTTTTTGGCGGAACCTGTAAATAGTGAAATTCATTGTATGGGTTAAAACTATAATGGAAATTAAGTTTAAAACTATGCGCATGTCTTAATCAAACATCTGATAGACTAAACCAGAACTTAAATAATATCCAAAATAACTTACCATTTTTAATTATTATTCATTAAAAACACTAAACGATACGCACGATGCACCATGCACCAACAATAAAGACGAAAAGAATGATTCGCTACCGACAGCACTAACATCAACCGATTAACCTGACATCTCTTGTTTTTAACCGGTAGCGCGCTGACATTCCTCGTTATTTTCCTGTATCCATATAATTATAATATTTATATAGGTTGACCCTGCTTGTTATTTCCCTGAATAGATACTGCAGTAAATAGTCCTCAGTTTTTGCTACCAGATGGCACCATAAGTCAAAATTTGTTTAAAACTGACATTCCTTGTTTTTCCCCTGTACTCTTCATTTGCCTTCCTAAACTAGCGCACTGAATAATTTAAATTCAAATATCTCCGAACCGGTACCTTTGGGCGACCTGAGCAGCCTGAGCTTAGTACACCTTTTTTACGTACCTAATAAATATGAGAAAAGTATTCTTTTCATTAAAAACTTAAATACTTTGTGGATTTATCTTCAAGTAGGCTTTTATATCTTCATCCCTTGTATCTTCTGCAAGTCGTGAAATAAAGAGCCATGACAGATTTCTTGGTTCTGCAGCCTTTAGGGAAGAACTATCATCTTTCGTACCCTCTACGCAGTTTGGTCTTATTTTTGGATCGATGTTTCTTTTTCTGTTACGTCGATATACAACTTGTTTAAAACCATCATCCTCTGTTTGTTTTTGTTTTGATTTAATGTTCCGGCATCCACACATCCAAAATAAAAGACATCATTATGTTTTTCTTACTAAGCCTCTAATTTAACATAACATACCTAAGACTACAGAACCTGGCCAAAGTGCATCTGGCACTTGGACGGACCCTCGAAAAAAAAAGACTACAGATTGTCACAAAATCATTAATTAATTAAATGTTCAAACAACCCTCCATTAACAGCTAAGCAATATCCTAACCGATCATAAAATTAATTTCTAACATTAGGTACTGAGTTGATATTGAGAAACACATTCTAACAAAATACAGTTTTTTAGCTTTTTCAAATTTTACATCTTTATAAATAAAATTTTTTAAGTGACCCCACAGCAAGAAGTCGTTTGGCGAAAGGTCAGGAGACCGGGCTGGCCAATAATATTTCCGTTAAATATATTTTGCGAGTATTCCCTAACCATGAGAGAATTATGGGCAGGACAACCATCCATTTGATACCAGATCTCCTGATTTTCGCGTACAACTTCTTCTAGTGCGGGTTCAATTCGATTTTGTAGTAGATCCAAACAGGTTACTGTTGTAAGGTTGCCTTCCATAAAAAATGGTCTAATAATGTCCCTACAATTCCCGTCCAAACATTTATTTTTTGTGGATATTGCGTCCGAGTATGAACAAGACGATGTTCAATTTCTTGACTCCAATACCGGCAATTTTATACATTCGGTGCGTTGTTGAAGGTAAATGTACATTCGTCGGTAAAACAAATATTTCTCAAAAAATCCCTATTATTATTTGCTCTTTCCATGTCTTTAGACTCAAATTTACTAATGATAAGTTTATTTAATGAAATGGAAGGGATAGGTTTATCAGGGAATTGAACTGAAAACATTTCAGACACTGCTTTTAAACTGTTTCCTGTATAACACCACTTAACCATAGTTATTTTTTACTTAATGGCATAGCTCATATTTAGCTATAATCAAGGCACCTTCAATAAAAATGTTGTCACTGACGCGACTTTTCGTTTTGTCAATGCCAAATAATAATTTGCTGGTGTTTGCTGTATTATCTAAACTATGAAAATTTCGTAATTTTGCCATCACAATATAATGAATAAGTTAGGATTGGCTTATTAAAATTTATTCAAACTTGGCACATGAGTTTGTTATATCGGCCTCTTCAAAAAATTATAATATAATTTTTTTCTAAAAGGTACAGGGGAGCTAATATTTAGCCACCTCAAAATTTATATATGGGATTTCCTATATTCAACTAAGCCATACGTCACCCAGTATAGCCAAGTAGGTGAATCATTTCACCACAAAAAAGATCAAAAGCGAAAATTCAGCATAACATGTATAGTCTAAGTCTAAGCAAATTCAGTCAAGAAATAAAGATAAAGGGAAAAAAAAAATTTCAGTTGCCTGACACGTGTTTCGACCTTTGCGAATCATTATCGAAGGAGTACAAGACAATACTAAATTCTACGTGTAGTTTCAAATTTAATATCTTTAGTAATAGTAATGGTAAACATGTCAACATGTGATTAAAATAAAATTAGGGAGATGAAGTGAATTGACAGACAGATTATGGGTTATTTTGGTCCTTAATTTTCAAGTATTTGCCAAAGGTATTGAATTATAATTGTGAAATATAACAAGTAAGACTTTAATTTCCTCTAGCATTAATTTATTTTTATGAATTATAGTTGTGGCCGACAATTAGCTTACTATACAAATCTACGGGCCAAACCAACCTATCATGATACTTCAGTTGCGCCTCATCGGGGGCCTCATCATTTAATATTAAATACCGCCAAGTAACCCGTTTCATTGCGCGGCTCAAAACTACCATTATACTGTCGTCATAGCGCTGAGATATACTCTAAAAACTTAAACTTTTCTACCCGTGTTCTAATGTGTCTTAGAGGAGTGTAATTAAGTATAACATGATTGATTTCAGGTTTGATAATGGAGCCTGACAGGCGCTACACCCAGCAAATTCAGAAATCGTTTCATATCTCCATGGCCGCACTAGACATTGCATCATCAGCAGAAGAACCGGCCCAAGTAATGTGCGGGTATGAGGGAAGAAATTACTTGCTGTGCACTCTCAAAAAACCGGATACGCTGCAGTGCCATTTAGATTTGGAATTTGCCGTAAGTCGTAATGAGCTTGTGACTAACTTGTAAGGTTTATCTGTAATGCTATATTTGGGGAGAAATGAAGAGGGGATTCCTGTTCCACGAGTCATAAAACGTTATTTAGTAATTTTTAATAATATATACAGGGTGTTTCCTAACTACGGTACGAAACTAGAAAAAAAGTTCCTATGAACATATGTCCGGAGTCGCTTCGTTTCTTCTTGAAGTTTAAAACGGTCATAAATATCCCTAAACCAATTTGGTTGAAATTTGGTTCAGTTATTTGAAGTAATAACGCGCTTATTTAGCCCTAACTAGATTTACATTATTAGGTCCAGTAGCGTCTCAGTGGGCACCACAGCCAATTATTGTTGAGAAGAAAAAGTACGCCACTGCCTTTTTTTAATTTTTTTTTATTTGTTTGATTATGCAACTACAAATACAACTTTTTGGTCTCTTGTGTTTTTTTCATATCTGGCTTCGTTTGCGACAAAAGAAAATAAAAATCACTTTAACTCATTCTAAAAGCTATCCATGGACAACATAAAATAACAACCAAAAATAAAAAATAAACAATTTCGACCTTATAGTAAATAAGCAAAATGTCCACCTTCTGATAAAATGCAGGACTGGTTTCAATAGGTTTACTTTTATCACATTTTTGGCTTACCACATCTGCTATTATAACAAATTATTGCTAAGGCCAATTGCTTTGGAGAGCAGGTGACAGTGATAGTATAGTCATATTATCAGTAAAATTCAGAGTTGTCAATTAGCAGTGATTCCATCATGAACAATTTTATTAACGCTGAAATGGCTGGCATGCACTTTATTTATGGATTAGCAAATGGAAATGCGGAAGAAGCACGGAGAATTTACCAGGACAAATATCCTAACTGAGTAATCCCAGGTGCTAAAACATTTAGAACGCTATATGCAAGATTATGTGAAACTGGGAGTTTTAATAAAAATACACGTGTTGGAAGACCAGAAACTGTTACAACGCCTAAACTAGAAGAAGCTATACTTAATGCGATAGAAGAAGATCCTTTAAATAGTACCAGGAACATTGCACTGCAGCTTGAAGTCAGCCCAAAAACCGTTTGGAAAGTTCTAAAAAGAAACCTCCTGTACCCATATCACATACAGCGGGACTAAGCTCTACTGTCTCGGGATTTTCACCCAAGATTAATGTTTTGCAGGTGGTTGATTTATAGGATGGCACCCAATAATAATTTTTTACCAAATATTTTAGTTACGGACGAAGCAAATTTTTCACGAGATGCTATTATGAACTTTCACAATGACCATTTTAGGGCCGACGAAAATCCCCACGTTATTCAGCAACAATTTTCGCTCAATGTTTGGGTAGGAATTATTGGTGACTACATAATTGGCCCATTTTTTTTACCGCCAACTTTAACAGGTAATTCCTACACGGACTTTTTGTGACATCATTTACCCATTTTGTTAGAAGAAGTGCCCCTACATGTAAGTGTCAACATGTGGTTTATGCACGACGGGGCTTCAGCTCATTTTAGTGTTCTTGCTCTTCAGCATCTCGACATCACCTATCCTAATCACTGGATTGAACGTGCAGGACCTGAAAATTGGCCAGCTCGCAGTCCCGATATTAATCGTCTAGATTTCTATTTATGGGGTCATCTGAAGGCTCTTGTTTATAAAACTCCTGTACTAGATGTGAATGACTTGACGAATCGGATAATCGAGAATTGCAATGTCATGAGGAATACTCCAGGTATTTTTCAACGTGTCAAGACAATCAATGACAAATCGATTGCAGTTGTGCATTTTATCAGAAGGTGGACATTTTGCTCTTTACAGTAAGGTCGAAATTGTTTATTTTTTATTTTTAGTTGTTATTTTATGTTGTCCATGGATAGCTTTTAGAATGAGTTAAAGTGATTTTTATTTTTTTTTCTCTTATGAAAAAAACACGAGACCAAAAAGTTGACTGAGACACTGGACCTAATATTTTCAATCTAGTTAGGGTTAAATAAGCGCCTTATTACTTCAAATAACTGAACCAAATTTCAACCAAATCGGTTTAAGGATATTTATGACCGTTTTTTTTTAAACTTCAACGCCCTATATCTTAGAAACGAAGCAACTCCGGACATATGTTCATAGGAACTTTTTTTCTTAAAACGACCTTACCACCGTCTGAAGTTTCGTACCGTAGTTGGGAAATACCCTGTATTTCATAATATTAATATATATTTCAATAATAGGTACATCCTAATTTACAAATCAGAATTGAAAACACAATTTGACAGTATGATGATCATAGGTTACATTAATACAGGGATGCACATACCGCGGCCCGCTGTCGATATTTATGCGGCTCGCCAACGAATTTTAAAAGCGATATTTATGCGGCCTGCCAACGAATTTTAAAAGTATTCTACTCTCCGCGCTCCGGTCTAAGCATATTGTTACGAGACTAGAAATCTGTCGCATCAACTAGATTACTTTAAGATTCGCGAAACACGTCGGTAGTATCCCCGAATGCTGAAACCGCTACTAAAGTTAGCTTTGAAATATCTCGAATAATAGCAAAAACTTGTCGGCCTTGTAAAGATGGTGAGTTTGTTAAGCACTGTTTAGATATCGCCGCAAAAGAATTTGTCCGGAAAATGTAAAGAAGTTTAAAAAAATTCAGTTAAATCGGATGACTGTTCAAAGAAGAATTACCGCATTAGCAGCTAATATAGAAGAGCAATTAGCTACGAAATCGAGCAGTTTTGAGTATTTTTCTATAGCACTCGACGAATCTACAGATATAAGTTGTGCTCAACTCTTAATATTTTTACGAGGTGTAACGCAAAATTTTGAAGTGAGTGAAGAACTGATTGGTATGAGTTCTTTGACAAGTCAAACCAAGGGGAGTGACATGCTGAAAGCTCTTCTGGAAAAATGTTCTATAAAGGATTTGGATTTAACGAAAATATCTGGAATTACGACTGACGGAGCACCTTTAATGGTTGAAAGTACATCTGGGATAGTAACTATGTTAAAAAAATATTTACAAACTAAAAACATACATACCAAGGAATTAATGCAGTTTCATTGCATTATACATCAAGAGGCCCTCTGTTCAAAATTATTGGGATTTGAAAATGTAATGAAAGTTGTACCTACTGTAAACTTTATAAAATCACGAGGTCTCAATCACCGACAATTCAAACAATTTCTCGAGGATATTGAAAGTGAATATGGTGATCTCCTGTTTTACACTGAAGTAAGGTGTGGCTAAGTCGTGGGTTGACACTACAGCGGTTTCTTAACTTGATTGAAGAAATCCCATTATTTCTGGCGGAAAAGAAAAAGAACGTCCCCGAACTCGACAACCCTAATTGGCTGTGTGACTTAGCGTTTCTTGTAGACATCACAAATCACTTGAATGTCTTAAATACGCGACCCCAAGGCAAAGGTCAATTGATTTCGCAGTTATACTCTCATGTTTCGTCCTTTTAATGCAAATTGAGTATTTTCAGGGCACAAATCAATTCAGCCAATTACAGCCATTTTCCGAACTACAGAAAAATTCTGGAGAAACTCAATAAAACTGACGTCAATTTCGCTCATGTTGAAAAAATTGATATTTTGATACAAGCTTTTCAAAATCGTTTTATAGACTTCAAAAAAGTTAAACCTCTATTGGACATTTTCAGCAATTCTTTCAACTTTTTACCCAAAAATGCGCCGGAATCAATGCAGCTGGAATTAATAGACATGCAAAATGATGATAGTTTACGAAACAAATTTAATGAAGGTAATTTACTCAACTTCTACCGTTGCGTTGATAAAAACGCTTATTTGGATCGACGTATATTTGTGAATAAACGTTTTCAGTGATGAAACTAAACAAAACGAAAAACCGAAACCGTCTGTCAAATGAA
This sequence comes from Polydrusus tereticollis, assembly GCA_963920685.1. Lineage (NCBI taxonomy): Eukaryota > Metazoa > Arthropoda > Insecta > Coleoptera > Curculionidae > Polydrusus > Polydrusus tereticollis. Next base: position 29,928,161 of record OY987334.1, read on the forward strand.
AATTTCGAAGCAATTTTACGTGTGGCGACAAGTAATGTGGAGCCAAATATAAAAAAAACTTGTTAGTTCAATGCAATGTCATGCATCAAAATAATAAAGTATGAAATATTACATTGTAATATAACTGCGAAATCAATTGACCTTTGCCTTGGGGTCGCGTATTTAAGACATTCAAGTGATTTGTGATGTCTACAAGAAACGCTAAGTCACACAGCCAATTAGGGTTGTCGAGTTCGGGGACGTTCTTTTTCTTTTCCGCCAGAAATAATGGGATTTCTTCAATCAAGTTAAGAAACCGCTGTAGTGTCAACCCACGACTTAGCCACACCTTACTTCAGTGTAAAACAGGAGATCACCATATTCACTTTCAATATCCTCGAGAAATTGTTTGAATTGTCGGTGATTGAGACCTCGTGATTTTATAAAGTTTACAGTAGGTACAAGGTAATGATTAGATTACCTTACGATTACATAATTACAACAAACATTTTTGAAGGTTCTTTTATTTTTATCATTGTATTTCATACTATTTAAAAATAAATATTTTTGTGTTAACTAGTATTGTTTGTAGTGGCCCGTCCTTGGCTTATATGTTTCCCGAGTGGCCCCTGTTCCCTATAAGTCTGTGCATCCCTGCTTTAGCTTGTAGCATTCTGGGTCCTTTCATTTTATCTCTGTTTTTCAAATGTTGTCAATCACATCAATATGCAGATGACACTCAAATATATTTTTCTTTTTTTCTCTATAACTTTCTGGATCTGTTCACAAAATAAGCATTGATTTACAACTTATTGCTAATGTATCCACTATCCAGAGTCCATAGGATTGTTTTGAATGGGGCATACAGTTGGACGGCTTATGATATTTAGTACGTATGAAGATGCAATAATGCCAGACCCATTGTTTAAAATTTCAATTAATAACATCGTCTTGTAACCATCTCTGACCTGCAAGAATCTTGGATTAACCATGGATTCTAACTTGAGATTTTATTCCTTATTGCAGGCCAAATAAAATGACTCTACATGCATAAGGATATTTTCGATTCAGCTACAAAACTAAGGTTATGTAACTCCCTTGTACTGTCCCATTTACGCTACGACGACGTAGTTTTTTGCCCACCCTACTTCAAATTGACTAAAGACAGTCTGCAAAACTTGCGAAATGTAGTTAGTCTTGTTAGGTTTCGAAATAAATTTAAGAACTTTATTATTAACAACCCTAATTAAAAAAATTGATAAAGCTTATTGAAAAATGTAATGCATTATTTTACTGGAGAGTTGTGTACGTCTTTTAAAAGGCTTGCCGACCTTATGCCCCCTAGGCTTCTTATTTAAGGCACTAACATTTCTGTTTTTGACTGAATTACTGTATTCTTTCCCTTCAGACACTTCAAGTTTCTTTCGTTTGTTTCGCTGATTGGAAAAAGTTCTTTTCAGTTTATATACCATAATTCCTAATCCTTTGACCAAATTCTTCAAATGAGGTGACTGTTTCCCCAACCAATATTGGAAGCGTCTGTGGTTAGGAATACTCGATTTTTCTTGCTTTTGTGAAGTCTCCACTACGGAGGCAGCAAAGTTTAGGCTGCCTAATATTCTAGCAGCAAATTTACAATTCCAGTTTCATTAAAACTTTCAGAATTCTCTCCTTTGTTATCTTGGGTAGGAACTTCTTGTCTTGACTGGGGTCCCAGAGAGTTCCCAACAACTCGACTTGTAACCGTGGAGTGTCGCCCATTATTAATGGTATTCAAAAATTTACAATTCTTACAAGTTTAGGTATTAACTCCTTCCCTTTGCACATAATTACACAGAAGCATGCGTGTTAAAACCCCTCCCAAAAACATGTACTACGTAAAGCCCAAATCATTGAATGCAAACAGTGTCTGTTTTATTATTGTAGAGCTAAAAATGGGGTCTCAGTCCTCGTTGGATAACCCTCTATATCATTGAATAGTTGTGAACATACACCTGTCTTTTGTCTTAGGCTGGCTCTCAAGTATCGTTCGCTTCAAACGGTAAAGCTCATGTCCACCTCACAGGCTATTTGACTGATGCCGATGAAGATGGACTAAATCTGGCCGATCTTGAAGAACAAGAGGAAGAGGAGGATGTTGAGGAAGAGGAACAGGTGGAGGTAAAATCGGGGAAAAAGAAGAAACTTAGTAGGACGTTAGAAGTGAAAAATTCGCCGGTTGAGCGTAAGTTTATCAAAGTGTGATTTAATTCTAGAGGGTGTCCCACCGCGAGCTCCATCGATCGATTATTATAATATAAACTATAATTAGGAAAAACCTTAAATTGGACTCTGAATTTTGGAATAACATATCACTTAACCTACTGTTCCATTCAATATTTTAAAATAAGAAGTTCCTCGAGTAGTTCTGACCGCCCAGGGGATGCAACACAAAATTTTTTGGCACAAAGAAAACTTGAATTATTAATTTTCCAGGAAAAGAAGAATGTGAAATAAATCCAAGTTACATTTTTTGAATTTCCGATATATATTTATGAGATTTTTATTTAGTTAACTATTTAAAATGTACCACTATACATATACCTACTAATTTGCGATAATGAAATTATTCCTATTTTAAATGTTATGGCATTATCTGAGAAAACTATTTAGTTTACAAACTTTTTGCATACAAAAAAAATTTTACTTACTTAATTTTCGTATTAATTCATTAATTATTTAAAAATATATTTTTTACACTTTAATATTAAAAATATACAGGGTCGTTGGTATGTATGGAAACGGTCGATTATTTCCTAAAGTAAAACAGTTAGCAAAAATACTTTAGACAAAAGTTTTAGGGTTTTTTAAGGTCTCTTAGAATTTAAAAAAAATAAGTATACAGGATGAGTCAGAGAACAGTAGAGAAGCAAAGTTACATTTTTTTAAATGGAACACCCTATTTCTTAGAATATTTTTGAATTTTTCGTGGAACATCAATTATTTTTTAGATTTAGCATAAAGTAACAATTATTTTTTAATAAGCGCATTATAAGTCTAAACCTAATAGTTTTCGAGATATCGACTTTTGAAAAATGACATTTTTGAACTTTGACAGCTTCTAGCTTTCTAACGGTACATCTTAGAATAAAATGGCTTACATGTCCCTATTTTACTTTCTCATTATCTTCCCAAGAACATCAACTTCTGGTTAAACCGGAAGTACTGTATTTCCGGCATTTAAGTTACATCCGGTTTAACCGGAAGTGACACTTTTAGAAAGATATTAAGGAACTAAGATAGGGACATGTAAGCCGTTTTACTCTAAGATGTACCGTTAGAAAGCTAGAAGCTGTCAAAGTTTAAAAATGTAATTTTTCAAAAGTAGATATCTCGGAAACTATTAGGTTTAGACTTATAATGCACTTATTAAATAATAATTGATGTTCCACGTAAAATTCAAAAATATTCTAAGATATAGGGTGTTCCATTTAAAAAAAAAGTAACTTTGTTTCTCTACGGTTTTCAGACTCATCCTGTATGCTTATTTTCTTTTATTCTAATAGACCTTAAAAAACCCTAAAACTTTTATCTTGAATATTTTTTGCTAACTGCTTTACTTTAAGAAATAATCGACCGTTTCCATACATACCAACGACCCTGTATATCCTACCTAGATGTATATTTAACATTCCGTTTAAAAAAAAAAGAAAGCTCTTATTAATTTTGTTAACTTGTTTTTAATGTTTTTAGCTTGACAAAATTTGGGCCTGACTTCAAAATTTACAATAGGAATAATAACATAAAAATAAACTATTATCCTTAATAAACGGACTAAAATACTTGAATCACACAACCTATATCCTGTGTTTGATGAGAAACTTTAATACTTAGTTTTTTTAGCTCCCTCCAAAAAGGCAAAAATACTAAATGGTGATATTAAATCAGAAGAAGCAGAAGAGGAGGAATCAGACGATCCAGACTTTGATGCAGAAGAGGTAACAGGACTTATCATATCATAAGTTGCTTGAATAATCAACCATTGTGTTACCATTCTTGTTTTCAAATTAATCCGTGTAGTTTTTATAAAGATCAATAATTATTTATTTACCTTTTTGTTGGTAATTGAGCTAACTTTAAATTACCGTTCTTGGCAGCTAGCTAAAAATTTATGACATAATCTTAGACAAAATGTAAAGAAATTATATATGATGGTTATTTTTAGATATGTTCTGAGATTATTTTCTAAGTTTGCAAGAGTAATTTAATATTTTAATATTTGCAAATTCACGAATTCTTTACTCTCCGCTTTTTTGGTGAATTCATCGTACTAGGTGTAATTTAATAATTTTTTAATATGATGGTTACTAGGTAAGTCTCCTTAAAATAGGCCCTTTTAATCACATTCGGCTTATTTAGTTTGTCAGGGACAGACTACCTTCAACACGGTAATGCTATTTTTTTCACACCCTGTGCGATAAAGACACAACAGTAATGTTTTTGGACAGTTTTAACCTTAAACTATAAAAAAAGGTACTCTTGATCGACATCGAAGAATGAACTGTTTACGAAAAACAAAATATTTTTATTGAATATGGTTTTTGCATTGCGGTTGTCACGGGTTGTCATCTTAATAAAATTATTTTTCTGTTGCTATAGTTTTTTTGACATGTACCGATTTAAATAAGGATATTTATTCCAGTGTCAGTTGAAATTTTCAATCTTTTTTCTGCTTTTTCTCCGTGGTTAGTTAATTAGTTGCGTTTGCTGAATATGCCGACATGCATTTAATGAACGGGCTTGTATCATGTATTGCCTTAGAAACCAGAGGGCTTTATGAAGAACGATTTTCAAATAGATGAATTTCTGATAGGAAAACCTTTCAAAGAGTGGATCGTCGTTTGAAAGAGACGAATAGAAACTACGATATAAATCTGGGAATGCAAGCTGTGTTGAGAACTATAGGCCTATAAGTGTTCTGAACTCAGTTGTCAAAGTATTTAAAAATTTGCTTTATGAAAATATTCTTGGTTTCTGTAGAGATAGCTTATGCCCAGAACAGCATGGTTTTCTGCCGGGAATGTCCCCTGTCTCCAACCTGTGTGTTTTTACAAACTCGGCAGCAGAAGCTATTAACAATAAAACTCAGCTAGATGTCATTTTGACAGATTGTACCAAAGCCTTTAACAAAATAGATCACTTCATACTGATTGAAAAATTAAGCAAATTTAACTTTGGTTTCAGGGCATGTTTGTTTCTAAAGTCATATCTCTCTAACAGACTAAATTAAGTTAAAGTGGGAAAACGCCTATCTGAATCTTTTGTGTCTGAGTCTGGAGTACCCCAGGGTTGCAACTTGGGACCTCTTCTCTTTGCTATATTTATTAACGATTTGCCAGAATGTGTTAAATATTCCAAGAGTCTTCTATTTGCTGATGATTGATGATGACTGATGAGCTACAATATGATTTAAGCTCAACTGGTCAATGGTTTAAAGATAATAAAATGATACTTAACATATCTAAATGTCAGACTTTTACGATTACACGAAAAACACAATTTGTGAAAAATCAATCAATATATGATTGACAACTCTGTGATATGTAGGAAAAATAGTTGTAAAGATCTGGGAGTGCATTTTCAACAAAATTTAAAATTCAATGAGCACTATCGGACTATTGTTGGAAAAGCATATAGAACTCTTGGCTTTATTATCAGAAACTCGCGGTTTTTTAAAAGAATTGAGACACTTATACTATTGTACTATACACTAGTGAGACCCCACTTAGAATATGCCTCTGTTGTATGGGCGCCGTATGCCGAATCTAGCAGTGATACGATAGAAAAAAGTTTAAAAGAGATTCCTGAGGTTCCTTCTATGTAAAAAAGTTTCATGTTTACCCATATATGGTCTCTTATAATTAGGGATGTAACGGGTAGCCCTTTTTAGGATCCGGCCAAACCGGGTACCCGGTCAATTAAGACCGGGCAAAACCGGGTACCCGGTCTTGCGGAATATTACAGGAAGCTATTGGCAACATCGCGCCGGAAGGCCGCGCGTGCTATCCGTTCCGGGGAAGTCCCATATTATAACACAGGTCTTTTGGCAATAGAACTGTGTGCTTCTAATGTTCTAGCTCGTATTATTCACTATTCTATGTGTTTAAGCGCAACACGAAACCATTAGTCTGAATCCACATGCATCCGTGATCACGGATCCGTTGTTATTACCACGTGATCATCAGTAGCCAATCAAATATCTGTTTGGGAAGCTGACAGCCCGTCAAGGTCATCACGGATAAAAGTTGGTTAATTTTAACTTTTTTCCGTGTTTTGACGTTTATATTTAAAATGTTTGGTTAGTGTTCTCAAATATCTTTTAAGTGGAGAGTCTTAAGTTTTGTTTCTGGTATTTATGATCAGTTTATGCAACAAATTTGATTTTACGAATAGGTGCGACTATCTGGCATTTTTATCTCACATAGTTTTCAGGTTTGTATTAACTCAAATACGTCCGTATCACGTGTCTCCATTCGGATGATGCCAATTTCACCCATCCGTAATACGCATACGGATATCCGTGATCACGGATTCATGTGGATTCAGACTTAATCTACGTACGTATTGTGTCAAAAAGAAAACAAAAATAATTAGTCAGGTTTGGAAGCATTTTTATCTTGACGAAGACGATGAATCAAAGGCAATATGTAATATATGCAATACTAAATTGGTACGAGGTATCGGAAAACAGGCGAGCACATCATCTTTGTGGAAGCATTTAAAATATAAACATTCCCATATTTTAACAAGTTTAGAACGTGGACAAAATGAGGCATCTTCAAGCTCTTCACGGAATTTGAGGCAGCTTAAGATAACCGAGAGTTTAACCAAACTATGGAATTTAGATGACCCGAAAGCAAGAGCTAAATCACCAAACATACAACAGGACGTGGAGGTTGGCGTTGCCGTTAATTGATAAACAATTAAGCCCATTTTCGTGGTGGAAAATAAATTCAGAGAGACTCCCGAATCTAGCAAAGCTTGCTAAAAAGTTTCTTTCAGCACCTGCCTCAACAATATTTCGTGAACGGTTGTTTTCAGAAGCGGGTAATATTTATGAAGAAACCCGAAACCGACTATCCTCTGAGAATGGTGAAATGTTAATTTATCTAAATCACAATTTGCCATTAATTGATTTCAGATATTAAATGTTTTATTTAACAAAGTTTGTTGTTATAACCTTTTAAAATCTGTTTTTTTTTTATGTATTTTTTATCATCTCAAAAATACACTGTTTCAGTTCTTTTATGTTTTATTTTACCAAAAACAGAAAACAAAATAAAAACCCGGGTACCCGGCCGGGTAACCTGATACCCGGCGAAACCGGGTACCCGGTTTTGGCCGGGTACACCGGGTACCCGTTACATCCCTACTTATAATAGTATGTTGACCTGTTTTAAACTTCATCAACTGAGCAATAGGAGAAATATGCATTCAGCCCTATTTATCTATTACATAATAAATAGTATTAAGTATAAAGACTGCTATTTGATAAATAGTATAAAATGCATTTAAGAGTCAAGAACTCTAAACTGTTTTTTACCAGTAAATTTGATTGTTCACCTATAAACAAAATGTTGAACGAATGTAATATTGTGATTAAAAAGTGTGATATAGACTTTTTTGGTTCCTCGGTAAGTCAGATTAAATCTGCCTTTGAGGCCAACTTCTAGTATGCTGAATTTACATTATGTTATTGTATTGTGATTTTATTTTATTGATATTTTATTTTAATTTTGTGATGTTTTATTTATACAACTTTATCGTTTGTGATCTCTAGGTTTAGTTCTATTGTAGGTACAGGGTTATCCAACCAAGACTAGACAAGGCGATTTTTTGACTTTTCCTGTACTTTTATAAAAAAACTGAAATAGCCATCTTAAGTCATTTTCTCCCGCGAATTCGAATATCTTCAGCAAAAAACAATTGTACATCAAACAAAAGTACTAGGGGTCACTTTGATATTTTTTTAAATGGGATGCCGTATTTTTAATGAGCTTATCCGATTTCTCATATAAATTTTGATCTAAAATGTTGGATTTTTAATTCAAAAACGCCTTTTTTCTTCAGTTTTAAATTCGGAAAATGTTCGTCTACCGTAAGATCAATACCTGATAGATGGATACCCGTTTCACCTGTTCACCCTTTAACCTGCTTTAAAGCGTCCGTCAGTTAGACAAAATAATCAAGTTTCAAATTTCTATATATTTTTCACGCTCAATCGCATTGTCGTACCAACCGTTCGACTTTTTTGCGGGCAATTGAAGAAATGGTTTTTTTAAAATCGTCCCGCAACGATTGAAGAAAACCCCACCCCCCTGTGACAAAATGTGACGCTTGCCCTGACCCTCCCTCCTCGGAGCGTCACGAGATTTATGGACGGCCCCTAAATAATTTTAGGAAAGTTTAACAAAGCCAATCACTATTATGGAAATCAAATCCATTGAGGTGAGGGTGTTGAAGAAAATATCCTAAATGCCGTAGAAGCAGATCCTCCTACAAGTCGAGGTTGATTGCCCAAAATCGACGGTCTCTAGAATCCTTAGAGAGCAACAGTTTCATCCGTACCATCTTCAAAAAGTCCATTCCTGAAGACTTTCCGAGGAGAATGGAGGTTTCTAACTGGATTTTAGATCGGCACAGAAACAATGCAAATTGTCTTGGTTCAATTCTCTTTACGGACAAAGCTCGATTTTCTAAAAACGGCATCATAAACTCCCATAATTTGCATTTATGGACAGAAGGAAAGTTCCCATCCTTCTATTGTAACGCGTCATCAGCATCAATTTGAACACTCAACGTGTGAGGGAATCATCAGGCAACATTTAATTGAATCATTTCTATTGCCAAGAAGGTTAACTGGAGAACTTTATTTGGAATTTCTTCAAAACAATTTGCCAAAACTTTTAGAAGAACTACGTCTGCCAATACGCCGTGATATATGGTTCATGCATGATGGGGCTCCGCCACATTTAAGTCTAGTAGTTCGAGAACACTTAAACAGGAATTTCGAAAATCTATGGATAGGAAAAGGAGGACCAGTGGCATCCATTAGATTTTCCAATAGACACTTGTTGGAAATGATTAATTTTCATTGTCGCGAGATAAGGCATTGTGGAGGGTTCAACAATCTTCAATTCTTAGAGCTAGGGAATGCATGAGAGTAGAAGGAGCTCACGTTGAACCGACATACAAAATTATTCAATAAAAACCACATTGAACAAAATTATTTGTAATCAGTTCATTTTATCGGTGTCGACCAAGAGTACCTTTTTTTAGTTCAAGGTTTAAGCTGTCCAAAAATATTATTGTTGTGCCTTTATCGTACAGGGTGTAGAGAAAATAGAATTGCTCTGTTAGAGCTAGCCCGTCCCTGGCAAAGTAAATAAGACGGATGTGATTAAAAAGGTCCATTTTAAGGAGACTTACCTAGTAACCATCATATTATTAAAAAAATATTAAATTACGCCTAGTACTTCAAAAGTTATTTAAAAACAAACGATTTCCAGCGGCGTCCTTAATGGGGCCGTATCTCCATAGGGGAGCCGTAGTCCAATTATTTGTATGTGTTCTATCTGAATCTGGGAGATTGTCCACATATTCTGGCACACCCTGTATAATATTTCACTACCAAACTTATAAATTAAGTCAAATTAAATCTAGCTTCAGTCGTATTGTCACCTTAAACAGTAATAAAGCTGTGGCAAAAAGATTTGTCGGTAAGTAAATAAAGATATTTTTAGGATGTAACTGACGAATCTGGAGACGAGGAAGAGTCGAGTGAGGAAGAAGCGGAGGCAGAGGAGGATGATAGTGGTGAAGACGAGAATAGCGAAGCAGAGTCGAAAGAAGAGCCGGAACCGAAACTTTCTAAGAAACAACAAAAGAAATTGTTAAAACAGGTGAGTTAAATTTCAATATTAAATTTACGTTATGCTTTCATTTTAATTTGTCCCACTTTTACATAGCTGTAAAATACTTATTTTTTAAGCTGAGACTAAAAAAAAAGTGTTCAAAATTCAAAATTTTATTTACGCTTTCAGCACTTTACATAGAGTTTACATTAAAAAAACAAGTGCTTTTGACAAATCTCTTAAGAACTAAGCTCAGCAGTCACAAAACATAAAAATTAAAACTTATAGTAAATAACGTAGCCAAATAAATATAAAAATAAAAATAACAATAAAGAGGTAACAATTTCAAGAATGACTAAACATACAAAACTTCAATTTCGCAGTAAATCTACCATAAGAATTATAAAAAATATCAATATCTCTTTTCTGCTGCCGACACATGAATGCCAATATTGTCAAGAAGTTCGGGTGCATTATAAATACTATTTGGAATTTTATAAAAAAATGAAATATCAAAATATTTTCTTCTACTCTCTAAAGAAGTGAGATTCAAAAGTCTCATGATCTCAGTGCAATTTATATCCTCATAAGGGATGTGTAATAAGCCCAATTCTCTTAAGTAAGAAACCTATGTTGCACCCTTTCCAGCTTTCCTCTATGAACCTCATAGTGCAGATACCATACACATGAGGCATACTCTAAAACTGAGCGCACCAAGACACAGTAAATCTCCTTAAATGTAGAAATGTTATTAAATCCCCGTAGCGTCCGAAAGATAAATCCTAGCAATCGCATAGCCCTATTAGTGATTATATCAGTGTGATTAGAAAATGACAATTCTGAGTCCAGCCAAATGCCCAGATCTTTCACCAAGATCTGTCTCTCAAGCACCACAAGGTTCAAAGTATAATCATACAGAATGGGGCTTCTTGACCTAGTAAAAGTAATGACCCTGCATTTATGAGCATGTAGTAAATCTACAGAGATCCCCCTGCAATAATTGACAGTCACTTTCCGATTTTATAACCATAAAGAGCTTCAAATCATCAGCGAAAGCGAGGAACTGACAAGCACTAAAAACACTCTCCACATCATTGATAAAGCAATTAAACTAGTGTTGCAACGGTTACGGTTAATTCACGGTTTTGGATATTATACGGTTAACCGTAACCGTATACCGCATTCACGGTTTTTCATCGAACGACTGAATGCGGCCCTGGTGAATTCCACGATAGCGAGGTCGCCGTCGACGTGGCGCGGTTTTCGCGTTGCCAATAAGAATCGTGCTGTCCACCTGGTAGCACTGCTAGTTTTAAAAAAATTAAATTTTGAGTGTTGTCTTTTGACTTTTTTATTTTTTAAAATATATTATTCAGGTACCTACCTGTTTTTATATAGGGCGGAAAAATTGATGATGCTTATACGTCATAGACTTGGGCGTGTATTCTTTGTCAGGATAATTTCAAATAAGTAAAATACAATTTAAATAATATAAAATCTGTTATAACCTTTTAAACAGTTAATTGTCAGGCTGGTGGGTAGGCGACTCAAGCTCAAGGTGAACCTGGTGTTGAGGTGTTGATCAGACGTATGTGGGTTTACCTGAAATAAAAAGTAAACCACTGTGAGCACAACCCTTCCGCAACTTCTCGTTACTAACAGTTTTGCCATTGACAGAAGAATCAATGAATCAATTAATAAGCAACACCTGATTAGTATCACTTTATTCGTAACTCTTAAATGTCTTTTATTGATATTCATTTTAATGATAAATCAGTATTCTTATTTATTTAACACTAATCAACATATAAACTTTAAAGTAGTTAGCTTTGAAATTTACGTTTATATTATCAAACAACATGACGAACAAAGATAAAACACAGAAGATAAAAACAAGAAAATAAAACGTCTATTCTCAGTAACTATCATAGAAATAGCACTGACTTCGGATGTGCAATGGGTATTATACAAAATACCCATCCAAAGTGCCTCTAACGCACGGAGTCGTGCAATGGACGCCAAAACGCGAGGGCCCGCTCCGGCAAACGTAGTGAATCTCTGCACTACAAACTGGACAATACACAAACTTGCCCTTACTTGGTCATGATCAGACAAAACATATACTGCTCTGTACTGAGTTGTGCAATGGACACCAAAACGCGAGGGTCCGCTCCAATACAGAACTTTACTAATATACGCCTGAGCGTGCAATGGCACCAACCGGCAACCGGACACAGTATCCGCTCCAGATATTAACAAAACTCTCACTGCTCTGTACTGAGTTGTGCAATGGACACCAAAACGCGAGGGTCCGCTCCAATACAGAACTTTACTAACACCCTCTGAGACGTGCAATGATACCAACCAGCCGCTGGATACAGTAACCGCTCTCGATATTAGCAAACAATCGGTGAAACGGTGAAACGATGAAAGGCAAAACAGACACATTTAAAATAAAACAATCAAAGTCATAACAATAATTGGCAATAATATAAAGTCGGAAAGGATATGCTCAGTGAAAAACTCACCAATATTGTATAAAACGAACACACTGCGGTGCACTGCACAGTCACTTCAACTCTGCACTCAACTAAAAACTCGACAACGGCGGCCGAAAATAATATCGTTATTCTTTCATAGTTCTTCAAATAAACAAAACACAACAACTCTTCCTAAATTTGTTGAGTTAGCATTTAATTAAACTATGCTTAGCCTAAATCCGTCCTCACCGCCGATTTATCTTTACAAGTGGTTATTCACAACTCTAAACAAACGAAAATAAATACGACTTTATCAACGTTAACGGCGTCAGCAGGTATATAAAATTTCTACTATCATTTTAAAACTAATAGTAAAGTGTTAAATAATTCAATGGGTCTTACATTTACTGTTTTTAGTTAGGTTTAAAAAAAATGTTACTCATTTCCTTTTGTTTTATAGATTTATTAGAAATATTGTTTTTGTTTAGATTAATAATTATTATTTAACCTTTACTAAACGTGTGTTTTTTATTTTATTTTAAACCATAAACTTTATTTTTTGTAATTCTGCAATTTTTTTTGATTAACCGTGAATGTATTCGTAACCGTACAGATAACCGTAACCGTAACCGTCAAACCCGGAACCGTTGCATCACTAAATTAAACAGAAGTGCCGAAAGATTTCCAACCTGCGGTACACCCGATGTCACAGAAATCTCCGAGGATATATAACTTTTATTTCTTACTGCCTGCCTTCTTCCAGTTAGATTACAATTAAACCAATCCAAAAAAGATCCATGAACCCCCATGGCCTGAAGCTTTCTTAAAAAGATGCCATGGCCAACCTTGTCGAAACCCTTCGAGAAATCCGTATAGATGACATCTACTTGCCACCTATTCTCTAGACTCTAGAGTACTAGAGCCTCCAAGAGGCGTTGCTCATAACATATAAGATTAGTGACAGTTGATCTTCCCCTGACAAAGCCATGCTGTTCACTCATTATCATTAGTGACTCCACATACTCTGAGTACACCGATGAAAAATGTCCAATGAACATCTTCGAAATCTCAAGAGGATCACTACTTTCTTTTTTACCTAGATTTGTACATTGAGGGTATTCAGAGTTACCCTTCTTTGAATTTACCATAATGATTTTTTATCAGTTAACTGACTTTCTATCTTTCTTATATAGCCATCATGCAATGAATGTGACATTTCTCTACATTGTGTTCTTAAATCTCAGAAGGCAGTGTAATCATCAATAGACTCTGAGAATTTGAATTTTTTATGAGCTTTTTTCTGCTCGATTATCAGATTTTTTAGCACGTTATCCATCCATCTAGGAAACTTCGGTGATTTGTATTGAGAAGTAGGTGTAAACATTTCAATTGAGAAAGACATTTTGGGTTTTGCGTAAAGTTTTGGGCCGTTAAGTCAAAAATTTTATAAAAGGTCAAATGTCAAAATTATTGACATAATAGTTCTGACGAACAAAATGAACTATCGATGTTTTTGGATGTAGAAAAAATGAATACCAAAGATATTAAAGACATCATTGATGGAATTAAGGCGAAGAAAGCTAGTGGTTTTGATGACATAAATATGAAAATTATAAAACTAAAAATACCCAAAAATTTTATAGTTTTTCTTACATCTAGCACTTTTTTATTAAGTTCCACGGCTTCTGATGTTTCTTTTTTATTAAGCTTAGTCTTAAACATTACAATGTTTGTTTTTTCCTTATTTAAAAGCAATTTGTTTTTTTGAAACCACAACTATGTCCCCTGGAGTATTCGCGTTGCATTTGTTTTCAATTCTGATATATATCCTTACCCCACCAAAATGTTATACTCTGTTGCTTAATGTGAGATAGTAGTCAAATGTAAGTTTGCAATGACAGGACCCATTAAGCAGGGTGGATAACTTAAAGGTTGCATTGTTACCATACTTGATCATGATTGTAGAGATAGGCAGATAATTGAGGTATTATTTATTCTAATATTAAGTAGATAATATGAAAATAAATTAATTGAAATAAATAACACTTACTTAGTTTGCTCTCCAAAGATTTAAAAGCATCGCAAATAAAAGAACATATAGTACATATTGTGAAATACTTGGTATAAAGAAAGAGGGGGCAAGAAGTTGGTCTTACCTCAGGATGTTCGATGGAATACACTTTCAGATTGTCTTGAGATCAATGTAAATAAGTGGCCAAAATTGTTATTAATATGTGAAGAGCATAAAGATCAAATTAATCCAGTGATTTTTAAAAAATGCAATGCAACAAAAAGGTGCATTTTTATCTCCAGCAGTTTACATATGGAAAAAGTTACTGGCTATTTTTGACAGTTTTGAATTTGAAGAAGAAAGAAGCTTGCGTCAATATCAATTATTTAAGAACAGATATGTTCAAGCTCTAACCCCCTTTCACTTTTTGGGGTATATTTTAGATCCTACAATAAACAAAGAAGAATATCCATTACTAGCTGAAGAAAAGAGAGAATGCTCTACACATTGTTTCCAAATATTTTGCAGACACAGGATTATTACCATTACTAATTAAGTTGGAAGCTAAGTCGGACCCTTTTCACAAAACTCTGTTTTCAGAGGAAATAATCAAAAATGTAACAGCAGTACAGTGGTGGAGATCTCAAGAAGATGTTTCAGAAATTAAGCAAGTGCTCCCTATAGTAATTTTTGTTTTGTGTGCCTGTGCATCGTCTGCTGATATCGAAAGGATGTTTTCTACTTATGGATTTGTACATTCAGATATAAGAAACAGACTTGGCAGTGACAAAGCAGTTAAACTAGTATTTCTATTTAAGCATTATAACACTTAGGTTTTTTCATATTTTTTTTTTGTTTAAATTAAGTATTTTTTTGTATTAAAAAGGTTTTTTTAGTTTTAATTTTTTAATTTTTTTAAAGTTTTATTTTTGTAATAACCAGCTGTTCTCTTCGATTATTATAATAAAATAATAAATAACACCACATAAAAATGCGTCTGGGTTTTATTTTTTGTATAAACAAATACATTTTAAGTGTTAAAATTTTAAAACTCTTTTAAATTAATCATGATTTAAAAAAAAAATCATACTGATTAAAATCATGATTTTAATCGTCATTTTAATCAATTGATTTTAATCATCTCAACCCTGATTTAGATAATCGAACACAAAGAGTTGCCTAAGAAAGGGAAAATTGTCTTTATAAGTCGAAAATTTCGCAAAATATGGTGGGAATTCCACAAGGCAGTATATTAGGGCCAATTCTGTTAATTATATTTATCAATTATTTAAATTTCCAAATAAAGAGTTTCGTCTTGCTTTCATGGAAGGACGGTCCACTGGAATAAAAACACCCTCGGGAAAATGTAAAAGATTAATACAAAAATAGATTTGTCGATGGCGGCTTACTAGCATTTGAATCAAAACGGACTGGAGACTATCATGAAGACATGAACGCTAATGTCTTTAAAGAATACTTACAGCAAATGCTAGATCTTATTCCTCCTGGGTCTGTTATAGTCATGGATAATGCCAGCTACCACTCAACGTCTCCTTGGAAAAAAAATGATATCATTCATTGACTTACTGTAAATAAGAAGCCATTTCATAAAGATATACTAAAAAGGGAGCTACTGGAAATTGTAAAGTTGAATAAACCACTTTGTACGAAATTTGTTGTCGACGAAATCGCTTCAAAACGAATTATAACGCTACTTCGCCTTCCGCCATATCACTGTGAATTAAACCCCATAGAATTAGTGTGGGCGCAAGTAAAAGGGTAAAAGGGCAAGGCGTAACACCACTTTTAAAATAAGAGACGTCGGAGACCTCTTGCAAGAGGGATTAAAGACGGTGGATTGTGAAAAATGGAGTAAGTGCGTCGAAGATGTGATTGAAATAGAAGAAAGAATGTGGAAAGCTCATAACATGCTAGAAAGCACTGTAGAGCCCCTTATTATTTCTCTGGACCCCAACGACGTTAGTTCATCGGACTACTCGGAACATGATTACTAAAATTTAAAAATTAAGTTGTATTGTACAGGGTGTCCATTTTTCGATGTAATTGCAGGGTATCTCGGTAACTAGTAAAGATAGAGACTTGCGGTTTTTACATTACTTTGCTACTTTTTCGTGAAATAAAAGATACCGTAAACAGAATGGTCATAGCTTTCTTAGTTTTAAAGCTACAGGGTGTTTTCGAAAATGTCTACTTTTTTACCACCCCCTGTATTTCGGTTATCCTTTAACTTATTAAAAAATTGAAAACTGTTTCCAAGAGAGTTTTTTCAGTAGAATTCAGTGGCATACTTACTTCTTTTCTGGGAGTCTTACTTTTCGAGATTTAAAGCAAGCATATAATTTTTTAAATGGAACACTCTGTATATTGTTCTCTTATTTGATTGGGCTATTTTTAAGTTTTTCAAAAAAATATAATAGTTGATAGTTACTATTAACAATAAACGCACAAAACGAAAAATTTAGAAAATTAGGGTAGTACAGGCCATGAAACCATTGAAACCAACAAAAGAATATCTCTATCTGGCATGTCTATTTGTCAAAATGTATAGGCAAAAATAACGCTTTGTTAAAATACATGTCATCGTTTCACTATAAAGTTTAAAAAAATTACGAAAATGTAGTAGTATGAAAATTTTGAAAATTACGACATGTTAGTTTGCTTTATAGAGTGCCATGAAAATATGTGAGTTTACGATCTTGGTATTTAAATATCTAACTTATAGAATTCTTACTTTCATAGATATCCAGAGAAGGCGGCCCAATCAAGTTTAAAAATTAATTTAATTAAGAATCTATCATTGATAATGTCAATACCTAAATTGTATATAATAAAGAGAATCGCGAAAGGGACGAAATTAACGTTATGGCTTTTGTAAAGCCATTAGAAGTTTGTACAAAGTCATAGAAAAAGATCTAGGAGTAATAAGCTCTTGTCTAAAAAATTATTAAATAAATATCATTTGAAACCCTAAGAAGTAAAAATTGTGCACCCTTTACGTACTGGGAATGCTGTGTGACAACTTACTTTTAGCAGTAATAACATTATTCTTTTGTTTGTTTCATATTCTACTACCCTAATTTTCAAAATTTTTTGATTTGTGAGTTTATTGTTAATAATAACTATTATATATTTCGGAAAAGCTTAAAAATAGCCCGATCAATACAGGGGGTGGTGAAAAATTCAACATTTTCGAAAACACCCTGTAGCTTAAAAACAAAGAAATATATGACAATTCTGTTTGCGGCATCTTTGTTTCACGAAAAAGTAGCGCAGTAATGTAAAAACCGCAAGTCTCTATCTTTACTAGTTACCGAGATACCCTGCAATTACACCGAAAAATGGACACCCTGTACAGGGTGATTGTTTATATTTTACTAGATGGATATCTCTGTTAATATTGGTCTTACAAATAAGTTTAAATTAGCAATTTTGAAGTATTTTTAACGGGTATTCAGAATCCGTTATCAGAAAAAACAAAAAAGCATAAGAAACTTAAAATTTTCAAGTTACCTTGTATTTTTTAAATGAAACACCCTGTATTTTATATTTTAAGTCGCTAGATATCGTTCTCCTGAGTTCAAATATATATAGGTTATTATGGTTATTTTTGTTAATTTTCGAAAAAAATAGACTTTTTCGTATGAATCTAAGGCAGCGGTGGAGCCTATACGACCATGCTGATTTGTTTTTATCAAAGTAGCCATGGATAATAAAACAAAGAAATTCAGTCTAATTTAATTATTAACTACACATTAAAGTAGTTGTTCAAAATGGCCCCTATTTACGCCACTGCTTTCTTCTTAAATAAAAGTTATGTTTAAAATCTTCATTCATTTCTGAGCAAATTTGATCTCTTAATTTTCTTTCGTCCGACGCGCGACGCATGGTTTTCGCTTAAAAAATATAAAAATCGTTTTACTTCAGGGTCAAATCGCTGAAAATCTGAAACGGTGACTGTTGTGCTGAAATCGTTTTTTTTGTTCCTTTTTTAAGCTATTGAGTTTGTTTAATATTAATTGTTAATTAATTCAGTAATAAGTAACTGATTTCACTTTAGGAAAAAAAAAACTTTCAAGTGGCAATAATTACCACATTAGAATTTCAGCGTGGAATTCAGCTTGCAAAAAAAGAGATTAATGTAATTTTTTGAAAATAAGTTCACATAAACGGCCTAAATTCATTAATTATTAATTATTGACAATAATAACAATGATTATAAAAATTGTTGAAAGTGGCCACCTTCACTTATGCTTCCGCCCGCCTACACATGGAATTGCGCACTCGTTCAAATATTTCCGGCGTATTCCGTATAGTTTCACACGAAGCAACTATTCGCTCTCTTAAATCTTCTAAAGTGTTAACGGGAGTTTTATACACTAGAGTTTTAAGGTGCCCCCATAAAAAGTAATCCAAACTATTGAGATCGGGGGATCTTGCTGGCCATTGTTGAGGTCCTCCGCGACCTATCCAGCGATCAGGATAAACTATATCTAAATGATTTCGGACAATTACACTGGAATGAGCAGGAGCCCCATCGTGAATGTACCACATTCGATTTCTTAACGCAATCGGCACGTCTTCAGGCAACTCGGGTAGTTCTTCTTCGAGGAAATACAAATAAGACCGTCCATCAAGGCGTCCTGGTAGAAAAAATGGGCCTATTAGATGATTACCAATAATTCCTACCCATACATTAACCGAGAATTGATGCTGAAAATGGGTTTCGGTTATGGCATGGGGGTTTTCTTCCGCTCATACATGATTGTTATGGAAATTTTGAATAGCATTCCGAGAAAAATTGGCTTCGTCTGTGAACAAAATTTGTGACTCAAACTGCGGATTTAGCCTAATACTCTGAAGATACCACTGACAGAAGTTCACACGCTGTGGAAAATCCCTGAGGAGTAACGCCTGCACTCTTAGAATATGGTATGGATATAACAGAAAATCAACCAAAATACGCCAAACAATTTGGTGACAAATATTTAGAGCTCTAGCGATCTTCCTCGTACTTGTCTCAGGATGTTCGTCGATTTCTTGCAGCACCGCTTTCTCAATTTCGGGTGTTCAGATAGTTCGAGGTCTACCTTCCGAAGTACCTTTATTTAAGTCGGCGATGAATATTCGAAAATAATCGGCTATCTGGCAAGGCACGATTAGGATGTCTTTCCTGATAAATGGCGCCTAGCTTCTGATGCATTACCATCTGCGAGGCCATATGCGTAATGCATTGCCGCCATTTCCGCATTAGTATAATTTATCATATTTACTGATAACCGAAAAAACAGCGAAAAAATAAAATAACTTCGATGACACACTAAAAATCATAGAAATGACGCGCTTAAATGGTTTTGAACAACAATAACTTACTTTAAGTCAACAGCTATGTGACTATGCGTGACATCGACGTTTGCAAAAACAAAATTTATTCCAGGATAACTAGGTTTTAATTGTCTAAATAGCCCCCTATCACAATGTCTGTGTTCAATTAAATTTATTTTTTAAGAGGGGAGTTAAATAAGAAATCAATTGCAGAGCCTCACGCAAAAGAGATCAATTCAAAAACTATGAATTTTCAAAGCATTTTGATGGCGCACGTCTAAAGCTAAAACATGAGGCTTGAAATCTGTTGTCACGGAATCAAATAAAAAATAGTGAAGCTCCTAGGTAATATTACAACAAACATATTTACATAGTTTCAACAAGAAAAACGTCGGTTTGCAGTCAATGATCTCATTTTAGTAAATAATATGACATATGGGACGATTTTTGTCTGCCATGTTGAAGTTTTAGGCGAAGGGTTAGCTTCGACAACCACCATCGCATGGATAACTTAGTTCAGTAACTACATACCAGAGAGCAGCACGGGTGTCCCAAATATAGTAGTCTTTTCTTGGTTACCCGACTTTGCATATAATTGTACTAAAATTTACAGTGTTCAAGGTATAATACGCAGTATACAAAATGAATTAAAATATTCAAAAAATGAGGAGACGCAAACATTCCATAAGTAAATTTAATTATTAAATAAAAAAGAAGAGCTCACAACGATATTTTCTTTTAATAATTAAATCCGTACCTTAACTAATTTTAATCGCTACTACCCTATGTGTGAACTACAAATTTTCGGTTGATAATAATTTTAATAATTAAACAATAATGGTCTCAATGCATATCTAATATTAGGTATATAAAAAGTAATAAGACCCTCCGGTTACTAGATTAACTAAAATTTGGAAGCAATCGAGTGGTCCTGTGGATATAACATTTAGGTGTGATGCAATAGGTCCCGGGATCGATTCCCGTTTCGGGCACTTTTTCTTAATGACTTTTTTAGTTTTCTTATGACCTTTTTTTAGTTTTTTTATAACTCTTTTATTTTTTTTTTAAGTAGATCGACTCAAAAAGGGCTGGTAAATAATTGGCCGGTGAACTTGAAAAAGGCGAATTGGAACCAAAAAGGTGGATTAGATGCCGTGTTAGCGCCTGTTTAACCAATAAAGTCTATATTTAATTAGTTACAGCATTATTTAGTTGAGTTAAGCAACATAATGTTCCAATCCGTTACGTAACATAATATCTTGTTTGACATTTCCGACCGACATGCGCCTATTTCTGACGCCACCAACAAATCCCCATTCGAAATTCCCGCCAGGGTATCGCCGAAAGAAGCCGAATGCGTTCGAGATATTTAGTGTCGCCTGCGTATGATGAGTCATTTAAACCGGTCTAGACGTAGACGAATAGACGATGCATATTTTAATACCTCATTTTCATGTTTTCAAGCGTTCTAAATATGTAATAATACCGGGTGAGCGAAAGCTAATTATTTGAAGGTATGAATTTTTTTTTATTATTTAAATCTTCCGCCTTGTGTGGTTTAATAATTTGTAAAAATAGGTACTGGAGGTTTTACTAACAGTTGTACACAATTTTAATATTTTTTAAGTAGGTACGTATACAGGGTGGCCGTTTAGTGTGGCAAAGTAGAATAGCTCTGTTTGTATTTATAATACACAAAAAATGTTAATATAAAAGTTGAAGGACAGTAAGTAAGTTATAACGTAAAATTATTTTTGACTCTATAGGGTGGCCAAACAAAGAGGAACAAGAATTTTTTTTTATAGAACACCCTATACAGGGTGTTATGGAAATGACTTATTATTTTTTAACCCGTAAATATATAGGTCGAGACGAATTGGGGAAAAATTGCTATAAATGGCGCTCGAAGCTAGAAATTCGAGAAAAATGCCTTCAAAAATTTAGGTCCAAAACACCTACGCGCCAATGACCCAAACAGCTGATTTGGGTAATTGTTTACTTTAGTGCAAATGTTGAATTTTTCGCTAAAATTTCGTATATAGGCTAATTAAGGGTAGCTGATCACAATTTTCCTTTTGCGTTTAGGCGGCAAATGCACTGGTTTTGAGAAAAAAAATGTTAAAGTTTTTCTAACTCACCGGTATGTTATTTTGCATGTAATCCTAAAATGTTGCTATTTCCAATAAAATATTACTTGTCGGAGTCATAGTATACACTTCCGAGTTGAAATAAACGAAATATGCCACAAGGAAACTCTGAAAAACGGGATAACTTGTAAGCGAACAGAAAACTCTACGTTATCTGGAAAAAGACGGGAGACAGCTCACTGACAGCTGGCCAAAAAAGCATAAGCAAACTGCACGGTACAAGGAGCCTGTTTGCAGGTTCACTGCACCCATGTTGTCAGATTGTTAGTGTATTATAAATTGCCTATACTTTTCAATTCATTTTTATTAATTGAATGAATCCTATTGGCTCGAGCTAGCATATCATTCTCCTGGATGGAAGCCATTAATAATTACAAGAAAAAGAAGAACAATCTGGCAACGTGAGTGCAATGAATCTGAAAAGAGACGCTTCTACTTTGTCGGCGTATTAACAACGAATTTAATTAAATTTGTGCCTTTTCCATTGTTTTTTTGCTAAAATGTTGTTCTTATTTTATGAACAGATAGTTTGGTGAAAGTTTTATCACATATTTTGAAGGGAAAACCATAAAATCTAGGAAATTGAAAGGAAAGTGAAACGCGACACCCAAAGATATCGAAATAAACAAACCTCGGATCGGCTCCCGACAAAATACGCTGACGGTTTGTTTTTGTTAGATTTGGTCGAGGTGCTGAAGAAAGCAAGTTGAAAAGAAAAGTAGTTGACTAAGAACTTTAGAGTTCATATGGTCGGTTATCGGTTATCGGTACACCTTTGATTTAATTTTATCGCTTTATGTTTTCCTTAAATTACCTAATTAATAAATTTGTTTTAATCGTTACAAATTTATTATTTCTTAAAGACATCCTTACAAAAGAATACCCTAACCTGTAAGTGAAAAACTTTAACATTTTTTTTTCTCAAAACCATGCATTTGCCGTAAAAACGCAAAAGGAAAATTGTGATCAGCTACCCTCAATTAGTCTATATACGAAATTTTAGCACAAAATTCAACATTAATTGCACTAAACTAAACAATTACCATTCCAGCAGTTTGTCTTGTCAAAAACACATGTGTTCAGGGGCATTGAACTATCATGGAAGGCGCACATAGTCCGGTTTTAAGGTATTTTACAAAATTCAAAATACTTCCGATTTTAGAAAAAAAAACTATCAAGTGTAACTCTAGACCACCTCAGGAGTGGCCCCTTAAAATATAATAAGTCATTTCCATAACACCCTGTATATTTTTTCACTTTTAAATTCTTCTCGATATTCCGCGTATCGTGGCAAACATAGTTTTTAATTTTTTTGCAATGTTGCCAAGTTGTTTAAAAATATTCTTTCGCCAATTATTTAAATAGAGACATGCGCAGCCATGGAATGAAAGTTTTCAAAGGCAATTGGTCCTAGTTCTTTAAGAATATTAATATGGCTATACTTATTCCTCTCTAGTAGCCACTTTTTAACCCGGCATTTTCTTTTCATTCTTCACGAATTATTTTCCAATACCGCAATTCCGATTTTTTGACATGTACTTAGAGGAGCCATTCCACCTTATCTTCACACGCTCGAATCACAGAAAAAGGTTCGTTTTTCTCAACACGCTGCGAGGTTGGGTGGTGTGGACAGCATCAGCACCCGATTTTCGCTTTCCTATATGCCCTGCAAATCGGACCCTGCAGATTGGGTCGTGTGTAAGGGCTTTTACTGAGAAACTCTTTGGGTACCTATACCGACACCGACAGTACAGTAATAAATAACGCGACGGCGACGATTTACAAGGTGGATTTATTTGCTAAATAAAAATTAATAATATACTGCTCTATAATATGCAGCATTTTGGGGCGGGGGGGGGGGGGGGATGCAAACTGTCGGAGGGGCGCAGACAGTGGAGTTAAAGCGCCAAAAAATTTTTGTGACCACGCCCAAATTTCGTAGGAATTCACCTTCTTTATGTTCTCTTGGAAACGTGGGTCTGGCCCCAAACGAAGTGAAAATCCGCTATATAAAAAAAGACCGAGAAGCTTCAGCACGGGGTAAAGGGCGTGGAGCTACAAAGAGTTTTTACATCGATATTTTGCGAACTGACAAGTTTTGTTTAATAAAAACGATGTTTGATTTTGTTAAAAGATATTCCAAAATAATTTTTTGACTTTTGTTCTTATAGTAATATATGGGTAACGAAAGTTATAGTAAATATTTTTATTTCGCTTATATTTATACTTAACCTAGAATTTGCTGTCACTGTTTTGAATGGCCGAATAAACGACATTTGGAAACCTGACATTGTAACACTAGTTATCCTATACAGGGCGTCAAAAAGTCTGGGGTATTGCAAATTTTTCAAAAACTAGGTACCTATATACCGAATACATTGTTTGGAAATTGGCATGTGTATATAAATGTAATTCCAACGGCACAACTTGGAAGGATACAACCATGAACTAACCTGTAACTAAGTGTAATACAGGGTTGGTGAGGAGAAAACCAACTTCCTAATTTTAAATGGAACGTCCTGTATATTTCTGAAGATTTAGATAGTCCATTAAAAGACAAATTAAAAATTATGTAAGGATGTAATGGGTGTAAACGACTTATGAAATCAAATTTTAAAAAATTACACACAATATAGTAACAGATAAGGTTTTATCCTTCTAAAGTGTGCAGCTTTAAGCTAATCCAATCTCCAAAGAATATTTTAAGTACTTGTAGAAATTATTTGTAATATACCAGACTTTCTTGACACCCTGTATAGCAAAATAACATATTATTATTACCACATACCACACTTGAAATACAAATGGATTTGGATCGCCGCAGGAAATAAAATTTGCATTTGGATTCATGACGTCATTGTCGTCACCGACATAACCTTATTTCGTCGTTTTCAAAGTTTAAAATATTATTGGATTGGAACATTATATTGCTTAACTCAACTAAATAATGCTGTAACTAATAATTATAGACTTATATTGGTTAAACAGGCGCTAACACGGCACCTAATCCACCTTTTTGGTTCCAATTCGCTTTTTTCAAGTTCACCGGCCAATTATTTACCAGCCCTTTTTGAGTCGATCTACTTTAAAAAAAACTAAAAGAGTTATAAAAAAACTAAAAAAAGTCATAAAAATACTAAAAAAAGTCATTAAGAAAAAGTGGCCGAAACGGGAATCGATCCCGGGACCCATAACGTCGCGTGTTATACCCACAACACCACTCAATTGCTTCCAATTCTCAGTTAATCTAGTAACCATAGAATAAAAGCAGCTTTTGGAATAAGTTTGTATACAAATGCAAATTTTATTTCCTGCGGCGATCCATTCGTCTTGAAATTAGCTTTATATGATGTTATATAGGAGACAGGAGAGCTGGTCATAGTTTTCTTTGGTATAGTTTAGTATAGTTCAATCTAAACTTAAATACTTTGTACAATAGTAAACTATATACTCCCTTAAAATCAATTCACCTATCGACAAATTTATAAAGTAGTTGGGTGGGTAAATTACAGATCTCACATTTATTTTTAAAAATATATTCCCGATATCATACGCCTACCGTCATCTACGAATAATATATAGAATTTAAACTTTTAGCTGATTTTGTGTGCGATTTTGAGCAATTCAACTGCGCTCTTAAGCGAAAACCACGCGTCGAACGAAAGAAAATCAATAAATTAAATTTGCTTAGAAATGAATAAAGATTTTAAAAATAATTTTTATTTGAGAAGAAAGCAGTGGCGTACCATTATTTTCTCCAAAACTATTAAATGCAAAACCCGTACAGACGCCACTGGTAAAAATAATAAAATTGTTTGTACATCAGAAAATGCTCCTTAATGCATAAAAAATGTGTACCAAATTTCATAAAGATATTATAATAGTATCACAGTTATTATTAAAAAATAGATTATTTTTTTGAAAACTTTAACACCCTGTATCTCAAAAGTTAAGACGTTTAGGACATACGTTCATATGAAATTTTTTTCTTAAAATGTATCGAGGAATCACCTCCTTAAATATTAGCATGTCATTAAGGAACACCCTGTATAAGCGGTTTAGAAATACCTGTTCGTTGAAGCGAAAACCCAAAATGGTTCGACTAAATGAAAATCAAGAATTAGATATACTTCTATATTTTCAAGATAATATATTTAGGATATCGTTTGTGTAAAATTGTAAATAGGGGCCATTTTGAACAACTACTTTAATGTGTAGTTGATAATTAAATTAGACTGAATTTCTTTGTTTTATTATCCATGGCTACTTTGATAAGAACAAATCAGCATGGTCGTATGGGCTTCCACCGCTGCCTTACGAAAAAGTCTATTTTTTTCGAAAATTACCAAAAAAACACAATAACCTACAAGTATCTATATATTTGAACTCAGGAGAACGATATCTAGCGACTAAAAAGATAAAATTTCATTTAAAAAATACCAGGTAACTTGAAAATTTTAAGTTTCTGATGTTTTTTGTTTTTTCTGATAACGGATTCTGAGTACCCGTTAAAAATACTACAAAATTGCTAATTTTAGCTTATTTGTAAGACTAATATTAACCGAGATATCCATCTAGTAAAATATAAACAGTCACCCTGTACATAGTAGATTTTTTTTATAAATATTAATATTTATTCCAATTTATCTATTTTCATACAATTCTTACTTCTATATAAGTTTTTATCTACTTAATATTAGAATAATTAATATCTCAATTATCTGCCTATCTCTATAACTATAATCCAGGGTTGGGCAAAATTTGATTTTTATTAAAAAAATCAAAAATTGATTTTTTTGATTTGTATCGATTTTATTAAAAATTTAACATTTTTCTCTCTTTTCAAATTAATACAAATTATTTTAATGTCGGTCTAACAATATAGTAGGTCTAAATTCTACCCAAAATATTGTCAGAACGCGCTTCTTGCAAGAAAATTCCTGTCGCGACTTGATTCTTTCCCGATCTATAAATTGCCGTGGCTCAATATGTCTCGCTTATTTTGATGTTGATTGTTCAAGGGAGTGGAAGTAAATAGTTTTTTAATATGTTATTTTGTTCATTGTTCTGAATTAAAAATAAATAGTTTCTTTAAATCATGATTTTTTTTAAATAAAGTGATTTAAATCATGATTTAAAAAAAAATCAAGTGATTTAAATCAGCCCAACCCTGCTATAATCAAGTATAATTATTATAATACTTGTTATTCTAATAAACTACCTGTAGTAACTTCGCTGTCACATTACTTTCATTCACCAAACTCGTCTTTCTATTGTATGCAAATTAGGGTGACCCTAATTTAGGGCCGATTCGGGGTGTATAGGTCTGAAATCCGGAATTTTTAAAAATTATCATAGCAATTTACCTAAAATTTACAATGCAACCTTTAAGTTGTCCACCCTGCTTAATGGGTCCTGTCATTGCAAATCTACATTTTATTACTCTCTTGCATTAAGCAACAGAGTATAATTTAATTATCTCTATACGTCCTATAGTTTACAAGATCCCTGTAGTGTACATTCTGTATATTTGAATAACATACAAATTAATATTTTATGGAAATTTAAACATCGTATTACGGCAACGGTGTTTGTTGTTTACGTTCCTTAAATTCCGTTCGTAGCTCACAAGCCATGTGGCGAACTATACGTAATTATTGCTTGAAAGATTACGAATAATGTTACAATAAAACGCTAATAGTAAAAAAATATTATTTTTAGCACGGTTTAGACACCCACACGAACTCCTTTGTAAAAACCGCAACTAAAGATTTTTATTTGTATTTAACGCGTTACAAGTTTATCACTGTGAGACAGCCGCTAGGATAAAACTACCGATTTAATAAACCCAAAATTAGTACACTAGTCCGTTAATGTTTATGTTATTACTACAGCGACAACTGCAGTTAAACGGAGAACCAAAGAAACCACAGAAGGAGCAACAGCAACAGAAGAAACAAAGGAGGACGTTAGACAAAGGCGTCATTGTGGAAGATCTGGTTGAAGGAAGCGGACCACCGGCCAAACCTGGTCGATTTGTAAATGTAAGTAGTCGAAGAGCAACAAAATTAATACAGGACATGTTTTTTAAAAAATGAATGTTCTGGTTGTTAACTTATTTAACAAAAGTTATTTTATATTTTAGTTTACCAGCCTGAAAATACCTTCTAAAGAAGGTTTTCGTTGGCACTTTGTTGCTAAAATGTAAGACACATTTTATATTATTCTATATACAGGGTGTCCTTGAAATTACTGTACAGGGTTTTCAGAGATATTTTCGGTCCTATCTACAGGGTTCCCTATAAGAGATGCAAAAAAATTTTAAATGTAGAAGTTGTGGTGTTTCATCTGAACCGTCAGATAATTAAAAAAAAAATAGACAAGTGACGTTCTAAAAGCTAAGAAAAATTTAAAAATGTTTTTTTTTAATGAAACACCCTGTATATTTTCTATTTTTCTGAAAGATCTTTTTTTTCCTGATTCCAAAAATATATAGTTAGTCTATATTTGCATGAACCGTCATTAAATTATATTCGATTCGTTATTGTAAGCGGCCCCACACAGTAATAAAAATTATGAGTAGAGTGCCTTGGAAAACAATAATTATTGCCCGATAGTGTTTAGTTTTTAATAGGGAACAGTCAATTTAAAAATAAGATTAAAGAGGTTATAAACATTCTGTGTTAAAAATATAAATCAACCGTTGTAGTCTTTCAAACATAATACAAACAAATAAAAAAATAAACTAAATTAACTAATACCTGTAATATACGGGTGTATTTTACTGGTTCTTAATATAACCTGCTCCATTTCTGATACATTTCTGAATATTTGTCCTCAATTTGCTATTAATTGTAACTACTATAAAATTCGGATGATCCCTATTTAAAACTCGGGTTTCATCACGAATTCTATCTTCGAGAATGGGTGTTTCATTAAAAAAAAAACAATTTTTAAATTTTTCTTAGCTTTTAGAACGTCACTTGTCTATTTTTTTTTTAATTTTCTGGTGGTTCAGATAAAACCCCACAACTTCTACATTTAAAGTTTTTTTGTATCTCTTATAGGGAACCTTGTAGATATGACCGAAAATATCTCTGAAAACCCTGTACAACGCTTAACCACAAGTTCCTTAACCAAGAATAAGGCGATCAAGGCAAACTTACCTATATGCAATGTAATAAACCTACCTAGAGCTAAATAAACTAGAGCTAAAAAAAATTATTAATGACGCCTTAAGTGTTCAAAATGCCCGTCCTGTGCAATACAGAGCTGTAACCGGCTATGTGTAGATAAAGCAGCAGTCTCTACTTCAGCCATTGAAATACTGTTAATGGCGTTCCTTATTCGCTCTGCCATATTCTCCCTAGTGGTCGGTTTGCTTAAATATACCATATCCTTTAATCTTCTGCACAAATAAAAGTCCAGGCAAGTTAAATCAGGTGACCTATATTAATGAAAATTATTATTTTTCGCTTTTTATAAGTTTCTAATTATTAACCTGGCGGCTGGCCGTGGAAATAAACTTACCCTCCCTATCCATCTATCAGGAAATGTTCTGTCCAAAAATCGACGAACCCTTATTGAAAAATGGGCAGGACACCCATCATGCTGAAAAAACATGTTTCGGCGTATTTCTAGGGGCACATTTTCCAACAGAACAGGCAAATGGTTCGTAAGAAAA
Organism: Polydrusus tereticollis; assembly: GCA_963920685.1. Classification (NCBI taxonomy): domain Eukaryota; kingdom Metazoa; phylum Arthropoda; class Insecta; order Coleoptera; family Curculionidae; genus Polydrusus; species Polydrusus tereticollis. Next base: position 29,957,698 of record OY987334.1, read on the forward strand.
TTTAAGTAAATTTCACCGGTAAGTGGCTGATCGAATATAAATGGGCCAATTATCATGCCACCCGATACGCCGCACCAAACGTTTACACTCCACCTGCCCTGGTGTTTAACTTCCCGCATTCAACGAGGATTAGTTCGAGACCAATAATGCATGTTGTGCAAGTTCACTTGTCCGTCGCTTTTAAAGGTAGCCTCGTCTGTCCATAATATATTTGACATTAATCTAGGATTTTCGGCTACCATGTTTAATAACCAATGACAATAATCAAGTCTTTTATCAAAATATTGCCTTGTTTAGGCCTGGTGAAGCACTACATGGTACGGATGAAGCCTAAATTTGAAATATATATTTTTTGATATTATAATACCTACTTACCTATGATCTTTTATAATTCGTTAGACGGTAGTGCGGGTAATGTCCAAGTCCTGGGAAATGCCTCTGGTATTTGCATGAGGATTATATTCTATGTAAGCTAGAACGTTTATGACGTTTGCTTCAGTTCGAGCTCTACCACGTCTAGGTAAAACAGGACGATGAGCACTTCCGGAATTTCTCACGCGTACCGCCAATCGAACAAAAGCTCGTTTGATATATCTGCGCCTGTCTGGATACCTTATAGCATACATTCTGGCAGCAATGGTTGCATTCTGCATGCATTCGAAATATACCGCGAGCAAATCAAATGCTATTTCATTTGCTAACGGCATTTTGAAATTATATTTCGATACTTAAACACGTTTTAAGCTAATATTCTTTGACGTAAAGCATTATTTATATTTTATTATCACTTTTTTCGTTGTGTCAAAGCTTACTGAGAGTCCTGCTTATTTTACTTTTCTTGTAAAGTATTAGGTTATTAGGTTTAAATATATTTTTATATATATCTATCAGGAATAAACATATCGGACAGCGGTTTTCACCAGTAAGTGTAATTTTTCATGCTCTTTCTTCCTAGCGAAAAATAAAAATACCGTTACATTTTAAATTTTCGAGAAAATCATAAAAATCTGCGAGCTTGTCATAAAGCGCCACCTACCGACACGAAAAATAACTAAACTCAAAATGTTATTATTCTAGTAGGAGCGCCCATAAAAGCGCTTGTAAACCTTGTAATTTATCATTGTTGTTTATTCGGAACGAAAAAACATGAAAAACGTCTTAATTCTAATAACAATAACTACCAACTAGTTTAATTCTTATAACAAATGTTCGAAATATTCACCGTGTTCCTGAATACATAAACTAATTATTTTCAAAAAATTAAACTGTACCAGGTTAGTTAGTTAAAGTCAATATAAAGGCGGCTGGCTATATCTCGGAAGCCGTTAATCGCACAGCTTCCCAATATTTTTTTTATGGGAAAAGCGCCAATGAAAAATAGCTAGAAATTTTTTAAGTTCCTACAACCACCGCTAGGGGGCGTAACACCCATGGTTAATTAGAAAAGATCATTTATTTCCGGAATTTGACCATTAAAGATGTACTGAAAATAGTTGTATCTTAATACTGAGAAAATTTGACATTTTTTTTTCTTGCAATTTTTTTGTAACTCCTCAAATAGGGTGGTGGGGGAACGCCAATTGTTATTTGTTATTTTAATTGATAACTTCGGTTTGTCTTAACCGAATTTAGCAAACTTAGTCTCGTTAAAAAGAGCTTTTTTTGTTCTATCGCTTGCATTCTAAGCTATGTCTTAATTATTTTTATAGTGGCCGTGAGAGGGCACTGGTTGACAACTTAATAGTAATAACGATTTTTATTGGAAATTTTAAATTGCATGGTATGTATAGTAATTTTTACGCAGTTAAATAGAGGCTGAAAATCCTAAACAGCCACTGAAAACCTCATCTTTTTAACTCTTTTTTTTTTAACCGGAGCTACGGCCAAACATATTATAACTGCAGCAACAAATAACAGTTGACGTTCCCCCACCACCTTATTTGAGGAGATACAAAAAAAAATTGCTAGAAAAAAAATTATGTAAAATTTTCTCTGTATTAAGATACAAATATTTTCAATACATGTTCGGTGGTCAAATTCCAGAAATAAATGATCTTTTTTAAATGGCCATGGGTGTACGCCCGCTAGCGGCGGTCGTAGGAACTTAAAAATAATTTCCAGGGATTTTTCATTGGCGATTGTACCATAAAAAAGCTGTGCGACTAACGGCTTCCGATATATAGCCGGCCGCTTTTCAGCACAACACGACCAGCTTTTAACTCCCCTATTAGTCGTTGTGACTTTAAAACCATTTAAATATAGAAAACTTTATTTTTAGGTTTATTATGAAGGCAGACTCGAAAAGAACAACAAAATGTTTGACTCAACAACCAAGGGTCCCGGTTTTAAGTTCCGCCTTGGTTCGGGAGAAGTTATTAAAGCCTGGGATATTGGCTTAGTCGGTATGAAAGTAGGAGGAAAGAGGAAAATAATCTGCCCGCCGCATACAGCGTAAGTTAAAGATTGTTTGTTTTTAAATTTCAGAATGAAGTTCACAAAATTAGACGAAAATTTGGAGAAAATATTTTACAGTTATAGGGTGACTTAGAAGAGATTTCCGAAATTTGAAAGTAAAATTAGAGCATGCAGGGGCGGACTGGGCAACCGGGCAAATATGCCCGGTGAGCCCCCGGTGCGCCGGGGGCCCATCGGGGGAGGAGGCAAAAATATGTGTAAAATATGTGGGCCCCGATGGGCCCCCGGCGCGCTGGGAGCCCATAATTATTATTTATTTCTATTGCCTTTTGATTCGTAACTTCTCAGTTTTACACTACTTTGGCCTCGAAATACACAAGCCTAATATAACTAATTTGAGGTTACGGGGTTTTGCTCTATCTTTTGATATTTTTAAAACTAAAATCGGTTCATAAGTAAGGAAGATGCGGTAGGTGCAAAACACAGTAACTGACATTCGGCCTAGTCTTTTCCCATTTCAAAACACAGTAACTAACAAAACCTATTTCAAAACCAAGTAACTACTATTAATTACTGTTAAGTCAAATTACTATATTTAATTACATGAAAAAAAATGTAAATAGGGTTTCTCTAAGGAACTGTAACTTTTTTATTTCATTTATTTTAATAATTTCCTGCGGCCTGCAAGTTTTAGAAAAATCGATTTTTCTCCATTTTTAAAAAAATGCAGTTACTGTGTTTTGAGATGGGACAGCCGAGTTGCCTTACAGATATTTCTTTTTGGAAACCATAAGTATTATTCCATAGTTACGATGTCTATGATTATTCCCTAAGTCTGTAATTGATAACTACATATAGGCAAATATTGTATGTACTATCTGATAAAAACTTTGTTAAAAATAATTTTAAGGGGCGTATGAATAATTTTTTAATAAATGTTTTTTTTTTCATTCTAAAACTATATGAATGTACATTTAATTTCTCCGTTATCACCTGTACTTGAGGGATACACCATCAAAAAGTTCTTGCACTGTTATTACTAGTTTATTATCTAACAGAAAACTTTCATGCTCGGGAGGCCCCTGGAGCCCCAGTCCGCCCCTGACTCTGAAGGTGTTGTTTGAGGTGTCTTAGTTATAAACGAGTATTTTTATGTAAGCACTAGTGAGTACCCGGCATGCGTTGCAATGCCACTTATCCCGTCGCTGGACTGTTCAGTTTTTTTTAACAACTCACCAAATCGCAATCAAAGAAACATTAATTTTTATATAGCAGGTGCGCCGACACACTAGCCAGAAGAAATCCCATGTAAATTTGGCTCCCCCTATTCATTTTACATCAAAATTGTATTAGACTTTTTTGAAGGTCCTTGTATAGTACACCAAATATTATTCTTTTCTAATGAGTCGATTTGCAGATATTTAGAAAAAGCTCTTTGTGAAATTCTTAAAAATTAAATACGGCTCTGATGCATACCTCAGTGAAGCCATGATAATATTAAATGTTACTATAGTCTGTTGTTTAATGCGAGAGAGTAATAAATCATTATTGAACTATAAAACCCAGTGGTCTTCGCCGTGTTCCATAGGCGTAGTCCAATTATTATTTCATATAACATTCGGAGTTGCAAAAATAGTTGAAATGTGTTCGAATGGTAGCAATTAGACATGCAAAAATTAATAATTATGATAATATAATTCAAAATGCGCCAAATCCTATAAAATGCATGTGGAGTATTATAAATGAACACCGTGGTATAATCGAAGGCTCAAGTAACGGGGAAGTTAACATCGACCCAGATCATTTTAATGAATTCTTCACAGGAATCGCTCCTAAACTTCAAAGCAAACTACACCCTCCACTGATCGATCCAATTCAGAACATAACTTCTAATACAGGAGTACCTTTTTTGTTCACAGGTGTCACTTTCAATGAGGTCCGAGACATCATAGACTCTCTTAAAAATAAAACGAGTAGAGGTCCTTATGGCTTCAACATTTCCTTGATTAAATCCATTAAAAATCTGATTATTAGTCCATTGACCAAACTTATAAATCTCTGCTTCACAGAATCTGTATTTCCAGATGCACTAAAGAACACAGTGGTCACACCCATATTTAAGAAAGGAGACCGTCGGGAGGTCTCGAATTATAGGCCGATCTCTCTCTTACCACTGTTTTCTAAGGTATTTGAGAAGTGTATGGCTTCCAGAATAGCCCACTTTTTCGAATCAAATGACTTATTCTCTGAAAGTCAGTTTGGCTTTAGAAAGGGCCGTAGCACAACCATGGGAATTCTGGACCTTGTCTCGAACATCCTCGATGCCTTTGATGATTCCACTTATACAGCCTCGGTCTTCTGTGACCTAAGTAAGGCATTTGACTGTGTCTCCCATGACTTGCTTTTAAAAAAACTATCTCGCTATAATTTTCATCCAAAAAGCATATCTCTTGTTGAGAGCTATCTTAAAGATCGAACACAAAGTGTAAAGGTGGATGGGGTTGAGTCTACGAAGAGATGTGTGACTGTTGGGGTCCCTCAGGGTTCGGTTCTGGGGCCCCTACTTTTTCTGATCTATATCAATGATCTGCCTGGAATGGACTGCTCATCCAGATATACCCTCTTCGCGGACGATACCACAATCACTACCAAGCATAGTAATCTTGACACTGCAAGGGCAAGTTCGGTGGAGGCGTGGTTCAATGCAAACATGCTGTTTCTTAACACAGATAAAACCCACAAAATAATATTTTCCACGAGAGAGATACCTGAGGCAGACTTAGTCTCCTCTGTAAAGTTCTTGGGTGTTCACCTTGACTGCAGACTTCGCTGGGACATACACACAGAACAGCTTTCCAAAAAACTTAGTACGAATAGAATAGAATAGAATATAACTTTATTTCATATGATGCTTTTACAATACATACTATACACAACTGGTAGGTACCATAAAACATAAAAGAAATGACGTCAGGAAATTACACTTTTATAATTACATATTAGTTAAGCTACTATTACCACTTTATGTATTCACTCCACTTTTACATGTTAAAGTAATCTTCAAGTTTGTATGGTTCAAGATCAATAAGCAATTTTTTAGTCTTTAACTTAAACTGTTTATAACATTGTACATTCTTAATTATATTTCGTAATTTATTATAAATTCTTATACACATATATGAAGGGTTTCTTTCCGTCATTGTTAACCTATGGATTGGATAAGTTATGTCTAATGTTCTAGTATTATACACATTATTTACATTATTTGTTAGGAATTCCTCTTTATGTTTAAATAAATAGAGTAAACATTCATGCAAATATAAGCCATATATTGTCAAGATGTTGTTGTCTTTAAATTTGCCCCTACAAGATTCTATTATACCCATTCTGAAAATTATTCTTATCATTCTTTTTTGTACAATAAAAATTGATTCAGTTTCCGAGCTAATTCCCCAGAAAATTATTCCATATCTAAGTAGTGCCTCGAAATTTGCAAAATATAAAATCTTGAGAATATCCCTGTTAACATAGTCTCTACATGTTCGAATTGTATAGCAGACTTTATTTAATTTTTTACCTAAGCTTTCAATTTGGGGTGACCATTTCAAGAAGTCGTCAATGATAATCCCTAAGAATTTAGTATATTTTACTGTCTCTTATGTCCCTTCCATTTAATGTAATATTCATTGGTTTATCTTTTGTTGTTCTGCTTGTACTAAAAATAACAGCATTAGTTTTATCTTCATTAATTATTAATTTGTTATTTTCAAGCCATTTTCTTGCATCTGAAAAAAATAACTCTACTTGCTGAATGAGATATTCAGGCTCTTTTTCACCCACTAATAAATTAGTGTCATCTGCAAAATTTGTGATAGCTCGGTTATCACCATCTGCTATGCAATTGAGATCATTTATGAATATCAAGAATAGAATTGGTCCTAGAACGCTCCCCTGAGGCAGACCCATCGTTATCTCTTTAACATTAGACTTTACTGCTTGATTGTTCTTAGTAATTAATACCCGTTGTCGTCTATTTGATAGATATGAATCAAACCATTTTAAAGCATTCCCCTCAATTCCATAAGCATTAAGTTTTAAAAGCAAATAACTCCAGTCAATGGAGTCATATGCTTTTGATAGGTCTATAAATAACCCCGCTGCTAGCTTACCTTCTTCTAGTAGTTTTAGTATTGTCTGTGTGAATTGGTGGACTGCCGTTTGTGTCGATCTATTTTTAAGATACCCATGCTGAGTAGCACTAAATAATTTAAATTCATTAAAAAAACTTAATAACCTTCTTGCCATTGCAAGCTCGAATATTTTTGAAAAACTATTTAGTAAACTTATTGGCCTGTAATTTTCCATCTGTTCCGGATCTCCTTTCTTAAGAATGGGTTTTATTAATGAGAGTTTTAACTGATTAGGAAAGATGCCAAATTTTAAGGAATTGTTCAAAATGTAACACATAATACCAGATATTTTGCTTATAGTAAGTTTGACTATTTTTGTAGGGATCTCATCTTCACCACTACTCCATTTATTTTTTATTTCCCTTGAGAGATCTGTTACTTCATGTGGAGACAATGGCTGTAGAAAAAGTGATCTGTTATTTTTTGGAATATTTAAATTTAATGGTGCATTTGTATCATGATTCCTTAAACTGGGAATAATTTGTATTAAGAAATTATTATATTCCTCCACTATTACCTCTGGACGTCCCCCAATTTGACATTCCTCCCTATCAGCCTGCTTACCTTTTATATCATTTACTACAGACCACATAATTTTACTTTTATTATCAGAGTTACTTATTTTTTGTTGTAAAGAATTTGCTTTAGCTTCTTTCAGCATGTTATCATATTCGCGCTTTGTATTTGTATATTGATCTTTATAGTTATTGTCATGCCTACTGAGAGTAAGGAGTAGGTCCAATCTATTCTTGCATTCCCTAATTCTATCATTATTATATACATTTATCTTACGTTTGTGATTGTGAATCAATTTTTTTGGAAAGCTTTCATTGAAAATATTTACAAAGTCATTCATGAATATCTCCCACTGTCTATTCACATCTTTCCTAGTAACACTATATACATCTTCCCAGTCTTGCTGACTTAGCATTTGCAAAAAATACCCTATACTATTGTCATTAAAAGATCTTATGTATTTAGTGCTTATTCTACTACTCCTGTTCACTTTAAAAACTAATCTTTGAGCTGTGTGGTCTGACACATGATTTTCTATTACTTCACTAAGATCATACTGACTTAAATTAGTAAATATATTATCTATGCAGCTTTGACTATTTTCTGTAACTCTTGTATTGTCCGATATAGTTTCATATAACATGAATGAGTTTACAATCGATAGTAATCTAGTTCTGAGTTTATTTGGTTTTTTTAATTCTATGTTGAAGTCTCCTCCAACAAGGATTTTTTTGTTTTCGTTACAGATCATAGTCAAAATCTGCTCAAACCTCTGAAAGAATATGTCTGGACTTCCATTTGGAGGTCTATAGATTGATAAGGTAATAAATTGCTGATCACTTATAGTACATTCTGCTGCAGCACATTCTATTTCACCGATAATTGAACAATCAGTAATCCCTTTCCTGTTTTTACATTTTACCTGATTTCTCACATACACAGCTGCTCCTCCATGTCTTCCTTCATCGCGACATACCTTTGATACCAGCTTGAAATCCTGTATGCCTATGCATTCCAATTGTTCCCTACTCTTCCAATGTTCTGTCAATAGTAAAAACTTACACTCACCATGACTCTGCAGAAAACACTGCAACCGATCTACAGAGGTCCCTAGCGACTGCACGTTTTGATGTATTAAGCTAATAGAATCTACATTATTGTCCTCATTTTTCTGTTCAGTCTTGTTCTCCTCTAACTTCTCTCTTGATCTAAAAAATCTGCTGATTGCATGAATACATCCCTATGTCTCCTAAAATCAAACCTTCTGATGCCCACATTTTGTGGCCACACATCAGGATTGTAGAGTTCATCTTTTCTACTTAAAGGAGCACTTACCACAAATGCTTTTAACTGATTTTCTTTTGTAGGTAGTTCTTTGACATCAATCTTTTCATTTTCAAAACCAGGCGTTTTCACTAGGTAATTCTTTATAACTTCAGCTGATGCTGTCCTCTTTACCCTGTAAATATAGAGCCATACTTTTCTATCGCCTCCTTGAAACTCCTTGTTTGCATCTGAATCAGACTTTTCCTTTGTTCCGAATCGTTTTCTCTTGCGCTGCACCACTTGATAGCCATCATTTTCTTCATCTTCAACATGTTTGTTGTTATCATGATCCCCATTGATGGTTCGCTTGTTACCGTTATGGTTATTTGACCTACGAAAAAGTTCATTTGATCTACAGCGTTCAATATTTTCTTCCATTTCAATGGCCGAATATATTTGTTCTACGGAATCTGACTGAGTGCGTGTCCCAGAGGGTCTTAAGACAGGCATACTTCTCCCTCTGTCACTCGCACATAAGCTATGCCATAGTAGCATGGGGTCATGCTCCAAGTGCCAGTAGAATATTTCATCTACAGAGAAGGGCTGTGAGGCTGGTTGCTGGTCTGGGTTACAGGGATGACTGTAGGGATGCGTTTATGACGAACAAGATCTTGACACTTCCATCACTCTTTATTTTCGAAACGCTTTGTCACGTAAAGACTCACCTGAATGAATATTCAAGTCATGACTCTATACACACATACAATACAAGAAACAAACAAAACCTTGTGCCTCAGTACTGTTGGTTGAAACGCTGCCAGAATGGTCCAGGCCACCTGGGCATCCACTTTATGAATAAAGTACCACGGAATCTAAAAGATTTGCCCGAGGATTTGCCACTTCCTAAATTCAAAAGTAGTATAAGATCCTACTTGCTTAACGGAGCATTCTATTCAGTGGATGATTTCTTGAACTCTGAATGGTAGAATTGTAAGCTTAAATGCTATTTTGTTAAGTATACATTTTATTTTTATTGTATAAGTCTGTTTTTAATCTGTCTGACGTTCAACTATCCTATTTTACTATGTAATTATTGAGATCCTTTTGTAACTTGTCCAATAGGCCACTGACCTTACTTTAAATTTACTTTCTGTGAAATACTTAACAACAAATTTTATCGTGAATTATATTATATTAATAACATTGTGTATAAGATTTATTGGCTGTGTAAGTACTTTGATTTTTAAATTTTGATTTTAATGTGTAGTATTGTGTAGTATGTTTCGTATAAGTTTATAGATTTTTAAATTTTTGGAAATTTTGAACATTCTATATTTTGACATATTATGTGAATTGCTGTATGTAATATTAACATGAATAAAGAATTGAAATTGAAATTGAAATTGAAATTGAATATGACTGGAGTCGAACAGTCAACAATATACCGACTAGTGCACGAGGATAAAAGCGGCTCCATCAGGTCACCAATGAGAAGTACAGGAAGAAAAGAAACTGTAATAAATGAGGATTAAAAGACTGCCATCAAAAAAATCATACACTCATTTTACTTAAAAAAATAAATGGACAAAATAATGTCTGAAATGAAAAAGGATGATTACATTCTACCCATGGGTATGAAGAAACTATGGAAAACTTAAAAGGAAATGAATTTTTGTTATGAAAAATTCAAAAGAGAAAATCACTTTTAATAGAGAAAGACGAAATCATCTGCTGGCGACGACAATATTTGAGGGCAGTTAGACAGTTTCGAAGGGAAAACAGGAATATCTATTATATGGACGAAAATTGCTAAAATGAAGATTATACCATTGGTAAAATATGGCAGCATAAACATATAAAAAGCGGGAGTCAAGCTTTTATGAAAGGATGGTCCAGTGGAATATAAGCACCCTCGGGAAAAGGTAAAAGATTAATAATTACTCACATTGGTTGGAGACTATCATGAAGACATGAACGCTGATGTCTTTAAAGAATACTTCCAACAAATGCTAGATCTTATTCCTCCTGGGTCTCTTATAATCATGAATAATGAATGCCAGCTACCACTCAAGAAAATTCGAAAAATACCAACGTCTTCTTGGAAAAACAATGACATCATTCATTGGCTTACTGTAAATAAGAAGCAATTTCATAAAGTAATGCTGAAGAAGGAGCTACCTCTTTTCACGAAATTTGTGGTCGACGAAATCACTTTAAAACGAAATATAACGGTACTTCGCCTTTAATTAAACCCCATAGAACTGGTGTGGGCGCAAGTAAAAGGGTTTGCAGCAAGGCATAACACCACTTTTAAAATGAGAGACGTTGGAAACCCCTTGCAAGAGGGAATAAAGACGATGGATTGTGAATGAGTGTGAAACCATGCAACCTTTAAGTTGTCTACCCTGCTTAATGGGTCCTGTCATTGCAAATTTACATATTACTGCTCTCTCGCATTAAGCAACAAAGTATAGGCGTTTTATTTTTTATTAGTTTCACCGTGTTCTTAAAACCAATTAAATAAATAACTTTTATCCAACACTTTCATATAAAGTGAACATTATTAGTTCGATTTTAGGCTAATAAAGTAGCTTATAACTCACACGTGGGTTATAACCATAACTCACTAGTGAGTTATGATTATAACTCACTGGTTGGTTGTGGTAAAATATGCATTCATATAAGGCTTTGTCATAACTGTCTCTTGACTTGTGGAGAATAATAAATGAACACGCAAGGTTCGCTTCTTTTTGAATAGCGGCTGAACTTTCTTCCATATTTTGAAAAACTACCTTCGAGAATCGCAAAAATAATAATTTTATTTACTGCCTTCAAATTTTTATTGTTAATCAATTCCATAACAACAAAAATCACCTTTGCCTACTTTTACGTGTCAAATTTGTCATTCAAAAATATGTCAATAATTATAATGTATTACAAGGGGGTTCCACTTTACATTGAAACAATATAATTTTCTATTTTTTAATAATATCTATCAAGTGTTGGATAAAATTTTGTATGGCACTCGTGTGTTAAGTCATATAAGTCACTTGGGAATTAGCCCTCTCGGCCTACGGCCTCAAGGGCTAACCATTTCCCAGCGTGACATATATAACATAACACACTTGTACCATAAATAACTATTATCCAACGTCTGCTAGTTATAGAATTATTATTTATGTCATTTTAGACAAGTAAAGTAACAAATAACACACTACTGAGTTATAAATCATTGCACACTAGTGGGTTATAAATCATAACCCACTAGAGTTTTATAAGAAAATAATTAAAAGTTTTACATTTTTTGAAGCGTTATTTATTTATTAAGATTACACAGTATTATTATTTAAATTAACATTCATATTAAATGCGAATGTAATAGTTTTCGAAGAACTGGATACTGTTAAATCTTCTGTTTCCAGTAGAAGGCGCCAATGATTCTATCGGGCCGACACAACTGCTTGTTGGTTTGCTAGTACCTTGAATTTTTTCAGCTGTTTCAATGTGACAGTAAAAGTCAAAACGTATTTAGAAAAATTGCTCAACAAATGTTTCGTAGCAACCAAAAAAACCTTCTTGACCATCATGGACTTCTAAATTTGTTGAACGATTTCTCTCTCTGACACAACCAAATTTAAGAAGGCCATGTTGACCATTATCAAAAGTCAATGTGAATGACACTTTGACACTTGTAAGGTACAGTTTACATTATTTTCAAAACAATAAATTATTGCGTCAAATTTTTTTAAAATTAATTATTTGCAGTTGTTGGATAAAGCCGAGGATAAAGCCTTGTATGCTCCTCGAGTGTTATGACTCCTAAGTCAATTGAGAAATTATCCCACTCGCCCTAACGGCCTTGCGATATAAACTTTTCTCGCGTGACTTATTTTCATCATAACACACTAGTACCATTAATAACTATTAATTAGCTTATTAGAAAATAATAAAATTTGGCGTGCGAGTGCATCATACAAGGACCTTCAAAACAGTCGAATACAGTTTTGATGTAAAATTAATAAGGGAGCCAATATTCGAGGGTAGCAAAATTTACATGGGATTTTCGATGGTGCACCACATATAGGTAAAGAAAATCCGGCGAAGTAAAGTTGGATGATCTTTGTGATCAATTTCAAAATCAAAGAACGATGGGCGACAATTTGAACATTTAGGGCGCCACTGAGAATTATTGTCGTAACGATATATTTGCTTGAAACATACGTACCTTCATATTTTGTTTTTCCAAGGCCTATTTGACTCTTAAAAAAACCTTTACAATGGCAACTTGAAAATAAAATCATAATGTTCCGTAATTATGATTATTGTTGTTGATATCTCCGGATTGAAAATAGATATTAACTTGCGGTTTTCGCTGACTTGTAAGACTTTTAATCATCCTTGTAATCAGGTAAAATTGATTATACTATTATATTTACAATTATGGAAAAAACGCGCCATGTTTGTGAAGTTGTAAGACAGCGCCCCCTAGCGCCTAGTGTGAAACACATATTGCCGTAGTTCATAAGATGATATATAGAGTGAGAAAAGCCCTTTTTAACAAAACTAAGTTTACTAAATTATGTTAAGCCAAACCGGAGTTATCAGCATTTATTACAAATAATGTTCAACCTTCCCCCACCACTTTATTTGAAAAGTGACGAACACGTTCTATAGGTGAATTTTATTAATAAATCTTCGAAATATACAAAAATGTTTTTTCGGGATACCTTAACTAGGCGAATTTTGAGGAAACTTCGTGATTCATATTTACCGTTACTGTTGCGCCCTCTAGCGCCAGTCTGAGAAACTTGAAAATAATTTCCAGCAATTTCTCATGACCACTTTACCTGATATATTTTTTTTCCGCAAGCCATACGACTAACACTTTCTGAGATACGGCCGACAGCCATTCTTAGTGGGACACCCGGTACATTTTAATGCACATGCAGTCCATACTGAGAGGGCCAATTTATGTATTGGATAATTTATATCCCGTGTTCGTGTGTTATAATTATGATAATTAATTATATTTAAATAGAAATAAAGGTCTGTCTTTACCACCAAATAACTTTATTTGCCCCTCTAGGGTAGAAAACAAGGGTTATAGAAAATACATAAAATGACGAAGAGTTGAAATAAATTTCTTAACGTTGTAGTTTAAAAATCAATCAAAGTTTAAAAATGTCATTTTTCAAAACTCGATATCTCAGAAACTATTAGGTTTAGACTTATAATGCACCTACTAAAAAATAAGTATATAATTTTATGTAGAATCCAAAAATATTGTAAGATATAACGAGTGATTTTTAATTATTTTGTCAAGGGAGGCCATGCATTTTGAAAGCATCATGGCCGTACTGCGTAGATAAGATGACATGATTGTTTTATGACATTTACGTCTTATTTGAGTTTGTGTATTTGTAAAGTTTAAAAATTGGAGAAATTTTGTAATTTTTGCAGTTATTTGAAGGTAGGTTACTATTGCTTTAACTAATATTTCTCCGGGGAGTCGTCTTTTGACTATTATAAAGTGCTATTTGCAGGATATGATTTAATTTTTTATTTTTCAGCGTATCAAGTTTTGGTGAAGCTTTGTTGCCGGATTGAAAGTTCTACAGTAAAAATGTTTAGTGAAGCACAAAAAATGTTTATTGTTGAAAGTTTTTTTAGAAATGGAAACAAAATAGGCGGTGTGTGGAATTACTCTATGCATGACTGCTTTGATGAATTTCGAACCGAGTTTCCTGATGTTGCGGTGACCTTTCATAATTTTCGAACTGGGTCACAATACCTAATTGATAAATTTCGTCAGACTGGTTCTGTTCAACATAAAAAAGGGGCTGGAAGACCAACGAAACGATCGAATGAGGTTATTGATTGTTGAAGAAGCGCGACAAATTATGGAAAATAATCCTTCAACTTCTATTAGGCATTTATCTCAACAAATTCAGCAAACGGATTTATGCTACAGTACATGTCAAACACTTTTGAAAAAGGATCTGCATCTATACCCTTATCGTGTTACGGCTATTCATGAACTCCTTCCCAATGACGTTCCCCAAAGACTTAATTTTTGTGAATGGTTTTTAAACAATTTTCAAGAAGAAAATAGTGGTGCTTTTGAAAAAACATTTTTTACCGATGAGGCTTATTTTTATTTATCAGGCTATGTTAATTCACAAAATATGCGAATGTGGAATACGCAAAATCCGCATGTTTTTGTAGAAAGACCTCTTCATCCTCAAAAAGTTGGTGTGTGGGCAGCAATTAGTTCTAGAAGAATAGTAGGCCCAATTTACTTTGATGGCACAATTACAGCTGAGAGATATCGGATCGAAATTCTGACAACATTTATTAATGAGCTTCACGATGATGAATTGCGGGAAGGTTACTTCCAACAAGATGGCGCTACACCTCATGTAACCAGAGAAAATTTAAATTTTTGAAGTGAATTTTTTGAAAACAGAGTTATAAGCCGAAATACGCAACAAATATGGCCACCTCGTTCCTGCGATTTCTTCTTGTGGCCTTTTATAAAAAACTCCATTTATCGAACACCAATTGAGGATATAAATGATCTTAAATGAAGAATTTCAGAAAAAATTGCCGAAATTAATAATTCTCCAAACGTATTGGTTAATGTGTCTCTGAGGGTAAGAAGAAACATCAGAAGGTGTCTAGAAGTAGGAGGCGGCCATATAAAGTAGGCTTTCAAAGTAAGATAGCTCAGGATTTTATATTACATACCGTCAAAAAACATTATTTTAGGTTTTCAACGTGACAACGCTGCTTTCTTGCAAATTCGCCCTATGATTTAATCTACGCGCTACTGCTACACTATGTATACTGGGTCACAGCCGCCCTTGAGCAAAATAATTAATAATCACTCGTTATAACTGTCAGCAGTAAAGCCTTTGTACAAATATAAGGGTGATAAAAATAATAATAAATAACTTTAGTAACTATAGGCCTATAAGCCTACTGCCGGGTTTTTCAAAGGTTTTTGAAATCATTATGTGTGTTAGAATAATGGAATTTATGAATGAGTGTGGAGTTTTTTCTGAAAATCAGCATGGTTTCCTAGCTAAGAGGTCTACGCAAACAGCCATTTTTCAATTCACGCAGGCAATACTAGGACATTTGGAGAGAGAGGTGATATGGCGCTGGGCATGTTTCTTGATTTGTCAAAGGCCTTTGATTGTTTAGACAGATATATGCTATTAAAAAAACTTTATTTGTATGAATTAAAGAACAAGCTCTTGAATGGTTTAGGTCTTATTTAAGCAACAGAAATCAAAGGGTTGTCATCAATAAAGATGGAATTGACCATAAATCTGAAATAATGCAAAATACAGTAGGAGTACCACAATGCAGTATTCTTGGACCAGTTATTTTTATTATTTTTATGAATGATATTGATCTTGAAATTAAACATCCAAATTTTAATATAACACAGTGCGCAGATGATACAAATTTATTGGTAAAGGGCTTAAATATTAGCGAGCTTTCTGATAATGCAAGCAATATCTTTCATTTGGCAGATAGTTGGTTTCAAAAAAATCAGTTATGTTTAAATAGAGAAAAAACAAATACAATTATATTTAGAACCAAGCAAAATAGAACAGAAAAACCAGAGTCAATTTTAATAAACCAAAATGAGTTTAAAATCAGCAACAGTACGACATTTTTAGGAGTTCACATAGATGAATTCTTGGACTGGTCCAACCATGTAGAGAATTTTAAGGGTAATTTAAATTAAATTTGCTATTGTCTTAGATTTGTCTCAAGGTACAGGGTCTTCCAACGAGGACTGAACATGGGCTCATTTTTGAGCTTCCTTGTATTTAAAGAAAAATCCAAAATAGCCAATCGATGTACTTTTTCCTGCAGAATTCAAAAATGAAACCAAAAATTTATTTGAACCAGAAACAAAAGAGTTACGCTATGAATAAGGTGTTTTTTAAATGAAACATAGCTTTTTTTATACGATTTTTGGAACGAGTGATTTTTTTTTTGTCCGTTCTGATTAAAATATTTAATTATGTGACAGCTATTTTTATTAAATTTTAATGTTTTATCCAGTATAATTTAACTTTAACCTGTTTGAAACATACACTAGGTAATAAAGGTATAATCACCTTTGAATCCTTCAAAGTCAAAAAATTTGACAAATTTACTATAATATTGCCGAAATGAAATATTCATTAGATGAGAGATTGCAGATTGTTATCTTGTTCTACAAATGCCAAGAAAATGCAAGAAGAAGCAAGGAGAAGATTTATTGCAAATTTTCACAGAAATATATCCGTCAATACTATTCTAAGGATAAAGAACCTATTTGAGGAAAATAAAACATTACATGACAGAAAAAGAAATCCAACTCTATACTAATTAAAAAAAAAAAAACATTAATAATTTAATTGTTCAATGTGACCTCCGTTGTTCTCGAAACATGTGCGATAACCTCTTTGTAGCCTTTCCAAACTTGCTGTTATACTGTGATTTTCCTGGTTAAGGCGATTTATTTCATTCACAATTTTCTGCATGATCTCTTCAATATCGGGGTATCGCTGCTTGTATACCACGTTCTTTAAATGACCCCAAAGAAATGTGTCTAATATTGACAAATCGGGACTATTGGGTGGCCAAGCATAGGTTCCATTTCTACCAATCCATTCTTCATGGCGTCCGTTTAAATATTGAGTAACCTCACGCACGGCATGCGGAGGGGCCCCATTATGTTGCCAAATTAAATTTTAATATTCTTCCAATGGTAAATCTTCCAAAAAGTTCTCAATTTCGTTTTCTAAGAACTCGTAGTATCTCTGTCCATTTAAAGTCCCGTTAAAAAATATTGGTCCCAAAATTCTATTATTTTTATGCCACACCAAACATGGATTGAAGTCCTTCCTTGAAATTTAATTGTCTGAAATTTTCTTGGATTTCCAACGGCCCAGTGATGATTATTATTATGTCTATTGAAAACCCCCGATGTTGTGAATGTGGCTTCGTCAGTCCATAAGATATTTCTGAATAAATTAGGGTCTTCGTTTTCTTTCCGAATCACAATTTGGGAAACAAATTGGAAGCGAAGTTCTTTTTATGCCGGTGTTAGATGTTGAAGTGGAAGGATATGATAAGACTTAAATTTATGATTTCTTAAAGTCCTGTGAACAGTTCCTTGGGTAACTCTTCTGCGTCTTACACCGCCGCCGTATTGAACGTCCCGAACTGCGTCCGAAATTGATTTGGTTGGATTCAGTCGAAAATAATTCACAATGGCACGGTCTCGATTTCTATTCCTTTCTGGATTTCTTTTTCTGTCATGTAATGTTTTATTTTCCTCAAATAGGTTCTTTATCCTTAGAATAGTATTGACGGATATATTTCTGTGAAAATTTGCAATAAATCTTCTCCTTGCTTCTCTTGCATTTTCTTGGCATTTGTAGAACAAGATAACAATCTGCAATCTCTCATCTAATGAATATTTCATTTCGGCAATATTATAGTAAATTTGTCAAATTTTTTGACTTTGAAGGATTCAAAGGTGATTATACCTTTATTACCTAGTGTATGTTTCAAACAGGTTAAAGTTAAATTATACTGGATAAAACATTAAAATTTAATAAAAATAGCTGTCACAATATTAAATATTTTAATCAGAACGCAAAAAAAAAAAATCACTCGTTCCAAAAATCGTATACAAAAAGCTATGTTCCATTTAAAAAACACCTTATCCATAGCGTAACTCTTTTGTTTCTGGTTCAAATAAATTTTTGGTTTCATTTTTGAATTCTGCAGGAAAAAATACATCGATTGGCTATTTTGGATTTTTCTTTAAATACAAGGAAGCTCAAAAATGAGCCCCTGTTCAGTCCTCGTTGGAAGACCCTGTACTTAGATGAGTCATTTGGAAAAATACTGTATTTTGCGAACTTTTAAAATACTGCTAGGTATGGTATAATTTTTTGGGCTTCAAACTCTAGGGCACGGGACATTTTTGTAACACAGAAACGGGTTACAAGAATAATATATAAATGTCATTTTTAGAATCATGTCGAGGAGTATTTAGAACTAAGAATTTTTACTATCTATGCTCTGTATATATTTGAATTTAATTTTATTTGTTTTTAAAAATAAAGAAAAAATATTTCTCCCGATTAATCATAATTATAACACTCGAACAAGAGACATCTCTTACCCAATACACTATTTAACTGTATTTGAAAAAAGTCCCTACTATATGGGATTAAACTCTATAACAAATTAGATAACGGGATGAAAGGTATTACTTCCGAAAGGCAATTTGGCAAAAGTTAAAGAAAATGCTTATGGATCTTGAGCCCTACAGTTTGGATGATTTTATAAATTCTTAGTGTAAGTTTTTTTAAAAATTGATACTCCTTTGAGTATAAACTGTGTAGGTATGTATAGGTATGTACTTTTTTTTTTGACGTCATTTCATTTTATATTTATTTGTACATTTAATCGTATAAATTTTATGTAATTTGAAATAAAGTAAATAAATAAATAAATATAGGGTGTTTCCGTTTAAAAAAATATAACTTTGCTATGGATCTTTTTTTTGGGACATCCGGTATTTCAAAATAATTTTAAACTGTAGACCTAATGTCTCCCTATGACCCTGTTTTTGAAAAATATTGAAAGTTGAATTGTTTAGATGCTATGAAATCCTGCGTGGGCCACCCAGTATAGACAACATACATTTATTTTTATTGTCCGACTGGTTTATCCTATTCTCATAATTTTTTGACCTGACACTTACTAAAGCATTATCGTATTGTTTTTTTACATTCTTATACGTTTCATTAAAATCATCACTATGTGTTCTTAAGTTTAAGAGAACATCTAACCAATCCTTTAAGTTCTTTAACTGCCTATTGCCTTTATACAGACATTTTTTATACATTCTTGTATTCACTAGTTTCTTAGGAAAACATTCATTAAAAATAGGTATAAATATATTCATGAAAACTGACCATTGTTCATTAACATTTGATCGGTCGATTTGGTAGACATTAAACCAATTTTCATCTAATAAGACATTTAAAAATTTTTCTTTATTATTCAACCAAAAAATCGTTTATAATATGGTTTCGGAATGTCCTCTTTTTGACAATTAAAGATAACCTTTTGTGGAAAATGATTCGAGATAACTGTATAAACAACAGAAATGTGGAAATATTGTCTGTGCAGCTTTTAGATCTACTGGTCACCCTAGTGTTTTTTGAGATTGTAAGACCTATGGTAAAGGAATTAATTATTGACAAAAAGAATATATAATACAGTAATAAAAAATAATATAATACTCCTAATAGTATTTACTAACATTGAATCAAGAGACAAATGCTACATTTAAAATTTATATTAATAATAATTTATAATAATAGGTCATGTAAAGTCACTTTTTAAAAACACAGAAATACATAAATTATAATGTTTAAAATTTATAGCTTAAAAAATCAGACAGCTAGTAGGGCTTTATTTCTAAAATTAATTTACTTAATGATTTCTGTACTCATTAAAGTTAGTCATAGCCTTGTATTGTATATTAATATTTCTACAAATATATTTTTTGTCTTACATAATAGATAGTGTAGGGTTTTTTCTTTAATATTTGCTTAATCCTTATACAGGGCGTTAATTAAGTACGTAGACAAACTGTAAGGGATAATTCCTTGTATAATTTTAAGATGAAAAGTTCATATAAACGTATATCCTAAAATGTTTGGTTTTCGATATACAGGGTGCTAAAGTTTTAATTTTTTTTTGGTTTTCTTAATATTCCTTTGGAATTTTTAGGAATAATTAATTCAAATTTTGCACAAATAATAGATTTACCAGTATCTACGAACTAACATTATTAATATTTAAATCAATCTACAGGGTCCTCGTTTATTATGACAGTTTAGTTATCAAAACTTGCTACAAATTTTTATTTTTGCACTTTGTCAACTTAAGTAAGAGATTTTTCAGTTTTGTTTTTGTTAAAATGGTTGAATTTACAAACGATGAAATGGCAGACATGCATTTTGTGTATGGAATGGCTAATGATAGCGCTCGTGCAGCAAGACTAATGTATCAAGAAAGATTTCCTGAACGTCGTGTGCCTAACAAACAAACTTTTACTAATATTCACTCCAGACTTTAAGGCCGCCCTAAACGAATACACAAGTTTTTGATACATGTGTGCGCATACAAATATTAATTACATGAATGAGAGCTACACCATATATTTTGGAGCAAACATGTTTGATAAATACATTTTGTGCAATCCAAATTTGTGGATCTAGGTAAGCGATTTATTGATAACAACATATACATGTCCCAAATACAAGCTGCTCGCCTAGAAGTTAAAACAATCCCGTAAAAAATAGTTTATTTTAAATACCTGTGCAATCTTGTTTGAAGGTCTGGCTCAGCGACATGAAATGATTGCGCAAACATATTTTGTCAGAGATGTCGCTTAACTACATTTTCTATTCTTGTGACTACAACATTCAATTAGTAACAGTCAGTCCTTTAACATGTTAAAAAGAAAGAGGGCTGCCGCTGCAATTGTACTTATTGGCCATTTTGCAGTGAAACCAAAAAGATTGTGGAGTAAAGAATGGTTCAAGAGGCGAAATGAGTTTACGCATATGGACCTGCTAAATGAACTGAGAGTTACTTCGAAGGAAGATTTAAGGAATTATTTACGTATGGACGACTTGCAATTTAAATATTTGCTTAGTAAAGTCGAAAGCGAAATAAGTAGGCAGAATACTGTAATGATAGAAGCTATAAGTGCAGAGGAAAGACTTATGGCGACCTTACGTTTTTTGGCGACTGGTAGGTCATATGAAGACTTAAAATTTAGTTGTGCTATATCACCACAGTCATTGAGATTAATAATTCCCCAAGTATGTGTAGCTATATATAAAGCCTTAAGGGAAGAATATTTAAAGGTATGGTATAACTTCTATTTATTAATAATTATAACTGTGTCGTACATAAAAGAAGTAATTAAAGAACTAAGAAACATAAACAAACATTATAAAAACATAACATTCTAATTTGTCAATAGCAGAAAAATTTATAATGACCACATCTCCGATTGGGTATCTTCATTTGGCATAGGAGTAGCTGAACCCGACGGAGTTGTATAACCCGAATACATTGGCGGTGATACGTAACTTGGTAAACCGACGGAAGCAAAAGTTTTCGTTTTAATATTTTGCATAAAAGTACCAAACTGTAAAGCTGCATCGAGAGTAAGCTGTTGCATTTCACCAAAAAATAGTACTTCATTCATTATTTTTTTTGCTAAAATTTGTTGGTTTCGGTTCATATTTCTTAACTGATGGCCAACAGTTTTTCCAAAGCTATCAAATTCATCATCCGGTTCACTTAAAGTTTTGAAAGCTAGATCTACTACTGCTTTGTTGCTTGGCAGTTGAGTTTTTCTCCTTTTAAAACCCGTGTTGTTTGAAACATTTGTTACTCTTGTTTCCGTTTCCTAAAATAAATTGTTCTTTTAGTTTCCACAATCTGAAAATGACTGGCTACAAATAGCAAGAGATTTCCAACAATCCTGGAATTTTCCTAACTGTTGTGGAGCCATAGATGGTAAACACATTAAAATTATTCCGCCCTCTGGTAGTGGAAGTTATTATTATAACTACAAAGGAAGCCACAGTATTGTTTTAATGGCTATTGCTAATGCAAATTGTGAGTTTATTATGGTACACGTTGGAACAAATGGAAGAGTATCAGATGGCGGCGTTATTGAAAACACGTTATTTAACAGAAAACTGAAATCAAGTAATCTTTATTTTCCACCTGAAGTGTCACTGCCAGGTAGTGTAGAAAATAGACCAGTGCCTTTTCTGTTTGTAGCCGATTCGATTTTTATCGAAGCACATGATGAAACCTTTTTCAAAAAATTACTTGACCAAAGAAGAACGCATATTTAATTACCGTTTATCTCGAGCTAGACGAGTAGTTGAAAATTCATTCGGAATATTAGCAGCCAGATTTCGTATTTTCCAAACAGCAATAAATTTAAAGCCTTCAACAGTTGAAGATATTGTTTTAGCTGCTTGCGCTTTACATAATTTTTTACGTCGATCTGCCAGACAAATTTATACCCCACAACAAAGTTTGGATTATGAAAATACAGAAAACGGAACAATAGCTAGAGGTGAATGGCGAAACATGAAACATCATTTAATACCTTTGGAAATGGGTCGCAATAGACGGTATGGAAACGAAGCCAAAGAAATACGTGAACATTTAACACATTATTTCAACAATGAGGGAAAAGTTCTATGGCAAGACATGATGGTTTAAAGTTGCTTATATGTTAATATTTATTAAATACGTATACCATAAACTTGGGCTAGTTTTATCTTAAAAAAACGTGAATCATAGTGATCCAAGTTTACGGCACCTATACACCTAATAAAAAAAATTAAAGTTTATAAAGCCTTACCTTATTAATTATTTTATTATTTTCCTCCGTATTTACTTTTCTGATTATTTCTAAATCATCGTCATCTATATTACTTTTTCCGTCTCGCGGCACTTCTTGGTCGAAAGTAAAAACTAATAGGGAAAAGTACCACAAATGTGGTTCATATTGATCTTCGCTTCCGGCTCCTGAACGCTGAGATTCCTTTACTTTTTTTAATTCTCGACGAAACGCGGTGCGCAAAGAGTTAATTTTTTTTTATAACCATGTCTTTATCGGCCTCTGGTTCTATTTCTTTAAGTTTTGTTATAAGTAGCTCATATGCATTATTTCTGCGATCTCTATTGCTATATTCTTTCGATGTTACCTTCCATAAACAGGGCAAATCCCTATATATTTCTATAAATTCTGTTTTAAACTGTCTTGAATAATTTCTCATGTCCATTATTAAACTGTTTCTAGATTACAGTAATTTAGGTATTTTTAATTGAAAAGCAAACCACTCTTGAACGCAGACAGACACCGAATGATTAAATGCGCTATTTATCGTATCCTACACGCTTCGACTTGTTTGTGCAAACAATTACACAAACAAAAAATCTAACTTTGCAGATCTTTTAAATTATGTTTGTATGATTTGATTGCACTATCAAATTTGAAACCTACACGCAATTTTTCGTTTGTTCGAACATTTTTGTTTATACATATCACCTCAAAAATCTGTGCGTATAGGAGCCAATTATGTTGTCGCAAATAAAAATATTGGCACACACAAGTCAAAGTTAAATTATTACTTTGAAACATGATTGTGCAAACTTTCCGCATACACATGACTGTATAATATGGGGGTAAGTTATGTTTATACAGGAAAGTATTAGGAAATATGTTTGTTTCACTTGTATGAGCTTTTAGTTTACCAACAATATTTTGTGTGTACAAACAAATTTCTTAAACTTATTGTTGCATCTAGGGGGGCCTTTAGTGAGACAGGTAGTTTTAGAAGATCAAATGCCCTTGTAGGAAGACCCAGAACAGTAAGAACAGTTCAAATAGAGGAATCTGTTCTTAATATTATAGGAGAAAATCCTGCAACAAGTACACGAAAAATTGCCGCCGAGTTAAATATTACACATGTTTTGGTATGGCAAATTTTACAGGAACAGCAACTTTATCCATATAACATACAGCGTGTGCAAGCCCTTTGATCGCGAGATTTTCCCCAGAGAGTAGCCTTTTGTACTTGGATACAAAATAAGCTAGTGAGAAATGTGAGGTTTTTATCGAAGGTATTGTTTACGGATGAGGCATGTTTTTCCCGAAACGCCATAATAAATTTTCACAATAATCACATTTGGGCAGAAGATAACCCACACGCTATAGTTGAAAATAATTTTCAAGAACAATTTTCACTAAATGTTTGGGTTGGAATTGTTGGCAATTTCCTTATTGGGCCATATTTTCTGCCTCCCAGACTTAATGGCGACAATTATCGGCAATTTCTGGAGTATGTTTTACCCGAACTATTAGAAGATGTCCCAATAGGAGAAAGAGCTCGAATTTGGCTTATGCATGATGGTGCTCCTCCACACTTTAGTTTAGCTGCACGACAGTATTTAGATGAAAATTATGCCGATCGATGGATCGGGCGTGCAGGACCTCAACCTTGGCCACCCAGGTCGCCCGATCTAAATCCAATAGATTTCTTTCTTTGGGGGCACCTAAAATCGCTAGTATACACAACTCCAGTTCTGAACGAAGGGGATCTAAGAAACAGGATACATCAGTCGTGCGAAATTATACGGAATTCTCCTGGTATTTTCGAGAGGGTCCGCCAGTCGATGCACCAATGCATGTGTTGAACTCGGAGGGGGCCATTTCCAGCAGTTGCTTTAGGTTAAGTTTATTTCTTAGCTTAACTTTTAATTTAGTTTACCATAATTTTGGTTTTAAAATGTATCAAATAACGTTGTCTCATGGACGAAACAATACTTAATAAATAATCCAATATTACCAATGCATTATTTTATTTTTCTCAAAATATCTTCTAAGCCGTAAGAAATAGTAAAAAACTTCAAGATAGGTAAATGTTAGAGAATAAAATGACAAATTAGATTTTGTTCCTAAAATTAGTCAGTGACGTCGTATTAAGTAAATTGGACGGGCGTAAAGGGGTCATGACCACAAAAAAACGAGGACCCTGTAGATTAATTTAAATATTAATAATGTTAGTTCGTAGATACTGGTAAATCTATTATTTGTTCAAAATTTGAATTAATTATTCCTAAAAATTCCAAAGGAATATTAAGAAAACCAAAAAAAAATTAAAACTTTAGCACCCTGTATATCGAAAACCAAACATTTTAGAATATACGTTTATATGAACTTTTTATCTTAAAATTATACAAGGAATTATCCCTTAAAGTTTGTCTACGTACTTAATTAACACCCTGTATAATATTATAAATAGCTTTATTAAATGTTTCCTAAATAATGGTGGTTGTATGAGCAGCTTAGCAGGATACCGCCATTTCAAACTAATTGTTTTGTCATAATTTGTTTAACTATTAAATAAAGGCATTTATTATTATTTATAACAAGTAAAAATAATAATGATGTGCTGACTGAAACTGTTCAAAATAATTTAAACTCTTGTTATTTAAAAGAAACTAATTATCATGAAGTTAGAGATTTTATTAATAGCTTAAAACCTAAAAAATCTCCTGGAATTGATGGTATTACATCTGAAATTTTAATATCAATAAATTCATACATTTGTAAGCCTTTAACTCATTTAATAAACACTATATTTAACACAGGAATATATCCATCTGCTTTTAAAATAGGTATAATTAAGCCAATTTATAAAAACGGAAATAAAATTGAATTACAAAATTACAGACCTATAACATTAATTTCATCATTAGCAAAAGTTTTTGAAAAAATTTTTAAAAATAGATTAGAAAATTTTTTAAATTATAATAAAATCTTATCAGACAAACAATATGGATTTCAAAAAAATAAATCTACACAACATGCAATTTGTCATCTAACAAATCAAATATATAACTCGATAGATAATAAAATGAACAGTATATGCATATTTTTAGATTTAGCTAAAGCCTTTGATATTGTAAGTCATAAAATTCTTA
The DNA here is from genome assembly GCA_963920685.1 of Polydrusus tereticollis. Classification (NCBI taxonomy): domain Eukaryota; kingdom Metazoa; phylum Arthropoda; class Insecta; order Coleoptera; family Curculionidae; genus Polydrusus; species Polydrusus tereticollis. The sequence goes on from OY987334.1 coordinate 29,983,707, forward strand.
TTAACAAATTAGAAAAAATTGGATTTCGTGGTCAAATATTAACTTTATTTAAAAATTATTTATATAACAGAGTACATCATGTTAAAATTGGTGAAAATATTAGTTCACCAAAAATATTTAATTATGGAGTACCACAAGGTACAGGGTTATCCAACCAAGACTAGACAAGGCGATTTTTTGACTTTTCCTGTACTTTTATAAAAAAACTGAAATAGCCATCTTAAGTCATTTTCTCCCGCGAATTCGAATATCTTCAGCAAAAAACAATTGAACATCAAACAAAAGTACTAGGGGTCACTTTGATATTTTTTTAAATGGGATGCCGTATTTTTAATGAGCTTATCCGATTTCTCATATAAATTTTGATCTAAAATGTTGGATTTTTAATTCAAAAACGCCTTTTTTCTTCAGTTTTAAATTCGGAAAATGTTAAAAATAAAAAAAAAAAAAAAAAATTAAAAATCCAACATTTTAGATCAAAATTTATATGAGAAATCGGATAAGCTCATTAAAAATACGGCATCCCATTTAAAAAAATATCAAAGTGACCCCTAGTACTTTTGTTTGATGTTCAATTGTTTTTTGCTGAAGATATTCGAATTCGCGGGAGAAAATGACTTAAGATGGCTATTTCAGTTTTTTTATAAAAGTACAGGAAAAGTCAAAAAATCGCCTTGTCTAGTCTTGGTTGGATAACCCTGTACAGTCCTAGAACCAATACTTTTTAATATTTATCTAAATGATATATTTAATTTAGACTGTCAAGGAAAAATACATAGTTTTGCTGATGACACAGTAATTTTTTATGAAGGCCCAAATTGGAATATTTTAAAAAACACTATTAAAAAAGATTTTATAAAAATAAGTAACTGGTTTAATAAAGACTTATTAACTATAAATTATAACAAAACAACGTACATTCCATTTACTTCATATAAACATAAACTTCCAAATATTGGTTCAATAATATGCAATAATAATATTAGTATAAAGGAAGCTGAAAATATTAAATATCTTGAAATCATTTTTGATAAACATTTAAAATGGGATTTACATAGTAACTACATTGTCAAAAAACTAAAAATTCTTATACCAAAATTTAAACACCTTAAACAATTTTTAAATATAAAAGAATTAGAAATATTATATTATTCTTTAGTACAAACCCATTTAAATTATGGAATACTAGGATGGGGAGGTATAAATAAGAATTATATTAATAAAATTGAAACAATTCAAAAATACATTTTGAAAATTATTTATGAAAAAGACTACCTATATTCTTCTGATTTACTATATAAAGATGGTAAAAAAATGGACATTAAACAAATATTTTCTTATAACATGTTAATGTATATTTTTAAAAACAAAAATAAAATTAATTATATTAATCATACACATGAAACTCGTCATAAAAACACTATTGCATATAAAAATAGAGTAAACAAAACAATAGGACACAAACATTTTTTAAACATCAATGCATATATTTTTGATATGCTACCAAAGTCAATTAAAATAATTAAATCATTAAATAAATATAGAAATAAAATTAAAAATTGGATATTATCTAATCCAAGAGAAATATTTCAAGATGTCATTAATAAATATTGAATATATGAGTAATACATAATAAATAATAAATATAATATGGTGAATAGAATGAATCAATGTATACAATGTATACTATATATAATATTATCTTTATATATGAATATATTATAGTGATGTAAAATATACAATTAAAATACTGTCTTATCCGTCTTATATATTTTCTAGTTGTACTTGATTTATAAAATATATTCTTAACAACAAATATAAATAAATATTATTTTGACATATAACTCAAAACAAGTTTTTACTTCATGAGTTCTGAATTGATATTTAATTAGTTCATTCAAAAAATTATATATTAATTTTAAATATGTATACAAAATATTTGAATAAACTTTTTTATTATTATTATTATTATTATTATTATTATTATTATTATTATTATTATTATTGTTACTATTATTCTAGTTCTTAAGCTACAGGGTGGTCAAAAAGCAAATATTTTCGAAAACATCCTGTACTTTAAAGACTAAGAAAGCTATTCCATTCAGATATTCGAATTTAACGTTTCGTTAATTTTATTTTCAGGTATGGTGTTAAAGGATCTCCCCCAGCAATACCGCCGAATTCCACCTTAATATTTACGGTAGAACTTAAAAAAACAAATTAGGTCCCAAGTTATTGTTATCGTGTCATCTTTATGAAATATTTTTATATTCTTTTAGCTTAAGACAATATCCAAGCTTCCTAAGTTGTAAGGTATTTACCAGGGGCTCGAAAAAAAGCTGTATATTTAATTTCCAAACATTTTTACAGCTATTTTACAAGTTCCACAGAAATTGTATTTTGCTCTCGAAGGACCTCATTATTAAAAATTGGAAAGTCTCGGCTTCAACTTATTAATTGTGATTGGTTACATGTTTTGCCCCGAAAGAACATTTTCATGCCTTATGTAACAATCACACAAGTCACTGTGACATGCATACAAACGTAGGGTCTGAAGATGCTCCTTTTGGAGCGAAACATGTAATCTTTCGGATATGAATAACTTGAAGCCGTGCCTTTTCAATTTACTATTTTAAGAAACGTTGCTGCAGGAAGAAGGTAAGTCCACTTAAAGTCTTCTTGATAAGTAATAAAGTACATATTCACAACACCAGAAAAAATGTGGTTAAAATATAATTTTTGAGGTTCAAGTGAGTCAACTTAACTGTTTCCTATATATCTTATCTTATTTTAAAAATATATTGTTACTATTAAGTATAAAAAAATTGGTTCTATTATTATTGTGAATTCAACCTTTTAGATTAAAATTTGATTTTCGCATTTTTTTATTCATGTCATTATAGTTTGTGTGGATGGTATAAAAAATAAAAACCTTTGTTAGTTAATGGCGTAGCCAGGGGAGCAGTTTAGAAAATAAAGGATGGAACGTATAACCACTAATAGTATTTCATAAAATATAATTATTGATATCGAATACTTCTGGCTACTCCCCTGTCTGCTTGTTTTATTTATACCTGTCATTTATAACCATATCGCATGTCCCGAAGAAAAGTGTAATAAGTCCAAAATGGTAGATTTTCCAGGAGAGTGAAAAATAGATTTTATAATTTTTAAATGTTAATAATACAATGTCTGTTTAATATAGGACAGGTGCTTTTAACTTTTACTAGACGAAATATTATTAGGTTAGGATATAGAGACAATATCAACATCCATTATATAGGTAAGTTTGACTTAGATTGGAGACTTATTTAGAAATATTTTTCCACTTATTACAGTTTTGTACCAAAAAATAATTACTTTTTTAGGATTGGGACATTAATAAAAGAGAACATATTTTTTTCAACAAAACAATGTTATTTATTAGACAACTACCTACTATTGTTTAAAAAGAGCTTCTTCGTGTTCATTAATAGCTGCTTCCACCATCAGTTGGGTTATTCTTAACTTCATGTCTTCAATAAAAATACAAACCAGTACTATATCGCTAACAAAAAAAAAATACAAATAGGGATTTTGGTAAATAACCAAATGTTTAAAAATCCACAAAAGATTTATTTAATATTTGTTAATAAATTTCATGTGTAAAAGTACGAAAACTACTTCTTTTAATATTTTGTAAACTTTAAATATACTATATCTTTTTACTTACCTTCTTGCGGAGAAAACTGCAACAACTAGAAAAATTAATGTCCTAAGTTATGTTAAAGGGCCTAAATTACTGAAGAAAACAGTACTAATTTTGAATAAAACACTTGCAGGGAAAAAGTAATAAGAATTTTCAACAATTTCTGAATAAAACTAGTAAGTAGGAATAATATATTATTGGTTGGAAGCACAGCACTAAAAATGCATAGGTACTATTCTCGTAGAAAACAGTATTAATTACAAATATTGCACTTTTCTGGAGAAAAACTCACGATACGGTCATAAACGATTTCCAAACGAAAACGTATTCGCAAATATTACACTTAGCAACATACGTAACCCTACCATAAGCGCATCTCCCTTGTCTATGGTCGTAACTAACAAATATTAGTTTACTTTGGAGCCTACCAGTAAACCGGCTCCGACGGAAAACGGAAAGAGATCTTCGCGCTCTCTAGCCGAGAATAATTAAGTTAACGTTATGACGGGTTTCGTCGGAGAAAGACTGATGGTTGTAACCTTTTCTCCTATTTTTAAGTAGGGAAACTCGTCATAAATTTTTTCGCGATATTAATAAAACGCCCTGTATACCGGCGAATATTTCCCAAACCTAGTTTTTTCAGTAACCCACACATTTAAAAATTATGGGTTATTTTTTTTACCCATACTGTCTTTAAAACAAGTACGTGTGAGTGAGAACTCTGATGTTTATGCATCAAATGTATTATAGTTTAATACCAAAATGGTCAGCAATTAACATCAATCACCAGTGGCGTAGCCACAGGGGGGCGACTGCCCCCCCCCCCTCCTCTTGGCCTGGCGCCCCTTTACTACTTAAAAAATAATTCTTAAAAAACAATATCGGTCTTATTTTATTTTTAGTAAAGAAGAGCGATCGGAATAAACTTAATAAAACCGGTTTTGAGAGCGTTCCATCATATTTAATTTATTTATTTTTATATAAGTAGCGGATTTTAACTTCATTTGGGGCCAGACCCCTGTTTCCTAGGGAGCATGAAGAAGGTGAATTCCTACGAAATTTGTTCCCAAAAATTTTTTGTCTGCGGCGCTTTAGCTCCGCGGTCTGCGTCCCTAAGATAGTTCGCCCCAAAATGCTGGCTACGCCACTGTCAATCACATCGAACCCTCTTCATCATTCTAACTGGTCCCTGATCGCGTTGTCGCTGATTAGCTCCTTCGCGACTGTATAAATCTAGCGATGACGAAAAGTCACGATACGTATATTTATCCGACTGTGCGAAGCGGAGACAGGCTTAGGGAATGGTGGTGCCATCTTTTGGGTACTGCTCTAAATTTTTGCCCCTTCCTTGAGGCAACTAACAATACACACGAATGCCGTCGCCATTTTAAGCAGTTCAAGGCGCATGCGTTTTTCAGCTTGTAAATGGACGTTGCGGTGAGAAGGTGTGTTGTGGAGTTGTTTATAAGTTTTACGAGAAAATATGATAAAATCGTGTTTTAATTTCCAAGTTTTAATTATTTGGGGTGCAGTGAAGTAAAGTAGTTTTGGATATCGTCGTGTCTTGGCGTATCTTCAGCGTTTGTATTCTATTATACTGTTTATTTTGCCTACGTGAAGATTAGTATGTCAGTAATGGCCGCTTGAAAAGTTAGAGGATCATCAACAAAATGCTTTGATCAATTTTTTTTTTGATAAAAGGCACGGTTTCCTGGTGCAGACATTTAAATAATTAACCGGTTACAAGTGATTGTTATTAAAAAATCGTAAAAATGAATGAAAACAATGCGAGATATCCCAAGTAAGTTAATTTTTGTTTATATTGTGTAATGTTGGTATGGTCCCTAAAGTTTTTAATTGGTTATTTGTTCTTAGGATTATGGTGTTTCGCCCTACGTGGGACGAATTCAAAAACTTTGCCAAGTATGTCAAACACATGGAAGATATGGGGGCTCATAGGGCAGGTCTGGCAAAGGTAGGAATAAGCATTCATTTATCTTTTTAGTGATGTCAGTATTTTATATTTTTAATTTATAGTAGGGCAATTTTTCGTTCTTCAATCCTATTTATTAATTATAAAGTGAGCAAACAGAAATTCTAAAGTATCAGTTGAAGTCCATTTTGTATGCTTTTCCTAGCAAAAATACTATCTTTTGGTATTCCACACACTGGAACTTTTTGGAGACTTATTTGCTGTACATTTAGATTAAAAGGAGTTCCAAGAGAGATACAAGATATTTATTAGTACTTGTAGGCTTAAAAGACTTGCCTACCATTTTAGAAAAGATGAAAGAAAACAGTTTTTTGGATGTGTTCTTATTTTTTTTGGAACCATCTGGAATGACAAAAGGATTAGGTATAGGGTGATTTTGCTAGTAGTATGCCACTTTTATCTTTGAAATATTGTCAATAAATTATATTTTTTATCATATTATTCTGGGTCTGCAATGAGATGGAGCTCTAAGGGGATTTCTATATTTTTAAAAATGTTTTATTAAATTAATGTTCCTTTGTCTATTAAAAAATATGGGATTTCACCAGTTGTCCACTGTCAAAATCCAATTTTTTTATAATTTCTATTAGGACTATTAAGAGGGAAATGTATTGTGGATGTAGGTCTTTAAACTAATAGGTACTCCTATAGAGTAAGTGTTTAAAAGATTGTGAATTCCAACACTTACTACATCAGAATTTGGTAATCCCAGAATTTATAAGTATAAACATAACTGCTCAGTATGTAAATAAATAAATAAAATATATTAATAAATTAGGTACATAAGTATCAGAGTCATATTCTTCTATGAAATAATAATTAAAACTGCATAATATACAGAAGTAACTGGTTAAGTTGAACATATAATATACAAAAGGTACAAGAAAACATTACAAATATATCATATTCGGCTTGATATTTGGTTAAAGAGTAATATGCCTTATCAAGTATTAACTTAACAAGTTTTTAAAATCTTTCTATTGACTGTATTACCCTTATGTTATGTGGTAAGTACAGGGTCTTCCAACGAGGACTGAACAGGGGCTCATTTTTGAGCTTCCTTGTATTTAAAGAAAAATCCAAAATAGCCAATCGATGTACTTTTTCCTGCAGAATTCAAAAATGAACCCAAAAATTTATTTGAACCAGAAACAAAAGAGTTACGCTATGGATAAGGTGTTTTTTAAATGGAACATAGCTTTTTTTATACGATTTTTGGAACGAGTGATTTTTTTTTGTCCGTTCTGATTAAAATATTTAATATTGTGACAGCTATTTTAATTAAATTTTAATGTTTTATCCAGTATAATTTAACTTTAACCTGTTTGAAACATACACTAGGTAATAAAGGTATAATCACCTTTGAATCCTTCAAAGTCAAAAAATTTGACAAATTTACTATAATATTGCCGAAATGAAATATTCATTAGATGAGAGATTGCAGATTGTTATCTTGTTCTACAAATGCCAAGAAAATGCAAGAGAAGCAAGGAGAAGATTTATTGCAAATTTTCACAGAAATATATTCCTCAATACTCAATACTATTCTAAGGATAAAGAACCTATTTGAGGAAAATAAAACATTACATGACAGAAAAAGAAATCCAACTCTATACTAATTTAAAAAAAAAACATTAATAATTTAATTATTTAATGTGACCTCCGTTGTTCTCGAAACATGTGCGATAACCTCTTTGTAGCCTTTCCAAACTTGCTGTTATACTGTGATTTTCCTGGTTAAGGCGATTTATTTCATTCACAATTTTCTGCATGATCTCTTCAATATCGTGGTTTCGCTGCTTGTATACCACGTTCTTTAAATGGCCCCAAAGAAATGTGTCTAATATTGACAAATCTGGACTATTGGGTGGCCAAGGTTCCATTTCTACCAATCCATTCTTCATGGCGTCCGTTTAAATATTGAGTAACCTCACGCACGGCATGCGGAGGGGCCCCATCATGTTGCCAAATTAAATTTTGATATTCTTCCAATGGTAAATCTTCCAAAAAGTTCTCAATTTCGTTTTCTAAGGACTCGTAGTATCTCTGTCCATTTAAAGTCCCGTTAAAAAATATTGGATTGAAGTCCTTCCTTGAAATTTAATTGTCTGAAATTTTCTTGAATTTCCAACGGCCCAGTGATGATTATTATGTCTATTGAAAACCCCCGATGTTGTGAATGTGGCTTCGTCAGTCCATAAGATATTTCTGAATAAATTAGGGTCTTCGTTTTCTTTCCGAATCACAATTTGGGAAACAAATTGGAAGCGAAGTTCTTTTTGTGCCGGTGTTAGATGTTGAAGTGGAAGGATATGATAAGACTTAAATTTATGATTTCTTAAAGTCCTGTGAACAGTTCCTTGGGTAACTCTTCTGCGTCTTACACCGCCGCCGTATTGAACGTCCCGAACTGCGTCCGAAATTGATTTGGTTGGATTCAGTCGAAAATAATTCACAATGGCACGGTCTCGATTTCTATTCCTTTCTGGATTTCTTTTTCTGTCATGTAATGTTTTATTTTCCTCGAATAGGTTCTTTATCCTTAGAATAGTATTGAGTATTGACGAATATATTTCTGTGAAAATTTGCAATAAATCTTCTCCTTGCTTCTCTTGCATTTTCTTGGCATTTGTAGAACAAGATAACAATCTGCAATCTCTCATCTAATGAATATTTCATTTCGGCAATATTATAGTAAATTTGTCAAATTTTTTGACTTTGAAGGATTCAAAGGTGATTATACCTTTATTACCTAGTGTATGTTTCAAACGGGTTAAAGTTAAATTATACTGGATAAAACATTAAAATTTAATAAAAATAGCTGTCACAATATTAAATATTTTAATCAGAACGGACAAAAAAAAATCACTCGTTCCAAAAATCGTATAAAAAAAGCTATGTTCCATTTAAAAAACACCTTATCCATAGCGTAACTCTTTTGTTTCTGGTTCAAATAAATTTTTGGTTTCATTTTTGAATTCTGCAGGAAAAAGTACATCGATTGGCTATTTTGGATTTTTCTTTAAATACAAGGAAGCTCAAAAATGAGCCCCGGTTCAGTCCTCGTTGGAAGACCCTGTACATACTTAGTTAGTATAAGCTTTCTTAGAAAATATATTTTTTTTAAAGAAAAATAGCTGGATAAAATATTATAAAGGAACATAAGTATAATTAAGACTTGATTTTTCAGTAATATCCAAGCATTGAAATACTAGTTGAACACTTTAAGAAATACATTTGTGACTTTTTTGATAAGTTGTATCCAACATTTTTCTTGTCTGATAAGGTTTCTCTGTTTTTCTACCCTCGCGTATATCTTCAAAAGCTGTTAGGTATAGACTTTTATTCAGTATACCTACCCACGGTTGAAATTTCCATTTTTTTTTTAAAGTATGCTTTCAACCCCCCCCCCCCCCCCCCCCCTTCTTTCTGAGAGAGCCCAACATATAGTGTATCATAGAATGCCAACCTGAAAAACTTTGCTTAAAAATTTTTTTTTTTGTACTTTTTTTTAATAACTGTACCTCTGCTAGCTTGAACTTCATTAGTTTTTCTTTTGTAAACCACAAACAATATTAATCTAATATTTGGTGATAAATTAGCAATAAAATCGCCCTCAAAAAGCCCAAAATTGTGATATAAGAAAAAAAGTAACTGCTAGCTTAATAAATATTTAATTTCTGTTTTTGTAGTGAACTTTTTGATCTATTGAAATCTAACATAAAATAAGCTTCGAAAACTTGGCTAACTAACCTGAACTAACCTAAAAGTGTCAACTTCCAGTCAAACCGAAAGTGCTATATTTTCGGATTTTAAATTACATCCGGTTTGACCGGAAGTTGAGACCATTAGGATGGTAATAAAAAAGTAAGAGCCCTTTTGCTCTAAGACGTACCGTTAAGCAGTTAGCGGCTGTCAAAGTTCAAAAATGTCATGTTTCAAAAGTCGATATCTCTGAAACTATTATGTTTAGACTTATAATGCACTTAAAGAAAAATAATTGTAATTTTATGTAGAAACCAAAAATATGGCAAGATATAGGGTGTTCTATTTAAAAAAAAAAAATTCTTGTTCCTCTTTGTTGAGCCACTCTATAGAGTCAAAAATAATTTCACGTTATAACTCACTTACTATCCTTCAACTTTTATATTAACATTTGTTGTGTATTGTAAATACAAACGGAGCTATTCTAACTTTGTCACACTAACCGGTCACCCTGTACCTACCACATCGTAAATATTAATATATTTTTTAAGTGTCTCACCCAATTGGCGATTTTGCTGCTGACTATAATAAAAAAAAAATTAACACTTTTCTCAATGATTTATATAATGATAAATGATAATTATATAGGTTCACAATATTGACAGATATGAAATGAAATGAAATGAAATGAAATGAATTTATTAATCCGAAACAGATCACAAATAGGATGTAGGACAAGTCAACATATTATTTAACATAGTACATAATATATACTTAAACTAAATAAATTAAATTACTTTACAGTGAAAACATACCTTAGAAATTCATCCACTGAATAGAAAGCATTTTCCAGTAGTATTGCTTTTATTTTACAATTGAACTTCCCGTTACCTAACTCTCTAATATTAATAGGAATTTTGTTATAGAATACTGCGCCTATATAATAGGGATTTGATTTATATAACTCAAGTCTATGAAGGTCATACTGCAAATCACTCCCAAATCTTGTCTCATAGCAATGGTATATATTTTGAGTTCTAAATTCGGAAATATTTAGTCTAACAAATTTCAGAATTTCAAAAACGAAAATTGAAGGTAAGGTCATGATAGATTCATTGATGAATGTTTGTTTACATGATTCCCTAAAACCAAGACCAAACATAGACCTAATCGCTCTTTTTTGCATTGAGAATGCCCGTTGTGCGGCAGATGAACCACCCCAGAGAATGATACCATATCTAATGATGGACTCAAAATTAGTGAAGTAAAAGGTCTTAACAATGTTCTTACTTAAAATCTGCCTCAAGCGATATAGTGCAAAACAATTGCTAGCACATTTTTTTACACACATAACTAACATGCTCTTTCCAATTTAATGATTGATCAATGTGAATACCCAGTAATTTAAAAGATGAAACCTGTTCAATGGATGTATGATTCAGATAAATAAGCTGACTCTTTGTAGCATATGCGCTATATGGATGAAATTGTAAAGTAAAAGTTTTGTTTTGATTAAGGACTAATTTGTTATGAGAAAAGTAGTATTTTAACATATTTAAATTATGTGTCAGTTTATTTATCATTTCCAACTCATTGCTGTGAAATGACAACAAGGTTATGTCATCAGCAAACTCACAGTGATATGCTGACAAGTAACATGAAATATCATTTGTATACATGAGGAACAGCAATGGGCCAAGAACACTTCCCTGTGGAACACCAACCTCGACACACGCCTGCGCAGATTTCGCTCCACCAAACAGGACATATTGTTTGCGATTTTCTAAATAGGATTTTAATAAGTGGTAACAATTCCCTCGAATGCCATACAATTGCACCTTCTCTAAAAGGAGTTCATGGTCTACGCAGTCGAATGCCTTAGATAGGTCCACGAACAGAGCCATCACCTTATCACACATATCTATATGTCTATAAATGTTGTCCAAGATTGAGGAGAGTGCTGTAATTGTCGATTTTTTACTACGAAAACCGTGCTGAGTATTTGATATAAGGTTGTGCAAGTCAAGAAAGCTTACAATGCGTTTTAATAGTATTTTTTCGAATATTTTTGAGAAGACAGATAACAGTGAAATGGGACGATAGCTTCCGATGTCTTTATGATTTCCTTTTTTAAATAAACATATGACTTTTGATATTTTTAGAAAGCTAGGGAAGACAGATTCTGAAAAACACATGTTGATTAGGTATGTTAGTGGAGGAATAAACTGACTTGAACAAGACTTAACGAGCGTCGATGAAAATTCATCAGGGCCACAAGAGTTTGAGTTTTTTAGTTCATTGATAGTTTCCGTCACCTCTTTGTCAGACACTTCATACAGATATATTGATTTATTAATTAATGGGGTATTTAAAACGTAATTATATTGATTGAGATTTGTAGAAGTTGCATGCCCATCTTGAAGTTGTTTTGGAATATTAATGAAATAGGAATTAAATTGTTCCGCTATGTCTTGTGGATTGTGATATTCAACATTTTCCTTTTGAATACTCTCGATCTTTAAATTTGTTTCATTTTTTACAGTGGAATTTATTATGTTCCAGATAGTTTTTGATTTGTTTTTAGCGTAGAAAACTTTGTTGTCATAGTATTTTCTTTTTGCAAGTCTTAGTAAGGGCCTGTATAAATATTTGTATTTTTTGTAGAATTCTAAAGTGACCAAACCCTGTCTCATTTGTAAGTGTAATTTTTTAAGTGTTTTTGAGGATGTTTTTAAACCAAGTGTTAACCATTGTTTATTTTTATGAAAGTGTGTCTGTTTTTTCGTTATAACCGGAAAACTTATGTTATAATAGTAATCTAGTGTTCCAATAAAAAGTGCAAATTTGTCATCTATATTACCATTGTCACTATACAAGTCAACCCAAGTTTCAGAACCAAGAAGATTTTTGAAAGTATCCTTGTTTTTCCTAGAGAAAGATCTGGAGGAATAGGTACTATTTATGGGTTCATTGACATGTGAAAGGTTTATCTTTTGGAAAGTATGATCGGAGAGGCCATTTTCTGCGATATAATGACTGAGTAGAGAGTGATTAATATTCGTACAAATGTAGTCTATAGCAGTAGCAGAATTTGCGGATATTCTTGTTGGTTGATTGAAAATTGGATATAACTTAAAAGAGTCAAATATATCAGTTAAAACATTTTTGTATACACTCTCAACTAAATAGTTAATGTTTAAATCGCCGGTAACAATTAATCTGCAGAAAGGGAATTTGTTATAATATATAATCTAAACAATGTTCCAACTGACTTAAGAAAATATCTTTGGACGATAATGGGGATCGGTATATACACAAGATAAATGTTTTGATGTTGTCTATTTTTACTTGAAGACAGCAGCATTCAAAAATCATCTCTATACAAAACTGTGATACTTCAGGCACTGTCACATAATTCATTGTTTTTTTTATGAGAATAAGAACACCACCATGTGCGTTTATGTGTCTGTTGAAAAAGGAACCAATACTGTAGCCATTTACAGCTAGTGATGCCATCTCTTCATCGATGCACCAGGTCTCAGATATATATGACGCCATTTCGAATTTTTTTAAATGGCAACCCTTCGAAATAACCACACGAGTAAATTGCATTTGGCGATCCATTTCAAAAACCTATAGTTGATATTTATTTTAAGTCGTTTCGGAAATACGGGGGTTCCTAAATTGCCTTCATCGATTTTGTCTTTTAAAGTGTCTCACCGCTTTATTAAATATACCTTTTAAACCCCATATTTTACACGGTAACATAATTTCCCGTGGCCGAGCAATTTACGCTATCAAATACGACAGATGTCAAAAAGTGACAGAGATGACGCCATTTTAAATTTTTTTAAATGACCACCCTTATTAATAAGCACACGAGTAAATTGCATTTTGCGATCTTATTACATTTCTTACTCCCTTAATCATCATTTTTCTATTTTTCTGTAACAATCTGTATATTTCAAAATAGATTTAAATTGTGCTAATAAAGATCCTGCATTTAAAATATCAAATTTTTTTTCACGCTTTCCATAAAGACCGCATTATTAGGATCACCCTATAATAATGGGGATTCAAGAAATATTTAAATGGCACTGTCTGATATCTGAAACTAAAAAATATAGTCAACATATGAGAGAAAATCAAATAAATTATTTCTTGTTTCAGCCAGGGTTGATAAAAATCATGATTTTTTTGATTTTTTAAAAAAAATTATCAGCATTTACAAATATTATTATTTTTAAATATTTCTAACTGCTTATATTATGTTTTGTTGAGTAAACAAATATTTTTAGGCAGGAATAGTACAGATACGAAGCAAAACTGGAGAAGTTTTAACATGCAAATTTCGTTCGCGTAGTTTTTGCAAGTTTGCGCCTTTAAAAATATTTTACATTATACTGGGTGGCTCAAAAAAGTGAGGCAAACAAATCTTGTATTTTTTTAAACGGAACCCCCTATATCTTACACTATTTTTGAATTTTACGTAAAATAGCAATTATTTTTTAATAAATGCATTAGGAATTCTAAGCATAATAGTTTCCGAGATATCGACTTTTGAAAATTGGCATTTTTAAACTTTGACAGCTTCTAGCTTTTTAACGGTATGTCCTAGAGGAAAACGACTCACAGGTCCCTATCTTACGTCTCTGTTATCTTCCTAAAAATACAAGTTTCCGGTTAAACCGGAAGTACCATATTTCCGGCTTCGAGTTATAGGTATCCGGTTTAACAAAAGTTTACATTATTGGGGAGATAATAAAAAAGTAAGATAGGGACATGTAAGCCGTTTTCCTCTAAGACGTACCATTAAAGAGCTAGAAGCTCGATATCTCGGAAATTATTAAATTTAGACTTATAATGCACTTATTACAAAATAATAGTTATTTCATGTAGAATCCAAAAATAGTGTAAGATATAGGGTGTTCCATTTAAAAAAATAGAAGTTTTGTTCCCCTCACTTTTTTGAGACACTCTGTATAATGTAAAATATTTTTAAAATATGCCACTTTTAATTCTAGACCTCATGCTGTTTCAGTATTTTTGATAAGTTCTTCGATAAGGATGTAATCTTCCGTCCTCGCTTCGTTGGCGGACCCGGTATATTATACAATGTACTGTATGTTTGCTTTGAAATTCTTATTTTTTATAATAATCAGAAATTAATGATTGCTTCATATTTTTTATTTTATTTTCATAAAATTCAGATTCACATTTTAATAGTCATTGAGAAATATTTGTAGAGTTGTCAAAATTGTTAACAGTATTAAATAAGTCTCTCTCAAACTTGCGCAGGCTTCAGATAGGCTAGTTGGGAGTAGTTTCATCCGTTTCTTGGATTAAAGATAAAATATAAATATATAAATAAATAGGTGCCAAGTGTGGAAAGACTTGGAGACTAAATATTGAAACCAAAATTACAAAGCCCTAAACAAAAAAGGTTCTAAGTTTGCTTTTAAATTGCTTTGGTGCAAGATTCCTATATTCCAAAGGGATATTATTATAAATTCTCACACCATCACAATATATGCTACCCTGGCCATACTTCGTAGAGGGTCGTAGAATATCGATATTATCTCGTATGCGAGTACGATAATTATGCACAGTATTTCGAGATTGAAAAATAGTGACGAAGGCCGTGCTTAACTTGATGTATATAATTTGAGATTTGGAACTTATAGATGTTATTTAAAGACATGATATTATAGTTTTTATATAGTAGATTGGTGCTGTATTTAATTGGTAGGCCGTATATATGCTTTATTGCTCTATTTCGCAAGGTTATTATTGGTTTCTTAATGTAATGAGCTGATGAAAACCACACAGCTGCTAGGTATTGAATGTGACAGTGAACAAGAGAGTAGTAAATTGACCTCAACAGCTGCCTTGGAATGATGTAGGAGAGTCGTTTTAAAATACCTATTGGTGCATACCACTTATTCTTTAGAAATTCTATGTGTTTATCCCAACTAAGACTCTAATGTATAGTCCCAAGATACTTAATACAGCTCAGATACTTCAAATTACTACCCCCAAAGTCAAGGGCCGGTTGATTTAATATTTTTTGAGAAGATAAAAACATATACCCGGATTTCTCTACATTCAAAGTAAGTTTATGAGTTATCAACCATTGCTCAATAAGTCTCAAATCATCCTGGATATATCCAGTGATAACATCCATTGAGTCTTCACAATATACCAAAACAGTATCATCCGCATACAATCTTATCCGACCATTCACCTCAAGGTTTGAAAGAGAGTTTACATACACCAGAAATAGCGTGGGACCCAAGATGGACCCCTGAGGCACACCGCATTTAACATTCATAGTCGAACTACATATACCATCAAGTGAGACAAATTGTTTCCTATTATGCAAATAATCCCGAAACCAATCATAGCAATTGCCACGGATGCCAAGAAGTTCCATTTTGTTTAGCAGGAATATATGTATATAGAACTCGCGCTTTTAAGAAATAAAAAAGTAGTAGGTATATAATACATATAAACTTTATGTTTCTGTATTTTTGTTTTCGTTATATAGTTTAAACAAAAATACTAATTTTCCTCCTTTTTCTACACCCATCCTGTTCCTAATATCAGAGTGTACAAAGCCAAAAGTGCTAAACACTCGTTCTACTGATGCTGAGGAAGCAGTTGCGCACAGGAATTTTCTTGCAAGAAGCGCGTTCTGACAATATTTTGGGTAGAATTTAGACCTACTATATTGTTAGACCGACATTAAAATAATTTGTATTAATTTGAAAAGAGAGAAAAATGTTAAACTTTTAATAAAATCAATAAAAATCAAAAAAATCAATGATTTTTGATTTTTTTAATAAAAATCAAATTTTGCCCAACCCTGTTTATAACACATACATTTCATTAACAATATTTCAGGCTTTCATACAGCATTTTTTTTATTGTCACTGGGGATAAATTGCGCCAGTTATTTTCGATTTCTTGAAGAGGACAACCACTGTTGTACATGTTAAAAGCCTCTTAATAACATAGCTTCTGTAGAGCATTTTAAAATTTTGGCAATATGAGGTGGTATTGGGTGGAAGAAAAATAAGTTTTACATTATCCAGTGTAATTTTAGGATGAGACGTTGCATTATCCAGAAACAAAACCACTCTTCTATTCTGCTTCTTCATCTTGGTATCAAATCTGTGAAGCCATATTGTCATGATATCTGCTGTTATCCACGCTTTTTTGTTCTAGACCCATTAAAAAGGTATCGATATGTGCGCCCTTAAAACATCGAAAATTTTTGCTTTTGCCTATTACAAGTAGTTCTTCCTTCTCACCTTCCATATTTACACAGAACAGAATTATTTTATATCGTTGTTTTTCTGTTGTTTTTTTCCAGTGCACTTGTCATCTTTCAATGCATGTTTTTGTTGGCAATGCACTATAGTAGAGGCGTCTCTCATCTGCATTAAATACGTCCCTTGGGGCATATTCCTTTAAAATGGTCAATAGCCTTTCTTTCCAAGCAGTACGTCTTCGATATTGATATCGGCTGATTCGCTACATATTTTCTTGAAGGAAATATCGTGCCGATGACGGAATTTTTCTAACCATCCATTTGATGCCTTGAAGTTATCTAATCCTAGACATTAAGCAGATTCGAGGGCCGTTGCTTAAATTATGAGCCCGGATATTAATAAGTGCCTGTTTCGCGCCTTACAAAACCAGTTAAAAACAACTTAGTCCACTGCCAGTCCTTCGATTTTGAGAAAATTTTCTTTTTTGTTTACCGTTGCCACTTTCTTGAAGCAAATTTTTAACTTCTGCTTTATTTTGAAGCAACATAATCACTTTGGTCTTACCCACTTTAAATTTTTCAGCCAATTTCCTGGTACTTAAGCCAGTTTTTTCACTTTCCTTGATTATTTCAATTTTTTTGCTTAAAGAAAGACATTTCCTTTTTTCCGCCATCTTCAAATATTCACGTTTGTCCCAA
The DNA here is from genome assembly GCA_963920685.1 of Polydrusus tereticollis. Classification (NCBI taxonomy): domain Eukaryota; kingdom Metazoa; phylum Arthropoda; class Insecta; order Coleoptera; family Curculionidae; genus Polydrusus; species Polydrusus tereticollis. The sequence goes on from OY987334.1 coordinate 30,001,065, forward strand.
AACACACAAAAACTGTTCAAAACAAAACTAATGTTAACCACCAATTTATCAGCCTTTAAAGCAAATTGAATGGATCCGCCTGCAATAAAGTTATTAGTGTATATACCTATATTTCTTAAGAGTTGTCGAGTCGGGTTTTACTGCCCCTAATGAAGCATTAATGTTTACCAAAAATTCCGATCACGAGTGCCCGCGGTCGTTTAACAGATGGGTCGATAAAGAGGTGTATAAAATAATGGGATTTCCATTTTTAAATATGGGGAATTCATAACCGGTCGTTTAACGCAGGTGGTCACTTTATAGAAGCGGTTGCAAACAGAGGTTTTACTGTATATCTTTTTGAAATCGGGTCGCGAAATGAAATTCATTCGTGTGGTTATCGATGAGGGTTGCCATTTTAAAAGATTCAAAATGGCGTCGTATATGTCAAATTTGTGAACCTAAAGTACAGGAGTCGGGAGGAATGGGCCTAACTCTATGGATGTAATCTATGCATCAAGATAATAAGAAAAAACTCAATGTTGTTATCCAAGATTCATTTGTTTTCAAGTTACAGCGTTAAATAAAATAATAATATTGTTAAACCAAAACATCCAACATTAACATTGTTTTAAATAAATCATTGGTTTAGTAAATTTTCAAAAATACCGCCATTGACTTCCAAACATTTCCTGCTTCGTTTACGAAGGGCGCGCGTGGATCTTCTAATTGATTCGTGCCTTTCTTTAATATTGAGTACAGCATTTCTAATGCGTCTAATCAATGCATCCCTACTATCTACTTTTACTTTGTAAACCTCAGTTTTTAACCAACCCCATAAATTGTAGTCCAACGGCGTGAGGTCTGGCGATCTAGGAGGCCAACTAATAGGACCACCGCAACCAATCCAAACCCCTGGAAACCTTTGGTTTAAATATTGCTTGACCCGACGATCGAAATGGGCAGGCGCTCCGTCGTGTTGATAATATATTTCAATTCTGATGTTTAAAGGAATCTCCTTCAGTAGTTCTTGCAATTCATTTTGTAAGGCGATTTTTCAAAAGAAAAGGGCCAATTAAATTATTATCGACCATGCCGCACCACACGTTTATTGAAAACCTGTGTTGAAAATTACTTTCGACTATTGCGTGAGGATTTTCGTCCGACCATACATGGGAGTTTCGATTATTATTGATGCTGTCACGGGTGAATGTAGCTTCGTCAGTAAAAAGTATGTGCGGTAAAAGATGACGATTATTAATTATCCACTCACAAAATTGCATACGCTTGCCGTAGTCTCCAGGTTGAAAATTCTGTACATGATACGGGTATAAGCCTTGCTCGTGAAGCGTATTGATCACTTTTTTGGGGAATCCCCAACTGAATTCCAAGTCTGCGTGAGCTTGTCGTCGCATCTTCTTCTACTAAAGCTAGAACATTTTTTAATTCTTCTAAATCCTGTTGAATGGCTCCTTCGGATGTTACATTAGCACTTGGAAGCGTTCCGGTCTCGCAGAGTTTGTTGAAAACTCTGATAAAGGCCTTTCTGTTCGGTGTTCTTTCATGTGGTAATCGTTCACGATATTCTTCAGCAGCCGCTGTAGCATTCCCATTACACAAAACATAAATAAAAACCATATTGGCGTATTCGAGATGTAAATAAATGTGTGGCATTTTATAAAATTAAAATTATACAAATCCGAAAGTTAACGGTGAATCAATGTAACATTTTATACTGACACTAATAGGATAGTGACAGCACAACAATCAAAAGCAAACAATAATAACATTTATTACAGGAAACCTAAATTAATGCAATATTTTGTTTTGCCTTATAACTTGAAAACAAATGAATATTGGATAAACAACATTTGAGTTTTTTCTTATTATTTTGATGCATAGATTACACCCTTAGAGTTATGCCCATTCCTCCAGACTCGCCCTGTATAATTTTTGACATTAAAATGGGCTTCCTTGCAAAAATTCATTGATGAAAGTTCATTTTGTTTTTATTATGGTCAGTCGGGAAGTCGCCAATCGGGTGAGACACTTAAAAAAATGTCCCTGTACAATTTATGTGTTTTGTATCTCTTATGATAATGTACCTGGGAAAACTATAAAAAGCACCTTTAGGCATGCAGCCCCATAAAACGGATAATACTTTCTCTAATCTCCTTTAAGAGTGTAAGTTTATAATTTTTATTATATCTTAACCACAGCTTATAAACTATTATAGTTTTATTAAATAGTTTATAAGCTGTGTCTTAACTCCATATCTTTTCAGTCAGTTTTAGGTATTTATAATATAATAATATTTATATTACCTGCCACAAGTACAAATATAATTTTATTAAAAAATTTATTACTAGGATATTACTAAATAAATATCATCAGATAAGTGTAATTGTACATGTAAGATGTGCTAATTAAGATAAAAAGTGATATCTTACCAAATCAAAGCTGCTTTATTATATAAATGATTATATTATTAGGATGCGATGTTTGTTTATTTGTTTATATACTGATTGTATGTTGATGTTGTATGGATGTTTCAGCATTCATTTCTCTTTCTCTTTTAAATTATTTGAAATCAGATTAAGTATGTAAGTTATTTAATTTTTTACACATACTTTAATATTGTAAATGCCATTAATCGTCTCTAAATATCTTACACTGTCCTATGCCAATTGGTTTTTGTTTCAACAAATAAATTCTTATGACTATGACTATTAGAGTAGGTACGCTTGATTTAAGTTGAGAGTTTCTCCTTAAATTAAGTTTGAAATCTAATTTTATTTCTTATTTCCAATTTTTTGTTCTTTGAATTATAAATTGCTTATTTATTTATTTATTTATTTATTTATTTATTTATTTATTTATTTATTCAATTCTTTCTCCATATGATACAAAAATGTATATTAGATGCGTCAACAAATACAACACAGTATAACAACAATAAACAATAATAAACATTGCACGTCCAATGCAACAGGAGTCTTAAACATATTCTTGAATCGGACGAAGAAAACGAAACAGAATCGACAAAACACACTAATCGATTATGACCCAAGATTGATTTGTACACACCATTATCATTAAGAATACAATTAGTCTGCACTTCTATGTTGCAGCCGATGTCAGTGATCATAGGTAGTTAGTAGATGTTACATGATTTCAAAGTAGTCAGAGTGACTGTATAATACATTTTCTATAAGTATACTTTTTAAGTGTTGTTTGTACTTGACGAAGTCTTTGATGCTTCTTGTGCTCGCTGGGAGTTTGTTATATGCCTTTATCCCCATGTATAATGGAGACTTTTCATACAAGGATGTCCGGTGTTTGGGAATGGAGAGCTGAGAGGACAGTCTGGTCTGCATGCCCTTGTTGATTGAGCCGTTTGTTGTAAAGTTAGTTATATGTTGTCTTGTAAAAAGAAGCAATTTGTAGTAGTACAGAGAAAATATGGACATTAGCTTGTACTTTTTAAAGATCGGGGCAGCATGTGCATCCCACTGTGCTCCATCCAGGACACGCACCAATCGCTTCTGCAGTATAAAAAGTCTATTAATCTTTGGCGAAGATCCCCAAATGATAATCCCATAAGACAGGCGACTCATTACATGTGCGTGGATATAAAGAAGGATAGTCTGAGCATTTAGCTCTTGCTTCAAGTTTTTGACCATAAAGCAAGATACCGCAAGTCCACCGGCAAGATGATCGATATGGACCCCCCAGCTTAGGGTCGAGTCAATGTGAACACCCAGGAACTTTGTGTAAGTCTCCTTCGGAATTGATTTGTTACCCAAGAAAACGAGAGATGATTTATTGCTGTTGTCGGCTAATCTGTTGCCCTTGAAGTTGACAATAACCGATTTTTGAGGGTTAAGCAACATGCCGTTGGACTCGCACCAATTCGCTATTCTCATCGAAACTGCATTTAAGTTCCCGACCATACCTTCATAGGTTTTGTGATGCTCCATGGAGCTGGTATCGTCCGCGAACTGGCAAAAACCCGCGGCCTCCTCCAAGACATCCGGCAAGTTATTACAAAATATCAGGAACAGGAGAGGAGAAAGAATACCGCCTTGTGGGACACCATACTGGATTTGTTGAGTGACAGAAAAGAATTTTTGATTTACGGTATGATCGTCCTCTGCCACTAATTGAACAAATTGACTGCGATCTGACACATAAGAGACGATCCAATCCAAGGGGGGTCCACTGATCCCATACGATTCCAACTTCCTTTTGAGAAGCTGAACATTAACCAAATCAAAGGCTTTGGATAGATCGTAATATATTCCCGATGTAAATTGGTTTTGATCTAGATATAAATAAATGAGATTTAAGGACTCAAATAAAGCGGTCTCAGTAGATTTCCCCTTGAGGAATCCATGTTGAGTTGAGGAGAGCAAATTGTTTGTCATGAAATATGAACTTAGTCTACTATACATCAATCTCTCGAGACACTTGGAGAAAACCGAAAGATTTGACACTGGCCGGTAGTTGCGGATTTCCGTCTTTACACCCTTCTTAAAAATTGGAATTATTTTGGCTGTCTTAAGTTTGCATGGGAATTTACCTGTAGAAAATGACAGATTAATGATATGCTCCAGTGGATGGCAGAGCAGACGTGCCACGTCTCTAATGGTGTAACAGGGAATATCATCCGGTCCACTGGATTTCTTTCTACTCACTTGATGGAGAACCTGCAAAATTTCACCCGAGGTGGTCATTTTCAGGGAAAAAGTAGCACGTGTCCTAGATGGAACATCCAATTCTATTTTAGCCGAGAGGGAGTCCCCGACCTTATTCACTGAACCAACAAAGTAGTCATTGTACATATCACAAAGAGCTTGCGGATTCTCAACAAGAGTACCCCCTCCATTAAGAGGTTGCACTTCTAACGCTAATTTTAAATTTTTTCCCATTTTTTTTGTTTATAAGAGACCAGGCTGCTGAATTCATGTTCGATGCATTCTTAATAAAATATTATTATAAGTCCTTAAACCATAAAGAGTGCATATTATGGTTGATCTAAATATTTATTATTTAGTTTGCATTTGATATACAGGATGTCCCAGATAAGACTGCACTCTAAAAGGATCTCGTAAACCATCGGACATACAAATAAGAATAAATTAGAGAAAAGTTGCGCATTACTGAACTCTGAAATGTCATGTTATCAAATTTCAAAAATTTCGAAGATATTGGGAAAAACCCGAATTTTTGCGATTCGTTCTTATTGTTTTCTGATCCTATTTGAAGAGATATGTCAAAAAAAATTTACATTCTCACTTTTTATCCTCTAGACTAGGGATCGACCGATATAATTTTTTATTGCCGATACCGATATCGGCCGATACCGATATATGCATAGCCGATATCGCCGATACCGATATATCGGCCATATTTTCTATTATGAATATTTTGCTATATAAATTAGCTAAAATTAATGTCCGTCTTGTTCAACTGCCCGCTCAAGTGAAACCACACAGCTAAAGATATTTGAATCATTTGATAACATGCAGTTATGGGACATCAATAGTACTAAATCTAAAAACATTCACTATTCTATTAGAGAATTAATGGCTATAGATATAGAACCCTTCAGTATCGTGAAGAATGTCGGCTTTAAACGGCTTGTAAAAAAATTGACTCTTTGTATTTTAGAAAAAATATACTTCCTGATATTTACCAAAAATGTTCGTCAGCAATTAGTGCAAAATTATCATCATCACTTTCCTTAGAAGAAAACAATAATTTTTCTGTAACTACAGATATATAGACTTGGAAACACAATAACAATTCATTTATGTGTTTTACTGCTCATTGGATAGATTTTAAAACGACTGAAAGATGTTCATTTGTACTGGCCTGCAAACATTTTCCAGAGACACATACAGCTTTAAATATTGCCCAGATGTTAAATGATTTACTGAAGAGATGGAAGTTAGTTCATAATCAGGTTCTTTTGGTTTTGGCTGACAATGCCGCCAACATGAAAAAGGTCATCGACGAGGCTAAACTAAAACAACAACCTTGTTTTATACATATTTTACGATTAGCCATACAAGACTCGATAGAAAGTCAACGATCAATCATAGATTTATTTTCAAAAGCGAGACCTATATTAACTCATTTAAGTCACTCCTCTTTGGCTTGTGATAGACTAAAGAATATTCAAAAGACTTAATATGGCGACTAGGGATGTAACGGGTACCCGGCCGGGTAGGCCGGATACCCGGTTTCGCCGGGTATCAGGTTACCCGGCCGGGTACCCAGGTTTTTATTTTGTTTTCTGTTTTTGGTAAAATAAAACATAAAAGAACTGAAACAGTGTATTTTTGTGATGATAAAAAATACATAAAAAAAAAACAGATTTTAAAAGGTTATAACAAGAAACTTTGTTAAATAAAACATTTAATATCTAAAATCAATTAATGGCAAATTGTGATGAAGATAAATTAACATTTCACCAATCTCAGAGGATAGTCGGTTTCGGGTTTCTTCATAAATATTAGCCGCTTCTGAAAACAACCGTTCACTAAATATTGTTGAGGCAGGTGCTGAAAGAAACTTTTTAGCAAGCTTTTATGTTTTAATAAAAATATTTACTCAAATATCTACTTCTTTGATTTTACTTGGCTCTACTATAATTGTATGATTTTATCTGTTTTGGCTGAAAAAAATTATTTGATATATATCAGATATATATCGGATATATATCCGATATTTGATATTTATATAAATATCATGATATTTGCCAACCCTGAGTGCATCTATATCAGAAGTAATACCATTACTTAAGACACTTTTGATTTATCTCGACAAAGCTGAAGGAGCTGATTTTTCTGGAATGCGGACTACTAAAAATGAGCTTAAAAATTCTTTAAATAAAAGATGCAAAGACTCACTGACAGAAATCTTCTTTTTGTCACTTTATTAGACCGAATATGCTTTATCGCAAAGAAACTATACAGATTTAAGAAATGAATTCCTAAAAATTAATGGGCGTGATCTCAATACAACAGAGTTGGTAGAGAGTAAGGACATATCCGATGTGTGCGACGATGATGATGCTCCTCTAGCAAAAATTGCTAAGAAATCAAAAGAAGTAAACCAAAAGTACCAAGACAATGTTCCTAACTCAATTCCTCATAATTTGTTTTGGAATACCTTTGAGGAATTTACCAGTATGCCGGCAAGTAAATCGAAATTAGATAGAACCAATGATTTAATAATTAATAAAATTAAAGGTGAACTTAATATGTACATTGATATGGCCAGAATATCTAAAAATGAAGATCCTTTGAGTTGGTGGGCAAAAAAAGACATTTTCCCAATGTGCCATAATATACTTAGCACGACCACCAAGTAGTGCGGCTAGTGAACAGCTATTCTCTTCAGCTGGAAGCGCAAGAAATCGCCTAAGCCCAGAAAGGACAGAAAGTTTAATTTTGTTGCATTATAACTTACCAAAACTTCACTTTAAGTATTAAAATAGGATAACGGTTTTTTTTTTTTATTTAATCCTGTCTTTTCAACAGTAATATACCGATAGAGGAGGCGTCTTATCGGTAATACCGATGTTTTTAACAAGAAATCGATTTTCTGACAAATTTTTACGAAATGTAATTTTTACTTATAACCTGATATGATCCCGAGAGCTTTAGCTCGAGGGTCTTATCTTTGATTATAAGTAAAAATTACATTGAGTGAAAATTTTCTTGGAAAATCGAGTTTCGAGTGAAAAACGAAGGTATGAAAATAAGAAACCGCCTCTAGAGGTGTATTTTATTGGATAATTCACCTCACTTTTATTGAACCAATCAAAACGCTCATTTTCATAGCAACCACCTTGGTAACGGTCGTCTTACCCGATAAGACTACCGCTAGCTCGAAAAGACGCTTTCGAAAAGACGCTTGTAGCTTTTTTACTTAAATAAAAAATTAGTAACACCTCTAACTTGTATATTTACCTTTATCAGACGGCCTTCATTTTTATGTTCAGTAAATTATCCAATAAAATACACCTCTAGAGGCGGTTTCTTATCTTCATACCTTCGTTTTTCACTCGAAACTCGATTTTCCAAGAAAATTTTCACTCAATGTAATTTTTACTTATAATCAAAGATAAGACCCTCGAGCTAAAGCTCTCGGGATCATATCAGATTATAAGTAAAAATTACATTTCGTAAAAATTTGTCAGAAAATCGATTTCTTGTTAAAAACATCGGTATTACCGATAAGACGCCTCCTCTATCGGTATATTACTGTTGATAATTTACTGAACATAAAAATGAAGGCCGTCTGATAAAGGTAAATATACAAGTTAGAGGTGTTACTAATTTTTTATTTAAGTAAAAAAGCACAAGCGTCTTTTCGAAAGCGTCTTTTCGAGCTAGCGGTAGTCTTATCGGGTAAGACGACCGTTACCAAGGTGGTTGCTATGAAAATGAGCGTTTTGATTGGTTCAATAAAAGTGAGGTGAATTATCCATTTTAGATATTTTTTTGTATTTTTTAAATCAAAATACACCTATATCGTTTTTTATTTAGTATATTTGTGTTTTAATTTCTTTAAAAAATATATCGGCCGATACCGATATACTCTTGGCCGATCTGGGCCGATACCGATATGGCCGATATACCGATACCGATATCGGTATCGGTCGATCCCTACTCTAGATTAGAACAAAGTTTTCAATCCAACGTTTCGTTTTTTCGCAACCATCATCAACTTTGTCTTTTTAAATAGTTCACAAACTTTATTTTACGCTTAATAAACTTTACTTTTTATTATGAATCCGGCGATATATCACATTTACTTTTTGTTAAACGTTTCGGACTAAAGAACTCATTACCAATGCAAATGAGCACCATATTTAGTTTTTTTTTTTTGGTTTTATTGGTGTATTTAAACTCTAGTTGGGTGAAAAACATTTTTTTTTTATTTTACATTATCTAGGTATATTAAATAAATTTTCAAACGTATAAATATTAAATATGATCGCAGATTATAAAAAGAAACTAATAAACAAACGATTAGAAACGAAAGCTTATCTGAAAAATGTAACATTTTTATAATATGAATTGTTTTCAAAAAACGTATGTTATTAGTTTCTTTTTATTATATGCCATCTTGTTTAATATTTATGCATTTCAAAATTAATCTAATATTTTTGTAAATAATGTAAAATAAAAAAATTGTTTTTAGAGCCGCCTAGAGGTTAAATACAACAATAAAAATAAAACAAAATTAAATAAGGTGCTCATTTGCATTGATGATGAGTTTTTAGCCCGAAACGTCTAACAAAAAATAGGTGTGATATGTTGTTGGATTCATAATAAAAAGTAGAATTTATAAAGCGTAAAATAAAATTTTTGGGCTATTTAAAAAAACGAAGTTGATGGTGGTTGCGAAAAACGAAACGTCGGATTGCAAATTTAATTTCACCTTGTTTTAGAGGATAAAAAGTGGCAATGAGAATGTAAAATTTATTTTGGCATACCACTTCAACTAGAATCAGAAAACATTAAGAACAATAATATCGCAAAAATTCGGGTTTTCCAGGATATCTTCGGAAATATTCGGAATATTTAAAATTTACAAACATGACGTTTCACAGTTTAGTAATGCGCAGCTTTTCTCTAACTTAATCATCTCTGTATGTGCGATGGTTTACGAGATCCCTGTAGACTGCAGTTTGTTTGTATTTTAATAAATACCCACTAGTTTTGTTTTTTCGCATTTTTTAATAAAAATCTCTTTTAAAAACCCATTGGATTTAAACATTTTTTTTATTTAAATCATGATTTTTCCAAATTTCATTGTTTAATGTCTATCAAGGTAGTAGCAGAGCTAGATCCATCGCCTTGTGTATGTAACCAATCCGATATTCAGTCAAGATTCATTTTTCATTTCTAGGTTATTCCCCCTCCAGAATGGGTTCCACGCAAACATGGCTATAACCTAGATATGTTGGATGTCACCATACCGGCCCCAATCTGTCAAGTTGTTACTGGTAAACAGGGACTTTACCAACAGATTAATATACAGGTAATAATCATTATAAAACGTAATAAATTAGTTAATTAACATTTTTTGCGTGCCTTCATAAAAAGTGGCATTTTAGGTAATCGAGCTAATATTGTACAGCCTGTCTAGAAATAATCTTAACATATTATGGGAATTTTCTTTATTTTCAATTAACCTAAAAAGTTTTTTTTTTAATAAAATATTCTAATTCATATTTAATATCATTCTTTGGTGTTAATTTTAAAATGAAGAAATTATTAAATACTTAAACTGTCCAGGTACCAAATATTATTAGGAAATTTTAATATGAAATCACATTTACCTGAAGATAGTAATAGTAAATCAGTTCATAGGCGTGCAATATCTTAAAAGCCATAAAATGATTTTTCTATTAGTAAAAATATTATTCGTGCCGTTTTGCTTAAAACATAAAGACATTATTTATTTATTATATGCATCTACTCCTGGGTGGCGCAAAATTCGAAATTTATTAACATTCGCTATTAGGCTCGCTATTTTTCAAGCGTCTCCTTATTTATTGAATTATTATCAGAAGACTACAATCTACAATATTGCAATTTGGTTCTAATCTGGTTTTGGGTCGTTCAAAATCCCCACTTAGTTAGAGAAAGGCGCTTTTCAGGAACGTTTTGGTGTAAATGTCTGGATGGGAATATTGGGAATTGAGAATCGTTAGTCCAGTATTCTTCTTTGATCATTAGAATTATGTTCAATATTTGAATATACTTCAAAATACCTTCGAAGAATTTATGGACACTTTACCTTTAAATGCAATAAACGAAATTTATTACCTGCAAGACCTGCGCATAACTCAAGGAGTGGGACAAACGGGACAATACGATGGCCTGCCCGATCACCGGACTTAACCCCGCTTGATTTTTTTCTATGGGGATATGTAAATGTCATTAGACGACCTAATAGCGAGAATTCGAAGAGCCGTTAATACCATTAATTTAACTAATTTAGATAATGTTTTGCGAGAAAATGTTGAAAGAATAAACTTGTGTCATAACCAAACGTCGTTTTGAACATTTGATTTATGGTTAATTTGTCTGCATTATTTCGTTAGTTATTATTTTACTGTTTACCGATTGTTCTATCCATTCAGTTTTTAATTAATTTAATGAAATGTTTATTAAAACAAATTTAAAACTGAAGCAAGAAGCATTCTGATGTCCAAAATAGCTTTAGATGATTAAGGATACTTTGGCCTTTCATATTAGATAACGGTAAAACCGGTAGTGATAATAATTTGGTTTTTAAGTGAAAATTAAGATCCCGCTCAACCGTGGCAGTAACCCAAGTTTGATTAAAATATTTTTTAATATAACTCTGTGGTGCTTTGTAGAATAATTTCGTTAACATCTCCGGTATAGTACTTCCAAGAACTAATATTAAATATTTAGATAGCCAGGTAACTTCCATGGAATGGCCACTTGATCCTAATTCATTACTATGTCATTAAAATAGGGTATATATATATACCACCTTCATATTTTCTTTTTAAGGAAAATGTTGGTTGGGATTATTTTTTTTAGTCATAATTTGCGATTTAAAGATGTCTTGAATAAATAGATTATTTTCCATGCGTCAGTTTTTCGAATCTATAAAATACAACCAAACTGTCTGGTACTTACTTAAAATTAGTGGACAGTTTTAAAAAATTTTAAAAATTAGAAAGTTTGATCTTAAAGAAAACCTAAACAAGCCTAAGATAACATTCTCTGTATACAATTTTCCAATTACAAATTGTATTTTTTTACAAGAATATTTTGTTATAAAGTATTACTTACATCCAGGGATACTATTTACTATTATTATTATGTCCACTTTTAGTTGACACGCCACTGATTATTTCTAAAAAAAAGTTGAAAACCATATAAGAATTAAAAATAAAGTACCTGTGACAAACCCCCTAACATAATGACTGACCAGTATAAATACGTGTTAGATATAACTCTTAAGTATACCTACATTACCCATATTATCGACTACCTGAGAGTAACAATAAAAATACACTAGCTTTGTTCCGGTTCCTGCAATTAGTATCCTAGAACTATAACGATTCTAGGCATTACACATGTATGGGCGGTCGAGTTTCATCGAACCGGATTTGAACCATTCGGCGCTCTGTCCACGAAAATACGTTCGGGTTAAATTCAGAACTGTTTTTTGACGGTTCAAGAACTATCCCAGCTGGAGAGCAAGATTTGTTTCCGGATTTTTGTTGACGCATGCTCCTTTAGCAATATTATCAGTCTAAAATGCAACGAGTTGGTGTTTTTAATATTTACAAACTTAATAAATATTGTTAAATGTTGAGTAGTTAAATACAAAAGGCTTGTATAGTACGGCACACGATAAGTGGGCATGACTAACTAAATCCTTTATACTTTATAACTGCCTCTGGTAAATAAACCATTTCGGTCCAGGGTGGTAGTAGGAAGATTGAAACAATGTATATGCAGGGTTGATAAAAATCATGATTTTTTTAAAAAAATCAAAAATTGATGATTTTATTAAAAAAAATCATGATTTTTTTGATTTTTTAAAAAAAATTACCAGCTTTTAGAAATATTATTATTTTTAAATATTTCTAACTGCTTATATTTTGTTTTGTTAAGTAAACAAATATTTTTTGGCAGGAATAGTACAGATACGAAGCAAAACTGGAGAAGTTTTAACATGCAAATTTCGTTCGCGTAGTTTTGCAAGTTTGCGCCTTTGTCGAAACTTGTATTAACGTGAAAATTTCGTCCGCGCAGTATTGCAAGTTTGCCGCTTTGTCGAAACTTGTAATAACTGGCAGAAAACGCCCGGCTATATAAACGATACGCACTTATTTTAGTTATCAGTAATATTTTTGCTTTAGGGGTTAATCTATCAAAACATTTGAACTCATGACAAGCCGGGGCAGAAAGGAATTTAGTGTTTGGCAGCATTTTATAAAAAAGTGGTGGGCAAACTAGGTTGTAGAGCAGTATGTAAAAAGTGTGGTAAAGAATTGCAAGGTCTAGTGGACAGACTAAAAAGTCATCGGGAAACCTGCAAAAGTGAAACTAGTGATATCAGCAGTGGTCTTGAAACTCTGCATGGTGATTGTCAGTCACAGCGTGGAACTAGCCAAAGTGAAATTATCCAGTTGGCAAAGAAACAGAAAAGCGATAACTGTGAAAAGGGAAGTGTAGGTGGTCGTGAAAATAGTGGAAGTAGCGGTCATTTGGAGAAGAAAGAAGCTTGCGTCAATATCAATTATTTAAGAACAGATATGTTCAAGGTCTAAACCCCTTTCACTTTTAGGCGTATATTTTTGATCCTACAATAAACAAAGAAGAATATCCATTACTAGCTGAAGAAAAGAGAGATGCTCTACGCATTGTTTCCAAATATTTTGCAGACACAGGATTATTACCATTACTAATTAAGTTGGAAGCTAAGTCGGACCCTTTTTACAAAACTCTGTTTTCAGAGGAAATAATCGAAAATGTAACAGCAGTACAGTGGTGGAGATCTCAAGAAGATGTTTCAGAAATTAAGCAAGTGCTCCCTATAGTAATTTCTGTTTTGTGTGCCTATGCATCGTCTGCTGATATCGAAAGGATGTTTTCTACTTATGGATTCGTACATTCAGATATAAGAAACATACTTGGCAGTGACAAAGCAGCTAAACTAGTACATATTTCTATTTAAGCATTATAACACTTAAGTTTTTTCATATTTTTTTTTGTATTTAAAAGGTTTTTTTAGTTTTAATTTTTTAATTTTTTTAAAGTTTTATTTTTGTAATAACCAGCTGTTCTCTTCGATTATTATAATAAAATAATAAATAACACCACATAAAATGCGTCTGGGTTTTTTTTTTATATGAACAAATACATTTTAAGTGTTAAAATTTTAAAACTCTTTTTTAAATTAATCATGATTTTTTTTTTAATTATACCAATTAAAATAATGATTTTAATCGTGATTTTAATCAATTGATTTTAATCATCTCAACCCTGGGTGTGATCCTTGTATTGATTGCAATTCAAAATTTTGAACAATTATTGTAAACCATCATTTAATGAGTCCAATAAGTCTAACCCGACCAAAAAGTGATTTATTAATGTCCTGAACATTTTTTAAAAATTAATATTAATTATCACTGAAATAAACAAAACTGACCAAAACCATTTTCCCTTCTTTTCGTCAAAATTACAAAACAAGTTTGTTTTGATGTCCTCTATCATCCCTTAAAACTTGTCGGTATGTTTTTGGAACACCCTGTATAACATGCAATACGAAATTTACCAAAATGTGCAATCTAGTTTAAGATCCCGAAACTACACGGAATATAGAAAAAAAAAATTAATATTAAATCCAATTTGTAGGTTTTTGGCATATCCATTATTCATGTATATTTCCCAATTATTACAGAAAAAAGCAATGTCAGTACAACAGTACCGTGAAATGGCGAACTCTGAACGTTACGCCACTCCAAGACATTTTGATTATGAAGATTTGGAGAGAAAATATTGGAAAAACATTACCTACGTGGCTCCTATTTATGGAGCCGATGTTTCAGGAAGTTTGACCGATAGTGATGTGGATGTAAGTAACATGGGAAATATTAACAAATTAATGTCTTTGATCTAACATGATTTTTAATACATATTTAAACATGTGTGTATGTTTTTCAGAAAGGAAAAGTATGCATTAAGTTTTATTTTTAAGGAATGGAACATAAACAGATTGGGAACAATTCTGGATTTTGTTAATGAGGATTATGGAATTTCCATTGAAGGAGTGAACACTGCATATTTATATTTTGGCATGTGGAAAACTACCTTTGCATGGCATACAGAGGATATGGACCTTTACTCGATAAATTTCCTTCATTTTGGGGCACCAAAAACATGGTAAATAAAATTTGAATTCATGTTTAGGCAGATTGGTATTTTTTTTATAAACATTCGTGTCAGTTTTTTGTGTAACCCAAAAATGATTGGTGCGAAAACGAATAGTGTTACGCAAAGAATTTTTACAATACATTCGATTGAATCGGCAGTTGGTTCATTGTGAAACATATTTAAAATAATAAACTAAAACACTTTTAAGAAAGAATTTCTTTAATTTTGTACTTAGTGCAAGTTTATTGAATAAAATCCGTAGAGCGCTTTCGGCAGTTACGCCATCATCAGTACTACCTACAAAGCAAGAAAGGAAAAAAGAAATCAACAATTGTGAAATTTTACGAATCTTTGATAGTTAAAGTTAATTGAAAATCTTAGATAAAAGTCAATGTAAAATTCTCACCAATTTTTCGTTACTTACTTTGTCAAAATATAACCAACCACAAAACACAACATACAAGTATATGTATAAAACTTAAAACATTAAAAATTTGGGACCTAAAGGCCGATGTAAATTACATGATGATTTTAAAACTTTTAAAAGCGTCCATTTTACTAAATTTACTTCTGTATTATAATTTACTATATCCATAGGAATATTAAGTAAGCGATTTACACATATAATACAGAAGTAAATATTCTTAAACAAATTGCCTTTAACAATAGTTATGACCCTAATATTATTGACAAATTAATCAATAAAACTAAAGTCAATAAATTAAAGAAAACAATTTATCCTAATATAAAACTTGACTCTAAATATATATCCATCCCTTACATTAGCAATGATTTGTCAGAAAAAATTTCCAAAGCTTTTAAGGACTCCTTTAATGATATTAGAATTTCTCACAAAACAAAAAATAGTTTAGGCTCACATTTAACCAATTCAAAAGATAAAATCGATACTCTTTCAAAAAGTGGTATTTATAAGTTGGAATGCAATTCTTGTAACAGCACATATATTGGTCGAACCTGTAGACCCTTAAATACACGTATAAAAGAACATTTAAGCAGGTCATCTTCAGCCTTTGGGGAACACCTCAAAACTTGCCAACATAATTTCAGTCCTCATTCCAATTCTAAAATTATTTACAATGTTTCGTCAAAAAACTTCAATAGACTAGATTTTTTTGAGGACATAGCCATTTCACAAGAACTTAAGAGTAACGACCTTTGCCTCAACACACAGGTTAATTTAAACAGAAACTTTATACCTCAACATAGACGATTAGTTTGACGGTGGCATCTAACAATTATTACATCCATATCAGTTGCAAACCCCCCCCCCCCCCCTTTACTACTCCTGAAATAATCTTCCTGATTAACTTTAATGTTCATACTTTGCTTTCTTTTTTCCGACTGACCAATATTCTTTGCACACTTCATTTCCACACAATAATTACATTAATCCAACTAACTCTCCACCACATCATGTTTATTCCTTAATTACTCATTAGGGAAAGCTACTGATATGACCGAAGCTATCGCAGAGCAGAATAACAAAATTTTTTAAAGTTTAATTGTTTTGTTATGCCCCCACCATTCTGTCGTCTATTTTGACTTCTATCTCTCTCTGTAACTGTATTACTAACACAAAACCTTTTGTTTTGTCTTAGAACCTTATCCTTATATAACATTTGCGAGTTCTTTGAATTATCTATCTTTGTCTCTTTTCCTTAACATCTGACGTTTTTGATTAATTCAACCTCACATACAAAAAAGATTTTCATACATATTATCAAAATTAAAATTTAACGCCTGTAAGTTATACCACCATCTTTGCATCACTTGTAACGATGAATGACTATTATGTTTTCTTCAATATATCATACAAAATGTTCAAATTTAAATTTCAAATTTTACCGCCAGGAAATAATACCAACAATACGTCAATGGTACTCCCTGCACACAATAGCATGCGTGGTACATGTTTTTTGCATCATCAAGGTTAGTTCCCTTTAGTAAAATGGACGCTTTTAAAAGTTTTAAAATCATCATGTAATTTACATCGGCCTTTAGGCCCCAAATTTTTAATGTTTTAAGTTTTATACATATACTTGTATGTTGTGTTTTGTGGTTGGTTATATTTTGACAAAGTAAGTAACGAAAAATTGGTGAGAATTTTACATTGACTTTTATCCAAGATTTTCAATTAACTTTAACTATCAAAGATTCGTAAAATTTCACAATTGTTGATTTCTTTTTTCTTTTCTTGCTTTGTAGGTAGTACTGATGATGGCGTAACTGCCGAAAGCGCTCTACGGATTTTATTCAATAAACTTGCACTAAGTACAAAATTAAAGAAATTCTTTCTTAATCTTTGATGGTGCACTCAGCCCTTTCCTAATTTATAAAACACTTTTTGCTTTTTAATGTTTCAAGGTTTTTAATAATTAATTTTTGTTTATAATTCGATTAATTTGTTTGAGTTTCCTGTAAGTGAGCTCCGGCCTGTCGGAAATAAATGGCTATTTATTTATTTATTTATTTAATAGGGAGTTACTCTACATATGTTTCGCCTTATTAGGGCTTTTTCAAGAGTACCTGATTAATACTAAATTTTAAGAAAGATCCTTAAACTATATATACCTTCTTTTATTGACCTAATTATATTATGGTTTTTTTTTTATTGCTGTTTTGGAAAGTCCAGGGATGTTGATGGAATACATTGGTCAATAATAGGGATATGGTGGAAATTTTGTTGGTCATTGTAATAAATGTATTATTTTTCAAAGATTTCCAATTGTTCTAATAAATCAAATTTTTTGATTTTGTTTACAGCATGAAGTAGTTCTATTTTTATCTAGATTTATGAAATGATTATTTTTAATAACAATGTGTTGACATTCCTGTGTTTTTGACATTGTTTAAGATTGATGTTTTATGTTCTTTAAGTCTATTTTTATTGCATCTGCCACTTTGACCAATATATATACAGCATTACAATCTGAACAATGGGTTTTAGAAACACATGACTTATCTAGCTTATCTATTTTGTCCTTATTATTCACAAGTATCTTGCCTAGGTTTTGTTTGTTGACACAAATAGTTTTACATCCTAAATTATTCAACTTATTGCTGAATTTTGATATGTGATTAACAAATTTAAAATTGGTTTCTTTTGGTGTATTGATACAATAAAATTCTTTCTTTAACAGCTTCTTTTCTTTCTTTTTAGTAAATTATCTATTAAGTTCTCTTTGTATCCGTTGTTGTCTGCTATCTGTTTGATGATACGGAGTTCTTTATTAAAGTTTACTTTATTTATGGGAAAGTTACTAATCTATGTATAAGACTATGAAAAGGAGATAATTTTATTTGTCATGATTGCTTAGACGTAGAGTAACTCTCTATTAAAAACCTTGAAACATTAAAAAGCACAAAGTGATTTAGTTTATTAAGAATTTTTGTTACTTAAAGAAGTCATAGTCAAGAATATTGTATCAAAAACCTTCCGAAAACGTACTACTTACTACATACTTTCAATATAAATCCAGCTGCGTCCTTCAGGGGTACATATCCCAGGGCCTGTAAGAAAGAATTGTATAACTTGGAACTCGTCTTATTTTTTCATGTTCTGTCTGAATCTAAGAGATTTTCCCGGACACCTTGTATAATTAACACAGCTCCAGCGCCACCTACACAGCAACCTACTAGTGAAGTATAAAAGTGAATTCGTACCATTCCGTTAAAAATATAAAAGAAAGATTAAAAAAATCAAGTGTTTACTTGTGGCGACCGCAGCCTAGTGGTTAGTGTGTCCGACTACTAAGCCGAAGGTCCCCGGTTCGATCCCGGGACCATGCGTCGATCTTTATTTATTCGGTCGTCACCTCGTGGAAGGCAATGGCAAACCACCACGTAGTAATTTGCCTAGTACAACCTCTCAAATAGTGCCGTTCGGAACCGGCGATAAACTGTAGGTCCCATATACCTGTGAAAAATCTGAAAAAAGGCACACATCACAGGTATATGCGAGAGGTCGCCTACGCTCGAATGAGCATGGCACATAAAGAAGAAGTTTACTTTAAAAAAATAGCAACGAACCCAGTGTTGTATTGTAGTTCTGGACTGAAGATGATTGATTAATTTAATACTGTTGAAACTAGTCCTTAAAAGTAATTAATTTGTGTAAAGATGATTTCTCCAACAATTTGTTTTATTATAATAAGGATTTTTTAATCTTTTAGGTATGCTATTCCGCCGGATCATGGAAGGCGGTTGGAACGATTGGCTAATGGATTTTTTCCTTCGTCCTACAAGACGTGTCAGGCCTTTTTACGACATAAAATGACCCTGATCTCTCCGCAGATTTTAAAACAGTATTCCATACCATACAATAAGGTACTGTTATAAAGCCAATAAAATCATTTGATAAGTGCAATTGTTCAGTTATTTTCTCGAGTTACTTTTTTAGTTCCTGTATTCACACTTAAAGTTATAAAATTGGTGATTTTTTTTCTATTAGATCACCCAAGAAGCTGGAGAAATTATGATTACATTTCCATATGGATATCATGCAGGTGAGTATTTTTTTTTTAATTAAAAAGCCAGTTTAATATCTTTTTTTTTGCTTTTTCCAAGTTATGTAAGTTTTTTTTTTAATTTAAACTCAATTTTAATTGTATTATTACAAATACTAGTTTTTTGTAATACAGGGTTCACCATTTAAAACGAAACAGGCTAAACATCAGATTCCACGTCAATTTTTAAAAAAATCGCTTGTACACGTAATTAGATTTGTCGTCAAGGGGGAAGTTTTTTGTTACCATTTTTAACACTGCAAGTTGAACACTCTAGAGAGGGTGGGACCAACCCTTACTATTTCAAATGGAATGAGGGATCGAGTGATACTTGTTTTAAAAGGGCATTTAATTTCCTTTCAAATGACATCTCATTCGTAAAATTCGGTCAAATAGTTTCAGAGATAATAATTAAAATTATTTAAAATGTGCTTTTTAAATTTAATTATTTATTTACGTAACAACATTTTCAAGATATAAAGCACTTACAAATTACAAAATTAAATAAACTAACCTAACCTAACCTAGGATAGCCCTTTTGGCAAGAATTTTAAATTTATGATCAGACTGATTAAAGAAATGTAAGGAATTATAAAATTTATTGACATTTGTCGACATCCTGTTTATAGGACTATGTGCCAGATAATTCGTTCTGCTAAATGGAACATGTAGAAGGAAAGGATTACGAGTCGGGTAACTAGGAACATGAATGTAAAAAGTTTCCAAACATTAAGGGCTCTTGATAATATTATTTAATATTTTGAAGGCAAAGCAGACGTCGTAGTACTCCCTTCGGCGGAAGAGCGTTGTCAAATTTAGATAAGCCATAGCCTGGTCGTCGGTTAGGTTGATTCCAGCGTTAAAAAGAATATGTCTGGAAAACTTAATCAACTTTTTCTGAATATTTTCCAGCCTATTGATATGAATATTATAGTACGGCGACCAAACTATGCTTGAGCACTCCAAGATGGATCTTACAAAGGAAATATACAGTGTTTTTACAGCTGTTACATTTTTGAAGTCCCTACACTATCTCTTAACAAACCCCAGCATTTGTTTGCCTTAGACGCTATTTTATAAAAAGTGTTTAGAAAATGTTAACTGTGTATCCAAGTACACGCAAAGATCTTAAACCACAGTCACCCCCTTTAGAACAACATTATTGATGACGTACTGATGAGGGAACAATTTTCTCCAGCGCAAAAAAAGAGGTCTAGCGCCGCCACTGCATCGTAAGGAAAACAATTTTTTTGTGTATGTGCATTTTTGTTTTGTGTGTTTTAATAACAGAACCAAAAGTATTTCTTATTTTTGAACATTTTCAGTCTTGACTTAGTGTAAGTTGTGTTCGAGAGTGTTTGATACTGTGATTAAAAATGGTTTACTCTTTAGAAGAAAGAAAATAACTGCTTAAACTGTATTATCGCAACAATGATTGCGCTAGAGCTGCTGCTAGAATTTTCAACGCGCAGTTTCCTGACGAGAATGTTCAGGCCAAATACGTGATGGAACTTGTCAGAAAGTTTGATGAAACTGGCTTGGTGCAGAATAAAAAACACAATCGTGTCCGGACCTTAACCAATGAAGGTATGCAAATAGGGGTTCTTGGACTTTTAGAAGCCGACCGCACTCAATTTAATAGCATAACATCATTGTCAGAAGGATTTGGGGTGTCTGAAACTTCAGTTCACGGAATATTAAAACTTGCAAAGTATTATTCTTATAATATCAGTCTTGTTCATGAGCTCAACGAAGATGACTATGATCGCCCGACAGAATTTTGCGAACTTACGTCAAATCGCATATTAGAAAATCGCATTATTGTCTAGAATATCTGTTTCTCAGATGAATCTACATTTACTCTTGCCAGGGCAGTTAATAAACATAATTGCAGGTATTGGTCCGATGAAAACCCTCATCTTTACAGGGAACATCATACTCGAAGACCTGAGAAATTAAATGTATGGGCGGGTATTCTTGGCAACCATATTATTGGTTCCATTTTCATCAATGGAAACTTGACTGGAGAAGTTTACCATGATTTATTACAAAATACAATAAATCCTATTATTATGTGAGTATCACAGGAAGATGAAAATCTTTTAGGACAGGAAGTTATTTTCCAGCAGGATGGGGCTCCTCCGCATTATTATGTACGGGTAAGAGAGTACTTGGATCAGACATATTTCCAGGAAGATGGATCGGCCCATTGAGTGGCCAGCTAGGTCTCCAGATCTGACGCCACTTGACTTTTTCTTATGGGGACATTTTAAGACAAAAGTTTATGCAACAAAGCCCAACGATTTATATATAGTTGACGACTAAAAGTCGTCCTACAGGATACGTATATATGGCATATTAAAGAGGGACAAAGGCAAAATTAGAACAAAATTAGCACATCCTCTGAAAAAAACTAAATTCAAAAGTATTTTAAAAGCTATAATTTTATCTCGGTACGATAAACTCGTTTAAAATCATAATCTTCGTCCCAAAACATGAATTCCTATAAAATTAATCAATTTTTAGGTAATATTTCTGTAAAACATAATTACGTTTTCAACAAAAAGAAACACTTTCAGATCCACAAAGTGCATTAATTTGTTAGCAAAATGTCTAATAAGCACATAATAAACGATATAATGGAAAAACACTATTTCAAAACACAGAAAATACACAAAAACAAACTTTTATTTCAACGTGATATGTCAAAATCGGAACGTGCGGTGACGGGACGGCTCAGACGGATCTGTAAATCAGCTGTTAATTTCGAATGTGATCAAATGAAAGACGAATTGACAAACGGATTGTAGATTGACGGAGAGAGACATCGGTGCAAAGGCGTAAAAAAAGTTGCATATCTACACGACACTCTAAGTGAGGTGCAGCAGATATTTCAGCTGTCGCGCACTTATAGATATATAGTCATTTATATATCCATCTCTCATCAACGCAGCGATTGCCAGTGTTCGCTAGATGATTTTTGAATTAAGGGACTTTTAAATCACAGGTTGACAAATATGTTTAAAATACGGCGTCGGCCGCCAATAAACTGGTAGCTGGCGTAGAGTATACAGTAGATGTTTTTCATCGTCAGGGAAGTCAGGAACGGACTTGCCACCTCACTGGTTGGGCCAAAAATTTGATAGGTGTCATTTTACAGAACTGAAAACTGATTTTTTAAGGTCATTCCTGTCGAAATTTTGGCCCAACGTGTGTGTTGGCAAGCCCGTTTCTGACATCCCTGATGATGTCAGACATCTACTGGTTTTATTAGTCTTTATGGCCTACTAAAATTCTTTTATATTATACATGTCGCTTTAAAAGTTAGAGCCGAGAAGATAAGTCGCTGGGTACCCCTTTGGGGTTCTGTGTCTCCGTTAAGGGGCACTTTAGGATTTTTTTTTTCTATAACAAATTAGGGTAATTTTGACCTCCCCTATATGCCTCCTCTACAGGGTCGTTGGTATGTATGGAAACGGTCCATTATTTCTTAAAGTATAACAGTGAGCAAGAAATATTTTAGGCAAAAGTTTTAGGGTTTTTTAAGGTCTATTAGAATTTTAAACAAGTAAGTATACAGGATGAGTCAGAAAACCGTAGAGAAGCAAAGTTATTTTTTTTTTAAATAGAACACCCTATATCTTAGAATATTTTTGGATTTTACATGAAATGGCAATTATTTTTTAATAAGTGCATTATAAGTCTAAACCTAATAGTTTCCGAGATATCGACTTTTGAAAAATGATATTTTTTTTTTAAATTTGACAGCTTCTAGCTTTCTAACGGTACGTCTTAGAGTGAAACGGCTTACATGTCCCTATCTTACTTTTTTATTATTTATTTATTTAATTCAATATTAGGTCGTATACAAAATTACTAAAAGGTGTAGACCGTGTCACAAATTTAAAATCTTACAACTAAGCTATCCTAGAACACAAATTTTATTTTATTGTACATCAGGTGGAAAGCCCTAGTCTATTTACATCATCTTCCAAAAATTCCTTAATGCTATAATAGCCTTTTTCTATTAAGAATTTTTTTAAAAAAGTTTTTGCCTAGAAAGAGACTGACTTATAAAGTGTTGTGGAATTCTGTTCCAAATCTTAACTATATTGTAGTTAACATTTTTTTGAATGTAACTATAATTTGCTTTATCATTTATTAGGTGATGTTTATTTTTAGTTTCATAATTATGACCTGATTGAAGCTCTATAAACTGAGAGTAGTTCTTAATGACAAATAGTATACACTCATAGATGTAGATACCATATAATGTAAGAATCCTGCAACCATTAAAGATAATTTTACAGGACTCTGTTTTAATTTGAAAATAGCTCTTAGGCATCTCTTTTGCAATACAAAAATTCTATTCACCTCTACTGAGTTTCCGCAGAATAATATACCATATCTTAATCTCGACTGCACATAGGCATGATATGCTGTCACAGCCGCCTCAATATTAACAGATTCACTGATTATCCTAAGTGCGTAGCAGTAACGAGAAATACTTCCTGCAAACAGTTCTATGTGTGATTTCCAGTTTAAACTTTTGTCGATCTGTACTCCGAGAAATGATATGCTCTCGACCTTCGATTCTTGCATTTTCAAACTTAATATTTACATGCTGTTGTTTTCTTTTTCCCAATACTAGCAGTTGAGTTTTTGATACGTTTAGCAAGAGATTGTTGGTCGAGAACCATTCATTTAAAGTTTCCACATCAGTCAATATTTGCATTTCACACTCATTCTCACTCTCTACCCTGTACATTACTGAGGTATCATCAGCAAACATTACAACATCCCTATTGATCACATTCACCAGGTTCATTTGTATATAATATGTAGAGAAGTGATCCCAGGATTGAGCCCTGTGGAACACTCCTCCGCATATACGCACTATCAGATGCTACCCGATCTCCATTCCCCAAAAACATCAACTTCCGGTTAAATCGGAAGTACTCTTATTTCCGGCTTTACATCCGGATTAACCGGAAGTTGACACTTTTAGGAAGATAATAAGAAACTAAGATAGGGACATGTAAGCCGTTTTACTCTAAGACGTACTGGTAGAAAGCTAGAAGCTGTCAAAGTTCAAAAATGTAATTTTTTAAAATTCGATATCTTGGAAACTATTAGGTTTAGACTTATAATGCACTAGGAGTTAAAAAACCCAAAGTCTTGGTCTCAAAATTTGAGACCAAGACTTTGGGTTTTTTAACTCCTAATTTATATCAGGTTTTTTTGGGAACTATGGACCGACTCTTTATTCTTATAATGCACTTATTGAAAAATAATTGCTATTTTATGGTAAATCCAAAAATACGGTTTTCTGCCTTATCCTGTATACTTATTTTTTTAAATTCTAATAGACCTTTAGAAACCCTGAAACTTTTGTCTTAAATATTTTTTGCTAACTGTTTTATTTTAAGAAATAATCGACCGTTTCTATACATACCAACGACCCCGTATGCTGCAATCCAATCGTTCTTCAGTTCAATGTCAGATATCTGTTGTATTATATCTAGATGTATGGGCCTGTAAATGTGTTCATGTACTACTAGTACACCAACTATTACTGTCCACAATGGCTTTTTTCTGGGTGTTGTACTTTACAATCACAGCAGTGTATTTTCTTGACCATAACTCTATTTTATGTTTTTTTTTTCATATCGACAGGTTTTAATCACGGATTTAATTGCGCCGAATCTACAAATTTCGCCTGTGAAAGATGGGTCGAATATGGAAAACGTGCCTCACACTGCACCTGCAGCAAAGACATGGTCAAAATATCAATGGACACCTTCGTCAAGAGGTTCCAACCCGATAGGTAAGCAATGTTAATATATTTACAATTTTAAGAACTAATAATTCAATATTTAAAAAACATTTCGATGATAACAACAAAACTTTAATACATCGTTTTTAGATATGATAAATGGTTAAAAGGCGAGGATATCGGACCGCATCCCGAGGAACCCGATCGCAAAGTAGCGGCGCCGCTTCCGTTGCCTCAAGACATCCTCTGTAACAAGAATAACACCAGTTTGCCTCAGAGTTACGTAGAGGGGCCTTTCAAGAAAAAGAAGGGACGTATGATGGCCGGCTATCCCAAGTAAGTCATTCTTATAAAGTATAACAGTCGATTAAATCATTAAATTTATTCTTGTTTTTTTTTCTTTAGTTTTGCCGAGTTTCCTGCAGAACTACAGCTACAGTTGATGGAAGAAGACAACAATCTCCCATTTGGAGATGAAATACAACCCGATGAACAGCAATTGGAGGTTTTGGAGGATATTTGGCTTAAGGCGGGTGAAATAGGTAAAAGATGTGGCATTTTTTTAAATTTGATTTTTAACAATAAAATGAGCCGAATTATTACATAGTGATAAACGCATAATAATAATTGAAATATTTGTTTCTTGCAGAAGCTGAAGATGTTGAAATCTGCGATGCTGGCTATAACGTTAAAAAAAGTAAAAAGTATTTCCAAAAGAAGAGAAAAAATTCTAAGGAGACCAGGGGAAGGAGAAAGAAGAAAGAGGAAAGCGAGGTAATTTTGATAATCTATATTAATTTTTAATTTTGATATCAATTTTTAAAGTTGTCATAACCTTTAATACAGCGTTTCATCAGTAATCAGCAATCATTCCACTTACCCTTATATTACCTTTTATATCTTGGTATAATCTATCGCCCTGTTTCCTCACTGATTTCCCCAAGATTTTCTGAAAAGTGGGATTTTAAAACTTATCTTTCATCCTAATTGTCTGAATTTTTCCAACATATTTTCCACTGGTAATCGCTTTTTAATTCTCACATTTCTCAATTAAATAAGGCTTTA
This sequence comes from Polydrusus tereticollis, assembly GCA_963920685.1. Taxonomy (NCBI): domain Eukaryota; kingdom Metazoa; phylum Arthropoda; class Insecta; order Coleoptera; family Curculionidae; genus Polydrusus; species Polydrusus tereticollis. Next base: position 30,027,362 of record OY987334.1, read on the forward strand.
AGAATTATACTAAATTGCAACAGATATACTAGGCGAGATGATATGTTAAAGTGTACAAATTAATGTATTAAATGTAAAACAAACCATAACCTGTAACACTTTAATTTTTATTTATAAAATGTTACATCAGCTAGTTCCTAAACATTTATTAGATGGTATTACATTTGTCAGAGATATTCATGAATACAACACTAGGTCGAGAAATAACTTTTACCTACAAAAAGTAAATACTAACTATCATCAAAATAATCTGTACTATAAGGGTCTAAAACAGTATAATGAATTACCTGAGTATATTAAAGAATGTAAAAATTTAAATAGCTTTAAATGGGAATGTAAGCAATATGTAAAGGCAACAGTGATTTGACAATGACAAACATCTGTTTAATTTAGACATAAGTACTACTGTTTATAATTTGTAATTTGGCTAGCCAAGTGCTAATAATAAAGATTATTATTATTATTTGATTTCAGTCGGACGATGATGACTTTTTCAAAGAGCTGAAAGAACCGAGAGCGAAAAAACAATGCGGCAAAATTGTATCGCTCAAGAAGGGCGCACGGGATTCCCCCGATACGTCCGAATTGGTCAAGAGTTTGGTCGCCCGCGAAACCGACATGCTAAATAAGAAGAAAGGCAAGCATAAAGAGCGAGAAAAGGACGGGAAAGAGAAGAAGAAGCATAAGAAAAAAGATCGTAAGTTGAAGGCGTTTTATTTTTTATATAGGGATAGTATTGTGGGGTATGGGTAAAATAAGTTCTTAAATCAAAGATGTAAGATCAGTAACGCAATATTTCTTTAAAATAGGTATTTTAATGTTACATAAGACTGACATAATAATAAAAAAAAACTCAAAACCACATATAAAAGGGTTAAAAAAACGTTTTGAAGTAAATATGCTTCTTGAAATATTTTTCCAAAATACAAGGATGAGCCATTAATAAAAATAATTCATTGTTAACACACTTCAACAACAAATCTGCTGTGAAAATTTACAAGGGTGGTTCAATATTAAATACAACAATCACAGTTTGTATCATAATTCATTTTTTGACATAATCCTCTACAAGTACAACTCACTGGGCCCAACGTTTCTCCAGTTTCCTTCTTGATTGCTTCCCTCAAGTAGTTTTCTTCAAGGCCCTCGAATAAGTCTGGATGGCTTGCTTCTTCATTGCACCCAAATTTGTGTATAGCTAGGAAAGTTTAAGGCTGGATGCAGAAGCAACTCAAAGCGAATTTTGATCAATGTTTGATAAGCGACACGGTCTGTGCGTTGTCGTGGTGGAATATCACTTTGTTTGCTATTTCAGGACGTTTATTCACGACCACTGCCTTAAATCTACCCCAAGGATGAATGTTCCCTTAAAAAGGTAGTCCAACCGCATTCCAAAAGACTGAGTCCATCACATTCCCAGCAAATGGATCGCATTTCGCCTTTTTCTCCGTGTTCAATTCAAGTTTCGTCCATTTATACAAAATGTCGCAAAAAGCCCACTGGATTCTTCTTGCAGTTGCGAACATTCGGCAGATGTTCGCATGCGATTTCGTTTTTGCTTCGGAATGAGGCACTCATCATATGCAGTCCGTCATACAAAATGAAATGCGCCCGGTCAGTTGAGATACCTATGGGCTCTGCTAATTCACGCACTTCCATTCGGTCTGTTAGTCAGAACGATATCGTGGACTCGATCAATGTTTTCTGGGGTAACAGCAGATGATTTTGAAGCACCAGGATGTGGTTTACCCAAAGTTGGTGGGCTCGTAGAAAGGGTTAAAGCCACTTAATGTAGGCGCAGTCCCCTCTCTTGAATTTCTTTCTCTTTTTCCCCTTCCAGAAAAAAGATTGAATCACACCGCTCGAAACGCTTAAGCAACTGCTAAATAATGGACTAGTGTCAGACTGACTTGTAACTACTTTAAAGTCATCCATAGGGAGAAAGTTTCAAAACCACGTATAAAGATGTCGCTGTTATCCTCTCTTAGTATGCGAACCAAGTTACTTATCGAACCACCCTCGTATGTCATCTTTACACTTCCCATGCTATCCTCCTTCTGAAAAATCAGCAAGGAATACAGAAAACTGCATTGGAAACAGGGATATCAGTGTATTTTGACTATTTTTTATTTGTCAATGTTTGTTACAAAGGCAATTTTGTATTGTGTAATTAGTTTTAAAATGATCTTATTTTAACTGAAACCAAATAATTCTTTGCTTATATCCGAAACATCTTTTATTTAGGTATATTATTTATCTGTGTGGTGGTGGGTCTATAAGAAGTGTTTGATAAACCAAAAATGGACATAAAACAGGTCAACCGCCGAAGTGATTTTTATTTAATTTTAAAAACATTTCTTAAAATCTAGATATTTTATTGGCCCTAAGATACAAATTGTTATTTTCGCTTTAATATTGTGATTATTGCCAATGGCGTTTTGAAAACAGACGCAATAAATAGCACAGGTTGTCATTAACTTCTGGTGGTAAAAATTAAGAACCCACTCAGACATAACAATAACCCAAATTTGAATAAAATATCTTTTAATATAACACTGTGGCGCTGTGTACATTGGTTTCGTTTACACCTGTTATATAAATAGCCCGTCCGAACCTTTAGTTAGGGCCCGTAAGCGGTTCCAAAAAAGTTGTAGACATGGAAATTTCATACAATGTATAGTTGTACAGGATACCAAAAAAATATGAAAATATTAAACTGTGATATTTTAGGATTAGAAATATGCTCAATCAAACAAACACACCGCAAGTTATCTCTTGAAGCAAGCACGTGATAAACCAATTGCCAAACGTATTAAGAAATGCTACCATTTTATGAGCAAAAATAATTTGAATAATGAACAATATTTTAGTAAATACAACAATACAAATAATTATTCTAAAACACGAAAGTGTGATTCTTACGTGGTAGTTCTGCCAGAAGCCCAGGCAATTTGCAACTTGTGGGGCCCATAGGCTTTTTAGGTGTTGTTTCTCTATATAGATTGCTTTTCAAAGTGCCTTTTTAGAGAAGTAATGGTTGCGGCGATTTTTATGGTACCTTGTATACAGCGAAGACGTAAAGGTTGGAAGAAATCGATTTAAAATGCATGTGTTTATTTTTCGAAATAAACGCTCGTACCCGTCAATTTTGATTTTTGTTGTGCATTTTTTGAAACTTATTTCACGTATACAGGTTGTCTCAGAAACAAGTTATGACGGTTTACTTTATTTTTTTAAATAGATTCCCCTATTTTATAATTTTTTTTTTTGGATTCTGCATAAAATTCTAAACATATTTCATGAAATATGTCATATACTCGGCCGTTTGCGAGAAAACTGCGATTTAACTGAAAACAACAACACATTATTTATTAGTGAGAAGAAAAGAAAGTTAAAAAGAAACTAAAAGTCACTTTATCAAATGTTGGAAATTACCTCCACAACAGTCTGGCAGTGCCCGAGACGATCTTGAAATTGTTTGTTTGAAGGTTTGAGACAATGATGTATCGTGAATGATAGATGTGTTTTGGACTTCCATTGTCATTATTTGTTATTATCACAACGTTTCAACTGGTGAGTATCCAGTCGTTTTCAGGTGAATAATAAACAAGCTACGAAACTACGAGGGTATTTGTACTACCTCCTGGTTAGCAGCGCATGACCGAGATTGGTGCAGTTATGCGTTACTGTGTGGTTCTAAACTAAGCTTACATCTACTTAACAAGGGTTTCCAAATATTTCTTATGTCTAAAGAGGGCTTACTAAATCAGTCTGGATTTTGGGTTGTGACGGCCGCTTCTTTGAATTTCCTCTTTCGCCAGTGTTCTTCTTTGAGTATTATTTTTGCTTCTGACCATTGCAAGTGGTGGCCGTGTGTCCAAGCATGTTCTGCCGCACCGGATCTGTTCGTTTCTCCCTTCTTTGTGTGGTTTCGGTGTTCCTTGATTCTTGTTTCAAGGGGGCGTAGGGTTTCACCGACATAGGATTGTCCGCATTCGCAAGGTATTCTATATACGCAGTTCTTCGTGTCCCTTTGGCTGGTTGGCTTCGTCTTCGTCAGGTGGCTTCTTAAGGAATCTTTGGAGCTAAATACTGTTCGAATTTTGTATTGCTGTCCTAATCTTCGAATTTTCTCGGAGATTCCCTTGACATATGGTACCTTTATGGTGGGTCCAGTTTCGACGTCATCTTTCTGTCTATTCATGTGATTCTTACGCTTCTTGATAGTCTGGTCTATTAGTCTCGTGGGGTAGCCGTTTGTGTTGAGGTCCTTTTTGATTGTGTTGAGTTTTTCGGAAAGAGATTCCTCAGAGTTACAGAGAGTAAAGGTTCTGTCAACAAGTGTTTTGACTATCCCATGTTTTGTGATATTTGAGTGGTTTGAGGCGTAATTAAGATATTGACCAGTGTGAATTTTCTTTCTGTATACTGATGTTTGGATGGTGTCCCTGTTTTGTACTATGACGTCTAGAAACGGTAGTTTATTGTTTTCCTCCTTCTCTATGGTAAACTTAATAGTTGGTGCCAAGTTATTCATGTGATGTAGAAAGGCTTGGAGTTCGTCATCGCTTCTATTCCAAATGATGAATGTGTCGTCAACGTAACGAAGCCATAGTTTCGGTTTTATTTTTGCATTTTCAATTGCCTGACTTTCGAACCATTCCATGTATATGTTGGCGATTACTGGAGAGAGGGATGATCCCATCGGTAGTCCGTCTAGTTGACTGTAGAATCTATCCTTTTCTTGGAAATAAGAATTATTTAGACAGCATTCTAATAGGTCCATTATGGCGTTGATGGGTAGCAATGTTCGTTCCTCGAGGGTTTGGTCTTCTCCAAGTTTCCTTCTGATGATCTAAAGTGTATCCTTCACTGGGACATTTGTATAAAGGCTCTCGACATCGAAGGTGACTAATCGATCCTCCGGTTGTATTTCCTTTCCACTTATTATTTCAACGAAGTGTTGCGAATTTTTTACAAACGATGTGCTATGTCCTTGGAGCGGCTTCGAACAGTATTCAGCTCCAAAGATTCCTTAAGAAGCCACCTGACGAAGACGAAGCCAACCAGCCAAAGGGACACGAAGAACTGCGTATATAGAATACCTTGCGAGTGCGGACAATCCTATGTTGGTGAAACCCTACGCCCCCTTGAAACAAGAATCAAGGAACACCGAAACCACACAAAGAAGAGAGGAACGAACAGATCCGGTGCGGCAGAACATGCTTGGACACACGGCCACCACTTGCAATGGTCAGAGGCAAAAATAATACTCAAAGAAGAACACTGGCGAAAGAGGAAATTCAAAGAAGCGGCCGTCATAATCCAAAATTCATACTGCTTTAGTAAGCCGTCTTTAAACATAAGAAATACTTGGAAACCCTTGTTAGGTAGATGTAAGCTTAGTTTAGAACCACACAGTAACGCATGACTGCACCAATCTCGGTCATGCGCTGCTAACCAAGAGGTATTATAAATACCCTCGTAGTTTCGTAGCTTGTTCATTATTCACCTGAAGATGACTGGAGATACTCACCAGTTGAAACGTTGTGATATTAATAAATAATGACAATGGAAGTCCAAAACACATCTATCATTTACGATCTTGAAATTATTGCAGAACGTTATTAACGACGTAAAGTTCTATCAATCTTATTCTGTTCTTTAAATCTTCTATATTGTTTGTCGGTTAACATTTACCTTAGACTTAAGATAGCCCCACAAGAAAAAATATAAAGGGATTAAATCTGGAGATCTGGCCGGTCATTCAAGGACCTCGTCGGCCAATCCATCGTTCGGGAAAAACTGTATTAAGGTGTTCACGGCGGGTGTAATGGGCCGAAGCTCCGTCTTGCTGATATCACAAAAAATGGTTGGGTGCATCAGAATCTGCTGGATTAGGGTATAATGTGGCAAGGCACGGTACTAGATCATTTTCTAAAAATTCTAAATATGTTTCACCTGTCAAATTTCCGTCTATAAAAAAGGGTCCCAAAATTCTATTTTCATGAATGCCGGCTCAAACATTAACTTTTGGACGATATTGGGTGCGACATTTCATAATCCAGCGTGGATTTTCTGTTGCCCAATACCGACAGTTTTGTTTGTTTACACTTCCATTCAAACAAAACGTTGTCTCATCCAAAAATACAATTCGTTTCGAAAACTGTGGATGATTATTGCACATATTCATCATTATCTCGCAAAATTGGACTCTTCTGTCTGTATCATCTTCATTGAGTTCAGAACCAATTAGACTTTGTAAGGATGGAATTTATTTTTGTCTAAATACTTTAGGACGGATGTTTTGCAGATATGATTTTCCAAATAGTAGTACTCAATGGTGGTCTTCTTGAACCGACCATAACACATTTAATTGTATATCTTTTAATACCGCAGGTCGGCTTTTCGTATAATTGTCCCTACCGTGACCTAAATCTCTATATTTTTTTTTTATTTTACTGACAGGAGATCGAGATATCGGTTCTATGCGAGGATATGTTATTGAAGAGTTCGCAAACTTCCATTTGTGTGCGCATTCTATCTCCATAACCAATCATTATTAATATTTTTATTCACTCTCTTTTACTTAAACGTACCATTTTTTAAAATTACAAGATTATCAAAATAACTTTTGTCAGACACTTCGACTTGAGGCAAAACTACTCAAATCTGGGGACAACCGTCAGTGTCAGTGTGACAACCTAACAACTAAAGGCTTCATTTACAAGAGTGTTTATGATTTAAGTAATAATAAAAAAATCATCTCAAAATCCTAATATCGATTTTTTCGCAAACGACTAAATTTAAATATATATGACATATTCCTTGAAATATGTTTAGAATTTTATACAGAATGCAAAAAAATATTATAAAATCGGGGTATTCATTTAAAAAAATAAAGTAAACCGTCAAATGTTTTTGGGACACACATACATGAAATTACCTTCAAAAAATTCACAACAAAAATAAAAAACTGACGGGTCCGAGCGTTTTTTCGAAAAAAAAACACATGCATTTTAAATGAATTTGTTCCTACTACTGTATAATAAAAGGTTTCGTTGACATTTTGGCTTTAGCTACTCTCAGTAATGTTTTCTAACATTTTACTCTAAAATAAAATAGGTTGCTGGTGTATAAAACCGTGTGTATAAAAATTGTCGGTTCGAATCCGGCTGCTGGATCAATTTTTTTGTGAATTTTCAATCTTCGTTCTTTTGGTTTTCTTTATTTTATTTGTTGGTGTTATTTGCGAAACATTTCTTACTTTTTTAATGCACGCCACAGAAAAGCTCCAATAAAATCTAGTCAAGAAAAGTTTCTATGCCTCAGGGTTCTACATAATTTTTAAATTTCCAAAAATCTATCACTTTGGATGTTGACTGGTTTAGTCTCAAAAACTTGTGGCATGACTTGTTTTCTTCTTACTTTTATTTTATAATTTTATTAACTAATAAAGCAAAATGCAAAGAATACCATAAAGGAAAATTTAAAAAAATATTTTTCTTTTTAGTAAAAACTAAAAAGAAATATAATTAATAAGAAATATTATCTATTTTATTTTTTAGATATATATTTTTATGTGACAACCTGTATGATATAAAGCTTTTATTTTAAAACTTGTTTGCATGCAATGTCTATAAAGACTTTTCAATTTCCTTCATTAATTTTCTATGATACTGTCAATAATACAGTGGCCGTGACAAAAGTCTGCAGCATATGGAAAGAAAATGTTATTAACAGGTTAAGGTAAATTTTTATTTTGCCCTTCGGTTTTGCTTTAGGAATGATGCCAAATAACATGCCCATTGGCAATCAAGTGAGTTCTCTTTCTGGGATTCACCAAAAAAATTATAAAATGTTGCATTTTTTTTGTCAAAACTTCCAAAAGTATCCAAGGTAGTTATGTATTTTTGTTGGTAACTGTTGTTTTAAATTAATAATTATTTTCTAGGAGAATGGAAAAGTCACCAATAAAACCTCATCAATATTGGTGAGAAGTTGACTTAATTTCTACTACTATCTGCAAAACCCAATTAATTTTAATTTTTTATTACGTAGTTAGATACATGTCATTTATGGCATCAGAACCAACAGTTTAGTAAAGGCTGTTTTAATATTTTTCTATTCGTTGTATTTAAGTACTTGATACAAAAAAATTAAAGTTGGTTTTGTAGTTATTAGTAGAAGTTAAAAAACTTTGCACAAGATTAATGAGGTTTTATTGGTGTATTTTCCATTTTCCAAGTAAATAATTATTTAGAACAATAGTTACTATCAGAAAATACATTCGGAATGTAGTTTTAGTATAATTAAATATACTTATTCAGATTTGCTCAAATTCAGATATTCCAAAAATGAGCCAGGGAACAAAAACTGTAAAAAAATAAAACTTGTACAACGGGGTTAAAAATTGTCACGAGGGCAAAACATTAAAAAACCACGCAACTTTTTCCTTCAACACTTCAAAATTTTGACAAATAATGCCACTTTTCGTGAGTTTTTGGAGAAAATGTCACATTTTGTAATTACGGAAATTCACATGATTGCAAATAATAATGATAATAATAATAATATATACAGGGTCGTTGGTATGTATGGAAACGGTCGATTATTTCTTAAAAATAAAACAGTTAGCAAAAAATATGTAAGACAAAAGTTTCAGGGTTCTTTGGGTCTATTAGAATAAAAAATAAATTAGTATACAGGATGAGTCAGAAAACCGTAGACAAACAAAGTTACTTTTTTTAAAATGGAACACCGTATACTTAGACCTTTTTTGGATTTTACATAAAATAACAATTATTTTTCAGTAAGTGCATTATTAGTCTAAAACTAATAGTTTCCGAGATATCGACTTTTGAAAAATGACATTTTTGAACTTTGACAGCTTCTAGCTTTCTAACGGTACGTCTTAGAGTAAAACGGCTTACATGTCCCTATCTTAGTTTCTTATTATCTTTCTAAAAGTGTCAACTTCCGGTTAAACCGGATGTAACTTAAATGTCGGAAATACAGTACTTTCGGTTTAACCGGTAGTTGATTTTTTTGGGAAAATAATAAAAAAGTAAGATAGGGACATGTAAGCCATTTTACTCTAACAGTAAAAGTACCGTTAGAAAGCTAGAAGCTGTCAAAGTTCAAAAACGTAATTTTTCGAAAGTCGATATCTCGGAAACTATTAGGTTTAGACTTATAATGCACTTATTAAAAAATAATTGCTGTTCCACGTAAAATTAAAAAATATTCTAAGATATAGGGTTGTTTTATTTAAAAAAAAGTAACTTTGCTACTTTACGGTTTTCTAACTAATCCTTTATACTTATTTTTTTTTAATTCTAATAGACCTTAAAAAAACCCTAAAACTTTTGTCTGAAATATTTTTTGCTAACTGTTTTACTTTCAGAAGTAATCGACCGTTTCCATACATACCAACGACCCTGTATAATATATATATATAATTTATTTCAAATAGTTACAATATAATAAACATGTTAATATGTTATTTTTTAATAAACCTATTAATAAATTCCCCAGAAGACGTGCTTGTTAGGGGCAAGTCTTATTTATTTAAAAGTATTTAAAATTATGGATATTTAAGAATGTGCATATCATTTGGCATCATTTTTAAAGCAATAACGAAGGGAAAATAAAAAAAAAAACTTAAATCCGTTAATAAAAACCATTTCCTATCTGGTGCTGGTACTGTATAGGGTGTTTCTGGAATTTGAGCCTCTATATCGAGATTTTGTTTATTATAAGATATTGCAGTTAAATGTGGAAAGTTTTACGCAATTATTTTAGTAGTTTATTGGTGCTTTTGGAGCGGTTATGTTTCTTTTGGTTTTCGAGATATTTTGAAAAAACTAAAATGTTTTTTTGAAAATCTGCCATAACTTTCTTATTTTTTAAAATCTTTAAAACACATTTTCATATTTTCTCTACGTGAAACACAATTATTTACTCAGATTATTGCTTCATCCTCTGGGGATACTAAAAAGGATAGTACAAAGTTAGGAACGACCATTAAATATAAAGGAAGAGTTTAAGTGGGACTTACCTAACATGGAGTTGAGTGAAACTGTTAATGTAAGTTGTCTCAAATTAATAAGTACAACTTAACAGAATGAGGAATGTCAAATCGAAGACCTAGTGTACTAACTGGTCATATTAACATATCAATTGTATTACGATTCAAATATAAGTGAAGTTTTAATTATAAATGTAAAATTTTAAGTAATAAAGAAACATTTTGAATGAAAGATAATAAATTGAGTCATAACATTATTGCAGGAGAAAAGGTTTTTTAAACTTTTTATATGAAGATTAAAAAATAGGCATATTTGATTTTTGAAAATTTTTAAAAATTTTTTGTTAGCTAACATGTAGATATATTTTAGAAAAAGCATGAAGTTTTTTCATTTTTAGAAAAAAAAAATTGAATATAACCTGTGCGCTAACCACAACCATCTTAACTACTGCAACGTGATTATTGAAGTGAGGTTAGTTTAAAGAGAATAATGACATTAAAAATGTATAACCAAATATTAATGTTAAAAATCAAAACTATTGTTGAAATCAAATGGGAAGATTTAAGGAACTCGATATTAGGTTTATAAAATCCATACAGGATCAATTGATCTTTAGTTGTCGTCACTGGACGTACCAAATCACATAGTTTTGTTAATAGGGGGGTTAAAACTGTTTATCGAAGTTGGATAAAAAGCTGCACTAAAGAATATACTTGAAAGGGATGGTGACGACACTGACACTAAATGGTACAATAAAAGTAGGAAATTTGAATTTTAAAAACATTTTTACAAAATTATTGAAAAATAATGAAAAAGTTTTAAACTTCGAACAGTGGTTGGATACAATGGAAATATCTAGAGGAGCTAGAAAATATTGATTTAGAGATAGGAAGAGGTAAGTATGGTGCAAAAGAGTGAATTATAATTATGATTTACCCAGATTCAAAGCATTGAAAATATTTGTGCTGCTATGGATGATTTGACCGTTAACACAATCTATATTTGGATTTTTAATAATTTTATTTATTTCCATTATTTCAAGGTCTAATTTATTGCTTTTGTTTCAAAAATGTAAGAACTTAGTGTCTGTATCGGGGTTAAAATTATGTTTATTTGTAGATACATGTCTAGAAAAATTGGACTTATGTTAGAAGCTCTTACTATCTCTTTACAATGTTTATTATTACGGGTTTTGAATTTTCTCCCTGTTTGTCCAACATAGGAGGTATCGTTGACAGATGTCTGTGTTCTGTCGATCTTCAAGTACTTTAAACGTACAACAGTGACGACAACTAAAGATCAATTGATTCTGTACGGATTTTATAAACCTAATATCGAGTTCCTTAAATCTTCCCATTTGATTTCAACAAGAGTTTTAATTTCTAATATTAATATTTGGTTGTACGTTTTTAATGTCATTATTCTCTATAAGTTAACCTCACTTCAACAATCATGTTGCAGTAGTTAACGCGGTTGTGGTTAGCACAGTTTATATTCAATTTTTCTAAAAATAAAAAACTTTGTGCTTTTTCTAAAGTATTGGGCATGGCCCTATATCTATATGTTAGCTAACAAAAACTAAAAAAAAAATTCAGCAATCAAATATTAATATTTCTTAATCTTCATATAATAAGTTTAAGAAACCTTTTCTCCTCCAATAATGTTATAACTCAATTTATTATCTTTCATTCGTAATGTTTCTTTATTAATTACAATTTCACATTTATAATTAAAACTTCACCTATATTTGAATCGTAATACAATTAATATGTTAATATGACTAGTTAGTACACTAGGTCTTCAATTTTACATTAGTCGTCCTGTTAAGTTGTACTCATTAATTTGAGACAACTTACATTAACAGTTTCACTCAACTCGATGTTGTAAGCCCCACTTAAACTTTTACTTTATATTTACTGGTCGTTTCTAACTTTGTACTATCCTTTTTAGTATCCCCAGAGGATGAACGGTTAAGCGTTAAAAATATGTAGGAAATTATTTATTTTGTTTTTACAGTTATTAGATTGTGGAGGAAGTATGGACTATTTCTTCAATTTTAGAATATTTGTCCAGGAAACCGAAAAGTTGTAGTCAAAACGTGTTGAAAGAATTCAACAATAAAAAAGTTATCGCAGATTTTCAAAATTCAACATTTTAGTCAAGTTTTCAAAATATCTCAAAAACCCAAAGATCCAGAACTACTCCAAACGTCGACAAACTACTACCATAATTGTCTTATAATCAAGCTTTTTCCTATTTAACCGCGTCTATGATAAGCGAAATCCTCACAAACAGAGTGTCCCCGTTACTGGAATCAATATTAATTAGGTGAAAATATCATCATAAGTTCATAGTTTTTTTCCTCCCCAAGATAGCCCGACCATGCTTGCCCGAAATATTTTGCGACTGTCACGCTATCGGACTTTTGATAATTACATGAAAAACGTACTATTTATTGATTTCCATAAAATGAGCTGTTTTCGAGAAAAAGAAACGTTTTTAAATAAATGGCAATGGGGCGGGGGGCGGTGACTCAGGAAAAAATTATATGAACTTACAATGTTATTTTCACGTGATCTTCAGGGCGTCCCAAAAATAATTTCTCACACGCCGCATTTCGATTTATTAGTATTCCGATTTTTAAAGTTTTTTTTGTGAGTAATGTCTCAAATAACATTCCTATAACTTAGCTTAGTTTGCTGCTTTCCTAACACATTTTTTTTCGTAATTTTTTTTTGCTTTTTTTTTGCTTTTTTTTTGTTTAAACAAGTTATTATTATTGTAGGGAAAGGAAAGAAAGTCAAAAAGTATCTCTCCACTAATTTAATAAAACAGCAATCAAAGGCTAAAATTTTGAAATATATTTTTTTAAGCTTTTATAAATGTGACTTCAACAAAATGGAAATCGTACTTAAATTCTAACAAAATCTTTCTTCCATTCTATTAAACAAATTTCATGATATGAATTAAAATGTCCCACAAATCCTCTTTATACCGGGTGTCTACGGAAAGTGGCTCGCCCTTATAACTCTTTTGTTTTTAAAGATAATGGAATGGAATTTAGAGGATTCGTATGCGATATAAAACTGCATTTTTTGACGGGTTCTTCAACTCTATAGAACTTCCGATTTTACCGGAAGTGACATAAACTTTCGATTTTTCAATGAGACACCTGGTATATTTTTACTTTCTTTTAATCCATATGACATTCTAAATACAACCATGTGTCACTTGTCACTTATTGTCATAAAAAAAATTAATAAATAGGAAAAAAAGAACTAAAAATCTACATCCACATATCTATTAATTTTTAGGGTTGTAGATGTTCAAAGTGACCTCCATCTTGTTGTTGACATATTCGTACTTTTTTTACTGTCGCTCTTGAAACGTTTCTTAACTGCTGTGGTGTAATTCTATGAATAGCTGCCCTTACTTTCTCCTCTAATTCATTCCGTGTGGCAGGAGGTACATCATATACCTCGTTTTTAATAGAACCCCATAAAAAGAAATCTAGAGGCGGAAGGTCAGGTGATCTGAAAAGATTGAAAAAGGAATAAATCTTAGTAAAGGTATAAATTCAGTAACAATTCAGTTTTACCTAGCCGGCCAACTAACTGGACCTCTATTTCCAATCCAGTTTTCGTTGTATGATTCGTTTAAATATTCTGTAACTGCCCTCATGTTGTGAGGTGGGGCACCATCTTGTTGGTAAAATAGTCCCACTCGATTTACTAATGGTATCTCATCCAGGAACTGCTCAATTTCTTGCGTGAGGAAACCTAGATATCTCGCCCCTGTTACCAAACCGTCAAAGAATATACGGCCTAAAATTCTGTCCCCTAAAATCCCAACCCAACAGTTAAAACCAAACCGTTCTTGAAAATTTTCCTCCTGCATCAAGTGTAAATTTTCATGGGACCAATATCGCTTATTATTTTTGTTGAAATGTCCCAAATTAGTGAAAGGGCTTTCGTCAGTATAAAGAGTTTTATATGGAAATGTATTTATTATCCTCCAAATATTTTCCTAAGAACCAATTGCAATACTCAAGTCTCCTTTCATTATCGTTTGGGTACAGATGCTGATGTAGTTGGTATTTATATGAATGGTATTTATGTTTATTTAAAATATTGCCGGCAGAAGACTTCAATGCCACATTCTAGCGCGATCTCCCTGAGTGACGCATTGATATTTACTTGTACGTATGCCAGAACATTTATTTCTATTTCTTTACTCACAATAATTTGATCGTTTTCATTATTATTAGGCTCATTTCACATTTTTTGAACCAGTTTTGGATAATAATGCCGGGTTGGGTGACGGCGTTCAGGATATCTCAGTGCGTAACACGTGCAGCATCGGTTGAGTTTTGCCCACACTCTCCGAAAAGTAATAACATATCAGCTTTTTCGCTCTATGTGTAAATAATATTATTTTCCATGGTTTTTAAACAATAACGTACACAATAATTACGTAATTTACTTTTGCAGAAGCGAAGTTCCATTAGATATTGACTTGTCAATTTTTTACAAGACATCTTAACGTTTTTGTTTTTATCAGTTGTGTTGGCCACAATCTTATTTTATTCTCAAAAGGCGCTTTATTTTAGGAAAGTCGCACATAACGTAACATTTTTGCAGTTTTCTAAAGGAAATACTGGGAAAAACCTAATAGTGTGTGGTATCAAATTAATCGTTATAAAATGCTCTTTTTTCCTAACCCGATGAGCCACCATGTTGCTATTCGAAAAAAATTAGTAATACAGGTTTCAAAATTTAATTTAACACAGCAGATAGGTTTTGACCGAAAATAGTTAAGTTGTATTTTGTCAAGGATGTTAGGACTGAAATTAGTGATTTTAACGTATTCATAGCCTTCTAGATTAAAAAATGAAATTAAAAAGAAAATAAAAAAATGGTGACAAAAAGTGACAAGTGACACATGGTTGTATTTAGAATGCCATATGAATTAAGAGAAAGTAAAAATATACAAGGTGTCTCATTCAAAAATCGAAAGTTTATGTCACTTCCCGTAAAGTTGAATCACCCGTCAAAAAATGCAGTTTTATGTCGCATACCAATCCTCCAAATTTCATTCCATTATCTTTCCGTGGACACCCGGTATATCCCTTCAAAATAACCTTCATAGGAAGAACCTCATTTTCCTTCATAAGCTACTAAGTGTGACAAACCTTGTACAGGGTCTTTGATTATATTTACGTAAATTCTAGAGCCTTTATTATTACAGATGGAAAAAAATCTTTTATACAAAAGTTTTAGGGTTTTTCTTCTATTATCTTTTGAAGTTATGAGAGAAAGCAAAGTCGCATCGAAAAATGAAAAAACATAGGCAACTTCAAGTTTTTTAAATGGAACATCCTGTATATTATGCGCTAAAATGAAAGATCTCCGTGATTCTAAATATATATATGTTGATGACATTTGGGTGAGCCATTTTTGACATATCTTAGCTTAAAATATAAATAAATTGAAAAGAAGGTTGATAAACTTGTCAAGCAAACCATGGAAACAATTGTTAAGTTATTTATTACGCTTTATGAATTTGACGTCTCGATATTTTAAGAGATAGAACTTTATCTTTTGGACTATTGAAAACAAATTATATTGCTTACTTGACTATGGGCTATTCAGAAGAACAAAAACTCGCTATTGTGCGTCTTTTTTATGGCAATAATAATGATGTGGCGAGAGTGCAAAGGCAATATCGACAATTATATCCTCAACAATCGGTCCCATCCATAGACACTATTAAATACACAGTAGGAAGTTTAGCGAAACAAAACGCTTAAAAAGAAAGAATAGGACCGTAATACGAAATGAAAACGGAAGATTTGGAAATGCTGCTTTTTTTTCAAGGTATGAGTTATCACTATACTTTTTCTATTGAACTAGCACTACTTTTAATCTATTTTTAGAATATCCTGAAAAATCAATCTCGGATGCGGCATCTGAACTAAATAAAACGGATTATAAAATTCATTCAACCTTAAAATTTTATAAATTACATCCTTACAAATTTATGCACGTTCAAAATCTTTCTGAACAAAATATGCGAGACCGAATTGAATATGCTTTGGAAATAGATAGGCTTAGGCACCAGGATCTAGAGTTTTTAAGTAAAATTCTATTCACCGACGAGTCTTCCTTTACTACAGCAGGAATGTTTAATCGTAAGAATAAACAATAATGGTCTAGAGAAAACCCTCACAAAATTCAGCCGGGATTCAGGGGCGTAGATCGCTGAATGTTTGGTGTGGAATACTGGGAAACAAGATAATTGGTCCGATATTTTTAGACGGAAATTTAAATGGAGAAAAATATATCAATCTTCTTCAAAATAACATCGAAAATCTCATTGGCCATTATAACCGCCTCATCTGGCAACAAGACGGCGCTCCACCCCATAATACCATAGCTGTCACAAATTATCTTAACAACCGTTATGATATTTGTATCGGTAGGCATGGTACTATTAGATGGCCAGCCAACAGCCCGGACCTAAATCCCCTCGATATTTTTTTGTGGGGATTCTTAAAAAACAGGGTATATTATAATATACCTCTAGACTTAAACGTTCTAAGGCAAAGAATAGAAGACGAAATATTCAATTTAAACAATGAAAATCAGCATTCTATTTCCGCTTCTATTAATAACAAAATGCGGGAAAACTTGTTTAAATGTATTGAAAACCGCGGAGGATATGTAGAAAATATATCATTTCTTTGATTCTTTGTATGTGTGAGCTTAAAAATTGTTAAATTCATAAAGCGTAATAAATAACTTAATAATTATTTCCATGGCTTGCTTGACATGTTTATCAACCTTCTTTTCAATTTATTTATATTTTAAGCTAAGATATGTCAAAAATGGCTCACCCAAATGTCATCAACATATATACAGTGTGGCCCAAATTGGGCCTACATGTATAGGGATCTTGGAAACTATAGAAGATAGAGAAACGGTTAAATGGGGAAAGTTTTTGACAATTATATTTCTAACTGAAAACCGTTTAGTACGCGGTCCTATCTTTTTTGGTTTTTGAAATATGTTGAAAAAACCAAAAAGATGTATTTTCGAAAATATGCTGTAGATTTCTTATTATTCACTATTTTGGCAATCTGTAAAAACATTTTTAAAGCAACTTTTTAAGTAGATTTCAGTTCTGCAATTTAATTTTGAACACGACGTTTCAGTTATTTTATACCATCATCAGGTTCATTTTTTCTTATGGGCGCCATATTGTATTTTATACTTAAAAGGTAGCTTATGACGTCAGCTTTTCAACGATGTATTATTTGTTGGAAAATAAATGAAATTGACTTGAAAAATAAAGAAAATTAATTTTCGCAACACGTCAAATTTGAGAAGAACACATTAGGCAGGGTTAAATTTGTTTAAAATATCATAATATTATAATACATTATTTTATTTTTTCCTTATGGTTAAAAATCTCATATTAACATTTCAAATAAAAAAAACTAAAAACGCAATGAATAATAATTATTGTTTTGAAAAGAAAATAAGAAAAAATATCTAACTTACTATACTTATTCGAAATGTTGGCCGTTTTTATTAATACATTTTTGACACTTTTTTAACACAGTATTGATGACCCTGCGAAGCGTGTTGCCATTTATGCTCGTAAACACATTCCTCACTCTCTCTTCTAATTCTTGTACAGATTCCGGGGGTTCAAACTCATATACTTCATTTTTTACATAACCCCATAAATAAAAATCGAGAGGAGTTATATCAGGGGATCTAGCAGGCCAATTAACTGGTCCGCCGTTTGAAATTAATTTGTCATCAAATATCTGTCTTAAGAGAGTTTGAACTTCCCGAACATTATGTGCGGGACAACCGTCTTGTTGAAACCAAATATTATTCAATTGATCTTGAGGAACTCTTGCTCTAATTGCCGGTAATATTTGATCTTCTAACAGCTCCAAGTATCTTTGGCCATTCAACGTATGATTATAAAAGAATGGTCCTATAAGTCTGTTGTCTAAAATGTAAGGATAAAAGTAAAGCTGGGTTACTTAATACCTGCTATGTATTTAGCAAGCTAGTTGACATTACTTAACATACATACCACACCATACATTAAAACCAAATCGGGTTTGCAGTCTTCGTTGAGCCAATTGGTGAGGGTTTTCTGTTGCCCAAAAATGATGGTTATGTCTATTAAATACCCCGCAGTTGGTAAAATGTGATTCATCGGTCGAAATTACAAGACGACTGAAATCATGATTTTGTTCGCATTGATTCACATACCAATTTGAAAACTGCATTCTTCTTGGATAATCCGTTTCTCGTAAACCCTGAACTATAGTTGGCTTGTATGGTCGATATTTATTTTCCTTAAGGACTCTTTGTATGGTACTTCGCGGGGTTGGTAAGTCTCTTGCCGACGCTCTTGTAGATGATGTCGGAGCGGCATTAAAATAGGCTCTGACATTTTCGTCACGCTCGTTATTACCTGCTTTTTCGTAACTCTTGGGCCGCGGTTTTTCAAAACTTCCATGGTTTCTCAGGTTCATAACAATTTTTGGAAAAAGTCTGACACTTGGCTGCGGTCTTTCAGGAAAATTTTCAAAATACCTTTTTAATGCAAGGTTTGCATTTCTGTTGCAATGAATGTAACATTCAAGCAAATCAAATTTTTCTTCGTGAGAAAAACGCAATGCCATTTTCTTTTAAATTCAGAATACACAAATAAATCGTTATTATTAGATAATAATAATAAAAACTATTATACTTTTACTCGTTCTGACAAGTAATATTTTTGTTTCATTTTCAAACGGTAGTGGTTGGTCATAGGCTACTGGATTTTATTTTTGATTCATGGGTTATTGTAAGGTCATAGGCTACTGGATTTTATTTTTGATTCATAGGTTATTGTAATATTGTTGATTGAAACAATGCAAGCAGTGTTTTGTGAATACTACAAAATGTAAACCTTTTAATTGGTATTCAATTTAGGGAGTTATAGTGCAGTTGTCAAATTTGACGTGTTGCGAAAATTAATTTTCTTTATTTTTCAAGTCAATTTCATTTATTTTCCAACAAATAATACATCGTTGAAAAGCTGACATCATAAGCTACCTTTTAAGTATAAAATACAATATGGCGCCCATAAGAAAAAATGAACCTGATGATGGTATAAAATAACTGAAACGTCGTGTTCAAAATTAAATTGCAGAACTGAAATCTACTTAAAAAGTTGCTTTAAAAATGTTTTTACAGATTGCCAAAATAGTGAATAATAAGAAATCTACAGCATATTTTCGAAAAAACATCTTTTTGGGTTTTTCAACATATTTCAAAAACCAAAAAAGATAGGGCCGCGCCCCAATTAACCGTTTCTCTATCTTCTATAGTTTCCAAGATCCCCATACATGTAGGCCCAATTTGGGCCACACTGTATATTTAGAATCACGAAAAAAAGACCTTTCATTTTAGCGCATAATATACAGGGTGTTTCATTTAAAAAACTTGAAGTTGCCTATATTTTTTCATTTCCCGATTTGTTTTTTCCGATAACTTCAAAAGATAATAGAAGAAAAACCCTAGAACTTTTGTATATAAGATTTTTTTCCATCTCTAATAATAAAGGCTCTAGGGTTCACGTAAATATAATCAAAGACCCTGTACAAATAAATTTAAACTAAGTTTTATCTAACGTTTCGGTATGCTGATTGCTTTCATCAGTTTCGTTCACTACTTAATACATTTCACAAACTTTAAAGCTCCATTAACGTCACCTTCCACCAATATTTTTCTCTACTGCTAATACTAACGGCAACATTTCTTTTGTCTCCTGAGGATGAGGGTCACTACCTTCGAAACATGTAGACTTATTAATATGAAAAATTGAGCCTTCAATTGTTCTTTTGTTAAATTAGTGGAGTAAGACTTTTTGACTGTCTTTCCTTTCCCTGTAATTTCAAGTCCACTTTGAGAATGGACTATTTCTTTAAATTAATATTATTGTTTTAATCATTTTCCAGACTTAATTTTGTTTCATTATTATTATCAGTTAAGTGTCTCGCTTTGTTAATATCCAACCTAACCTCACACACCTAAAACAGCTGGTTCTTGGGCGACTGTCAAGCAACTTTCTTTAACGCTACTGCAGACTCACAAAAATTACTATCAAATATCTAAATTAACATTTAAAAATAACAACCTAGTAACCAGGTCAATTGTATCAAAACAGGATTGGAGCGTTCCGATTCAAAGAACGACTCTTCATCTGGCAATGAGCTAAAGTCTCCAGAAGAGGAAATGGTAAAGCAAGAAACTGATAAAGCCAAAGAGGAAATTGACAGTATTATTAGGCAAGCAGATGAAGAATACGAGAGACGGCAGTTTACTGCAGTCAAATCTCCTCTAATCAATCCCAATTCTTCACAGCACGAATTAAAGCTTTATAGAAAGCTTCCTATTGTGCCCAAGGAAAATATTCAAACTAATAAAACCACAAGCAGTATTATTAGACTCGCAGAAACCAAAATTTCTGGCAGTTCTAACGAAGGGAAAAGACCTATTCCAACAATGCAAGGTACTCACGGCGGCCTTGCAAATCCTGCAGGATTTGCAAGTGCATATTTATCGTTCCTGCAAACTGGAGCAATGGGAACTCTGAAACCTAAGCAACCCAAGCCTCGATATCGATATAAAGTTGAGAAGAACATCATATTTGCCAATAATGGTATTGGTAGATCTACTAGTAAGAAAAATGAAATGGGATCTGGCAGTCAACCCAAAATTAAAACAGATGTAACTCGGGCAACGAGTATTGGTATGACTACAAAAGTTAGTATCACGAAAAAGCCGAACTCTGCAGATATAAAAATCTCAAATAAAAGCAGCTTTGTTAATAATGACAGCAGTAATGCCAGTATTAAAAAGACAAATGTTGGTGTGGATGCCAATATTTCAAATAAAAGCAGCCTTGTTCAGAATGAAAGCAATGTCAATGCCAGTACCATAAAAAAATCAAACGTTGGTACAAATACTAATATTTCAAATACAAGCACCTTGGTTCAGAATGACAGCAGTAATGCTAGTACCACGAAGAAGTCCCATTTTAGCGCAGATACGATAAGTCCAAATGTAAGCAGTAATACTTCGTCCAGTAATTCATTTGTACCTAATCGAGGGCAGTCATTCATTCAAAGTGAAGTTAGCAGTTCAAATTCGCCTGACTTGGATTTGTTTGACCAATTGCAGGGCAATAGTAAGAGTAGCGGCGAAAACAAGCCTCAAAGTAGTAACCTATCATATACAAATCAAACACCAATTCAAAGTGTGCCAGCTGAGGTCACAGCAAAAAACTATGCCTATTCTAATCGAACAGTCTATGGAAGCCCGACTAATGACAATTTAATAAGCCAAAGACAAGTTGTTAATGATAACACTATAACGTTATACTCTGCGCCAACAAGTAACATTACTGCCGTTCCTGAGCTAGCAACTACTCGGACAATTCAATCGTTACAATATCCACCCGCAAAATTGCAAGTGCAAAACGAAACATCACCGATAAATCTGCAAGTGGTTGACTCGACGAGACCTGAACAAGTGCCACCCGTTTACAATATACTAAACGCAGCTCCTAAACTTCAAGTGAACAGTCAAAACGTAGTAATCCTTAACCAAAATTCACCTGTAGCCGCTAATGCTGGGTTAAACGTGTATTGCTTAAATACTGTTAATGCCCAACAAGTGCCCGTCTTACAGAAAATAGTCTTGCCTTCGGGGGTTACGTTAAATCCCGCTCCTAGTACGCGTAAGCCGAACAATATTTGGAATAACCGCAGTTGGTATAGCGTTAATGCTTGTACTGAGAGTATATATGCCAATAAAGATAGATTTTTTCCGCTAACTGAACAGCCAATTAGGTTGAATGATGGGGAAACCAATGACCCGGCATTAGAGAAGCTCATAACAGATTTATCTGAAAACAGTTCCCAAAATAGTCATGAGTTTGGAGTTGTATTTGATGAGGATACGGCGGAAAACAGTGAGGTGTTGGTAGAAGGGCCCGCAGATGTGCCTATAGAAAAGGAGGCTACAATAGTAGAATTTCCTGAAGAAGGACACGATCAAACAAATGTTTGTATTAACAAAGGTATGGAAAGGGACAATGAAGAATTGGATTTGGAAGATTTGCTAGGAGCAGTTGAGGAAGTAGCTTTGGAACTGTCCATTGAAGAGGAAGAAATAAGTTTGGAACTAGTTGAACAGAGAAATGAGGAAAATAAGTCAGTAATGATCGGAAATGATATGCCTCAAGATGATATCTATGAATTATGTACAGAAGAAGCGACAGAAGTAGAAATTGAATCTACAATATCTGCTGAAAATGAAGATTTGGCTGAGAATTTTTGGATAGACGAAATTAATATAAATCAGCAATCGTTACTACCTGAAAACGATGTTATAATTGACCATGAGTATGCACATCTGTCTTTGGATACGGATGCTAGAATTTTAATTCACCCTTTAAATATCGATGAGTGTACTGATTTGACCGCCCTGAACCACGACGAAGGTCCGACTATGGTGGCCAGCGTTGTTGAGGTTAATAGTAATGAGATGTCTTCGTTCTCGGAAAATGAGAGCGAGACAAACGATGTTAATATTAATTGTTCTTCTGATTCTTCAGATGATGAATACGGTTCTCAATCAACTGAAGGAGGAAGTAGTTTGGGTTCTCAGTGCGATGAAGACAACCAGCAAGTTAAAAAGGAACAGGTGCAGGTTGCCAAGAAGGGAAGAAATGAAAAGGACGAGAAAAACAAGAAAGGTAAAAGTAAAGCACCAATTGAGGTGATACCCAAAGCCAAAGGAATGAAATCCTTTAACAAGAAGCGGAGGCAGAAGCTTAAAGAAGCCAAAAACAATGTTGTGTTCGCCAAGGATTTTCATATTTTTCAACAAAAGAAAATGGCGGAGCTTATAGGTTTGGGAAATAAATCGTCAACAAGCAAGTCATCCTCCAGTACGATTTCCAAATCACCCCGTTCAAATAAAACCAAATACGAGAAGACGAAGAAGCCCAATTTCAAGAACAAAATGTTACAGTTATTCGTCAAAAGTAGGCCCAAGAGGATAGATATCTCTGAATTAATGGGTATTAAGAAAAAGGGGAAACATTCGAAGCAGGACAAGAAAAAGAACGTGAGCATGCTCAGGGATCTCATCAAATTTTGTCGTGATCACGTCGGCGCTTCTAAGCATCGCGTTCCGCCAGTGCCGTCGGACGTGTCGTGTCAAAGTTCTGGACTTGGTGATGCTTTGGAGGAAAAGAGGGCGTCACTAACACCTTTGGAGGCGTTTGTGGAAGTTGAAGATGTTTTGCAGCGCCTCCCATATAAAATTCAGAAAGAGTTAAAAGCAGGGGGAACAGTTTGCAATGTTAATCTAGTGGACAGAGGGAACGATGTGCCAGGAACAAGTTTAGGAGATGTGATACAGCAAGAGGTAATGGTTGTACGGGGCAAAAGACGGCCGAAGCATCAAATTGAAAAGGTATGTGTGTTTTAATTTTATGGTTATTTAGATAAACTATACTCCGGTACCAAAATAATTGGCAGTGACTCATTTTTACCGGGGTGTGCAAGACGTAAGGGGAACGCCAATTCCAGAGGCGTGTCATTTTAAACAATAATAATTCAAAAAATATATGAATTTTTTGTTTATTATTATAATATATTTACATTTACTACAATAAATATAATATTATAAATTAAACTGAAAAATAAATTAAGCTTTTACATTTGGTGATCTAATGAAGTAATTAGAGGAACTAAATACGCAGGTATAATATCCAAAAAGAATAATAAAGCAACGGTATATGTTATTTTCATAATGTTTTTATTTTACTACATAATAATAGAAACATATAATAGTGGATTAAGGGCAAACCTAAACCTAAATTATAAATGTTTATAAATTTCCTAACTATTGTTACCTAATGAACACTAATTGATAATAATTTGACAAATTATATTCCACGCCGACATTAAAAAGTGTTATAATGACAATACGTTACAATTTTAAATTCATTATTACCATTACAGCGATTATTCACTATCTGACGATAAAAACATTTCATTACTGTCGCTACTGCTGTCATCTGCAGGATTTATAATAATAGGTTCTACCATGACTTTAACCTTTAACGCGCACATCTAAGTCCCACATTTTTTTTTCTACGCCCTCGACATGTAATACGCACTTATGCCAATCTGCTGCTTGTACATTCGCTATTGCCGTTTTTAACAGTTCTTTAACATCTTTTAATTTAAAAGTTTTATTTTCACGCGCCACTTCACCTTTTATCTGTGCCCATGTAAGCTCGATTGGATTTAGTTCATATTGGTAAGGCGGTAAACGTAATATTGTAACACCTCGTTCACGAGCCATTTCAATTTCATCCACTACATATTTCGTATATTTTTTTTTGTGAAGTCCTGCAAGATCGAGCAACTGCACTTTTAGCATTTTTTCGCCAAATGCAATATTTTTTTCTTCGAGCCACTCGACAATCTTTCCTTTTCGCCACGCAGAAGTTGGCAAAGCTTCCACCCGACGGCTGTGGTATGGTGCTTTATCCGTCACGATTACCGACCCACGTTTAATACGCGGTAAGATGGATTTAAACCAATCTTCAAACACCCCCGAGTTCATATCCTCATGATAATTACCGGTTTTAGGAGATTCAAATACGTTTAACCCACCTTCAAGAAAACCAGAATCACTCCCGATGTGGGTTATAGTTAACCGACGACCTTTTCCTGAAGGAGCTTTCAATCCAGTGGGCAGTCCATTGATAAAGGCGTTACATGCATCTTTAATGTTGAGATCTTGCCAAATGTAATTCACAGTATGTCCTTCATTTAACCATGTCTCGTCCGTAAAGTAAATTCTTTTCCCTGCACAGCGATATTGTTGTATTTCTTCTAGGTACTTTCTACGCCACAATACGATTCCTTCCTTTTTCACCAAAAGACTTTTGCGATTTCGTTTTAAGAATCGAAAATTCAATTCTCGTAGTGTACGCATTAGAGCTCTTCGTGAAATTTTTTGCATATTTTCATCCCTTTCAATTTCGGCAAAAATTTTTTTTTAATTCGGAAGTTCATGTCGAAAAAAAAAATGCATGCACTTTCCGACGAATGGCTAACTTTGTTTGCTGACCAATAAAAATATTTTTCCGTCCTCTCGTTTCCTTCTGATCGGACACTTTAATATTCCTATTGTCCTTGATAGTTCTATAAACAGTACGGCAAGATGTCTTAGTCAATGTGGCACAAAGTTCTGCTGCAGCAGTAAATGATATTCCACTGTGTGTACTTAGAATTCCCTCACACACATTTTTTACCATTGTACGCTCCCCAGGTTTTAAATGATGTCGTTTTGTAACTTGTTGGTTACTATCACTTGAAGAACTCGCCTGCATTATAATATTTACTGTTTTGAATAACCACCATAATAATAAAACTGAATTGCTAATATCCTCTTGATTGAAACTTGTCTACGACACTGAACGTTGGTTAGAGGTGATGAGAAAGCGTACGAGCGCCTTTAGACATGGGGTTTTCCTACCTGCGTTGCCAAATTAAGTAAAACAGGTACCGTAGGGTGAAAAGGCCCTTAATGACATGCCGATTTCGGTAAATTTTATGGAAATTTCAGTGAAATCTATTAAAACTTGGCAACATGTAATGACCTATTTATGCACTATCTTCCCAAGCGGTTTGGATTGCTTTTTTTTACCTTAAAAGTGGGCGAATCAATGTTAATTATTTTCGCTGCACACCGTTAATGGTTATATGAACAGTTTTGCCAATTATTTTGAGAACGTAGTATAGTCAGAAATATTATCTGATGATTAAATGATGAGCGTCCTAATTTGCTACTTTAAGCGTTCTTGTAGCGGGTGATGGACAGTAAATACAATTCCAAAATGTAAAGAATTTCCGACGTTTCGACCCTTTATTTGGTCCTTTTCAACGCTCAAAAGAAATTATTACGATTTGTGACATACACATTCTTATTATATTCATAATATCATCTTGCATTTCATTATACCCACAATTAGGGAAAAAAAATGTAATAGGCGAGTCGTTTACAGAGAATGAGCGCTTTCCGTTTTGTCGGACTTTTATTTATTATACAGGGTGTCCGATAAATATATAGCATGGTCTCTCGGGAGCGTGTAGGGGACGTCAAAATAACCCTAATTTGTCAAGGGAAAGAAGATCCCCTTAACGGAGATACAGAGCCCCAAAGGAGTGCCCAGCGACTCACTTTTTCGGCTCTTAGTCTTGAACCGACGTATAATTTAATGGAATTCTAATATTTTATGGAGGCCATAAAGACTCGTACAGTAGATGTTTTACATCGTATGGAAGTCGGAAACAGACTTGTTACCACACTCGTTGGGACAAAATTTTGTCATTTGACAGAGCTAAAAACTGATTTTTTAAATACTCTGGTCGTTGCTCTTTAAAAAAGGTACCTACTCCACATTTGTTTCGATAAAATTAGCCGTTTTCGAAGAAAATAAATTGTTTGTATAACACGTTTATGCATTGATTTTCGAGATTTATTTAATGATCAAGTTTATTAACATATGTTATTTAAACACAGTAACTAATAATTTGCATTAAAATAATAAAAATTTTCTATTACATCTCATTAATGCTTACATACATCTAACTTATGAACAAGCACTCGGCAATTGTGTGGATGCAAGAAGAATTTATTCTGAGAACATTTCCAAATCGAAGTGTGCCGCATAAATATAAGTATAAGTATATTTATTTGTTTCATCAGAATGCCCTGGGGCATACAGGGTGTTAATTAATGTCATGCAGATATTTCAGAGGGTGATAGTATCCGTTAAAATAAGAAAAGAATGCAAATATATGCATGGTCTAAAACGCGTTATTTTCGTTATACAGGGTGGTAAAGTTTCAATTTTTTTTCTCGTATTTTGCGTTTTCTCCCTTATATTCTGTGATAATTGTTTCAAATTTGGAACATCAACCATTTTTTAGAATCTCTACAATAAAGTATCAAAATTGTCGGTCGCAGTATACAGGGTGTTACATTTTCTTAAATCGGCTACAATTTTATCTTTCAGAACTTTTTTTTGGAGCTCCCTGTATGAATTCCGGTATCAAATTGAACTCTCTGTTCCTTTGTTTAACGTTCTGGTTTTTTTTTATGGCTCTGGTTAAACCATTTTTACAAACTTACAAAATTCAAAATTTACTGAGATTTAGGCTTTTTACAATCTAAAATATACCTGCATTTTAAAACAGTAACTGTCTATTTTGATTAAATAATCTTTTTTATTTTTTATAGATATATTTTTTTTTAGTATATTTTTCTTTTCTTGTATTTTTAAAATTTTTTTTTTGTATAATTTTATGTTTCTTTTCACAAGAGATTCATATAGTATTTTGTACACATTAATATTACTGCTAGTAAGTAGACTTTCCAAATTAAATGGAAAGTTCACAATATCTTTTAATTTGTTGAATAATATATTTAAGGTTAATTCGTGCTCTTGTACCCCAATATGATATGCTCTAAATTTCCTAACTCTCCGCATTCGCAATCCTTACTCACTTGTAGTCCTATTTTTTTCCTATATTTTGGGTACAGTGCATGTCCATTTCGAATGCGTGAAATAGTTCTGATAAAACTACGATTGGATTCACCAACAAACCAAGGTTTTTTATTGATTTGGGGAAACATAGTTCTATAGACATATCCCTTGTTTGATTGGTTAAACTGATCCTGCCAATTACAATACATGTTTTTTTTTTTAAAGTGAGAATATATCTATAAGGTATATAGAAGTTCTTAACAAAATTTGTAATTTTTGTTGGTCTCTTGCACTATTCTCGCATCTGTGGCTGTTTTCGATTCCTTTGCAAAAATAGCCATCGATGGAAATTAAGTGTAGGCGAAATAAAGCAGAGTAAAAAGCTGTTTTTATTTGTATGTATTCTAAGTAATTATTTTAATTTTTATTTTAGATCAACCGACAAGGTTATCAACAATCAGATAAAAACGTTACAAATTAAAACAAAACAATTAATTAATTAATCAAATAAAAATAAAACAACATTGTAAAAACTGTTTTGAAAATGTCCGCTTCTTGCTAAAATGCACGAATCAAGTCTTCGCCTCATGGACTGACGGACTCTGCCAAATATTCCAGGAGTATTGCGAATGATGCCGCATGAAGCTATTATTCTGTTTCTTAAATCCTCTTCTGTCTGGACTGGGGTCTGATACACTAATGCTTTCAGGTGTCCTCGGAAAAAGAAATCCAGGCTATTCAGGTCTGGGGATCTAGGGGGCCATGGCTGAGGTCCCCTCGACCTATCCAACGGTTGTTAAAAATTTGATTGAGAAAGTTTCTCACCTCTATGCTGAAGTGCGGTGGTGCACCATCGTGCATTAACCATATTTGGTTCCTGACAAGAATTGGTATCTTCTATCAGCCCTGGGAGTTCCTCTTCAAGAAATTGACGATAATATTGTCTGTTTAGCCTTGCTGGTAGGGAAAATGATCCTATCAAATAATCTCCAATAATGCCGGCCCACACATTTACTGAAAACTCTTCTTGGAAATTATTTTCGCGTGTCAAATGCGGATTCTCTTTTGCTCAAAAATGGTTGTTGTGAAAATTGTTTATGGCATTCCTTAAGAAATTTGCTTCATCGCTAAATAAAATCGTATTTTCAAATAACGGATTTTGGGCTAGCATTTGTGGGAACCATTGACAAAAATTAAAACGTAGTGGAAAGTCACGTGAGAAAAGAGCTTGAACCCTTTTGAATGTGGTAAGGATACATTAAGTTGCCTATTAAAATTTTCCCCACAAGCACAAATGAAATGTTAAGTGTTGCGGCAATTTTTGTCGTGCTAGTAGCAGGATCATTTTCTACTGCATTCAGGACTGCTTCCTCGACTTCAGGAGTACTAACCGTTCTGTTTGCTCCTGCTTGAGTGGATTTCTTGAACGATCCATTTTCACATAGTCGATTATGTAGATTTGCGAATGTCCGTGGGTCAGGGAGTATTCGATTTGGATACCTTTGTGCATACAGTCGTCTGGCTTCAGTGCCAATTACCATCGGCAAGTCCATAGATTAAATGCATCTCTGCAAATTCTTGATTTGTGAATTCAACTATCAGTAACCAGTTCAAAACAACTTCGGAAACGTCAAAGAAAAAAAATATTTGTTACAAAATGTCAGAAGGACAATAAACAGAATTAACAATTGCCTATCCCAGCCTACTATTTTTTCCTCATATTTATTATGGCGCTATTTCGCTTACACTTAATTTCCATCGATGGCTATTTTTGCAAATAAATCGATAACGGTCACAAATACGAGGATAGTGCAAGATACCAGAACGCTAAACAAAGGAGCAGAGAGTTCAAATTTCATACCGAAATTCATACAGTGAGCTCCAAAAAAAAGTTGTGAAAGATAAAATTGTAGCCGATTCAAGAAAATGTAACACCCTGTATACTGCGACCGACAATTTTGATACTTTATTGTAGAGATTCTAAAAAATGGTTGAGGTTCCAAATTTGAAACAATTATCACAGAATATAAGAGAGAAAACGCAAAATACGAGAAAAAAAATTGAAACTTTGCCACCCTGTATAACGAAAATAACGCGTTTTAGACCATGCATATATTTGCATTTTTTTCTTATTTTGACGAGTACTATCACCCCCTGAAATATCTGCATGACATTAATTAACACCCTGTATAGAACATGTCCATACAAAGTTCACAATATTTAATATTATATAATTTAAGACAATAAAATATAGATAAAAATTAAATTTAAGAAAAAAAAATTTTAGAACAATTTTAAATAACAAATCAATATCAGAATTTACATCACAAATTATCAGAACTACATCACAGCTGCAAATGGGTATTTTGCGGTGGTTTATTTATTTCAAAAGTAATATCCAATACTGCATGTGTATCAAACTACCTCTAACAAAACTGTCGAAATTTTTTAGATAAGTCGAGTCCCGATATTCTTAGGCGAAGAGGTTTGGGCTAGACACAAAAATGGCCGTTATTATCGAGGGAAGGTAGCGAACATCAAGACCAACCACAAGTTCTGCGTGTACTTCACCTGTGATAAAAGCTTCTCCAAAGATATAACGATGGACCACTTGGTCGATTGGAAAGGACCGACCGAACCGAACCCAGGGGATAGAGTGAAAGTTCGGTGGTCGGATGGAGAGGAATATGAGGCTGAATGCGTAGGCACAGTGGAGGATGGTATTTATACTGTAAGTAGCTTTTTATTTTTACTAATTTAAAGTATAGCACGATGTTATTTAGTACTTCGTTAATACACTGCGCAACTTATTTAACGCACAATCAAAAATTTGTCTCAACTTTGATCTTATGTATTTTCGTCATTTTTTGTTCATTTTTATTGATTTTTTTGTTAAATTATAGGTTTTTCTATTGAGAGTGTCACTGCGTTAGTTGTTTTGGTTAAAAAAGTTGTTGTGGTATCATACCGGGTGATAGGAAAATGTTATTTTTTTTTTGGAAAATTGCAGACACCCTGTAGGGTATATTAGCTATTGCGAGTTATTCCAATTATAGCTAAATTGAAGCCTCTAGTTTTGTTTACATTTTCTTTTTTTATTTTTTTGTTTATCTCTGATACTTTATGAAATACACTGTTTTGAAACACCACGTGCTGTTATTACCTGAAATACACTTTAGAAAGCTATGGAAAATAAAGTGAAATCTGTGTTATCGGTTTTTTGTTGGCAGTCCAGCAAGAATTATAGATATTTTTTGTTTATCTCTGTAATTATTGCTAAAAAAAACTAAAAAAAAACAACCTAAAATGTACGAATTGCTTTAATAATTAAGGAAACAACAATAAATAACTTAACAAAAAAAAACAAATTCATTACAGAATCAGTATCTGGTGTTTCCACCCCTTCCGCGAATGACCTCCCGACATCTGTTATTCATACTTAAAATGAAGTTTCTTATTACGTTTTGATCTAAGCCATCCCATAATTCGACTAGACGTTCGGCCAATTCTTGTAAATTTTGTGGTTGTCGTCCTTCACTTCGTAACCGCCGACCAATATAGTCCCAAAAATTTTCGATGGGATTTAGGTCGGGGCTACGGGCTGGCCATTCTATGTAATTTATTCCAATTTCTGCAAGATAATTTCTTACGATACGAGCCGTGTGGGGACGCGCATTGTCGTGCATGAGCAAAAAATTAGGCCCTATATAGGGTGCATAAGGCACAACATGTTCTTCAAGAATATCTGTGATATATCTTTCAGAATTAAGATTTCCATTTACAATTGCCAACTGTGTTCGCCCCGTCAAAGATATTCCACCCCATACCATGACGGATCCACCTCCATATAAAGTTGTGTGCAAAAAATTGCATTGACTGTATCGCTCACCTGGTCTGCGGTAGACGCGGATACGTCTGTCACAGTTATACAAGTTAAACCTCGACTCATCAGTCCAGAGAACACGTTCCCAATCTGCTTCCAACCAATTAACATGCTTATTAGCAAAATTTAATCTGGCTCTTCGATGAGCTACTGTTAATGCGGGTCCTCGAGCAGCAATCCTGGGTCTTAAATTTTCTTCTCTTAGTCGTCGACGCACAGTTTGAACACATATGAGTGGACCACCTGCACCTTGAAGTTCTGATCTTAAATTTCTTGCAGTTGTAAATCTTTGTCGTACAGCGCTTACTCTTAGAAAACGATCCTGGTTAGGAGTTGTAACACGACGTCTACCTTGACCGGTCCGCCTGGAATGCTCTCCTGTTTCTGCGAACCTTTCAATTACCCTCGCTACAGTTGTGTGCCACACTCCCAACCTACCAGCTATGCGGTTGTAACTCCACCCTTCACCATGTAATGTAACCGCCTGAACACATTCATCACGTGTTAAATTTCTGTTTTGCCGTTCCATTATTAACTAATTCTTGCTGGACTGTCAACAAAAAACCGATAACACAGATTTCACTTTATTTTCCATAGCCTTCTAAATGCATTTCAGTTGTCACTTGATTTTCCATAGCCTCCTAGCTGTTTAAGGTTTCCGATAAATGCATTTCAGGTAATAACAGCACGTGGTGTTTCAAAACAGTGTATTTCATAAAGTATCAGAGATAAACAAAAAAATAAAAAAAGAAAATGTAAACAAAACTAGAGGCTTCAATTTAGCTATAATTGGAATAACTCGCAATAGCTAATATACCCTACAGGGTGTCTGCAATTTTCCAAAAAAAAATAACATTTTCTTATCACCCGGTATAATACCACAAGAACTTTTTTAACCAAAACAACTAACGCAGTGACACTCTCAATAGAAAAACCTACAATTTAACAAAAAAATCAATAAAAACGAACAAAAAATGACGAAAATACATAAGATCAAAGTTGAGACAAATTTTTGATTGTGCGTTAAATTAGTTGCGCAGTGTAGTTACTATTGTCTATTACTGATTAGTGTGAGGAAGTCCAATATCTTCGTTGTTGTTAGAAATGTCGAAAATTATTAAGGATAAACAAAGGGCACAATTTAAAAATATTTTTGGATACACAGGATGCGCCAAAAAAGCTGGGCATCATGAAAATAAGTTTTTTTTAAACGGTACCCACTCATTTCTTTTATCTTATCGAATTCGGCATAAAGTTTTTCATATGATAAGACTTTTTTATTTGGCATTTTATACGACGTTGCCATATACAGGGTATTCTATACTCGATGGTACGGTAAAAGAATCTGGGGAACGAAAAGAAAAATAATTTTAAAATTTTCACTACGGCCATACGAGGCTGCGCTCTAGCTTTCAAAAATAATTTCGCGGTTGCAGTGGTGCCAGATGTATTGATAACTGACATCAACTGTGGAATTTTAAATGGGACACCCCGTACTTTATTTTATTTTTAGATTCTTCAAATATAAGGGCGTCCCATTTAAAAAAAAAATGTAACTTTATGACACCCTACTTTTTGGGCGCACCCTGTTCATTCAAAATATTTAAAAATGTGCCAGATATCCAACCATACCTTAATACGAAAGCTTATTATCGACAAATCTTATCTTCAAGGCATACAATTACTCCGCGCAATCGTTGACTCACCCGGTACCTAAAATATTTCTGCATTAATAAAAATAATGAATTTCTGATGTGTATTATTAGAATTTATCGTTTATAGCGAACTGTTTCCGTCGGTCCCTTAAGATTTCTTATAAGCAAACATTACTGTATGTGAGATAACAGTACACCAAGGAGTAATACGGAGTTATTAGATTTTCGATATTAACCACATTCTTTACTTTATAGATTGCATAAAATGCTTTGTTCATTTTTAATCAACATACTTAGATAGTACACGCCATGTACCTTTATGCAATCCTCAAAGAAATTTTGGATGCGCTAGGGCAATTTGTACTGCATTTATATTAAAATAACTTTGCAGGTCGTATTTGAAGACATTAGTCATCTGGACTTACGCAGAGAGCATATTTACGCTCTTAAAGAAAGTATCCCAAAACGCATAGCTACAAAACTGGTAAGTTCGAAGTTGATTGCATTAATGTTGTATTTTGTAGCAAATGAATCCAAGCAAATATATTTTAATCGCCCTCATCCCACTTTAGACTGAACCAAATCGCTTCCCTATAACTTTCTCTTTTTAGTTGGTCGGCCTCATAAAATGTAAAAGTTGTTCAGTAACAGTCGTGGAGGTTTTGGCTCTTTAACAAACAAATTATGTCTCAGTGGCGTAGGTAGCATGGTTTTCTGTCTTCCGAGGGGAAGCTAAATTTGAAAAGTTGTGATAAACCGAACATTTCGAAAGGAATAAATATAAAACGTCTTTCTGAAAGTCAAATTTCATTTATTTACTTTTTCTCAGAGCCATAGTCTTTAATACCACTATCAAGATCCAACCGCATAAGTCACTTCCTGCTCAATAGACATATTAGTGATTAGCCGATCATACTGTACTCTACTACTACTCTATCCAACAGGTAATTCTCCCGATGCGCTCAATATACAGCGTGTTTCATAATTGAATGCTGATCCTTAAGGGTTTTAATCCTTGATATGTAGCCGCTTTAATTTTGAGATACAGAGGGTGTTGAAAAGTTAAAAAAAAAACAGTTTTTACTTTACGTTCTATTAGAAGATGTACCTCTACAGTCTCTTGTATACAGAATGGTCCAACGAAAACTTAACATCTTGTTTTTTCTGCTTTAAAATGAAAATGTGGAAAATCGCTCGGTCCCGTCGATTTCTGATTCGAGGGGGAATAACTTGTCCGCTTTTTTCGTCTCCGTAACTTCAACCCCCTAACGGGGTGAGCACAACCCCCTGATTTTGAATAGGGATGAGGGGTGTTGCGATACCTCATTTTGAAGATCTTATCGAGTACTATCTGACACTAAAATTTCGCTTCAAAATTTTCATCTTTAACGAAATGACAGCTAAAATAGTGGAAGACTACTTACTTTTGTGATTAGTTTATTAAATGCTGAAAATGGCCACCATTCACTTCCATGCAGTAAAATAAATTTTGCTCAAAACGTTCACGTACATTACTCAACATTTCTGGTGTAATTTGACGGCATTCATTAATGATCCGAATTCGCAAATCATCCAGTGACTCAGGCTGGGTAGCGTAAATCTTAGATTTCAGGTGACCCCATAGAAAAAGTCCAGTGGAGCCAGATCAGGTGATCCGGGTGGCCACTCAATATGTCCCCTTCTTCCAATCCAGGCCTAAGGAAAATTTTCATTTAAGAACTGACGCACAGGTTGAGCGAAATGAGGTGGTGCGCCATCTTGTTGAAAAATGATCGTTACATGGTCTTCTTCATTCTCCCATACTTGAACGAGGGCTAGATAAATAGCGTTCTCTAATAGTTGTAAATAAATTTGGCCAGTGAGATTACCGGGTATAAAAAAAGGGCCGATTATGTGATTTCCATAAATACCCGCCCAAACATTTAACTTTTGGGGATGCTGAGTATGCACTTCACGAAATAATCTTGGATTTTCATCTGACCAATACCGACAGTTATGCCTGTTTACAATGCCATTAAGGTAAAATGAACACTCATCCGAGAAACAGATATTGAACATGTAGTTAGGATTATTGTTAATAATTCCACTGACCACTTCACAGAACTGAAGTCGGCGATCGAAATCATCCTCATCAGTTCCTGAACCAGTCGTATCTTAAAAGGATGGAACTTATGTTGTTTAAGAATTCTCATGATTGTTGTGCGTGAAACACCAGATACATCGGACAATTTCCTAGTACTAAGGGTCGGATCCATTGCTACTTGACCTAAGACAGCCACTTCCCTCGCTTCGTCTTTTTCATACACCCTCTTTTTGTTTCCGACTGAACCAGTAGCGTCAAATTTGGCAACCAGTTGCACAACGTAAGCAGCGGATACATTTTTTTCAGGATGTCGTTCATTAAATAAAGCCGCTGTTACTCGCGCAGAGTCGTTATTTCTAAAAAATAATTTTATCATTTCCACCCTTTCTTCTACGGAATACACCATTTTAATTATATTACAAAGTTACAATCGCTTTGACACAGTTTTAACGTTCTTGAAAATTCACGATAGACTAAGGTAAATCAAAAACATGGCCCGTCTACTTTTTTGGACAAAAAAATTAACAAATAAATAAATAATTCAAATGCGTCTGATAAGAGTAATATCCTCGAGGTAAATTTGACATTCTCTACTCCTACACCAGCGTTCTTTACTGCATGCAAGTGAATGGTGGCCATTTTCAGCATTTAATAAACTAATCACAAAAGTAAGTAGTCTTCCACTATTTTAGCTGTCATTTCGTTAAAGATGAAAATTTTGAAGCGAAATTTTAGGGTCAAACAGTACTCGATAAGATCTTCAAAATGAGGTATCGCAACGCCTCTCATCCCTATTCAAAATCAGGGGGTTGTGGTCACCCCCGTTATAGGGTTGAAGTTACGGAGATGAAAAAAGCGGAAAAGTTATTCCCCTTCGAATCAGAAATCGACGGGTCCGAGCGATTTTCCACATTTTCATTTTAAAGCAGGAAAATCGAGGTGTTAAGTTTTCGTTGGACCACCCTGTTTAAGAGGCCTGTTCTAGATGAAAACGACTTAAGAATTCGAATTATTGAAAGTTGCAATGCGATACGAAATAATGCAGGCATTTTTGAATGTGTAAGAGAATGAATGGTAAGACGATTGAATCTTGCGTTTTATCAGAAAGTGGCCATTTTCAACATTTGCTTTGATTAATTGTTATTATTAATTGTTATTTATTATTTTTGTATCATTATTTAAAAAAATAATTTCATTTTTGAAATACATAGGTATTTTTTTTGTAGGTACAGGGTTATTTTTTATTTTTGGATACCCACCTACAGGGGTTAATATAAGTGACAGGAAAAAACTTTTAATACAAATGTTGCATAATTTTTCCCGTCATATCTTTTAGGCTTATTAAAAATATCATACGCGCATCACAAAGTTAAAAAACAAATAAAGTTTTATTTTTTTAAATGGAACACCCTATACATTTTCCTCCAGGGGGAAATATCTCTTTTTCCTGATTTCAAAAATATATAACATATCAACATTTAATTCAGTCGTTTGTGAAATATTTGAGTTTTGATAAATTGAATTGATTATAATCGAGTTGGCGTTCCGCATACTTCAACGTGACATATTTGTCTGTTTACTTTAAATTAAAACATTCAGTAAGGAAAATGGGATATTCGGAAAAAGACAAACTTCAATTAGTACGTCTTTTCTATTCTAATAACAATCGAATAGCTGTAGTTCAACAGCAATATCGTCGAATTAATCCTGGACGACGGGTACCATCGACTAACGCAATCAAACGCATTATCCAGCGATTTAATGAATCCAAAAATCTCGGTCGAAAAAAGAGAACCGTTGTTAGAAATGACGAAGAAGACTTAAATATTTTACTATCCTTTGAAGGTAACAGTATTCTCTTGCATTCTAATAATTATAAATAAAATAAATTAGAAATCATATTTTAGAAAATCCCGAAAGTTCGATCTCAACGGTTGCCGCACAGTTTGGAAAGTCGTTCTACAAGATTCAGACCACTTTGAAACATTACAAATATCATCCGTATAAATTTATGCCAGTTCAAGACTTATCTGAAAGAAATATGATTCAACGGTTACATTATTGTCAAGAAATATTAAGGCATGTAGCAGAAGATCCCGAGTTCTTAACAAAAATTATTTTCACCGATGAAGCTACGTTCACGACGGCGGGGATGTTTAATAGAAAAAACAAACACTATTGGGCAAGTAAAAACCCACATAAAATTCAACCAGTCAAAATACAGGGACGGAGGTCAGTTCATGTGTGGTGCGGCTTGCTGAACAACGAAATAATTGGACCTATTATTTTTGATGGGTATCTAAGGGGCAATCGATATTCAGATTTCATTCAAAATATTATTGAAAACTATTTAGAAGAACTTCCAGTTCGGCAATACAATAACCTTGTTTGGCAACAAGATGGGGCACCACCCCATAATATCGTTCAAGTTACTGAATACCTTTGGATAGCCAGGAAGGGCACACTTCAATGGCCGGCTAATAGCCCGGACCTAAGCCCGAAGATATTTTTCTGTGGGGATTTCTAAAAAACCGTATTTATTACGATAGACCTCAAAATATACGTGTGTTGAGACAAAGGATTGAACAAGAAATATTCATGTTCAATACAGATCACCCAGATTTTACTTCGAACGCGATCCATCACAAAATGAAAGAAAATATTCAAAAATGTGACAGAAGTCGTGGCGGGTATATAGAAAACATATAGTCATTTACTTTACTTTATATTATTGAAATTGAATTATAAAACATAAGTGACTTTTTCTTACTGATTGTTTCAATTTAAAGTAAACAGACAAATATGTCACGTTGAAGTATGCGGAACGCCAACTCGATTATAATCAATTCAATTTATCAAAACTCAAATATTTCACAAACGACTGAATTAAATGTTGATATGTTATATATTTTTGAAATCAGGAGAAAGAGATCTTTCCCCCCCTGGTGGAAAATATATAGGGTGTTCCATTTAAAAAAATCAAACTTCATTTGTTTTTTAACTTTGTGATGCGCGTATGATATTTTTAATAAGCCTAAAAGATATGACGGAAAAAATTATGCAACTTTTGTATTAAAAGTTTTTTTCTGTCACTTATATTAACCCCTCCCTGTAGGTGGGTATCCAAATATAAAAAAAAAATAACCCTGTACAGGGTTATCCAACCAAGACTAGACAAGGCGATTTTTTGACTTTTCCTGTACTTTTATAAAAAAACTGAAATAGCCATCTTAAGTCATTTTCTCCCGCGAATTCGAATATCTTCAGCAAAAAACAATTGAACATCAAACAAAAGTACTAGGGGTCACTTTGATATTTTTTTAAATGGGATGCCGTATTTTTAATGAGCTTATCCGATTTCTCATATAAATTTTGATCTAAAATGTTGGATTTTTAATTCAAAAACGCCTTTTTTCTTCAGTTTTAAATTCGGAAAAATTAAAAAAATTAAAAAAATTAAAAAAATAAAAAAAAAAAAAATTAAAAATTAATTAAATCCAACATTTTAGATCAAAATTTATATGAGAAATCGGATAAGCTCATTAAAAATACGGCATCCCATTTAAAAAAATATCAAAGTGACCCCTAGTACTTTTGTTTGATGTTCAATTGTTTTTTGCTGAAGATATTCGAATTGGCGGGAGAAAATGACTTAAGATGGCTATTTCAGTTTTTTTATAAAAGTACAGGAAAAGTCAAAAAATCGCCTTGTCTAGTCTTGGTTGGATAACCCTGTACATGCAATAAATTGATTTTTATTTTTTTTTCAAGAAAACAATTCAGGGAACAAAAAAGTTGTATTATTAGTTGGTAAATTCGAAAAAAAAATAAAAATTAGGAAAAAGTCAGTGGCGTACATTTTTTGTCAATAATATTCGTTAAGGTCCTCCCCGGGACCCCACTGGACTTAATAAATTTAATTTAGTTAGGGCTTATTAAGCCCCTTATCATTATGAATAACGGTATTAGATTTCAATAAAATCGGAAAAAGGATATTTAAAAAAAATTATAATTTTTTTTTTAACTTTAACACCCTGTATATCAAAAACGGGGCAATTCCGGACGCATGCTCATATGAACTTTTTCTCTTAGAATATCACAAGGAATCACCCCCTTAAGTTACGTACCGTACTTCTGTATGTACAGGGTGATTGTTTATATTTTACTCGATGGATATCTCGGTTACTATTGGTCTTACAGAAAAGTTTAAGTTAGCAATTGTGAAGTACTTTTTATGGGCATTCAGAATCCGCCATCGGAAAAAACAAAAAAGCATCAGAAACTTAAAATTTTCAAGTCACCTGGTATTTTTTAAATGGAACACCCTGTATTTTATATTTTTAGTCGCTAGATATCGTTCTCCTGAGTTCAAATATATATAGTTTATTATGGTTATTTTTGTTAGTTTACGAAAAAAATAGACTTTTTCGTATAAACCTAAGACAGCGGTGGAAGGCCATTTATACGACCATGCTGATTTGTTTTTATCAAAGTAGCCATGGGTAATAAAACAAAGAAATATTGTTTAATTTTATTATTAACTATTCATTAAAGTAGTTGTTCAAAATGGCCCCCATTTACATTTACACACAAACGATATCTTTTCTTTAAATTTTCTATAGATCCTCGTAAAATT
Source organism: Polydrusus tereticollis (assembly GCA_963920685.1). Lineage (NCBI taxonomy): Eukaryota > Metazoa > Arthropoda > Insecta > Coleoptera > Curculionidae > Polydrusus > Polydrusus tereticollis. Next base: position 30,067,302 of record OY987334.1, read on the forward strand.
TCCGGCTGGTTGTTGAGATTATTAATTTCTTCTTGTATTTTGAGTTGCATTTCTTCGATAGTTCGGGTTCGGTCCATATAAACTTTTGATTTTAAATACCCCCATAAAAAAGTGTCCAAGGGGGTTAAGTCTGGACTGTTGGGAGGCCAGGAAATAGTTCCGTTCCTGCCAATCCATATATTATAATTTGCATTTAGGTATTGTCTAACGGCTAAAATGCTATGAGGTGGTGCCCCGTCCTGTTGCCATATTAACTTTCTAAATAAATTTAAAGGTAATATACTAATTTCTTCCTCAATGTCATTTTCAAGGAGCTCCAAGTATCTAATACCTGTTAAGGACCCATTATAAAATATTTTGCCGACAACCCGATTGTTTATTATACCGCACCATACACTTATCGACTCTCGACCAGATCTTTTTATTTCTAAAGTTTTTTTTGGATTTTCCGCTGCCCAAAAATGTAGGTTCTTTAAATTAGGTGGTGCGGCCGTGTTGAAATTCGATTCGTCGGTCCAAAGTATACGATTAAAAAAATCTGGATTTTCTTCTAAGTGACGCAACATAACTCTACAATATTCTAAACGCTTTTGTTTGTCCATGTGAGATAGATTTTGAACCTTGGTAAATTTAAAGTCGTGCATATGATATTTTTTTAAAGTTTTTTGCACTTTCCAATAAGAATATTGCATGTCTCGACTACAATCCCGTATGGATTTCATTGGACTTTCTAAAAAATTTAATTTATTTCACTCGCCTGATAAAAAAAGTATCAATTAAATATATTACCTTGAAAATATAGAAGTATATCTAATTCTTGATCTTCATTTAGTCGAACAATTTTGGGTTTTCGTTTCAACGAACTGGTATTTCTAAAACGCTTATACAAGTTAACAAATGTTTTCTCACTAGGAGTTCTCCTGTTACGATAAATTCGTCCATATTCTTGACGCGCCAAGCGTTGATTTTGATTACTTTTTATAAAAACTGACACAATATTAACTTTTTCTACCTCAGAATATATCATTGTCGACAGCTCTTAAATTAAATGGAAGATAAATAGCTGTCAAAAAAATAAATTTCTTTTGTTTTATTACCCATGGCTACTTTGATAAAAACAAATCAGCATGGTCGTATAAATGGCCTTCCACCGCTGTCTTAGGTTTATACGAAAAAGTCTATTTTTTTCGTAAACTAACAAAAATAACCATAATAAACTATATATATTTGAACTCAGGAGAACGATATCTAGCGACTAAAAATATAAAATACAGGGTGTTCCATTTAAAAAATACCAGGTGACTTGAAAATTTTAAGTTTCTGATGCTTTTTTGTTTTTTCCGATGGCGGATTCTGAATGCCCATAAAAAGTACTTCAAAATTGCTAATTTAAACATTTCTGTAAGACCAATAGTAACCGAGATATCCATCGAGTAAAATATAAACAATCACCCTGTACAGGGTGGCCCACTCTCAACGCAGGCTTCCATAGCATCTAAAACTACTCAACGAAACACCCTATATCTTACATTACTTTTGAAATCTACATAAAAAATAAGTCTAAACCTAATAGTTTCTGAGATATCGAGTTTTGAAAAATGACATTTTTGAACTTTGACAGCGTCTAGCTTTCTAACGATACGCCATATAGCAAAACGGCTTACATGTCCCTATCTTACTTTTTATTATCTTTCCAAAAATGGCAACTTCCGGTTGAACCGGAAGTACTATATTTCGGGCTTTTAAGCTACATCCGGTTTAACCGGAAGTTCTCACTTTTAGATTGATAGTAGAAAAGTAAGATAGAGACATGCAAGCCGTTTTGCTCTAAGACGTACCGTTAGAAAGCTAGAAGCTGTCAAAGTTCAAAAATGTCGTTTTTCAAAACTGCAGAGTCCAAAAATATTGTAAGATATAGGGCGTTCCATTTAAAAAAATATAACTTTGCTATGGATCTTTCTTTTTGGGACATCCGATATATTTCAAAATAATTTTAAACTGTAGGCCTAATGTCTCCCTATGACCCTGTTTTTGAAAAATATTAAAAAGTTGAGTAGGTTAGATGCTATGAAATCCTGCGTTAAGAGTGGGCCACCCAGTACGTTTATATATGATAAAATTGCATTCAACTCCTAAACGAAGTCAAAATCAAAAAAATATTAAAAAGTACTATGTATTAGACATTGAACTGTCTACGTAACTGTGTGTGTCATCAAAAAAGAAAACGACAGTGCCGTACACTATCTCAAAAGTAAAGCGGTTGTCTTAAAATCATACACAGATTAACCCCCTTCAATATCGGCATGCAATTATGAAACACCCTGTATATCATCATCAATAAGAAATTAGGTTAGTCGAGACCTCTTTGAGCAGCAAGAAAGAGAGAGATGATCATACTTACCCAACGATCCTTCGGTACCGTCAACAATAAAATTGACAGACAATATTCAGTGGTGATTACGATTACAAATGTATCTTTCAGTCAGATTAATAAAGTTTGACAGTGTGTGTAGCTATCCAGTCAAGGTTTAGTTTAATAATTTTATTCGAAATTACCCCGTCGCTACGCCACTGATGCCAATGACTGTTCTGTGAAAATAACAAAAGCCACTTTCTTTAGTAGGAGCGCCGACGATGTCTTCGTGATTTGGTCAAAAATCTTCTGAGTTGAAATTTGATCATTGGAGATCAAGGGTATGCTATATGCAACTCTACTCTGCCTCGCTCAAAGGGGTATTTGTTTTTAATTACAAAACTTCTAGCGATCTGGTCAAGTGAAGTATCAAATTAAGGGTCGTGAATTCCTTGTTATGAATATCTAACTTTATGGCAACTTTTGAACTACGCATGTGCCAATAGGGAACTTGCACATTTTATTTATTGCGTAAATTGCTCAATTACATTAAAAAACACGATATACAAAATATGACGACTTAAATATCAATACTTAATGTATTATTAATTATTAACTGACACGCGCCGGCAAATAATTTCAAACGCAGCGTGACGTCACGTGTCACACAATCGGGATTATTTTCTTTGACGATTTAAACGAATAACGTTAATTTGGTGATTTAAAAAAAGAAACTTTTCCTACGAGAGTGCGCAAAGTAGTACATTTCCGCATGCATTTCCATGCGTAAAGCTACTCAAAAATTCCTTTGGTAGGGAAAATTTATATTTCTTTCAGTACCTGTAAAATTTTATGCAATGTGAGCAGCCGTTGCAAGTGCATTCTCTTTTACCTTTATTCCCGATATTTGTATTTCAACTTAACACAAAAAAAAAACAATTCTTAAGCATACCTGCGTCCTCTGACATGGACTTACACGCCACAAATGTCAGAACCTATAGTCACTGACGAGCTGTTGTACAGCGAAACGTGCCTGAGGATGGTTCGAGGAAAAAGCAAACCCTTGTCATTGTGTTAAGTTTTCGGTTACTAAACCGACAAGACGCCCAGCTCCGGCATAGCGCTGCCTAGCGAGGACTCCTGCAATTGTGACGTTTTGTCTTTGCAGGATTTCCTCTGATATTTATGACTTTGTAAGTCCATGCCAGAGGGCTCAGGTATGCTTAAGAATTGGTGTTCTTTACCGGCATCACGAGATTTAGCCTTTGGTTTCATTCTCTGTTTCATCTTTATTTATTTATTTTTTTCCTGTGATGTCTACGTTTTTATTATGCTTATAATCACAAATATATAAAAAAAATACCACAAAACTTAAAAAAATACTTACATTTAAACTTAAAAATAAGGTTATGCGAATTGTTTAAAACAGCTATGCGGTAGGATACAAGGGTGCATGCTCGTAAAAAAATTCGCACGAATATTCGTAAAATATTGAGTCATTTAAGATTTCCGCCCCCCAGATTTTAGATCTTGCGAATTCGCAAAATCATAAAACTTCGTTCTGACACTTTTTCCGCCAAAAGAATGTTTCGCGACCTTTAATTTGATACTCCACGCGACCATATCGACCATGAGAATTATTTTTAATAACCATCCCCTTAAGTGAGGGTGCACGTTGATTTGGGGTTGCAAATATAGGGTATCCTGATTAGGGATGCACCGAAGCCTCGGTTTGGCTTCGGTATTCGGCTGCTTCGGCTGTATTTTTGATATTCGGTATTCGGCCAAAGCGGAGGCCGATCACGCCGGAGCGGAGGCCGAAGCGAACTCGTAGAAAATTCCTGTTTATACTTGGTGTTTACTTACTTGGCGATTTCGCGTTTAAGCATATTAGTCGACAATCGTTTGCTGCATAGTTAACAGCGAAAATGAGTAATAAAAGAAGTGACATTTGGGAGTTTTATAACTTGTGTGAAGATAAACAATATGCTAAATGCAAAATATGTAATATACAAATATCACGTGGAGGAGTGGGGAAAAGAGCTAGTACAACGTCCCTTATAAATCATGTAAAACGTTGTCACAATGACGATTATGAAGAATTTCAAAGGGAGAAGACATTAAAGGACGCAAGCACATCCGAAATCCTAAAAATAGCCAGCATCTACAACAGAAAATACTGGAACAGTTGATGGAAAAATCTAGAAAATGGGACCAGAAAGACAAACGTGCTAAAGCTTTGCATTACGCTATAGCAGAAATGCTTGTACTAGATTAAGGATTTGTTAAGTCGGAATTACACCCAAAGCTATACAGCAATATAGCCGAGCTACACAAGTATTTTAACACACCACCCGAAAACAGCTATATAGCCGAAATCTAGAGCTATATAGCTGAAAATGAGTTTTCCATCCATTGTCGGTAAAGATCTTGCTATATAGCTTAGCGATATATAGCAAGCTATATAACTCTGTTAAATAGCTGTATAGCATAACTCATGGTGTAATTCCGGCTTTATATTTTTTACCTCACCTAGTGGCTTTATTAGGTATTATACGAGATGAAAAAAAAATCAATGAACTTTTTTCTGCTGCTTCGGCCGAAGCGCCGAAGCTTCGGTCTAAACGGTGGCCGAATATTCGGTATTCGGCTAAAACACCGCTTCGGTGCATCCCTAATCCTGATCTCCCATGACCAAATTTCAATTTGGGAGTTTTTTTTTTATCAAATCGCGATAACATAATATGACGTCCATACTTCATGGTCCCCCTGTAAGCCGTTAATTTTCTATGATTTTGAAAACATTAAAATTATATGTGTGGAAACATTTTTAGATAAGGGTTATAGATGCGATGTATTTACTTGAGGATTCTTATTTGTTGCATGCATTGATTATCATTCAGTTTTATCTTGCTGTTTTTCAATTCATCTCTGTCTTTTTGGTTGATTTTTTTTGTACGAAGTCTTTTGTTCAACTGTTTGTATTGTTTTAACTACTGGGCAAAAATTTTAAGAATTACAATTTTTACTTATCACATATTATTATAATTGTATTGTCCATTAATTCTAATATCATATGTAAAAGAAAATCTAAGTTAACCGTGCTTGAATTGGTAAACTTTGTTTTGCCTATTGAAACTTGCATAGAATTGGAGAATTGCAAATGACCGTTAGTCTTAAACCTGACATTCGTTGTAATACTATATTTTAGTTGAGAAACTAAAGTGTATTTGATCTCATTTTAAAATATATTTGCCTAGCTTAATAATTCATGGGCTAGAATTTTGAAAATTTATTAGTCGATAAATTCACTCCTACAATAAAATGTAAATTTGACATTTACATTTTTATCACTTTGACATCGATATAAAAGGTGCATCCTTTTTTATCGCGATAAAACCCTCTCCAGCTAAAAATTAAATGGTAAAAACCTCTCCAGCTCAAAATCGAGTAGCTTTTCTTTTTTATTGCTTGGCAACCTGACATATTGTTACAAATTAAATTGATGCTGTCAAACATTTTTTCAGTGAAGTATCATTTTTTTTTTTAGAATCTATCATGCCAAAATTCGTGAATTTCTCTAGCTAAAAATCACTCTATCTTTTTTTTAAGATCGGATAAACTTTTATTTTTTAAACTCGAACTAGACCACTTTTTAGCAATTTAAACTCGAACAAACGGTAATAGATAAAATCGCTCTAGCTTCGCTGTCGTGTTTTTATCATTCGTTTGTTCTCGTTAAATTTTTAAGCAATCTAGTTTTCGTAAAAAATAAAAGTTTATCCGATAAAAAAAAAATCTTTCGGTTTTACGTATGATAAACTCGCCTACAAAACTTTACCTTAAGCATTATGTTGCATTGACAAATCTTTACTTTTTTGTGATGTTCAACAGTTTTTTTTTTTAAATCTACTTACGTTATTATCCTTGGGATTGTCAGATTTACTACAAATGTTTCAATTATGTCAAATTGAAATATCGCTTAATTTACTTTGCTTCTTATAGAATGTAGTATTTGTAAAAGAGACAATTTTATCAGGCGTATTATTCACCCATTTTAATAGCATATAAGTTACAAACGAATAAAGATGTGTTTGAATAACGGGGGAGTTCACGTTGCTATGAATTTTTTTTTTTGGTATTGGTATATATTTCAAATTATATAGGGAAAGATAAAAAGTAGAAATGCTATTTTTCAGGGATAGGATAACTTCGCTATTTCAAAGGGAATACTCTGTATATTCTTAACTGGGATGAAAATTTGATGCTTAACCATTTAAAAAAACTTACTAGTATGCGTTTATTTACACAACTGATAACATACCTGGTCCGCCAACGAAGCGGAGACGGAAGATTACATGCTTATCGAAGAACTTATCAAAAATACTGAAAATATTTTACATTATACTGGGTGACCCAAAAAAGTGAGGCGAACAAAACTTGTATTTTTTTAAAATGGAACACCCTATAAAGTCTGTTCAGAGATATAAGAAAGTGACTAACTGATCCCTATTAGGATAGACCCGGGCCAGCTGTAAAATTGAAATATGGCCGAACAGGTCCGTATTTTGCTTAGAATTTAATCATGGTTTGTAATAAAAATAAGTAAGACAATAAATAATATTTTATTTATGTTTAAATGTGAAATTACAAGTTATTTTATTATTAAAAATTATATTTATGATTACAAAAATATACAAATTGTTCGGTACTTATAATAATTATCCACTTAATATATCAAATCGCTATCATCATCTGTTCTAATTATTATTTGTGCTATATTGTTTATATGGATATAGGATTTTTCCACTTTTTCAACATGTGTAACAGAATTTGCCCAACTTATGTGAAGGGATGTTAAAAAGTTCAGTTTCTATAAGCTCAAGTACACTGGAGTATTGTTACGACGAATGACAGATTTCAGTTGGTGCCAAACATGTTTGATGGGATTAAATATACAATGGTATGGTGGAAGCCTTAAAACTGTATGCCCTAGATTTTTTGCATAATTATCACAAAAGTATTCCTTTTGTAGTTTTAAATTTTATAAAACCTCAATTAATTGCCTTTTGGTGTAATCTTGCTGAAAATAAATGTCATTATCGTACATGTAGTTTTGGATTGTTGCTTTTGTGTCATTTGACGAGGGAGTCTAGGTCAACTGCCTACTATGGTAGCTTGCATTGTCCAATACAATTACGCTATTCGGAGGTATATTTGGAATTGGCTTGTTTTTAAACCAATCTTCAAATAAATCAGCAGTGGTGTCCTCCAGAGAAGAATCTTTAATGTTTTTTGCAGACAGAGATAGTCCATTTGGAATCCATCCGTCTTTAGATCCAGCATGCAAAATCGTAATTCGTTTACCTCTTTTTGATGACGCGCTTGTTTTACACTTGCCGCTTGAGTCAACCCAACCCTTTTCCGGGGTATCATATATATCGAACCAGGTTTCATCCAAGTAAATAAACGTCCTTTGCTGATCTCTGTAAATCCTAATTTTTTGTAGATATTCCGATCGCCATTCCCGAATTCTACTGGATTCCATTAAAACGTGTCTTTTGTTAATTTTTTTAAATCTAAAACCCATAATAATAATAATAATCTTTATTGCAAATTTGGTTGAAATACAACAAAAAGAAATGACGTCACAAATATACAGTAGTATGGCTACAGCAATAAATTCATTATTCACTATTCAATACCTCATATTTTACATGTTAAAATAGTCATCCATGCCATAAGGTTCTAAGTTAATCAACGTTTTTTTAATTTCAGTTTTAAATGCCCTTTGGCTTGTTATTCTTTTTATTTGTAAAGGTAACCTATTATAACACTTAATACTCATATTTTCTGGGCTTTTTTCACTTAGTTGAAGGCGATGCATGGGATAAGAGAGATACTCAGCTCTAGTATTGTAACTGTGATCACCAAGTTGTTCAAATAACGTTTTATTTCTATACAAAAACATAAGACATTCAAAAATGTATAGTGCATACACAGTCATTATTCCCATTTGTTTGAATACCGTTCTACATGACTGCTGACCGCGCGTTCAATGAAAGTTGAATAAACATTGTTTATAACTTCCTTAGTTTCCACAGAAAAGTGTTTTCTGCTTTTCGACGGGGTTATCTCCTGAGATACATTGGGCTCGCACATATTTTCCATGACTCACACACGATTAAACAAACGCTTTATTACACACAAAGTAAGAATACTTACTAAGCTTAAAACTAACTAGAGTGGCTATATGTACAGTCTTTAGAACATAATTTGTTTTATGGGATTAACCCTCTCATTTTGAATCAGGTATAAATTGGTTTAAAATCACCAAACTATTACTTTAATAATGAAATTACGTCTTTCGGATTTGCAGTTTACTTTAAGACACTTTTAAGTATATACCGACCATAATTTTACCTGCATTTATTCATTCATTTATTGTTTGTTTATGGCCACCCTTGGATAATCCCATTCAAGGGCAAAGTGTAACTTTCTTATATCTCTGGACAGGCTTTATCTAAAATTATTTTTGAATTCTACATGAAATAAGAATTATTTTTTAATAGTTTCCGAGATATCGACTTTTGAAAAATTACATTTTTGAACTTTTACAGCTTGTAGTTCTTTAACGGTACGTCTGAGAGCAAAATGGCTTACATGTCCCTATCTTACTCTTTATTATCTCCTCAAGAATGTAAACTTTTGTTAAACCGGATTTAACTCGAAAGCCGGAAATGTGGTACTTCCGGTTTAACCGGAAATTTGTATTTTTAGGAAGATAATAAAGATGTAAGATAGGGACATGTGAACCGTTTTGCTCTAAGACGTACCGTTAAAAAGCTAGAAGCTGTCGGAGTTTAAAATGCCATTTTTCAAAAGTCGATATCTCGGAAACTATTATGTTTTGGCTCATAATTAGGGCTGGGCGATTACGAATTTTTACATTCGATTGTTAAAAATAATCGAATATTTTGATTAAATCGATTCATCGATTAATCGAAAAACTATCGATTAATCGAAAAATAATCGATAATCGATTTTTTAAATTTTCGCAATCGTTTAATCGATTAATCTATTATTTTGCCCACCCCTACTCATAATGCACTTATTAAAAAATAATTGCTATTTTATGTAGAATTCAAAAATAGAGTTCTATTTAAAAAAATACAAGTTTTGTTCGCCTCACTTTTTTGAGCCACACTGTATAATGTAAAATATTTTTAAAATATGCCACTTAATTCCAGACCTCATGCTGTTTCAGTATTTTTGATAAGTTCTTCGATAAGGATGTAATCTTCCGTCCCCGCTTCGTTGGCGAACCCGGTATATTATTAACTTAGGAAATATCGAGCCTTTTTTTTTTTTTAACTGGGCTTTAATTTTGTCTTAAAATGCAAGGACCGTCACAGATAATCCCTGAAGTGAAATGTTGCATTCATTGAGGCTCGAAAATATATCTGCAAGATATGCCAAACTTTGTAACCACTTGACTTCAGTTAATCTTCAATTAAAATGAGGAGTCACTAACACCAAGACCTCATTTGGCAGACTAAAGAGGCGTACCAAAACTTTTCCTCGAGATAGCCACCGCTCATCTGGGTGTAGCAAGAGCGTAGTGAACTGAGCTCACATCTTCACAGCTTTTTTTACTGCTAATGCTTCTCTGAATAACACCTTCGATTTCCGGAACGATTTGCCAGTCATTGCTTTTGCACCGTCGCTGAAGAAATTAACTAATTTGTTCCAATTTAGCTTCTTGTCAGTGTTATAAGAATCCACCAATTTCCTCTCCGGTTGTATAAGTCTCCAGAGGTTTGCAAGATAGCATTACTTCTTCTGCAGAGTTGTTGTGTATATATTGGGCGATAACAAGCAGTACTGCTAGCCCTGCAACGTCTGTTGATTCATCAAGTTGTAATGCGTACCAACCACTACCTTTTATCCTTTGAATAACTGTATTTTCTATTTCGTCAGTTATTGCATGAATTCTCCTTTGTACGGTATCATTTGAAAATGGTACCATCTTGATATTATCAATACATTTTTCGCCAATCATGGTTTCAACTACATCTGTTATGCATGTTTTTGTAGGAGTTTCGGCAGCAATATGCGCTTTTCCTGCCTTAGCTATATGGTAACTTTATTGAACTGAGACTTTACATGTTTTATCATTAACGCCGCTACCCACTAGAGAGGATAAGTTCTTTTTACTTTTATTCATTTCCACAAACCTTGAAAAAATTCCACAGGTTTGTCTTTGTACTCACTATGGTTTGTTTGTAAATGTCTACCATAAACCATACGACAATTAATATTCATGGCAGTATTTTCTAATTTCGATTTTCTTATTTGCGATGTGCACATAACTTGAAGTTGTAGGCTAGGCTCATTGCTGCTATTAATATTACCCGAAATCTCTTCAACTTTTTCATCATGACTGGTTGAATCCATCTCTTGTCTCCTTTTTAAACTATCAGTTTAAGCCATTTATCCATGATAAATAAATATTATACTTATGCTCTATTATTGTTTAATCACTAACGATAAGCAGGATTATGCATTAACTGTCCTCTATCGGGAATTCCGGCGTTTATAAGCCGATTTAGGGGCTCCCGAATTTTCTAGTAGGCGTTCGCGGGGTACAGAGACACTGCCAGAAACTTCTCTCGCGCGCCCGTTAGGTTATATTTATTTTTGGTGTGAAGAGCGGCTGATACTGGGGACGTTGCCAGATTGAGCATAATTTCTCGTTTCAATATTCAAATATTGATTGAATATACTTATGCGTTGTTAATACGCAACAGTACGTATAGAATAGAAAATAGACAGAATTGCGATACCTGCGCGCAAACGTGAATGAAGAACATTAGAAAAATAAATCAATAGGGGGACTTGTACTAATATTTTTTTCACATTTTTTTGTGGGATGATACTATTTACTTCTATGTATGTTTTATTAACCTCTTGACGCGGAACCCTGGGGTTCTGTGGAACCCAGGTTGAGAAACACTGCTTTATGATAAAATAACAGATACCAGAATTTTGTCAACATGTGTTATTGTTGGTTTGTTAATTGTTTTAATACAGGTGACAAAACTATGTGATTTTCTTGTCTGACTAAACTAAATATTGGCAAAAGTTTTGTAGTAAGTATTGTTAAAATGGTAAAGGATCAATCTTTAATTCTATAGTCTATCTGTAAAAGATGCTAAGTAATAAATCAATCAAAACCATCTGCTCCATGGGCGTGCAAGATTTTTCGACGTGAAATAGGCTTAAATTTAAAAAATGTTCATTGTTTGTTTTAAATTGTGCGATATGATAAAATTGTCGTGTTGTGTTTATTCTGGACTGATATTTTAATTTGGTGTCGCCTTGACTGTACCAGTCGCTTTATTTTGTTCTGTAAGTAGTTTTAACCTCAAACTAGTTTGCTTTATAACTAACCAGTTTATTTAATTACTGCATGCTTACCCTGATGATGGTCTATTGAGACGGAAACGTGTTGGCAATTTAGTAATAGAGAAAGCTGAAGGACACCTTCCCCGAGTATTATTATAGTTAATTATACCCTTCTGAAGAGTAGTTACGATTTGAGTTTTATATCAGTCTCTGCAATCTACATTCTCCTGAAAATAGATTGTGTCGCACAAATACAAATAAATTTAATATATACAGGGTGTTTCAGAAGTACGGTACGTAACTTAAGCGGGTGATTCCTTATGATATTCTAAGAGAAAAAGTTAATATGAACATGTGTTCGGAGTTGCCCCGTTTTTGATATACAAGGTGTTAAAGTTTTTTTTAACAAAAATCGTTTTTTTATAATTTTTTTAAATATCCTTTTCCCGATTTTATTGAAATTGGGTGCCGTTATTCATAATGATAAGGGGCTTAATTAGCCCTAACTAGATTAAATTTATTAAGTTCCGGTGGCGTCCCGGGGAGCACCTTAATGAATATTATTAACAAAAAAAATGTACGCCACTGACTTTTATAATTTTGATATTTTTTTTCAGATTTACCAACTAATAATACAACTTTTTTGTTCCTAATGTTGTTTTCGTATCTTGCTTCGTTTTCGAGAGAAAATATAAAAACCACTTTAATGCATGCACAAAAAAAGCACCTATGTGTTTTGAAGTTAATTAAAACATTTGAATTAAAAATTAAATTATTTGTTCAAATAATGATACAAAACAATTGCAACAGTTAATCAAAGCAAATGTTGAAATAAGCCACTTTTTTGATCAAACGCACGATTGCAATCGTTTTAGCATTGATTCTCTTAGACGTTCAAAAATGCCTGCATTATTTCGTATGGCATTGCTTTCAATAATTCGAATTCTTAAGTCGTTTTCATCTAGTACAGGCGTCTTGTATACAAGAGACTTTAGGTGACCCCAAATAATAGTCTAGAGGATTCAAGTCGGGACTGCGAGATGGCCAACCTTGGGTACCTGCGCGTCCAATCTAGCAATTAGGAGAGTGTTGTCGAGGTATTAACGAGCAACTAAGATAAAATGAGCTGGGGCGCCGTCGTGCATGAACTACGTATTAGTTCTTATTTGTTGAGGTACGTCTTCTAACAGAACATCAAGTTCTTTGATAGAAACTGCGTATAGGAGTTTCTATTCAATCGAGTGTTCGTTATAAAAATTCATAATGGCTTCTCTTGAAAAAGAGCCCTCATCAGTAAATAAAATGTTCGGTAAAACGTTGTTGTTATCTGCTACTGTATGCGGCAACCACCTACTAAAATCAAACCTTGGCTGAAAATCACGGGGAAGCAGAGCTTGCACACGTTGAATATGGTATGGGTGTAGTTGACAAAGATGCAAAACCCTCCAAACAGTTGATGTACTTGTTTGAAGTTGCACCGCTACCTTCCTGGCACTAGTTGAAGCATCATCTTCGATCTCTCGAAGTATAGCCTCTTCTAACTCACGGGTGGTTACTGTTGCAGGTCTGCCAGGAAGTTTCGTACTACGTTTAAACACTCCAGTCTCACTCGATCTTGCACGGAGCTGTCTAAATGTTTTGGCACATGGCAGTACTCTGTTGGGATAACGTTCCTGATAAATTCGTCGAGCTTCTTCAGCTTTTCTATTTGCTAGGCCATAATTAATTGAAATGCATCTGGGCCATTTCAGCGTTAGTAAAGTTATTTCATTTTGACTTGTTATTGATAAAACAGGCAAATTAGTCATCGAAACTTACCTTTACGTCATATTTTAATTAACTTTGAAATATATAGGTATTTTTTTTTGTACATGCGATAAAGTGGCTTTTATTTTTCTCTCGAAAACGAAGCAAGATATGAAAACAATTCAAGGAACAGAAAAGTTGTATCATTAGTTGGTAAATCCAAAAAAAAAACTAACAAAATTAGAAGAAAGTCCGGCGTACAGGGTGATTCTTTATATTTTACTAGATGGATATCTCGGTTAATGTTCGTCTTATAAATAAGTTTGATAAAGCAATTTTAAAGTATTTTTAATGGGTATTCAGAATCCGGTCTTAGAAAAAACAAAAATGCGTCAGAAACTTAAAATTTTTAAGTTACCTGGTATTTTTTAAATGAAACACCCTGTATTTTATATTTTTAGTCGCTAGATATCGTTCTTCTGAGTTCAAATATACAGTGTGGCCCAAATTGGGCCTACATGTATGGGGATCTTGGAAACTATAGAAGATAGAGAAACGGTTAAATGGGGAAAGTTTTTGACAATTATATTTCTAACTGAAAACCGTTTAGTACGCGGCCCTATCTTTTTTGGTTCTTGAAATATGTTGAAAAAACCAAAAAGATGTATTTTCGAAAATATGCTGTAGATTTCTTATTATTCACTATTATTTTCGATTTAATTTCGAACACGACGTTTCAGTTATTTTATACCATCATCAGGTTCATTTTTTCTTATGGGCGCCATATTGTATTTTATACTTAAAAGGTAGCTTATGACGTCAGCTTTTCAACGATGTATTATTTGTTGGAAAATAAATGAAATTGACTTGAAAAATAAAGAAAATTAATTTTCGCAACACGTCAAATTTGAGAAGAACACATTAGGCAGGGTTAAATTTGTTTAAAATATCATAATATTATAATACATTATTTTATTTTTTCCTTATGGTTAAAAATCTCATATTAACATTTCAAATAAAAAAAAACTAAAAACGCAATGAATAATAATTATTGTTTTGAAAAGAAAATAAGAAAAAATATCTAACTTACTATACTTATTCGAAATGTTGGCCGTTTTTATTAATACATTTTTGACACTTTTTTAACACAGTATTGATGACCCTGCGAAGCGTGTTGCCATTTATGCTTGTAAACACATTCCTCACTCTCTCTTCTAATTCTTGTACAGATTCCGGGGGTTCAAACTCATATCCTTCATTTTTTACATAACCCCATAAATAAAAATCGAGAGGAGTTATATCAGGGGATCTAGCAGGCCAATTAACTGGTCCGCCGTTTGAAATTAATTTGTCATCAAATATCTGTCTTAAGAGAGTTTGAACTTCCCGAACATTATGTGCGGGACAACCGTCTTGTTGAAACCAAATATTATTCAATTGATCTTGAGGAACTCTTGCTCTAATTGCCGGTAATATTTGATCTTCTAACAGCTCCAAGTATCTTAGGCCATTCAACGTATGATTATAAAAGAATGGTCCTATAAGTCTGTTGTCTAAAATGTAAGGAGAAAAGTAAAGCTGGGTTACTTAATACCTGCTATGTATTTAGCAAGCTAGGTGACATTACTTACCATACATACCACACCATACATTAAAACCAAATCGGGTTTGCAGTCTTCGTTGAGCCAATTGGTGAGGGTTTTCTGTTGCCCAAAAATGATGGTTATGTCTATTAAATACCCCGCAGTTGGTAAAATGTGATTCATCGGTCCAAATTACAAGACGACTGAAATCATGATTTTGTTCGCATTGATTCACATGCCAATTTGAAAACTGCATTCTTCTTGGATAATCCGTTTCTCGTAAACCCTGAACTATAGTTGGCTTGTATGGTCGATATTTATTTTCCTTAAGGACTCTTTGTATGGTACTTCGCGGGGTTGGTAAGTCTCTTGCCGACGCTCTTGTAGATGATGTCGGAGCGGCATTAAAATAGGCTCTGACTTTTTCGTCACGCTCGTTATTACCTGCTTTTTCGTAACTCTTGGGCCGCGGTTTTTCAAAACTTCCATGGTTTCTCAGGTTCATAACAATTTTTGGAAAAAGTCTGACACTTGGCTGCGGTCTTTCAGGAAAATTTTCAAAATACCTTTCTAATGCAAGGTTTGCATTTCTGTTGCAATGAATGTAACATTCTAGCAAATCAAATTTTTCTTCGTGAGAAAAACGCAATGCCATTTTCTTTTAAATTCAGAATACACAAATAAATCGTTATTATTAGATAATAATAATAAAAACTATTATACTTTTACTCGTTCTGACAAGTAATATTTTTGTTTCATTTTCAAACGGTAGTGGTTGGTCATAGGCTACTGGATTTTATTTTTGATTCATAGGTTATTGTAAGGTCATAGGCTACTGGATTTTATTTTTAATTCATAGGTTATTGTAATATTGTTGTTTGAAACAATGCAAGCAGTGTTTTGTGAATACTACAAAATGTAAACCTTTTAATTGGTATTCAATTTAGGGAGTTATAGTGCAGTTGTGAAATTTGACGTGTTGCGAAAATTAATTTTCTTGATTTTTCAAGTCAATTTAATTTATTTTCCAACAAATAATACATCGTTGAAAAGCGGACGTCATAAGCTACCTTTTAAGTATAAAATACAATATGGCACCCATAAGAAAAAATGAACCTGATGATGGTATAAAATAGCTGAAACGTCGTGTTCAAAATTAAATTGCAGAACTGAAATCTAGTTAAAAAGTTGCTTTAACAATGTTTTTACAGATTGCCAAAATAGTGAATAATAAGAAATCTACAGCATATTTTCGAAAATACATCTTTTTGGTTTTTTCAACATATTTCAAAAACCAAAAAAGATAGGGCCGCGTACTAAACGGTTTTTAGTTAGAAATATAATTGTCAAAAACTTTCCCCATTTAACCGTTTCTCTATCTTCTATAGTTTCCAAGATCCCCATACATGTAGGCCCAATTTGGGCCACACTGTATATAGGTTATTATGGTTATTTTTGTTAATTTTCGAATAAAATAGACTGTCGTATAAATCTAAGGCAGCGGTGGAAGCCTATACGACCATGCTGATTTGTTCTTATCAAAGTAGCCATGGATAATAAAACAAAGAAATTTATTTTACAGTTATTTAACTTTCATTTCATTTAAGAGTTGTCTTAAGTTCTGTAGATACAATGATAAATTCTGAGACAGAAAAAGTTATTATTGTGTCAGTTTTAATAAAAAGTAATCAAAATCAACACTTGACGCGTCAAGAATATGGACGAGTGAAATAAATTAAATTTTTTAGAAAATCCAAAAAAACCATACGGGATTGTAGTCGAAACATGCATTAAAGTAATTTATAAATAACCGTCAAATTTCGATTTGAAACCCCGTTTCCACGTCGAACGAAAATAAGAAGGAAAAAAGAAAAATGTTAATCATTGATTGAAATTTTAAAAAGTGGTTCGTCCCATATATTTGTCGTTTACAATTTACAATTTTACGTGTTAATTGTTTTATAAATCAATTTTTGCATCGGGGGGTTGATGGCCCACTTAGAGGAAAAACATTTTTTATTAATGAAGTGTTCCTGTTTCCTGACAAAGAAGCACTGATGATGGCCTAAGGTCAAAAGCGCTCTGCTCTATAATAATTTTTAGAAGATTATATTCAGTGAGGACCTAAAGTCCGCCCCCCCCCACCCCCCCTCTAACTTCTAAACCGTTCGGTATATTTTAAAAAAATTTTGAACGATAATATTTGAGCAAGTCTTGCAATTTTTGACATACTAATGACAGCTATAAATCTCAAAATGACAGCTGGGTCCGCTTTTGGAATATTTTTTTAAATGGAAAGGGGGTGAAACCTCATTTTGAAGGTCTTTTAATGCTTAAAACATTCTCCAATTTAAAAAGCATTTGGTTCAGTATTAAATGAAATTTATTAATTATAAATATTTTAAATAAGAGATAAAGGCACGCATCTACAAAACAGTGGTTACTTCAACAATTGTTGAAAATGACCACCATGGACCTCCAGACAAATAAATATTCTATTGGTAAATTCCTCTTGGACATTGTGAAGCACCTGTGGCGTTATTCTCGAACAAACATCTGTAATTCGTTGCCTAAGTTCATCTAATGAGCCTGGAGCCGTTTTATAAACCTCAGTTCTAACGTATCCCCAAAGAAAAAAATCTAGAGGCGTTAGGTCTGGCGATCTAGCTGGCCATTCTGTCGGACCTCGACGACCAATCCACCTATTTTCATAAGATTCGTCCAGGTAATTTCTGACTTGCCTGAAATAGTGTGGCGGGGCACCGTCTTGTTGAAATATAACCTCTTGAAACTCATGTGGGTTTTGGACAACATCATTAATAAGTGGAGTAATTGTATGTTGCAACATATCCAGGTACCTGGGGCCATTAAGATTATATTATTATTCCAGAAAAATCGGACCTATAATGTGATTACCCAAAATGCCTGCCCAAACATTTATTTTCTGGGGAAACTGAGTGCGTCCCTCCCTAAAAACATGGGAGTTTTCATCACTCCAGTACCTACAGTTTTGGGTATTAACTCTTCCATGTAAGAAAAAGTACTTTCGTCGCTAAAACAAATACTCCGCAAATGGTTATTATTCCGTACGATTCTTTCTGACATAATTTCGCAAAATTCTAGTCGTCTATCTGGATCATCTTCTGTTAATTTGTGTATTATTTTCATTTTATATGGGTGAAATTTATGGCTTTTCAAAATGCTTTTGACAGAACTACGAGAAACATTGCATGCCTCCGCCACGTGTTTCGTTGGCTGTTGGGGAGTAACAACCATCTCAGCTAAGACTTGGACTTTCACATCTTCCACGATTTTTGGTCTTCCAGGCCTTGGAGCGTCTTTCTCCGTACCAGTTTCTTGAAATTTTAAGATTAGTTTTCGCAAAAATTTTCTGCATATTTGGCGTTCCGGATATCGTTCATTGAACATACGAACAGCAGCATGGTAATTTCGGTTAGCTTCGCAAAAAATAATAATCGCTTCAAATTTATCTTGTAAAGATCGAGCCATTTAAGACAATTTCGAGCTAAGAATATTTTCTGTCAATCAGACAATTAAAAACAGTATGACAGCAACAATCAATAGACAACTAATAGGTAAGAAAAGTGTGTTATAAACAGTGGTAGTCATAACGTAGAAATACGTAGAAATACTGAACCAAATGTTTTTTTAAATTGGAGAATGTTTTAAGCATTAAAAGACCTTCCAAATGAGATGTTATTGGAACCCCCTTTCCATTTAAAAAAATATTCCAAAAGCGGACCCAGCTGTCATTTTGACATTTAAAGCTGTCATTGGTATGTCAAAAAATGCAAGACTTACTCAAATATTATCGTTCAAAATTTCATTAAAATATACCGAACGGTTTAGAAAATAGAGGGGGGGGGGGCGGACTTTAGGTCCTCACTGTATACACTCAATACACAAAAACAATTGTTTCTCTCTCTTAATTCAAAAAGTGTACACAGTCCTACCTTATCAATTGAATTTACCTAAATTTCTTTGTTTTATTATCCATGGCTACTTTGATAAAAACAAATCAGCCTGGTCGTATAGCCTTCCACTGCTTCCTTAGATTTATACGAAAAAGTCTATTTTTTTCGAAAATGAACAAAAATAACCATAATAACCTATATACAGGGTCGTTGGTATGTATGGAAACGGTCGATTATTTCTTAAAGTAAAACAGTCAGCAAAAAATATTTTAGATATAAGTTTTAGGGTTTTTTAAGGTGTATTAGAATTAAAAAAAAATAAGTATACAGGTTGAGTCAGAAAACCGTAGAAAAACAAAGTTACTTTTTTTTAAATGGAACACCCTATATCTTCGAATATTTTTGGATTTTACATAAAATAACAATTATTTTTCAATACGTGCATTTTAAGTCTAAACTTAATAGTTTCCGAGATATCGACTTTTGTAAAATGATATTTTTAAACTTTGACAGCTTCTAGCTTTCTAACAGTACGTTTTAGAGTAAAACGGCCTACATGTCCCTATCTTACTTTTTTATTATCTTCCCAAAAACATCAACTTCCGGTTAAACCGGATGTAACTCAAAAGCCAGAAATACAGTACTTATTAAAAAATAATTGCTATTTCATGTTAAATCCAAAAATATTCGAAGATATAGGGTGTTCCATTTAAAAAAAAGTAACTTTGCTTCCCTACGGTTTTCTGACTCATCCTGTATACTTATTTTTTTAAAGCTCTAATAGACCTTAAAAAACCCTAAAACTTTTATCTAAAATATTTTTTGCTAACTGTTATACTTTAAGAAATAATCGACCGTTTCCATACATACCAACGACCCTGTATATTTGAACTCAGAAGAACGATATCTTTGTAACACCAACATTAACCGAGATATATCCATCTAGTAAAATATAAACAATTACCCTGTACATTTTTTTTGTCAGTAATATTCGTTAGGGTCCTCCTCGGGACGCCACAGGACTTAATAAATTTAATCTAGTCAGGGCTAATGAAGCCCCTTATCATTTTGAATAACGGTACCAGATTTCAATAAAATCGGGAAAAGGATATTTAAAAAAATTATAAAAAGAACGATTTTTTTTTTAAACTTTGACACCCTGTATGGCAAAAACGGGGCAACTCCGGACACATGTTGATATAAACTTTTTCTCTTAGAATATCCTAAGGAATTACCCTCTTAAGTTACGTCCCGTACTTCTGAAACACCCTGTATATAGTCCTTTGCAACAATTTTAGGTTTCTAATTAAAAGTGGATAAAATTAAACAATTTTATATTTTTCAAAATTTATTTTTTATTAGGACAACTCCAATAGAAGCAGCAGAGGTTGGTATCAAGTTTTCATGTGATGATAAAGAAAATCGTGCTCAGTAGTTAAATCATTTTTTCGTTTTGTATCAAAACTGTGCCTGTTCCGATCATTGCACCCGCTTGACTAGAGTAAAAAAATCAGCCAAAAGGGATCATCATTAAAATATTAACACTCGAACGAATAGCCCCATTTTTTCTAGTCTTACGCTAGCGAGATGCACCATCGCGAACACCTGTACGACTTGGAGCGGTCTCTGCCAGAGAAACGACCCGTCAAGAGAAAGGTGTTTGAGGATGACGTGACAGCGTTGAAGTAGTTAAGGGTAGTCGTAATCACGTTTCGTTCCGAAGACTGACACTACTACTTTTTAATTATGTTAGGTAATATTACGATAGCTGATTGACAGTTTTTATTTTTCGGGTAAGTGGAAGAAGTTTGTCATGACGTGTGAAACCCCTTGGATTTTTATTTACCTAAATTAGGCAGTGCGGGTTACTCTGGATTTATAAACCTAAAAATTTGGCAAAGTTAGGGTTAGTTGGCGGTTGATATAACGGTTCAATTTAAACTAACACTCAATTCAGTTTATAAACTCAGTTTGTGCAAAGTTCCGAGAATGTTCCCATGTAAACAAGGTGTCCCAGATAATAATGAACAGCATAGGGATTTTGGAAACCATAAACGGAGAAGTAAAAATATTTCTGGAACTATTTTTAGAAGATTTAAAACTGCAAAATTCTTGAACAAAAGCTGCAACAACATGCTTTACACTTAAATACTGATTGATGACGCATAAGTCGCAGGAGGTTCTTACTTACTAAGTGTCATTGAAGGTGTATTGTAAAGTACAGCTAGAGGCCTGAGTGCCCAATTACTTAGTTGGAATGGTGCCTGGTTGTAAGTATGCCCTATCAGTTTTAATTATGATAGCCTGGGCAAAATGCAATGCGAATACGATTTCCATCACAGATGTCCTATATTTAGTAGGGTTTCTTCCTAGAGGTCTTTATATAGGTACAGATAGGTACAGGGTTATTTTTTATATTTGCGCATCGACCTACAGGGGTTAATTATAAGTGGCAGAAACAACTTTTAATACAAAAGTTGCAAAGTTTTTCCCGTGTTATCTTTTAGACTTGTCGAAAAAAACAATGGTGCAAAGTTGAAAAACAATTTAAAGTTTTTCTTTTTTAAAATGAAACACCCTATATATTTTCCGCCAGGACGAAAGAACTCTCTCCCCTGATTTCAAAAATATATAACATGTCGACATTTACTTCAGCCGTTTTTGAAATTTGAGTTTACAATTTTCATAAATTGAATTGATGATAATCGAGTTGTCGAGGCGTTCCGCATACTTCAACGCGACATATTTGTTGCTTTACTTTAGATTGACACATTCAGTAAGGGATGGCCGGCTAATAGCCCTGACCTAAGTCCGTTACATATTTTTCTGTGGGGGATTTGTAAAAACCAAGTCTAAAAGATAGGACGGGAAAAAGTCTGCAACTTTTGTATTAAAAGTTTTTTTTCTTAGGTGGGAACGCAACATAAAAAATAACCCTGTACATATTATTTACGTTCCTACATTGCATTTTAGGCCTAATTGATTCTCCGAGTGTATCAAGTCTCTTACGACATAATAGAATTTGCATTTACCACTAAAAGCAATGTAACAAGTTTGTGTGTTATGTTAAATTTGTTAAAAATCAGTGAACAAGTTAGAGACTGAAACACATCCCTAGTTTAAACTCGGTTAAGTTTCAAATTGGGTGAATTATTGTCAAGCTACCAAAAGACCGACTCTCTCTTGGTCCAGATCCAAATCCATATAATAAAAAAGGCCGAAACTTTGCAAACAAAAACTTTTAAATTAAAACGCACAAACCAAAATTAAGGCAAGAGCCGATATTAAAATTTCTACAAACGACAAAACCTAAACAGTTCACAATCAATAATAGGTGTCAAAGGATAAAATCCTGACTTAAAAATACATTGATGAACCCGAGAGGGGGGGGGAGGGGTAAATTATTGTAAAATACTGGAACGATATAGTACGTATACCTATCACAACAATCAATAGTTTAAATGTTCCAAAAAAAAACACTTGCCTAAATAAATACATGATTGTGTTGAAAGTGATAACAGAAAACCATTTAGGTTAGAACAGCAAGGTAAATGCTATGCGGGGATACAATAAGTAGCTAGGTACTTACCTGAATTTTAGTCGTTGGCCAACAATTGTTGCAAAACAAGACCATGCACTTGTTTCTCATCAGAAGCTTTCACTAAAAGGCATTGTACTATAACATAAATAATCCTAAACCATAAAAGTCAAATCTGGTAACCAGTTTTTATCAAAAGTTCCCCAAAGGAACTGAAAATACCGCGCACAAATCTTACAATAGACACGCCAAACACTGGTAAATAAAGAATAAAGAGACGACCGGCTCTGGACAAGAGAAACGTCAATTTTAGAGGAATATCGAGAAATCGTAGAAATTCTACCTATTTTCGCGAAAGAAATTTTCAAGATGCATAACGGAGACATTTTTAGATTTCTCGGCCATTACCTATGTTTTTCTACTGGTGGGAGTTCAGCGGTTTGACCTAAGAGAGCTAGGAGCCTTTAAAGATTACTTTAAAGAAATGGTTTTTATTAATTGCTTCTGCTTTGAAGAAGAGGGACCAGTTTTGGGTGATTAGTTCCCACTAAGAGGGTACTAATCGATTCAAAGAAAACGAGTGTCTTCCGTATGTTCACATTATGATTATAGTGACATTTTTGTTAGCAGGGTAATTTTTAGGAAATTTACATCACCAGGCGATTCTTTGGATTATTTTATGCAAAATAGATACTTTTAACGTGACATTCTAAAACCAATCCTTTTGGATAAAAACCAAAATTAAAAATACAAGTTCTTATTTTTTTTACTTTATTGACATTTTAATTTTTAATTATAAAAGGTTTTTGAACTTACATAAGTTTTGTCTTGGTTTGGATTTAGGGTATTGAGCTAAGAGTAGGTATGTCTTTTGCATATTAAGAATCCTAGTAATTGTCACATTACTTGCGATTTGAAGCAGAATTTTTGACCGTCCGTTAAACCCTATATCTATTTCGTAAAATCTAAAGTTTAAAACAACAAATATTTCTGGGATGTTTTTTCCCTTTACTAAATAAGATGCGGAAACATCCCAAGTCACTAGCGTCATGGTACATTTTCTTCCACTCACCTAGAAGTTCTTTTGCACCTTAATCAAGGTAAAAGAATAACATTAATTTCTAACTGTTACTTTTTAAAGTAAACCCCACCACAAGTAAGTGACAAACGTAGCAACAATTTGTAAAAGTTGTGTTGTATTTAAAAAAATATTGCTTACTTAAAGACGAATGGATTTTTGTACTGTCTTGTAGAAATTATCAAAAATGTTAAAATTACATTTTAAGTCAATTTTTACTATGTAATAATTGTTTTCATCCATTGGTCTTTTAGGTAAATATTTGTCACTGTATCAGTAAGTTTTAATTAAATTGTGCTTATTTTAGTTATGTTATTTGCAAAAGTACAATTATCTAAGATTCTTAAGTAATTCCTATTTCAAATTTTGTACTGTAAAAATGTATTAGTATAATACCGAGATAGAATTGGTTATTATAATTTTTTTATGATCTCTTTTCTTTCATACAGGGTGTGTCTTGTTTAGTGTTCCAAAATTATGATGTTGAATCTAATCTAATCCTAAATATAAAAGTTGAATATTCAAATTAATTAAATTTAAAAAAGTTTTCTTCACATTGTTTGCATACTGTGGGAGCCTTTGGCCAGTGTCAGCAAAAGTAATTTGACAGCGGCAGCATAGGTAATATACTGTAAATACGTGGTAAAACTTCAGAAATATTTCTTACGCAATTTTAAGACAAGGAGTTTAAACATATTTCTTAACGACTTTGTTTTGAATTTATCGAAAACCCTTCACATACTTGAGATTTTTGCAATGTTCAGAATATGTCTCTAATATACAGGTTTAAACAAGAACTGGATTTTGGCTTGAACTTTAAAACACTTTGTAGAGTAATGAAGATGCCACACTTTTACCTTTGTTATTTGATGTTCCATCTATTAAAAAATATCAGAACCCAGTATCGGGTATTTTCCCCACCTGCACGAATGACAGCTGCAATACGCCTTGTTATACCTTCAATCAAATTCAATTGAATTCAATTTCATTTATTGTATATAATTTCAAGGTATGAAACATTACAACGTCAGTATTTTACAATATATAATAGTCTATAACTAGGTATTAAGCTAGCCGTAACACAGAGAGAAAAGTAAATTTGACAAGATAAACATACAAGCAATAAATGTATAAATAAATACAATAAGAATAAAATGTAATAAATAAAGAAATAAAAATAAAATATAATACATAAACAAATATTAGGTTTCAACTTGTTACACAAACCTAAAACAAAGAAACAAACGAGAGTTCAACCAACCGTAAGAGGCCCTTAAAAACGGCTACTAAATTGCGTATGTAACTCTGGTCAATTCGCTGCCATTCTTCAAAAAGAGCTGTTTTAAGCTCCCGTAAATTTGCAGGAGCAGGTATAAGAGACCGTATTTTTCTACCCAGGGTGTTCCAGACATGTTCAGCTGGATTAAAGTCGGGACTGCGTGGGGGCCAATTCATTTTTGGGATTTCAACCTCATCTAAATCTCAATAACAACTCTTGCAACATAAGGTCGAAAATTACCTCATCAAATCAAATCAAATAAAATGGCACGAACGGAAAACGAATGGAAACGACATATGGTGCTCTAAAACATTTCGTATTCACTGTCGTAGCTTCCCCATTAGCCCTGCTTCGAGACATAGCTTACCCTAGGCAAAAAATGGTTTTGATCAAAGGGTCCACCTCCTCCTTGTAAATTCTTCTCAGACAAAACCTAGTCTTTGGCGAACAAGATTTATCTCCATTCTACATTGCCCTAATTTTGGTGCTCCCTAAAACGTTCAACTCTTGAATTTTCAGCAATAATGCCACTTTCTACAGGAAAGGAAATGGACAAAAGTCGAAATATCGAAATGAGTCAAAAAAGAAAATGTTTAGAATGAATATCACTTAAACATCAAATAACAAAAGAAAAATTTTGACATCTTCATCACTCTACAGAGTGTTTTAAAGTTCGAGTCAAAATCCAGTTCTTGTTTAAACCTGCATATTATGGACGCATCTTAACTTTATGTATGTATGTATGAGTTTTTAAATTTACCTACAATATAAAATAGTATATTGCGCAACAGGGCGCGAAAGTCAGGTTAGTAGAGATCCAGAATAAAACCCAGGTCCTTTCTATTCACCAATCGTTTATTTATATAGTGTAAAAGGTTATACAAAAGGCGCCAAAAACAATATGGCAACTATAACAACTCAAACATAATACAACAGATAATATAACCTGTACCTTTTAATACTTACTAGTAGATTATATTAAATTACCTACCTTTAAATATAATACAGGCATTTCCAACACAAGAAACAGATCATAATTTTATTATTCAGGCATGCTTTCTTTTTTTGACAGACCAACATGAACATTGCACAACCGAGTAAGTATCTTGTAGCAACGCGGATAAAACTGATGTTGCTAAATGATTATATCTCGACAGTATTCCATTAAAGTTTATTTGTAAAAAGAGAATAACCACAAAGAGAGCAAGATGCATATACGTTCACGAATCTATTGCGCAAGCGCATTCGTATCGCTATCCTTGTTTTGACCGGAAATCAGATAAGGATGCCCATTCGGTTTTTACAAAAATGAAAAGGTCTATACGTGTCAACGAAAAACTCGTCGTGGAATGCACTAAAAATCAGCTGTTTTTCATGTCGAACCCTAGGGTCGAACACTCAACTTTCGACCCGCCTCGTCGGCATCGAAAGTCATATTTTCAAAACAGGTGTTATGAAAAAATTAATAAAATCGGAATGAAAAGTTAAGAAAATTATCCACGATCAAAATCCATCCAAATATTGCATGGATCATGTGGAAATACATTAGCCGGTTTCCATTGACTACGCCTTTGGTGTCACTGTCATCATTTCGCTACGCTCAGTCTCCAAACAGTGAGTCGCCCTTACCGTTCTTGATACTGAATATACGAATGATATGAACTCTTTCGCAAATTTGAGTGAAGAGCAATATCCTGGCCATACACTTAATTAACATTATATGTACCTTAAAAAAAACGCACAAAAACACCCTGTATATTTTTGAGGCCTTGTAAGGTGACGGATATAAATAAGTACCTTTTATGCAGTATTTATTATTCGATAAATTTTATTTGTTTAACTCTTTATTAATTTTATTTTGTGGATCATAAAAACAACTTTATTAAAAAAATCTTTATGTCAATATTTTACACGTACTTTTGATTTTTGTGATTACTAAAGCCTGCTACAGAAGCTACGATATAACTGAGTAGTTTTATTTGACGTAATGACCATAATGGTTAACAATATTATTTGCAACTACACGTCTAATAAAACTGCTCAGATTTTTCGTAACGTCTGTAGCGGCCTTAAGCAAGATATTGTGATTTAATTAATTTGTATTAGTATATTCCGTTTCCAATACGTAGAGCACCATTTTTAGTTGGGTATATTTATATGTGTTCGTGTGTGATAATACAAAGCGATCAAAAAGAAAATCATGATGCAATAGATATATTAATACTTTTTAGCAACATCGTTGCTATAATTTGAAGTGGTCGTCTGCTTACAGATTTTGACTTTAAAGGGATTTTATTCTTTAAAAAAAATTAAATAATATAGAATCCGTGGCAGTACCGGCCTTTCATTTTTTCTTTTGATCGCTAAATATATCGATATATTTATTTCTGTAAATACCTTTATATGCAGAACCTTATTACTTTAGGTTTTGCGTAGAGACGAAACTGTACCATAAAATCTTGTCTTAAAGTATTAAATAAACAAGTTTTAAGTTTGACCAGTCTTTTCATATCAACGATTAAAATTTATTTAAAATCGCAAATTAAAGTGCCACACGATTGTTAACCTCGATTAACTCTTTTGACGCCTTTTTTAAATTATTGTCTAATACGTTCACAATCTAATTGACTATCAAAGTTAATCGAGGTTAAAAATTGTGATGTTACCAAATTACTCGTTCCCTAAAATCTCGAGGATACGAGAAAAAATTGTAATTCGGTAGGTTCTGGGATATTTTCCCCCAACTGACAACACCCCAAATCAAAGTGCTTCTCTATTTTTAACTTCGATTGACTCGTCTTAGTCTGCGCCATTTTTAGATTATAAAAAGAGAATCGAAGTTAAAAATTGCATATCGGTAGAAAGTATGGTCCAATAAGATATGATCCCTGTCCATACATTCACCGAAAATCGTTACTGAAAGCGACCTTCTGTAATTTTATAAGAATTATCGTCCGCCCAAAAATGTTCGCTATAAAAATTCATAATGGCTTCTCTTGAAAAAGAGGCATCTTGTAAGGATGGAAATGAAGGTCGTGAAGAATCCGCCTCACGGAACGATCAGAAATTGCAAGGACAGACGCATGTTTTCGCCCAGAACGCCGCGGGGATCGCAACATTGAAGCTCTTACTGACTCGAGGAATCTGACGAGCCGTGGGAGTCTTTTTTGCGTCACATTTCCGGTACCTCGAAACGTAATGACCCAATTAAGAATCGATTTCCGGACAGGGACAGGGCCCAACACTGCCCAACAGGCCAATATTGAAGTGATTTCGAAAGGGGCACTGGGTTGAAATCACCGAACGGCCGCTAGAAAAGTAAACTTCTACGGCAAACGCGTGCTTCTTACTGTTCTGACGCGTGATGGCGACTGACCAAAGAGCGAACAAAATAGAGGTGTGACGATATAACTTTCACGGTTAAAAATAACCGTTTATTGAGAAATAACTGTCGCTACCGGTGATCCAGTATTGTCTGAAGCAGTTACTAGTTATTGGCGTTATTGCATCGAGCCAAGAGCGCGCCGCGCCGGTGATACGTTGCCTGCGTGGTATTACACCGTATACGGTTTTTTTAAATAACTGGTAGACAAATAACCGCTAATATATTTCACTGATATTTCGATACTTCTTGATACTTTGATATTATGTTACATTGTATTCCATATCGCCGGTTGCGGTATGCGTTCGGAGTTATTTTAAATGATGAAATATATCGACATACTTTAATCGCGCCATCAAGTATTTGAACATTACATATTATAACAATATCGACACATCTGTGATTCAGGACGGTAGTTTTTAGGGTTTAGAAATTCTGTAATTCCCCTACGACCGACCGGATCGACGCCTGTTGATGTTGCTTGTTTTGTTGTAAAGTGTGGCGTTGTTTATTGTTTGTTTTGTGTTTAATCTTTAAATTTAAAGAAATAAGATAAATTACAGAATACAAAGATAGTGCATTAGCTATGTAATATGTAAACATTTAAAATGTGAGATTTAAATCGTTATTTTAAATCACAAAATTATTTTTTCATTATTTCTTAGTTTTCGGTATATTTTATAGTAATATTTTTATAGAGTTAAATAATAGAAAAAATCGGTTTTTGACAATAAACACCTTAAAATTAAATTTATTGAAAATAACTGGTAACTGTTTAAAATACAGTTAATCTAAAATAATAGTCACCGATATACCGGTGATTTCAAAATAACTTATAAGTCCATCTCTAGAACAAAACTTTAAGATCCCCTTGCTCAAATGCGACCACTCCCGCCCCACTACGACCGTTAGTGCTCCAAAGATGCGCATTCCAAATAGGGAAGTTATGCTGCCGCACCCTGTATATACTCAAAACAAATGCGAAAAACCTAAGGCGCGATTCCTTGTTTAAAATAAAGGGTACTTTGATATATAAACGTTGAGTCAAGTCGACCATTAGGGAGATATCGCGGTACAATATGGCGGTAACATAATGTTTTTGTTTTTTTTTTTATCTTAGAAACCAAAAGCGATAGAATAATGAAATTCTGTGGCAGTATTACTGTTATAAAAACACTTTCTGCATATTTTTTCACTTTTTTAGAATGAGTGGAAGGGGTTGAAAAAGACTACCCTACATTCTAATGGTTGACTTTTGACCAAACGTTTATATGTCAAACTACCCTTTATTTTTTTTTTATTTTAAACAAGGAATCGTCCCCTTAAGTCTTTCGCATTTGTTTTGAAACACCCTGTATAACCACATAAAACCTTCACAGCATGATTGGGTAGGCTCTTGTACATATGAAATAAATAATTACGACCCTTTTGACGGGTCAGCTTTTTTCTCTGTTTTCTTCATTTCATACGCAGATACTATATCGAAATTCCTGAAGTTTAATCCGTTACACCAAAAATTATACGTCCACAATGGATACCAAATTGTCACAGAATCCATCGCTAACATTTTTGCTATCGATTAAAAAAAACTATGCCTATATAGTACAATCAATCTGTTATGGAAAAGCGGGTTTACGGGAAAAAAATACCATAAGCGATTTTATTTCATAAATGGTTAGGGGGGCATGTGATTAGCTTGAAACCAAATTGTCGCCCCCCCCCCCCCTTGGGCGCTTGTGGGAAACTCGAAAAGAATTTTGACTTGATTTTCCGCAAGAACGGTAAGTCGCAGAGAAATATTTTGTAAACAAATATTGTAGAAAACAATATTCTCCACAATTTATCTCATGGACTAAAAGTGCAGAAAGCAGAGGGCGCCAAAAATCACTTATTTTTCCTTATTTTAGACGCGAAAATTATTTTTTTGCTCAATCGCATAAATACAAAAGTTGTAGAGCCCAAAAAATCCTATAAATTGAGTCCGCGCTTTTTTTTACAATGCACGGTTACGGAGATATAGCGCCTGGAAGTACCAACCGAATGCAGCATCATTTGTTTTATGTCCTGTGATCGTAGCATTCTATTGTTACATATCCTCACGTCTAATATGACCACTACGCCACAACTAAAAATGCTTTATAGGGGAAAGGAAAGTCGAAGTCTTTCTCCACAAGTTTATTATAGTTATAGAATAGAATAATCAATATAGGTACCTACATTAAGGCGAATTGACAAAACGGTTCCACCCTGTGAATCATCGACTATGGACGATTTATTTACTTAGCTTCAAATCAACCTCAACAGTGAACAGAAATTATTGATAGGAAAGTGTAAATTTAAAAAAATGTTAAATGCCCTTGATATTTTAAAACAATTTAGGGGATATATCTTGATATGGAGTAATAAGAACTCGAAGAATGGAGTAATATTTTCAAATCGACGTTAGAATACCAGTATTATAATGGCCTTATACAAGTATTGTTAATAACTAATTCTAATTGTATTACGAGATTACAATAAAATTACCATTAACATTTTGAATGTGGGTCAAAACGCCTGCCTTTCTGTGACGTCAATAATCATGCATACATTATCAGTAATATTTTGATAAAAATTTGTTGATATTTTTAAAGCGATTTGGTAAAACAATACAATAATCAGTAAAAAATCAAACAATAAATGATAGCCGGATAATTATTAATATTCGTATCGTATGTTCATTCATGGCACCTGTGATTTGATATCAGTGGTATACCTAATCAGCATTTTTAAATTGAAATATCTCGAAAACGGCTGGAGAAAATATCAACATATTATATTTTTAATATTAAAAAAAAATGCATTACATGTTTCTTAAATATACTGGATGTTCTACTGAAAGTTACCCAAGGTTGCATGTTAAACTAATTTGCCATATTCATTTGCTTTATTTCGTAACAGTTTCTTGTGATTAGTGTGACAGATAAGGGTCAATATTAATAGAACGCCAAGACGCTGCATTCCGTAGGTACTTCCAGGCCAGGCCTGGATTTAGGCATAGGCTGAAGCATAGGGCGGAAAATTTTGAGGGGCGGCAAATTTTACGTGGCGCCAATAATTATTAAAAAAAAATAAAATATGCTACGCGGTAAATTAACAAAAAAAAAACAGCTCGTTCACCCGTCGCTTAACAAAAACAGTGCGCCGTTTCTTCGATTTAGTTTCGAAATCGGTATTATAAGATTTATTTTTTATTAAGATTTTTTTGTGTTTCGAGCATATTAATATATTTTGCTGCCTGTCACGAGTCTCACGAGGACAAGGAACGTAAAGTAGACTAACAACAAGATATGTTCATTATTTCGTAAAATTTTTGCTTTTAATTTGCTTTTTTTTCTTTCCAAAAATGAGATTCTCAGTTTGGATCATGTAGATATTGGAAGAACGTTTTTAAAAGAACTGAAGAACATGAGAATTCAAAATTACACAAAAACCTGTGTTTATAACTTCTTATGTCTGCAAACCCAACTAGAAAGGATTGATTCTCAAATTGGACGACAGTTGCAAGAAGAAATCAGCTACTAGGGAAACGTATTGAAACGGGTAGTTGCCATTGTAAAATCTCTTTCCTCACATGGTTTAGCTTTTAGAGGTGATGATGAACGATTTGGAGTTTCAAATTATGGAGGTTTCATGATTTGTTTAGAACTTTTGGCACAATTCGACCCATTTTTGGCTGAACATATCGCCCGTTTTGGTCAAGAAGGATCAGGCACAACAAATTACCTTTCTAAGCAATTCCATTATAGAAGAATTAAAGAAATGCAAATATTTTTCCATGATTGTTGATTCGACACCAGACATTGCGCATAATGAGCAGTTAGCATTAATTATTCGTTATGTCCAGCAAGATGGAGTACCAGTCGAAAAGTTTTTAAAATTCCTTCCGAACGTGCGACTTAAGCTAAAGATATGGTTGAGTGTTTAACAAACATATTTAAGTCTTTGGATATCGATATATCAAATTGTAGAGGACAATCCTATGACAACGCTGCAAACATGTCAGGAATTTATAATGGGTTGCAAGCCAAAATAAAAGAATTATGCCCACAGGCGTATTATATTCCGTACTCTGCACATTCATTAAATTTAGTTGGATCTTCGGCTGCAGAATGTTGCATAGAAGCAACAGCCTATCTTGATCTTTTCCAGGGGCTGTATAATTTTTTTGGAGCAACAACCGCCGGATGGAATGTATTGCACTCTTTCTGCAACGAAAAAGTTGATTGCAACTTGCCAAATTTAAAAAGTTTGGTTACAACTAGATGACGCAAGCAAAACTCTACGAGGAGCTTCTGCTGAGATACATAAGGGGCATTATGTTTCTTTGAAGATGATGCGTCGCAAAAACCCATTCTTCAAAATGAAGCTATATAGGTATTCGAAAAAAACTTGAAAGGTTTGAAATAACATTTATGACTGTATTTTGGGAATTTCTACTTGACTTGATTAAATAAATCATTACAAAGTGTTTAAATCAATATTTTACAAGCAATTGAATCATACAATTCGCTAATTGGTGTTATTCAATCTCTACGTGAGCAATTTGATGATTATGAAAACGAAGCAAAAAAAAATATTTTTTTTTGATGAATTTACGTATGAGAATGACACGAAAAGAGAAAGATTCGGAGTATGATATCTAATGAAACTCGTGATTCTCGAAAAACTGATGTCGATGTCATTCTTAATGGAAGAGACAGTTTTCGAATATCAACATTTAATGTTATCATTGACACGTTACTACAACAATTTGAAAAAAGAATATCTTGTTATAAAGAGCTAAGTAAAACTTTTAGTTTTTTGAATGCTGCTTTTTTAAAAACTATAAAAGGCAATTTTGATATTGACGAGGTCAAAAAGACAGCTCATCTTTTACGAGATAATTATCCCTATGATATAAATGAAAATTTGGAAGATAAACTATCACATTTTCTGCAGCATTGTTCCTTAACTGAAAACGTAGTCGGAAACAATATGACAGACTTTTTTAAATGGTTTACGGAAATGAATTTTAAAAACATCGGACTTTTTTTTTGAATTTGAAGAAAATATAAGTAGGCTTATACCTGAGTGTGATAGTTTTGTATGCATGGGTGACTTTAACATCAATGTTCTAAACTTGGAGTGTGGACACGTCGAGCGTTTTTTGTCTATTCTGAATGACTATAGCTTAGAACAAATTATTAATGAACCGACCAGATATGGGTCATCAGGTAGTGGAACTCTTATAGATTTAATTTTAATATCAAACAAGGACTTATTCGTGGACTGTAACGTTGATTATAACATTAACGTTTCTGATCATGCTCTTATAAAATGTAGCTTAAAATTAAAAACAAGTAAGCCAATGCCTTTTTACTGCACCTACCGGGATTACAGGTATTTTAATAAGGATTTTTTTAACGCAGATCTTACACATGTTCCATTTAATAACATATACTATTTAGCCGATATTAATGATAAGGTGAAATTATTTAACGCATTAATTTTGAACATCTTTGATATACATGCACCGACTCGTACTGCACGTATTACCAAGAGGAAGGCACCATGGGTCACACAAAACATAAAATATATGATATCACTTAGAAACAAAGCACTTACAAAGTTTAAGAAAAACAGAAATGCGCAGAACTGGGAGTACTACCGACAATATCGTAATTTTGTTACTGCGGCGATCGATAGGGAGAAAAAGGCGTATTTAGAAAATAGAATTCGGCTAAACGGTCCCAAGGACAACTGGAAGTTACTGAGGGATATGAATGTGTATGGTAGGAAGATAGCGTCGGTTCCGATTGAGTTGGGGAGTGCCGACCAGGTTAACGATTATTTTGTAAACATTCCTCAGGTCGATCCGGATCCGACTATTTTAGACTTTTACCTAAATAACAAAAAAGAAAATGTTACTGAGTTTTATTTTAGAATGGCCACTTTGGATGAAATTAAAGACGCATTGTTCTCAATAAAATCGAGGGCTGTGGGGCATGATGAGATAGGTGTCGATATGCTACTGCGTTGCTGTCCTGTTATTATACCAGTTATTGCGCACTTGGTGAACTACAGTATAGAAATGGAGACTTTTCCAGAAATATGGAAAATTTCTTGCGTAATTCCGTTGCCTAAGGTTAAGGACCCTAGTGAGCTAAAAGATTTGCGTCCGGTGAGCATCTTACCAACCCTATCTAAAATAATCGAAAAGGTACTTAACAATCAAATTAGAGACTATGTGGGTCAGTGCAGTATTCTGCCAAGCGTGCAGTCCGGATTTAGAAAAAATTATAGTTGCACTACCGCTCTGCTAAAAGTTACAAACGATATATTTGAGGCAACGGAAAGGGGCGAGCTCACATTGTTGATCCTATTAGATTATACCAAAGCATTTGACAAGCTCAATCACACCCTCTTTGTAGCAATTCTTAAATATCTCGGTTTCCAGAACAATGCATGTAACCTTGTTAGAAGCTACTTAGAAAACAGGAGACAAATGGTTGTTCTAAACGGAAATACATCGGGGTCGAGGGACTTGAGGTTTGGTGTTCCGCAGGGATCGATACTAGGACCATTGTTTTTTACTCTGTATACAGCACAACTTATAACGCGAATCAAGCACTGTAGAACCCACTTTTACGCGGATGATACACAGATCTACATTTCCTTTAAACCTAGTGAAATTGTTAATGCCAATAACAAGATCAATGAGGATCTGGGTGTCATTTTACAGGTATCTCAAGCACACTGTTTAAGTATAAACCCCAGTAAATCGCAGGGACTTCTCTTTGGTAGGAAGAAAGATCAATTGTTATGTCAAAAACATGTTAAAATAATTGTAAATAACGATACGCTTAAGTTGGTAAATTCTGCAAGGAATCTGGGCCTAGTACTCGATAATGGTCTTAGATTTTCTGAACATGTTGGTATGTGCATAAAAAGGGCTTTTACAAATCTGAAATTAATATTCAATTATAGAACAATTCTATCTGATAAACTTAAAAAAATGCTATGTGACTCCATAGTTTTATCGCACTTTAATTACGCGGACGTAGTATATGGTCCTTGTCTGCTTAGTGTTGATGCTCGGCGTATCCAATTAATTCAGAATTCTTGCGTGCGTCTGATAGGGGGTATTAGGAAGCGTGAAAGGGGAGTGTCTGCGAAACTAAACGAAATAAAATGGTTACGAATGAACGAAAGAAGAGTCCTACACTCTGTAGTTCTATACAACAGTATAATCTCTAGAAGGTGTCCGGATTACTTATACGAGAACATTAAATTTCGCAGTGACATGCACAATTTGGAACTTCGCCATAAATATACTATAACTACTCCGGCACACACGTCTAGTAATTTTGAGAAATCATTTAGTCATAATGTGGCAAAATTATATAATAAAATACCCCTCCACATAAGGCAACTTACGGGCATAAGATTTAAAATAGGAGTTAAAGAAGTCATAAAACTTATTATCTAGTTTATACTCGTTATTGTAATTGATTTATATAATACCCTAATAGGGTTCAACCTACAGTACAAAATGTTTTTACTTTTTTCTGCTAAATAATGGATGAATAAAAAATGTATATATTTTCCTTAGGTTAAGTGAGGAAGCTTGCTTCAACTTCGCCTTTTGTAATTAATTTTTTAAAAATTACAATAAAGACTTTATTTATTTATATATCCAAAAATTGATATTATTTTTCGGTTATGTCTCAGTCTACCTGTATCTAATTGTTCTGCAACGCAGTTCTTCAGTGTTAAGGCAAACTCTTCACTACTTAAGATCTACTCTACGAAGCAAGAACGGTTGGAATCTATGGCAATTTTAAATATAGAGTCAGACCTAACTATGTCGTTGGACTATGACCATATAATTAACAATTTTGCCGAACATAAGGCTCGAAAAAAATCTTTGGTTCAAATTATTTTGTTTTAAAAGCTTTTTGTGACCTTCAACTATTTTTTGTTACAGACCTTTTTTTTTACTGGTCTAATAAAGACTAATTATTTTTTTGTTCATAACGTGTTTTATTTTTAAGATGTTTTCAGTTTCCACAAAGATTTTCTATAATCTTTAATTACATTTATACACATATCTAAATTTTTGCGTTTTAAAAAATACAATACGATAAATTCATTATTTAAAGCTACCTATTTTTTTCTTTGCCAAAAATTCCTGCAATACAATATTTAAAAAAAAGGCGGCAAATTTTTCTCAGCCTATGAGCGGAAAAGTTGCAAATCCGGCCCTGTTCCAGGCGCTATATCTCCGTAACCGTGCATTGTAAAAAAAAAGCGCGGACTCAATTTATAGGATATTTTGGGCTCTACAACTTTTGTATTTATGCGATTGAGCAAAAAAATATTTTTCGCGTCGAAAATAAGGAAAGTGATTTTTGGCGCCCTCTGCTTTCTGCACTTTTAGTCGTAGCGCAGTGACTCCATGAGATAAATTGTGGAGAATATTGTTTTCTACAATATTTGTTTACAAAATATTTCTCTGCGACTTACCGTTTTTGCGGAAAATCAAGTCAAAATTATTTTTGAGTTTCCCACAAGCGTCCAAGGGGG
This sequence comes from Polydrusus tereticollis, assembly GCA_963920685.1. NCBI lineage: Eukaryota > Metazoa > Arthropoda > Insecta > Coleoptera > Curculionidae > Polydrusus > Polydrusus tereticollis. The sequence continues at coordinate 30,104,211 of OY987334.1, forward strand.
GGGGGGGCGACAATTTGGTTTTTTTAAGCTAATCACATGCTCCCCTAACCATTTATGAAATAAAATCGCTTATGGTATTTTTTTCTCGCAAATTTTACAGATTGGCTGTACTATATTAGTAATTGCTCGTTTCACATGTGCAAGGGCCTAACCCATCATGCTGCAAAGGATTTTTGTGGTTATACTTTAAAAAAAACAACAAGAAGGAAGCGGCTTCTCCCATGTTTTTACTCCACTAGATGCAAACTAGAAACCCATAAATTCCATGGCAGTTAAATCAGGTGGATAAATTGTATAACTAGTAAATCTCGTAGTCGATGTTTTGAATTCTTTAATACTACACACAGTTATAAAATTTTAATAAACTAAGTACAAAATTTTTAATTTTAAACTAAAACACTGAACATTTTCTACCAACGGCAAATATTACATTAATTAAATTAATTTAAAATTGCAAATTGAAGTTATAATTTGAATATTCTAATAATATCTAGGTACTACCTATACATAGCTATCATACAGGATGTTTTTAGTAACTTGGGCTCGTCCTCTCTTAGGTGCAGACGACTTTTTTTTTTAAATGAAATTAGGCAATCCAAACCAGGTTATGTTTGCCTGCCACGGTCATATTGGAGTCACAAAGTGCTCCCAATATGGCCGTCGACGGCAAACGTCAGAGAAACTAACCTTTATTTTTGCGTGTATGTCAGTTTGACATGTAAACCGCGATTTTGGTTTTGTGTATTTTATTAAGTTATTGTTGTTCAATATGTATTTTTTTCTGTTATTTATATTTAATAATACTTAAAGTTGATGATGTTATTGGATTGTTATACACAGCACAGGACTCGACTGTAAACTAAGCATTGAATCCGTGTAAATTTGCCACATATTTGCCTTCAACGGCCATACTGAATTGTTCGTTGAATGTTTTTGAGTTCTGTGGAACGAATTCAATATGGCCGTGGCAGGAAAATCGCAATTTGACACATCGTTGGATTGCCTAAAAGCCGTATTACAGTCGGCAACGAATTGCAGCAATGCTTTGACCTTGCAACTCTATTGCTGCAATTCAATTGCAGGACTGTAATACATCGTGCAAGTCGTGGTGCAAGTCCATGTTTTTAAAATTGCAATATAAGCATAGATAAAGATTTATAGGGGGAATATGAGTACCAACACCAACCTCTAGAACTTTATGCGAAATGTCAATACATTTTCTAACCTCTAACCATTTCGGACATTTCGACCAACGAACTCATAACACAGTCACATACAAGAGCAAGACCTGACTCGACATACAAACTACCTAAAGATTGGCTTACTATTGGCGAACCCATTTAACAGTAGGGAGGCACTAGAAATAGTGGAGAAGCACTATCAACACAGCAGCGTTTTAAGGACGGTAAAAAACAGGCGCCAAAAGCAAGCAGCATCAAAATCCTAGATAACCACGCACGACTCACCAAGGAATAAAGCTACTGCCGAACAAAAATAAATAATACATATGAACAATACCGACAAAGTAGACGAGGAAAGAAAAGAAGTCACAGGTCTAACCTAGCTTACGAACACATGGAAGATCCCGTATATACCATTTATGGAATGTACAAAACAAGTAAGTTGTATTATTCAAAAACTATATTTTTTTACATTGATTATCCTTAAACTCTAACTTTCTTAGAACATCTAACTTTGATAACTTTAAGTAAGAAATTAAAAGACATACACCTGTTTGATGGTTGTCTTAACTCTTTAAGAAGTTTGTTAAAGGACTGGGTTCGGATGGAAAAAAAAAGAACCGAGGCGAGGGCTTATGGATCTTTCCCATGTAGCTTTCAAATTACTGGTATTGAAAGAATATATGAAAGAAAATAAGCATCTTTGTACCAATTAGTTTCCTTGGATGAAACGTGAATTTTTCAGAATGGCGCACCATTGGTTGATCTTGTCAAGATAAAAATAAAAGAAGTGTTAGATGTACTAAAGTTGATGGTAAAAGGTATTATGCAGTAAACAAATATACAGGGTGATTTAGGACGTCAATGGAATAATCCAAAAATGTGTAGGACATGCTCAGCACAGCTAAAATATTTTGGATAATGCGGTGTTGCCGCTTATACTAGAAAGTAGGAGCAGCTTTGATATTTTAAATGGAACACCCTGTATATTAACTTATTCTTACAATTGCTAGTAGTTGCTTAACACATTTCCTTATCACTTCTCGATCCCTATCTCTTGAGATATTAATTATTTTCCATTTTTTTTCTCGAAAAACATGACCTGCAATCTGCAATACATGGTCATATTTTTAAACTTTGAGATGCTAAGTCACTGAAATTCGATTGGTAGTTAGGCAATACCCGGAGGCCTTTTATGCTATGGCCAAAGCTTAGTTGCAATATGAAGGGTGGTCTTAAAATCCAATTATTTTGGTTACTTGAAAAAATGTGTAAAAGTCGATTTTTTCAAATAAAACACCCTGTATATTATTACTGATTTGAAATGCTGATAAAATTTGCTATTTATTTATGTATACCATACCTATACCCAACTAGTCAAGTTTCTGATTTATAAGCATTTTCCTTGAAATAGTTATTCAAAAGAATTTTTTAGTTAGTGTGCCATGTATTCTCATATGTTTTGTGTCCTGTCATTGTTGTAATGGTTTTGATATTTTAGTTCCTCTAGCCCTTGTCAGCTGAACAATAATTAGTTAAAAACTATGGAAGAAAACTATTCAAACGCAGTTCTAATGAATTTATTTATTCTGTTTGAAGAATGTGATAGAATTATAAGCAGGACATGTAGAAAGTTTAATGAGATGTATACGAATCCGCCAATGAACAACAAAAATTTTGTATATATGTATTTATGTATGTATATGTATAGTTCTGCGTAAAGTCAAAATTACAATTTAATAAAACAAAATTGAGGTTACAAGTTTGTATACGCCGCCCAGCTTGCATATTAATTAGTAGTAAAGCCACAGCAAGCCAATGTTCCTAGAACCATTTAGCGCCATTCTAACGAACCTTCAGCTAACCTAAGCGATAACGCACATTTTTTAAAACATCCTGTATAAAAAAAACAACATAAATTAAAGTAATCTTCCTTTACACTCCAGAGACGAGCAATGGCAGTACAGTACTCGACCAGGTACGCTGCCTATATCGTAATTATAGTTCCACGTCAGTTCGGTACCGGCCCGGATGAATTGGGACGAGAAAAACGCCACCCACGGAAATCTGACATCGTGAGTATCGACGAATACGTTCTGGACGAACACGTTCGGCGAACAAGAATGCTGCAAAAAGAAAATAATTTTAATGTCATATTGTTTGCATTTATTGTTTCGTTACGAATTAAATAATAATGTACCTACTCCTTTGTCTGCAGGGGTATAATAATTGTTATTCGTGTTATAAGGATCATACTGGCGATTACTATGGTACAAGCCGCGAACAGTATCAGACAAGGCGGTATCCAGAAACTTTAACGAATTAATAACGAACCAGAACATAAATAAGATATTATTCTGCGATTAAAGTACCGGGTGTCCCACTAAGAATGGCTGTCGGCCGTATCTCAGAAAGTGTTAGTCGTATGGCTTGCGGAAAAAAAATATATTGGGTAAAGTGGTCATGAGAAATTGTTGGAAATTATTTTCAAGTTTTTCAGACTGGCGCTAGAGGGCGCAACATTAACGGTAAATACGAATCACGAAGTTTCCTCAAAAGTCGCCTAGTTAAGGTATCCCGAAAATAACATTTTTGTATATTTCGAAGATTTATTAATAAAATTTACCTATAGAACGTGTTCGTCACTTTTCAAATAAAGTGGTGGGGGAAGGTTGAACATTATTTGTAATAAATGCTGATAACTCCGGTATGGCTTAACATAATTTAGTAAACTTAGTTTTGTTAAAAAGGGTTTTTCTCACTCTATATATCATCTTATGAACTACGGCAATATGTGTTTTACACTAGGCGCTAGGGGGCGCTGTCTTACAACTTCACAAACATTGCGCGTTTTTTCCATAATTGTAAATATAATAGTATATTCAATTTCGCCTGGTTACAAGGATGATTAAAAGTCTAAGAAGTCAGCGAAAACCGCAAGTTAATATCTATTTTCAATCCGGAGATATCAACAACAATAATCATAATTACGGAACATTATGATTTTATTTTCAAGTTGCCATTGTAAAGGTTTTTTTAAGAGTCAAATAGGCCTTGGAAAAACAAAATATGAAGGTACGTATGTTTCAAGCAAATATATCGTTACGACAATAATTCTCAGTGGCGCCCTAAATGTTCAAATTGTCGCCCATCGTTCTGTATATGCGACTCCAATCTCTCCCTGGTTGGTAATACTGCAGTTTCCACCTCTGTCATAGGGATACGGCGGCTTCTGTCCATTATCATTTCTATCATGTTTTCCCTTGTGGTGGGTCTGGTAACGAAAACAAGTTCCTTCAATCTCCCCCATAGATAAAAATCTAGGCATGTTAAGTCAGGTGATCTAAAATAGAAATTACCACTTTCATTGACAGTATCACAATATATCCTATAATATTACCTGGCAGGCCACGCAAATATACTCCCTCTTCCCTTTTCCTATCCACCTTGCAGGAAATGTGTCGTCAAGAAATTGACGAACGTTTGCCGCAAAATGTCCAGGACATCCATCTTGTTGGAAAACCATAGTTCTGCGAATATCCAAGGGCCCATCTTTGAGAAGAATTGGGAGATCGTAATTTAAAAAATGTAAATATCTTTGCCCAGTAAGCGACTCATTAAATACAAACGGTCCAATTATTCTGCCACCCAAAATGCCGCACCAGACATTAACACATTGAAAGTAGCTTTATCAGTCCACAAAATTCTGGAGAGGAGATTTCTATCTTCCAATACCATATTGAGCAACCAACAGCAATGATCCAATCTTCTATCATAATCTTGCGGGGTCAAAGCCTGGTGAAGCACAATATGGTAGAGATGTAGCCTAAAGAAAAACAAAATACTTATTACATTGACTTGAAAACTATTAAGAGAAATATTGGCATTATTCTAAACTATTTAAGAGTTATAACATATAGATATAATTACTTACCTTTCTTCTTATAAAATCCTATCCACAGTAGAGCGAGTAACACCTAAGTCTCTAACAATTAATCTAATACTAATTTGTGGATTAAATTCCACTTATACCAAAACATTTACAATGTTTTCCTCGGTTCGACCTCGGCGGCGTCTGCGATATATAGGTCGACGAATACTTCCAGTAGTACGAAAACGGCTAGCTAAACGATTAAACATTCTACTGTCGTATCGGCGCCTTTGAGAGTATCGTACTGCGTAAACCCGTTCAGCAATTGTTGCATTTCCCAAACATTCAAAATACACCGCAATGATGTCAACCGCTTCTTCAAGTAACAGAGGCATTTTGAAAATAAAATACGACACAACACTGTTGGCACGACAAAAATGTTGACGTAATAATGAAAGGTGACACGCGTGCACAGTTTCAATTCATATTTTGTTTTTCCAAGGCCTATTTGACTCTTAAAAAAACCTTTACAATGGCAACTTGAAAATAAAATCATAATGTTCCGTAATTATGATTATTGTTGTTGATATCTCCGGATTGAAAATAGATATTAACTTGCGGTTTTCGCTGACTTGTAAGACTTTTAATCATCCTTGTAATCAGGTAAAATTGAATATACTATTATATTTACAATTATGGAAAAAACGCGCCATGTTTGTGAAGTTGTAAGACAGCGCCCCCTAGCGCCTAGTGTGAAACACATATTGCCGTAGTTCATAAGATGATATATAGAGTGAGAAAAGCCCTTTTTAACAAAACTAAGTTTACTAAATTATGTTAAGCCAAACCGGAGTTATCAGCATTTATTACAAATAATGTTCAACCTTCCCCCACCACTTTATTTGAAAAGTGACGAACACGTTCTATAGGTGAATTTTATTAATAAATCTTCGAAATATACAAAAATGTTTTTTTCGGGATACCTTAACTAGGCGAATTTTGAGGAAACTTCGTGATTCATATTTACCGTTACTGTTGCGCCCTCTAGCGCCAGTCTGAGAAACTTGAAAATAATTTCCAGCAATTTTTCATGACCACTTTACCTGATATATTTTTTTTCCGCAAGCCATACGACTAACACTTTCTGAGATACGGCCGACAGCCATTCTTAGTGGGACACCCGGTACTTTAATATACTATTATGTACAGAGACGTAGAAAATTCTATTTTTTTGCAAAGTCTCTCAGAATTACATCTATCTATCTGATTGTCAATTAAAAAGAAATGCTAAATGAACCCAATTATACTTACATTTAAAAATCGTCCAATGTTCCCGGCATTTTTAGCATCCATTATATAAATGTTCTCACTTTCATCTTTCCCGAACAATTCTCGGACAGATAGATATTTCGAATTTTTGTCATCCATATCGTTTGCTTTTGGGTTAAAACTAAGGACTTCTCGTCCCTCTAAAAGTAATGAAAAAAAAAAGAGTTGTTTAAAATAAATAAATAAATAAATATGCATTTACATAATACCAGCACCATAGGGTGTCCCACCGGGAACCGCTTTGATCTATATATGGAAAACTATACATAGCAAATTTTTGAAAATTTGACAGTATGCTAATGTTGCTGGGGGCAGCCCGGCTAAAATATTTTCAATATGGTGACACTTCCGGTTATACCGGAAGTAGTTGTCAACTTGCTTATTTTAAATGGAACACCCTGTATATTACAACATTTTTGAATTATACGTAAGATTCTTGGCAGAGATGAATTATATTATGGCCTATACCCAAGTCTAAGCGTTTTTGACATATGTAAGGTTTTTTGTCAAAAAATGACGTTGTTTGTAGGTCATAAAATAAATATCAATTTTTCCTATAAGGAAGTCTTTAGTATTTAATTTGGGATGGATTCCTTGTTAAAAAGGACCTGCTTTAATAGATTTTTTATGATATTTTGATAACTATTAATACAGGGTATTCAAACACTAAGATTAAAAATGAAATTAAGAAAACTGCAAAAAATCTACATTTTTAAATGAAAACCCCTAAATGTGTTAATTATTCTTCGCTGTTGTCCTACATGATTATTACACCCTGTAGTATGCATTTATTCATAGTCACCAGTACAAATACCAAGAAAAAACTTATGTAACCAACCTTTACTTCTCCAACGTCGTCGATAAGTGAATCATTGCATTATTTGTACTCGTCAGTATAACACAAAATATTTTCGTGCGACAAATCCTAATAATTTCATTTAAGTGTTCGTAAAAATGCCGAAAGTAAAAGATAAAAAACGTGCGTGGAAAAGAGTAATTGAGAGTAGTTCGGAAAGTGAGGGGGAATCTGAAAAACGACAAAAATTGAGTTCAAATAAACAACGGTTTGAATTACTCATGGAAAAACTAAAAGAAATCCAACAGAACATTCATGAAATCAGATCGGACAGTGAAGAACAGAAAAGCAGTGATAATGAAGGTAAAAAATTAGGAATGATTGACTTTATGTCTCTTCCTGGAATTATAAAATAGGAATGATAGACCCTGTGTCTCTTCCACATTAAAACTAAGTAATCGACGTATGTCTTCTTAGTTTGATAAAATTATATCATATTAATTGTTGTTACAGAACCTCACCAAGAACAAGAAGTTAATAAACCCTCTGAATCTAGTACTAGAAATCGGTTTTCAGAATTTTTGGGTGTTAATCCCGAGACAACAAAATCATTTGGAGCCGCAATACATGATGAAGTTGCGGTAAGATGGAACACCTATATAAGAAAAGGGATAGATAAACAGACTATCGAAGTATTACATAATAAATATCCTATTGCCGAAAACTGTAAATCCGTAAGTGCACCAATTATGAACAAAGAAGTGGAAATGTGCCTATCCCGAGACAACTTAAAAAATGAGCGTTTTTTGACCAATTTACAAAAGATGTTGGGCAGCAGTCTTGCCGCCATTGGTGCTATAATAACAGACATTATTGAGACTCCAGACGAAATAAAGTTAGAAAAAATTGTTTCTATTTTGGCTGACAGTGCTCAGCTTCAATGTGCTGTTCACCATGGTTTATCTGAACACAGAAGATATCCAGCAAAATATAATATGACAGAGGAGGTTCGTAAGGTATTGGAAGAGGGACCTATTGACGAATTCCTTTTTGGGAAGAACCTTAATGAGTCAATTAAAGCAAACGAGGCGGTTAACAAGCTTGGAAGGTCATTGAAAGTAAAGAAATGGAATCTTAAAACATTTTCATTCCATGGACCACAACCGGGGCCATCTGGAGTCCAACAAACAAGGAACAAAACTTCTAGCTCGTATTATTTAAACTATCGGCGTCCTCACAACACATTCAAAAAGCGATCACGGTACCCGATAGACCAGAAAAATCAAGACAAGCAACCATACACAAAGAAGTCCAGGTTTCGGAAGAATTATTAAAAAAGGTAAAATATGCTGGTAGACTTAAAAGCTATATAACTGAATGGGAAAAAATAACAAAGAATAGAAGGGTTTTAAGTTGGATTAGCGGTATTTCACTTAAATTTAATTCGGTTCCTTATCAGATATGTACACCTAGGGTAAAAATAGAAAAATCTGAAATTCTTAACTATAGAGAAGCTATTAAGGACTTATTAGATATAGGAGCTATTTCGCTATGTACACCAAAAAAGGACGAATTTTTTTCATCATATTTTTTGATCAAAAAACCAAGTGGTAAATATAGGTTTATCCTAAATTTAAAAGACTTAAATAATTACATTTCAGCACCTCATTTCAAACTGGAAGACTATAAAACGGTATTAAAATTGATTACAAAAAATTGTTTTTTTACTAGATTTGATTTTAAAGATGCATATTTTGCAATACCTATTAAAGGAAAATATAAAAAATATTTAAGATTTCGGTTCGAAAACAAAAATTACGAATTTAATTGTCTGCCATTTGGACTAAACGTTGGGCCATATATCTTTACAAAAATAATGAGACCCGTATTAACATACTTGCGAATAAAAGGCATCATATGCTCGGCATATTTAGACGATATTTTAATCATAGCCCGTACAGAGAAAGAATGTAAACGAAATACGTATTTACTGAAAAAATTATTATGTCAGTTAGGATTTATATTAAATCTTGAGAAAAGTGAGTTGATCCCCAAACAAAAAATAATATATTTAGGTTTTGAAATCACTAGTGTAGATATGAATATTACCTTACCTGTAGAAAGAAAAAATACAATTTTTAAGAAATTAAAAGATTTTAAAGGAAAAAGTACTTGTAGTGTTAGACAATTTGCAAAAATTATAGGTACACTTGTAGCCACAAAACCTGCCGTAAAATATGGTTGGCTACATCTCAAAAATATGGAACGCGAAAAATATGAGGCCCTATCCAAAAATCGACAGAACTATGAAGCCGTTATGGTAGTTCCAGATTACTTGGATAGTGAATTTGATTGGTGGTTACGGAACATTAAAGAAAGTAAACAAAGTATTCGAAAACCGTCATATAACATGGAAATTTTCTCCGATGCCTCAAAAACTGGGTGGGGGGCGCACTGTTTAGAGAAAACAACTCACGGATTTTGGAATAGATCGGATAAAAAATGTCATATTAATTAATTATTTAGAGTTATTGGCGGCTTTTCATGCCCTACGGTCATTTGCAAAAAATAAAACAGACTTAAATATTTTATTAAGAATAGACAATGTCACAGCTATCGCCAGTATTAACAAAATGGGGAGTATAAAATATAAAAATCTTAATAATATCGCTCGAAACATATGGAATTGGTGTGAAGACAGAAATATTTATATTTATGCTTCTTACATTAGCTCTATTAACAATAAGATCGCGGATATGGAGTCTAGACTAAAAATTAGTTCTGTAGAATTTGAATTAAGCAATGATAAATTTCAGCTGATTTTATACAAATTTGGTTTACCTTCAATAGATCTCTTCGCATCTTATCAAAATAAGAAATGTAAACGTTTTGTATCTAGATATCCAGACCCAGAGTCTATATACATAGATGCGTTTACATTTCAATGGGATCAGGAATATTTCTATGCCTTCCCGCCTTTTTCGTTAGTGGGTAGAGTATTAGAAAAAATTATTTCGGATAAAGCAACTGGTAGAGTGGTAGCCCAAAACTGGCCGAGTCAGGCCTGGTACCCATTATTTCAAAAACTTCTAAAAGAGGAACCCTTACATTTTCAGACTGATAATATGTTTTCTCTGTTTTCTTGCAGACAACACTCAATTTATTGCCAGACACCCTTGATGGTCGGGAAATTATTCGGCGGGCTTTTTTACTAAAAGAGACTCCGGATGACGTCATTCCAGTTTTACTAGCTTCCTTATCCGAAAGCTCTATTAGACAATATAGCCATTGTTTAAGAAATTGGTGGACATATTGTATAAAAAATAGTTATAATCCCTTTGAATATCAATTAAGCAAATTACTTATATATATTTTTCAGATCTACAAAAGAAAAAATTATCATTTTCCGCAGCTTTCAGGAAGGGTGTAAATATTGAAATAATACGGGCTACCGCAGGATGGACTCAGAAATCGAATGTTTTCGCAAAATTTTATAATAAACCATTGACAAATAACAATCGAGAAGAATTTGCAAAAGCATTGATTCCAAGGTCATCCAAGAGTCAATAAATTGGAAAAAAAAAATTTTTTTTTGCTGAAAAAGAAAAACCAAAAATTGACAAATTAAAAACTTCCTTAATCCTTCCTAAACAATGGCTATCTTTATATAATCAATATTGGGTTATGGTACTTTGGGTTATTAACGACCCTTATTGTTTAACTTTAGATGTAGGAGTATTAATTAGAAAATAAACATAATATACCATTTATTACTACTTATTACTTGTAAATAAGAAGATAATATTGTTAAATTCTGATAATAAAAATTATACATAACCTTACTGTTTAATTAATTAGATCGCATTTTTTCTCTTGGTATATCCTACAGGGTGTAATAATCATGTAGGACAACAGCGAAGAATAATTAAAGGATTGATCGACTTACCTGTAAGGATGATCGATCCTGATTATTCGAGCTGTTGTCCGGAATGATTATTACATATCCCACCCAGTAACCCGTTTCTCCCTTGCGATCTAATTTCCAAATAACGCAATGATTCACTTATCGACGACGTTGGAGAAGTAAAGGTTGGTTACATAAGTTTTTTCTTGGTATTTGTACTGGTGACTATGAATAAATGCATACTACAGGGTGTAATAATCATTCCGGACAACAGCTCGAATAATCAGGATCGATCATCCTTACAGGTAAGTCGATCAATCCTTTAATTATTTCTTATTTCGCGTTAAAAATAGGGATAAGTTTGTATAAGGTTTATATAAGGTTGTGTCCGAAAAAACGCTCGAACACGTCGATTGGTATTTCTAGTTGCGCATTTTTTTCAATAAAAACTTTTTATACAGGGTGTGTCATGTAACAGTGGCCAATACTAACTTTCTTATTTTAAATGCAGAACCCTGTATATTATTCAATTTTTGGATTCTTCAGAAAACTTTAGACATATTTCATGTACAATATCCTATACTTATCTTCAACTGTTTCGGAAATATTAGGCGTTTTCAGATTTATTGCGAAAATTAACAACATACTAAAAAACTAATAAGTACCTAATACTGTTTATTTCTTGATAATGTAAAAATTAAAAAAAAACATTAATGTAGGAGATGTTGAAAATGCTCGCCGCGAACGTCTTGGCAACATCCTAATCTTAAATAGAAATTTCTTCTAACGTTACTGAACATCTCAGGCGTGACCGATCTGATCGCAAGCGTTATTCGTCTTCTTAAGTCAGCTAAGGCATAACGGAATCTGCCCTTCACCAGGTAGTCAGCAGGGTGGAGAAGGCTCCAGAAAACAGTGAAGTTCTAGAACACAGTGAAGTACTGGGAACTTTTCTGGACATAGCCGGAGCATTTGACAACACATCCTTCGCATCAATCACTAGGGCAACCAGGGTCATCGGACTGGAGGAAACTTGCTGCAGGTGGATAGAAGGCATGCTTCAAGGCAGAATTGGGAGTGATGGGCTAAAATATGGAACAAATTCATTTAAAAATTAGGTATTAGTTTTTTGAAAAAACGCTCGGACACGTCGATTATAATTTTTTCTTCCGAATTTTTTGCCTCTAAAAGAAATTATACAGGGTGTGTCAAAAAGTAGATGTGTAGCAAAAATTTTTTGTACTTTAAATAGAATCCTATTTTTTTCAGTCGAATTTTGCATTCTACGTCAAATTCTGCGCATAATTATTGTAGCATACCCTATCCTTATCTCTAACGGTTTTAGAGAAAAATTATATTATAAAACGAAAATTATTTTATTAAGTGTTGAAAATGCCAACCATTAACTTCTTGACAATATGCCAATCTACTTAAAAACCCTTCTAAAACATTATTTACAGTATTTTCATTAATTTGCCTAATATCATATCTAATTTTAAATTTTAAGTCTTCCAAATTTTGTGGTTTATCCTTATACACTTTTGATTTCAAATTACCCCAAAAAAAGAAATCCATTGGTGTAAGATCGGGAGATCTTGCAGGCCATTCTATGGGTCCTCTTCTACCTATCCATCGTTCGGGAAATACAGTATTCAAATACTCTAGTACTTGTCGAGCAAAATGAGGCGGAGCACCATCCAGCTGAAACCAAATAGACGCTTCTGGTAGATTAGGCTGATTCGGATTTGGAAAATCCGCTGCTAGTGTGGGAAATAATTCATTTTGAAGAAATTGTAAATACCGGTCTCCTGTAAGATTTCCATCGCAGAAAAAAGGTCCAATAATTCTATCATTTAATATCCCTGCCCAAACATTTACTTTTTGTGGGTTTTGCGTGTGCTGTTCTCTCATCCAACGGGGATTATTTGTACTCCAATACCGAAAATTTTGTCTGTTTACCGAACCATTCAAACAAAACGTGGCTTCATCACTAAAAAGTATGTTGCGATGGAAAAATAGATTTAAGTTGCAAATTTCCATCATAGTCTCACAAAACTGTAGTCGGCGGTCGGGATCATCTTCGTTTAGCTCGTGCAGCAACCTAATTTTGTACGGATGGTACTTTTCTTGTTTCAATACCCGCAAAACAGATCGTCGGCTCACATCATGATTAAGGGCTACTTCAGTGGATGCACTATGGGGATTATCTTGAACTTCTAACAAAATGTTCAATTTTGTGTTTTCACTAATTTTTTGACGACCTGGCCGTAGACGATCCTTTACATTCCTTGTTTCCCTGAATTTCTTCTCAATTTTACTCACTGTAGATCTTGTAATCGGTCGTTCTGGATACTTAGCGCTAAACAAGTTACAAACTTCTTCTTGACTTCTTGTTTTGTCTCCAATGAAAATTAAAATTTCGATTCTTTGAGTTTCATTTAAATGCACCATGATCACCGTTTTTCAAAATTATACCTAAAATTATTTTTGATTGACACATGACTTGCTATCGTAGTGACAATTCATTTAAATTTACCTGTTTACCTTTAAGTAGGTACATGTAACTTTTTTAAAGAAAAATTTCGTTTTATGATGTAATTTTTCTTTAAAACCGTTAGAGATAAGGATAGGGTATGCTACATGAATTATGCGCAAAATTTGACGTAGAATTCAAAATAAGACTGAAAAAAACAGGGTTCTATTTAAAATACAAAAAATTTTTGCTACGTCTACTTTTTGACACACCCTGTATAATTTCTTTTTGGGGCAAAAAAATTCGGAAGAAAAAATTATAATCGACGTATCCGAGCATTTTTTCAAAAAATTAATACCTGATTTTTAAATGAATTTGTTCCATATTTTAGCCCATCACTGTATATACGGACCTGCTTGGCGAGACTGGGGGGAGCCCGCAGGGGGTACTCTCTTCTCTATTCTGGAACCTTGTCATGGATCGGCTGCTACGCTTACTCAGCAGAGAAGGATATCATATCGTGGGTTATGCGGACGACCTGGCAATAATGACCCAAGGCAAATACAACACGACAGTAAGAGAGAGAGAGAGAGAGAGAACGCAAGGGGCTCTTAATATCGTGGAAAGATGCGTAGGGCAGGAAGGACTTACCACCAGTCGTCAAAAGACTGTCATAATCCTCTTTACAAAACGCAAGGAAAAGGAAGGATTGGGACCCCTAACCTTACTCCACTGTCAGAAGAGGTCAAATACCTGGGAGTAACTTTGGATTCCAGACTGACCTGGAACAAGCACGTGGAAAATATAATCCGGAAGTTGGAAGTACCCTTGGCAGTTACCAGACGGACGAAAAAACATGGGGATTATCACCTAAGCTGGTGCATTGGCTGTACACCAGGGTAAAGAGACCAGCAATTACGTATGCAGCACTGGTCTGGTGGCCAGACATAGCAGAAAATCACAATATCAAAGCTAGGAAGCCTACAAAGACTGGCCTGCTTGAGCATCACAGGGGCCATGAAATCGACCCCCTTATCCGCAATGGAGAACATCCTAGACTTTCCTCCACTTTATATGGCGATTAAAGGAGAGGCAACAATGGGACTATACAGACTACAGAGTTCTACGTCACTTTCTGGGCGGCCTAGAACTGGACACGCACTTCTATGCGATACCATAAGGGGACCTGAGTTAGAAATGAGATTAGACCACACAAACCCTGCATATCGCTATGACATACCATTCAAGACCGTAATTAATGAACGGGATACGCGCAACAATAAAACACCAGATACTTCTGAGGCAATAATCTGGTACACAGAAGGCTCAAAAACTAAAGACGGTAACGGAGCAGGGATACAAGGAGTAAGACTGAAGAGAGATGCTGATTTCTCCCTGGGTAAGTCTCCCACGGTGTTCCAAGCGGAAATCTACGCCATCTACAGTGCATGTATGAAAACAATAAGTCTTAATAAGCGGACCCACATATACTTCGACAGCCAAGCAGCCCTTAGAGCGCTAACATGCAATAAGGTGACATCAAGACTGGTATGGGAATGCCAAGAGGAATTAGTGGCCCTGGCAAAAGCCAACAAAGTAATACTACAATGGGTACCAGGACATAAAGGTATTACAGAAAACGAAAAGGCTGAACCTGCAAAAAAGGGTTCGGAAAAAACATTTATAAGTACAGAACCACTACTCTGAGTCACAAGATGCACAGTACGAAATGTCACAAAACGATGGATCAGGAATCAACACAAAATCTACTGGAACAACAGACAGGGATTAAACCATCGCAAATCTTTCATTGGGGACCCTAAGACATCTACTTCTGATGAGCAGAAATCAGCTGAGAATCACCACAGGGATTCTGACAGGACACATGGCCGTTAAGAAGCACCTGCACCGTATGCAACTGTACAACGGATACTTAAGCTGCAGGTTATGCGGGCGAGAAAGTGAAACGGTACAGCAAATTATCTGCCACTGCGAGTCATTGGATCGGAAAAGGCTACAAATACTCGGGCAACCAAGACTAGAACCGAGGATATTCCGACACTCTCCCCAGTTGACCTACACAAACTAGTGCAAGGAACTGGAATAAATTAGTGGGTGTAAGATCAAACCAGGGTGAACACAATGGGCCAAACCTTGCTCAGGTGCATCCGGCACTTGGACGGCCCTTTGAAAAAAAAAGGCACATTGTACACTATAATTATTACTGACTTATAAAATAAATAGGTATATTTTAACAATGTAAAATCCTATAAAGTAAATAAAGAATTGAATTGAAATTATTTTAAAGTAGTTTAAGTTTTATTAATATTTCTATATTTATTCGCGCACTTTCTAATCGAGATGACTTTTTGAAGACCTATTAAAAAGAACAAAGAAGACAAAGAATATGTGCAGTGCCAAACACCTATTCAAATATTAATGAGTATTTAAGAATGGAAAATATGGAAGCCTCGTTACAGGTGTATAATTAAAAGTATCATTAAACTGACGAAACTGTCGCATTTTACATTTTTTTGTATAATTGTATGACCAGGAAAAACGATGAAACACTGAATTTATATTTATCCAGACCACTAACTTCTTCCAAAAAGCCCGGACCAGTCCACACCTAATCATTACAGAAGCATTCAGACTTAGACAACTGCCAAGCGACAACCACCCCCGTGCCTAACAAAAAATGAACAAGCCACAAAACGAAATATATTGAAACATAAAAAAAAACCACCATGCAGTAATATCATGTCAAAATAAAAGTAGTAAGAGATACAAGACCTAACTAATGACAATAAAGATTAAAGAAGTTTAATAGCTACGTAGCGTAGGTAAATTAACGATAGCTTACTCTTCTTGGTTATTACTACCATTTACTGAATTTCAACACCTACCATAACGTAGATATCGAATAAAAAAAAAATAGAATACATTTTAATCATTTTTGAATACTACAATATTAAAATACTACTAAAAAAGCAAACCAACTATAGTCTATCTTTAAATGATGCGAATTAATAAATCGATCAAAACCGTCTTCTCTATGAGCGTGCAAGATTTTTCGGCATGTATAGATTTAAATAGGCCTGAATTTTTAAATTTGTGTAGAATTAGTACAGGTATCGACATTAAATTCAAGTTTTGTCTTCAAATATATATTTTAATATTAAATTTTTAAGCTTAAAATTATGTACAACCGTACCATTTACCTGCAATTTTAGAAAGCAGTTTTATCAAAACTAATTAGAGTCTAGGTACTTACTCCGTTTCTGCTCTAATCATTTTATTCCTTTTTTTTTTGTGCCTAATCCTGGTTACCTGTTTGCTAATTATGTGGTTATTATGCCTTTTTGGGCGCCTCTATTGGAATAATACACCTATTTATATCTACACATACCTACCTTGGGTGTTTGTTTCTTAGTGAAACTAGTCAAACTGTGAAGTGTCAGTGTTTTTTTTAATTAAATATGGAGAATTTTCAACAATTGCCTAAACGCCCTAAAGTCGGTCCATGTTCAGTAAATGAAAAAAAACTAATTCTTAACTGTTACGATTCTATTAAAAGGGATTTGAGAATTGACAATGCAGTGCAATTTACAGCAGATATGCTTAACGTTTTGAAAACAACAATATATGAACTTTTAAAAGAGAAAAAAAGTGTTGGCGTCAAACCTCCAAAAATTTCTCCAGGACGACCAAAACTTGAGCTGGATGACATTTTAATGCAGAGAATAAGAATAAAAGTTCATAGTTCCTTTTTAAAAAAAGAAATTCCCACGCTGAACAAAATTTTGTCCTCAATCCGAGAAGACTAGGACTACCCATTTATGTGTAGAAATACGCTTTGGAAATTACCAAAAAAAAATGGGGGTTCGGTGGAAAAAACAATCAATTTTAATAGACAGAAGCGATATCGTATGTTGGAGAAAAAATTACTGAAGAAGCATCCCAAAGGCCATAGAAGAAAACAAAAAAATATTTTATCTAGACGAAACACGGCTAAATGAAGGTCACACTGTGACTAAATTTTGGCAGGATGAAAACATTAAAAGTTCAAGGCAAGCTTTTTTTGGAAGGATTGTCCACAGGATTAAGACCGCCATCTGAAAAAGGACATCGACTTATCATAACCCATATTGGAAGTTCTGAAGGCTTCGGTAAAGGTGGTCTACTGATGTTCCAATCTAAAAATACAGGAGACTATCACGAAGATATGAATGACGATGTCTTTGAAGAATGATTAGAGCAAATGTTGGATCTTATACAAGAAGATGCAATAATTGTATTGATAATGGAAGCTATTACTCTAGGCTGACGGAAAAATTACCGACAAGCGCGTGGCGTAAAAGTGAAATATCAGAATAGCTAAGTTTAAGACAAATAAAATTTCCATTAGATTCCTTAAAAAAAGAACTATTGGTACTAGCTAATTTACAAAAAAATGTAGTCAATGAAATGGCTAATTTACGAGGAATATCTGTGCTCAGACTCCCTCCTTACCACTGCGAATTAAACCTGATCGAACTTATATGGGCTCAAATAAAGACAGATGTCGCTAGAAAAAAACACGACTTATAAAATGGTGGATTTAAAAAGACTCTTTACTGAAGCTATGGGTAAAATCAGTGCGGAAAAGTGGAAAAAGTGATCATGCGATAGAAGAAGAAGCCAAAATGTGGCAGGTAGATATAATGATCGAAGAAATGGTTGAACGGCTTATTATAAACGATGTTAATAAAAGTTCATCTTTCCGAATCGGACTATGATTAAGCCATAACGACAAAGTATTATTAGATTTTTGACAATGATTTGTTTGTAAGATTATATATTATATCTTGTTTTTGTAATTATATTATGTAAAATAGTACCACCCATTGTTATTTATTAGTTAATACGATTTTTTAAATGTTTTCATATGTTATAAATACCTACGAATATAATATAATACAATTTTAGGAGAATAGGCATGTTTAAGATTTTTAATTTAAAACCTTTCCCAATACACGCTCCTGGCTAAGGGATTTTCCCAATAACAATGGTAAATCATCAAATATAACAATAGCTTGCGATAAATTCAGAGTGGACCTACCTAAAGAATGCTCATGATTTGGATCCATTTAATGTAAACCCAACAGATTTTTTAGGGATGACGCTTAAATTGTTCTTGATACCCCGGTACGCGTTTTGCATATTTAATGAGCACTTATCACGTCACGCTATTTAAAGATAGACTATACCAGATACTTACCATCCTCGTCGTCACTAATGGTTACAGTATCTATATCTTTTGTGAGCTTATCGACAATAGATCTGACATCTTTTTCTCCAGGTTCCTGCTTTACTCTTGAATCTGATGCCTTGTCTTTCGTTTCTTCTTTTCTCTCGTCGTCATCTTTTCTTCTTCGAAGCCTGGACCTATTTATAATAGTATATTATTTAACGCCAGTTTAATATGGTAGGTACTTGTTTTACAGCTATTTTATTATTTTTGTCCGATGAATAATTGAAGAATATTGACCTCTTATCTTATGTATAAACAAAAGTATCGGCCTGTAATGGGTAATTCCGAAAGTGCTATTTTGCTGGATGATATTGCGCACGGTAAAGGGGTACGAAGCAGATTACCGATTGATCAGAACCGGACCGACGCCAATGTTGCGTAAAGCCCGATTATATCGATCATCTTCTACATCCGTCAGAAGATAGCTAATTTCGGTACAATTTTGCGTTCTGAAAGCAGCCCGTTTTTTGTAACCTGTAAAGAAATACCTTTATCTGTCACTGTCAATCTGGTATTTTGCGGCGTTAGACTCAAACGGCTAAAACGCATAAAGACAAACAGCTTGTAGAGTCGTATAAACTTTGTAAACGACGCACACTGGGGCCTTCATATGGAAAGAGTTGGCCAATAATCATTTATTAACATACTCCAGTTTACTTGTTTGGGTTATCAATTCTTAGAAATGGATAGTCCGGCGCGCCGACACAAAATGAAAATCAGTTTTACCTACCTGCGTTTGTCTGGTAATGTATTTTCGGCCAGTAAACATGCAAGATGGCGACGGGCAAATCATGTCAGTGCTCTCAAATCACGTTTAAACGAAGATAAAAAGTTACTAGGATTTCACACCAGAAATTATTAAAATTAAATTCCAAACATAAACAAAAGCAACTTTTATTAGTACCTAGATCGTATATCTATCATGTTTCGTGTTGAGTTAAATACATGCAAGAGAGAGACACACACCGGTGCTAACTAACACGAACCATTATACGATCACAGGCCAGATCAGGCTTTGCTTGTTCGCTGCTATAGTTGTAGTAGTACGGGCAAATCAATAAATTTTAATTAATTTTTAGGATAAACGCTTACCCACTACGAAAAACTTCGTTTTTAAAAACGCTAATACCGACCAATACCGGCAAGTCAAAACAACTCTTTCTCCATATTTATATTTTTATGAGCTTTCGATTTTTAAGTAGGTAACCGTAAAATTTTAGGTTCCGATGTTCAACATATATTTTTTACGAACGGAGAACTAATGAAGAAAATGTTTGAGTTTCAAACCAAAAATTTGAAGGATAAATTTCAACTTCTAAAACAGGAGCTTATTGATCGCCATTCTCATTCCGAAGCTGATAAAAGATCCATCGTACATATTTTATCAATGTTTAATCACCAGTTTTTATGTCGATGGAACAAAGCGAATCGAAAGATGGATAGAATCATGACTAATGACAAGGAATGGCTGAAAAAATCTATAGCTTTTCCTAATCCCGTTCCCCTTCGGCTTACGTCCAACTTGACTTCAAAAAAACCTCGTGGTCGTCCCGAACAAAATTTTCTAGCTTCGAGTGATCGATCAAAGCGACGCAAGACCGCCACCTTACGATCAGAGTTTTCAGCAGAACAACTTGCTTATGCGACTCAAATGAGTCTGCGATCAGCAGGAAAATCAGACGCTTCCTTTGTACTTAAGGATATTATGACTACCACACCCAAAAGAGCTACTAAATATAGAAACAGATTTCAAAAGGAAAATATTAAAAAACTTTCACCAGAGCAGGTTTTGTCTATATTTATGGAAGGACAACTTACCCGGTCTCAGTTTAATATTATTAGAGAACCAGTAAGGAATTATTATCCTTCGTACAAGATTATCCAACAGGCCAAGTTAGAGTGTTATCCTGAAGACATCATAGTAACAGAAAAATGTGATGAGGTACCATTGCAAAGTCTACTCGACCATACTGCAAAGAAGCTGATTATATTTGGTTTTTGTTTTCGAATTATATAGCTACAAAATGACAAACAACCTTAGTATTTGCCACTTAAATGTCAGGTCCTTGGTTCCACATCTTAATGAATTTATAGAACAAACCAAAAACTATGACATTATTGCTGTTACGGAGTCATGGCTATCTCCTGAGATTGACAATGCCTCTATTAATATCCCTGAATACTCTTTATACAGGATTGATCGTGTAAATAGGCGGGGCGGCGGACTGTGTATGTATGTCAGTAACAGACTTGTTTCAAGTCTGCTTACTTCCCTTGTTAACGAGAATTATGAGTGTTTATGGATAAAGTTTAAAGTTAAAAAACATGTTTTCTGCATCGGTAATATCTATAGGCCTCCCAAGGGCAAATACTCGGACTTCCAGGAAAACTTGGAGAGCTCGCTGACCCAGATTATTCCTTCGGTAGACGATGTAATCTGCGTGGGGGATATGAACGTTGATTTGATGAAGGTAGACAATGCATTGTCTAGATTTTTCGAATCCTTAGCCTTTGAGCAGGTCATCGACAGCCCTACCCGCGTCACAAACAAATCTATGACTCTCCTAGACCCTATTTTTATATCGAACCGAAAACTTGTCACGAAAAGTGACATTTTTGACTCGCAAATCTCCGATCACTGCTTGGTGGCTTGCAACTTACATTTTGATATCCCATGTAAACCAATAAAACTGTTAACAATCAGGGATTTCAAGCATTTTAATTACGAAAGATTCTGTGATGATTTAAATCTGGCTCCTTTTTATCACATTTTGCGTATTAATGGTATAGAGGAAAAAGTCAAGTATTTCTCGGAACTTTTAATCTCTGTCTTCAATTGTCATGCTCCAGTGCGGAAAATAAGAGTTTCCAAACCTCCAGCACCTTGGCTAACCTATGCTGTAAAAATTATGATTCGCGAAAAAGACGCTGCTTTGCGTAAATATAGGAAAACAAAAGCAGAAAATGACTGGGAATCCTATAAATCTCTGAGAAATCTAACTCTGGCTTCTGTCCGTCGAGAAAAAAAGGCATATTATAACAATCTGTTCCAATCTAAAAATAGCAAAGAACTATGGAAAGGTTTAAATTCTATTAATGGGAACAAAGATAAAAAGGAAATTCCTAAAAATCTACAGAACCCGGAAAATATAAACAAATACTTTAGTACCGTTTTTACGAATAAAGAAGCGGATAACGAGTTATTGTCAAGCTATAAAAATCGCCTTCATCCCGGTCTACATGACGGTCAATTTTCCTTTACTTTATTAGACATAAACGATATACCGAAGTTACTTTCCTCAATTAAATCTAAAGCGTACGGCTCTGATAATATTTCAACTAATATGCTACACTATTGCAGTCCACACTTAGACCCATACATCACCCATATTATAAATTGCTGTCTTGAATATAGCTATTTTCCTACATACTGGAAAGAATCTATTGTAAGACCTATGCCAAAGGTTCCCAATCCAAAAGTATTCTCCGACTTGCGCCCCATAAGCATTTTGCCTGCAATATCCAAAATTTTAGAAAGGGCTGTTCATTTGCAAATGACTAGTTTTCTGGCTGAACATAAAATATTATCCGACTTCCAAGCAGGTTTTAGAGCAGGCCATAGCACTGCCACTGCTCTCGTGCATGTAACTGATGATATAGCTAGAGGTATTGACAAGAAAGAACTAACAGCTTTAGTGGCCTTGGACTTTTCTAAAGCTTTCGACACGATCAACCATGGTCTCCTACATGCTAAACTAATGTACTACGGTTTCTCCAATTCCGCTGCTCGCTTTATAAAATCATATCTCACTGACCGAAAACAAAGAGTACATATTGACGACCTTGTCTCATCTACTCAGGATGTAACGTCTGGGGTCCCGCAGGGATCTATCCTGGGGCCTTTGCTGTTTATAGTATATACGAACGAACTTTTTAACTCTGTCAAGAATTGCCAGATCCAAGCTTATGCGGATGACACGCAAATATATCTGAGCTTTGGACCGGATCAAGTCCAGGAAGCTGAAGATAATATAAATTCAGACCTAGATAATATAAGAAAACTAGCGGCGTTACACAATTTGAAACTAAACCCTAATAAGTCATACCTTATGGTTTTTGGTAATAATAATCTGAGACAAAATCTCTTAGGAAATTTTACCATAAAAATTGATAACAAAAAACTTGAAATTGTCAACACTATAAAGAACCTTGGAGTACATTTCGACCCCAATTTAAAATTCAGCCTACATGTTAACCACTTAGTTCAGCGCTCTTTTTCAGTTCTTAAGACACTGTATTCCCATAGACATGTCTTGTGCAATCCGCTAAAAAAACTACTTACTGACTCACTCGTACTATCGCATTTCAATTACTGTGACTCTGTATATGGACCTTTCCTTGATAAATTTCAGCAAAATCGTATTCAGAAAATTCAAAATTACTGTACACGCTTCATTTTCGGCCTCCGTAAATACGACCATATATCAGCTAAAATAATTGAGTTGAAATGGCTCACTATGAAACAAAGAAGACGGGTGCACTTCTATTGCTTTGTCCATAAGATTACTGAAACCAAATACCCCGCAAATTTATATAACCGGCTAACCCATCGCAGCTCCCTCCATAATGCTCAAACTAGATCAAGACACTACATGCACATTCCCCGTCACAGCTCAGCATTCTTTCAAAAATCTTTCTCTTATCGTGCTCCAAAATGTTTTAATAGTGTCATAGTTAAGTTTGCAGACTTATCACAATCTAGTTTTAAGTATAAAATTAAAAATTATGTAAGAAACGAAGCAAACTTCTAAGTTTGCTAGAGGACTACCCTCATAAACAGCAGGTATAGGTATATAATTTTAATTCTTATAAATATTTTACATTAATTCTATATTGTACTCTCTAGTTAAATCAAGTTATTTAGTATTTTATATACATAAGTACTTATTTTGCCCATACATATTAGGTTAAATGCCAGGAGTAGCTACTACAGCTAAATTTTCGCCTTCTCTGTATGTGTTTCTAATAAAGACGATTTATTATTATTATTATTATTATATATCTCTTAAAGAGGTGATTTTTAATTTAGAACAGGAAGAGAAGGATAATTTGAATTTAATTTCAAAATGGGGTTGTGATGGCAGCTCAGGACACAGCGAGTATAAGCAGTCATTTGGACAGAGTTCTGATGCTTCAATGTTTATTACATCCCTGGTGCCGCTACAACTTTTAACTTGTCCAAGCAATGAACCCACAGGACGCATAATATGGCAAAATCCTCGCCCGTCTTCTCCTCGTTTCTGCAGACCCATTAGGCTGCAATTTATTCATGAAAATAAAGAAATAACTGTGGCTGAAATAAAAAACATTGAAGAGCAAATACAAAAGCTAAACAAAACGTATATTACATTCGAAGAATGTCTTACAATATCTCATACTTTGAGTTTTACTATGACAGATGGAAAGGTATGTAACGCAGCTTCAGATACATCTTCTTCTATGCGATGCTACCTATGTAACGCCACATCGAAGGAATTCAGCCGCCTCCACAAAATGATCCATAAATCAATTAATCAGACCACACTAAAATTTGGTTTATCAACTCTGCATGCATGGATACGGTTTTTTGAGTGTTGCTTGCATGTATCTTACAAAATGCCTGTATATCAGAATGGCGAGTTTCAGATGATAAAAAGAAAAAACTCGTGGCCCTCAACAAACGCAGGATTCAGAAGCAATTTCGATTAAGAACTGGAATGCTAGTAGACAAGCCAAAAGTTAACTATGGAAATACGAATAACGGCAACACTGCGCGAAAGTTTTTCAGAAATGCGGCTGTTTCAGCCGAAATTACGGGCTTTAATAAAAATCTGATTGAAAGATTTAATGTGATTTTGAGTGCAATGTCTTCAGGTTTTAGAATTGATATTCCTAGATTTCCAGCCTACTGCATAAAAACTGCAGCTACTTTTGTCAAGTTGTACCCCTGGTACTACATGCCTACAACTGTACATAAAATACTTATCCATGGGCCAGAAGTAATAAAACACGCGTTGTTGCCTATTGGTCAACTGAGCGAGGAAGCCCAAGAGGCACGAAATAAAGACATAAGAAAATATCGTCGAAATCACTCTAAAAAAACATCCAGAGTGGATACACTGACGGATGTATTTAATGCCTTAATGGTGTCTTCCGATCCTTTAATAACAATGTGCCGAAGGTTACCAAGAAAATCCAAATCTGTTTTAAATAATTCTGTTATTAATTTGCTATGTTAATCAAAATTAAAAATATTCAAATATTTTTGTTTTTATATTTTCTTTATTTATGTAAACACCTCCTAAACGTCAATAAAGTACATTATATGCTAAGCTATGAACCTATTTTATATTTAGAAAGCCTAATAGTATGATAAATCCTAATAATTTCAATAAAAATAATTATGGCCACAAATTAGAACTCGCTGCCCCAGTGTGCGACGGTTATAGAAAACAAGTATTATTATCCCCCTCGTGTGGTAAAATAGCACTTTTGGAACTTTTTACGTAAATATCCAATACGGGTCACTGTTAGTATAGATTGCTATTCATAGGAGTAATTCGGGGGTGGAAGTAAAAGTCTTAATAATTTACAAATACCTAAAATTGAAAATACAAGTCTAAAACAGGGAATGGCAATGTACATTCACTGCAATTCACATATATTAAACTTGTGCATTGTAAGCTGTTGCACAAGCGTGACTCCAATAAGAAACACGTTCTTTGTACTTCAAAGTCTTTACGACTTCATTGAAAAATTAACTAAACGACACGCTGTTTTTGAAAACATTCAAAAAGTGCAAGTGGAACATTGAAGTCTTTGAGTTATACCAGATGGGCTTGCCGTGTCGAAGCAGTGCGTTCCTTATTAGATAATTTTGATATCACTCTTACGACTCTACGAGAAATTTCTGAGACGGACCCTGACAGTGGTGGACAAGCCAATGCTTTGTTGAAAAATATGGAGGACTTCAACTTTGTATCTGACCTGCTATTACTCAGGAGAGTTCTAGCACGATGTAACATACTGTCAAACACCCTTCAGTCAAGTAGTGTGACCTACGAAGTTGTGAAACCTGTAAAAAACAGCACACTTGAAGTATTCCAATCCTTCAGATCAGATGAGTTTTTCACAAACTTGTTTCACTGCACAGAAATCGCTGACAAGTGCGGGTTTAGAGTCGCCGAGCTGCCTAGAAAGGGCAAAATTCCCTCAAAAATTGGGGGAGGGAGTAAAGCTCAATTTGAATCTGTAGCACAGTACTACAAAGTTTCAATCCACTGGTCAGTTATTAATATTCTAAATGAGGAGATAAGAGGCCAGGCTTCAAGAAAACAACCTAGATGTACTTAACCACTTAAGCAAAGTTCTAGGTGGAACTGATGTAGACACAGCCAGTGTACAGTGTGTGTGTAAATATTACAATTTAGACAATGAACTTCTTCTGTCTGAACTGAGATGTTGTTACAAAATGGAAGAATCAAGAAACAAAACTATTCAAGAAAGAGCTGACGTTCTTGTGCATCAATCTTTGAAAAGTGTGTTTCCTATGCTCTTGGAACTTTTTCGTTTGTTTTTTACGATTCCGATGAACTCGGCATCCTGTGAGAGGTCTTTTTCGTGCTTACGGCGGTTAGTTCAGGTTAGGTCATGTAGGTTTAGTAACCGAAAAACTTAACAAAATATCAAGGGTTTGCCTTTTCCTTCGCCTACTCGCCCAGCTCGGGCATAGCGGTGCCTAGCGAGGACTCCTGCAATTGTGACGTGCTGTCTTTGTAGGAGATCCTCTGATATTTGTGGCTTTGTAAGTCCATGTCAGAGGTATGCTTAAGAATTGGTGTTCCTTACCAGCACCATGAGACGGAGCCATCTGGCTTCATTCTCTGTTTAATCCCGCTTTTTCTGGTTTACAACAGACACCTATGCTTTTCCTTTTGCCAGAACCTATAGCCTCACTGACGAGCTGTAATACAGCGAAACGCGTCTGGGGATGGTTCTGGCAGAAGGAAAAAGCAAACCCTTGCTATCCTGAAGACTATATTACATATTATAATGGTATCCGTTGTTTCGCACCCGGAAAGACGACAACTCTGGACGTGAACTCGGCAAAGCCCGGCCGCTTAACGAAGAAGGATCCCCGCTTTGAAAACCGGATCCATCGAGAGGTCAAATTATTAACATTACATCGGACTTCTATTGCGTAGCTATAATATTCTTTGGTAGTACTTAGATGGGTGACCGCATGGGAACACCATGTGTCGTTGTCGTAAGTTTTTCATATCTTTTACGTCATTAAAAATATTGAATCACTTTCTTTTAGGAAACTTGTTCATTTCTTGTTACTTTTTTTGCTAAAATTTCTTGTAATTACAAAGATTTAAATTTAATAATTAATAAACAAATGTACGTTTAAATATAGCTTTCTTTTCTGACTTGAATGTGGAACATTTGTCGGCAACGGCCATACCACGTCTACATACCAGTTCCCGTCCGATCACTGAAGTCAAGCGACGTTGGGCATGGTTAGTACTTAGATGGGTGACCGCTTGGGAATACCGTGTGTCGTTGTTACTTTTTATTTCTTATTTTTTACTTTATTAAAAATACTCAATTACTTTTTTAGCAAAATTGTTCATTTTTTCCTAATATTCCTTGTAATTACAAACATTTAATTTTAAAAAATTAATAAACAAATGTACATTTAAATATAGCAAACTTTCTTTTCTGAAGTTACTTTTATGTAAAACAAGAAAGCAAGAGGAAACTACTGCATTAAAGATCTACGGATATCCTTAGTATAAATCATCATGGTAATGTTCAGAACAAAATTATCCGGAGTAAAAAGTTCCCCAATCGGATCTCCGGGGGGAACAGTGATGAACAAGACTGTGAAAACAAACAAGTTAAAGATTGGTACATGGAACGTGAGATCCATTTTTATCACAGTAACATAATTTCCCGTAAGCAAGCGAGCTACGCTCTAGTCAAATCCGACAGATGTCAAAAAGTGAGAGATACGACGCCATTTTGAATTTTTTTAAATTCTTTTTTTTAAAGAAGGTATATTTATTAAAGGGGTGAGACACTTGAAAGACAAAATCGATGGAGACAAATTAGGAACCCCCGTATTTCCGAAACGGCTAAAAATAAATATTAACAACTATATAGTTTTAGAATCGGATCGCCAGATGCAATTCAATCGTGTGGTTATTTATGAGGGTTGCTATTTAAAAAAATTAAAAATGGCGTCGCATCTGTCAAATTTGTAAATCTATGTACTTTTTGACATTAAATTCGGCTTCCTTATCGAAAATCATTAAGAAATATGTAATCTGTTTTTTATTATAGTCAGCAGGAAAATCGCCAATCGGGTGAGACACTTAAAAAAATGTCCCTGTACATAGGTGAATATGGATTGGGGACAAGAAATGAAAGAGGCGATAAACTGGTACAATTTTGCCAAGAGGAAGAGATGATAATAACCAATACCTTCTACAAACTTCCAAAGCGACGACTCTACACATGGAAATCCCCACAGGACAATGACCAAAACCCGATGAGAAATCAAATAGACTACATCTTGATAAGCGCAAGATATAGAAACAACATCAAGTCAGTTAAGACCTACCCGGGCGCTGATGTCTCCTCGGACCATAATCCCCTAGTCGTTCGAATGCACATTAAACTCAAAAGAATTCTAAAGAAGAAACCCGTATAAATACAGAACACTTAAAGAACCAGGAAATACGGAATGAGCTATAAACAAGAATAAACAAAAATCTGAAAACACTCGAAAGCAAGGAAGAATACCGGAACTGCAGAAACACAAACGAAAAATGGTGCGGAATTAAATCAGCCGTATTGGAACCCTCAATAGACATGTTAAAGAAAGAGAAGCCCACAAGAAGGAAAGAATGGATAACTAACGAAATTCTTAATCTCATGGATAAGAGAAGAAGCTATAAAGGAAAAAATAAACAACAATATAAAGAAACGCAACGAATACTCCGCACAAAAATCAGGAAAGCAAGGGAAGATTACTATAAACAAAAATGTGAAGAAATTGAGAAGTTACAAGCCAAACATGACAGCTTCAACATACACAAAAAAGTACTTAGATGGGTGACCGCTTGGGAATACAGTGTGTCGTTGTTACTTTTTATTTCTCATTTTTACTTCATTAAAAATACTTAATTACTTTTTTAGCAAAATTGTTCATTTTTCCCTAATATTTTTTGTAATTACAAACATTTAACTTTAAAAAATTATTAAACATATTATTATGTACATTTAAATATAGCAAACTTTCTTTTCTGACTTGACTTTTGATTATTTATCGGCAACGGCCATACCACGTCTACATACCAGTTCCCGTCCGATCACTGAAGTCAAGCGACGTTGGGCACGGTTAGTACTTAGATGGGTGACCGCTTGGGAATACCGTGTGTCGTTGTCATTTTTTATTTCTTATTTTTTACTTCATTAAAAATACTTAATTACTTTTTTAGCAAAACTGTTCATTTTTTCCTAATATTTTTTGTAATTACAAACATTTAATTTTAAAAAATTAATAAACAAATGTACAGGGACATTTTTTTAAGTGTCTCACCCGATTGGCGATTTTCCTGCTGACTACAATAAAAAACGAATTACATATTTCTCAATGATTTTCGATAAGGAAGCCGAACTTAATGTCAAAAAATACATAGATTTACAAATTTGACAGATGAGACGCCATTTTAAATTTTCTTAAATGGCAACCCCCATAAATAACCACACGATTGCATTGCATTTGACGATCCGATTCTAAAACTATACCGGGTGTTGCATCGTCGAGCGGGACATAGGAAATCCCATGTAATTTTAAATGGGGTCAATTATTGGCTTCCCTAATTATTTTAGAGAAAAATTCTATTTAGGTTTATTAAAGAGCACTAAAACCCACATTCAAAAGAATAACTTTAGATATGTTTGATGAGCCGGGTTATCGCCGATTTCTTTTTAACTATTTCTCCTTTTTATGGCCCCGTATTTGCGGGCACCAGTCAAGGTAAAAGATGACTGTCAAATAAAGTTGTAATTTTGAAATGTGTGCTTTATTGTTATAAAAACTCGTACATCGAAAATATTAGCCATGAATTACACTTCTGAAGAAAAAATATTGATGATTAAATGGTATTATCAAGGAAATAGTTATCAAAATGTGTCAGAGATGTTTGCTGCTCTGTATCCGAATAGAACGATACCTGCAAAATCTACAGTCGAAAGGACTATCAAGAAATTTGAGACAAAAGGCACTGTAATAAATAACTGCAGATGTGAAAAAAGGCAGGAACAAAGAAGAGATGCAAGAAATGATAGGGACTTGCAAGTTTTATTGTGCGTGGAAGAAAATGATGGGAAGATCAGCACAAGAAAACTTGAGGATGACATAGGATTAGATCACACCACAGCGTTACGAGCTTTGAAACGACATAAATATTATTCATACAAATATGAAAAGCACCAAGAGCTAAGAGATAGGGACGAAATACGACGACAGGAGTTTTGTTTTGGTATGATGGAAAGAGCAAACATGGATAGGGAATTTTTAAAAAACATTTGTTTCACTGACGAATGCACATTTACCTTAAACAATGAACCCAATGTTCAAAATTATCGATATTGGAGCAAAGAAAACCAACACAGGTTTGTGGAAACAAGGACGCAATATCCACAAAAAGTTAATGTATGGGCTGGGATTTTCGGAGAAAATATTATCGGGCCATTATTTCTTACACGAAATTTAAATACAGAATATTTTTTGGAACTACTTGAAGATCATATTTTACCTACTTTACATGATGCCGCCAGGGAAAATCAGGAAGTTTGGTACCAAATGGATGGCTGCCCGGCACATAGTACCCTGGCTGTCCAGGAATATTTAAACCGTGCTTTTAATGGAAATGTTATTGGCTTAAATCATACAGTAAATTGGCCAGCCAGGTCTCCTGATTTATCGCCAAATGATTTCTTTCTCTGGGGCCATTTAAAAAACAGGATATACAAAGATAAAAAATACCCAAATCTAGACGAGTTAAAAAATGCTATTTCTGCCGAATGCAATAGAATTTCAGTTTACCAACTAGCGAATGTAAGAAGAGAATTTTATGATCGCCTTGGTTATTGTCTAGCAGTCAATGGAGGAATATTTGAACATCTTCTTAAATCCTAAAGTTCTAACAATTTAATAGTACCTACCTATTAATTCGTAAAATATTGAAACATGTAAAATGTCATAATTAACCTTGTAATTGGATACTTTATTTTAGTTTTATTCAGATTAATTTGTACTCATAAATACACCTTTAATATTTTCGATGCACGAGTTTTTATAACAATAAAGCACACATTTCAAAATGACAACTTTATTTGACAGTCATCTTTTACCTTGACTGGTGCCCGCAAATACGGGGCCATAAAAAGGAGAAATAGTTAAAAAGAAATCGGCGATAACCCGTAAACGGGCTCATCAAAAATATCTAAAGTTATTCTTTTGAATGTGGGTTTTAGTGCTCTTTAATAAACCTAAATAGAATTTTTCTCTAAAATAATTAGGGAAGCCAATAATTGACCCCATTTAAAATTACATGGGATTTCCTATGTCCCGCTCGACGATGCAACACCCGGTATAGTTGTTGATACATATTTTCAGCAGTTTCGGAAATACGGGGGTTCCTAATTTGCCTCCATCGATTTTGTCTTTAAGTGTCTCGCCCCTATAATAAATAGACCTTCTAAGCTGAACACACTAAATTTTTTCACAGTGACATAATTTCCCGTGAGCAAGCGATCTGCGCTATAGTCAAATCCGACAGATGTCAAAAAGTGACAGATACGACGCCATTTTGAATTTTTTGAAATGGCAACCCTCATAAAAAACCACACGATTGAAATGCATTTGGCGATTCGATTATAAAACTATATAGTTGTTGATACTTATTTTCAGCCGTTTCGGAAATACGGGAGTTCCTAATTTGCCTCCATCGATTTTGTCTTTTAAGTATCTCACCCCTTTAATAAATAGACCTTCTAAGCTGAACACCCTAATTTTTTTCACAGTGACATAATTTCCCGTGAGCAAGCGATCTGCGCTATAGTCAAATCCGACAGACGTCAAAAAGTGACAGATACGACGCCATTTTGAATTTTTTGAAATGGCAACCCTCATAAAAAACCACACGATTGAAATGCATTTGGCGATTCGATTATAAAACTATATAGTTGTTGATACTTATTTTCAGCCGTTTCGGAAATACGGGAGT
The DNA here is from genome assembly GCA_963920685.1 of Polydrusus tereticollis. Taxonomy (NCBI): domain Eukaryota; kingdom Metazoa; phylum Arthropoda; class Insecta; order Coleoptera; family Curculionidae; genus Polydrusus; species Polydrusus tereticollis. Next base: position 30,136,401 of record OY987334.1, read on the forward strand.
TCCTAATTTGCCTCCATCGATTTTGTCTTTTAAGTATCTCACCCCTTTAATAAATATACCTTCTAAGCTGAACACCCTAATTTTTTTCACAGTGACATAATTTCCCGTGAGCAAGCGATCTGCGCTATAGTCAAATCCGACAGACGTCAAAAAGTGACAGATACGACGCCATTTTGAATTTTTTTTCACGGCAACCCTCATAAATAACTAGACGATTGAATTGCATTTGGCGATTCGATTCTAAAACTATATAGTTGTTGACACTTATTTTCAGCCGTTTCGGAAATACAGTCGTTCCTAATTTGCCTCCATCGATTTTGTCTTTTAAGTGTCTCACCCCTTTAATAAATAGACCTCATAAGCTGAACAGATGCGACGCTATTTTGAATTATTTTAAATGGCAACCGCTGTAGGTAACCACACGAGCGAATTGCATTTTGCGATCCTATTATTAAATTTCTTATTCCCCTAATCGCGGATCCTGTTTTTTGTAACAACCTGTATGTTTCAAGATGGATTCAAATTGTGCTCATAAGTTGTCTGCATTTACAATAATCTTTTTTTCATGTTATCCGTAAAGACCGCATCGTATATTAGGGTGGGTCACCCTATATTAATGGAAATTATACGTCAAGAAATACTTAAATGGCGCTTTCTCTCACAATATTCACTTATGAAACCAAAAAATAACTTATGAGAAAAAAATTAAATAAATTATATTATTTCAGCGTTTTTCTGAAACTTAGTTATTTGGAAGATGTAGCAAAATTGGTTCCATTTTTTTCAAGGTGGCTGTGACCGTCCCTTACAAATATATACATGCATTTGTTTGGTTGCTAGGCATTATTCCTTACGATTGATCTGCCATTTTGCTAGGCGTAAATTTGTCAAAGCACTAAGAATTATTACTTTATTATATTTAAATAAGTTTTGATCACAAACGCTGCGCTTTCAAGTGAAGATAAGAAGAAGATTATTAAAAGACAAAATCGATGGAGGCAAATTGGGAACCCCCGTATTTCCGAAACGGCTGAAAATAAGTATTAACAACTATATAATTTTAGAATCAGATCGCCAAATGCATTTCAATAGTGTGGTAATTTATGAGGGTTACCATTTAAAAAACTTAAAATGGCGTCGTATCTGTCACTTTTTGACATCTGTCGGATTTTACTATAGCTTAGATCGCTTGCTCACGAAAAGTTATGTCACTGTGAAAAAATTGAGGTGATCAGCTTACAAGGTCTATTTATTAAAGGGGTGAGACACTTAAAAGACATAATCGATGGAGGCAAATTAGGAACCCCCGTAATCCGAAACGGCTGAAAATAAGTATCAACAACTATATACTTTTAGAATCGGATTGCCAAATGGATTTTAATCGTGTGGTTATTTATAAGAGTTGCCATTTAAAAAAATTCAAAATGGCGTCGTCTCTGTCACTTTTTGACATCTGTCGAATTTGACTATATGGCAGATCGCTTGCTCAAGGGAAATTATGTGACTGTGAAAAAAATTAGGGTGTTCAGCTTAGAAGGTCTATTTATTAAAGGGGTGAGGCACTTGAAAGACAAAATCGATGGAGGCAAATTAGGAACCCCCGTATTTCCGAGACGGCTGAAAATAAGTATCAACAACTTTACTGTATAGTTTTAGATTCGGATCGGCAAATGCAATTCAATCGTGTGGTTATTTATGGGGGTTGCCATTTAAGAAAATTCAAAATGGCGCCTCATCTGTCAAATTTGTAAATCTATGTATTTTTTGACATTAAATTCGGTTTTTCTATCGAAAATCATTGAGAAATATGTAATTTGTTTTTTATTATAATCAGCAGGAAAATCGGGTGAGACACTTAAAAAAATGTCCCTGTACAGGGTGTTCTATTTTTGATAGTTTTATAGGGTATCTCGAAAATCATAAGGAATTTCATAAATCTGATATAGATGTTATGAGTTCTTTTTTTGAGGAAACAATTGCTGCGAAAACAGATCATGGCTACCTTGTTCCCCTGGACAGCTACAGGGTGATTTTCAAATTTTGACAGTTAATAAAATTCCATGTAACTTCTTTGTTATTATAGATTCGAAAAAACTGTAAATTGATAAAATATTTAGTTTTTTCCGTAAAGTTCAGTGGCGTAGCCAGTTTTTTTTTATTTTGTTTAATTTTTAAGAAATTGACCCAACTTATATTTTTTCTTATGGGACACCCTGTATATATTCAATTACGTTTATTCTGCTTACCATTAGCTTTTCAAATATATATATTTGTAATCAGTTTTTTGATAAAATAATTCGATAATAAGCGATTTTCATAAATTTTCCTCATTTTTCGTAGCGGGCGATGGCAGGTAGGAGCAAAACAAAAGAGTAAGTCTTATTTCACCATTTCTAAAATGTCATATCTCAATTTTAGTACATGCAATACAAAATTCTAAAAACTATTAATTTTTTATTATCAACACTATGCCCAAGGCTCGACCAATTTTCTGTAATTTGTTAAAATAGCTTTCTTCCAAAATTATGTTTAAAAGAAATAAAAATAATAATTTTTTTGTTCATATAATTATTTAATTCTTTTTATATTTTTTGTATTAAAAGTGAAATTTTCTATAAATGCATGATGACTTTTTATCTACTAATTTCTTTGCATTTGCAAATTTTACATTTTACCAGATAATAATTTAAAAATCTCTTAGTAAGCCATGGATAACAAAATCATTTTTTTAAATTATTTATAGACATGTCAGTCTGTCTTTAATTTGTCATAAAGCAAAGTTAATATACGCGGTTAAGAATGGAAAAGTTCCAAAATTTTGAAAAATATAATATGCTAGAGTGTTTTCTTGAGTGTCAAAAAAATAGTCGGGCAGCATCTGATTTGTATTTTGAAAGATATCCGGAGCGGCAGCAACCTGATTTAAGAATTTTTTAAAGGCTTGAAAATAACCTTATTATTTATGGATCGTTTTCAAAAGCAAGACCAAAGACCTATCAGAAGGAAAATAAAGCAAATGAAACCATTAATGTATTGGCATGCGTGGCTGCGGATCCGACCACTTCACTTAGAAATATTGAGAAAGATATTGGCGTGGTACCCTCAAAATCATCCCGTCTGTTAAAAACTAACAAATTTAAATGTTACAGACCTCGAAAAACTCATCATTTGCATCCTGGTGATTCAGAGAGGAGACTTCAGTTTTGCAATTTGTATTTAAATATGTTGCGTGAAGATGAATTATTTTTTACCAAAATAATCTGGACCGACGAAACACGAGTAACAAGCGACGGAATATTTAATCGCCACAACAATTATCTGTGGGCCGATCATAATCCTCATCAGCAAGTAAATAGAGTATATCAGGGTCGATTTGGATTTAATGTGTGGCTGGCTCTATTGGGAAATAGAGTTCTAGCCTATGAAATATTTTAAGGAAATCTAAATTCCGAGATTTACTTGAATATTTTGGAAAGACATATCATCAGTTATTTAGACAATATACCATTACAAGAGAGGGAAAAGCTTTTTTTTCAGCATGACGGTGCACCATCCCACAACGCAGCCATTGTGGTAAATTGCCTAAACACCAATTTTGGAGAAAAATGGCTTGCAAATAATGGACCTATTAGGTGGCCAGCCCGTTCACCTGATATCACCCCATTAGATTTTTATTTTTGGGGATTTTTAAAAAATAAAATTTACAGCGTCAGAAGTAATACGGTTGAAAAGAACTAAGACAAAATTTTGAAGCCGCTTTAAGAAGCAAAAACACCTGAATATTCGGAACTCCCTGAATGGTGTTCGTAGAAGATGCCAGCTATGTATCGATGCCAATGGGCTCCAATTTGAGCATTTGTTGTAATTGTTATGTATATTTTTTTGTTGTTTATTTAAAATAAAAATGGTTTTGTAGATCTATATTTATATGCTTTATCTTTTATTTAAAAAATATAAAATCGATGTATTTCCAAAGTTGGTGACACTAAATGATGAGGTAAATATTTTCAGAGTTTTAAACATATAAAAAAATAATTAGTCATACATATTCTTTTGTCCTTTTCTTACTAACGGGGCTTGCTATGTGCAAAATAGGCCTATCTAAAGTAATTTGCAAATTACTCAGCTATTTCTTTAGAAAACTGCAAAAATGTATATATATTTGGAAAGCTAATGGTAAGCAGAATAAACGTAATTGAAAATATACAGGGTGTCCCATAAGAAAAAATATAAGTTGGGTCAATTTCTTAAAAATTAAACAAGATAGAAAAAAACTGGCTACGCCACTGAACTTTACGGAAAAAACTACATATTTTATCAATTTACAGTTTTTTCGTATCTATAATAACAAAGAAGTTACATGGAATTTTAATAACTGTCAAAATTTGAAAATCACCCTGAAGCTGTCCAGGGGAACAAGGTAGCCATGATCTGTTTTCGCAGCAATTGTTTCCTTAAAAAAAGAACTCATAACATCTATATCAGATTTATGAAATTCCTTATGATTTTCGAGATACCATATAAAACTATCAAAAATAGAACACCCTGTACATTTAAATATAGCAAACTTTCTTTTCTGACTTGACTTTTGAATATTTATCGGCAACGGCCATACCACGTCTACATACCAGTTCCCGTCCGATCACTGAAGTCAAGCGACGTTGGGCACGGTTAGTACTTAGATGGGTGACCGCTTGGGAATACCGTGTGTCGTTACTTTTTATTTCTTATTTTTTACTTCATTAAAAATACTTAATTACTTTTTAGCAAATTTGTTCATTTTTTCCTAATATGTATTTCTTGTAGTTACAAACATTTAATTTTAAAAATTAATTAACAAATGTACATTTAAATATAGCAAACTTTCTTTTCTGACTTGACTTTTCAATATTTATCGGCAACGGCCATACCACGTCTACATACCAGTTCCCGTCCGATCACTGAAGTCAAGCGACGTTGGGCACGGTTAGTACTTAGATGGGTGACCGCTTGGGAATACCGTGTGTCGTTGTCATTTTTTATTTTTTATTTTTACTTCATTAAAAATACTCAATCACCTTTTTAGCAGAATTGTTAATCTTTTCCTAATACACTGCGTCCATTAATTATGGAATAGGTAAAAAAGTACTCAAATTTTAAACATCCATATCTCCATCAAAATTATATCAATCCACTCAATTTTTGATTTATAAGGTAGGTCGTCCCTTGGACTACTTAGCACAAAGTATTTCACCTTACTTTATGTCTTTTTTATACAGGATGATGGCTAAGATACCAAGCCATGTAAAATGTGCTGATTTTAAAATTAATGTTTCGAAAATACGAAGCAATGGAAATTGAATTTTATTAGTGTACTGGTTACAGCTTTATGTTAGGTACTTACTGTACAAATTACAGCGCAGTGCCGTTCGTGTCAATTAAAAAAAAAATAAAAAAATAAAAAATGGAATAGGTAAAAAAGTACTCGAATTTTAAAATCAATATCTTCATCAATCCATTCAATTTTCAGTTTATTAGGTAGGCTGTCCCTTCAACTACTTAGAACAATGTGTTTGCCCTCACTTTATGTCTTTTTTATACAGGATTATATAAGATACCAAGCCGTGTAAAATGTGCTGATTTTAAAATTAATGTTTGGAAAATACGAAGCAATGAAAATGGAATTTTATTAGTGTACTGGTTATAACTTTATGTTAGGTACTTACTGTTCAAATTACAGTGCAGTGCCGTTCGTGTAAATTAAAAAATCTGTATATTGCAAATTATATTGACTGAAAACGTTTTACTTCTATTTGGATTTACGTTGCTAGTCAACCAATTGCCCTTGTCAATTTATCAAGATTATAAATTTGTTGGCAGTTCTTGACAAGGTCTTTTGTTTAGTTTCTTTTTTTAAATGAATGCCAATATCCGATTCATATCTCCAGAAGAATGTTCCTATGCAAGAGGACTGTTTGAGCAGGGCCGGTCTCAGTCTGATATTGCCAGAATCATGAATAAAACGCAAGGGGCTATATCAAAAATTTTAAAACGGTATCGAGAATATGGATCGAATCAAAGAAGAGCAGGGCAAGGCCGACCAAGGAAAACAACTGCTAATCAGGATCGGTTTTTAACAATGCAATGTGTTCGGGAGCGATTTACAACAAGTACCAAGCTACAAGCACGGTTGTCAAACGTTCACAATGTTCGACTATGTAAGCAAACAATACTTAATCGCTTAAAAGAGGTCCAACTGAAACCGTACGAAGCAGCGATAGGACCAAAGCTGGAACCGCACCATAGATGTGAACGATTGCAGTTTGCTCAAGAGCATTTGCCATGGGGTAAAAGATGAATGGGCTAATGTTTTATTTAGTGACGACTCCCGTTTTTGTCTATACAGCAACGATAGACGTTTAAAAGTGTTTCGAAGACCTGGTGATCGCTATGCTCAGTGTAATTTGAAAGAGCGGGTTAGTTATGGCGGTGGATCAATTATGGTTTGGGGAAGTATATCTCTAGAGGCAAAAACGGAATTGGTATTTGTAGAGCGATTAACTAGTGACAGGTACATTACGGAAATTCTTCAAGAGCATGTTGTGCCTTTTGCTCCCTTTATTGGAGAAAACTTGGAATTGGAAAGCTCGAAGCCCAGATCTTAACCCTATAGAGCATTTATGGGATCGAATGGGTAGAGAGGTTCGTGCAGAAGCTAACCCACCGGAAACTTTGGCTCAGCTGAGATTGACGCTACAAAGAATATGGGAAAATATGGATCAGGTTCTTATAAGAAATCTGATTCTCAGTATGCCAAATCGTTGTCAAGCTGTCATTAATGCCCGTGGAGGAAATACGCGTTATTAATTTTTATTCTTATAATTAAGTTGTTTCTTTAAATTGTTATTACTATTGTTAAGTTAGTGTTATATCACGATTTTTTAATTTTTTTTAATTAACACGAACGGCACTGCGCTGTAATTTGTACAGTAAGTACCTAACATAAAGCTGTAACCAGTACACTAATAAAATTCCATTTTCATTGCTTCGTATTTTCAAAACATTAATTTTAAAATCAGCACATTTTACATGGCTTGGTATCTTAGCCATCATCCTGTATAAAAAAGACATAAAGTAAGGTGAAATACTTTGTGCTAAGTAGTCCAAGGGACGGCCTACCTAATAAATCAAAAATTGAGTGGATTGATATAATTTTGATGGAGATATGGATGTTTAAAATTCGAGTACTTTTTTACCTATTCCATAATTAATGGACGCAGTGTATTTCTTGTAGATATACAAACATTTAATTTTAAAAATTAATTAACAAATGTACATTTAAATATAGCAAACTTTCTTTTCTGACTTGACTTTTCAATATTTATCGGCAACGGCCATACCACGTCTACATACCAGTTCCCGTCCGATCACTGAAGTCAAGCGACGTTGGGCACGGTTAGTACTTAGATGGGTGACCGCTTGGGAATACCGTGTGTCGTTGTTGTCATTTTTTATTTTTTATTTTTACTTCATTAAAAATACTCAATCACCTTTTTAGCAAAATTGTTCATCTTTTCCTAATATTTCTTGAAGATACAAACATTTAATTTTAAAAATTAATTAACAAATGTACATTTAAATATAGCAACTTTCTTTTCTGACTTGACTTTTCAATATTTATCGGCAACGGCCATACCACGTCTACATACCAGTTCCCGTCCGATCACTGAAGTCAAGCGACGTTGGGCACGGTTAGTACTTAGATGGGTGACCGCTTGGGAATACCGTGTGTCGTTGTCATTTTTTATTTTTACTTCATTAAAAATACTCAATCACCTTTTTAGCAAAATTGTTCATCCTTTCCTAATATTTCTTGTAGATACAAACATTTAATTTTAAAAATTAATTAACAAATGTACATTTAAATATAGCAAACTTTCTTTTCTGACTTGACTTTTGAATATTTATCGGCAACGGCCATACCACGTCTACATACCAGTTCCCGTCCGATCACTGAAGTCAAGCGACGTTGGGCATGGTTAGTACTTAGATGGGTGACCGCTTGGGAATACCGTGTGTCGTGTTACTTTTTATTTCTTATTTTTTACTTCATTAAAAATACTCAATCACCTTTTTAGCAAAATTGTTCATCTTTTCTTAAGATTTCTTGTAGATGCACATTTAATGTTAAAAATTAATTAACAAATGTACATTTAAATATAGCAACTTTCTTTTCTGACTTGACTTTTCAATATTTATGGGCAACGGCCATACCACGTCTACATACCAGTTCCCGTCCGATCACTGAAGTCAAGCGACGTTGGGCACGGTTAGTACTTAGATGGGTGACCGCTTGGGAATACCGTGTGTCGTTGTCATTTTTTATTTTTTATTTTTAATTCATTAAAAATACTCAATCACCTTTTTAGCAAAATTGTTCATCTTTTCCTAATATTTCTTGTAGATACAAACATTTAATTTTAAAAATTAATTAACAAATGTACATTTAAATATAGCAAACTTTCTTTTCTGACTTGACTTTTCAATATTTATCGGCAACGGCCATACCACGTCTACATACCAGTTCCCGTCCGATCACTGAAGTCAAGCGACGTTGGGCACGGTTAGTACTTAGATGGGTGACCGCTTGGGAATACCGTGTGTCGTTGTCATTTTTTATTTTTTATTTTTACTTCATTAAAAATACTCAATCACCTTTTTAGCAAAATTGTTCATCTTTTCCTAATATTTCTTGTAGATACAAACATTTAATTTTAAAAATTAATTAACAAATGTACATTTAAATATAGCAAACTTTCTTTTCTGACTTGACTTTTCAATATTTATCGGCAACGGCCATACCACGTCTACATACCAGTTCCCGGTTGGACTGCAGATCTCGAGCCGAGCAGTCGATATCTTTTTGCTCTATTGCGATAAGCCTTATCAGCTAAATCTAAGTACTTTTTATTCGAATTTTTCGAGTTTTTCAGCAAAATCTTCACTGTGTATACCCAGTGGGACCTACGGTGTGTTATTCCCACCAGGATTAGGGGTGTACACCCCCCTGGATGTGCCCAAAAAATTAAGTTAGTGTATAAAAATAGTTTATAGTGCGTGTAAATATTTAAAACCTAATTTTAAGTGTAAATATAGTGTAGTACCCTCTTTGAGGGCCCCCCCTCTCGTGGACACTTCTAGTGCCATGTTTAGATCCACCCAAGGGGAGAAAAACGCGGGAGTGCCCCCCAGTGACCCTAATGAATCTGTCGACACAGAAACATCGCTAAATAGTGAAAGTGAACCGGCAGTGAAACGTCTAAAACAAGCCGCGATAATTAAATACACTACACGACTAATTAGCACATGTAAGTACTGTGAAGCCACAGCTATTAAAGCTTCAAAAAACACTTTGACAAGTCCACACAGAGTTCAGATCACTAAACACTTGCGTGAAAAGCACAACATACCGGACAGCAGCGCGAAAACTCCCTCACCCGAACAAAACGTTTTTTGCTCGAAATATGAACAACACGCCATTTCTGAAACCAGTGATAAAAATATTAAAATGACAATGAATAACCCAGATTCAAATAAAAATAAATCTGTTGACGACCGCGAAATAAATAATACAATGACAAAGGGCATCGACTTACCCACTGACCTACATTCAAATGACCCTGTACCATACAAAACAAGCGTAAATACAAACAAAAACATACTGTACACGACGGAAACAATGACTGTTGATACTGACACAATGACATTGGACAATTCAGCAGGGGAGGCAATGGTAGTTGACCCTACCAACCCCCTAAAAAGAACAACAAGTTTAATCAGACCTATTCAATCATATCTAAATATAATAGATAGGTCACAGACACAAAGAGCAACATTACAAAACAAAACAAATGACAAAACAAACGAAGCGACCTCCTCTGCCGAGGGTGCAATACCCAAAAAAAAAAAAATACCAAAGGACAAAACTATACAACAGACAGCGAAATGGACCAACAAATAGACAATAACAGAGGAAGAAAACGACGACTGACAAAAACCTCCCCCGAACAAGACCCCAAACAATTTAGAACAGTGACACACAGAACTTATTTACAAACAAAAACCCCAAACATTACAGAAACACGAAACAAATACAAGCCATTAACACCAATAGACATAGGCATTGAACAAACTACCGACTCTGAAAATGAAGACACCGAGACCTCCGCGACGGCAGCTCGAAGACGCTCTCCGAGACCGACCACCTCCAGGACAACCTCAAAAACACCCTCCAACCCCCCAGCAGCCTCGAAGAAAATCCCAGTGCCGCCCATAGTCCTTGAAGGAGTACCAGGAACCGCGGAGCAGTACTCAGAATTATGCAGTGACATTAAGAAAGTAATTAATGGCAATAAATTCACTACAAAAACTGCAAAACGCTCTACAATCCTCCAGTTCGAGAATATTGAGGACTACAATAAATACCTTCAAGAACTACAGGCCGACAAAAGTAACAAGTATCATACATACGCCACAAGCTCTGAAAAAACTCAAGCATACATAATAAGGGGACTAGATCATAGGCCAGCTCCAAATGACGTCCATGCAGAACTAGAACACACGCACAAATTGCCAGTAAAAACTGTTTATCTACTTAAAACTCCTTTCAGGCCATTATCCATTGTTGTCCTGAAAGGAGACAATAATTTGAACAAAATACAACAAAAAATTCGATATTTACAACATGCCTCCATATCCTGGGAGCGCAGAAATGCACAAACCACCATCATTCAGTGCAAGCGCTGCCAGATATGGGGGCATGCCACCACCTACTGCGCCAGAGACCCTAGGTGCATGAGGTGTGGCAAAAACCACTATACAAAGGATTGTGCACCGGGCCACACAATAATGTGTGCAAATTGTAACGGCCAACATATGTCCAATGATCAACAGTGCCCGGTGCACATATTCAAAATTAACAAGCTAATGGAGAACCAGCAGCGCTCCAGACCTCAAAACTATGTTCCTGCACCTACACCAACTACTAATCCATGGCACCAACAAAAGAACAACTCCAGGGCAAGTGGAGTCACCGAATCGGGCAGGGCAAGTGCCCCAACTCTAAGCCACAACAATTTCCCCAGCCTCCCCTCCAGAGGTGGTGCAGGTGCACCCCCTCCCGATCCGAGACTCCACCAACCACCCCCGCAGCAGCAGTTCCAATTTCCGCAGCAACATCAACATCAAGCAGTACAACAAAGTGCGACCGCAACATCATCATCATTGCCGGTAAGTGACATGATGAATCTTGTTGAGGGCATTAAGAAAGTAAACATGAATGAGGTCATGCGATTTTTTAAGGAATTATTAACAATAACTACCTCTGAAAATGAAACATTAATACCATTTAAACATAGAATTTTCGCAAACTTTCCATACTTTTCGTTTTAGATAGTTTTCAGGTGTTTAAAATTACTAAATTGGAATGCAAATGGTTTAAAAAGCAAACTAGGAGAGTTGATCTCCTTCTTAACAGAAAACCGGGTCGACGTTGCGTTCGTCACCGAAACCAAACTGACGGAAAATGACTCAATTAAAATAGGTAATTATGCAATACATAGAGCTGACAGGAATGTGCGTGGTGGTGGCGTTGCCATACTCATTAAACACTCCATTCCTCACATGCAAATTGAAAACTATATTAGTGCAGTCGAGCATGTTTCGATTAAATTGAGGAATGGAGTGGTTATGAGTGCGGCATACGCCCCACCCCGCACCCGCCTGCAAAACATTGACATTGAGCCATTTTTCGCCAGTCATGGCCAGGTTCTTATGGCGGGCGATCTAAATGCAAGACACAACATGTGGAAAAATCATCGAAATAATAGGCATGGAAATCTCATATTCGACTTTATTCTCAATAATAATATCCAAATAGTCGCCTCGGACACGCCCACACACTTTCCTATGAACGGCGGAACGCCCACATTTATCGACTTTTATATAAATAAAAATCTCACAGGCTTGTCCGAGGCGACTGTTTTGAATGAACTTAATTCAGACCACCTACCAGTATTAATTGAATGGCATGCACAAATGTCCTTCGAATCCCCAACAGAAACAATTTTATTAAAAAACATAAACTGGAACACGTCCAGACGACTTTTAGACGACAAAATTACAATAAATAATAACATAAATGACATACAAACACTTGAACAAGAAGTGACCAAATTAACAACAAACATACAACAAATACATAGACAAATTGGCACAAAAATTAAAATCAAACATAAAGAGGACAGACTTCCACAAGACATACTCGACTTAATTAAATTTAAAAACCGACAACGCAAAATTTGGCAAAGGACAAGAAGACCTATTGACAAACACAGAATGATAGAATTACAACACACAATACGAGGCAGAATTAACCAATACAAAAACCAAGTTTGGAATGACACTTTGACAGGACTTACAGCACAGGACTCGTCACTGTGGCGCTTGACCAAGCGCCTCAAACGAAAATTTAATAAAATACCGACTATGACTGGTCAACAAAACACACAGACAAACAAGGAGAAAGCAGACTGCATAGCGAATGCACTCGCTGCAGTCTGCACATCTCCCGACAACACTGAAACTGAACAAAATCACATAACAAATAGAATGACAAACGTTACGAGACAAAAATATCCGATCCCCCCACCGCCCTATCCAAATTGCTCGTCACGTCCAGGGAATTGAGAGAGATAATTCGATTTATCCCTCTCAAAAAAGCCCCTGGGCCTGACGGGCTTCCTAACATACTTATTAAAAACTTACCTAGAAGGGCATTTGTGCAACTTTTATATATTATAAACGCAATATTTACTCTCCAACACTTCCCTGTGAGGTGGAGGGAGGCAATCATCATACCATTATTAAAACCACACAAAAACCCCAAATTACCGAACAGCTACAGACCGATCGCACTTACAAACACGTTATCCAAAATTACAGAAAAAACAATTTTACTAAAACTCAAAAAACAAAAACTCCTCGACAAAATACCGAACGAACAATTTGGCTTTCGAGCACAACACAGTACAGTTCAGGCAGTGACAAAAGTATTGTCTGATGTCAAAAACAAATTCAATACAGGACAAAATACCGTACTATTGTCCCTGGACGTCAGTCGAGCTTTTGACACTGTCTGGCACGACGGACTACTTTTTAAACTCATGACTATTCACAATTTTCCGATGTACCTAATTACTTTACTTAAAACTTACCTACAAAACAGGACATTTTTTGTCAGAGTAGAGGGTGCATTAGCCGATGCAAGGGTTGTTAATGCGGGGGTCCCTCAGGGAACCATGCTGTCACCACTACTTTACAACCTCTATACAGCCGATTTTCCGAGGTACCCCCTCACAAAACTGATATTGTATGCGGATGATGCACTAATCTACGCACAATCATTTTATGCGGAAGCTGCTAAGCGGCAGGTTCAGTCGCATATTAACATATTGGACCCTTACTTCAAAAGATGAAAGATAGCGGTTAACCCTAGTAAAACAGTTTGTGCAACCCTGACAAAGAAATTTACAAACAACCGAATTTTTATACCTCTAAAAATAAATGACGTACAAATTACTCCACAAAGACGATTTAAATACTTAGGACTCACTATTGACGAACGACTTTCCTTCAAGCCTCACATTTCCGAAACCCTCAAAAAAGGCTTTGCAGCAATGCAAAGCCTTTACTCCATCATCTCCAAAAATTCCCATCTCTCACCGACAAACAAACTACTTATTTACAAACAAATAATAAGACCAGTACTAACTTACGGAGCTCCCGTATGGCGCAGTGCTTCCAACACTCAGCAAAAACGTTTGCTGAGGTTGGAAAATAAGACCCTGCGATGCGTGACGTCATCGAATAGATACGTCACGGTCGCAGACCTGCACCTTATGGCAGCGATAGACGACATAATTACTCACATACGAAACATTCCAGACAAATTTTATACATACAAACTAGACGGATCACCATTAACCAGAAACATTACAGACAGACGAGCCATAAATGACGAACATACAACACACAAACCACTCTATTACCGACTACCAATTTACAACATCCCACCGCCAAACATACAATAACAACGACAAAATACAATACAACACACAAACCACTCTATTACCGACTACCAATTTACAACATCCCACCGCCAAACATACAATAACAACGACAAAATACAAAACAAACAAACAACACGCAAATATATGACATAAAATAACATAAAACGTACAAACAGACAAAAATAAACTAATGCGGACGAAACAATGTGGAAATCGCTAGGCTTCCAGCATCACCGGGTCGTTTGGCGATTTTGCAGTCTGGAATCGGCTGAAAACTCACAGTACAGAGACGACAAACGGCGCCGGCGGTGGGATGGACTTACCAGACACCGACCGCCCCAGACTTAGACACGCTCCCCAGAACTATTGCCTCGCTCCGCCCACAGCGGAAAGGAATAATCCTTGCATTTACGATTGTCCGCTATAGGCGAACGCAATATGAGCTGTGATAGCCAATCTGACCGGGTTTTTTGCAACTTTTCCCGGAGTGCTTCCATTTGTTTTCCATACCTGTCAACTGTTATTAAATAAAAGTATGGTAGTTTTTAAACTATTTTATCGCCATTGGTGAATTAATGCCCTTAACACCTCGTCATGGCACTTGCCGGTACGTGTGTGAACAGTGCGCAGTGAGTTAGTGTCTGCTTCCTTTTACCTAGGCCATGTATATCGGCCGCCTGGCTTGCCAGGTTTTTTGGGCGCATTTTGGGCCGTATGCTTACGGTCCATATGCGCCCAACACTTGTATATATTTAGTTAGGTTTAGTTTAAATTGTAAATTAGGCTAAGCTAGGTATAAGTTAGTAATAAGGAATAGATCTGTGAAACAATAGGATAATAAAGAGATTTAAAAGAGTTCCCGTCCGATCACTGAAGTCAAGCGACGTTGGGCACGGTTAGTACTTAGATGGGTGACCGCTTGGGAATACCGTGTGTCGTTGTCATTTTTTGATTTTTATTTTTACTACATTAAAAATACTCAATCACCTTTTTAGCAAAATTGTTCATCTTTTCCTAATATTTCTTGTAGATACAAACATTTAATTTTAAAAATTAATTAACAAATGTACATTTAAATATAGCAAACTTTCTTTTCTGACTTGACTTTTCAATATTTATCGGCAACGGCCATACCACGTCTACATACCAGTTCCCGTCCGATCACCGAAGTCAAGCGACGTTGGGCACGGTTAGTACTTAGATGGGTGACCGCTTGGGAATACCGTGTGTCGTTGTCATTTTTTATTTTTTATTTTTACTTCATTAAAAATACTCAATCACCTTTTCAGCAAAATTGTTCATCTTTTCCTAATATTTCTTGCAGATACAAACATTTAATTTTAAAAATTAATTAACAAATGTACATTTAAATATAGCAAACTTTCTTTTCTGACTTGACTTTTCAATATTTATCGGCAACGGCCATACCACGTCTACATACCAGTTCCCGTCCGATCACTGAAGTCAAGCGACGTTGGGCACGGTTAGTACTTAGATGGGTGACCGCTTGGGAATTCCGTGTGTCGTTGTCATTTTTTATTTTTTATTTTTACTTCATTAAAAATACTCAATTACCTTTTTAGCAAAATTGTTAATCTTTTCCTAATATTTCTTGTAGATACAAACATTTAATTTTAAAAATTAATTAACAAATGTACATTTAAATATAGCAAACTTTCTTTTCTGACTTGACTTTTCAATATTTATCGGCAACGGCCATACCACGTCTACATACCAGTTCCCGTCCGATCACTGAAGTCAAGCGACGTTGGGCACGGTTAGTACTTAGATGGGTGACCGCTTGGGAATACCGTGTGTCGTTGTCATTTTTTATTTTTTATTTTTACTTCATTAAAAATACTCAATCACCTTTTTAGCAAAATTGTTTATCTTTTTCTAATATTTCTTGTAGATACAAACATTTAATTTTAAAAATTAACAAACAAATGTACTACTACCACAGTCGGTTTTTTAATAAGTGTAACAGTGTCTATTAAACAAGTCTAAGCAGATTAAATTTGGAGAAAGCATATGGAAGAAACAGCAATTTAAAAAAATTCCATAATCTTCCCCCACCCATATTTTCGAAGATACAAAAAAGGTCTTAGAAACAAGTTTCCGCAAAAATTAACCAACTTTTTATTTCCGTCATTAAAACAGTATCTTAACATAGCGATTATCTGATAAAATGTGACTTTTTGGATATGTCCTAGTAACTGTGCCCCCTAGCGGTCACTTTGGAAACTTGAAAATATTTTCCGGTAATTTCTTTTGATCAATTTAGTCAATAAAATTTTTTCCCCGTTGCCGTAAGGTTCATGGCTTTCATAATATCGTACCTTGCCGACCTTAATGGGACACCCTGTATTTTGGCTAAACCACTTACCGTATGCCGTCTTCATTTCTGCTTGTATTCCTTCTAATGGGCATCGGATGATCTGGAGTAAAATCATTATCCTCCATGTAAGTATTTCTGAAATAAAACGACGAACATTGAATTACCAGTTTCGCTGGACATGAGGAGGAAGTGTAGCGTTTTATGGACGCAGTGTTTTATTAATCTTATATAGATTTATTTAAATAAAACACTGTAGCTGTTTAGTAACTTATGGCGTATATTCTCACTATACTCTGTTGCTTATTGCGAGCGAGTAATAAAATGTAAATTTGCAATGGCAGGACCTATTTAAGCAGGGTAGACAACTTAAAGTTGCATTGTAAATTTCAATGATAGTTTTTAAAAATCAGAGAACGCACTGTCTTTGAATAAACACATCAGGGTGGGAGTGCCACAAGCGGTCGACCATAGGACGATATACCCAGAGGGCCCTTTTTACATAAAAATGTTTGAGGAATCGAATTTTATTTAAAAAAGTAGTGAAACTACACTGGGTGAAAAAAAAATATAACCCAAAATAATCAACCACCCTTTTGTTACCACGCCACTGGTTGCAATATGGGTATTCTGATATTTTAAATAAATGACCTCCAGTAACACTAACTTATACCTAAAAGTTCATTTGTATTATAATTAGATCCTAATAAATCAAAAAAAAAAAACCATTTGATGACGCTACCTTTAAGGGCCTCTGTGGCTCCATTTGCGAGCCTATGTGAATATAAACGACTTTTCATATTTTTTTATGTTGAATCAAACCTTAAAATTTGTCAGTCATCATCATTTCTGGACACCCTGTATTACTGTCACCAAAAATGCTTTAAAGACAGTATTAGGGAAACTACTTCTTACTAATAACTAATTAAACTTTCTAGTGTCTGCATAAATATATTTAGATTCAGTGATAATCCAAGGACTTTAATCAATTAATTCAGACCTACACACCCCGAATCGGTCCTAAATTAGGGTCACCCCAATTTGCATACAGTAGAAAGACGAGTTTGGTGAAAGAAAGTAAGGTGACAACGGCGTTACTACAGGTAGTTATTAGAATAATAATAATTATACTTGATTATAATAATAATAGAGATAGGCAGATAATTGAGATATTAATTTTCTAATATTAAGTAGATAAAAACTAAAAATATAGAAGTAAGAATAATATGAAAATAGATAAATATTAATATTTAAAAAAAAAATCTACTATGTACAGGGTCTTCCAATGAGGACTGAACAGGGGCTCATTTTTGAGTTTCCTTGTATTTAAAGAAAAATCCAAAATAGCCAATCGATGTACTTTTTTCCTGCAGAATTCAAAAATGAAACCAAAAATTTATTTGAACCAGAAACAAAAGAGTTACGCTATGGATAAGGTGTTTTTTAAATGGAACATAGCTTTTTTTATACGATTTTTGGAACGAGTGATTTTTTTTTGTCCGTTCTGATTAAAATATTTAATATTGTGACAGCTATTTTTATTAAATTTTAATGTTTTATCCAGTGTAATTTAACTTTAACCTGTTTGAAACATACACTAGGTAATAAAGGTATAATCACCTTTGAATCCTTCAAAGTCAAAAAATTTGACAAATTTACTATAATATTGCCGAAATGAAATATTCATTAGATGAGAGATTGCAGATTGTTATCTTGTTCTACAAATGCCAAGAAAATGCAAGAGAAGCAAGGAGAAGATTTATTGCAAATTTTCACAGAAATATATCCGTCAATACTATTCTAAGGATAAAGAACCTATTTGAGGAAAATAAAACATTACATGACAGAAACAGAAATCCAGAAAGGAATAGAAATCGAGACCGTGCCATTGTGAATTATTTTCGACTGAATCCAACCAAATCAATTTCGGACGCAGTTCGGGACGTTCAATACGGCGGCGGTGTAAGACGCAGAAGAGTTACCCAAGGAACTGTTCACAGGACTTTAAGAAATCATAAATTTAAGTCTTATCATATCCTTCCACTTCAACATCTAACACCGGCACAAAAAGAACTTCGCTTCCAATTTGTTTCCCAAATTGTGATTCGGAAAGAAAACGAAGACCCTAATTTATTCAGAAATATCTTATGGACTGACGAAGCCACATTCACAACATCGGGGGTTTTCAATAGACATAATAATCATCACTGGGCCGTTGGAAATTCAAGAAAATTTCAGACAATTAAATTTCAAGGAAGGACTTCAATCCATGTTTGGTGTGGCATAAAAAATAGAATTTTGGGACCAATATTTTTTAACGGGACTTTAAATGGACAGAGACACTACGAGTTATTAGAAAACGAAATTGAGAACTTTTTGGAAGATTTACCATTGGAAGAATATCAAAATTTAATTTGGCAACATGATGGGGCCCCTCCGCATGCCGTGCGTGAGGTTACTCAATATTTAAACGGACGCCATGAAGAATGGATTTGTAGAAATGGAACCTATGCTTGGCCACCCAATAGTCCCGATTTGTCAATATTAGACACATTTCTTTGGGGCCATTTAAAGAACGTGGTATACAAGCAGCGAAACCACGATATTGAGGAGATCATGCAAAAAATTGTGAATGAAATAAATCGCCTTAACCAGGAAAATCACAGTATAACAGCAAGTTTGGAAAGGCTACAAAGAGGTTATCGCACATGTTTCGAGAACAACGGAGGTCACATTGAACAATTAAATTATTAATGCTTTTTTTTTAAATTAGTATAGAGTTGGATTTCTTTTTCTGTCATGTAATGTTTTATTTTCCTCAACTAGGTTCTTTATC
The DNA here is from genome assembly GCA_963920685.1 of Polydrusus tereticollis. NCBI lineage: Eukaryota > Metazoa > Arthropoda > Insecta > Coleoptera > Curculionidae > Polydrusus > Polydrusus tereticollis. The sequence goes on from OY987334.1 coordinate 30,155,680, forward strand.
CTTAGAATAGTATTGACGGATATATTTCTGCGATTATTTACCTCATCCATTATAAAAGCGGGTTGATTTTCACCTGATTATTCGATAATTTCCCTATCTCTTAATATATTACTACAGAAAATTTGCAATAAATCTTCTCCTTGCTTCTCTTGCATTTTCTTGGCATTTGTAGAACAAGATAACAATCTGCAATCTCTCATCTAATGAATATTTCATTTCGGCAATATTATAGTAAATTTGTCAAATTTTTTGACGTTGAAGGATTCAAAGGTGATTATACCTTTATTACCTAGTGTATGTTTCAAACAGGTTAAAGTTAAATTATACTGGATAAAACATTAAAATTTAATAAAAATAGCTGTCACAATATTAAATATTTTAATCAGAACGGACAAAAAAAAATCACTCGTTCCAAAAATCGTATAAAAAAAGCTATGTTCCATTTAAAAAACACCTTATCCATAGCGTAACTCTTTTGTTTCTGGTTCAAATAAATTTTTGGTTTCATTTTTGAATTCTCCAGGAAAAAGTACATCGATTGGCTATTTTGGATTTTTCTTTAAATGCAAGGAAGCTCAAAAATGAGCCCCTGTTCAGTCCTCGTTGGAAGACCCTGTACAGGGTTATCCAACCAAGACTGGACAAGGCGATTTTTTGACTTTTCCTGTACTTTTATAAAAAAACTGAAATAGCCATCTTAAGTCATTTTCTCCCGCGAATTCGAATATCTTCAGCAAAAAACAATTGAACATCAAACAAAAGTACTAGGGGTCACTTTGATATTTTTTTAAATGGGATGCCGTATTTTTAATGAACTTATCCGATTTCTCATATAAATTTTGATCTAAAATGTTGGATTTTTAATTCAAAAACGCCTTTTTTCTTCAGTTTTAAATTCGGAAAATGTTCGTCTACCGTAAGATTAATACCTGATAGATGGATACCCGTTTCACCTGTTCACCCTTTAACCTGCTTTAAAGCGTCCGTCAGTTAGACAAAATAATCAAGTTTCAAATTTCTATATATTTTTCACGAATTAATTACAAATTTAGTAGTTTTTGCAAATCTATTATTGCTTACGTATAAAAAAAGTATGACATATTAGAAAAAACTATAAACTAAAGTGAATAACTTTAATCTCAATAATATAATTGTTCTATGTGTCCTCCATTATTTTCAAAACATGACCGATGCCCCCTTTTCAATCTCTCCAAAGAATTACTTACAATATTTTGGTCCTGGTTAAGTCTATTAATTTCATTTATAATTTTTTGCTGAATGTCCTCCAGACTTCTGTTGGGTCGTTGATAAACTACATTTTTTAAATGACCCCATAAAAATGTATCCATTGGCGTGATATCGGGGCTATTTGGTGGCCAATGAATTGTTCCGTTACGGCCAATCCACTGATTGTAACGCTCGTTTAGGAATGTTACCACTTCTCGAACTGCATGAGGCGGAGCACCATCCTGCTGCCAAATGATATTGTTGTAGGCTTGCAATGGCAACCTTTCCAAGAAATCCTCGATATCGTTATGAAGAAAATGGAGGTATCTTTGGCCTGTTAAAGAGCCACGATAAAATAGTGGTCCAATAATTCGATTTTCTAACAGCCCACACCAAACATTAAGTGAGCTCCAACCTTGAAACTTTATCATTTCATATCTATGAGGGTTAACTGCTGCCCAGTATCTTGTATTTTTCCGATTGTATACCCCCGATGTTGTAAATGACGCTTCGTCACTCCATAGAATTTTATTATATAAATTATAATCTTCGTCTTGCTCTCTCATCAGCATTGAAGCAACAAATCGAAATCGCAGTTCTTTTTGAAGCTGTGTTAAGTATTGAACGGGAAGGATGCAATATGCTTTTAGACCACATTTTTTTAAAGTTCTGTGAACTGTTCCATAGCTTACTCTCCGGAGCCCTGGACCATACCTTACTTCTCGTACCGCTTGCGGAATAGAACTCTTCGGATTTATAGTAAAATATTGAACAATAGCTCGATCCCTTATATTCCGTCTTTTCATCTTTCTTGGCTTATCTTTCAATGTCTTACTTTCTTCAAATAGGGTCTTAATTCTGAGAATTGTATCCACTGAAATGTGTCTCTGGAAACTCTCAAAAAATGTTCTTTGTGTTTGTCGAGCATTCTCTCCACTTTTGTAATATAATTTTATTACATTTAGCCGTTCTTCTAAAGAATATATCATTATTTGTAATTAATTCGTGAAAAATATATAGAAATTTGAAACTTGATTATTTTGTCTAACTGACGGACGCTTTAAAGCAGGTTAAAGGGTGAACAGGTGAAACGGGTATCCATCTATCAGGTATTAATCTTACGGTAGACGAACATTTTCCGAATTTAAAACTGAAGAAAAAAGGCGTTTTTGAATTAAAAATCCAACATTTTAGATCAAAATTTATATGAGAAATCGGATAAGCTCATTAAAAATACGGCATCCCATTTAAAAAAATATCAAAGTGACCCCTAGTACTTTTGTTTGATGTTCAATTGTTTTTTGCTGAAGATATTCGAATTCGCGGGAGAAAATGACTTAAGATGGCTATTTCAGTTTTTTTATAAAAGTACAGGAAAAGTCAAAAAATCGCCTTGTCTAGTCTTGGTTGGATAACCCTGTACAATACAACAACTCAATTTTTAAATTTTAGTCATCATGTTTTACTTCATACAAATTCTGTGGGGTTTAATTCACAGTAGTATAGCGGAAGGCGAAGTACCGTTTTGAAGCGATTTTGTTGACAACAAATTCGTACAACTTTACAATCTCCAGTAGTTCCTTTTTCAGCATATCTTCATAAAATGGCTTCTTATTTACAGTAAATCAATGAATAATGTCATTCTTTTTCCAAGAAGACGTTGGTATTTTTGCGGATTTTCTTGAGTAATAGCTGGCATTATCCATGCCTATAACAGACCCAGGAGGAATAAGATCTAACATTTGCTGGAAGTATTCTTCAAAGACATCAGCGTTCATGTCTTCATGATAGTCTCCAGTCCGTTTTAATTTAAATGCTAGTAAGCCGCCATCGAAAAATCCATATTTGCTACCAATGTGAGTTGGTGGCGAAAAGCGTTGAACACATTGAGAATAATAATGGTCTCATTTTTAGAAGGCGCAGTTTTACTAATCCGTTTCTCAGCGAGAAATTCAGAAACACTAGCCATTTTCAAGAACAAAGTTTTCCAACAACTGCCGGAAAGTAACTAAACATTTGAAATTCTTGAAACAATAAGACACAGGTAGGTAAACTATTTGTGCCTCTACCTACCCAATCTCGGGACCCCTGACAATACACATAATTAAATAATAATAATTGGCACACACCTATAGAATGCGGCGAAGACCACTGGGTTTTATAGTTCAATAATGATTTATTACTTTCTCGCATTAAACAACAGACTATACTTATGGTATAACCGGTCACCCTATTGAAAATATTCTAGACGGATTGCCCCCAACAACATTAGCATACTGTCAAATTTTCAAAGATTTTCTATGTATAGTTTTCCATATACAGTGTGTGTATAAAGTGTGGAAACGGCTTAATAACATGACAATTTATTGGCCGATTTACACCAGAGGATCTTGCCAGCTTTTTAGTTTGTCTGGAATTCGAACGAATTTTATATTTGTAAATGTAACACCCTGTATATTTTTCATTTATAGTTTTTACTTTAAATTTGTTACACTTTTGGTATAACATACTTTGATCCTAATATCAGTAGTTTTCGAAATAACGACGAGTTTTGAAAATATCAACAAATTCTGTTTCATTTATTAATAAATAAAACAACAGCTCAGTTTTGATGTAAAGTCATAAAAGCCGTCATTTTTGCATGCAAAAATGTCTTTAACTGAAAGTGAAATAATTACAATTCTTATGATGAGAGGATATGGCGATAGGGTCAGGTCTTACGAAGAGGTTAAAAATCTATTTAATGACGCATTTCCAAACCGAAATCCAATTTCAAAAGCAACTGTTCTAAAAACTGTCCGACGGTTTGAAGAAACTGGAAATTGTTGAGATAGGCGACGATCAGGACGACCAGCAGTAGTAGATGAAGAGAAAAGTTTAGAAATTTTACAACATGTTGTTGAAACCCCTGTTTCTTCATTAAGAAAAATTTCTCAAGTAAGTGACGTCTGCTTCAAATCCGTTCATAATATTTTAATAAAACATTAATATCACCCTTTCAAGACACATGTAGTTTAAGAGTTATCATATTTATGTTAAATGGTAAAGTCAATAGACACAACTGTAGGTTTTGGGCAAATGAAAATCCCCTCTGGATGAGAGAAGGTCATACACAACGCTCTGGAAAATTGAATGTGTGGGCTGGGCTTCTGGGTAACCACAAGATCGGTCCATTTTTTATTGATGGAAATTTGAGATCACAACTTTACCTTGAGCTCTTGGAAACGCAAATAGTGCCTACTATACGAAATGTGATGGGTCCAAATTATGCAAGTACATTCTTCCAATAGGAAGGAGCTCCTCCCCATTTTGGTCGAAACGTGCGCGAATTTTTGAACAACCCTTTTTCGAATAGGTGGACGAGTGGCCACCTAGGTCCCCTGATTTGTCGCCTAACGACTACTTTTTATGGGGACACTTCAAAAACAGAGTTAATACCACAAAACCTCAAGATTTGGCAGCTTTGCAGCGTCGAATTTTGCACGAATTTGAATTAACAACGCCAGAAATGATTTATAACACAATTGAAAAGTTTTATTTTCAATTAGCACACTGTCAAGCTGTACAGGGAAAATAGTTTAAACATTTAATAAAAAAAAATATATTTTTTCTAAATTGTACTCGTTATTTCGAAAATTACTGATATTAATTAGAAACAAAGTATGTTATACCAAAAGTGTAATAAATTTAAAGTAAAAAGTATAGATAAAAAAATATACAGGGTGTTACATTTAAAAATATAAAATTCGTTCGAATTTCAAACTATAAAGCTGGCAACAACGCCAATAGCGTCATTCGGTGCGTCCGATACTCTTACACAACTGTACCAAATAAATCGGCCAATAAATTGTGGTGTTACTAAGCCGCTTCCAGACATTATACACACACTGTATAGATCGAAGCGGTTCCCGGTGGGACACCCTGTATAAGCTTTTTTTTTAAATCATAGAAATAGCATTCAATAATGAAACACCCTGTAGTATAGTAGGTATAATTTCAAAAACTTATTAAAAGCGAAATGAACTCCTCTGTAAAAACCGCAACTCGAAATCTTTATTTGTGTTCAACTCATAAGCATTTAAAATGTGTTAAAATACCGTGGGGCACCCTGTATCGAACGTCCTTAACCTCATAAAACCTTGATTATCGTATTTTTTTTTTACTTTACAGTTTTCTTTGGACTCGAATCAACCCTATAAATCTAGTACGATTTAAACACAAAAACTTACTTTTTCTTCCCCGTAATACTTTTTTGAACTCTCTCGTCTGGCGGTGGACTTCTTTCACTGAAGTCGTCATCATCCATCACCTCTTCTTCGTAGTCCTCTTTATATTTTTCCACCGTTTCGATGTAGTCCAGTTCTGCAAAGTATTCGTCGCCGTATGCCATACCGTCCTAGAAATCAAAAAGATGCGTAAACTTTCTGGTCAACTAAGCAGAAGAATGCATATTACATAATGCAATTAAAAATTCAAAATATTTAAAAAATTTCCCCCCCTATTGTACAGGGTGTCCAGTTTTCGTATTTTTATATACCAGCTCCCTTATTATAAAACATCGAAAAATGAGGTTTGCTGCTTACTATTCTATTATTTTATGAAACTTTCATTGTCGCAGTTTCTGACATACAAAGCGATTTTGAAAATTTGTTATTTTTGACGCTCCCCTGTATCTCGATTATTTGATAACTTATCAATAAGGTAAAAATGGGTAATTATAGAGTTTCTTATGTAGAATTCAGTGGCGTAGTTAATTTTTTTCTAAAAAGTTTTGTTTTTGCTTTACATAAAAATACATTCAAAAAATATTTATTATCAATTTACGGACATGCTCCATTTTACAAAATATTATAACTAACAATAATAGATGAATTATTTACGATATTAAACATATTGGTATAATCAATTGCAAATAATATATATGTATCGGTATAATTAATTACAAATAAGGAAACACAATAAAATAAAAGGGATGGATGAGACTAAACACAGGTTAATAATTGTCATTGCCTTAGATCTCTTAAAAACTCATTTTTATTAACAAAGAAATCAAGCGTACCATGGCGATGATTGGCGAGTCTTGAAGACCGACCAATAAAATTATTGTAACAATAATTAGTTCTACTAAATGGCTGATGGAACACATTATTAGTAGAGCGTGTGTTTCTGGAAGGAACATGTAGTCCTACACGACCCAAGAGAGTAGGGCAAATATAGTACCCGAAAAAAATCCAGACAAGTTAGATCTGGTGACCTTGCCGGCCAGTTTTGTGGGCCGCCTCTCCCTATCCATTTGTTAGGAAAATGTGCATTTAGATATTGCCGCACATCTCTTTGAAAATGCGCAGGCGCCCCATCTAACTGTAGCCACATTCTCTCTCTTGTTTCTAATGGCACATTTTCCAATAGTAGAGGTAAATCTTGACACAAAAATCTTCGAAATTTGATACCGTTTAAAGTGCCATCAAATAAGTATGGACCTATTACATGTGATCCCACAATTCCATCCCAAACGTTAACTGACCATCTATGTTGGCGATCGAGAGTACGAAAAAAATTGGGATTGCAGTCGCTATAGTAGTGAAAGTTGTGTCTATTAACTAGCCCGTTGTTATGAAAAGTCAATTCATCGGAAAATAAAACATAGTCAAAGAAGTCTTCCTCCTCTCCTTGACTGTCAAGAACCCATAAACAAAATTCAAGTCTTGGGTGAAAATCCATTTCGTATAGTGCTTGGTGCAGTTGAATGTGGTATGGATAAAATTTATGTTTTTCAAATATTCTAGAGATACTTCGTCTGCTTATATTTGTTTCTTGAAAATTTTTCCGTTGGCTTATATGGGGGTTTTCAATAGCAGATCCAATCACAAGAAATTCATTTTCTTCATTTCCCAATATGGGTTTTCGCCTGTTTACCTTTTCGTAAGCGACACTACCAGTTCTTCGAAATGTTTCTAGAAGTCTTTTAAATACCTCTGTTTGGATGGTTTTGCTCGGGAAACTTTTGAGCGTAAAGCCTTTATGCCAAAAAGCAGTTTTCTTCGCACTCACCAGCTATCAATATCATATCAGTTCTTTCTTGAATAGGATAAGTCTTCATTGTAATAATTTAATAACACTTTATTTTCACGCACATAACAAAATAGACAATTGAATTATAAACGAATATGGCCGCTGTTTCAAAGCCACCCTGATATTTCAAAAAAAGTTTTGAATAAAAATATGAAAGTAAATTCTCATTATAAAATTTAAAATTTAAAATGTCTTAACTGGTGTACTTTTAAAAATAAATTATTTAAAAACTAAAAAACTATTAAAGATAGATATAGGGAACCCCAATACATTTGGAAAGATAACTTAATTTGCCATTATTTGCCGCAATAATATACAGGGTGTTCCATTTAAAATAAAGAAGTTAACCTGATTTCTATGTAATTAAAATTAAACATTACTTTTTGAACCCCCTGTATATCTTTTTGACCAAAACTTTATTAACTTACGAAATTCATTTACTTAGCTGATAATTGGAGTTTCATATGAATTTTCAAAATTAATGTGTCTAGTAGATATTAAATTTTAAAATATACTATGCAATTCTACATATTCTAAAATATCTCAGAAACTAAAAGAGTTAGGTATAGGGAAGATGACAGTAACTTATCCTAGTTTGGACCTTAGAATCCAAAAATGTCATAAAATATAGGGTGTTCCATTTAAAAAAATATAACTTTGATATGGATCTTTTTTTTGGGACATCCGGTATGTTTCAAAATAATTTTAAATTGTACCCCCAAAGTTCCTGCATTTACCCAATAAAAAGAAATTTTAAGGATTCAGCCGTTTTCCATTAAACGACCGCGTCGTATAGGGTGCGCCACCCTGTATATATAAAACAATTTTAGGAGAATAGGCATGTTTAAGATTTTTAAATTTAAAAACTTTCCCAATACACGCTCCTGGTTAAGGGATTTTCCCAATTACAATGGTAAATCCTCAAATATAACAATAGCTTGCTATAAATTCAGGGTGGACCTACCTTGATACCCCGATATGCGTTGTGCATATTTAATGAGCATTTATTACTTCGCGCCATTTAAAGATATACTATAGTCATGATATCTTGAGGAGAGCAAATGCAAATCGTTGCTTAGCTGTGCGGATTATACACTTTAATGTTGCACAACGATTTAGTTCTTATGTGGCTCCTAAAATTTTGAAGCTATTACCAGAGCATTTTGAAAGAAAAAAAATTCAGCATATAAAAAGTGACCTTAATACCGGGTGTCAACGAATGTATTAGACAAGTCGCGTGTTCTACAGCGTTAGGTGTATCAAAATGAGATTTGGTATAAGTAAATGGTATAGGAAGAGGAGAGTTTTCGCATATTTTTTACTTTTCGATCACTTCCGGTTTCACCGGAAACGGCTCTGGTTTCGAATTTTTAAATGGAACACCCTGTATATTTTTACATTTTTGGATTTTTGAGACAATTCTGGATCAGAATATGACATTTTAAAAAAGTTTTACGCCTACTTGAATTTTTTAGAGCCACTTTTAATATTGCATCTAGGTGGCCACGATCGGACGCAAACTAATCTAAGGACCTCCGGTGTTGTCAGAAAATTACAATCGCAGAGTTTTAGTTGTTAGTATGATAGATAGGAATAAGACAAGTTGGCAAAATCACATTTTCGTGCCTAACTATTTTTTTTTTAAATGGCGACCCCTTTTTGACAACCACTTTCCGAAAAGAGGATTTTTTGGCGAATCGAACGATACTAATTTATTTGCGATTAGATTAAAAATAAGCTCATAAATTAAATATTACTAAGCAAAATATTAATTTATTTACTTTCGTCAAGTGTGCCATGGATAGCCATGATGCATAATATTTTACAGTTGTTTTTATTAAGTCTTCTTTGGAAAACAAAACACTCACTTAGGTAATGACAGTGATAAACGCTTTATGGTCAGATGTAAAAGTTTCCTATTTTTCATTGAATTTCAGTTTAATTTTTCGTCGAAATAATGTATACTCAAAGTGAAAAAGTGGATATGTTATTAATATTTCGAGAATGTCATAGAAATTCAAGGAATGCTGCTGAACTGTATGCTCAGAGATATCCCAACCGGCAACATCCAGCCCATCAGTATTTTCCGTATGTTGAGAATCGTTTTAGGCAAGAAGGAAATCGGGCGCAAGAGGCGATTATCATAAATGAAGAGACTGAGATTAACGTTCTTCTTATGGGAGAGGTTGATAAAACGGTTTCTTTAAGAAAAATTAGTCAAGAACTGCAGATAAGTCACGAATCAGCAAGAAAAATACTGAAAAAGTACGGATATCGAGCATTTAAATATCAGTTACACCAACATTTGTATGCTGACGATGGAGATAGACGGGTAATGTTTTGTGATTGGCTACTTCAAAATTATAGAGTTAACCCAAATTTTATCAACCACATTTTATTTTCCAATGAATCAAGATTTACAAATAATGGTATGTTTAATAAGCAAAATACTCGGTACTGGGCCCAACAAAATCAACATGAAATGAGAGAGGGCAATTTTCAAGAAAGGTTTGGCGTCAATGTCTGGGCTGGTGTCGTTGGAAACAGAATAATTGGGCCGATATTATTTCAAGGTCACTTAACAGGGGCTAGATACTTGAGTTTTCTTCAAAATGAAATCGAGCATCATCTTGATAATCTACCTTTAGCAGTAAAACGGCGAATTTACTTCCAACAAGATGGGGCACCGCCTCACAATACCAGAGAAGTTATTAATTACTTAATGGAGCATTTTAATAATAAAGTTATTGCAACCAATGGTCCAGTACGGTGGCCTGCTCGTTCACCGGATCTCACTGTGCTCGATTTCTTTATTTGGGGGTATGTTAAAGAGAGGGTCTATACCACAGCCTCAGCCACTCTTGAAATCTTAGAAGAAAGAATTCTACGGGTATTTAGAAGTATAACGCCTGCAATGTTACAAAACGTGTTGAGAGAAACAATTGAACGAACTGAAATATGTCGTGAACAAGGAGGAATGCACTTTGAACATTTATTACAGTAAAATTTTTAACTTAATAAAAACATTTGTAAAATATTATGCATCATGGCTATCCATGGCACACTTGACGAAAGTAAATAAATTAATATCCAGTATTATGCTTAGTAATATTTAATTTATGAGCTTATTTTTAATCCAATCGCAAATAAATTAGTATCGTTCGATTCGCCAAAAAATCCTCTTTTCGGAAAGTGGTTGTCAAAAAAGGGTCGCCATTTGAAAAAAAATAGTTAGGCACGAAAATGTGATTTTGCCAACTTGTCTTATTCCTATCTATCATACTAACAACTGAAACGCTGCGATTGAAATTTTCTGACAACACCGGAGGTCCTTAGATTAGTTTGCGTCCGATCGTGGCCACCTAGACGCAATATTAAAAGTAGCTCTAAAAAATTCAAGTAGGCGTAAAACTTTTTTAAAATGTCATATTCTGATCCAGAATTGTATCAAAAACCCAAAAATGTAAAAATATACAGGGTGTTCCATTTAAAAATTCGAAACCAGAGCCGTTCCGGTGAAACCGGAAGTGATCGAAAAGTAAAAAATATGCGAAAACTCTCCTCTTCCTATACCATTTACCTATACCAAATCTCATTTTGATACACCTAGCGCTGTTGAACACGCGACTTGTCTAATAGATTCGTTGACACCCGGTATATGGATTATGAATAACATTCAAATAATTAAAAATGCTGTTACGTTTCTATGAATTGTAAAAATGGGTATACTAATAAATAATCAGGTTAGGATGATTGATTTTACATAACTATTAAGTATTGACGTGGTGTAATTTAGTGACTGTGTGCACACACAGACTTTAGTCCATAGTACACTGCGACGCCTTATTTATTTAATTTATCTTATTGTATCCATTGAAACATAAATCGAACCAAAAATTCACTGTAACTAACTAAGTTTGCAGCACAGTGTTGTAATAATTTAGCACCAGGACATTGACGGCTACTGCTAGCTTGCTTTTAGGCAGTGGACAATGGGGGGGGGGGGGGGGTAAGTAAACCAATTAATTATGAGGGCGCCACGTGACTTAAATAACGTCAAGCCTGTTTGTTTTGATGTTATTGTGAGGTAACCACTGAACTTCCACCAGTAGAAAAACAAAGCTAATTGTCGACCGTATGTGTTCTTTTTTGGAATATTTAAGCTGTTCGTAGGTATACCTACCATAACGTTCAAGTACTTTACAAAAATATATCCAATTTGAAACTGGACACAGTTTAAACTAGGGATAATAATATGTTATTTGTGTCCAACTTGTTTACTGACTTTTGGCAAATTAAAAGAAGCAAATTTGTTACATTGCTTTTAGTGGTAAACCGGTGGTAAACTAACCTGGACAAACAGTTCAGATTATGCTGTAAGAGATTTGATTTACTCAGAGAATTAAAGGATCTAAAGTCTTGCGTGGGATATCCTTTTATAGTAAAAAACGCTTTCCTAAACATTGTTGCTTGTCAAAACTAGATCATTTTAATTTTTCGCCTAAAATGCAATGTAGAGACTTAAATAATATGTACAGGGTTATCCAACCAAGACTAGACAAGGCGATTTTTTGACTTTTCCTGTACTTTTATAATAAAACTGAAATAGCCATCTTAAGTCATTTTCTCCCGCGAATTCGAATATCTTCAGCAAAAAACAATTGAACATCAAACAAAAGTACTAGGGGTCACTTTGATATTTTTTTAAATGGAACACCCTATATCTTCGAATATTTTTGGAACATTTAACATAAAATAGCAATTATTTTTTAATAAGTGCATTATAAGTCTAAACCTAATAGTTTCCGAGATATCGACTTTTGAAAAATTACATTTTTCAACTTTGACAGCTTCTAGCTTTCTAACGGTACGCTTTAGAGTAAAACGGCTTACATGTCCCTATCTTATTTTTTTATTATCTTCCCAAAAACATCAACTTCCGGTTAAACCGGATGTAACTCAAAAACCGGAAATACCGTACTTCCGGTTTTACCGGAAGTTCATGTTTTTGTAAAGATCATAAAAAAGTAAGATAGGGACATGTAAGCCGTTTTACTCTAAAGCGTACCGTTAGAAAGCTAGAAGCTGTCAAAGTTGAAAAATGTAATTTTTCAAAAGTCGATATCTCGGAAACTATTAGGTTTAGTTATATCAAAGTGACCCCTAGTACTTTTGTTTGATGTTCAATTGTTTTTTGCTGAAGATATTCGAATTCGCGGGAGAAAATGACTTAAGATGGCTATTTCAGTTTTTTTATAAAAGTACAGGAAAAGTCAAAAAATCGCCTTGTCTAGTCTTGGTTGGATAACCCTGTACCTATGTACCCATATTGTCCCATATAAAAACATGTTTGCAGATTGACCGCAGCACAACATGATGCATGGCTAAGAGCTCTAGGAAGACCTTTTGCAATATTTCCTAAATCCTTGCATATTTGTAATAGCAATTCCAAGCAGATATTATGACATAATCATTAGTTTCGTGTTGTAACGTTTAGTACTAGTTATGGGAACACCATGTATTGGCCCTTACGATGGGAACTTACAACAACTCGACGTTCTCATAGAAACCGCCGACGAATCATTTCTAGAGATAAGACATTTTCTATAAATTCTTTGTAATAAAGTAGACAGTATTCTTTTTATATTTACGATTGTAGTAAGAACAATAAAGAGTTTCAATCTTTCAGAAATAATTTTGTTTTTTTAAAAACGCGTTCTTCCGAGTCGACCCCATCATTTACTTATATTTTTACACATAAATTTTGTTAACAACTTCATTTTTTTTCCTGTAATTTCGGGCACGAAAAAAGCTTTAAGAATGCTTTTCTCTTGCCACCCTAACAAAATAATTCACAGTATATCTAATTATGCATTAATATTATGTGTTTCGTCAATACGGCTGCTATTTTACTGTTACCTGCTTATTTCACCGTAAAAAACTTTTATTTCTGTTTAAAGATTACATAAAACATTCAAATACTAATTTTATTACCCTTTTTTTTTTAGTGTGCTTGAACATTAACATTTTTTCTACTAAAACCTTAACTGTAGTTTATGCTATATAATTCCCGTGTAGCTATATAACTCCCGTGTACAAGAACGGTGATAGGATAGCATAAAAAATTATAGGCCAGTAGTTATGTTGTCTGCTATTCCTAAACTTTTTGAGCTAATTTTAAATAAACATCTGACATGGCATTGCAGAAATCTCTTAATTGATCAACAACATGGCTTTAGACAGGGCAAATCTACCACTACTAATATTGTTTTGTTTCACGACTATATTGTCAAAGCCTTCGAGGACGGTTATCAGGTGGACTCCATCTATACGGACTTCTCGAAGGCTTTTGACACGGTCAACCACGCCTTGCTTATTTGTAAACTAAGATGGTATGGGTTTCCTGAGTGGTTGCTCTCATGGCTAAACAGTTATCTCACTGGTAGGGTTCAGTTTGTGAAAGGTTTCAAGATCAAGGGTTCGGCTTCAACTGCCACATCAGTTACTTCAGGTGTCCGACAGGGTTCTCATGTGGGTCCCCTTCTTTTTAATTTGTTTATTAATGACATTAGTGATGTAATCAAGTTCGGCAAATTTTTATTATTTGCTGACGATCTTAAATTATTTTTTAAAATCTCAGATTCGTCAGACTGCCGAATGATCCAAGAAGATTTAAATTCCCTTTATAATTGGTCTCTTGCCAATGCACTTTACCTTAACAAAGATAAATGCTTTGCTATAACATTTTCTAAAGCTATACATCATATGGTGTATGATTATCATATTAGTTCAAATTATCTCTCAAGAGTCACTGAAATCAATGATCTAGGGATGCTATTTGACGCTCGTCGTCATTTATCCCCCATATTAATAGACTAGGAACTCACAAGAATTTTCAATCTCTACTTTCAGAATCCTATATCTAACACTTGTTCGTAGTATTTTGTCCTACTCTTCCATAGTTCGGTCTCCGTATTACTTAAACCACATTTACACCCTCGAAAGGGTTCAAAATAAGTTTCTCAAAACTTGTGCTTGGAGACTGGGGTTGCGGGGATTATCGCTGGTGGAACTGAGATCGAGGTTGAACCTCAATTCTCTTCAGGATTACAGATTGAATTGCGATCTAACCTTTATGTATAAACTACTTAACCATACTTTTGATTGCTCTGATCTGCCGAGTCTGATTAACTTCAGATGCAGTAGTCGCACTCTCAGGGATATGCCTTTGTTTTTTGTTGAATATCATCATACAAACTATTATAGATTCTCTCCTGTTAATAGAATTCAAATGTTGGGCAATCAATTTAATCAGCACTTTGATCTGATTGATACTAAACGCACAATTTTTAAGCGGTGTCTGGCGGACCATATTGGAAACATAAGGTAGATCTTTGGGAGTTACTTTCAGTTGGGAATGTAATATGTATGATTGTTTCTGAATCTGATGATTGAATTTATGCTTTTTCAGTTCTGGATTATGTTTATATCTATATATTATTATAGTATTTTTCTCATTATTATAATGGGTTTAATATATTTTTGTATTTTTTCTCTATAAATTGTATAATTTAGTTGGTTAGAATATTTTATTGTAAAATTGTTTTTATAAAGGGGGACATCCCGTAAATAAATAAATAAATAAATATAATATAAATATAGTATATTATGTTACAAGGACGAAAAATGCAGTATTTCGGACGTATTGCGGGAGATTACTGGACGTGGCAAAGCCGAGGCCAGTAACCCGCATAGTCCGAAATACATTTTTCGTCCGTATAACATACGTTATTTTTTATCCGATTGTGTTTTTGCTCGGATTATAAAATAATGTAAAAATTAAGAAAACCAATATATTTCATCTTGCATTGTAATTTTTTGTCCCTTGAATGTTTGAACAATGAAACCTGTAATATGCGTATCCATGGATCTAACAAATAATTAAATTAATATTATCAACTGACGTTTTATCAATCAGGCGATAGTTTTAACTAATCTTTCGTGTTCTGCTAGTTTTAAAACCTGAAAAACACAATTAAAAATGGAAATAGACGATGATCTTATAGAAGGTACACCACCTGACATTCAAGAAACTGCCAAGGAAGTAATGTTACATTTGTTGCCACAAAAATCTAAGGAAATATATGAAAGAGCTTATAAAAAATTTATGGATTACCGGCAAGAAAAAAATATACAGTCGTTCTCCGAAAACGTCTTCTTGGTCTATATGGCGGAATTATCGAAAACTATGAAGTCATCTACTCTGTGGTCGCAGTATTCTATGCTACGTGCAGTGGTAAATGTAAAACAGAATATTGATATATCTAAATACATGAGATTACGAGCATTGTTGAAACAAAAAAGTGTTGGATATTGTCCAAAGAAATCAAGGATCCTAACTAGAGAAGAGGTTCACAAATTCCTTTGCCATGCTCCAGATGACAAATACTTAATGTTGAAGGTAAATGTAACTATATAATAGTATTTTAAATTTCTGACTAACAATTTTCTTAATTACAGGTTGCTTTTATTTTTGGAATCGCGGGCGCATGTCGTCGAGAAGAACTGGCTCATATGAAAATTGATGACATACAAGATTTGGGAACGGCTTTGTTAATAAAAATTCCCTATAATAAAACAAACAAACCGAGATCATTTACGGTAACTGGAGAATATCTAAAGTATTATAGAAATTATCTGGCTTTACGTCCAACAAATATGAGTGATGGGCGATTTTTTGTGTCTTATCGCAATGGAAAATGCCATAAGCAAGTTGTCGGTATACACAAATTTGGCTCTATACCTCAGGAAATAGCATCTTACTTAAAACTGCCGAATGCCAAGGAATTCACGGGACATTGTTTCAGAAGAACATCGGCCACATTACTTGTAGATGCGGGAGCAGACATAACATCTCTAAAACGGCATGGAGGCTGGAAGTCTTCGGGAGTAGCCGAGGGCTACATAGATGATTCCTTAAGTAATAAGTTAGAGCTGACCAAGAAAATATTCAACATTCCACAATCTGACCTGCAGTCAGTCTCGACTCAGGTGTCGCAATCCGTCTCCCAATCGAGTTCAACATTGGAGAATAATATCATAACGGAGATCAAAAATAATAACACATCCTCAAAATCAAATTTACATCACCCCGTTCTTGTTCAAAATTGTTCTAATTGTACATTTAATATAAATATTGTAAATAATTGAATAAAATAAACTGTTGAAAATATTTTAGCGTCCGACAAAATGTTTTTCGGACTAGGACGACAAAGGTTGCCTAGCTACCAGCGCAATAATCAATACCTTATTGAAAAGGTTACCTTTTCGTCCAAATATCTGATCTATAAAACGTCATTTTTTGACACAATCGGATAAAAAATATATTAATAGCATAATAATTGTTTGTTTCACTGTTTTATAGTTTTTATAATGCGCTGCATTAAGGCTTTTCACAATTATATGATAACATATTTATTTTCTCTCCTACAAAGTGCCAAGGCAAGACAAATGCACATATTTATCAAGTCTACTATGAACATTTAAAACGTCCGTTCCGACTTACTTTTAATCTTTAAGAAAAAAGTAACTTTCTTGTAACTTTCGTCGTATGTGTTGTATCGAAAATGATAGAAGGAGGCCAGGCGACAAAAGGCACCTGTTATAGTGTTAAGAGCAACCAATATTACTTACGGAACTATGCCAGGAACTAAATTGTAATTCGAAATTTTAATTTTTGTATTTACGCCCCAAAATACGCAAATCCTGAAATTTTCATACTTTTTTGCAGTGTATTGCTTCTTTGAGAAAATTGATGCCTTACATCTTCTTATATTTCATATTATACCAAGATTTACTATAGTGGCTTTTTTTTTATAAATCAATACCTATTCCAATACATTAAGTTAAATAATTTTAAAGCCGGACATGGCGTACACGCGAGCTGCGCAGGCCCAACAGTTCCGGAAAACGCCGCATGCTGGGAACATTTGTGTAACACGGTATTAGCAATATATTGGTTATATACAGTATGTCCACGGATGGGGTTTACAAGAGGACAAATGGACTAAAAATTGAAAGATACGAAAAAAAGTCACTCTTAATAAACGTTTTTGCTTGTCTAGAAAATACGATTCACCGTAAGAAACTTCAATTTTTTTATACAGGGTGGGTAAAAACTGCAAAAATGTTATTTTGCTTAAGAGTAAACATACTTTATTTTGAAAGATACGAAAAAAATCCACTCTTAATGAATGTGTTTTCTACACAACAAACCGAAGTATAACAATTCATTAAAAGGTTTACCTATGTAAAAATTATTTCCCAAAAAGTATTCGCTGGCAGACCTCTGACTGGTGAACCTAGTTAAAATAATAATGACACTTAAGGTGATAGGTACTTGTTGTCAATGCATGTATTTAATGAAGTTATTATTTAAGTAGAAATGCTATCTACTGAACAAAGAGTTTTTATAATACAATGTTATGGGGATGGTCAAGTTTCATACCGCTACGTCATGGAACAATTTATCGAGAAATTTGTAGGAATCCCAATAACTAGGATGACAATCTGCAAGTTAATAAAAAAGTTACAGAGAACTGGTTCGGTTTTGGATCTCAAAAAAAAAAAGAAGAAATACGACCATGACGATGCTGCTACAGTCTTAGTTCTTCAATCTGTTGAAGAAAATCCTATGACGTCCCGTAGAAATCGTGTTACTCAGTTGGAAGTTGTGAAAAAAAGTCAAATTCAGAAGATCCTTAAAGCAAATAAATTGTATCCGTATAAACCACACTTTAATCAAAGATTGGAAGAGGGAGATGACGCGAAACGACTTGATTTTTGCTTGTGGATAGGAGACAAAATTTTAAGTGGAAATGTTGATTTTTATAAATGTAGGTATCATGTTTTCTGATGAAAGTACATTTTCTACCAATGGAACCGTTGCAACCCAGCACGTTAGGTTCTGGTCTTTAGAAAATCCCGAATTCAGAATTATGATGAGAAGACAATATTTCACAAAAGTGAACGTGTGGTGCGCGATATCCATCCATGGCATCATAGGACCATCTTTTTTTGATAACACGTGTAATAGATTATCATATTTAGAAATGCTGGATACATTTTTCAATGATGAACTCGAAAATCTACCATTAAATTTTCGACAATATATGTATTTTCAGCAAGATGGTTGTCCAGCCCATTTCGCTCGTGAGGTTAGAGAATGGCTTGACCGCAGATTTGGTCCAAGGTGGATTGGCAGGAATGGCCCAGTTTTGTGGCCCCCAAGAAGCCCCGACTTAACCTTGGCGGATATGTTTTTATGGGGCCGTTTAAAAGTTTTTGCTACCGCAGTACCAAATGATATTGAAGTGCTGAAGGGCAGAATTATCCAGGCTGTCCAATCGATATCTCAGGAAGAAATCAGAAATTCTTTCACTTATTTGAGAAAGCAATTAGAAAAATGTGTCGAGTATGGGGGTGGAGCTTTTGAATTATGAAATCGTTATCGTATTCTTTTCATGTTAATACAAATGTTCGTATTATTATTATTACTATAATTACTTCATTAAATAAAGACATTGACAACAAGTATCCCCTATTCATTATTGAAGTAAAAACGTTTATTAGGAGTGACTTTTTTTCGTATCTTTCAAAATAAAGTATGTTTACTCTTAAGCAAAATAACATTTTTGCAGTTTTTACCCACCCTGTATAAAAAAATTGAAGTTTCTTATGATGAATCGTATTTTCTAGACAAGCAAAAACGTTTATTAAGAGTGACTTTTTTTCGTATCTTTCAATTTTTAGTCCATTTGTCCTCTTGTAAACCCCATCCATGGACATACTGTATATGTGAGGGTAACCAATAAGTCACGAATTGTGTCTACTCACGACTACAACCTGTTCCATAAACTCTTAAATGAAAATGAAACCAAAAAAATAATTGAATTAGGTGTAGGGTATGCAAATAAAAACAAGGTATATTTTCTATGTGACTTGGTTATGAATACTGCCTCTTTATTTAAATGTAGTAATGTAAATTAATTCTGGTATAAGTTCTATATTTGAAATTAAAGAAAATGTTATATAAATTATTATTATTATTAATTAAAAACTTAAGAGTGGCTATATTCTACCGCGTTAAGTAGTTCGACCATCAACAATTTAAAGTCATGCCGTCTTGAAAATATCTAAACTATAGTGAGAACATATAAGCTCAATTCAGTTTAGTTAGCAGAACTTAGAGGTTACTATTAATCATTGCAATTATTGCAATGAATAGGAAATACCGACTTCAACGTCAAAATGTGATCACATTCCGTTATAATTGCACGGTAGTATATACTTTTGACTTAAGTGTTTACACTGCAACGTTACCCAGACCCAAGATAACTAAAAAAACTAAATAATCATATACTACTTATAAATACAAAGAAAATAAGTTATCACTATCCTTCTCACTACCCAACTCAAAACGAGGATTTATTATATGCAAATATACACGGACTTCATAACCTGATAATCTTAAGTGAGTTTAGGCAATGCCTCAAATTAAGACGAGTAAAAATCTGAACCTAAAATCAGCACACATAGGATTTAAATTATTTTTTACTACCTCGTAATTGGTACCAAGTAGTGTAGTGAATGTAATATTGTAATACGTAATGGATAAATAAATAAATTTGGTAAAAATTGCTAACATTAATTTTTTTGCCCAAAAGTAGGGATATTTAAAAATACCTCAAAAACTAATAAAGATATTTAAGAAGTAGTCCATATTCTGTGGCGAGATTGTAAATAGAAATAAAGGTCTGCCTTTACCACCAAATAACTTTATTTGCCCCTCTAGGGTAGAAAATAAGCGTTATAGAAAATACATAAAATGATGATGAATTAAATTAAATTTGTTAACGTATGTGTTGTACTAGTTTTGACTTTACTTAAATGGTAAGTTGCTGAGGATGACTTTCTCTAAAGTCGAAACTAGTACAACACATACGTTAACAAATTTAATTTAATTCATCATCATTTTATGTATTTTCTATAACTCTTATTTTCTACCCTAGAGGGGCAAATAAAGTTATTTGGTGGTAAAGACAGACCTTTATTTCTATAATAAAGATATTGTCTGTATTGGAAAATTCTTCAAATAATGGTTGTCGCCATTTGTTCAGGCTTTTCAAAATTATTATAAGAAAAAATACACTTTCCTTTCGGTAAGCTGTTTTAAGAAAAATGAGACAAATCCAAGGTAACTGTGTTAATGTGTTTCAAATCGACTGTTCATGTTTTTATTTCACTACGACGCAACGTTTCAATTAAAAACAAAAAACTGCTGGTCGTTCACTAGTGTTGCAGTTCCGTATAGCTAACGACGATACTAATTTTTGATATAAGAACAATCATTATACCACTCACCTCATTTGCCATTTGTTCAGTGTGCAAAGTTCCAGCATAGATACATATAAAGGTACCTTGAGGAATATCATTCAGACAGCGAATTCCCCATCCTCTATTGTGAGTCTTGAACACTTGAAGTTTGAGCGACATTGGGTTTTGAGCTACGCGATTTAGGCATGTTGACGTGCATTTACACCTAGTAAGAAGAAACATAATATTTAAACATAAAAATTCTTACACATTGTGCAATATTTCTATTAGTCATTGTGTACAGGGTGTCTATTTTTTGGTGTAATTGCCAGGGTATCTCGGCAAAGAGTAACCCAACTAATAAGAGGCGAAAGCTTTGTCGACTTCTTTGATGTTGATGTACCCAAATTCTGTGACGTAAAAAAGCATGCTGACTTCCAGTTCACTTTAAGATCATTAAAGAAAGCAAACTACTACAAAGCTAAACACGATAAACTAATGTTGCATAAACCCAACTTTGCTTTAATACAAAATTGTTGGTTTGGTTGGTAGGTATTCTTGTTTTTATTCATTGTCTATTTAAAAGGATTTTTTTTAATGATCAATTTGTGTAAATGCTTACTACTTATATTTAATATAAATAGATTAACTCTTTCTTAACATACCTCCCTGTATCCATTGGAAATCTGAAAAATGAAATTCCTTTGCCGGTTCTGTTAGGACACCCACAGTAAGCACAGGATGTACCACCTTTAAGCTTCGTTTCCGACATTTAAACAAATAGGGTTAAACCACCGACAAGTCACAAAACAATAATAAGTTTTGGAATTATTAAAAATACGTCCTAACACACTAAAAACACCGATGGAAAAAAATAAAACAAAACCACAAAACTTATCACTTTGTTTACTTCAAATCACGATTGACAGTGATTGATAACAAAATATGACACATCAAATTTGACTGATATACTACTAACTTCGCGCATGCGCATACAAATTTGGTTTCGCCGGACTGGCTTTCTTTCGCCCCTTAATGGTTATGTTACTCTTTGATCTCGGTAACTAGTAAAGGCAGACTTGCGGTTTTTACGTTACTGCGCAACTTTTTCGTGGAACTAAAGATGCCGGAAACAGAATTGTCAAAGCTTTCTTGGTTTTTAAGCTACAGGGTGTTTTCCAAAATATTGGCTTTTTGACCACCCTCTGTATTTCGGTTATCCTTTAACTTATTAAAAAATTGAAAACTGTTTCTAAGAGAGTTCTTTAAGTGGAATTCAGTTGCGTACTTACTTTTTTTTCTGGGAGTTCTACTCTTCGAGATTTAAAGGAAACATATGATTTTTTAAATGGAATACCCTGTATATTTTTGTCTTATTTGGTCGGGTTATTTTTAAGCTTTTTAAAAATATATGATAGTTCAGTGGTTCCTAACCTTTTCAATGTTGTTACCCCTGTGACCTATTAGGAAAACTGAATTTACCCCGACCTTAAAATGGTATTAATACAAACAATACAAGCAAATACAAATATCTTTACTTTAGAGAGAAAATAACTTTACTTTACAAATATCTTCACAAATTGCACATAGTCTTACAATTTTAACTTATTTTTTTATAGAAAATAAACATGAATTAAGTAAAAATAGTTAGTTAGTGTGATGGTTGATATTGTTTTGCCTTTACAAGTTTTTTTATGTTTGGTTTAGTTTCGCTTAAAGCGCATCTTAAGTCGTGTTCCACATTGAGATGGTTTCTGGCCTTTGTTTTCAGTGTATCCAAAGTTGAAAAACCACTCTCACATCTATAGGTAGTAGCAAAGGGCATTAGGATTTTTAAAGCTCTGTTAGCTATAACAGGATATTCGGCACCAGCTTTTCGCCAAAATGTGCCGAGATCGTGATTTTGAAATTCTACTCTGCAAGTAGTATCCTCGCGTAGTCCAAGAAATTCCACTTTGGCCGCAACGTCTTCGTTTTTAATAATATTATCATCGGTAGTAAATGGTCTTAATATCCAAGAGCTGAAGTGACGATTATCCATGTCCGGGAAATATTGGTTCAGTGAGTCTATTACTGCAGATAAATGTTGAACCACGGAATTTTCAAACGTGATTTTCTTTGGTTCAATATTTACTAATTGCTCATACAGTTGTGTAAACATCGACACATCGCCAGCCTGCACTCTTCGTTGGTAAAGTTCCAATTTACGTACAAAACTAGCTACTTCATCCTGTGCTATTAAAATATTTGTCATATTTCCTTGCAATGAAATATTAAGATTGTTAATTTCACTGAAAAAATCAACAAGGTACGCCAGCTTTTCGACAAATGTTTTATCTTTTATTTTCGAGTAAAAATCTTTTTCTTTTTGTGTTCTCTCTCTTTCAAAAAATAATCTTATTTCTTCACGGAGCTCATAAACCCTATTCAGAACTTTTCCTCGTGATAACCAACGTACCTCTGTGTGGTACAATAGAGAATTACATTTGGCACCAACTTCATCGCATAAAACTTTGAATATTCACGAGTTAGTAGCGCTGCCACGAATATTATTCAAAATTTTCACTACGTCGCTCAACACGCTTAGTAAATCTGGTGGAAGCGTCTTAACAGCCAAAGCGTAGCGGTGTATCAGGCAATGCTAAGATAAAACTTAAGGAGCAACTTCTTTCACCAGTGCTTGAAATCCAGAACGAACACCCATCATGGAAGGCGCCCTGTACAAACTGCCAACCAGCTTTGACCAGTCCACTTCGTTTTCCTTAATAAACTGTTTTAACGTTTTGAATACGTCTTCGCCGCGAGTAGTGGCGGGCAAAGATTTGCAGAATAGGTATTCTTTTTTTACATGGTCATCTTTAATATACCGAGTATATACTAGTAATTGTGAACACGAAGCTACATCCGTAGACTCGTCTAATTGCAGCGCAAACGTAGGACTTTCTTTAATTTCAGAAATAACGGTTGTCAAAATATCGTTACTCATGTCTACAATGCGACTTTGAACTGTTGTATTTGACAGTGATATTTGTTTAATCTTAGCAACATGCTGCTCACCAATAACGAGCGATACTGTATCACACAAACAAGGTTTGATGAGATCCTCTCCTATAGTGTGCGGTTTTTTGTTCATAGCAATGCGATAAGCAATTTGATATGAAGCTTCACGACTCATTGCTTTTTGCACATTACCTGTGGAATCCAATCGCGAAGCCTTCAAGACTTTCTCTTTTCTCTTAAAAAAAATCTATATCCTTATCTGCGAACTCTTTGTGAATTTTCTCGAAATATTCTTTAAGCTTGCTCGGTTTCATGCTCTCTGGATTAAGCACTTTATTACATAATACACACTGAGGCTTTTCTACATTCCTGACTACAATATTTGTAAAACCCCATTGTAAAAATGCTTC
The DNA here is from genome assembly GCA_963920685.1 of Polydrusus tereticollis. NCBI lineage: Eukaryota > Metazoa > Arthropoda > Insecta > Coleoptera > Curculionidae > Polydrusus > Polydrusus tereticollis. The sequence continues at coordinate 30,179,763 of OY987334.1, forward strand.
TTTATAGGAGCGCTTTTTTCCAGGCGTAGACGTAGACGCCATGTCACCTAAAACAATAGTAGAAAAGTAGGTAGATATATAAATAATCACTTGTAATATTGTTGAGAAACCAAAAACAACTAAGTAATAATTTTACTGTATTTTTTTATTAAACTTACCTTCAAAAATATATATATTTTAAATAAGTTAGTAAGTATGAAATGCGAAACAATGGAAACACGTTCGTACACGCAGGAGTTGTCTCCGATCTATGGCGGCGCGCGGGAAGCCGAGACGCTCGCTCACCTCCCGCGCCCGAAAACCGTGACCTCGACCGACGACAGCTAGAAAGAGATGCCACTTGCAGTACTTAATGCGCGGCGGTCTATATTTTTTTTATTTTTAGCTAGGTACTTTATTAGATTAGGTTAGGACCTAACCTGACCTAACCCTTAGGTCTTATTACCCCCACAGAATAGCTGATTTACCCCCGCGGGGGTAATTACCCCCAGGTTCGGAACCACTGTAATAGTTAATATTTATCGTTAACAATAAACGCACAAGAAGAATTTAGAAAATTAGGGTAGTAGGCTATTATTTCTACTTCTATACTACTTAAAAATTCTCTTAGAAACAGTTTTCAATTTTTTAATAAGTTTAAGGATAACGGAAATACAATACAACAAATACAGGGTGGTCAAAAAGCCAAGATTTTCGAAAACACCCTGTAGCTTAAAAACTAGTAAAGCTATGACAATTCTGCTTGCGGCATTTTTTGTTTTACGAAAAAGTAGCGAAGTAATGTAAAAACAGCAAGTCTCTATCTTTCCTAGTTACCGAGATACCCTGCAAATCAAATACATCGAAAAATAGACACCCTGTACAGGGTGTCTGAAAAGTCAGTTAGTATACTCTTCGAGGACCGCACAGAATATCGTTTATTTACATTATACATACATACACTCTGGCAATTTATACAATTTCATTTTCGATCGCAGAAAAAATAGTATGTGCACCTTGTAAAAAATCATATTCTCGTCCTCGATCGCTTGCACTGACATTTGCATCTTTGCCCGTGAATGTTATTTTTCCTACTGGATACACAATACTATGATTTAATGTGTTTCTGCTAACAAGTTATTAAAGAATTAAGCACCAAATAGACACCTCATTATTGCATACTAATTACAACTTACCTTGAATTACACTCATATATCCCAGTAATTACTTGCTCCTGCAGTCTTCTGTAAATATACCCGACAGAAATCGGGTCAGTATCTTTTCCTAAATACTTCATGCCGTCCAGCGTAAGTTTCCAGCACGAGCATTTCATTTTATCCTAGACGGATAAATAAGAGAAAAAATTAACCGTTCAATGAAGAAGTTTGTTGCTTTAATTTAAGAAGATATAAATTCGTTTAAACGCAAAACATTTTTAAACAAACCAACAGTCGAATAATAGTATTATTATAATCATGTGACTTCTCTCTCTTCTGGTTACGATGACCACTTGTTTCTCAACATTCAGCCAGAATGTATCATGTGACTTAACCCCTTTAGATTTATTGTACAACACCAGAAGATATGGAAAATAGGATACGGGATGCCTGCAGGACAATATCACCCTTTATGCTAAGGAGCGTGCAGGGAAATATAGTAAAAAGGCTAAACGTGTGTATCCAAGTAGACAGGCATATTTTTGAATATTTATTACGTCATAATAATTAAAAATTAAGTATGTTAGTTAGCAGAAAAATTATTGTTAGTTATTTTACAGCTATAGTCCCGTTAGTGTAATAAAAACGAGGGTAAAAATGAGAAGAATCAAAATAAATCGCAAACTATTAAAAATAGGTATATGACATACTTACTGAAAGTTGAAGAGTATTATAAAACCTATCAGAAAAAATAATAGTATACAGGGTGTGCCATTTAAAAAAGTTGATATTTTTCAATTTAAACTAATCGAAATGTATAAATTTATTTTGAACGCCCTGTAGCATCTAACTCAAGTTTCGTTGCATGTTTTTTTTTTGTCATCACAATAGAACGTTTGTACCAAGCATATATGTATTAGTACTATATGGCTATTACCCTGAATATCTTGAAGCAACAACAGAGATAAAAGATCCAGGGTATTTCCACTTGTGTGCATACGCCGTAAGGGTATTGCCAAATGTACTTTTATTTCTTTAGAACAGGGCAGAAGTGAGCCTTAGAAAATTAGAGCAATGATAAAATTACCAAAAATCTTGCTAAAAAATTGTAAAATAAGCATTAAAGTCTGTACTTCCAAGTGCTTTCAAATTATTTGTTTTAATTTGTAAACTAAAACGCGTCAATTAAAGATTTCATATAACTGCAGGCTAACAACATGTTTACTCGACATAACCTCGAAATCTCAAGCAAACGTTGGTTTGCTTGACAGTTCGTTTCTTCGAGTTGTGTTAACGGCTCTTGTGTACTGTCCATCTTTACTTTTCTGTAAATTTTGATTGTGTCTGTATAAAGTGTGATAATTTTGTGCAGAAGCCGAGGCAAAACATAATATTTTGCATTATTTGCAACAGGCGTAAAAACCTGAACAAATATTTATCGTTACACAGGTATGTACCCAGACGGGATGTTTCTTTCTTTCTTTGGTTTAACTTACATTAATTTTGTAAAGAAACAATAATTGAGTGGTTCATTTCCTAAAAATTATAATTGCCTCTGCTGCTGTTGATATAATTAGGTACCTACCAATGTTTACCGAAAATTGGATATAATCCAAAGACCTACAAAGACCTATATTTTACCTGTTGAAAAACAATTGGTAAATATCTAATAAGAGTTTTATTAATATATTTACCTGCGTTTTTTTCTTTTCTCAATCGGAATATACAAAATCTAAAACAAACCAAGAACTTGAACGTTTATTTACAATTCCTGTCCTTTCGCTTTTTGTAAACGTCAAATGTGGCGGAAAAAGCAGCATAACCTCATTTTATTCCGGTAAAAACAAACGTCTATTTATTTTTTCTCGCGCATGCGCACTGCGCGAAATGACCCTGACTAAACAAGGAACCTCGGCTTCACTACCTTTACATTGGTTAAATGGGCGAGGCGCCATATAGTACTAATACATATATGGTACCAAGTATTCCACCTTCAGAAACAATGACGGAACTGTCGATTTCTTACAAGTGTAAAAACTAATATTTTTCTAGAAAAATTAAAAATTAGAAGAACTACTAGGTTTAGGTAAATAACATCATTACCAAAAAAGTTATAGCATTTCATGCAAAATCTAAAAATAGATTAAAAAATAGGGTGTTCCGTTTAAAAAAACCTATGTTATATTCGCCACGCTCTCTTGAACCACCCTGTATACTCAAAAATAATTTGAAACTGTGCATCTTAACATTCTCTAAAACTTTTGTATTTAACGTTTTTTGGTAATTCCCGAAACAAATGAGATAATGAACATTACTTTATGGTTGACTCACCCTGTACTAGTGATGAAAAATAAATATCTACCCGTTACTAAGTAACGAGTAACGGGTATTTGCCCAATAACCAAAGTATTCATTCCCTGGTATTTAAAATACCCGTTACTTTTGTAAATATTTATATTCATGTTTTAGAAATACTGCCGCGTATCGCGTTCGCGATATTGAAATGGTCGGCAGTCGGCATCGGCTCGCAGTGTCGGTCGTCGGCGTCGGTACAAATTTGTTTTGGTTGGTAGTTATTAATTATAAACATAATACTATAGACACATATTATACTTAGGAAGTTATTTATTTTGTTTGTTGTGTTATGTGTTACTTTTGCCCTCTTATCGTGTTAAGTAATAAATGAAGAGAGAAAAAAAATGTATTAGCATTATTACCATCTAATACTTATCAGAATTACATATCGAAGGTAGATTAGGTACGAATACCAATATTACTATTACTTATTCTATTCTCATGTGAAAATATACTAAAAAGTATTTAACTAATAAATCTTCCCGAAAGTAAAAGTAACAGTAACGGGTATAAAGTAACGGGTACTGATATTAAAAGTAACTACCCATAACAGATATTTAAAAGTAACGGAAGTTTACAACACTACCCTGTACAGGGTGGTTTCTTTTCGTTGTTATTATAGGGTATAGGCTAAACGGTAAGAGATACAAAAAACTAAGATATGTGCCCCGTTCTCTTTTTTAGTGTTTAGTTTAATGGCGCAATGAGATCTACGCTAACTAGATTGGTTTAGAAAATGCAGGGTAATTCTCAAAATCTGCGGTTTTTATTATCTCTTATGACTCGGTTATTTATGGAGATTAAAAGAAACTTTCAATACGAAAGCTTTATGACCTTTTACGCAGAACCCAGTGGCGTTTACAAAAAAAATATAGATGTGTTAATTTTTGAGGTATTATCAAAACTAGCATTTTCATAAATAGGACACCCTGTATATGGGTGGTATTTTTTTAAAAAAGGAGTCTAAAATGAATATTTTTCAAAACTATGAAAAATTAAACATGTTTGAGCGCTATATTGAGAGTAATAAAAATAAAGACGCAGCTTTAGACCTATATTTTGAGCGTTTTCCGGAACGACGACAACCAGAAAAACAAATATTTCATAGATTATATCACAATTTAAATGAGTATAGATCATTTGAAAAACCCAAGAGGTAAGATTTACAATAAGGAAAATAGAGAGAGATGAAATAAACACATTAGCTTGTGTTGGTGCTGATCCGACGGTATCTAGTCGTAATATTAAGAAAGATATTGGTGCTAGTAAATTTAAAGTTTTAAAAACGTTAAGAAAGGATAAGTATAAACCGTGTAAAATAAGAAAGGTTCATAACTTACATCCTGGAGATGAAGAGCGGCGTTTAATTTTGTCGTTGGTATTTGCAATAGAATAATCGGATTTTTTTTTCCAAAATATAATATGGACTGACGAGACTTTAATATCTAGCGAAGTAATTTTTACTCGACATAACAATCGATTTTGTCAAAAAGACGGTCGCCAGGGTACAACAAAGACGGTTTGGGTTCTGTGCATGGGTGGCGCTATATCAAAACAGGGTCCTTAACCACAGGATTTTTAATGAAAATTTGAATGCTTAATTTTGAAAGAATGTGTAATAATCGAGTTGGATAACATGCCATTAGCTGCAAGAAATAATGTATATTTACAACAAGATGGTGCTTCAGCACATAATAGCCATATGGTAAGGCACTTACTAACTGCCAATTTTGGCGAAAATTGGCTTGGTACATATGGACCAAACAGATGGCCTCCGCGTTCCCCCGACCTGAAACCACTCGACTTTTATTTTTGGGGATATATCAAAAATGAAATATATAAAACCCGAAGTAATACTATAGAAGAATTTAGAGCGAATCTTATTAATTGCATTGAAAGAGTGCCAAATATTCACATCAATAACGCCACTCGTTCAGTTACAAGCCGAGCCCAAAAATGCATCGAGAAGAAAAGAAGAGAGTTTAACAGACATTTTGCAAAAGTAGGGGAAGCACTGGCAAAAAAAATAAAACATAATCAACAAACACAGGTTATTGAGGAAGAAAATGCACAAAGCATAAACCTACAGCCAACAAACATAAAGGAGATAACAGCCAAAATAAATGAACTGAAAAATAACTGCGCCCCAGGCACAGACAAAATTACAAAAAAAGACTTACTAATACTGATCAATATCATCGGACCCACTTTTGTCAAGCTGACAAATAACATACTGCAAACCGGAAACTATCCCACAGAACTAAAAACAGCTAAAATCATACCAATCTACAAAAAAGGAACACATGAAGACATGAACAACTACAGGCCAATTTCACTAATAAGCACCTTCTCAAAAGTTATAGAAAAAATTATCAAGGAAAGACTAGTAACATTCATAGAAGCAACATTTAAGTTTGATCATCAACAATATGGATTTCAAAAAAAAAGTAGTACCCAAGGGGCAACAGTGGACCTACTAGAACATATAACGAGTGAAATGAAAAAAAAAATATGTACTAGCAGTATTTGTTGATCTACAGAAGGCATTTGACACAGTGAATATTGAACTTTTGATGAACAAGCTATACAAAATGGGCTTTCGAGGTACATGCCATAGACTACTGAAAACATACTCAAGCGGTAGAAAACACTACACTGCAATAAATGGTGAACATAGCGAAGAACAGACACTAAATACAGGTGTCCCACAGGGATCTGTTCTCGGACCACTGTTATTTTTTTTTTAATAATAATTTATTATTGACCTCAAAACAGTTTACAATAAAACTGGCACCGAGGCCTACAAATTGTATGGTATAATTATTTATATTCAAATAAAGTTATTCCGAAAGGCAAACAAATGTAGTTTATATTTCTTTATCCTGCCACTTAAATGTCTATACTCTATTTTCCTTTATATAGTTCTTAATATTGCACGTCAGGTTCTTGGTATTTCCATGGAGTATTCTTTGTGGAATCCTATTATATTCCTGTATACTTCTATATATTGGTGAGTCCTGTCCCTTTTTAGTTCTAGCATATGAATTTCTTAATTCATGGTTTGTTCTTGTGTTGTATGTGTAGAATTGTCTGTTATTTTGTAGTTTTACACTGGTTTTAAGTTTATTATTTTGTATATCATGTATTAGTTTGGTTTGTTCAAATACTTTCAATTGATTTATTTTCAGGTATGTCACTTTTTTATATATTTCCTCACTGGGCGTGTAGTAATTCATCCCGAATATTAATTTAATCGCTTTGTTTTGTAGTCTTTGGAGCTGGTCCAACTGTCTAGTACATGTATTTCCCCAGCAGGGCATTAGGTATCGCATATGTGGCTCTATAAAACTGTTGTAGAGAAGCTGTCCAGATTTTTTATTGAGTTGGTGAGCACATCTTCTAATAGAGCCCAACATAGGAACTATTTTGTTTATCACACCATTTACGTGGTTTTTCCAGGATAGATTATCTGTGATAGTTAGTCCAAGGTATTTATATTCAGTAACTCTTTTGATATTTGTTTCATTAATTTTGATTTGTGGATTGCACGGTGGTTTACTTTTCTGCCTAATAACCATAAATACTGTTTACTGGACGTTTAAAGAAAGTTTATTGTAACACAGCCAGTTAAAATACTTTACTAGATCACTATTGACAGTTTCTTCAAGTTGTTTTTCACTTTCTCCAGAATATATTAGCACTGTGTCATCTGCAAATTTGAAATATTTTGCTGTCAGGTTGGTGAATTTCAGATTGTGCACGTATAACAAGTATAACAGTGGTCCGAGAACAGATCCCTGTGGGACACCTGTATTTAGTATCTGTTCTTCGCTATGTTCACCATTTATTGCAGTGTAGTGTTTTCTACCGCTTGAGTATGTTTTCAGTAATCCATGGCATGTACCTCGAAAGCCCATTTTGTATAACTTGTTCATCAAAAGTTCAATATTCACTGTGTCGAATGCCTTCTGTAGATCAACAAATACTGCCAGTACATATTTGTTTTTGTCCATTTCACTCGTTATATGTTCTAGTAGGTCCACTGTTGCCCCTTGGGTACTACTTTTTTTTTGAAATCCATATTGTTGATGATCAAACTTAAATGTTGCTTCTATGAATGTTACTAGTCTTTCCTTGATAATTTTTTCTATAACTTTTGAGAAGGTGCTTATTAGTGAAATTGGCCTGTAGTTGTTCATGTCTTCATGTGTTCCTTTTTTGTAGATTGGTATGATTTTAGCTGTTTTTAGTTCTGTGGGATAGTTTCCGGTTTGCAGTATGTTATTTGTCAGCTTGACAAAAGTGGGTCCGATGGCATTGATCAGCATTAGTAAGTCTTTTTTTGTAATTTTGTCTGTGCCTGGGGCGCAGTTATTTTTCAGTTCATTTATTTTGGCTGTTATCTCCTTTATGTTTGTTGGCTCTAGGTTTATGTTTTGTGCATTTTCTTCCTCAATAACCTGTGTTTGTTGATTATGTTTTATTTTTTTTGCCAGTGCTTCCCCTACTTTTGCAAAATGTCTGTTAAACTCTGTTGCTATATCTTTACTTTTTTCTATTGATTTTCCTTTTTCGTTTTTTATTTTGTTTATATTTTTTTGCTTGCTTCTGTTAGGGTTGCATATTTCGTCTATTACTGCCCAGGTTTTCTTAGAATCTCCCTTGACTTGCTCAAATTTCATTTCTGCGTATGTTTTTTGTAGTCTTTTTCTTAGATTGTTTAGTGTATTTCTAGCTTTTTTATATTCTTTTTCACTTTGTTCGTTTTGTATTCTCTTCCATCTAATGTATAGTTTGTCTTTTTCTTTTAGTTTAGTCAGATATTCTTTTGTGATCCAGTAGTTATTTTGTTTTATTTTAAGTGATTTCTCTTTTGTACATTCCTCTTTAGTGGTGTTAATTATGTGTGCAAGTTCTTGAAAAGTTTCTATTTTACATTTTTCCATTTTTACTTTTATTGTATCCAGCCAGGCTTGCTCCACAAGATACTGTTTTTTTATTATTTCTTTTTTCTTTATACATATATTCTTCTTTACTTCTATATACATTATTTTGTGATCTGAGAGGTGGTGATCCTGCAGTTTATGTTACAGGTTTAACTTTTATTTAACGAGTTGCATTCTGTGGCATTATTCTATTTTGTATTTTAAAACCATTCATCTCAATTAGGTTGTTGTAATTATTAATAGTTTGTGAGTGTTTTAATAAGTCAAGATTAAAGTCTCCGATTATAATGCATGTGCTTTTCTGTTGTTCAAGTAGTCTGTCGAATTTTGTTGCAAATATCTCGCCATTACTTTGTGGTGGTCTGTAGATACCAAAGACGGAGAGCTTGTATTTTGGTAAGTAAAAAGATGCAATGTTGCAGTCATCTATTTGTACATCGTACCTGTCATTTTGTATAAATTGCAGTTCTTCTCTTATATAGACACTGCAACCTCCTCCCCTGGTGTCTCGACAATTATGCACAGCTACATACTTTTGTAAGTTAAAGCAGTTTATCTCATTTGGATAGATCCATGTTTCCGTAAGCACTATGAGATGGATAGTCATGGTGTTTTGGAGTATTAAATCATTTATTTCATTTACCTTGTGTCGGAGGCTTCTGATGTTTAAATATAAGATGTTTAAGTGCTGGTTTTCTTTGGCAATCATTTTTAGTCTTTTTTAGTCTTTTTTATCACAGTTTTGTATGTTAGTTCTATGTCTCTTAGATTATGTTCAGGTCACTATCGTTTCTTATCCTGACCGGTGTATCATTTTCTTTTTTCTTAATATATATTTTTCCATTAGCTACATATGCCGCATGAAGACTATTGTTTTTTTTATATTCTCGTGCTTTTTTAAACAAATACTGGTTGTGTTTTGTAAGGTCGTCTTTAAAATAGATATTTTTATTTTCTCCCACTAGGCCACATTCTTGAACTTTGATGCCCTTAAGTGCTTTAACCTTTTGAATAACTTTAAGTTTTGTGCCTGTGTTTTTGAATTTAACAAGTATAGGGGAGTCATCTCTTGTATTGACACAGTATGTATCTAAGATTTCACCATCGCCTATATCAACTTTGAGTGTTGTAATGATTTTTTGAACTGTTATTTCGGGTTTTTCCTTCTGTTTTTTGATCCCACTAATCACTAAATTTTTTTCTCTTTCCTTTTGCTCCGAGTTATTTAATCTATTCTCTAGCATTTCCACTTTCTGCTTTAGGAAAAGATTTTCTTTTTTTAGCTGTCTCATTTCGCTTAAAATATCCTCTATTGCCTTTTTTTGTTCATCGAACCCGTTAGATATGTATTGCACAGATTTCTTCAATTCTCCCATATCTTCCTTTAGTGATTTCCTTAAAGGGTCCATGTACCCCTTAAACAGACCCTCGACAATATTTTTGATCTTTTTTTCATCCATTTCCTGTTCTCCCAGCAAACTGTTTCCACCCCTAACCTCACTTTCTCCACCTGTGCCGCAGCAATCAACCTTGTTTTGTCTATTTGCGACCCCGGCTTGAAACGCACAGCTGGGATGGAAGCTTGATTTACAGTATTCACAGTCAAATGAACTCACAACTTTCTTCTTACAGTGTTTGCACTTTTTTTCAGTTTTTTCAGACTGCGAATTTTTGTCCACCTTTTCAGACATAACCTTAAATTAATTTTAAATTATACTTGTTATACGTGCACAATCTGAAATTCACCAACCTGACAGCAAAACATTTCAAATTTGCAGATGACACAGTGCTAATATATTCTGGAGAAAGTGAAAAACAACTTGAAGAAACTGTCAATAGTGATCTAGTAAAGTATTTTAACTGGCTGTGTTACAATAAACTTTCTTTAAACGTCCAGAAAACAGTATTTATGGTTATTAGGCAGAAAAGTAAACCACCGTGCAATCCCCAAATCAAAATTAATGAAACAAATATTAAAAGAGTTACTGAATATAAATACCTTGGACTAACTATCACAGATAATCTATCCTGGAAAAACCACGTAAATGGTGTGATAAACAAAATAGTTCCTATGTTGGGCTCTATTAGAAGATGTGCTCACCAACTCAATAAAAAATCTGGACAGCTTCTCTACAACAGTTTTATAGAGCCACATATGCGATACCTAATGCCCTGCTGGGGAAATACATGTACTAGACAGTTGAATCAGCTCCAAAGACTACAAAACAAAACGATTAAAGTGATATTCGGGATGAATTACTACACGCCCAGTGAGGAAATATATAAAAAAGTGACATACCTGAAAATAAATCAATTGAAAGTATTTGAACAAACCAAACTAATACATGATATACAAAATAATAAACTTAAAACCAGTGTAAAACTACAAAATAACAGACAATTCTACACATACAACAGAAGAACAAACCATGAATTAAGAAATTCATATGCTAGAACTAAAAAGGGACAGGACTCACCAATATATAGAAGTATACAGGAATATAATAGGATTCCACAAAGAATACTCCATGGAAATACCAAGAAACTGACGTGCAATATTAAGAAATATATAAAGGAAAATAGAGTATAGACATTTAAGTGGCAGGATAAAGAAATATAAAATTTTTTTTGCCTTTCGGCTTTATTTGAATGTTAATAATTATACCATACAATTTGTAGGCGTCAGTGCCAGTTTTATTGTAAACTGTTTTGAGGTCAATAATAAATTATTATTAAAAAAAAAAAAAAAAAAAAAAAAAAGACAATTTGAGCACATTTCGTGATTAAGCACCTATGCTAATTGTTATATACAGTATATGAGATAATTGTTGAGTTGTTATTATAAATTTTTGTTTGTTTCTTATAGTTGTTGTTTTAGTTCATCAATGTTTCAAAATTCCTGTTAACTGGGTTTTTAATATACCCATTATAAAATAAAAGAATAATGATTCAATCCATGGCCAACTAAAAAATTTTTTATTTTTTGGATATTTTCGCTATTTAGAACAAATCAACATATTAAGTGTTACATATTGTTGCAATCCCCAAAAAAAATTCAATTTTTTGAGACAGATATAGGGTGTCCCATTTAAGAAAATGCTAGTTCTAATAATACCTCAAAAATTAACACATCTCTATTTTTTTTTTAAATACGCCACTGATTCTACGTAAAAAGTCATAAAACTTTTGTATTGAAAGTTTCTTTTTATCTCCATAAATAACCGAGTCATAAAAAATAATAACAACCGCAGATTTTGAGAATCACCCTGTATCTTCTAAACCAATCTATAGTCTATTCACTGAACGCACGGAATAATCACGGGTAGACAAGGCGGTGTCGGACAGCCCGGTTTACATTGCACAAATATTAAAGAACTGATAATGCAAAAATCATCAGTGGCGTAGAAAAACGTGCCACAAATATATCATTATTACTTGCGTCAAATAATAAACAATATTTGAATAAAAGTAATATATTTATTTATTCGCTTACAATATCTGATGAATCAGAATCGTTACCTAAATTAATAATTATTGGTTCAACCACTCTCTCCATTAGATGTTAGATGGTCGGTTCTCCACATTTTTTCTTACTCCTTTTGAACATGTTCAATAACCTTTTTCCAATTTTCAGGAGTTACATTACTAACTACTCAACATAACACTGTCAATTTTAACTTACCCAAAATTAATCTCGTTTACTAGTTTAGACAGTGTTGTTCTTTCAAAATTTGGAAAGTTGTCATCGTTATTTATTGCTGACAATATTTTATCTAAGGTCGGCGGTTCATTTCTGAAAAAGAATTCATGGATTTTCCGACGTATTGATGCCTTGGTTTCTTGTGAAATATTGTCTGGAACTCCTCTAACTCTATGATATTCTTTAGGAGCAGAAAGGCCATTGCCTGTTTTGTATTCTGCTAGAACTTTGTAAACACTGCTAATGGATGCTCCTACAAATAAAGAAATATGTAGCTTTTTTTGTCATATACATCACTACACTTATTGTAACATTACATTGTAAACTTGAACTTAATACCATAATCATTACCTGAAGCTCTTAAAACATAACTCACGCGTTCCGCTTCAGTTCCATTTGGCTGGCTTTCCCGGCAAGTTTTATAAATGTTTAGCATACTCTCTTTTTCAGAAACGGACAAAGATCGTTTCATGCGTTTCTTTGGTGGAGATGGTCCAAGTAATTGTCCATCGTCCATAGTGAAGGTTACTTATTCAATATATCGATTTTATACAAAGCACTCAGAAAAAAGAAGCAACACAATATTTTTAAAGCACTAAACAAATAAGGAAAATTATATTACGGTACGCCACAGAATTTGCAATATAAATAAAACACTTGTTCCGAAAATTATGGTTGCGGTGTAAAAAGGATCGCTAATCCTATGAAAAGGGACCAATCAGAATGAATCGCTTAAATATCAGGTAATTGACCCTAATTTTATTACTCCGTACGTTCAGTGTACAAACTATAGTTAGCGTAGATCTGATTGCGCTAAAAAAGAGAACGGGACACATATCTTAGTTTTTTTTTGTATCTCTTACCGTTTAGCGTATACCCTATAATATCAACAATATTATTTAAAGGATTTGTTTATACATTTGATTAAGAATAAGTTCTTTAATTTTTCAGATTAATTTTTGACGATTCTCACAGCTCTCACGAGTAGAAATGGTAATAATTTTTAATTTTGACAGAACTGAAGACAGATAAGTATTGTTTGACAGTTTACTTACCACACAATCGTCATCACAGTCACATCCGCACAAAAACTCTGAATCCAAACTCATGTGGACTCCCTCCATAGGAACTCTTTTAATCGAGTAGTTGCAGAAATCGAGCATATCGTTATTAAATCCGTTGATAACTGGTATAGGGACTTGCTCCAATCCTAAAAGTAAATTTGGTAAATTCTATAAGTAAATTTCATAATAATTATTTAGGGGGTTTAGGGGAACTGCATCTTTTTCTGAATTTTAACAAAGTCGGAACACAACTAGAAAAGGAAATGGAGTTTAACTGAACTTTAATTGTGAATCAAATTTATGATACCATTAGCCACGGAAGATTAACTTTGTAGATTCAATATTCAAACATCTTACCTTTAGATAAGTCTTTTGGATCTGGCACACACTCTACACTAAATTCGGCCAGGCACCTTACCATATGATTAAAGTCAAACAGATCAACAGTCATTTCACTCTCAGTAACTCTCAGATAATAGTGAATCTAAAGAAAAAAATAACAGCTTAGTATAGGAAAATGTTGGTTAAAGCCTTAAAAAATAAGTTGTTAAATTAATTTTTAATTCCGGACCCGGTTTAATTTTTAATACCTTAGGAAATGACCCAGATTCATAAGTTCTAATTTGTGTCAATGGATGACTGTAATATGTAATTAGTCTAGGAATAGTTTTAGTTGTACAAATTAGGATTAGGACTAGATTAAGGTAGTTAAGTTAGCATTATAAAAAAGAAACAGAATAATAAACATATTAAAATGGAAGTTTTTATTTTTGTCGTCACTGGACATATGAAGTCTTTGAAATTGGCAGAATACAGACATCTGTCAACAAATGGTAAATAAGAATGGTTATGTTTCAAAGGGAAGAGGATAAACAAGCAATGTATTACTTTGAGACAACACATTGCTTGTAAACTGGATGTTAGGTAATTCCAGAAACTTTATTTTATATTCACTGTTCATCCTCTTCCCTTTGATTATTATTTACCATTTGTTGACAGATGTCTGTATTCTGCCAATTTCAAAGACTTCATATGTCCAGTGACGACAAAAACTAAATGTCAATCGATTTGTATGGTTTCTGTAAACCTAATATCCAGTTAGTATAATCTTCTCACCATATTTCAATAGTCGTTTTTATTTTTAATATTTCTAATAATGGTACCTGGTTCTATACCTATATTGTCATTTTTCTCTTTTTATTAACCTCGCTTCAACTTCCACGTTGCAGGCGGGTACTACGGTCGTGTTGTAGCACAGGTTATATTTAATTAATTTATAACTTAAAAATTTTTCATTAACTTTTAAATAATAATTTAAAATGTTTAAAATACAAATACAATTTAAAATATGGGGTATATCCCCATACCATCATGTCAGCTAAAAGACATTAATTTAAATTTCCTATTTTAATTCTCCAATTTTAATTTCTAAATTTGGTTAAACACCTAAGTTTAACAAATTTAATATCATACAATACAAAATAAAACTTTTTCATTCATACGCTTTGAATTAATTTACTATCTCACTAAAATGTTTCTTTCTCTAATAAAATCTCACATTTCACTCAAATTTGTATCTTTACATTAATTTCAACACAACTAGCTAGTTCATACCAAGTCTTCAACTTTCACATATTACTGTATCACATTATAAGTTGTACTCATTAGTTTGAGACAACATACATCGCTTTTAAACTGGATGTTAGGTAAGTCCTAAAACTTTACTTTGTATTCACTGTTCATTTTCAATCATGTAATATCCTTTTAGTATCCCCTGATGATGAATGCTTAAGCATTCAAAACATGTTGGGAACTTAAAATTTACTTTAAAATTAAACTGTGGAGGAGACTGCATTGTTTCATTTACATTTTCTTAATGGCCTGTCAGAAAGGTATCAAACTATATACTTATGAAATCGGTAAAAAAGCTCTTTCCAAATATCTATTAATATACTGTTCCATTTAAAAAATACAACTCGTGCAAAAATTTTAAACTTCCAACAGTCTTTTGTTTTTTCTGATAATTTTTTTAATAAGTTCAGATCAAATTCAACAACTTTATTCATTTTAGTTTTTTGATATCTCTATCAATAAAGCCGCTAGCATATGGGTCACTATACCGGGTAATGCATGGCTTAGTTGAACATAATAAATCCCATGCAAATTTTGAGGTGGCTAAATATTGGTTCCCCTGTACATTTTAGAGAAAAATTGTATTATAATTTCTTGAAGAGACCGATATACCAAACCCATGTGCTAAGTTTGAATACATTTTAATAAGCCAATTCTAACTTATTCAATTAAATGTGATGGCAAAAGTACGAAATTTTCATAGTTTAGGTAATACAGCAAACATCAGCAAATTATTATTTGTCATTGACAAAACGAAAAGCAGCGTCAGTGGCGATATTTTCATTGAAGTCGCTTTAATTATAGCTAAATATGAGCTATTCTATTAAGAAAAAAGTAACTATGATCAAGTGGTATTATACAGGAAACAGTTTAAGAGCAGTGTCTGAAATGTTTTCAGTTCAATTCCCTGATAAGCATATCCCTTCCATTTTATTAATTAAACTTATCATTAGTAAATTTGAGTCCAAAGGCACTGTAATAAATAACTGTAAATGCTCAACTAAAATTGTCAATTAAGCTGAAGAAAGGTATAATAGAGATCTTGATATTTTACTGCACGTGGAGAAAAATAAAATGAATAGCACGAGGATTCTTGGGCAAGCCATAGGAAAACATCAAACCACAGACACAGTGTTCCGCACTTTTAAAACACAAATATTTTCCTTACCATATCCAAAAAAAAATTTTTTGGCCGGGAATTGTAGGACATCACATTATTGGACCACTTTTTATGGAAGGCAACCTTAGTAACCTATTTGAACTTACTACAAAATCGAATTGAACCCGCACTAGAAGAAGTTGTACGCGAAAATCAGGAGATCTGTCCTGCCCATAATTCTCTCATGATTAGGGAATACTGGAAAAATATTTTTAACGGAAATATTGTTGGCCCACGGCATCTAATCCTTTGGCCAGCCAGGTCTCCTGACCTTTCGCCAAACGACTTCTTTCTGTGGGGTCACTTAAAAAATTTTAATTATAAAGATGTAAAATTTGAAAATCTAGACCAGCTAAAAAACTGTATTTCGTTAGAATGTGACAGAATTTGTCAATATCTCACTCAGTAATGTTAGAGATGAATTTTATAATCGGTTAGAATATTGTTTAGCTGTCAATAGGGTTGTTTGAGCATTTAATTAATTAATGTTTTTGTGGAAATCTGTAGTCTTAGGTATGTTATGTAAAATTAAAGGCTTAGTAATAAAAACATAATGGTGTCTTTTATTTTGGATGTGTGATTGCCGGATTGGTGAAATGAAAATGTTGTAGCAGCTTTAAAAATTGCCACTATTGACTTTGTGGGGAATGTAGATTTACCTTTGATTCGTACAGTAATATTTCCACAAAAGTGCATATTTTATAATTATTTTGCTCGAAAAATTGTTTATTAGGTTGTATCATATTTGTTTACCGAACGTTAGTCAGAGTATGGGGCGAACGCACTACTTTTGCCTTTCTGTGGTTGATGGCATCAGGCCAATCAGGCGCCGCACATAGGTGGACCATGTATTTCAGGTTTTGCGTCTCCGTCAAGTCGCAGACCGTCCATTTTTACTTTTGGCAATTTTAGGTTTCAACAAAGTTGTTTGGAATTATATTCTTCATTTCGTTATTTAATTTAGGTTCTGGTAAAAGCCCAGACTTTCGTATCGTTTGGATCTTTTGTAGTGTGTATCTGTTCTCTTCTTTTTTGTTGGTGTTAAGTTAAGTTAAGTTAGCAACACTAAGTCAGCTGATTTTGTTGAAGAAGGGGGTTTGTCTTCAGAGTTCTTGCGGCCTATAATTTCACTTTCTAAAAATCCTTCAGCCTAGAAGGTCAAGCCAGCCGCCGTTAGGCCATTTTTTTTGGCGAAAGGCCACGAGGTCTCACCTCCCTTTTAGAGGTAAGCTGCTTTAATTTCTTTTGCTCTTGGTTTGTTGTTTGTGGGAATGCAGCGGGTAATTTTCCTTTCTATAATTTTTAGGGGTTTTGTGTTTTGGGTTATTTTTGGTTTTGCCGTTCACGGGGATGTAAGGTTAGGAAACCACCTACCTCATGTGCTCCCAGTAGGAAAATAACGAGCTATTACATCAATTCCACCTGGCCAACCAGAGAAAACCACATGGGGCCGTCCTGATGGATAGATCCAGCTATACAGAGTCAGAGTGGTATAAAAGTTGCATAGCCGCATTTTTTTTATGATTTAATTAAAGTTACCGTCACCATATTTCCACCATAAGCCATTTCAATTCATTTTATATTTCAATTAATTAACTAAAATTTAATCCATAACCTTTGTTATGTAAATCAACATTGTAAAGCTATCTTGGCAAGGGGTAACACCCTTTTTTCAACCACAAGCTATTAGAAGATTTCCAAGGTTCTAGAATCTTCCCTGAGGGTACACCAAATTTTTAACTTAAATCCTTGCGCCGGAAAGGCTGGTTTTGTTTTTTTATCACACTTGTATAATTTGATTTTTTTTCTCTATCACATAAAATTAACTTAAACCTTTTTTATTTAATAAAATCTATATTGTTTGTGTGGGAAAACTTTGGTTTTATTTATTGCATAGATTTCTCAATAGAACTGATATACGGTATATTTTTCCTGGTTTGGACTTCGATCAAACCAGGTGGCGCCCAAAGCAAACCAAAGATGAAGGGAAGGTGTAAGTATATGGACCACGACCTAGTGCCTCCACATAAAGAGCTACCGTCAGCAGATAGTGACAACCTGTTGTCCATGACAACAGATTGCCATTGTCATAATGTGTTTTTAATGTGAAAGAATCTTTATTCGTTATGTCCAGCTTTGACAATAGCGTCATAGAAATTATTTGCTGGTGTTTGCTGTATTACCTAAACTATGAAAATTTCGTAATTTTGCCATCAAATTTAATTGAATAAGTTAGGATTGGCTTATTAAAATTTATTCAAACTTGGCACATGGGTTTATATCGGCCTCTTCAAAAAATTATAATTCAATTTTTCTCCAAAATGTACAGGGGAGCCAATATTTAACCATCTCAAAATTTACATGGGATTTCCTATGTTCAACTAAGCCATGCATCACCCGGTATACGGAATGACCCTGTACATTAGTTTGATACGTTTGTAGGTCTGATGATGCCAGGTTAGGGTGAAACGTGTTACCACCAATAAAACAGAATTTGAGACCTTGACTTTCAATTTTGATTCACACTACAATAATACTGACAAGATTGTATTACACGAATTTGTATAAATTTTTCCGTGAAACTACCATTTTTTTCTTATTCTTGAAGAATCAAGGCATATTTAATTTTTTTAAATACTATTACACTGAAAAAATGCCCTAAAATTACTAGTTTCAGCAGAAAAGTTGCTTACCTCACTAATATTCCTGACCATCCGTCCACAAGGAGCCTTGTAAATAATCTCTTTGCGGCCTCGGTCTTTCAGCGTCATCCTGGCCCAACCGCACAGCAGCGGCTTCGACAGCGGATTGTGGCCGCGGAGTTTCGTGAAATTGTGCGTGAGATATACCTTGCAAGCGATGCCGCATTCGTGCGGTTTGTATTCGCGTTTGGTGGATTGTTGGTCTCTTGGAGTAAAGTACTGGAATGAAACTAATTGTTATTACAGGGGGCCCATTTATTTTACCTTAAGAAATTTCGTAACTTTTCCAGATTTTCTCTGACTATTAAGTCAAATTTTGATGAAACACCTAGGCAAGAAATCTAGACCTAGTAAATGTAAAATTATAATCTTCTATCTTGTAAAAAAATAGCTATACTATAGCTAAACGCGTCCGGTGTCAGGTATAGTATGTTTGTTCAAAATTTTACCGTTGCCTTAATGACTCTGGTAATCGATGACACGACAGGGTCGGATGATAATCAGCAGGTATGTTATACAGAGTGGCAAAAAGTCGCGCATAATGCCTGTAACTTTTGAATTACCTCGTATACGAAAAAGTGACCTTTATGAAAGTTGTTCAGTAAGTTATTCCCCACGTTTCTACCTGCAGGAATTATTTATGTCAGTTCTGGTTTGGTTGTCATAGAAACTAACTTACTTTCTAAAAATGGAACACCCTGCATATGATTGCATATTTGGATTCTACTGGGAAAACTCTGAATTTTTTGCATTTCAAATTTTCACCTATCTGCAAGCGTTTCCGAGATAATGACAGCTCAGAAATGAAAAACTTCCTAATTATAATTATTCCTACCTAAACCCACCAGTTGAGTCAAGGTGTTTTCATGACAGCGACCTAAGAGGTGTCAATTTTGAGTTCCTGTTTAATTATCTGTTGTCTGATTTCTAATTTGTTTACACTATGGTTCATCTGGATAAGAAACAACTAGTTGAAATTTTAATAATGAGCGGTTACGGAAATATGAAGAGATCGCAAGATCAGGTTTGTTAACTTTTCAATAAATTATATCCAAATAGGCCTCCAATAAATGAGTCAACGGTGTGTAGAGTGGTAAAGAAATTTCGAGAAACAGGCAGTGTTAGGGAAACCGCTAGATCAGGTCGACCTAAAACAGCAACCGGGGGAGACAAAGCTTTGGATATCATGCTCTCAATACATGAAAATCCAACACAATCACCCAGGCCAATGGCAATGTGTCTCATTAGGCAGTGAAAAATTTGTTTAAGCAAAAAAAGTTGCATCCCTACAAGATAAAGTTGGTGCACGAGTTAAACGAGGACGATTTTGATAGAAGAGTTGAATTTTGCGATGATGGAAAGATACAATAACGATAATAACTTCACAACAAATATCATTTTCTCGGATGAAGCTACTTTCCATTTAAATGGCATTGTTAATAGACACAATTATCGTTATTCGTCTGCTGAGAATACTCACTGGTTTCAGGAAGGTCATACTCAGAGGCATAGTTGGTAGACATATTGTGGGATCTTTTTCCTTAGATAGATAGTAATTTGAATGGCGAAAAATATCTGGACCTCAGGAATCACATAATTCCTTCTAGCAGAATGGTTTTACCGTGTGTAAATAATGACATAAACGAACAGGTATGGTTCCAGCAAGATGGCGCATTATGCGGCAAATGCTTAGACAATACAATGCGAACAATTTTCAGGACGTTGGATAGGCAGAAGAAATGCTATTGACTGGCCAGCGCGATCCCCGGACTTAACCCCGCTCGACTTCTTTTTGTGGGGACACTTACAGAACAAATATCAGAATTAGTGCTGCAATTCAGGCTATTCCAGACGACTTCCTTTTAAACGTTGTAGACGGGTTCAGGGATCGACTGGCGCTCTGCTTAGCAGAAAATGGTGGTCATTTTGAACACCTGATCCACTAAAAAGGTTTCACTTGTTTATTGTTCCGATGTTAAGTTGTTCAACTTTCTAGGCTATTTATTTTGTTATTATAAAGTTGGTTACAATTTTAAAAAAATTAAAATTTGAAATACAAAAATTCAGAGTTTTCTCAGTAGAATCCAAATATGCAATCATATGCAGGGTGTTCCATTTAAAAAAAGTAAGCTGGTTTCTATGGCAACCAAACCAGAAATGACAGAAAAAGTTCATGCAGGTAGAAATGTGGGAAATAACTTACTAAATAACTTTCATAAAGGTCACTTCTTCGTATACGAGGTAATTCAAAAGTTACAGACATTATGCGCGACTTTTTTGCTTCTCTGTATACCGGGTGACAATGAAAGTACTACCCAGGCTGGCGTTTCAAAACGACTTTAGATAAAAATTTGAAATTTTGGTCGACGTCTGGGTTAAGTAATGTGCATATTTTAAGCAAAAAAACAAATGACAATCACTTCCGGTTTCACCGGAAACGATTAAAATTTTGATATTTTAAGTTGCAACCCCCGTATATTTTTGCATATTTGAATGCTGCGAAAAATTCTAAATATTTTTTATGTAGCATGTCCTATACCTAAACTCAACAGATTTTGACTTATGGGGCTTTAAAGTTTGAACTATTTTAACATTTAATTAATTTTTCCAAAAAAACGAAGAGCGCTACGACCAAAACAAACGGTGCAAATCGTACTTCATTAAAGGCACTCTAGGATAGTAGAATAAAAAAACTGACGCTAGCAATTTTAAAAAATCGATATTTTCGACAAGACGTTTTTCAGTTTTTGATCCATTTTTGTATGAAAACGGTTTAACTTACAACCATAGGACTTTCACTACCCGATCTTACTTTTTTATCTTCTATCCATTTATATTCTCAGTTTTCATTTTCAAACAACGGATATTATTTTTGAACCAGCTGGACGTTTTATGCTCTTTTTACTAAAATTAAAATAATCATATTAGCCATGACACAGGTTGCTATGGTTTTTAGAAACAATTATATTACCTATGTCAGTTATTTTTTATCACCTAGTGTGTTTTGAAGATTGTTGGAAATTCTTGTAAATTATCGTTTTTTATTTCGTGATTTTTTTTGGCGTAGTTCTTTGTAATCTGTTTCAAATGGTAATTTTTACAAGAGCCGAACAAATAGATAGCTTCTCGTTTATGGCGAGTGCTTGCAAAATAAAAGGCAGGCTCAAACACTCCACGCAGAACGATACCCCGACAGAAACCAACCCTGCTATGCTTATTTTCCGTGGCTGGTACAACATTTGAAAACAGTTCCCCAAAATGAAAATGAAGAAAATTTTATTATTAGCGAAGAAGCAGAAATAAACGTTCCGGCATGTGTGAATGCTGATCCAAATATTTCTAATCGCCAAATTGAAAATGAAGTTGGAGTTAACAGAGAAAGTGCAAGAAAAATTTTGAAGAAACATAAGTACAAGCCTTACAAATACCAAATCCACCAACACTTGGGTGTTAACGACTTTGCTCGGCGAGTTCAATATTGCCGATGGTTTATGGAAAATCATAACCATAATAATAACTTTCATAGATTGATATTATTTTCTGATGAGTCTCGCTTCACGAATCTGGGAATGTTCAACAGGAACGATGTAAGATATTGGGCAAATGAAAATCACCATCTATTTAGAGAAGGATCATTTTCAAGAACGCTTCGGTGTAAATGTGTGGCTAGGTGTTTTAGGAACGACAGTTGTGGGTCCAATATTTTTTAATGAGCACCTTAGAGCGCAAACTTATTTGAACTTTTTAGAAACAACAGTCAACGATTTTCTGGACAATTTACCTCTTGCACAAATTCCCAACATTTACTTTCAACAAGATGGTGCGCCGGCTCATAATGCTAGGATTTGTGTAAATTATTTAAATGACAGGTTTGGGGACCGATGGATAGGGACAAATGGCCCTGTAAGGTGGCCAGCACGTTCGCCAGATTTGACGCCCCTAGATTTTTTCTTCTGGGGTCATATCAAAGAAAAAGTCTATTTAACTCCACCTGTAAATGTGGACATTTTAAGAACTCGAATTATTAGGGCTATTAATGATATTAGTATACCTCAAAAAGAAAATGTATTACGGAAAATTGTTGAAAAGTGTGAGACCTGTATTGAACAAGAAGGTCGGGTTTTTGAAAATCTTTATTATGATTAGGTTCGTTTTTTTCATTTCTTTTATTATTAGTTAATTAATATTAATAATGTGTACACCTTTGTATAATAAAGTATTTGTTTCTAGTTTTGAAACGTTTGCATTTGCGAGTTATTAAATAATATCCGTTGTTTGAAAATGAAAACTGGGAATATAAATGAATAGAAGATAAAAAAGTAAGATCGGGTAGTGAAAGTCCTATGGTTGTAAGTTAAACCGTTTTCATACAAAAATGGATCAAAAACTGAAAAACGTCTTGTCGAAAATATCGATTTTTTAAAATTGCTAGCATCAGTTTTTTTATTCTACTATCCTAGAGTGCCTTTAATGAAGTACGAATTGCACCGTTTGTTTTGGTCGTAGCGCTCTTCGTTTTTTTGGAAAAATGAATTAAATGTTAAAATAGTTCAAACTTTAAAGCCCCATAAGTCAAAATCTGTTAAGTTTAGGTATAGGACATGCTACATAAAAAATGTTTAGAATTTTTCGCAGCATTCAAATATGCAAAAATATACGGGGGTTGCAATTTAAAATATCAAAATTTTAATCGTTTCCGGTGAAACCGGAAGTGATTGTCATTTGTTTTTTTGCTTAAAATATGCACATTACTTAACCCAGACGTCGACCAAAATTTCAAATTTTTATCTAAAGTCGTTTTGAAACGCCAGCCTGGGTAGTACTTCCATTGTCACCCGGTATAATTATATTTCTTTTCTTAATTATACAGGGTGTTTCAGAATAAGATGCTGATCCTTAACGGTGTGAATCCTTAGGTTATTTTAAGAAGAAAAGTTCAAATTAACATATATCCTTAACCTATCAACTTTCGAACTACAGGGCGTTAAAGTTTTAAGAAAAAAATCGTTTTCCTAACATAACTTTAACAACTTTCTATCTATTTTTATGAATTTTTCACACATGCCCTCTAAGCATCAATAGCCATTTCTTGGTGTACAAATTTTTTTAAATTTTTTAACCAGTGGCGTCCTGAAAGGGTTTGGACTAGACATTTTTGAAAACTATTATGTACGCCACTGCTTTTTCTCAAGATAAAAAATATTTTTAAAATACTCATTCATTTTAGGCCAAATTTAATATCTTGCCTTTTTATCGTCTGACAAACAGTTTCCGACAAAAAAAATAAAAAGCAATAAATGCGCATTCGCTATGTGCCTATGGTTTCTGACAAGTAGGCTATGAACTTTGAACTATGAACTTTGTTAAGGAAACAATGACAATAACGAAATATTTAATGCCAAATAGCTTTGACAACTATTTATTTATGTACACGGCTTTCCACTTAACTTAAATTTTAAAAACGTAATACTTTTTAAACGTATAAGTATCATGGTAAATTTTACAAATGTCGAGTTTGCGGATATGCATTACCTGTACGGGCTTGCTGACGGCAATGCATTCAAAGCCAGACGATTATACCAAGAGCGTTATCCAAATAGAATAGTTTCGGATGCACGAACGATTTCAGGAACTCACAGAAAGTTATGTGAAACGGGATCTTTTGAAACAAAAAACTACTTAAAAGGGGCACACCAAACTACACGAACACCGGAAACCGAAAAAGCTGTTTTAAATTTAGTGAAACAAAACCCTAATATACGTACCAGAAAAATTGGGAATATTTTAAATATTACTCATGTCCTAGTCTGGAGAATTCTTCAAAGTTATTTGTTATATCCGTACCATAATCAACGGGTCCAGGCCCTACTTCCTAGGGATTTTCCATTACGCATCAATTTCGGCCAATGGTTTATTCAAATGGTTACCGAAAATCCCCAATTTGATGGCAAAAAATTTTTCCAGGAACGCCATACAAAATTTTCATAACAATCACTTCTGGGCAGAAGAAAACCCACATGCCATTATGGAATCCCACCACCAAGAGCAATTTTCTGTAAATGTTTGGGCTGGAATTATTGGTTATTTAATTGGGCCTTATTTTTTACCAGCCAGATTGAACGGAATCAATTATCGCCAATTTCTTGAACACACTTTACCAAATTTGCTAGACGACGTCCCTATTTTAACCCGACATCGTATGTGGTTTATGCACGATGGTGCACCTGGCCATTTCAGTCTCTTAGCACGAGAGTTTTTAAATCAACAATATAGTAATCGATGGATAGGGCGCAGAGGAACACAATCGTGGCCACCTAGATCCCCTGATCTAAACAGTCTAGATTTTTTCCTGTGGGGACATCTGAAA
The DNA here is from genome assembly GCA_963920685.1 of Polydrusus tereticollis. Classification (NCBI taxonomy): domain Eukaryota; kingdom Metazoa; phylum Arthropoda; class Insecta; order Coleoptera; family Curculionidae; genus Polydrusus; species Polydrusus tereticollis. The sequence continues at coordinate 30,204,824 of OY987334.1, forward strand.
ACGTTGGTTTACAGCATCCCAATAAATACTAAAGAGGAGTTGAGAAACCGCATAATAGTTTGTTTCGACACTATCAGGAATACTCCAGGAATTTTTCAAAGGGTACGCGACTCAATGAATGAGGAGAAGAGCTGAAGCATGCATTCTTGCAGGTGGTGGCCACTTTCAACAGCTAATCTAAATTATTTTCGCTTTTGTTCACACGTTATTTAATGTTAGTTGTTTAAAATTTAATGTTAAAAAATAAACCATAGGCACATAGCGAATGCGCATTTAATGCTTTTTATTTTTTTTTGTCGGAAACTGTTTGTCGGACGATAAAAAGGCAAGATATTAAATTTGGCCTAAAATGAATGAGTATTTTAAAAATAATTTTTATCTTGAGAAAAAGCAGTGGCGTACATAATATTTTTCCAAAATGTCTAGTCCAAACCCTTTCAGGACGCCACTGGTTAAAGAATTTTAAAATTTTTCTACACAAAAAAATGGCTATTGATGCTTAGAGGGCATGTGTGAAAAATTCATAAAAATAGCTAGAAAGTTGTTGTTAAAGTTATGATAGAAAAACGATTTTTTTCTTAAAACTTTTACGCCCTGTAGTTCGAAAGTTGATAGGTTAAGGATATATGTTAATTTGAACTTTTCTTCTTAAAATCACCTAAGGATTCACACCGTTAAGGATCAGCATCTTATTCTGAAACACCCTATATAGTTCTTTATAAATAATTTTAACAAGGTAGATAATACAGGGTTATTCACGTTATTTGACACGACATACTATAGCTATATTATCTGTTTTAGATAAAAATAAAAGTTCTCGGGATGGATAGGGGCCTGTAATTTTAAAATGTACCCTAAATTTTAAAATTATTTTCATAACGTACAGGTTGTCCCAAAAACACGAAACGGTACTTTAAAAAATTAAAACCGAAAACTTAACATAGATAACCAAACTATGAAAATGCAATTTTCGAACCGTAACAACTGTTCAAACCACAAATACTGGTCCAAAAAAGTATCCTAATGTGACGTACGTCCAGCTGTTGAACCACGTGACAGCATTCTACGACATGATTGGTTATATTCCCAACAGCGAGCAGAAAAAGTTAAAAGATGACCATCTCGACCGTCAAGCCTCCGTCAAAGAGCACCGAAACATAAATCTATAAATCGGAAAACGGTAGAGCAATTTGTTTATCTCCACCTACCAGGTGGCACCCGCATATTAAATACCAATAAAATTCGATGCAATTTTGATCCTACATTAAATCCGCGTGAAAATACTTCATTATCACTGACATATTCATAAAGCCAGGTCTCAGGGTTACAATATCATACTAATCAGATGTAGCACATATGCTGTTATTAAACTCAAATAGTTTCGAACTTAGTCCTCGCACGTTTTGATATATTATAGTAATAAATAAATAGTTGCATTGACTACGTAATTGTTGGTTGCCCCTCTAAAGGGTATGCGTTGTGAAATAATGATGTGGCAAACTTACCATAATTTTACTGGTGGGTCCGGTATAGTTGACCTGTTGGTCACGATTATCGGGCGGCAAAAACGGCACAAACTCCGCCGGTGGCGGGTTCACTGCGTTCGGCTTCGTCGTACTTTTTCTGGCCACAGCCCTGGTAACACCTGGTGGAGAGTTCTCTTTGGTAGGTTGAACGAAGTCGTTGTTCCTTGTGTACTGAACGACTGTAGAGGATTCATTCTGGAAGCAAGATAAATAAATTAGAAAAGTGTAAGATAATAGTAAAAATAAAAGTCTTATCCAATATAATTATCATAGCGCGCACTAATTACCAATATTTGCCGTCGGCACACCCCAACTTAGTTTTGAAAATCTGCAATAAGTTTAATCACTAGTTTAACGCAGCTTTTCAGTATTCAATGCACAAAAATACTTACCATTCCGAATTTCCTGGACGCTCTTAATCCACTATGTCTAGTAGCTGCCAATTCCTCCTTATACATAGGGCTCAACCTGGTGGACCCTCTGTATATCCATTCCCATCTATCTATTTGGTCGAAATATACTTGCACCAAAGAACAGTCGATATTTTTTATAGTACACAACCACCATTTGCCTAAAATTTTAAATAATGGACTAGAAAACGATATGGCTTATTGTTAATACAAAAGGTCGGATATACAGGGTTCCCCACTAAGGTCGGCAAGGTACGATATTATGGAAGCCATAAACCTTACGGCTACGGGAAAAAATATTATTGGCTTAATCTAGCAAAAGAAATTGCTGGAAAATATTTTAAAGTTTCCAAAACGACCGCTAGGGGGTTAGTTACTAAAAAGTCAAATTTTGTCAGATAATCGCTATGTTAAAGTGGTTTAATGACGAAAATAAAAAGTTCGTTAATTTTTGCGGAAACTTGTTTCGAAGACTTCCTCGTATCTTCGAAAATATGGGTGGGGGAAGCTTGTGGAAAAACACTTTTTAAATTGTTGTATCTTCAATATGCCTTATTCTAATTTAATCATTTAATCAACTTAAGACTCGTTTGATAGACACGTTTACACCGACTTTGGGGGTGGTCGCTAGTACATATCATGTCCTCTGGGGGCGCTGTTTAAACATTTAGTTTTTTAAAATTAAATGGCATGATACATTTATTTATTACTCAGCTTAAGGGCATAGAATTAGGTACATTTTGACGAAAACCGTGATTCGATATCTTTATTTGCTTTCAAGTTATTTACAAATTACTATTTTAATTCAAAAAAATGAATGTTTACCGTTAACCGAAAGAAATGTAAAGATTATGTTTTCATAATTTTTCATCGATTTAATATGAACAAAGATTATTAAAATATTTAGCATTTTGGTGCATTTATTTTGTGTCTATTTTCGCCTAAAATCCAAGAAAAACAATTGATTGAAACATATAGTTGTTGATATTTATTTTCAACCACTTCGGAAAAACGGGGGTTCCTAAATTACCTTATTAATGAATATTTCTCCCCGCCCATCCATTTTGACAGCTCTCAGAAAACTGCAAAATTGGTGTACGCGTATCTTCCAACCTTAACACTTTTTAAATAATCCGCTCTCTATTCTCAACAACGTCAACAATGTCATTTCAATGTCAGGACAGATTTAATCTTTTTTATTTAAATAACCATCAAATTTCGACTCGAAACCACGTTCTCACGTGGAACGAAAAAATGGGAAAGAAAAAGGAAAAATGATGGTTACTGATTGAAACTTAAAAGTGGTTCGTCCCAGTTGTCCGTCATTTATAATTTTACGTGTTAATTGTGTTATGCAATCAGTTTTTACATTGTGATGTTGACGACCCAGTTAATGAAGAAAGATAATTTATCAATGAAGTGTTCCTGTTTCCTGACTAAGTGAGCAAAAACCAAAATATATTTTTATATTATTTCTCAGAACAATTCAACAAATAATAGGCAACATTTAACTCTGTTTCACACAACTTTACAAATAATTTTCGAAAAACGACATTTTTCAATAAATATTTCTTAAAATTGGATTTTCCTCGCTTTTTAGGAAGCACTGAAGATGGCCTATGGCCGAAAGCGCCCTGCTAATTATTAAATTTTGAAGATTATACACTTAATACACAAAACGATTGTTGTTTCCCTCTTAATTCAAATACACAGCCCCGCCTTATCAACTTAACTTTTTTATTTTCCATGCTAGGTAAAAACAAGAAATATTAGCAGGTAAGGTAATTGACATACTTTTTGCAGGGGTGTCAAGTTAACTGGACGCTGGCTCTGATTAGAAACTCTTGCGTCCAGTTAACTGGACGCGGGCACTGAAGTCAGAACTCTAAAGTTCTATAGAACATTAAATTTGTTCCTTTATAACGAGTGATTATTAATTATTTTGCTCAAGGGCGGCTGTGACCCAGTATACATAGTGTAGCAGTAGCGCGTAGATTAAATCATAGGGCGAATTTGCAAGAAAGCAGCGTTGTCACGTTGATAACCTAAAATAATGTTTTTTGACGGTATGTAATATAAAATCCTAAGCTATCTTACTTTGAAAGCCTACTTTATATGGCCGCCTCCTACTTCTAGACACCTTCTGATGTTTCTTCTTACCCTCAGAGACACATTAACCAATACGTTTGGAGAATTATTAATTTCGGCAATTTTTTCTGAAATCCTTCGTTTAAGATCATTTATATCCTCAATTGGTGTTCGATAAATGGAGTTTTTTATAAAAGGCCACAAGAAGAAATCGCAGGGTGTTAAATCGCAGGAACGAGGTGGCCATATTTGTTGCGTATTTCGGCTTATAACTCTGTTTTCAAAAAATTAATTTAAAAAATTTAAATTTTCTCTGGTTACATGAGGTGTAGCGCCATCTTGTTGGAAGTAACCTTCCCGCAATTCATCATCGTGAAGCTCATTAATAAATGTTGTCAGAATTCAGCTGTAATTGTGCCATCAAAGTAAATTGGGCCTACTATTCTCCTAGAACTAATTGCTGCCCACACACCAACTTTTTGAGGATGAAGAGGTCTTTCTACAAAAACATGCGGATTTTGCGTATTCCACATTCGCATATTTTGTGAATTAACATAGCCTGATAAATAAAAATAAGCCTCATCGGTAAAAAATGTTTTTTCAAAAGCACCACTATTTTCTTCTTGAAAATTGTTTAAAAACCATTCACAAAAATTAAGTCTTTGGGGAACGTCATTGGGAAGGAGTTCATGAATAGCCGTAACACGATAAGGGTATAGATGCAGATCCTTTTTCAAAAGTGTTTGACATGTACTGTAGCATAAATCTGTTTGCTGAATTTGTTGAGATAAATGCCTAATAGAAGTTGAAGGATTATTTTCCATAATTTGTCGCGCTTCTTCAATAACCTCATTCGATCGTTTCGTTGGTCTTCCAGCCCCTTTTTTATGTTGAACAGAACCAGTCTGACGAAATTTATCAATTAGGTATTGTGACCCAGTACGAAAATTATGAAAGGTCACCGCAACATCAGGAAACTCGGTTCGAAATTCATCAAAGCAGTCATGCATAGAGTAATTCCACACACCGCCTATTTTGTTTCCATTTCTAAAAAAACTTTCAACAATAAAAATTTTTTGTGCTTCACTAAACATTTTTACTGTAGAACTTTCAATCCGGCAACAAAGCTTCACCAAAACTTGATACGCTGAAAAATAAAAAATTAAATCATATCCTGCAAATAGCACTTTATAATAGTCAAAAGACGACTCCCCGGAGAAATATTAGTTAAAGCAATAGTAACCTACCTTCAAATAACTGCAAAAATTACAAAATTTCTCCAATTTTTAAACTTTGCAAATACACAAATTCAAATAAGACGTAAATGTCATAAAACAATCATGTCATCTTATCTACGCAGTACGGCCATGATGCTTTTAAAATGCATGGCCTCCCTTGAGCAAAAAAATTAAAAATCACTCGTTATAAAACAAACTGTATAAACTCACTATTATACTCGACCCTAACAGTCTGATTGGGCGTTAACTTCACCATAGGTCTATCCTGACTTTCTAGATATTTTTTTATAAACCCCCACTGGTTTTCCGGCATGTCCTCCCAGACGTTGGCGCTGGCGTCGAATACTAAGTTAATGCCCGAATGAGGCACATATTGGGCATAACCAATATCAAATAATATGAGATACCTAAAAAAGTAATGGAGGCATCAGTAAAGCTACACAGTAATATGGAAACACTTTAATATCCCAACTCCAGTTAAACACGAAATGTATCCACCCCTGTATGATATACATTTTTTTTTATTTCACAAATAATTGTAGGTTCACAAAACTATTCCTAGTAGGAGCATATACGTCCCAACTCTATGTATGTACACGAAATATCTTCTTTCTTGTTTATGATATGAAACAATTTTCAAGAGAAATAGTTCTTAAATAAGTACAATTTTTAATACCAACTACTTTTTTAAATAGGACGCCCTATATTTTATGTCAAATATTTGATTAAAATAAATTTAAAATGAACATAAAATAAAAAAAAAATAACAATGGTCTTTTAAGAGGTGCTTAAAATTGTGGATAAAAGATAATAAATCGAAGGAGAAAGGTTTTTTTTTGTTATGAGTTTTTAAATTTTTTTAGAAGTTTTAAAAATTTAATATGAAGATTAAAAATATTAATTTAATTGTTAAAGAAATTATTTTTATTATATATTTATTGTTAGTATTGTTAACTAACATGCAGATATGGGGCTATTATTATACATTATTATTTTAAAAAAAGAATACAATTATTTCACGTTTAGAAAAATTTAGAAGAAAAGGTAGTTGGTTATAAAAGATTGAATATAACCTGTGCTTAATCACAACCGTGTTATCTACAGCAACGTGACTGTTGAAGTGAGGTTAATTTAAAGAGAATAAATTACATTAAAGATGTATAACCAAGTATAAATATTAAAAATATTAAAATTCAAAACTATTGTTCAAATCAAATGGGAAGATTTAAAGAAGAATATTAGGTTTATAATATCCGTACAGAATCGATTGATCTTTAGTTGTCATCACTGGATGTTTAAAGTACTTAAGAACCGGCAAAACACAGACATCTCTCAAAGAATGACCAAATAACATGGTTTTGTTAAAAGGGGGTTATAAATGTCTATCGGAGGGAGATAAAAAACTGCACTAAAAAATACACTTATAAGGAATGATGACGACACTGACACTAGCTGACATTGTAAAGGTAGGAAATCTAGATTTAAAAAAATATTTTAACAAGAATATTGAAAAATAATGAAAACGGTATAAACTTCGAACAGTGGTTGGATACAACGGAAATATTTCTTCACCAATTAAATTAATATTCTTATCTTCATATTAAAATTTAAAAACTTCTAAAAAAATTAAAAAAACTTTCATAATAAAAAAACTTTCTTCTTCAAACGTTATAACTCAATTTATTATCTTTTATCCACAATGTTTCCTCACTAATCAAAATTTCACATTTATATTTAAAACTTTACTTATATCTGGATCTCAATACAATTAATATGTTAATATGACCAGTTAGTACACCCAGCTTGCAACTTTACATTTCTCAACTGTTGAGTTGTACTTATTAATTTGAGACTTAGATTACAGTTCCGCTAAACTCGATGTTAGGTAAGTCCTACTTAAACTTTTATTTTATATTTATTGGTCGTGCCTAACTTTGTAATATCCTTTTTTAGTATCCTCTGATGATGAATGCTTAAGCATTCGAAACATGTAGGGAACTTTTTATTTACTTTTACAATTATTAAACTGTAGAGGAAGACTGCATTGTTTTATTATCATTACTTTAACTTTACTGAAAGTATGGATTATTTCTTCAATTTTATTATTATTCCTTTTTCTGAATAAGACATGAGAAACCATACTGTTCGTAGAAAATGCCAACTAATGAGTACTTTTTTTTAAAGGGCCATATAACAAAAATTAAATTGATAATGGTGTCCTGTACTACTAAAAAAGTGGCAAACAGAAAGTGCCTTTTGTTTTCTAAAACCTTTTCAAATAACTTAAGAAAAAAAATAAAAACCAAATCGCAATAGTTCGAATTTTTTTGAATATCTCAGCAAGTAAGCGGAATTTTATGGATTTCTCAACAGAATATTATTGACCACTAAATTGCTAAACTTTTTTGTAATTTACCCGCTTTTGTAACCTTTACGGTGTCCGAGATTCCCATACCGTTCATCCTTATCTTGAACACCTTGTATAATAAATTAATATGGAATGAAAGAAATTAACAGAAGTGCTTAAATAAACTATTTCAGTCCGATTTATAATATTCCTCATGGCTAGTTTCAAGGAGTGGCAAAAAGTGCTATACTCAGCATTTATACGAAATGTAACTCGCGCCTTTTAACAGGAATTACTGTTTTACTCGCCGCTTTATTATGTGTTTATATCAATCATTACCGTGCGTTGAATAACGTACTATTATCATACCTGTATTTATTTGACTCAACAGGGTGCTCTCCCACAACACCAGCATAATAAGGATCACTTCTGACCCGTTTGACAGCTGGAGGTGAATTTATATCTTTGTCCGTTTTGAACACGGATATGACTCTGGTTCCCACAGTTAGCCGCGAATTGCAAGAAGTCATGTAAGCTAGAAAAATGCACAATTTATTAGATTTCACATTAAGACATATTAATACTACTACTACTTGTACATGGACCGACTCTAGGGCGTTTAGGCAATTGTTGAAAATTCTCCATATTTAATTAAAAAAAAAACACTGACACTTCACACTTTGACTAGTTTCACTGAGAAGCAAACACCCAAGGTAGGTATGTATAGATATAAATAGGTGTATTATTCCAATAGAGGCATAATAACTACATAATTAGCAAACAGGTAACAAGGATTAGGTACAAAAAAAAAAGGAATAAAATGATTAGAGCAGAAACGGAATAAGTACCTAGACTCTAATTAGTTTTGATAAAATTGCTTTCTAAAATTCCAGGTAAATGGTACTGCTGTACATAATTTTAAGCATGAAAAATTTAATATTAAAACATATATTTGAAGACAAAACTGGAATTTAATGTCGATACTTGTACTAATTCTGCACAAATTTAAAAATTCAGGCTTATTTAAATCTATACATGCCGATAAATCTTGCCGCCCATGCAGAAGACGGTTTTGATTGATTTATTACTTTGCATCATTTAAAGATAGACTATAGGGTAAAAAGCGTTACCGCCAATAAAGTACAATTCGAGACCCTGATTTAAGTTTTGATTTGTGATTTACTGTGTTTTAACTCTTATACCCTTTTAAACTAATTTAACTTTTACATACAAGGTAATGTTTTATGTATTTTTCTTTTTCAAATGATTATTCTAAGGCTGTAGGTCTCGGTTGATGGTCATTTAACTTATTACACAGTAAGTTTATTGTATAAATTTAAAATGAAATAATCGATACTTACCCATACGTTTTCCATCAATAAACCGTTCTTTCTGTTGCTTCAACTCGATAAGTCTGTAGTGCGCAGACGTGTAAGTCTGTCCCTTATAAGTTGTGTTTGGAAGAATAATTTGTTGCAGCCTGGCCTTGATCCAGGACCCCTGAGGGTTGGTTTCTCTCGATATAAAGTAAATTTCATCTGGAAACACAGCATATGTTAATATCACAATAGATCAGGATTTCGATGTATTTGCCGGTAATCTCAGCTAATACGCTCAAAGGCAAAATAATCGATCCACGCAATATTTGGATGGATTTTTTTAAATTTTCATTCCGATTTTAATTACGTTTTCTTTTTTTTATATTGTAGGTAAATTTATCGAAAAACTCAAACATGTTTAAGATTTTAAGGAAGTTGAGAATTCGTCCATAACATAAATAGTTTTAATTCAAATTTACTCACAGAGACATAATTAAAGAAGTACTCGTGGAGGAGGAGCAAGTATTTAAAGAAATGAGTTACAGTATGTGGAAAATGATTTATCTGATCACAACTTCAAGGCTGCATAGTATCAACTTATCTAACACAACAAAAACAAAACATTGATAGTGAAAACGTAAAAAGTCTTGAAAGGATGGCAAACATAATAAACCATGAAAGAAGTAAATTTACAAAGGAGTGTAAAATAAAGATTAAGAATAATAATTACTGGATAACAAAAGAATATATAAAAAAGTTACACCATAAAAAATATCTTTATAAAAGATGGAAGATGATTGGAAACAGGGTTGAGATTATTAAAATCAAGTGATTAAAATCACGATTAAAATCATGATTAATTTAAAAAAGAGTTTTAAAATTTTAACACTTGAAATGTATTTATTCATACAAAAAAATAAAACCCAGACGCATCTTTATGTGGTGTTATTTATTATTTTATTATAATAATCGAAGAGAACAGCTGGTTATTACAAAAATACTTTAAAAATATTTAAAAATTAAAACTAAAAAAACCTTTTTAATACAAAAAAATTCTTAATTTAAACAAAAAAAAAATATTAAAAAACCTAAGTCTTATAATGCTTAAATAGAAATACTAGTTTAGCTGCTTTGTCACTGCCAAGTCTGTTTCTTAAATCTGAATGTACGAATCCATAAGTAGAAAACATCCTTTCGATATCAGCAGACGATGCACAGGCACACAAAACAGAAATTACTATAGGGAGCACTTGCTTAATTTCTGAAACATCTTCTTGAGATCTCCACCACTGTACTGCTGTTACATTTTTGATTATTTCCTCTGAAACAGAGTTTTGTGAAAAGGGTCCGACTTAGCTTCCAACTTAATTAGTAATGTTAATAATCCTATGTCTGCAAAATATTTGGAAACAATGTGTAGAGCATCTCTCTTTTCTTCAGCTAGTAATGGATATTCTTCTTTGTTTATTGTAGGATCCAAAATATACGCCAAAAAGTGAAAGGTGGTTAGAACTTGAACATATCTGTTCTTAAATAATTGATATTGACGCAAGCTTCTTTCTTCTTCAAATTCAAAGCTGTCAAAAATAGCCAGTAACTTTTCCCATATGTAAACTGCTTGAGAAAAAAATGCACCTTTTTGTTGCATTGCATCCAGTGCTATAGAAATTGGTTTTAGCAACTGTAGAGAATCTTCAGCCATCCTTTTAATACAGATATCTGAAACTTTTTTAAAAATCACTGGATCAATTTGATCTTTATGTTCTTCACATATTAATAACAATTTTGGCTACTCATTTACATAGATCTCAAGACAATCTGAAAGTGTATTCCATCGAACATCCTGAGGTAAGACCAATTTCTTGCCCCCTTTTTCTTTATACTAAGCATTTGGCAAATGGGTATTTCTTTTATCTGCGATGCTTCTAAATCTTTGTAAAGCAAACTAAGTAAGTGTGCCGAACAACCATATGTAATTATAGGGTAATTGGACGACTCGGTAATTTTTTCTTCATACTAACCATGTTGCTCGCGTTATCTGTAACAATACTGGTAACTTTACAGTTATATTCATTTTTGCACTTATTTATTGAGTTAATAGCCAATTCGGCAAGATAGTCAGCTGTATGGGGATGACCAGATGTATCTACGTTTTCTAAAAGAACACTGTTTCCATCCTCTGCAGTCAAAACGACACAGATTATCGGCTCATTATGTATATTGGACCATCCATCTAAGGACATGCAAACAGATTGTCCAGATAACTTGTTAAAACAATTAGATTTTTCTTCTTCAAATATTTCATTCAAGAGCGTTGATGATAACTGAAATCTAGATGGTGGAAGGTAACCAGGTCTTAGCATTTCTATGGCCTTTCGAACCTCTTTATTTTCTATAGCTCTAAAACTGCAGTTTGTTGCGTAAACGGCTTTGGCTATTTGTCTGTCCAATTCTTTTTTCTTATCTTGTCCAGTTCGCACAACAAAAGAATCCAAATGACCGCTACTTCCACTATTTTCACGTCCACCTTTTCAAGTTATCGCTTTTCTGTTTCTTTGCCAACTGGATAATTTCAAGACCACTGCTGATAGTTTCACTTTTGCAGGTTTCCCAATGACTTTTTAGTCTGTCCACTAGACCTTGCAATTCTTTACCACACTTTTTACATACTGCTCTACAACCTAGTTTGCCCACCACTTTCTTTTTTATAAAATGCTGCCAAACACTAAATTCCTTTCTGCCCCGGCTTGTCATGAGTTCAAATATTTTGATAGATTAACCCCTAAAGCAAAAATATTACTGATAACTAAAATAAGTGCGTATCGTTTATATAGCCGGGCGTTTTCTGTCAGTTATTACAAGTTTCGACAAAGCGGCAAACTTGCAATACTGCGCGGACGAAATTTTCACGTTAATACAAGTTTCGACAAAGAAGCAAACTTGCAAAAACTACGCGAACGAAATTTGCATGTTAAAACTTCTCCAGTTTTGCTTCGTATCTGTACTATTCCTGCCTACAAATATTCGTTTACTTAACAAAACAAAATATAAGCAGTTAGAAATATTTAAAAATAATAATATTTGTAAAAGCTGGTAAATTTTTTTAAAAAATCAAAAAATCATGATTTTTATCAACCCTGAGCACAACCTGTATTCTTACTGCAAAATAGAGCGGTTAATCATGTAATTCATTTGATTTTCATTGTTGAAATTCTTGAATTTTTTAAGACATAATAATTCAGAATTTATAACTCAAACTATATAACTCTAGCTTCCTTAAGAGGCATTTTTAGGAGCATATTTATATGAACATTTTGGTGATATTTTACGGTCCACATTACAGCTCGGAAATATCGCGCGTTAATTTCGGGACACCCGTTGTTGCAGTATTTGCGGACGACACGACCATTCTCGCACAATACCTATACCGATGAATTAAAGCAAAGAATTTCGGAAGATGTGGCACAAGTTAAGTTAGGCTGTGATAATCATTTAACATATTATCCAAGTCTAGGGGTGGGCAAAAATTCGATATATATACAGGGTGGACGTAAAGTAAGGAATAAATTCATTATCTCGGAAACTACAATTTTTTAAAAAAATCGCTTGGACCCGTCGATTTTGTTTTTCGATCGCGCATATTCTGACATAAAATGTAGATATACAGGGTGTTCCAAATAAGAGTGCCAGAAAAAATATTTTTTTCTTAAATTATATTATTATATTATTGCATGTTCGGATTCTTCGGAAAATTCTAAACATTTTTCATGTAGCATGTGCTATACCTTAGCCCAAGCGTTTTGTAGTTATTCTCATCCAAAATTTGAAAAGTGGAAAAAAGTCATGGAGAAAACAAAGAATACAATTATTTTAAAAATGTTTTATTTATCGAAAAAACAGTTTGGTGAACTTAAAAATAATTTTACTTAAGTAAATGTTCGAAGTGTCTTCCGTTGGTCAACTGACAATAGCCTAACCGATCTTCAAATTCTTGCTGAACATTTCGAAACATTTGGGGTGTAATTTGCCGAATTTGTTGCCGGATGCGATGTTTTAAATCATCTAAATTTGCAGGCTGGCTTTTGAATACTGTTTCCTTAAGGTGTCCCCATAAAAAAAGTCGAGTGGTGTTAAATCGGGTGACCTAGGCGGCCACTCAATAGAACCACCTCTTCCAATCCACCTGTTTGGAAAAGTATCGTCCAAATAAGTACGAACTCCCACAGCGAAATGTGGGGGAGCACCATCTTGTTGCAACCAAATATTATGATGTGACAAATCGGGACGTTCTAACTCAGGAAAAAGGGTGGCCAGGGCTGGAACAAGTTCTTGTTCTAAAAAACGAAATGAGTATTTTCAAAACTAGTAAAACGTTAGGAAAATACACATAAAACTGACAATAACAATAACTATTGACATTAATTCTTTTGATTCTTGCGTCATAAATCCAAAGCCTACTTGACTTTTTTTGTGCTTCACGCATGCTGACTACAAGTTTTGAATGAGAATAACTCCAAAACGCTTGGGCTAAGGTATAGCACATGCTACATGAAAAATGTTTAGAATTTTCCGAAGAATCCGAACATGCAATAATATACAGGGGGTTCCATTTAAGAAAAATATTTTTTTTCTGGCACTCTTATTTGGAACACCCTGTATATCTACATTTTATGTCAGAATATGCGCGATCGAAAAACAAAATCGACGGGTCCAAGCGATTTTTCTAAAAAATTGTAGTTTTCGAGATAATGAATTTATTCCTTACCTTACGTCCACCCTGTATATATACACACCCTGTATAGATATATCGAATAACAATATTTAAAAAATAAAATATCGATATATCAAATAATGATTTAAAAAAATTCAAATATCACTATACGAGGTTGTTTCCCTCTTGATCAAATATCCTTGGTTCCATTTTGCAGAACTCCAATTATGTTTATATTGAAATATAAACTTTGACAATAATAACTGTCGTGAGTCGTGAGCCATCTGATAAGTCTTCCTCAACGTGTAGGCCAATTTTCACTTTAAGCTAGATTTAGCAGCCTTTTTTCAGTTTAGTGGGTAAAAATTTCATTTAGCGGCATGCCGGTTCTTTTAGCGGTTCTCATTTTTTAAAAAACGGCAGTACAGTCTTTAAATTGGGTGGGCAAAAATTCGATGTATCGATATATCAAATAGCGATATTTAAAAAAACATATTGACTATATCGATATTTGATATTGGATTTTCAATATCACCCAGCGCTATCCAAGACCAAAACTCAAGTTTATTTACTGGTTAAACACTGAATATTAATAATATATTATATACATATAAGAAATAAAAAAGTCTAGCTATTAAAGAACTTACCAACTTGTGGCACAGGCTTATCTATCAATGCATTAACTGGCAAGTCTTTGGGTATTTCCACTCCAATCGGTGGCACGACAGCGTTCATTTTCGCAGAGGAATTGCTGCCTATTAAATCATTTGTAGAGAGGGCTGGTTTCTGGCCAATCCTAATGCTCTTCCTCGAGCTATCTGGATAGCAAATGTTTTCTGGAAAAAAATTGCAAATAAGATAATACAGAATATCTAAGAATAATGATAAGCATTAGGTTATTACGTTGCGTCTTGAAGCCGTCTTAAATTCGCAGGTCGGCAGAATATTAAGTACCAATAAATGAAAAAATAATTTTAAAAATCCCTGGAAATTTCAATAAGTACTGCCTGATTGAACTGAATTAATTAGGATAGAATTTCTCGTTATCCCTTATTGATTACCTATCCTCAAAATCTAACATGGTGAGTGAGTTTTATGAGTATGTGGTCGAGGGCTTTGAGGGGAGTCTTTACTGGAGCATCCTCCTGTGTCCTTTCCCAGGCCTATGACTGGGTCTCGCATAAGCTCCTTCTTCGCAAACTCAAGTATTATGGACTGAGTGAGAACAGAAGGTGAGATCTGAAGAAAAATCTATCAATCACGGAGTATTACCGGGTTCAACTCTGGTAGTCTACGTTAACGACATCATAGAATTTCTTCCATAAAGCAAGATCACTCCGTTTGCTAATAACAAGTAGACTATACTTACGGACAAAGACATTACTTTACAAGACAATTATTCGGCCAGTTCTGATTTATGGTGTCGCCTCCTGGTGCACCTTAAATAAGTCAGCTTTCCGCTAATTTAAAACTTTTCAGAACAAAGTCCTTAGAATCATGACGGGTGCTCCACGCTTTACGATGGTGCATACTCTACACAATGACTTACAAATGCCGACAATCACTGAACACATGGACAAACTCATTATCGATTACTAAAAACGGATGGACGTTTCCTTGAACCCTCTCATTACATTATCACACATCCACTCCAATCTCAACAAACCATACAGACTGCCGAGAGACTGGCTCACTCCTGTGCCACCTCGTCGTCCCCTTCCACTTCAATGAATTAATACAACAACGGACCAAAAATTATTTAAAAGTAACTACTTCCCTGCTGCCCCCCCTTTAAATTAACTATGAAACTATCTTCTGAAATCAACCCCCAAATTATGTCCCTCTGAACAGCAACCTATTAAAAAATGGAACTAATAGTTGCCGACTCACTTAAGAAACAATCATAATCCATATATACTAGCTTTGTCTTGATGCATGACAACTATGTATGTTTGAAGCGAATCGTTTAACCTACTTACTTACTTAAAGATCTTTATTAAATTACAAGTATAATTACATGCAACTCAAAAGACGTTTGACCTAAGTCCTTCTGCTTTAAAAAAAATATAGAATATGTTTTTACATAAGTATTTTGGTAACTTTTGAAAATTAAAATAACAGAATATAATTAAAGTAGCAGAAAGTTATAAAATAATTCAAATGTTTAGTTCCCGAGGGTTCGGAAGTTTTCCCAAGGCCTGGTAGAGTATTGGGTATGCGATGGATGCGGTATGAAGCCAAAAGGTTGATGTTGTGTTCCTTTCAAGCAAAATTGGTTAAAAGAGTACATAGTCTTATGTCAATTGGTACTAGGGTACATAATTCATAGAGAAGTTCATTTGTGTTCGTTGTGATTAGTACGTCAGTTTGGAAAAGTGTTTGGATCTGCATATGATGACTTTCTTAACAATTATTGTTTTATGGGCGTTTAGTGTCATTTGTCATTCCTAAATACTTATCGATACTTGGTGCAACTACGGTAACCAAACATATTTATCTATTTATTTCATAATAATACATAACGGAATAATAACATTCCAAATGGTATACCTAAAGCTAAAATGAAAATATATTTCGTATCTTACTTTGTTTTGAAGAAAAAAAAATTTCGACGTGCAATGAAGTGGCTTTTATCTCTTTTCTCAAAAACGAAGTAAAATACGAAAAAATATCAGGAGACAAAAAAGTTGTATTTTTAGCTGCTTAACCTGAAAACACTAAGTGTAAAATTTTTAAACAAGTCAGTGGCGTACAATTTTTTTGTCAATATTATTTATGAGACTACCCCCCCGGGACGCGACTGAAACTCATAATTATCATCTAGTTAGTGCTAACTTAGCGCTTTATTATACAGGGTGAGTTTTTTAAAGTGTTACAAGGCGATATCTCGCAAACGGTTTAAAATATTTTCTTGAAATTTTAACGAGGCAATAGTAAGATGGGGGGACATATTTTTATCATTTGTACTTTTGTTTATTAATTTCGAATCTACGTAAAAAACTACATATTATGTGTACAAAAAAAAATTGATTTGCTCCACTGGTTACGGAATTATGATTTATTAGGTTATAAAAATTAAAAAATATTTACCATTTAATTTCTACTTATTTATTAAATTTCTATTGGATTTATAAAATAACTACATTTCACCAATAAATCAAGTTCACTTACTTCAGAATTATTATTCGTTTACATGGAAATGCGTTGTTTTGACTTCTGTCAGTTGAGAATTTTTACGTATCAACGATTATTTCTCAGTTTGGTCAATTAAACATGGAAATTAATTTTAGTGTGCAAGTTGATATGTTGTTAATGTTGGAAGAGTGTGACAGACAAGCTTCACTAATGTTGGGGGAGTGTGGAAGAAACTACAGAAAAGCTTCACTAATGTGGACCGAGAGGTTTCCTAACAACCCGAAATCTCACATGGCATTTAAAAGGCTGGAAACAAGAAGTCGTACTACTGGCAGCTTGAAGTCAAAACCACGATTTCGGAAGCGAATTAAAACGGATGAAGATAGGGCAGTTGGAGTTTTAGGAATGGTAGCTATTAACCCCCATGTAGGTTCCAGGCGGCTTGCTGGAGATGCTGGAATGAGCCAAAAATCGGTTGTGACCATATTGCATTTGTACAAATTTCATCCATACCACATTACACTCCACCAAGAGCTTTATGGGCAAGACTACTTTGAAAATCGCGTTACATTTTGCAATTGGGTACAAAGGCAAATGCAAGGAAATAACAGGTTCCTAAAGAATGTTATTTTTTCTGATGAAGCTACTTTCCATAATCCAGGTAGGATTTTAAGTTATCCCTTGTCAGTAAAAAATAATTGTTTTTCTTTTGTTTCTTTTCTTAAAGGTAAATAGACACAATATGCACTACTGGGCATCGGAAAATCCCCACAGGATGAGAACTGTGAAAAATCAACATCCTTGGTCAGTTAATGTCTGGTGTGGTATAATTGGAGATATAGTTATTGGTCCGCATTTCTTTGAACGCCACTTAAATGGAGAAATGTATACAGATTTTTTAAGGGACCAATTAGGTACCCCAATTTATTAAACCAAAACATAAATCCTGAGATGTGGTTTCAACAGGACGGAGCTTCACCGCATTATGCAATACAGGCCCGTAATCAATTGAACGAATTGTTTGAAAACAGGTGGATTAGTCGAGCTGGTCCGGTCAATTGGCCTGCTAGGTCCCCGGATTTGACCCCTCTTGACTTTTTCTTCTGGGAATTTATAAAAGACAAAGTGATGGCGACTGCGCCTACCACTGTAGACGATATGAAAGACCGAAACCGCTTTGCCTGCTTATTAGTGACACCTGAAGTGTTAGAGCGGGTACGAAATTCATTTAAAAAAAGAGTGAGAAAATGTTTGGAAGTTGAAGGGAGACATTTCGAACATCTCCTAAAACATGACAGGCGATAAATGGTAAATAATATTTTTTAATTTTTATAACCTAATAAATCATAATTCCGTAACCAGTGGAGCAAATCAAATTTTTTTTTGTACAAATACGAAGTTCTTTACGTAGATTTGAAATTAATAAACAAAAGTACATAATCCCATTCAAAATATCAAAGTTACCCCCCACCCCTCAAAATGGGGACAGGGGGTATATGATAAAAATATGTTTAAATATGTCCCCCCATCTTACTATTGCCTCGTTAAAATTTCAAGATATTATTTTAAACCGTTTGCGAGATATCGCCTTGTAACACTTTAAAAAACTTACCCTGTATATTATCTAAATCGGCAAAAGGATCTTTGAGATATTAATTAAAAACAGATTTTTTTTTAATCTTTGACACTCTGTATCTTAAAAACCAGACTTTATAGGACACCTGTTTATATTAACTTTTCTACTTGAATTTGGTTCAGGAATACATTAACTAAAGACTGACTTATATCCAATAGACAGCCTAAGTGATGACGTCACAAGGGGCGTGTTTTAAAAAATCTTTCCAAATAAAAATAAAATGCATTGAAAATCCCATAAGAGATTTTTGCATGCATTGATACACGTTTATAAGCGACAAATAAGCAATTTCTTCAAATTATTCATATTTTTGGTGATATGATTGACCCATTTACAGCCACAGATAGAGGTAAGTGTTTCCTGAAAATATTTAATCGCCATTTGAAAAAGTTTGAGGTTATGTTATTGTTGTTTACATTATTGTTTATTAAGACATAATTGTAGTTTTTTTGTAAAATAAAGCTCGTGTTAGTGTTTATTTATTAATATGAAGTAGACCCAGTCTATAGCCTAAATAATTTATATTATAGATTCAATATTGGCTAAAGTGGTTACGTATTTTGTTACCCGAACAGAAAATTTTCAAGTTTGTTGTATTCCCTGCAAGGCAAAGATAGAAGAGAGGAATGCCTGGTCATCACCTATAAGCATCTTATAAGGTACATAATAGAACAATTATTATGTTAAAAAGGGATAAACGCCTTGGAGTTGAACCATTATTTGCTTTACAATGGTAGAAGTCAAGATAGAGCAGAGAACCTTCCCAACATTCTTTGGTTTGTACCTGCCATTTTGGGCACAATGACAGAAAGAATAGGGCTACAATATTTGAGTTCAGCGCTAAAAGGCAATTTAGCGTTACATCTCCAGAAAAAAGGTATGTTATAGCTTTTATTATACAAAATGTATTCACGTTCCTAAAAACTAAAGTAAAAAATGTGAACATTTAATAGTTAGATTTAACTTTTAATAGAAAAGCAAGGCCAACATTATATTAAATTATTTTTAGAAAAGAAGTGAGCCGACAGATGTTACCGAAGATATTGACTCATGCTTTAGGAGCATCGTTAGAAGCAGAAAAGTATTTTTTAATACAAGATTTGGAAGAAATTTCAAAAAAAAACCTTTAAAAACTTTTAGTACGCTTTAGTTACAACTATTCTCATATCCTTATGTATGGACAGGGATATCAATGCTATACCTAATACAATTAATTTGAAATATATATTATGTAGATTATAAAACAATGTAATAAAAATAACAATAAATATTTGCTTAAATTTTTATAATTTCAGTACATCAAATGTTAAGGTCTACAGTATTTCTAAAATTGCTGATCAATCTGATTATCCATAGCTGCATGAATAAGGCTTACTGGGATATAGCTCCTCAGCTGTTTTAACTTCGCTGGATTTAGTTTTTTATATATATTATAACTTTTGTCTTTCATCATAGTGTGAACTTCTCCGATCTGAATCAAATTGCATCCATAGGACATGGTTTGACTCCAAGGCATTTACCCCTTTTTAACATAATACTATTTGCTCTATTAGGTACCTTATAAGTGATGTCCGAGCTTTTCTTTCTTTTATCTTTGCAGGGAATACAACAAACTTGAAAATGTTCTGTTCGGGTAACAAAATACGTAACCACTTTAGCCAATATTGAATCTATAATATAAATTATTTAGGCTATAGACTGGGTCTACTTCATATTAATAAATAAACACTAACACGAGCTTTATTTTACAAAAAAAACTACAATTATGTCTTAATAAACAATAATGTAAACAACAATAACATAACCTCAAACTTTTTCAAATGGCGATTAAATATTTTCAGGAAACACTTACCTCTATCTGTGGCTGTAAATGGGTCAATCATATCACCAAAAATAAGAATAATTTGAAGAAATTGCTTATTTGTCGCTTATAAACGTGTATCAATGCTTGCAAAAATCTCTTATGGGATTTTCAATGCAATTTATTTTTGTTTGGAAAGATTTTTTAAAACACGCCCCTTGTGACGTCAGACTTAGGCTGTCCATTCAGCAGACAGAAAAGACCAATCAGTTCAAGTTTATGAAAGTTAGCTCTGAATATATGATAAACACTTATTTCTTTTCTAAGCTTGAGTCTAGGAGTCTAACCATTAGAGGAGTATAGTTCGATAGGTGGATTGGAAGGTATAAGGTTTAATCATCGGGATGTGACAGGGCATTAAAGATTCGTTGTCAAAATCGTCCGCAAATACGAGGTCAAGAATTCTGCCCAAACTATTTCGTAGCGAGTTAAGTTGACAGAAAAAATAAATATCGAAAATTATCATGAGTTGGCAACGCCGCAAACAATAATAAAAATATTGTAGTTATAAGGGGGCTTGGTACAGGTTTTAATTTTGACAAAAATACAGGGTGCCTTATAAAAAAAAAATTGAGTAAAATTAATCTAACTTCTCGAAAATTGGAAATAAAATTAAAACACTCTATGCAGTGAGGACCAGAAGTCCTGCATAAATTCGATAAAAAATTAGTGATGCATTTTTCGGAAAAATGCTTGAATACGTAAATTTTTATTTTCATTTGCGCATTTTTTGACGTGAAAGTTTAGTATACAGGGTGACACATGTTAAAGATATGACGTAATTTGTTATTTTTTCTTATGGAACACCCCGTATATTTTTCGATTTTTCAATTCTAGTAAACATTCTAAACATATCTGGTATAGCATACCCTATGTCTAAAGTGAAAGATTATCGAGAAATTTTCGATTGAATTATAGTATTTTTAAAGTCACCTTGAGTTTTATTATTTAAATACGTATAGACCAGTCCTTCAAATGTGTTGTCATTAGTTGTCAGTTTATAGCTGACAGCTATCAAGTAACATTTAAGTAATCTTGTCTCATGCAGCATTTCGTACTACTTAACTAAATAAAATTGAAAATTCACAAAAGAAAATGGTTAAATTGGCTAAAACTCAGAGAATAGATGTTAATTATGATAGGATGTGGTGATCGTATTAGGACTCAAAGGGAAGATTGTGAACTATCTAATATAAAATATCAAGACATTCAGATATCTCAGTCCAACGTAAGCAGAATCGAGAAGAGATTTAGAGAAACGGGACAGGTACGAGATCTTCCTAGGTCCGGTCGGCCTTCAATTTCAGAAGATAAACAATTAAACGTTATATTATCCATTGAAGAAAATCCACATAAACCTACTCAAGAGCTAGCATTGGATAACGAAATTGGAAAATCATCTGTAAAAAGAATTTAAAAAAAAGTGAAATATCATCCATATAAAATAAAATTAATCCACGAGCTTAACCAAGATGATCCAGATCGTCGCTTAGAGTTTTGCGAAACTCTAATGAATATTTGCAATAATGATAATTTTTTTGCACGTAGGATTATATTTTCTGACGAGTCGACCTTCTGTCTGAATGGTGTGATGAACAGACAAAACTGTCGCTACTGGTCTTCTACTAATCCACACTGGGCTGTTGAAGCTCACACCCAGTATAAACAGTCTGTTAATGTTTGGGCGGGTATTGTGGACGACAGAGTCATAGGACCGTATTTCTTCGATGGCACGCTAACAGGTCAACGTTACTTGAAGTTTTTAATTTTTTAAGAAATGAATTGATCCCCGCCTTATGCCGTTTGTTTCCAAATGCGAACAACCCTAATATTCCTGGAGATTTTGTTTGCTTTCAACAAGATGGCGCGCGCCTCCGCACTTTAGTAGGGAAGTGCGCGAATATTTAAATTACGTATTTCCGGGTCGTTGGATATGGCGAAGGGGGCAAATAGAGTGGCCTGCTAGGTCGCCGGACCTAACTCCAATGGACTTCTCTATATGGGGCTATCTTAAACATAAAGTGTATATGAACAAACCCAACAATATCGAAGAATTAAAAAATAAGATCAGATATGAAATTCAATTAAAAACCCGTGAAATGATTCATAACATTTTTGAAGAGTTTGAATTGCGGCTTGCTTGCTGTCAGGAAGTCAATGGAGCACAGTTCGAACATTTACTTAATTAATGATTAGAGTACTTTTTAATATTTTAAGCTTTGATACCCCCTATTTAATAAATATTTCTATAACTTAGTCTTTTTTATTCAATCGAAAATTTCTCGATAATCTTTCACTTTAGACCTAGGGTATGCTATACCAGATATGTTTAGAATGTTCACTAGAATTGAAAAATCGAAAAATATACCGGGGTGTTCCATAAGAAAAAATAACAAATTATGTCATATCTTTAACATGTGTCACCCTGTATACTAAACTTTCACGTCAAAAAATGCGCAAATGAAAATAAAAATTTACGTATTCAAGCATTTTTCCGAAAAATGCATCACTAATTTTGAATCGAATTTATGCAGGACTTCTGGTCCTCACTGTATAAAAAACCATCTCGTAGAATCATATGAATAGTACTCATATAACTCTGGTGAAACTGTCTGCACAAATTATTTGACATGAATAAAGTACTTCAATTTGAATACATTTCAAGACTCACCTGGTCTAATCTGCAACAATGGACTTAAAGAATAATCATCTAAAATCATTATGCCTTTTAGAGTTCGCAGTTCTGGTCTAAAATGATTGTATAAATCTATCTGTATTTTGTCCAAAACATTTCTGATTTCCTTAACTTGTTGTGTCAATTCTTCACAATCGGCTAAAAAACAAAAAATAATAATAATTGGGGCAATAGTTTAAATGGTATACTGGGACCACATCAAACCGACAAATATGCAACAGCTTTTGGGGGAAGAAAAAACAAACTAAAATAAATTTATTAGAACAATTATTTAAAACAACTACAAAGTTGCGACAATGACTTGATCGTTTTAGGACATAAAGATTAAAATTCAGGACCTCACTTTGTACTAAAACACAAAATTCCTATAATACGATCCCAAAATAATTAGCAAAACTGCTCTCTACCCACTTTAAACTTAAATAAAACCACTGACGACAAAGCAAAGATAGACGCTGCATTCTCTTTTATCATAACAAGCGGACAAGACGTCAAATGCAAAGGTCCACTAGGTTCCTCTTGAGTTCCAAGAAAAAAATATTTATACACTGTTGCCGAAGTATCCCAAACTTACCCCTTTTGGGTTTTATTTAACCTTAAATTGACTCAATTTGTAACTATTTGGAATTTACTAGTGCTATGGCCGCGCATTATGCCGGTTTAAAGAAAACCTGTTGGTTGGCAGTGAATCAAAAATTAACTTTGCAGTCAAAACAGTAGGTATATTGTTCGGAATATTCCACACTAGTGTAGAACCGCAAAATATGGCAACG
The DNA here is from genome assembly GCA_963920685.1 of Polydrusus tereticollis. NCBI lineage: Eukaryota > Metazoa > Arthropoda > Insecta > Coleoptera > Curculionidae > Polydrusus > Polydrusus tereticollis. The sequence continues at coordinate 30,228,563 of OY987334.1, forward strand.
TCTGCCTCCTAGCGGTAGCAAGAGAAAATAAGAATATGAAATGTCACTGTGTTGACCTTATAATTATTATAAAGTATTTTCGGCTTTATAAAATAACTTAGTGACGAGATTATTTTGTTTTATAGTTTTGTGAGGTAATTATAATATCACAATATGGCGAGACAGTGTCAGGTTTACAAAATAACCGATTAAGTGCCTGGATTTTCCTTTCACAAGTAAGTATTCATGACATAGACCTTTCATTGATAATTGGACCAACAGTAGCGGTTCGTGAAGGTATTTTTTAATGTTGATGTTAAACAACAATACATAATAATTTGATTTTAACAGGGCTACTATGAATATTGCGCTTTTAACAACAAAGTCAGTATTGTCAGGTATTGTTTTAAATAGGTTACTTTAGCTAAAATTGTAGAATAATTAATTAAAAATACATTCATGAAGAAGCTTTATTCGTTAGGTATGCTCCATTCCACAATAATTCGTTGATTTCCCGACCGCATTAAAATTTAAACCCAGCCATAAATAAGTGCCTTTTGAAAGGGTACAGGTCCTGATTACCTACTAGTTTCAATATTTTAGGTTAGCTACTTTCAACAAAACAACAAATATAAAATAATAGGTAAGTATCTTTATTTTAATCATGTAATTAAATAGCTATTAATATTTATACAAAAATACTAATCTACAATATTATAATATCATCTATGCCTAAACTAATTATTAAGGGCCTTACGTTACTATTAATAATGTTATTATATTGGTATATTAGGTAGGTTAATGGCAAATCGTGTGGGGTTGCTAGTCCTCCATCGGGCGCCTCCCCAGGTGGCGGATAGGGGAACGCCTCCCAGATATGGGTGGTACCGGGGAAATGAAATACTCGGGGCGGACCAAAACTAGCATGAGGAAGGGCAGCAGCGATCATCATTACCAGCCAGTGGCAGAAAGGAAATTATCCTTAAATTGGCTCGGAAACTGGAATGCCACAGGCGAAACTGAAAACAGTTGGAAGGCTGTGATACTGCGATGCGGAAAGCAAAAGGGAAACTACCGCATTATTTTTCCCCAGGACATCCTTTTGTCCAAAAAACTCTTTTTATCATGTCAGGAAACATTAACAATACGGCCCTCAGTCCCGGGCAGATGTTAGATCATCAGAGGGTGCTAAGAATCCCCCGGCTTGACATGATGAAGTTTAACAAGCGAATTGGTACGTGGAACACAAGAACACTTTTTGCAGCCGGCAAACTTGATAACGCTATAAAGGAAATGCGACGACTTAATATTGACATTCTTGGAATTAGCGAGAGTAAATGGCCGGACAGCGGAATATGCTTGAAACAGGTAATTACTTTTTACTACTCTGGAAATAATAACCAAAACCATGGGAATGGTGTGGGATTCATGGTCACTGAACAAATTAACAAATCTGTACGCAATATTGTTGCTTACTCGGACAGAATTATCCTTCTGCAGATTGATGCCAAACCAGTCAACCTTAACCTTATTCAGGTATACGCACCTACAGCTGACAAACCTGATGCAGACGCCGAAAGGTTCTATGAAAAAGTACAGGAAGTCCTAATGCTCACTAAAATCTGATGATATTACCATTGTTATGGGGGACTTTAACGCAAAAGTGGGAAGAGGCAAAGTGGATGGTGTCGTGGGTGCATTCGGGCTGGGTGAGAGAAACGACCGAGGTGAATTACTAATTCAGTTTTGGAAACAAGAAAATCTGGTGATTAAGAATACATATTACAAGTTACCTCCTAGACGTTTGTATACATGGCGTTCTCCACAAGACAGTCCCAATCGTATAATAAGAAATCAGATTGATTTCTTTCTGATTAATCGCAGATACCAGAATGGTGTAACGCGGGTGGCTGCCTATCCGGGGGCTGATATTAACTCTGACCATAATCCCATAATAGCCAACGTTAAAATTAATCAAGTTATCTCAAAAAGAAAGGCACATATAAAATATGATATTCAGAAGCTAAATCAGTCCAACAATAAGGAAAATATGAGATTGGAACTAGATAGAATATGCAGCGAAAAAGATCCTAGAAACAAAGATGAACCAGATGACATTTGGAATGACATCAAGGAAAATGTCCAAAATGCTTGCGAGATGGTTCTGGGCCAACAAGAATGGGTCAGGACAAGGGTCTGGATGACAGATGCGATTCTGGATATAATGGAAGAACGAAGGCTTGCAAAAATCCATCAACAACCTGAAAGATACATCGAACTAAATCGCAAGGTAAAACAGAAATGTAAAAAAGCTCGAGAGCAGTGGGTAATTGCGGAGTGTGAGGAAGCTGAGAGACTGCATGAGTTACATGACTCGTTCAACTTTCATAGGAAAGTAAAGCAAGTTACTGGCTCTCTCAGAAAAGCACCAATCCCATCTCTCAGGAAAGAAAATGGAAGACTCATCTTGGATCCAGATGATCTCTGCAATGAATGGAAGCAGTATGCGGAAACACTCTTTAAAGACCACCGCAATTCGAGACACACAAACACTGCGGAAGAGCTAACTGGACCTAAAATTTTAGACACGGAAGTACAACGAGCTTTTGAAGGCATGAAAAATCGGAAAAGCCCAGGACATGACAACGTACATGCTGAAGTATTGAAAATATTGGATACAAAATATCTAACATACCTGTGCAATAGAATATACGAGTCAGGTAAAATCCCATCGGACTGGTTAAAGTCTACCTTTATACCTCTTCCTAAAAAAAGTACCCCTAGAAACTGTGGAGACTACAGACTCATAAGTCTTATGAGCCATGCGCTTAAGGTCTTTCTTCGAATTATCCACACCCGAATATATGCCAAATGCGAAGCAATGAGCGGGGAAACCCAATTCGGTTTTATTAAGGGTCTGGGTACAAGAGAAGCCCTCTTTTCCATGAAACTGCTCATACAGAAGTGCTACGAACGGCGTGACGTATTTATATGTTTTATTGATTATCAGAAGGCTTTCGATAATATTAAGCATGATATTCTTCTGGAGAGGTTGCATGAGATTGGCATAGATTCTAAGGACATCAGAATAATTCATGAACTATACTGGCAACAGACTGCAGAAGTAAAAATTAACAATGAACTAACTACAGAGACGTTCAATATATCCAAAGGAGTCCGTCAGGGATGTATCTTGTCGCCAATCTTATTCAACATATATGTAGAAAAGATCTTTCAATTAGCCTTGGAAGAAGAGAACAGAGGAATCAAGATCAACGGAATTCCAATTGACAATATTAGGTATGCGGATGAGACCGCTATACTGGCGAATTCTCCTGAGGACCTTCAAAACCCTGTGGACAGAGTTAACCAGATAGGTGAACGGTTTGGGCTAAAGATCAATACAAACAAAACGAAAGTCATGGCAATAGCACGCCAACATATTAATGTAACAATTAGGATTGACGGGCAGGATTTGGATCAAGTGTCGCGTTTTGTGTATCTGGGTGCCACTCTCAATCAAAGATGGGACTGCGATGAAGAAGTGAAAATTCGGATTGGACATGCAAAAGCCACGTTTCTTAAACTAAAGAACTTTCTTGCACGCACTCTTCCCCTGGCACTTCGGCTCCGAGTAATTAAGTGCTACGTGTGGCCTATCTTGCTGTATGGAGCAGAAACGAGGTCTATAAAAATCAGGTCATTAAACCGCATAGAGGCATTCGAAATGTGGACTCTGCGTAAACTGCTGCGTATTCCCTGGACAGCACACACAACCAACGAGGAAGTTTTGAGAATGGCTGGAGTGCAGAGAGAACTTCTTGACATCGTGAAAAATCGAAAGATATCTTACCTTGGACATATTCTCAGGGGTGCTAGGTACTCAATTCCTAAATTAATTTTGCAGGGTAAGATAGAAGGTCGCCGAGGCCCGGGGCGAAAGCAACATTCTTGGCTCCGAAACATAAGGGATTGGTGCGGAATAAGGGATGCCGCCACAATATTTCGACATGCAGAGAACGGCACCTTGCATATGATATGAGAGAGGTACAAAGGATCGCCAACGTGCGTGCACGCACAGGGCACAAGAAGAAGAAGAATGGCAAATTGCAGGTGTTCGATATAAAGCAGAGTCTTTTCATCTTAGTTCATCAGTCGTTTGGTGTTTGTCAAGCTGTGCGTTAAAGGTATTTTCGTGTGTGTTATCGAGCATCCAAAATACTTCAGATAATATTGCTTCCAGAAGTTATGGTGTAACGAAGAAAAAACATTTATCACTTGATGCAAAAAACATCATAAAGAACGTATACTGTACTCTTTTAGAAAAAGGGTAGAACCGGAGTGCAAGTTTTAGTGAAACGAGCATTTTGACCAAAGTTGCATTAACGACGGTAAAAGATATAGTGACCAAACCCATCCAGCCAAGAAAAAAACGGTGTGACAGCGGAAAATTGAGAAGCATCGAAGAAGCTGATAAAGAGTTGATTCGGAGGAAAATTTATGACATGTACAGTAAACAAATAGTGATAGTGAAACAGAGCTAAATATAGAGTAGGTTAAGTTAAATATTGTATTATTATAATATTCTAGATTAGTATTTTTGTATAAATATTAATAGCTATTTAATTACATGATTAAAATAAAGATACTTACCTATTATTCTATATTTGTTGTTTTGTTGAAAATAGCCAACCTAAACTATTGAAATTAGTAGGTAATCAGGACCCGTGCCCTCTCAAAAAGTCCGGTGCCTACACAATAGATATTTCTCAGGTAACTTATTTATGGTTGGGATTACGACTGAGGGTTGTCATTTAAATTTTATTGCGGTCGAGAAATCAACGAATTATTGTGGAATGGAGCATACTTGTTATAAAATCTTCGTGAAAAAGTTTAAGTTTATGTTTATTACCTTATTAAACTCCATATCTTACTTGTCTTTCATGGCATAAAAGAGCCGCCGGCCTCTCCTGAGATACCTACCCCTGGGCATGAAATGAATGTCCTTGTATTAGGTACAAACTATTTACCTAGAATTATTATCAACATACATACTGTACAAATTGTTCAGTATTCATACATTGTTACAGGAAAATGTTCAATCAATAAAACAAATTTCTATTATTATTATATTCAAGGTTTCCAAGTGATCCCGTGCGTAAAAAAATGGTTTACTTTAGTCAGGTTTGAAAAGGATACACCATTGCCACAAAGAGCTTTGGTATGTTCAAAGCACTTTAATGAAGACGATTTTTGCATTAAAGAAAACGGAGTGAAATACTTAAAAAGTGGAGTCTACCCAAAGCCATTCTATGTAGGGAGAAATCAGTCAATTAATATAAGGTAAGTGAAATTCTATGAATGAGTATTATATAGGAAAATTCAATAGGAACAACTATTAGGACTTTTAAATTAACTACTAAAAATTTCCTCTTAAAATTTTACATGTTTCAATGTTTTGAAGTGCCTCCCTTAAAACATCTGCAATTTCCTATCTTTTCTGGTTATAGGGCAAGTAGCTTTAAGCATTAATATTTTAAATATGATGATTGTTTTTAATGTGCTTTTATATATTACTTTTTCTAAACACATTTTGTTCTGAACCTATCAGTAACCTTTCGGGTGACCTATACTTTGTGTCAGGATTAGCAAAAAAAAATCGTCACTGTAACTTAGCCTGAAAAACTTCCTTGGACGCGTTTCGCCGTTTACGGCTCTTCAGCAAGGCTCCGGGTCTGACGAAAAGGATAAGGGACAATTCTATGCACGAACTTATTATAAGTTTGTGTTTTTTGAATTTTCGGCTTTCGGTAGGCTGAACCGATACATTGACTTCCAGCGACACCCAACGTAGTTTGCCCGCGATGGGCCGCCTTGCCAGCGTTTGAACCTATATGGATTCTCGCTGTCCTGGTTGGGTTGATACGTGTGGTTGCCACGAGATGTAGCCACGTGCTGCAATTCTCATTTGGTTATTTGCATTTCTGTGTGAAAACACTTTGAGGTCCCTTACCTTTTCGTCAGACCCGGAGCCTTGCTGAAGAGCCGTAAACGGCGAAACGCGTCCAAGGATTGGGTCTGACGGAAAGGATAAGGGACAATTCTATGCACGAACTTATTATAAGTTTGTGTTTTTTGAATTTTTAGATGTTTAAAGTGCATTCCATTTACTTCTTGACAATATGCTAAATATTGCGGAAAAGTATTTAAAACATTAGAAATAATATCTGTTTCTTTGATTCGTTGGCACTCAACTTCAATTCTTTGTTTTAGGTCTTCTATATCATGTGGCTTTGTCTTGTAGACCACATTCTTTCGAGTGGAGTCAGATCTGGTGACCGAGCTGGCCACTCAATTGTACCCCGTCTCCCTATCCATCTTTCAAAAAATACTTCATTTAGATACTCCCGTACTTGTCTGGCGTAATGTGGTGGTGCACCGTCTTGTTGCAGCCATACTTCGTTATTTAATCCCGCAACGTTGTCTTACAATTTTGTTTATTGATAATCAGTTTTAATTTACTTTAATGAAACTAACTTACGAGGATTTGGAAATAGGATCGCAAGAGCAGGAACAATTCCATTTCTTAAGAGCTGCAAATATCTATCGCCATTTAAATTATAATCTATAAACAATGGACCAATTATCCTTTTACCGATAATGCCTGCCCAAACATTAATTTTTTGCGGAAATTGGGTGTGTTGTTCTCGAATCCAATAAGGATTTTCTTTGGACCAATAACGAATATCATGCCGGTCCATTAAGACAGAACGTCTACTCATCGGAAAACATTATTTTATTAATAAAATTTGGATTAGCATTACACACATCCATCATTTGCTCACTGAATTCTAACCACCTGTCAAAGTCATCCTCAGAGAGTTCTTGAACCAGGTGAATTTTGTATGGGTGGAACTTCTCGCACTTTAATACGCGATCTACCGACATGTCCGATGTGTTGTAATCGAGGCCAATAATTCCTCTATACTAAGCAAAATATCTAAAGCTTTATCGCCGCTTGTCGCAGTTTTTGGACGCCCAGATTTTGAAATGTCTTTTACATGGCCAGTTTCGTTATATTTCTTTAAAATTTTGCTTACTGTGCACCGTGCTATTGGATTTCGGTTGGGATACTTATCATTAAAAATCTCAGCAACAAGCACAAATACCTTCTGAAAAGTTTGTCAATGTCGCTGTCAGAATTTAACTGTGTGACAAATTTCCAAGACCCACTTATATCTCTATCAGATTTCTAGGATAAGAAGGTCTTATGATATTTAAACCCCAATATCAAAAAAATGGCTAGATTTAGACATTAAGTAACTTATATTAAAGTTATTTAGAATTTGTTGCGGAATCATTTTTTTGAATATAAAAAAAATATTTTAAATTGCAAAAAAACTGTAAATTTGGCAACATTGCAAATGTCACTAGCAACTCCGCGATAACCTCTTATATACGGATACTGAATTTTAGCTAAATCGGACACACGGTATTAAAGATATTTACAGCGTTCCATACTTCTGTTACACGGTGTATGTAATTTTTGGTAATATGTTAGGTTGCCACCTCTTCAGGTTTGGCCTGTAGAATTCATGATTGAGTCCTCAGGCTTCAGCCTACGAGCTATACGTAGCCCAAGGTAAAGTATTATTACAGAGGTAACAAAGCAAACTTCGAGGTACTCATTTGATTAAACTGTAATTTTACAATATTTTTATTATTTTTGGAAGGCATGAATCCATTCGTATGTCGACACAGTCTACCAAAATATCACTTTTAGTTTTAATCCTAAATACAGCAATGCTCTTGCCAGTTTTTAGAAAACCATTTGGCCTGTATCATAGTTACCTATTTTTATATAATCATTATTGAAATGATACCACTGAAAACTTTAACACAACATTTACAATGATTTGAAAGTGATACGCCACTGTTAATTGAACCTCGTAGAAGCCTGCCCATTGTGCCCATGCTATCGTCCTCTTATAAACAGTGAGTTGTAGGCTCGGCGCAAAAGTACGTATAGTATTTGTTTAATTATATCGTTGATCTTTAGACTGCAATAAAACCCTCATTATCCCTTTGACCATAAAATAAATAAGGAAATCCCAAATTTTAAAACCTTTTCGAGTAGAGCCGGACCAGGTACAAATTCAATTTATACCTATGCCTGATGCATATATAAATACAAACTGATTTTTAATAATTTTAGTATTTAGTGGTTTTCCGGCGAGTAATTTTTATTTGGGCTTATTAGTGGTAAAATGTGGAGTCCTTGGAATTGTGCTGATAGGGGGGCATCTTCAAGTGTCATTTTTAAAAGAAAGCATTTATCTACCGATGCCAAACTAATAATTAAAAATGTGTATCAATCTTTGTTGAGTAGAAATTTTAATTCGATGGATGCTTTAGCAGAGACGTCTACTTTGACAAAAACTCCTTTATCTTCGGTAAGAGACATAGTACTTAAACCTGTTTTTCCTAGAAAAAATCGGAGTGATTTTGGCACATTTAGAAGCATTGACGAAAATGACATGGATTTATTAAGAAGAAAGATTTCCAAATGTATGAGGCACAAACTGTACCCACTTTGATTTCCCTCAAAGAGCGGCTGATTAAAGACGAAACAAATATCTCTTGTAGCCTTTCAAGTCTTAGGAAAATATTGCATAAAATGGGTTTTAAATACCGAAGCATTAATAAATGACAAACATTAATGGAATCTCAACGTTTACGGGAATGGAGACTTAAATATTTAACAGCTGTTAAACAATTTAGAGAAAAAAATCGTCCAATTATTTACCTTGACGAAACATGGTTCGATACCCATGACACTCCAAGAAAAGGTTGGGATGATTCTTCCAAAAATTGTCAAACCAAGGCACCATCAAATAAAGGCAAAATAATCACAATATTACATGCTGGTTCAGAGAACGGGTTTGTTCCAAATTGTCTGTTGCTTTCAGCTAAAAACATAGCAGATTCTTCTTTAGATTACCATCAAGATACCGACGCACAACTTTTTGAAGATTGGTTTAAACATAAACTCCTTAAAAATATACCTGAAAATAGCGTCATTGTAATGGACAATGCTAGTTATCATAGTCGGCAAGCAAAAATCATTCCCAATTCTAATAATACAAAAGCAGAAATTCAAAATTTTATGATTGAAAATGATTCATATTTTGAAGAAATTTACAAAAAACGAGAACTGCTAGAAGTATTAAAAGCTTCTAAAATAAATAAGGAATACGAGTGTGACAAACTTGCAGCAGAAAATGGACATGGACAAAATGGACAGTGTTGCGTCTTCCTCCATACTATTGTATATGTAACGAAGTTACATAAGTTTTAGTTTTATTAACCCGTTTAAGATTTAGTATAGCTAGGAATCAGATTAATCAACCGCCCAGGAATTAAAATTGTTTTATTCTTTATTTGTCAATAGAAAAATTCCATTCTTTCACGAAATAGTATCATAACAAATTGTTGATTATCTATAAAGTAAAAAGAAAACTAAACCGATCCCCAAATTAGTTAACTAATTAAAAATGCAATGCACATTAATTATTATCAATCCTGCAAAATACAGCGAGCAGTACCGAGTCGCCAACGCGAGGGGATACGCCGCGCGCCTCGATAGTACCGCGTCATAACAGGTGCGGGCAGCGGCTCCAGCTGCTTCAGTTGGCGCACGGAAGGGTATTTAAGCGAGCGCTGTTGTGGTATTCGACCTTGAAAATAACTATAAATTGAGTGATTTTCAAGGGAGAGACCAGTCAGTGCAGAACCAAAAATGAATAAACGTCTGCTAAAGTAGTTGAGCATTTGTTCCGGCTTTAAAATCTGCATAAGTCTTTTTCTTTGGACGACCGTCACCAAGCGAATTGCCAGTTGATCTTGGAGATTCCGAGACCTGGGTATGTCAAGGCGGCATACGTGAACCTGAAGATAAAAGCAAGGTGTAGCTGAAGAAGCACCGGTGGAGGACGCCGTAGTCGAGCCCGATACTGTGAGGAAACAGTGGTTCCTAGCCGATCCGAGGCGTTCGTACCTAGTGTACGAGCAGGTCCGAAAGTTAATTTTAAGAAGACGTACGACGAGAACCGGTCATCGCCAAGCTTGGACTAACTGTGCCATAACTGTTGCAACGGACGCCATCGCCAGGGAGGCGTGTACGAGAGTTTACCACCTGGGCATAACCTGCACCAGGTCGGCAAGAAGTAATAACCTAGTGGCAAAAATAATTAAGTGAAAGTTCGACGAGAACCGGTCATAGCCGACGTTGCCAAGCTTGGACTAACTGTGCCATAACCGTAGCAGCTGACGCCATCGCCAGGGAGGCGTGTACAAGAGTTTACCACCTGGGCATAACCTGCACCAGGTCGGCAAGAAGGAATAACCTAGTGGCAAAAATAATTTTAAGTGGAAGTACGACGAGAACCGGTCATAGCCGACGTTGCCAGCATTGGACGAACTGTGCCATACCCGCAGCAGCTGACGCCATCGCCAGGGAGGCGTGTACGAGTGAATACCACCTGGGCATAACCTGCACCAGGTCGGCAGAAAGCAAAAACCACGTGGCAACGTGATTTTTCGATTGAATAGTAAAAAACCGGCGACGCCAAGAGCTGGACGTCGAGGCCTGACCTCCAGCAGCTGGTGCCGTGACCTAAACGACAAACCCGAGGACCTACCACCTGGGCACAACCTGCCCCAGGTCGGCAGCGAAGAAGCCAAGTGTGGCAAATAGCGAAATGGCCGAAAATATGGCTTTACTAAATGAAACCCCTCCAGCTCTGATGGCTGAGGGTGAAGAACACCAGGACATGCTCGAATCTACCGAGGCCGACTTCAGGCAAGGGCTTGAAGCGGCTTCAAACTGCCCTACACAGATCGCCGCCCCTGAGAAATCGACGAGAGCTAGCCGAGGTACTTCCAGGGATATGCCCCTTGAAGGAGGAAGCGAAGGCGAACTGTGCCAGGACATGGCGCCCAACTCGATGACTTACTCAGACCACAAGAGTAACAAAGAACCCTGTGACGACGTTAGGCCCTTTGGCCTAAGCGATCGCAAATTATTTACGTACCTACCCATGGAATGCCCAGCTTTTAATACAAGAGCGAAGCGCCGATTATGGGAGGAAAAATACAGAATGGACGTGGAGATTCACAGCGAGTCTGAAGAGGACTCGGATGTTGACTCCGAAGACACGACGATAGACGAGCAGATACCCTGCAACCAAGAAGCTTCGTTTATCATGAAGGAAACTCAAAGAAGAATGACGAAAAAAGATATGCCACCTGGAGAACGGCAGATGCCGTCTGCTTTAGATGAGGAACTAGAGAGGCCAAGCTGTGAGGACAAACGTTAAGTCGGCAAATTCCGCCAACTCAAAGGGGAGTCCGGCAGAAGCAGAATTATGAAGGAAAAATTAGAGGAATGGTGTTGCCACCTCTACATGAACAACCAACGGAGCCAGGACAAGATTGGCAAGCTATGGAAGCGTTAAGGTGGAAAACTATGGAAGGGTTAGCCCAATCCATAGGGCAATTAATAGATAAACCTAGAAGAACGATCCCAGCACCGCCACCTAAGTTTGCAGGAACCGATACGGAGGACCCGGTGCTATTTTTAAAGCATATGCAAGCTTATTGCACAGAAGTTGGAGCACCGGCATACCAATGGACGGACCTAGCAATTAGGCAAATGACGGGACAAGCAGCCATCCGAATGAAGATATACGCAGGAGGACAAATTACGTGGAGGCAATTACAGGAAGCAGTACTTAGAGCATACAACAATAGTGAATGTGTCAATCACTTACGTGCGGAGCTGTATGGCCAGGACCAGGTTAAAGGAGAAGGTGCGGAGGCCTTTTTGATTCGCAAAAGGCAAATTTGTCAACGGATAAATCCGAGATGGCAGGAGGAAGAAGTGGTGCCGCTGCTGCTGAGCAGGTTAAACGGTCCGTTACGAGCTGCGCTACGTACATGGAACTGTCAGAGCACAGAAGAACTGTTAAACGCTGCAATTACGGTGGAACGCGATTGGAAGAGTTCCGAGGTGTACACCGCACCCAGAGTGAATGTTGATGCTCAAAATAGCAGAGATAATGGTGAAACTAGACAGTTCCAGTACCGGGGCTATCAAGGCGGTCGAGGCTACCAAGGCCGATTGCAGTGTTATGGCTGTGGAGGTGCCCACTCACGCAGAGACTGTCCGGATGAAGGAAGAAGACCTCAACAACAGGGAGGTCAGGCGCAAGCACCAAATAGGCCACAATACAGTAGAACTTGGGAGAGACGGGATAATCAGAATCCGAACAGACAACAAGCAAGTGTAGTTAAACCGAAAAAGCCGAAGTTTGTATTCCCAGATGGATCACCTGTGGAAATGGCCGGTACCAATAGGCATGGGGCGATGATTATGCGCGCCATGCAATATCAAATTGATCATCCTTCGCAAGGAGCAGACTATAAACGTCAAGCGCTAAGAGATGGAATGTGGTACGCGTTGCATGCGGATGATGAGGACTATGACCAAGAACTCCTGCGTAAAGAGTGTGGTATCCAAGAAGAAAATGGAAAAGAAGACATGACTGAAGAGGAGGAAGAAATAGAGGACCCAGAGAAGGTGCTATTTAATTTCCGGAGCAATGACTATATTTCCTGTGTTGATGACCTGGCAGATCCAGAAAACCGACACCCGGTTCAGTCAACAAGCCGGACTATTAGCAGCTTACCAACAAGAGTTCCGGCCGCCGTTGAAGATAGCGAGGAAACAGTCAGTGATTCTACTTCGACTGATGGAGATACGGTGACAAATGAGGAATCGCCGATGACGGAGATCCGAAGAGACCGTAAGCAGCACCGTCGAAGGAGACGGCTTAGACAGCGTCATGTTTCACCCCCAACTTCAGACTCGGAGGAGGGCGTGAAATTTAATAAAAGGACGTGTGTGGCGCTATTACAAGCAGAGAATAAAGAATTCGCAGCTGACCAGTTGTTGCAACAAGAGAAGCGAGCAAAATACGAAATTTTGGAGCCACCAGACGTGGTCCAAGAGGACAAGGAAGCTGAATACGAAATTTTGGAGCCACCAGACGTGGTCCAAGAGGACAAGGAAGCTGAATACGAAGTTTTGGAGCCACCAGACGTGGTCCAAGAAGACAAGGAGACGAAATATAGAATTCTGGAGCCACCAGACGTGGTCCAGGAGGACGAGTTCGATGTAATCTCGCCACCGCCAGAATTCGAGGACAAAATTGATAACTAACTAAAAATCTTTAAAAATCCTTACTTGTCAGATGGAGTAGAATAAATATATATATACTACTTAGGAAAATATTTCCTAGCCATCTGATGTAAAAACCTTATACTATAAGGTCGTATTTGGCTAACACTGTTAACACAGTATTGTAGCGCTAACAGTGTTAGCCAAATACGACCTTATAGTATAAGGTTTTTACATCAGATGGCTAGGAAATATTTTCCTAATTAGTATAGACAAAATTGATATTAAGGAGGAAGAACTGACTGACTCCACGGCCGCCACAACTGCATGTTGTAACCGACCAGTTGCAGAGATAGCGGAACCAAGGGAACCGGTTTTGACGGACTTACAATTAAGAGATGGACAGGAAGCCCAATGTTCAAGAGGAAATTATATAGGGTGGACAGTAGTCGCGGTGAAACGTACGCCACTGCCAGAATCCAACCCGATAGCGGCTTTTGTAGAGCCACCTGTAACGGATTTATACCTATGTCCTCCAAGTTTGGAGACCCAGTATGACCAGCAAGGTATCCCCTGGAGATATGTGCCTACCAGAGTCCCCGCACAAATCCAGCTCCATGGCCAACCCCCTGAAATATATGAAATTCCGGCCCCTCAGCCCGAGGTCGCCGAGATACCATTGAGGCAGCCTAAGGAGAAGCCACCAGATGTGGAAAAAACTACGGCCCCTCAACCCGAGGTCGCCGTAGCATCATTGAGGCAGCCGAGAGAGAAGCCACCTGAAGCCTCCGAGGAGTCCCCCAGGTCGGCAGAGAACTACCCACAGGAGGCCTATACCAGGTCACCTGAAGAAGAACTACCAGTTGAAAACAGAGCCATGGAGGTTGAGGAATCACCTCGTTCCAGAGAAGAGGAGAAATCTTCCCACAAATGGAAATGGAAGTGATTTTAAATATGTTTATATGGACTTGGTTATTTTTTGTAGTGTTGTTTATGGACTTTGTTATTTTTATTATTATCATTGTTGTTGTTATAAAAGATGTATAATCGTACTAGATGGGTACGGTTAAATAAACATACCATAACAAATGCTCTTCAGTGGGGGGGGTGTTGTGGTATTCGACCTTGAAAATAACTATAAATTGAGTGATTTTCAAGGGAGAGACCAGTCAGTGCAGAACCATAAATGAATAAACGTCTGCTAAAGTAGTTGAGCATTTGTTCCGGCTTTAAAATCTGCATAAGTCTTTTTCTTTGGACGACCGTCACCAAGCGAATTGCCAGTTGATCTTGGAGATTCCGAGACCTGGGTATGTCAAGGCGGCATACGTGAACCTGAAGATAAAAGCAAGGTGTAGCTGAAGAAGCACCGGTGGAGGACGCCGTAGTCGAGCCCGATACTGTGAGGAAACAGTGGTTCCTAGCCGATCCGAGGCGTTCGTACCTAGTGTACGAGCAGGTCCGAAAGTTAATTTTAAGAAGACGTACGACGAGAACCGGTCATCGCCAAGCTTGGACTAACTGTGCCATAACTGTTGCAACGGACGCCATCGCCAGGGAGGCGTGTACGAGAGTTTACCACCTGGGCATAACCTGCACCAGGTCGGCAAGAAGTAATAACCTAGTGGCAAAAATAATTAAGTGAAAGTACGACGAGAACCGGTCATAGCCGACGTTGCCAAGCTTGGACTAACTGTGCCATAACCGTAGCAGCTGACGCCATCGCCAGGGAGGCGTGTACAAGAGTTTACCACCTGGGCATAACCTGCACCAGGTCGGCAAGAAGGAATAACCTAGTGGCAAAAATAATTTTAAGTGGAAGTACGACGAGAACCGGTCATAGCCGACGTTGCCAGCATTGGACGAACTGTGCCATACCCGCAGCAGCTGACGCCATCGCCAGGGAGGCGTGTACGAGTGAATACCACCTGGGCATAACCTGCACCAGGTCGGCAGAAAGCAAAAACCACGTGGCAACGTGATTTTTCGATTGAATAGTAAAAAACCGGCGACGCCAAGAGCTGGACGTCGAGGCCTGACCTCCAGCAGCTGGTGCCGTGACCTAAACGACAAACCCGAGGACCTACCACCTGGGCACAACCTGCCCCAGGTCGGCAGCGAAGAAGCCAAGTGTGGCAAATAGCGAAATGGCCGAAAATATGGCTTTACTAAATGAAACCCCTCCAGCTCTGATGGCTGAGGGTGAAGAACACCAGGACATGCTCGAATCTACCGAGGCCGACTTCAGGCAAGGGCTTGAAGCGGCTTCAAACTGCCCTACACAGATCGCCGCCCCTGAGAAATCGACGAGAGCTAGCCGAGGTACTTCCAGGGATATGCCCCTTGAAGGAGGAAGCGAAGGCGAACTGTGCCAGGACAGCGCTCGGCGCTCAAACGGCAGTTCCTGCTGAGTTCCTGCTACGAGACTTAACCAAGTCACATAACCGCCACGTGGGTAAGAAAACTTATTTTATTAGGGTGTGTCGTATTTAAAAGTGATAAAAAAGGAAACCGTTAAAACTTTCAATCCGTTTTAAAATATATAGTGGATCATTAAAAGTGTTACTGTAGGGACTAAACCTCTTCCATATCTAATTTATTTCTGTGTACAAAGTAGTCCTGGCACAGTTCGGGATTATTAGTACCTATTTCTCACCCTCCGTGAAGTCAACGAGTCCTAGCACAGTTCGGGAAAATGTTGCACCCTCTTTCTCAAAGCAAACGACGAAGTCCTGGCACAGTTCGGGAAATAGGGGACTTTAAACCCCCTCCCTCTCAAAACAAACGACTAATCCTAGCATACTTCAGGAAATAGTTGTCCGTATAAATTAGCCCCCCGTGAAGTCAACGAGTCCTGGAACAGTTCGGGAAAATAGTTGCACCCTCTTTCTTAAAGCAAACGACGAAGTCCTGGCACAGTTCGGGAATTAGTTATATTTGCTTTAACCCTGACAGTCTGCGAGTCCTGGCACAGTTCGGGAAATAGTGGACTTAAAACTTCCCTTAAAAAGTTAAAATCCGAAGAATAACAGTACCGACAGTAACCTTATATTTTTTTATTTATTTCACGGACTAAGTCCCGTTATACCTTTTTTTTTATATACGACTGGCACCACCCTAATATTGCATCAAGCTTTAAACCGATCATTACCATTCTTTAAATCCTGCTGACATAAAAATACCGCTTCCGCTTTACAACACCTGCACGTCCGCTATACTACCAATTTAAAACACCGCTCGCACTGCTTGCTTTATTTTCGATCATATTCCTGCACCGCTTTTTTTCTTAAACCGTAATCCGTTTTGGGGGTATTACTATTTTAGATTTAAGTTTGTAAATTATAAGTACACGGTGGTAACAAGTAGTATTAAAGCATTTATCTTGTATTAATATTTTATTGAGATAAACACGACCTGTCATTAATTTAAGGAAACAAATTGTTTTATTCCTGCGAAGCTTACTGACTGAATTTCCGACAAAAGAGAAAGACAACTCCGTTCTAATAAATTTAAATGCACCGAACCCTTCTCCACTGTTTAAAGGCTACCCCGTGAGCATAGTGGATCCCTTTACCACTTCAAATAATAAAGGGTGGCGCTCGAGAATACCGATATCCCGATCCGCACCGTCACCGAAAAAACCGTAATTACTCCGCCGCATTAAGGGTACCGTCCGAATCATCTATTAAACCGCTATCCGAGTGCCATTACAAAATGGCACCCGAACTATCGTAGACAACGCCATTACAAAATGGCGCCCGAGCAGATTTGCATTTAAATTTGTCGTAACCTGCACTGATAAAAAAGCCGTAAAGTACTTGTAAAAATCCAGTCAGTAAGATCCATTGAATAAACAATTCTAAAACCGATTTTATAAAATAAAATAAACCACGTTGTACGATTTTTTTTTAACAGAACCGTTGAAACTTTATTTAGTATAGGTCCGAGTAAATATAAATAGCTAGGTTTTTTTTTTCTTTAGGGTTATCAGTTTTTTTTATTTTTATCATAATTGCTCGCTCGATAGAAAATAAATACTGTAAATAACTTGACCACTTTTTAACCGATAACGATGGCTACTACTGATAATAGTAAACGACAGAAAACTCAGGCGTCCTTGAGCATCCTTTCTACCCCGCCAGCACCGCCGCTACCGCCCGCTTTACCAGAAGACGATGGCAACCTCCGTACCAGCTGGATATATCTATTGAAGAAGGGTGATCTAGTGTTCCACCTAGAGAAATACAATCTGGACACCACAGGTCCAGTAGAGGCCATGCGAAAACGATTAGCCCAGTTTATCCGCGAAGGAAGAGCTTCACCGCAACCTACAACGTCAATAAAAACAATTTCATTTGACAACCAGGTTCAGCCATTAACAACGCCGACACCGACGCTATCACTAACAACCGCAACTACGACGACGATTACCACGACGATGTACGAGGTTCCACACCACGCACGTACTTGGCCAGGGGTTAACTCAATAACCTCTACATCAGGTTACACGTCAGTTACCGCTTCCACCGCAAATTATCCGCAGACATCAGTAAGAGAAAAGCCGACTACATTCATACCAATAACCGTCACTATTGGCCAAAGAAATCTATTAACAATACCAGTACCGACGATGACATCAACTAGTCAAAATCAAGGGCCAATAATGCACGTACCATGTACAAATAATCCACCGCAGCTGTTGTCTTCAATACCGAATTTTAATAATCCAGCTACACCAGGGAATAATGTTATATTCAGTAACCCAACCATTTTCTCACCGCCAGTATATGATCCAACCACCGCACAAATCCCAGCTACCTCAGTTGCACCGACTTCCACAAATGGGCCATCGGTGCAGATATATAAGTTGGGTCTTTTCTTCAATGGTCAGAACGATCCTGCTGCTTTCCTAGAAAGGTTAGAAGAGATTTACATTTCTCAAAACATCCACCCAGACCTACTGTTACCGCACCTACCAGATATCCTTAAAGGGGAAGCCGCCCTATGGTTTAGAAATAACCGGCACAACTGGAGAAACTGGAATGAATTCCGAGAAGCATTTAGAATTTTTTACTTTCCAGTCAACTACACAGTGGACTTAGAAGCCGCCATAAGTCGCCGAACCCAAAGACCAAACGAGCCCGCATCCACTTATATAACCGAACTGCAAACATTAATCCACCGCCACGGAAATATTACTCCTGAACAAGAATTACAATGGCTTTACCGAAACTTATCAGCAGAGTACCGGCAGTTTATACGAAGAAGCGATTTCTATGACAATAACTCGTTCTCAAAGGCAGTAAGAGAATACGAAGTTCTCCACAGGGAGATACGGGAAGCTAGAAGTTCTCAGTATAACCAATCATCCCCAAGTTACCAATCACGATTACCCAGGAACACAGGAACTCCCATCACGGATCCGCCAGTGTCACACCGGCCGTTTGGACCTGTCACACCACAGCACCAGGAATCTCTGCTCACTATATCAGCGACAAATACTTCTAGAGCTAATCAGGAACGTTATACTGCTCCAGAAGCCCATAACACGAGATCAGTAAACCGTAGTTTTACTCCTACACCAACTGATCCTGCAAGACCAAATCCGAATAATCAGAGACCGATTTGTTGGAGATGCGTAAGAACCGGACACATACGAAGAAACTGTAGGTTTCCAGCCAAGTTATTCCGTTTCCGTTGTGGCCAAAAAGGGGTAATGTCTCGTGACTGTCAATGTAGCCAAACGATGGCTAGTCCTGTGTTACAAATTTCCGACTTACCATTGCGAGCCACTCACGATCTTTCAACAAAGAGGAGATTCGTCAACTCTGAAACGCTACCCACTGAATTTAACACGACCATACCTGTCTAATGTATCCGCAACCACTTGCTGGCGTTGCGGCAAGTCCGGACACCGAAGGAGTTCGTGTCAAAGTGAACCGGTGCTGTTCTGTTCCCGCCGTGGGAAAACCGGGATAATGTCCAGAAATTGCCCGTGCAACGAAAATTCCATAATCCGAGAGAGAGTACCGAAAAGAACCCATACCATATCAACCGCTACACAAAACTGGCGCCAAAGAGATGTCAGTGTTCCATGTCCTACTGCCATGTACGGATACCCGCATACGATCAACCAGAAGCCGCGTCAAACAACAGTGTAAGAAGTTAAATTACTTAGTTTAAACAAGTGTCACGTAGGGAAGTATCGTATTTAGTTAAATTTAATTTTAGGAGAGCCGTAGGACTATTTTTTGTATTTACCAAAAAAAAAAAAAAAAAAAAGAAAATAAATATTTTCTTTTTTTTTCCGTAAGTAGTGGGGGTGTGTAACGAAGTTACATAAGTTTTAGTGTACATCTACACGAGCGAGGAAATCGCGACGACAGACGCGCGACGATAAACTTGCGACGATTTGAACGCCCGGCAAAAGCATGAAACGAGCGCGAGAGAATCGCAACGGTCCAAGTAGGTACATTCGGAACAATGATTGCTTTTAGTAAAAATGAATGTCGTTTAAATTGGTTATGTTGCTGCAATATGCATTTACCGGTGCAGAAACCGCAGAAGTAATCGTCGTTTTTGGGTAGCAGATTAACTACTGGACATTTCATTTTAAATATCATGAGCACAGAGAGCACCCTGACATTTTTTTTTTCATATTACCGTATGTCCATACAAAGTTTTGATGAGCTGTTGTGTCTTGTTTCTGAAAATATTTCCAAGATATGAATATGCGTCTGCGTATATCACTTGTGAAAAGGTTGGTTATAAGTTTTAAAAAAAGTTATAAGTTAAAAAAAAATATAAACATGCCACATCATTTGACGTAATATATAATGTGATCAAACATTTATGTCCACAAGGATAGGCTAACAAATCTTATTATGGCTTTTAATTGATAAATTCGATAATAAAATGGTCTCAATCTTACTTTTGTTTAATTAAAATCATCAGGGGATACAGTTAAAGTTTTGTAACTTGCATAGAAATGCCTAACCAATAACCGCCGATCGTACAGCATTAAAAAGTATTGCAATAATCTTATTCACCCCAATTATCATACAATATCATGGCTATTCCTTCCCATAATTTTAGTTTGATGTCTCACTTGCTATATTCTTTCAACTTTGTACTGTACAAAGCTGGTCGATTTTCCACAGCACTTATAAACTTTTCTGTATTGAACATGACTGTACGGTACGGCGTTTCTTCTCCGCTCGTCTAGAAGGCACCATATGAACTAATGAATTGCATTTACCTACGGCGAGGCAATCGTCACGAGAATCGCCTGCCAACGTCGGCAAT
Source organism: Polydrusus tereticollis (assembly GCA_963920685.1). NCBI lineage: Eukaryota > Metazoa > Arthropoda > Insecta > Coleoptera > Curculionidae > Polydrusus > Polydrusus tereticollis. Next base: position 30,249,087 of record OY987334.1, read on the forward strand.
TGCGAGTGACTCGCTCACGCCGACGATGGCTGGCGCTATCGGGACGAGTTCCACGCCCGTATAGGCTCGCTTACTAGAATGAATGCTTTAGATTTAAGCGTGTAAATCGTCGCGAGTCTATCGTCGCGATTTCCTCGCTCGTGTAGATGTACACTTAGTTTTATTAACCCGTTTAAGATTTAGTATAGCCAGGAATAAGATTAATCAACCGCCCAGGAATTAAAATTGTTTTATTCTTTATTTGTCAATAGAAAAATTCCATTCTTTCACGAAATAGTATCATAACAAATTGTTGATTATCTATAAAGTAAAAAGAAAACTAAACCGATCCCCAAATTAGTTAACTAATTAAAAATGCAATGCACATTAATTATTATCAATCCTGCAAAATACAGCGAGCAGTACCGAGTCGCCAACGCGAGGGGATACGCCGCGCGCCTCGATAGTACCGCGTCATAACAGGTGCGGGCAGCGGCTCCAGCTGCTTCAGTTGGCGCACGGAAGGGTATTTAAGCGAGCGCTCGGCGCTCAAACGGCAGTTCCTGCTGAGTTCCTGCTACGAGACTTAAGCAAGTCACAGAACCGCCACGTGGGTAAGAAAACTTATTTTATTAGGGTGTGTCGTATTTAAAAGTGATAAAAAAGGAAACCGTTAAAACTTTCAATCCGTTTTAAAATATATAGTGGATCATTAAAAGTGTTACTGTAGGGACCAAACCTCTTCCATATCTAATTTATTTCTGTGTACAAAGTAGTCCTGGCACAGTTCGGGAATTAGTTATATTTGCTTTAACCCTGACAGTCTGGGAGTCCTGGCACAGTTCGGGAAATAGTGGACTTAAAACTTCCCTTAAAAAGTTAAAATCCGAAGAATAACAGTACCGACGGTAACCCCATATTTTTTATTTATTTCACGGACTAAGTCCCGTTATACCTTTTTTTTTATATACGACTGGCACCACCCTAATATTGCATCAAGCTTTAAACCGATCATTACCATTCTTTAAATCCTGCTGACATAAAAATACCGCTTCAGCTTTACAACACCTGCACGTCCGCTATACTACCAATTTAAAACACCGCTCGCACTGCTTGCTTTATTTTCGATCATATTCCTGCACCGCTTTTTTTCTTAAACCGTAATCCGTTTTGGGGGTATTACTATTTTAGATTTAAGTTTGTAAATTATAAGTACACGGTGGTAACAAGTAGTATTACCATTACAAAATGGCACCCGAACTATCGTAGACAACGCCATTACATATATTCAATCCTATTGAGCTAATATGGCACCAATTAAAATCCAATATTAGGAGAAATAATATTTCTCCTACATTAAATGCATCTGTAGTAGAATTAATTAAAAACGAAGTAAGAAAAATTTCTGCAGACAGCTGGAAAAACTGTGTACAGCATGTACTTAAGGTGGAAAATTCTTACAATTGTATGATTACAAATGTTCAACCCTTAATTAGAAGTTTAGGCTTAGATGAAGATAGTGATAGTGATACAGAGTTAAATTTTGAATAAATTGTCAATAGTTTTTAAGAATTTAATTAATTTTTATTGTACTTGTTATCCTAATAGTTATACTTTGAAATTATATTATTTTCAATTATCATTAATTGTTATCATTATTTTACATTTATTATAGGTACCTAAAACTAAAAATACCTGTCTATTTATTTTAAATTATAAAAATAAATCATGTGGTGTAGGTACATTTTCCAGCCGACCCTGATCCCATTTATTCAGCTTTGAAGAGGTTGAGGCGTATACAATAGGATTTAATCAGGTAGATTATTTATGACAGTAAGAGTCAACGGTATAATTCTGCAAATATTATATATGAATGAGATTCGTGGTCTATCTTTGCTTTGTCGTCATTGAATAAAACCATTCCAAACCGCTTGGGCAGATTGTGCATTAATAGGTCGTTACATGTTGCCAATTTTTGAAATATTTTACTTAAATTTCCAAAGAATCTACCAAAATCGGCATGCCATTAATAGTGATGTAAAAAAACGTTTTCTTTTTATGGCTAGAACAAACACATGAAAAAGTAGGAGTCAAATGGGTATTTTTACAATATATGACACAGAACTTCTAAACACCATATACTTCTTTACAGAAGGTTTTTGTTAATTTGTAAAAAAAAAACGTAAAAACCAGAATTTTTGCAGTCTTGTATTTTCTTTCACTTAAAAAAAACAAATTCTCAAAAAAAAAACCAAAGCGTTTTTTTTCATTTACATCAGGTTTTTATACCCTACGGTACTTGTTCTACTTAATTTGGCAATATATATGCATTTAATAATTATAATGTATACAGAGTGGCAAAAAAGTCGTGCATATTGCCTGTAACTTTTGAATTACCTCGTATATGAAAAAGTGACCTTTATGAAAGTTGTTCAGTAAATTATTCCCCACATTTCTACCCGCACGAATTTCTTCTGTCATTTTTGGTTTGGTTGCCATAGAGACCAACTTACTTTTTTTAAATGGAACACCCTTGCATATGATTGCATATTTGGATTCTTGTGAGAAAACCCTGAATTCTTTGTATTTCAAATTTTCACCTATCTGCAAGCGTTTCCGAGATATTGACAGCTCAAAAAGGTGTTTTCATGACAGCGACCCAAGAGGTGTCAATTTTGAGTTCATGTTTAATTTTCTTTTATCTGATTTCTAATTTGTTTACACTATGGTTTATCTGAATGGGAAACGAGTTGAAATTTTAATAATGAGCGGTTACGGAAATCTGGAGAGATCGCAAGATCAGGTTTGTCAACTTTTCAATGAATTATATCCAAATAGGCCTCCAATAAGTCAGTCAACGGTGCGTCGAGTGGTAAAGAAATTTCAAGAAACAGGCAGTGTTAGGGAAGCCGCTAGATCCGGTCGACCTAAAACAGCAACTGGGGGAGACAAAGCTTTGGATATCATGCTCCCAATACATGAAAATCTAACACAATCATTCAGGCCAATGGCAATGGATTTTAATGGGTCTCATCAGTCAGTGAAAAATTTGTTTAAGCAGGAGAAGTTGCATCCCTACAAGATAAAGTTGGAGCACGAGTTAAACGAGGACGATTTTGATAGAAGAGCTGAATTTTGTGAGCTGATGATGGAAAGATGCAATAACGATAATAACTTCGCAACAAATATCATTTTCTCGGATGAAACTACTTTCCATTTAAAACGCATTGTTAATAGACACAATTATCGTTATAGAGGCCCGAAAATGTTAATGTTTGGGCGGGCACAGTTGGTAGACATATTGTGGGACCTTTTTTCAAATGTGCCGTTGCTCTGGCGCCATTTCTTACCAGGGTACTAAATGAAATTCTTGACAACGGAGAAATACCAGATAAGTGGGGCAAAGCATACATCATACCCATCTATAAGAAAGGAAACAAGTATGATCCAGCAAACTATAGACCTATTAGCTTGACATGTCATCTATGCAAGGTCATGGAAAAATTGGTTGTTCCGGAATTAACTGAATTCCTAATACAAAATGGTGTAATACCTGCCTCCCAACATGGCTTCCTACCAAAGCGATCTACCACAACAAATCTTATTGAATGCACCCATGACTGGACTAGAATGATGGACAATGGCAATTCAGTTGATGTACTATACCTGGACCAAGAAAAAGCATTCGACAAAAAGTTTCCTTTCAGCGACTACTCTATAAACTGGAGCACTTTGGAGTGAGGAAACAATTGCTTAAATTCATACAGGGACTTCTAACACAGCGCACCGACAAAGTTAGAGCCAATGGCGCCTACTTCGCTTCTTACAGGGTACTAACTGGGGTACCACAAGGGTCAGTAATTGGTCCACTGTTGTTTATCACATTTATCAGTGACATTCACAGGCTTAATTAAACGCGCATCTCATACTTTGCTGACGACACCAAGCTGTATTGTGACTCCAGATTTTTCAATCTTCTACAGAAAGACATTGTGACACTGGAAGAATGGATGCAACTGTGGCAACTTAGCCTGAATTCGGAGAAATGCACGGTATTATATATAGGACCAAAAAACCCATGTGCCAAATATCAACTCAACAACCAGGAAATCAATGATACAACAGAGCAGAAGGACCTTGGCATAACCATAACAAGGAATCTAAAATGGGAAGCACATATCGCGGAAACAATAAAGAAGGTAAACACACTTACATATCTTATACAGAGAGCATTCACTGGAAAAACTATAGAAATTATCAAAAAAATTTACATCACATATGTCAGACCCAGACCCAAATTGGAGTATGCACACACAGTGTGAAGCCCATACTACATAAAGGATATTGAAGCCCTAGAAAAACTATAAAGAAGATTTACCAAAATTCCAGAAGAACTCAAAAATATTCCGTACGAAGAGCGTCTTAGGATTTTTGGCCTAACTACCCTCAAGGAGAGGTGCGACCGAGGGGATTTGATTGAAACATATAAGATACTCAACAAAAACTACTTCGAGGGACTAAGCCTAGATATCTTCACATCAAATCCAAACCAACTTAGAGGACATAGTGCAAAACTAAAGAAAGAAAAATGCTCCACTTTAGTTAGGAAAAACTGTTTGGCAAACCGTGTAGTGTACAAGTGGAATTCTCTTTCTGAAAACATAATAAGTGCTCCAAACAAGAATGTCTTTAAAAACAGGCTCGATCAGGACTGCGAGTCAATAAACAAAATCTTCATTCACTACATGTAAGAGTGACGTTAGAGACTGAAGTGCCTATAAAGTGCGACAACATAAACCAAAGACAAAATAACATGCAGCAGTCTCATCGGTACCAACCGCTTACTGCTGCAAACAAACAATAATAATAATAATAATATATGGTAATTTGAATGGCGAAAAATATCTGGACCTCCTCAGGAATCACATAATTCCTTCTTGCAGAATGGTTTTATCGGGTGTAAATAATGGCATAAACGAACAGGTATAATTCCAGCAAGATGGAGCACCTGCGCATTATGCGGCAAATGTTAGACAATACATAAGCGAATAATTTCCAGGACGGTGGATAGGCAGAAGAGGTGCTATTGACTGGCCAGCGCGATTCCCGGACTTAACACCGCTCGACTTCTTTTTGTGGACACTTAAAGAACAAAGTCTACGTTAACCGTCCAGATGACTTAGAATCTTTAAAAGTCAGAATTAGTGCTGAAATTCGGGCCATTCTAGAGGAATTTCTTTTAAACGTTGTAGACGGGTTTAGGGATCGACTGGCGCTCTGCTTAGCAAAAAATGGTGGTCACTTTGAGCACTTGATCCATTGAAAAGGTTTCACTTGTTTAATATTCCGATGTTAAGTTGTTCAATTTTCTAGGCTATTTATTTTGTTATTATAAAGTTTGTTACAATTTTAAATAAATACAAATTTGAAATAGAAAAAATTCAGAGCTTTCCCAGTAGAATCCAAATATGCAATAATATGCAGGATGTTCCATTTAAAAAAAGTAAGTTAGTCTCTATGGCAACCAAACCAAAAATAAATTGTGCTCATGATGTTAATATTACAGAAAATAAATGGATGTTAGGAACTTTTTAAAATAATTTGGGTAGGGCTTAAAACTAACCTCCTACTTTTCCAGCCTCTTCCTTTAAAAATTTTCTTTCCTTCTCCATATGATTCTTTATATCGTACTTCTCGATGGTCTCCATCAGTACTTCTTCAATATTTTCAGTTATAAATTTAAAATTCTCATCGGTGATAAATTCCATTTCTCCAGACAATTCATCTTCTTCGTCCGAGTCGTCGATTTGTAAAGTCTCGTTAATTATGGGGAAGTCGACATTGAACAGAAGTTTACCTAAAATTTTATATTTATTAGGACAAAGGAGGAAACATGGTTTTTTTGCGATATCAGAGCTGCTGGATACCAACTAAATATATCATAGGTGTATTGTACGAGAACCTGCTGTGTTGCTGACATATAGAATGGATAGAATTGATTTTTGATACTAAATATCATTATTCATTGTGAATAAAATAGTAATCAGATAACAAGAGCAGTGTATATCGTTTAATATTTATCTAGAACTCTAGAACAGTACTCTACGAATAGCTAGTGTGTTAGGAATTTCCGCAGGTACTTAAAATTATGTATTTATTTACTTATAATTATAATAATAATAATAATAATAATAGATTTATTGCCAGCAAAATGATTATAAATTACAAAGCCACGTCAAGCCATAGTTTGAAAGAAGCACCTTAAGGAATACACAAAAAATAAAAAAGTCTACAGTACAGCACATTAAAAGCGACAGCTTAAAAGTTTCTTTATAGTAAAATAGTAGATTAAAAAAATTAAAACTTAAAAATTAAAGATTACTTGTGGACGAAGACAAATTTACGATTAAAAAATTTAAGATTCAAAATCATAGTTGAACATAGGAAATCCCATGTAAATTTTCAGATGGCTAAATATTGGCGCTCCTGTACATTTTAGAGAAAAACTGTATTATAATTTTTTCAAGAGGCCGATATGATAAACCCATGTGCAAGTTTGAATAAATTTTAATAAGCCAATCCTAACTTATTCAATTAAATGTGATGGCAAAATTACGAAATTTTCATAGTTTAGCTAATACAGCAAACACTAGCAAATTATTATTCGGCATTGACAAAACCGAATCACCGAAATTAATTTAGATACGCAACTGGACTCACGAGAGGATAGCCTGCCTAGGGAACTCCAATGTTGCCAAAGCAATTCAATCATTGGTGGCGTCAGAAATAGGCGCATGTCGGTCGGAAATGTCAAACAAGATTGTATGTTTTATGTTACGTAACGGATTGAAACATTATATTGCTTAACTCAACTAAATAATGCTGTAACTAATAAATATAGACTTTATTGGTTAAACAGGCGCTAACACGGCATCTAATCAACCTTTTTGGTTCCAATTCGCCTTTTTCAAGTTCACCGGCCAATTATTTACCAGCCCTTTTTGAGTCGATCTACTTTAAAAAAAAGTAAAGGAGTTATATAAAAACTAAAAAAAAGTCACAAGAAAACTAAAAAAGTCATTAAGAAAAAGTGCCCCAAACGGGAATCGATCCTGGGCCTATGGCATCATACACAAATGCTATATCCACAGGACCACTCAATTGCTTACAAACTTCAGTTAATCTAGTAACCGTAGAATAAAAGCCAACGAGACTAACATAACCTACAAATTTAAAAACAGCTGATCGAATAACTTTGGCAACATTGGAGTTCCCTAGGCAGACTATCCTCTCCTACTCGACTCTTAGAGCTGTCAAAAACTAATTGGTGCTGATGTCCTAGTATTTGCGATTCGAAACACGCGAGAAAGAAAGAAATCTGTTTGGCAACTATGGGTAAAAATAAAGAAAACTGTTTTACCAACATTTGATGAAATCTGTTTTATCGGTAGATATTGGTGCCGCTTTAAAATTTAAAATATTCCTTGGTTTAAATATTAATTTTTTTCTGCTTTTATATTTAGTTCAGTGATACACGTTATTTGTAACTCTTGTTTTTAAGGTTGGAGTAAATACCTTGTTGGTAAAGTAACAAATAACGTATATCTAAGAGCTCTAATAGAAAGCAGCAAAAAAGGAAATATTTACACCAAGCAATACCTATTTAAAAAAATACAGCCGACTAAAATAAAGCGAAATAGGGAATAAAACATTATTTTTCTGATCAAAAATTATCGGATCTCTTTTTGGCAAGCGGTGTCGCATGCCATGTTTATTTAAACAGTTTGGAACACAATATTTTTTAGATTTTAACGGAGGTGCATAGTCTTTCATAACGGAAATAAATACGCGAACTTTTACTAAACAAACCGAAAACACACTAAAACTAAACAAAAAGTCAAAACAACTATCAAAAAACACGCTAATAGTACACACGGAGACCGAACGATCACAAACGGCATTAAAATTCAACACAACTTAAAAGAAAATCGAAAATAGAAAATTGACAATACACTTAAAATTTTTGACAACGAAATCTGGGAGGGTGCTTCTTCTCGATCGCAAGTCGCAAATGAACATGGTGCCCTCTATACGAGCTTACCTAAACCAAATTGGGCGAGGCCACTACCGGCGCCATCTACGAAGTGCGATCCAAACAAAATAATAATGTTTGGCGGGAACGCCCAGCTTACGTATCTAAATTTATTTCGGTGATTTGTGGAAGGCGCTTTAATTATAGCTAAATATGAGCTACTCCATTAAGGAAAAAGTAACTTTAAGTTGTATTATACAGAAAACAGTTTAAGAGCAGTGCCTGAAATGTTTTCAGTTCAATTCCCTGATAAGCCTATCCCTTCCATTTCATTAATTAAACTTATCATTAGTAAACTTGAGTCCAAAGGCACTGTAATAAATAAATGCTCAACTAAAGTTAGGATTGGCTTATTAAAATTTATTGAAACTTGGCACATGGGTTTATTATATCGGCCTCTTCAAAAAATTGTCACACAATTTTTCTCTAAAATGTACAGGGGAGCCAATATTTAGCCACCACAAAATTTACATGGGATTTCCTATGTTCAACTAAACCACGCATCACCCGGCATGCCTTTATAGCTTTAAAGTAGGGCCCCCTCGAACGATGCAGAGGAATATCAGGTCACTCTCGCCTCTGAATTTCATATTCATTGCATTTGTATAGTGATCGGCGTTGGATTGAAATAGGTGTTGGTACTTCCTACTGGACCGTTCAACAAATACTAGCAACAAACAGCGAGGGGGTGGAGTACTCATCGCATTACGCAACAATTTAAACTCCACCATTATAAAAATTAAAGAGGAAACTGTTGAGCAACTTTTTGTCTCAGTAAAGTCAAGTAGTGGTGATCTTATTATAAGTGGTGTTTACATTCCCCCAGGCTCCAGCATTGACAAGTATCTCGCTCATTGTGCTACTGTGGAGGACATTAGTCAATCATTCCCGGGCACTAAGTTGTTTATGTTTGGTGACTTTAATTTACCAGATGCCATTTGGAGTAATGATGAGCTGGGTCTAACTGTTCAGTGTCCAGCAAACTCACATGCAGTGCACGTCGCGGAAAGTTTTGCCTTTCTTAATTTATTTCAAAATAATAGTATTGCAAATAATCGCAATGTTTTCTTAGATCTAGTTTTTAGCCACTTTGCTTTTTTAGATGTATGTACAGCAGATGATATTTTGCTCCCAACAAGTATTCATCATGTCCCTTGTGTGTTTTATCTCCCAAGTGTAAATATTAATAGCTTGAGGTGTGATGAATGCTACTGGGACTTTAAAAATACTAACTTTAGAGCTATAAATGATTATTTTGCATCGGTCGACTGGAGGGGCATTCTGGGCCCGTTATCTGATATTGATCAAGCTACGGAATTAATGTATGATATTATGTACCATGGTGTACGGATGTATGTCCCGCGCAGGCGCAGCGTTTCGTCAAATTTCCCAAGATGGTTTAGTCCTGCTTTAAAAAAATTAATTATTAAAAAGAAAACCATTCATCAGAAATTTAAAGAAACTGGACAATACCATTACTATACTTCCTTTGTGACCTTAAGGTCCGAATGTAAAACATTGACAGCAAGATGCTATTCCCAGTACCTTCAAAGGGCCGAACAGAATATAAATAATAACCCTCGTAGCTTTTGGTCCTTCATTAATAGTAAACGGGTTTCCTTTGGATTACCATCGGCCATGACCTTGGGCGATACATCAGCTACTAATGGACAAGATATAGCTAATCTATTTGAAAAATATTTTTCAAGTGTATTTGTTAAAAGCAATGTTCCTACGCCCAACTATAGCTTAAACTTTGAATGTAATGGTACCTACCGCCCAATACTAGTGGCTGAAGTATTTGATAAAATCAGTCGCTTGCCGGACAAACTTTCGGCAGGCCCTGATGAAATACCTAACTATTTGTTGAAACGCTGCGTCTGCACCCTAACTGAGGTTCTTACTCTTGTATTTAATAAATCACTTGAAGTGGGGGAATTCCCGACACTCTGGAAGGAAAGCTTTCTTATCCCCATTCATAAATCGGGCGATAAAAATAGCATAGACAATTATCGTAGTGTCTATAATCAGTCTTGCATACCTAAGCTATTTGATTCTTTGGTGTGCGATCAACTTTCGAGGTGCTGTAAGGAGATAATCATAGATCAACAACATGGTTTCTCTAAGGGTAAATCAACAACCACAAACCTAGTAGTCTATGAATCGGAACTGTTGGATGCCTTGGAGGCGGGTGCTCAAATGGATTCTGTCTATACTGACTTCTCTAAGGCCTTTGACAGAGTAGATCATAGACTATTGCTTGCAAAGCTGACAGCTGTGGGGTTTAGCCCAGCTCTAGTTAAATGGCTGGGAAGTTATTTAAAAAATCGTATATTTAAAGTAAAAATTGGAAACTCTTTCTCTAAGGGATTTGTGGCTGTATCGGGGGTACCACAGGGTGCCCACTGCTCGCCTCTTCTCTTTAACCTATTTGTAAACGATATTAAAGAATACATAATTGAAAGCATGTTTTTAATGTTTGCTGACGATGTCAAGATATATAAGATTATTACTAGTATTTACGATCTGGATTCCTTACAGCACGACATTAACAGATTTGTGTTGTGGGCTGAGACAAATGGTTTGCAATTAAATGTAGAAAAATGTCATGTTATTAGTTTCTATAGAGGATTAAGAAGGGTTAACGGTGATTATAGCATTGGTGGTTTAGTACTGGATAGGGTTGACAATATTAAGGATCTCGGAGTAATTTTAGACTGCCGACTATCATTTACTGATCAAATCAGTGCTGTTGTCACCAAAGCTTCAAAAATGTTGGGCTTTATTCAGAGGAATTGTAGTGATTTCTCAATTACGTCTTTAGTTTTACTTTACTGTGTCCTAGTGCGGTCCATAATGGAATACTCTACGGTGGTGTGGTCTCCGTTTTACGAAGTTCATAAATATAGCTTGGAGAAGGTTCAAAATAGATTTCCTAGACTGTGTGCGTATAAATTGAATATACTGATTGTTGATCATGATTATAGTGAGATTAGAGGTATGGTTGGCCTTGACTTGTTAGCTCATAGAAGAATAATGTTTGATGTTAGTTTTGTTACAAAGATAGTTAGGGGTTATACTATATGTCCGGCTTTGTTAAATTCTATAGCTCTGAATGTTCCCATAAGGTCCCTTAGAAATTTTGAACTATTTCATATTGGTCATCACAGTACCAACTATGGTTCACATGCGCCCCTGATACGGGCCATGCGTTTTCTCAACTACCACAATGAGTTGGATATATTTTCTAATTCCCTCACTTCTCTTAAAAAAAAGGTAATTGTCAATTGTTTATAGTTGTATAATTTCGTCGATACCATCGTAAACTTACTTTTGTCAAGTTAGCATTTAGATATTTCAATAGCCTTTTAATTTAATTTCAGTTGTCTTGATATTATAATGGGTTGTGCCCGTATATTTTACAAATAAATACCAATGATTGGAAGTAGAGGCATGGAGCAGTGCATATTCTGGGCACCCTCAGTCTTGCAATGTAAGACACTCTTAGACACAATTTATAGACCGCTTTTGTAATGCGTTTCTGGGCCTCAAAGACATCCGCAGCACCCGTTGAGGCTCTAACCAGAACAATATGCCATAGCTCATAATTAATTGTATGCATGCAAAGTAGAGGAGTATAACACTCTCTGTAGACAGAATCTCACGGACCCTGCGAATCAAGGCGCAATAGCTATTTAATTTAGAACTTAAGATGTCCATATGTTTTGACCAACTTAGTGATGGGTCTATAGTAACTACCAGAAATTTGATATTTTCAAGTACTGGTATTGATTTATGAATCAGTCCGACTAGGATTGACTCATTCCGTTTGCTTTTGCTGAATAACATTAAGCCAGTCTTTTCCACATTAAGTTCCAAATGATTCTCCCGACACCATGCCCGCATCCGCTCCGTTGCCCCCGAACAGCCCCTCGAGGCTCGGATCTGCTAATACCACAGACGTGTCGTCAGCATACTGATAGACCAGCCCAGAGATAAAGCTGTCGCAAAAACTATTCGCATACAGCAGGAACAACAGCGGTCCAAGGATTGAACCCTGCGCGATACCCTGCAGCAGTTTAAGCGGCGCCGATAAGTACTGTTCCCACGTCCCGTAACACATTATGGGAGGTTGTTCATAAAAAATTTCTTCGCCCCTACCCGTTCCAAAAAGTGCAAGCATTGGGACCAAATGGTTTCATGCCCCGCGTAGTATTTTGTCAGTGGTTTCTTAATCGGTGTACAGAAGAACCTCAATTTCCAAAATATGTACTTGTCGGCGCCGCCAAGTTCGTGTACGTCTCTGTTTGGCTACACAAACCGACCCTTATGAGCCTGCAACATATTTTATGCGCCTTGACATATTAAAGTAGACATTAGTTATAGACAACTTTGGGAACCCACTACGGGAAACTGAGAGTGGACGAAATAAAGCCAGGCAGTCCGTATAGAGCGTTATCCACGCAATGTCTTAATTTTGGGACGAGAAGTGTTTTTCTCTTAATTAACGGGCAGGTTGGCGGCGGATCGTCAGTTCCCCTTTTCTTATTTTTATTATTATACTTCGTTTATGATGTTACCTGAAAGTATCAGACTTGATATGCTTTAGTGGTGTAATCGTGTTTTACTAGAAATAATTATTCTTTATTAAATTTACATTTTATTAAAAGTCAGTGTCGTACTGATCTTAATATGCCCAAGCGGTCTAACCGTATGCGGCTCTGACATACTTTTTACTTTACTGACGAGGCTGTGTTTACAAAAGAAGGCATTTTTAATTCGCGAAATAGTCATGTATAGTCTAAGGAAAATCCTCATGCTGTTCACATAAGGGGGTATCAACATAGGTTCTCGGATAACATGTGGGTCGGCATTGTTGAAGAACGATTGGACCGATCATGTTGCCTCCTCGTTTAACCGGTACTATTTATCTTATTTTTTTAAGAAATGTGTTGCCAGAATTGTTATATGATCTGCCCCTAAATATACGACAGAACTTATGGTTCCAACATGATGGAGCGTCAGCTCATTTTTTACTTATTGTCCGCGAGCACCTAAATGAAAATTTTAGAAGACATTGGATTGGCCGCGAAGGCCCTGTCACCTGGCCATTGCACTCCCCAGATCTAACACCTTTAGACTTTTTTCTTTGGGAGTATATGAAAAGTCTCCTTAATAAAACTTCAGTCGAGTCAGAAGAAGATCTGGTGGCTAGAATTTCCGCTGCGGCTGAAGTTATCCAAACCATGCCTGAAGTTTTTTACCACGGCAACTTAAATATTATGCTGCGTAGGTGCAATAAATGTATTGAGCGTGGTGGCAGGCATTTTCAGCAACTACTATTTTAAGTTTCTTTTTATGCTACCTACCAAAATAATAACGCTGATTAATTTATCTGTTGATATCTATAATGAACCTCATTGTTCTTTTGACCTAATTTCTTTAAGACTTCAATAATTGATTTCTGTATCTTAACTTTTATTCAGCCAATTTCCGAAAAACCGGTGACATTTAGCGACTTTTATAGAGAGTACCCTTTTTATGTAAAAGTCATAGAAAAATCATGATCTGATGTTAAAACGCCAAAAAATTAAAGCCTTAGAGCAGGGGTCTCCAAACTTTTTGATATGAGGGCCAGACTGACTTTGCCACGAAGTTGAAAGAGCCAAGGCCTTGCCTAAGAAGCTTTGTTATTTTCTAAAAACTTAAAACCAATGGGTATATTTGACAAATTTAAAGCACCGTTGCTAGTTAAAGTTAACATTGTTCAATAAGCTCAAATAGATGAACGTACTAATAATAATTTATGTCCCAAAATCGGTTGCGGTAGCTGAAGTAGTTCCGGAGCTACAAAACGAAAACTTGTTTATGAAGGTTTGGGGGTGCGTAGTTCGTGAATAGAGTGTTTTGTGAAATAAGAAGCCGGTGTTATATGTACACTTAAACTGTATTTACATTAACATTACAATATATACAAAATGACTAAATGTGGTATCGTTCGCGGTCTCAGAGTGCCAAACGTATTGAAAAGGCTAGCTGAGATGAACTGTCTATATTTTGTTTTGCCTTTTGGAAAAAGGTACCCAAAAGGCGTCGACAATAAACTTTTAAGAGATGCCCTGGAACTAGCGTTAGAGGCCTGCTTTATTGCCTGTACTGTTTATTAAGTTTATTACTCCCGATCCCTGATCGGAGGGTTGAAGCCGTAACGGATGGTCAAAATGAGGTGCACATGTTTTAATGCCATTTCTCGGGAAGGTACGCCACCTTGACCAGCTAATACATACAAAATAATTTGTTGGTCACATTATATTTCTATGTATGTCCGCTACAAAGGTCATCTTCAAAGGGCTCTAGCTCCCTGAGGAAGCGTTTCCGGACCCACGTTCATGTGAACTTTATTTTTTTTTCCTGTGTTCTATCTACCCTAGAAGTTTGTACCATGATCACATTAACACCCTGTATAGGTCCGCAACCGCTTTATTATTAAATTTTTAAGCGGATGGACGCCACTGCCTTTTTCGTTGTGATAGCACAGTTACACTATCGGACAAAAGTAGAGCAACACTTTCGAAAAATGAAATAAATCTCGATTTAATAATATTAAATGCATGATATCGTATTTAAATACATCGTGTCTTAAATATCAAAGTAGGCTTCTGTTATCGGCGACAACAGCTTTTTCCAACAATCAAAACAAAGAACTGATATTGACGTAAACTTTCAAATACAGTATTGTAATGCGTCAAAAGTAAAGCAACATTTTAATATTTTCCTAAAAAAGAAAGGTTTTAGTAAAAATAAAGGTTAAAGTATTTTTGCAGGGTTTATTTTATGTTTAATTAATATTTCTGTACTGTACTAATCATGCCAAGAGGTATTCCAATTTCGAAAGAATTAAAGCAGAGAGTAGTGAATGCACACTTGGAAAGTACAATACAAGCCACAATTTCAAGACGCTTGTTTTACCAAGATACAGCGTATCCAAAATAATTTCAAGTTACATTCAAAGGGGACATTTATAGAATCTACCGAAATCGGGAAGGCCGAAAAAAACAACAATTTGGACAGACAGACGCATTAAAAGGATTTCTCAAAACGATCCTTGGATGTCTGCACCTAAAATATTGCTGAAATTCCCGAAATTATGGTTAGTCCACGGACAGTTCAAAGAAGGTTGATAGACGCAAAGTTATTTAGTAGACGCCCGGCTAAAAAGCCACTTATTTCGGCATAAAATAGAGTAGCTAGGCTTGAATTTGCACGTCGACATTTAAATTGGACAGTAGTCAAGTGGAAAAAAAGTTTTGTTTAGCAATGAAACGCGTTATAAAAATGTCAATTCTGATGAAATGAAGCGTGTAAGACGGCCAATCAACACAAGGTTTAATCCCAAATACGTTACACCCACAGTTAAACATGGCAAAGGCAGTGTTTTTCTATGGAGTTGTTTCTCATGGAATGGGGTGGGTCCTTTAAACTTCATTAATGACACCATGGATCGATTTGTCTATAGAGATATAATGCAAAATGTAATGTTGCCTTATGCAGAGTGGGAAATGCCGTTGCGTTTTATTTTCCAACAGGATAATGATCCAAAACACTGTTCACGAATTGTTCAAGAGTGGTTTCAAGAGAATAACGTTCGGGTTTTGCAGTGGCCGGCACAATCCCCAGACCTTAACCCCATTGAAAATCTATGTGAAGAAGTTGAACGTGGAATTCGTACACAATTATTTCCAAATATTCAATCATTGGTAAATAAAATCAATGAAGTTTGGACAAACCTTCCCGAAAATACTGTTTAAAAATTGATTGCCTCAATGCCGCGGCGTTGTCGGCAAGTAATAAAAAATAATGGATATTCTATTAACTATTAACATAATACTTCTAGCTATTGTAATTATTAAATGTGCTTAATGGTTTTTTATCGTAATATGTAAAATAAAATACTGTTGACACAATCTGTTGCTTTACTTTTGTCGCACTTCATTTTGTCGATTTTTATAATTATAAATATTTCTCTACCTTCATTTTGTTTAAAGTGTACCAAAATATTGTGAAATATTACCAATATTGCGGGGATAATATTTCATTAAAATTAGCTGGGGATCACAATCATATAATTAATTTTTTAAACTCAAAGAAATAAAAGCACTTTGTTGCTCTACTTTTGTCCAATAGTGTATGTAGAAAGATCAATGTCTAATGCAAACTGTTTTTTGAAATTTTTTTTTATATAGGCCTGATTTATGCAATTTTATCAAACTCTGATAGGCGCATAGCGATAATATACAGGGTGTTATGGAAATGACTTATTATATTTTAAGGGGCCACTCCTGAGGTGGTCTAGAGTTACACTTGATAGTTTTTTTTTCTAAAATCGGAAGTATTTTGAATTTTGTAAAATACCTTAAAACCGGACTATGTGCGCCTTCCATGATAGTTCAATGCCCCTGAACACATGTGTTTTTGACAAGACAAACTGCTGGAATGGTAATTGTTTAGTTTAGTGCAATTAATGTTGAATTTTGTGCTAAAATTTCGTATATAGACTAATTGAGGGTAGCTGATCACAATTTTCCTTTTGCGTTTTTACGGCAAATGCACTGGTTTTGAGAAAAAAAAATGTTAAAGTTTTTCACTTACAGGTTAGGGTATTCTTTTTGAGGTTTGTTTATTTCGATATCTTTGGGTGTCGCGTTTCACTTTCCTTTCAATTTCCTAGATTTTATGGTTTTCCCTTCAAAATATGTGATAAAACTTTCACCAAACTATCTGTTCATAAAATAAGAACAACATTTTAGCAAAAAAACAATGGAAAAGGCACAAATTTAATTAAATTCGTTGTTAATACGCCGACAAAGTAGAAGCGTCTCTTTTCAGATTCATTGCACTCACGTTGCCAGATTGTTCTTCTTTTTCTTGTAATTATTAATGGCTTCCATCCAGGAGTATGATATGCTAGCTCGAGCCAATAGGATTCATTCAATTAATAAAAATGAATTGAAAAGTATAGGCAATTTATAATACACTAACAATCTGACAACATGGGTGCAGTGAACCTGCAAACAGGCTCCTTGTACCGTGCAGTTTGCTTCTGCTTTTTTGGCCAGCTGTCAGTGAGCTGTCTCCCGTCTTTTTCCAGATAACGTAGAGTTTTCTGTTCGCTTACAAGTTATCCCGTTTTTCAGAGTTTCCTTGTGGCATATTTCGTTTATTTCAACTCAGAAGTGTATACTATGACTCCGACAAGTAATATTTTATTGGAAATAGCAACATTTTAGGATTACATGCAAAATAACATACCGGTGAGTTAGAAAAACTTTAACATTTTTTTTCTCAAAACCAGTGCATTTGCCGCCTAAACGCAAAAGGAAAATTGTGATCAGCTACCCTTAATTAGCCTATATACGAAATTTTAGCGAAAAATTCAACATTTGCACTAAAGTAAACAATTACCCAAATCAGCTGTTTGGGTCATTGGCGCGTAGGTGTTTTGGACCTAAATTTTTGAAGGCATTTTTCTCGAATTTCTAGCTTCGAGCGCCATTTATAGCAATTTTTCCCCAATTCGTCTCGACCTATATATTTACGGGTTAAAAAATAATAAGTCATTTCCATAACACCCTGTATATAAATAAATGTAATTTATTGTTTCAATCGAAAACCGTTCGTCACACGAAAAAAAGTTTAGTGTAGGGAGAAGGCGTAATTATAAGAATCATATTTATTTTGAAAAAAACAGTGACGTACCTATCATTTTTCTCGTTAAAAATATCAATATATATGTTAGCGCGGACGTCACTGGCGGAAGTAGACCAAATATTTTCTATAGAAAAATGTGCTTTTATGCCTAGTTAGTATCTACTTAAATTCTAGATAAAATCTAAAGCGGTTTCAAATAGATTAATAAGGAAAACACAAGGTCGTATTACCTTATATAATATGTTCATACATTTACGATTGAACGAATTTTACCTTTGATCTTCAGGTTTGTAATTGCAGAGCCCTGAATATGGTTTAAATTAAAACCGAAACGTCGGTAAAGACAAAAGTGTTTCTTTACAACGTTGGTCCTTATCCCAACAATATAAATATCAAAATAAAAATTGGACCACTTGCAACAATACCATAAATAATAAAGGGATTAAATTATATGTTTGATATTTTAATATCAATGCATATTATATTTTCCAGGTAATTTATTCAAATGCATGACAAGAAACTAAATATTCGATAAACATAATAAACGCTCGATAAATATAATGAATGCCCGATATAAAATTTACATGCTTCTTAAAATAATAATTATTCGATAAACGTAATAAACGCTCGATAAATATAATGAATGCCCGATATAAAATTTACATGCTTCTTAAAATAATAATTATACTGAATTGGAACCAAAAAGGTGGATTAGATGCCGTGTTAGCGCCTGTTTAACCAATATAAGTCTATAATTATTACAATTTTTGTCGAGTGACTAACAGCTAGAGAAACATAACCTCACTTGTCACTCTCACTGTGCTTTTCGGTCGACTACTTTCACATTTTTTTTATATTTCCAAACTATCGAACATTTATATATATTTTTAGTGCACATTTCATTAACATACCGAACAGAATTTAGCGTACGTATTGTATATTTATATTGCCATTTTATAATAAATATCAGGCATTTCTTATTATTTTATACTACAGTTTGATTTCTTTATCGAGCATATATAATTTTTTTAATCTGCAAATTGTATTAAATTACCGGGCGTTAATTACGACCCAATAATAAATAAGGTTGCCCAACTTGAAAACCTTTAACATTGTGTTCAAGGAATCATTAGTTTATAAATTACAAAATTATATCTTTGTATTTACCTTCTCTCAAGCTCGTAGCCAGCTTATCATTATCTTCTAAAGCTTGGTCGTAACAGTCCATGCAAATTTCCTCTTTGCTGGAGGAGGACTTTTTTACTCTAAAGAAAAAATAATAGGTTACAAAAGGACAATAATAGTTTAGTTTAGTTTAGTTTGTCCTTATTGCCATCAGATCATTGTACAATG
The DNA here is from genome assembly GCA_963920685.1 of Polydrusus tereticollis. Classification (NCBI taxonomy): domain Eukaryota; kingdom Metazoa; phylum Arthropoda; class Insecta; order Coleoptera; family Curculionidae; genus Polydrusus; species Polydrusus tereticollis. The sequence continues at coordinate 30,268,219 of OY987334.1, forward strand.
CAAAAGCAACGTCAAAAACATGGATCTTAGATCCTTTAAAAATATAGGTTAAAAATAGACACAGCAGTAATTATAAAAAACAACTTACTTAGTTTGTATAGTATATGTAGCAAGTATACAAACATGCAAATGTACAAAAGCGCACAAATCAAGAAAGAAAGTTGAATGAGTAATACTGTTTTTCCAAGGCATAATTTACCACCTTCATTCTGAAACGTACAGCACTTCTGTAGTTGGCGCTTAAAAGGCCATAAGTCAATTCTTTTATAAATTGACATTCTTAGCTATATGAAAGAAATTGGATGAGACTATCAAACGAATGACAGCTGAGAAGGACGGGGAAATGAATAGAATGATGTAGAACAACAATAGACTTTTAAGGATAATTGAATGGTATGAGAACCAATCCACTAACACTACACCTACACAAAACAATTAACACGACAAACTTAACAAAAAAATAGACGAAATCAACAAAAGACAGACTAAACAAACAACAAAAAAACACAAAACAAACAACCGAAGAGACTGATGACATCACAATGGCCGACTTACATGACGAACCACTTCCTGACCCGTCAGACGATGAATGAAATAATAAAAGACGAAACGTACAAGCAAATAAATGACCAAAGGAAAAGACATTCAACTAAAAAATTAACTAACTCTAACGCCAAAAGGCAAAACAAACAAATAACGGACGAATTTCTAGAAGTAGGAAAAAAAATGGACGATTTTATACAAGTAATGAGACATAAACCCACAAAGAAAAACACACTAACGAACACTGACACACAAACAAGGACACAAATCAACAACACTACTGACGAAACAAATGAAACAGTGCGCAGAGTAAGGGTACCCCCAATAATTTTACGCGAAAAACACCATTATAGCAGAGTATCACGTTACCTTACTGTGAATAATATTGATGTCGGCAATGCCGTTACGATCCCTGAAGGGGTGAAACTCCACCCTCCAACCCCTGTTCAGTACAGGAAGATAATTAACTTTCTAGTCGCTGAGAATATTCAGCATCACTCGTTCCCCTTCCTCGACGAGAAGGAACTTCACGTAATCTTACGTGGTGTTCTGGAAGCGTGGAAGGAGGAGAAAATAATGGAGGATCTAAGAGAGTTGGGTTTCACCCCATGGAAGGTAATACGCTGGAACAGAGCGGATGGAACTGCCATGCCCCTGGTCCTAGTTATTCTCCCCCAAAAGGACAAAGGAATATATCAGCTAAAAGCAATTGATAGGATCCGAATCCGTGTCGAGGCTCAGAGGCAAAAACCGCAGATAACACAGTGCCACAGGTGTCAGTTATCGGGCACTCACAACATAAATGTGCAGCACTAAGAAAGTGCATAAGGTGCTCTAAAGAACACGCAGCGCCCGAATGTCCGACACCTGAGACACTTAAATGTGCCAACTGCGGAGAAAATCACCCAGCAAACTTTAAACAATGCAAAAAAAGATCACAGTTGGCACGCCGGGGCCTCGGCACGGAGGCGACAATCGTCGAAGCCCCCCAGGGGAACTTCAAATGGGGCACCCTAAATAATAACAATCTAACAACTTCAAATACTAATACAAGTAGACAAAATAATAATAAAATACCATCAGTAACAAATCAACAAAACGGACCAGAGGCATGGCAGGCCATCCTGCAAAAATCTATGCAATCCCTACTCTCGGAATTCCAGTCAAAAATGCAAGAGCAGGTAAAAAGAATGATGACGACTCTTATGTCTAATTCACGCTAATGGCGGTGCAAGCAGAGATCGCTTTTTTCAGCTTGGCTACGATAAACATAAACGGCATGAAAGGTAAAAAACCTGAAATGATTGATTTTTTGGAGAGGTACAGCATCGATGTGCTTCTTGTACAAGAAACTTGGTTCAAAGGTTGACCTGCCCTAATTATACCGGAATGATAGAGAAAACAGGCAGAGGGGCGGAACCATGGTTCTTGTCAAAAAGCATATTGGTGCGCAAACCGTGCCAGGCCCATCAAACTGTGCTCACATAGAGGGCACATTCATCAAAATTAAAACCAGAAATGGCTGGAAAAAATTGGGTTCTGTCTACTGCAGTCCCTCTGTCAACTTTGATGGAGACTGTCTGGCAAAAATTTTTGACTGTGATGATCCATTATTATAGGGAGAGACCTAAATGCAAAACAACGCATTTGGGGCTGCCGAGGCTAAAACACGAGAGGTCTCACCCTGTATAACAAGTCACTGGACTATAATTATCATATCTTGCCGCCGGTGCAGCCTACATACCACCAAACAGCCCCAATACCGGAAATTCTGGACCTCTTTGTAATCAAGAACTCAGGTCAGCTATCAGAACCAACAGTGTTGTCAGAGCTAACCTCTGATCTCAGACCAGTCGGTTGAATACGGGGATATCGCGGACAGAAATCATGGATTTCTGTCAAAAACAAGAACCAACTGCCCAATGTTCAAAAGGATAATGTCTAGCCATCCTAGAACAGGTCAGTTGGAGTCTAAAGAAGATGTAACGAGAGAGGTTGAAATAATTACCAATAATATAAATTCTGCCATGGCACAGTCATCGATGACAGTGACGTCCAGATTTTCGAAACGGGGAATAATTGAGGGCGAACTTGCTCAACAGATTAAAAATAAAAACAGAATGCTGCGTTTGGCATACAGGACTGGTGATCCTAGAATAAAAACAGAAGCAAACAGACTAACAACTGAACTTAGACGTAGACTAGACCAAAAACAAGACGAGACTTGGACTAGGAAGATGGAGGGACTTCGAGTAGAAGACAACTCCATCTTCACATTCATAAAAAATCTGACAAGAGGAGGGCGAAAACAAACGTAAACAAAGACGCACAGGTCACCAGAACTGTGCAAATTTATAAAGAAATGCCAATAGTAAATATGGAGGACCAAAATTTATCCAGGGTCACTGTTGAGGAAGTTCGCTCTATTCCGAGGGTCATCAACCCAAAAAAGGCGCCCGGTTTCGACGGCATAAAAAACAAAGCAGTCAAAAACTTGCCAGAAAATACAGTTTTGGATTTAGTAGACATAACACAAACCATTATTGAAAAGGGCTGTTACCCAGACACTTGGAAATGGGCCATAGTGGTGCTGATCCCAAAGACGGGTAAAGATCTGACGTTGGCTGACAGCTATAGACCAATAAGTCTATTATCTTGTCTTGGCAAAGTCATTGAAAAACTAATACTCAATCGGGTAACCGATTTTGTATTTAACAATGACGTACTACCACCAGAGCAGTTCGGTTTTAGCTCGGGTTTTAGAGCTGCTCATTGCAAGGTGCGCCAAACAACAAGGCTCGCAACCAACATACTCAGAGGGTTCAATCACCACCAGTCAACGGGGGCAGTCTTCTTCGACGTCTCAAAAGCGTTTCATAAGGTATGGCACGACGGACTTATCCTAAAATTGATTAGATTAGGCATGCAAGATGCTTTAATCAGAGTTGTTATATCGTACCTTGAGGACAGGAAATTCGCGGTGTCAACAGACAACTCAATATCTGAAACTAGAGTCGCGCGAGCGGGGGTCCCGCAAGGGTCATCACTCGCTGCGATCCTATACAATATTTATACAGCGGACATTCCGCACAACAGATTCACACAGCTGTATCTGTTTGCTGATGACACTGAGATTACTGCCACCTCAGGAGTGCCCTGGAGAGTGGTTTTACGCCTGCAGCGCCCTATCCTGCTTTTGCAGAATTGGCTGGGGACCTGGAAGATGAGGTTAAACGAGGGGAAGACACAGGCAATATTTTTCTCAAAGGCGAGACTAAGACTGCCTGAAACAAGGGTCAAGATTAACAATAAATCCATTGAATGGAGCCCTAAAGCTAGCTATCTTGGTCTCACCTTTGACAAAAAATTGACCTGGAACGACAATGTTGAAATCAGATTAAAAAAGGCACACAGAAAAATGTACGCAGTGTACCCCTTACTCTGCGCAAAAAGTAGACTAAAACTAAAACCAAAGACATAAAACCATAGTAAGACCAGTACTGACATACGATGTACCAACCTGTTGCACCGTAAACAAGACAAGGTTCATGAAGACACAAAGACTACAAAACAAGGTACTGAGAATGATGACAAACTCACAAGGACATGTACCGACGGTAGTATTGCACAGGGACTTAAAAATGGACACATTTTCGGACCACATAACAAAACTAATAACCAAATACTTTGAAAGGACTGACATTTCAACAAATCCAACAATACAAAATTCCCACATACGCTCGACGAGACATAACAAGTACAAATACCCCAAGGATTGGTTCCCACCCTGAAATCAATAAAAAACAACAGAATGCAACTTATAACAAAAATTAAAACATAGAGAAAACATCAAAGAAAAAGAACCACAAATAGAGAGAAAAAACATCAAATGAGGAAAATAAAACGACAACAAAACATACAAAATCAAACCCAAATAACGAAACGAAAAACAAAAGCGAACGAAAAAACACCTAAAGAAAATTCAGAATAGTGGAAGGATAAGCAATCAACAGCGATAAAAGGAGTAAAAGCTCTTCAGAGCTATCTCAGCAAGCACTAGCAGTATAAAATGTTCAATGGTCAGTATGCTTATTTGTCATGTTTGCCTTGTACTGACGAGAACCAAAGAGTTTAAAACCGGTCTACAGGTTACAGGTAGCATCCTATCATTGGAAATAAAGATTCATCCTTTCTTTCCGGTAGTTTCTGCAATCTGAGTTTGTATTTTAGTACTAACAGTGTTAGTCAAAATACGCCAAATTTTGCTTTATAATTCAGCGCTCGTTGAGGCATATAGCCCAGGGAATAGCTGTTTTAGCATAATTTAGTTAATCCTTATTGTATAAGGTCTCAGAAAGTGGCTAGAGAACAAAGGTTCTCACATATATACATATTTATGTCATATTATTACTAATAATTCACCTACTTACCTAAAATAGGACAAACAAAAATCTGGCGCAAAGATAAACTTTGTAATTTCTCCGCTACAATTCGTGTTTATGCACCTACTGCATTTTGGCTTCTCTATCAGATCAATAATTTCTTTTACAGGTGTATCTGCAAATTAAAAATATTGATTATATTTACTAGTAATTTAATTAGTAACTTAATTAATATAGGGCGAGAGGCCTTCCTAAATGTAAATATGTTAAATAAATAAGGAAAAGGAAGTAACATTAAACCTGTTGTATTCTCTGCTGCAGTCATCCTAGAGGTAGATGGAATGTTTTCATCATCATCATCATCTAAAATTACTATACTTGCAGCTGAACTTGGAGCTTTGGAACTGGTGGACGAAGGAGGTCTACAATGATAAAAATAGATTAATATGCATTCTGGGGAAAGTCACTAAGTCCATTTTCTTTATCAATGAGATTTATCTTTATGTATTTTGACTTTTGACTTTTTTTACATACGTTAATATGGAAACCTTGATTAAGTCCTAAAAGGTAGTCAATAATTAAAGATCAAGTAGATTCAATTAAAATAGACACCATACAGTAATATGACATTTTGTCCCCATAACCGAGCTACAGCATCCCAAAAGAGGAACTCTGAAGATGTTTAATTATTTTCGAAATCAATAAAGATATAAATTTAAAATTTCGGTATTCTAGAAACTTTTATATGCATAATTGAATTGGGAACCCTTGGAACAAAAATATTCGAAAAATGATATCCCAGATAGATAGAACAGCTGGCTGAAGACTTGCCAAGAAATCAATGAAGCCCAAGAAAGAAAGTTTCACCAAAAAAAAAAACTGGCTAACCAAATACCACACCAAAGCAGAGCTTCCAGAAATTGAAGAGAACGGCATAACCTACTCCACTGATGAAGAAAAAACTGCAGCATTTCTACAACACTACAGACTGCATTATACAGAAGAACCACAATTGCGACGCTACCAACCAAGCACTGATATTTCATGGAAAATCAATCACAGGAGCAGTAGCGACGTTGCAACAACAGGTCAACCATATCCTTGACTGTTTTAAAAAATGGAGACTAATGGTAAACCCAATCAAATCACAGTTCTTCATCTTTAACCATACACCATCTGCAATGTCACCACAAATACTACTGGACAATGTAAATATTCAACCAATATTAACAGCGAAATACCTCAGAATGATCTTGGCCTCAAAACTTAATTTCAACCAAGACACAGCAATTGCCAAAAAGAAAATTATATCCAGGATCAAGCACTTCCGCTTTCTAACTTTTAAAAACCAAGGTATTTCAATGCCCAATGCCAAAGCTGTTCTAATCTATAAAACAATATGCAGACCAGATATAGAATATGGTTCTATTTTACTTATAAATGCAAGGCAGACAGCATGGAGGAACCTATCAACTGGAGAAACAATTGCCACAAGAAGTTTGACCAAAATCGGACATCCAAACAATCTAATGCACAATTCATCAAACAATTATTTATACACGAAAACAGGAACACAACAGATCTTCAATAGCACGCAAACATTAAGCCATAGATTTGCAAATAAACATAAAAACCTAGAGCTAATAAGAACGGTCTGCAGAGCACAGAACAGAAAAGTTGCACAAAGATAAATATCCAGAGACAAGGCCTTGGGAATGATTTCTAGCAAACAGGCCCCAAACATAATAATAACAATAATTATCTTTATTTCTGATCTTGTCATATACATCATCTGTAACAAGCACAAAACGACATACAACATAGAAAAGGAAATGGCGTCAAGAACGGATAAATTTAAGTCCTAAATACTAACATTACTAACTACATATACTTAACTAGTGATAACTCGAGTGATAACCTATCTAATGTAATCCTGTATTTATTTATTTATTCATCAACGTATAAACATTTAAAGTTTAGCTTAGACAATCTATACTTAAATAATAATTACTAAAATTAACCAAGAATAGCTCTTTTGGCCAATACTTTAAAGGTAGGGTTATACAGTTGATACCAAGTTCTACAGTGAGGTACATGCAAAAGGGTTTTACTACGAGTTTGGTATCCTGGAACATGGAAACGAAAATATTCCAGGCATTCAGGACTTTTAATATAATTATTTAGGACATTAAATGCAAAACAAACATCGTAGTACTCCCTTCTGCGTTGAAGAGCACTTAAATCTAAATACAACATGGTCTCATTACCATCAAGAACAATTCCGTTATTAGAAAGCTTATAGATAGCGTACTTGATGAACTTATGTTGCACATTTTCGAGTCTATCAATATGAACCTGGTAATATGGCGACCAGATTACATTAGAGAACTCTAGGATTGATCTGACAAGAGATACATATAGAGTTTTGAGAGCTAGTACATTGTTAAACGTTTTGGTAGTTCTTTTAATGAATCCCAACATCTTATTAGCTCTTCCTACTACTCTTTCAAAGTGCTCAACAAACGTAAGCCTAGTATCCAAGTAAACGCCAAGATCCTTAACAACAAAAACTTCAGTAAGAGTGGCATTATCAATAAAATACCGAGCGGGAGCAACATTTTTTAGTCTACTGAACTTAATAAATGAGCATTTATCGATATTAAGTACCATATCATTAACTTTGCACCAGTTGAAAAAGATATTAAGGTCGTCCTGCAAAGCTAATATGTCGTGATAAGATGAAACACGTCGATACAACTTCATGTCGTCCGCGAATAGTAAAAAATTTGAAGAAAGTAAGTGACCCAGGTCATTAATGAATAAACTGAAAAGAAGCGGCCCCAAGTGGGAGCCTTGGGGCACCCCTGAAGATACGTTGAACTGTGACGACAAGTGACCTTCAATTCTGATCTGCTGTTTCCTGTTAGTTAGATAAGACTCTATCCATGTAAGTAATGACCCTGTGATTCCATAACAAGAGAGTTTAGGAGGATAGCATGGTTTACCTTGTCGAAGGCTTTACTGAAATCTGTGTATATTGCATGGGTTTCCAAGCCATCTTCAAATGCATTATTAATAAAGTTAATAAACAAAAATAAATTGGTATCAACAGATCGACCTGACGTAAAACCATGTTGTTGACCCATGATTATTTGATTAAAGGCATTTGTCAATATCCTTTCAACACAATTTTCAAAAAGTTTTGGTATCGCAGACAGAATGCTTATTGGCCTGTAGTCCATTACATCGTTTCTACTCCCAGATTTATGAATGGGACACACATATGACAATTTCCATGCCTCAGGAAATATTCCCGATCTCAAAGACTTAGAGAAAATGTAATAAAGGGGAAGGTAGAGGGAGTGAGAACAGGATTTAAGCACCCTATTTGGGACACCATCAGGACCTTCACCCTTGTGTATGTCAAGTTCGGACAATAATTTTTCTATGTCAGTGGCATTAATAATGATTAATTAGAAATTACAGTGAAATTGGTAGAAAAGGCATTTGAAGTATTGGAACCCGAGGTGCTATAGACCGAAGAAAAATATTCAGCAAAGAGATTAGCTATGGACACTCCGCTATCGGCTTTTTCAGCACCAAGACACATTTCTTTGGGTATAATGCCATTATTAGATTGTGAACGAACAAAATTCCAGAAATATTTTGGATTATCATTGATAGCGTTTTCGGCGTTTGTTGTATAAAGATCGTGACATTCCTTGGTAAGAATTCTACATTGCCTGCGTATCGAACTAAAAGTATTATAATCAGTTACAGTGTTAGATTGTCTATATCATTTATGAGCAATCTTTTTCTGAAATATAAGATTTTTTAATTCATTAGAAAACCAAGGAGTAAATCTGTCAGGAGGAAGAGATCGCTTAACAGGTACACACATATTAAAACAGTTAAAAATTACAGAGTAGAAATTGCTCACGGTCGCTTCAAGATCGTTTTCTAGTATGGACAACCAATCAAATGACAAAAAATAATAATTCATAAAGGTAAAATCAGCATTTTTGAAATCATAATAGAAAGAGTTTGCAGGTTCTAAATAATAAGTACATTTAGAGGATATTAATAATTCTAACGCTGGGTGATAAAGGTCACAATTAACCAGACCATCACATTTAACAAATTATTTGAGTTCAAAATTAGCAAAACAAAGATCTAAAATAGTGTTGTGACTGTTTACCACGCCATTAAATTGGGACAAGCCTAAAAAAGCAGTAGTATCACACAGACAAGTTTCTTTAACAGATCTAACGTTACCTAAGTAAAAGTCCGATAAAGTCATCATGTGCAGACCAGGTAATCTGCGACAAGTTATAATCACCAATAACCAGTACATTATCGTATGTTTCACATGCCCGCGTAACCGATTTTAAATGAGAATCGTAAAACGACACGTCCATCAGAGGAGGAATATATACACAACCAACACAGTAGATTACTTCACCAATAATTTCCATAATAATATTAGATCAGTAGTTAGTGAAAGCAAACGTTCAGATCGGTCCTATTATTTTGTTGTTTTTGGGGGACTGTGAATGGCCCTTTTTTTCAACAATTGTTATCAGGCTGTAGAGAAAAGCATGTATTTCTCAGTGATGTAAAAGTGAAGAAAGTTTGATCAGTGATTGCAACGAAAAAGTGCATTTTGGCCGATCAAATCTAATCATTTAAACCAATACATCTGATAAGTAAAGTATAAAAACTGTATCCCATTAAAGACACAAAAAAACCTTACTGAGATAAGATAAATTTGTTTACCAGTGCAGTGGAACTGTTACAATTATACGGACTTTAAAATGAGAATATAAAATGGAGTGTTCAATATGTAAAATAATTAAGCAACCAACTAGAGATATAAAGAACCCCTGTTTTCTGTTAGTGAATGTCAACCTGAATCAAGAACATACATATGAAGAAATCGGAAATCAAATAATAAAACAGAATGACCTAATAGGCGAAGTTAAAGTAACCTACATTCGCAAAAATAGAGATGGAACCCGAACAATCCTCTGTGAATGTACACCAAACGCTTTTAAACAAATTTTAGGTCTGACGAAACTTTGTCTAGGCTGGGAGAGATACATGGTATATGAGGACCTAAATGTACCAACGTGCTTCAATTGCCAAGGTTACTATCATAAGAAAGATGACTGCAAATACAAAATAGTATGTCCGATATGCTCTGGTGAGCATGAAAAGAATATATGCACTAAACAAAGGGTGTTCTGTAACAACTGCCATCTAGCCAACGAAAAATACAAAACAAAACACGCCACTGATCATCAAAATAACAGTAAGGAATGTCCAACTTTGAACTATCATATTAACGTGCTGAAGAGTAAGATAAATTATACAGAATACAATGGTTAATATGTCCCTTATAATTTTTAATTTATTATTAAATTTAAATGTAATTAATAATGGATGTTACGGAGTTAAATATTATAGAAGAGCTTGAGAATGAGGAAAATAACATTTTAAAAGATATTAACCAAAGATATGACGTACATCAATATAGGACATTCTGTGATGATATTGACAGTAAAAAGGGAATACTTAATGTCCTTCATATTAACATATGTAGTGCTTATAAAAATTTTGAGTCATTTTTGGCATTTTTAGAGACTTTGAGGATCAACAATTTAGATATAATAATATTTGGTGAAACCCGAAATATTTTGAATATAAAAACATTTACAATTCCTGGATTTCAAACATGTTATAATGACAGTTCAATCAATCAAAATGATGGGGTTCTTATCTTTATTAGAGAGTACATAAACTTTCATATTAATCATACTGTCTTACCTTTAACTAATATCACAATAAGTGACATAACCTTCACACTAAACAACATTGAATTTTTAATTATGCCTTGTTATCGATCTCCATCTACCAATGATAACTTATTTTTAAACGATCTAGAATCTTATTTGAGTAATCTAAAGGGTAGCAAATTGGAAATATTTATAGGCGACATCAACTTTGATATACTTAACCCCTCAAAAATGGCAACTAATGAATACCTATCTGTGTTATCTTCCTTGGGCTTTAAGGCATACATAAACTCTTATACTAGGGTAACCACCGAGACTAGCACTTGCATAGATCATATTTTTGTAAGAAGACATATGGATGGAAATAATCTGGTACTTACTGCCCTGGTTATTGATACAGATATTACTGATCACTTCCCTATTTATCTAAATGTTAGCGTTAATAAAAAATCTGTTGAAAAAAATATTGATCAAAAAACTATATTTAAATTTGATGATGATAAATTTGGTAATATCCTAAGTACTGTACATTGGAATGACGTTGTTATTTTGAATGACCCAGAAATTGCTTACGATAAGTTTTTGAATATCTTTCAAAATATTATAAAAGAGTGTACCACTGCTACAACAGTATCATCTGTGAAATACAAAAAAATAAAACCCTGGATTACTAATGGCATAATCTTTCGATCAGACATAGGGATAAACTTAAGAAAATAGCTATGAAAAACAAGAACGATATTAACCTCTTTCAGGAATATAAAGCCTATAGAGATCGACTTAATAAAATAATTCAAAATACCAAAAATAACTATTATAAAGACCAGATCAATGCAAATACTAATAACTTAAGAAAAATCTATCAGATAATCTCTGAAGCAGCAAACGAAAATAATAATAAATCCAACAATAATATAAATATACTTGATCATAATAAACAACATTTCTTAAATGATACTGAAATGGCAAATTTCTGTAATGATTATTATATAAACATAGGTTCCAACATGGCCTCAAGTATAAAAGTACCCACCTCACCAGTCACAATGAATTACCCTACTCTAGTAAATTCCATGTCGCTAAGTCCAGTTACTAATAATGAAATCATTGAACATATGAGTACTCTGAAAAACAATAGCTCTCCTGGAGTAGATGGTATAACATCCAGATTGATTAAAAAATTCCATAACTTTATATTAAAACCGTTAGTTCATATCATAAACCTCATTTTTCTAACAGGTAACGTGCCATCTTCTATGAAAATATCCTCTGTCACCACAATTTATAAAAAGGGTTGTAAAACAGACATTGCTAATTATCGACCTATTAGTGTTATCACAACCTTCGCAAAAATTTTTGAAAAATGTTTAAAACATAGACTACTTAATTATTTGTCTTCTTTTAACATATTAAATAATAATCAATTTGGATTTATGAAGGGCGTAAGTACCAGTGATGCCATGTTGGAACTTATAAATAGTGTGAAGATTGGTCTCGATGGTAACGAAAGGGGTATTGCAGTTTTTTTGGATTTGGCAAAGGCTTTCGACACTGTTCCTCATGGGTTGCTCATAGATTCTCTGGAACATTATGGTGTTCGGGGAGGGGTGTTGGACGTCTTTAAAAATTACTTGGCGAACAGGAAGCAGACTGTGAAAATTAGAAATGTCCACAGCGATCCTCTGGAAGTTAAGATCGGTATACCTCAGGGGACAGTACTTGGTCCACTCCTTTTCATAATTTATATAAATTCGATGCTAAATTTGAACATAGAGGGTATTTCAATATCATACGCCGATGATACAGTGTTGTTTTTCAAGGACACTACTTGGGAAAATACAAAAAATAAAGTGATTAGGGGATTGGAAAGAGTAAAGTGCTGGCTTGACCTGAATAAATTGACTCTTAATTATGACAAAACATTCTACATTGCATTTTCAATGAGTGATGTAAATAGGCCAAATTTCGATTGCATTACATTGCCTGGGTCTGGTCTCAATATAAGAGAAACAGACACAATGAAGTATCTTGGTATCACAAAAGACAAAAATCAACAGGCGAGCCAGATAATTTAAATTGTTTGTGAGCAGCCTTTTTTGATATAATAAGGTCTTTAAGTGTGTTATTAAACCATTTAGGAAATTTTGGAGACCTAGATCTAACCTTAGGCACACAGCAATCTATAATAAAATAAATGTTCTCATAAAATGCTTCTAAAGCTTCATTTACATCACATATCTCTACAACAAACCCCCAATTTACCAATGATAAATAGAAATTAATCTCCCGATAATCAGCTAAGTTGAAATTATAATAATAATAATCATAGAGCATTTGATCTGACCGGTTATCACAGATTAGTTGAAATTCCAGTGCTGGGTGGTATATATCACATTTTAAAAGTGGATTATCTGAGGCATACACAATCACCTTTGACGATGAAAAAATTAAATCTAAGAAACCGCCCTTAGCATTTGGAATATCATTTACCTGTTTCAAATTATAGAACGCCATACAGTCAGAGACACACGTAACTTGTTGTGTTACTTTTCCTTCTGGCATTGAGCCCATAGTATCTGAGCACCAAGAAACTCCCGGTAGATTCAAATCACCACAGATAAACACCTCACAATTTTCATTCATCAATTCATTTAACACAGAAGACACTGCAAAACAGAAATTTTCATAAACCTGCAATGGGGAGGCAGGAGGTATGTATACTACACTAAATATAATAGATCTCTGACCTTTTAGGGTGATCACAAAGAACAGATGTTCAATACAGTCAACAGGACTATTTATGTGCCGAACAATTAAGCTGCGATTCACTGCCGCCAGGACTCCACCACCCTCCTTATGGGAGCTTGTTAAGACTGATCGGTCACATCTGAAGATTTCATAGTTTAATAATTCAAGCTCATTGTTATTTATATCCTCATTCAGATTGGTTTCTGTAAATAAAATTACATCATATTGCTCAGTATTTACAGCATTTGATAATATTTTAAGCTTGCTTCTCATACCATTGACATTTTGATAGTAGACGGATAGTGAGGAACTTGGACTTGTGTGCTCAGCAATTATTTGCGTATCTGATGACGAGGGGAGTTGCGAAAATTTCTTCTGATATAACCATTTCTCTGTCTGTTAATTATAAAGGGTTTAATAATGACGTTCAAAGGCCATATTTCACTTTTCAATATAGAAGCCTCCATTTGTGGTTCGACGGAGACTTTAAAAGATGCACTGTGTTGTTGATTGGATTGTAATTTATCACAGCACACTAGCGGTATATTTCTTTCTTGAAGGTATGATTTTACTTGTTCCACGGAACATTCCGGACTAAGGTTTCCAACATAAAAGGATCTATATGCTTTTGCAGCTACAAGTGTGGTCGAGTTGCTATCTGAACCTTTTATAGTTCTTATTTGACCATTACCAGAAATTTGATTTTTCTGATGTTGTGCTGCTTGTAATCCCCTTGTGTGAGTATTAGCAGCATTTTCCATGATAGCGTCATTCAATTGCTCAACATCAACATTTGCAGTATTGTTTGTACGTCTTATAGCTACATTTGGTCTAGCTGATCCAGAGGAAGGACGCCTCATATCCGAGACCAGAGATATCGTATTATTTATTGTTGACCGTTCCTGAATATCTCCTTTTTCCATTCCGTGTGTTGTCCTGTGTGATCCATCAATAAGCCGTGGATTTTCAGTTAAAAATGCTACTAATTCTTTATTAGTGCACATTATTGCTTTGACCACCCCTTCCAGTTTGGTACTTATGGTTTCCGACTGACCCTTTAGTTCGTCCCTTAAGAATGACCTGATGTTGCAGTCCAAAATGGGTTCATTCTCAGTAGCGTCATTGGCATGGTTGGTCTCGAGTTGCCGTATTTTATTTTCTAGCATTTCAATCTTTTCTGGCAGGTTGCTTAAATTTTCGACGTTATCCGAATTTTCAGATTTCTTAGCTATAACATCTTCAAGTATGTTGATTCTTGATAACAGCTTCTGGATAACTTTGCTTTGGGACTCAACCTCCCTAACTAAACCTTTTCCGTCCATATGGCGACATTGTCTATTTTTTGCTTCATTTGCCTGTGCCATACACGCCGGATGAAAATTACCGCCGCATTTCAAACACTCAATACTTGTAACTACGGATTTTTTACAGTGTAGACATTTAGATTTTTCAGTAGTACCCTCAACAATTGAATCAATCGGATCAGGCATTTTAATCCTAGTTATTCTCTCCTTGCTGGACTATAGACAAATAATGCTCCTTTTTAACTGGACTATATGAGCACTCTGTTTATCACTATCGACGCGCAAAAAAACCAAAGTATAAGGCACAAACAAACAAATAACAATGGATGGAATTTCTATTGTACTGCTATTGTTAATCAGTCAAATCAATATCACAAACAAACCAATTATCACTTTCACAAGAAATTCGCAAACTGGGTAGAGAAAGTCAGCTTACACCTATGGTGGAAATTTTACAATTTTCCAATGAAAACAACTGCAAAAAACGCAAAACAAACAGAGAGCAGTGATACGCTCTGCTTTCAACAAACAAACTACTATTGTATTTTTCATCACATCATCACATTCAAGACCTAACAAACAAAATTAGAAGCCTGATTTATAAGTTTTATTTGATACGTAGGATATTGAGTAAAAATGTACTAGTTCAAATATATAAATCATTAGTGGAGTCGCTTCTCAGATATGGCAACATAGTCTGGGGAGGGCTTTACGAGAATGCCTTAAAGCCACTGAATGTGGTACAGAATTTTATCCTAAAAATAATATTTTTTAGAGACAGAATGTACTCGACAAACTTACTTTACAGTAAATGTATATTAAATGTCCGATGTCTATATTATCTCAGTAACTGTATTTTGTGTTTTAAGTCTAAAAGTAAAGTATTTATAGACCATTGCTACCAAACTAAAAGTAAAGCAAACAGAATGTTAGCTGTACCCTTCAGAAAATATGATGCCAATCAAAGGTTTGCTTCAATTTTGGCACCTAAAATTTATAATGCGCTGCCCCAAGAAATAAGAACTACAACAAGATACAAATCTTTCATCAATAAATGTAGATTTCATATATACGAAAACGAGAATTTTATTGCAGGGCAGTTGTAAGGTATTGTGTGTTTACTGTTTGGGTTTGTGTCGCTCTTGTGTTATATTGAACATTGGATGTACCCCATGCAGATCCGTCTGTGTGGCTCGAGTTATTTTTAAACCTCTTTCCCTGATTGATTAACTGAGATTTTTGTTGTAATGGTGAATGATTCTACATAGTTAAATAAATATCAAAATAATAAAAATGAACTATCATGGGCTGATTGTTGCCCATTCAATTTAATAAAATTATAATATACATATAACTACAAATCTAATAACATTAAATTACTGCATATACAGGTGTTCATCACCTAGATGCATACATTACTGTAACTCTGAAAGTATTTATAGACCTTAAGAAATCAAAATTGTAATTTTGTAAAATTTTATAAATAAATAAAAAAAAAAAAAAATTGACACCGACACCCAGACTTCCTCGACACGAGAACTGCCGATAGCTGTATGGAATAGGGTTCCAATTTAACAAGAAATTTTTTAACCATGATTTTAAATGGCTTAAGACTATTGATACTTTTTATATTATTTGGCAGATTGTTAAAAAATTTTAGACACATATAAGATGGACTTTTCTCTGTCAAAGTTAGTCTGTGTATCGGATAATTTACATTTAGAGTTCTTCTGTTATACTCGTGAAATATCTGCAGCTGGAACATAGGTATCTCTATTCTTAAAGAAAAACAACAGACATTCATAGATAGTATATACACCATAAACCGTTAAGATACCAGACGCTTTAAAAACATTTCTACAACTTTCATTATTATTATTATTATTATTATTATTATTCTGTGTATCAATAGTAGGCGGGTTAGGAACCCGATGAGACTATTGAGTCGATTTTCCTGTTAGTTTAGTTGTCATTATGTTAGTCATCAGAAATGTTTAAATTTCGCTTTAACAATTAAGCACGAGTGTCACAATGTAGGTCCAGTATAGTGAAACTAAAGGTAATGAATGAAAAAGTTGTTCCAGTCTTTCATCTCCACGTCAAGGCGATTCTTGAACTGATTTATTGTTTCAGCGTTAACAGTATCTTCCTTCAGTCCATTCCAACAGTACACCACTCGATTGGCGATCAAGTTTCTTCGAAGCAGCTTATTGCATCTCTCAAATCAAATCAAATCAAAAAATACTTTATTGTCATGAAACTGGAATTTCGGTGACAAAGCATGCTATTCTAATTTCTAATATAAGACATAGAACACAATATGATGTAAATTACACTACAGACTAAAACAACAATAAACTAAAGTACAATAATTAGGTAAAAACAGTAGGTATGTGGTCAGTATATAAAAAATTAAGTATATAAAAAATTAAGTGTCAATAGCCCACAAAGTGAGACAATACAAAAGTTACAGTGGCGGGTCGTCATAAAATTCACGCATATCGTAGTAAGCCTTATCCAAGAGGATTTTTTTTTAGGTTTTCTTGAACAACTTCAAAGATTCTAACAGTTTTATCCTGTCGGGCAAGATATTAAAAATTTGTTTGCCCTTGCAAGTCTCCGGTTGTGGCCCCTTAAGCGCGTTGTTTGATTGGCTTGAAAAATTTCCAAGTTGCAACCATAATAGCCACTTGTGATTTTGTAGGTCTCGATGAGGTTACCTCGAAATCTTCGCTGTCGGAGAGTGGTTAGGTTTAGGAAGGTCAAACGATTTTCATATGTGAGATGTCTTATTTCTAGCGGCAGTTTTGTGATCCTTCGTTGGACTCTCTCTAGCTGTTCAATATCTTTCAAAACCCATTTTTTTCAATACTCTTATTGCCGTTTTTTGAGCTACAAATACTTTTTCCACCAGACCACAACTGCCCCAAAAAATTATTTCATGCTTTAAAACCGATTCAAAATTGGCATAATAAATGACTTTCAAGCTTTTTTCATCAACATATCTCCCAACAACTCTCATTCCATAGCAAATCGAGTTTAGCCTTTGTATTAGTAAGGAAATATGATAAGACCAATTTAAAAACTCGTCCAAATGAATTCCCAAAAACTTACCTAGTTTGCTCAACAAATTTAATTTACGATTCCCCAAATGATACACTAGGTGGTTATTAGATAATTTTGTTCTGAACAGTAGCACATTTTTTGTTTTATTTTTGTTTAATATTAATTTGTTCCCTAAGAACCATGTGTTGGCCTTGTTGAACAAATTTGTTCCCATTAACATAAAATTGATAAAAACTGAGGAAGTACGTAAGGCAGAAGCCCTATTTTGCATTTAAACTAAAGTATATCGTTTCTTAATAGTATACAATTGAAGTTTTAACAAACAGATTCAAATTAATGAGAAAACTTGATGTTAAAAAAATCGTGCATGTTAACCTACAATAATGGAATGTGATGTCTGTAAACAACTCAAAACCGTGGTATATAAATGTGATATATGTAAATCCCGATGTTGTAAATCATGTGGGCAGTTAACATCCTTAGAAGTAAAAGTGTTAGAATTAAATTCCCGTGTTATGAAATTTTACTGTTCGAAATGCAGAGACATGAACCAGCGTCGATGTTTCAACTATTAGTGCAATGTAAAGACAAATTAATTAACACGAAAGAAGAAGTGATTTCCACAAAAGATCGGTTGATAAAGAGTTTGGAAGAACAGATAATACAATTAAAGAAAGAGCTGAAGGAAGGAGATAGACGTAGTCAAGTAGTCGAACAAGGACAGTTAAAGTATAATGAGATAGCAAAAAAAAATACTAATGAGGTTCTAGTAGTGAAGCCAAAAAAGGTTCAAGACAGTATAATAACAAAAACACAAATTGAAGAAAAGATTGATCCAGGAAAAATCAAGGCCGGGGTATCAAGAATGAAGTTCCTTAAAGATGGGGCAATTGCAATAAGTTGTGAAAGAAGAGAAGACTTAATTAGTGTATCTGATAGTATTCAAAAGCAATTTGGTGCGGATTATGAAGTAAAAATTCCAGAAAAGAGGTTTCCGAAGATAAAAATTATAAACGTAGAAGCAAAATTGTTGACAAATGAAAATGATTTTATAGAGAAAATTATCTTACAGAATGCTATTACTACTGCAGAGGCTGAGAGAAATATATCGGTGATAACGCATTTCAAAGGCAAAAAAGGTAAAGAAAGTGTGGTGTTGGAAGTCGACTCTAAGACGTATAATTTAATACAAAACAAAGAAAAACTATCAATTGGGTGGAGATCTTACAAATACTTTGATCATATAAATATCGTGCAGTGCTTTAAATGCTACAAATTTGGTCATATGGCAAAAGAATGCAAATCTGAAAAAGATATCTGTCCAAAATGTACAGAGAATCATAAAATTGACATATGTCGGTCTCAAGAATTAGTATGTACAAACTGTAAGTATGCATCAGTTGTATTGAAAGTGCCAAATGTTGAGTACAATCATCACGCATTTGACAAAAATTGTGAAGCATATAAGAGAATATACAGGGAGTTGGAACAAAAAGTGAGTTATCCTAATATTTATCCATCACAGAAATAGCAACCAAAGGGTATGTTAATGTATCTGAACATACAGAGTTTACTGGCACATAAGACTGAACTGAATTTAATAATTAATAGTTGGAAACCACTGGTAGTTTGTTTATCTGAGACATGTGTAACAGATCAAATATTTGATCATGAAACTCATATTGAGGGTTATTATATCATAAATACACCATCACACAGCAGGCACACTGGTGGGACAATTATTTACATAAAAGAGGAAATACAATCAAAGACATTGCTAAGAACATCATACTCAAATAATATGTGGATCACAGGTGTAGAACTTTCAATAAACAATCAAAGATTAGTTGTGTTTAGTGTATATCATTCACCAGCAAGCAGTGACGCTGACTTTTTATCTTATGTGGAGGACTTTTTTGAGGAATATGCATCTAAAGAAGGAAAAATTATATGGATTGGTGATTTCAATATTGATATGTCAAAAAACACATTCTATGCTGAAAAATTAAGAAAATTGATATCACAAAGCGGACTGTATCAGAATGTAAATAACTTCACAAGAGTATCAAACCAGACGTCAACAATAATAGACTTGCTGATCACGAATGAGAAAAATCGGAAGCCCCAAGTACATATCACACCAAAAATTACGGACCATAGTATACTGACTGTTGATATAGGAGAGAATGACAGGGATAAAGAGAGTATTATTAAGTACTATAGAGAATACAACAATTTCGATGAATTAAGATTCCAATTGGATCTAATGGATACAGAATGGGATGGTAACTGTACAGACATAGACAAACTAGCAAATAATTTGATAGAATCCATCTGCACAGTACTGAATAGATATGCTCCTGTAAAAGAGAAAGTTATCTAAACTCAATGGGCTGATAAAAAATGGTGGACAATAGATATTGATGTGAATATGAAAAGAAGGAACCAACTATACCGAAAAGCTATAATAACTAAGAACAATGATGATTTTAATGAATATAGAACCCAGAGAAATAGAGTAGTAGACATGATCCGACAACAGAAAAGTAATTATTATAATTCAAAAATAGTTCTTAATAAAAATAACTCAACAGAAATGTGGAAAACCATTAAAAAACAAGTAGGGGGAAAAACAAAATAAAAAAAAACAGGAATATACTTTGAAAACAACATCGAGAGAGAGAGGAGAAAGTCATAGCAGAAAAATTTAACAACTATTTTATTGAAAGTATAGAGGCGATAACCATGAAGATAAGTAACCAGGACATTATGGAGGTAGTAGAAAAAATAGAACGCTTCGACACAACAATGGATAAATTTAGACCAATATCACTAATGGAATTAAAAGATACTGTTACCAACCTAAAAAAGAAAACCAGTAGTGTAGATGGAATAACAACACACATATTACAAAAGGCATTTGAGGTTACAGGTAACAGATTTTTACAGTTGATAAACAGCAGTTTGGAATATGGAACATTCCCAAAACGATGGAAGAAATCTACAATCATTCCCATAGAAAAGAAGACAAACACAGACAAAAGTGAAGAATTTCGGCCTATTAATATGGTTCCTATCTATGAAAAACTATTAGAAGTTACAGTTAACAGACAACTTATAGAATATTTTGAAACAAACTACTTAGTGAATACCAGGCAGGCTTTCGAAAAAATAATTCTTGTGAGAGCGCTCTACAAACTGTTTTAATGAGCTAGAAAACAGCTTTAAGCGAGAAAAAAGTTATAGGGGTAGTCTTCTTAGATTTTCGAAGGGCCTTTGAAACTATAGACAGGGGTATGCTCATAGAAAAATTAGAAAAATATGGTGTTCAAGATGTTGTGCTCAAATGGTTCAAAAACTATCTATCCAATCGTACCCAGGAAACAAGATTTCTAAACAGCACATCAGCGCTAAAAGAAAATCTATTTGGGGTCCCCCAGGGTACAGTGTTAGGCCCAAATCTGTTTATTGTTTACATCAATGACATAGTAAGAAACTTGAAAAAATGTAAAGTTCAGCTGTTTGCCGACGATACCTTGCTGTATTTTGTGGGTCAAGATGTTGAACAGGTTGTGAAACCATAAATGAAGACCTACATGTACTGTACAAATGGCTGACACAAAATGGATTAAGTCTAAATACAGAAAAAACGAAATGTATGATAATTAAAAGTAAATTCAATGCTACACCTACTAGGAATCACAGAGGAATTTTTATAAATAACCAAGAGATAGAACAGGTTGAACAGTGCAAGTACTTGGGAGTTGTGGTAGATGAACATTAACCATTTTCTGCACATGCAGAATAAGTAACCAATAAAATTGCAAAGAAAGTAAATCTACTACGACGAATGAGTAGATATCTTAGTGACTGGTCAAAGAGAACAATTTACAATTCGATTATTTTACCACATTTTAACTACTGTTCATCTATACAAGGATTGAAACTATGTTACAAGCAACAGGATTCCTGAGTGTTAAACAAATATTATTTCTCAATACAATGACTATCATATATAAAATAAAACACAGTTTACTTCCTGAACATCTATTGAGAAACACCAGGTACATAACAGATGTACATAGCTATCCAACCCGAGCCAGAGAAGACTTCTATATTTCAACGGTTACCACTAACTACAGTCAGAATGATCTTTTCCACAGCGGACTTATTCAATACAATAATCTACCCCAAAGTGTAAAGAACTCAAATTCAGTTAAAATATTTAAGAAAAAATGTATCATATTCTGTAAAGATAATATAGGCTTATAGTTACAATATGCTATTATCAGAACTACTTAATTGACAATTTAAGTTTGCTTAAAATAATTATTGCATTATATTGTTCACAATTGTTTGTAAACTCTTAGTGTAAGCTATTAATCATTAATAAATAAATAAATAAATAAATAAAAACATTAATTCCCCAATATTTTTTCCACCAGTGATAAGATTTGTGTCATCGGCATAACATGTTACATTTTCATTAGGTGAAGTTGCTATAGAGTTGAAGTTGTTAAGAAATATGACAATATAGAAGAATACAGAAGACATAAAGAAACTAACTACTGACTTTAAAAATCTATGAAGAATTTAATCATTTATACAGGTTTAATTCTTTTTTGCCTATAATATATTATATATTTGTTATCCTACTTAGGGAACTAAAACATAGGCTAAGATAGACTGTAAATATGATAGGCTGAAGGACCACGGTCAATGGTCTTTTGAGAAACCAATAAACAATAAAGTACTTGTAAATAAATAATAATAATATTATGCTTTATATAGGCGCCAAGATCTAACCATAAACTAAAAACTTAAATATGCATGAACTGTTGTAATGGTGTAATGTGTTTATTTGCCTACTAAAATATACCTATATTGTAAGGTACCTAATTATTATAAGATACTCACTGTGTTGTGGGTGGTAAAGTTTTACTTGACACAGGTGTCTCGAACGAATCCGTGTTGGCGGTTTTGGTAGCTTTGTCCGAATCTTCATTGTTCTGATCGGCGTTGGTGATGTTTAAATCCTTTTGATTAAGATTTTGAAATTCGTCCGATTTTCTTTCTATTATTGGAGTAACTGGAAGGGGTTCATCGATATCCATAGGATCATCCGCATCCTCGATATCCATTTTATTGATAATTTAGCAAATCTAGGTAAAGGTATACGTTAAATAAAGAGAAACTGTATATTTACAAATATAACCTAAAAATGCACCTTTATGACCGGTAATTTAACCTTCACAAATAATTTAAATAATTTCCAATTCGTTGTGACATTTTAATAATGAGATAAAACTAATTACCCAATAAAGCACTTTTTTTAAATTACAAATTCAGCCATAAAACCAGCTTGTGTCTTAGTACTGGATAAAGACAAAGCTATCGACATGTTTCCAAAAATATATGTCCGGTACCATGTTTTCCCCATTATCTATATGGAGGTCAGTTCCCTTAGACGCCGAAGCGCAGCAATACGAATTTACGATTACGAGTAAATGAAGTGCACGTTTGCGCCGCAGAGATTTAAGCAGAGTTTTTTTACTTTTCGACTTTCTCTATCCAAGGGAAAAGAAAAGGGTAATCAATTATTTGGAACACCGGACGCAGCAAATTATTGCCAAACTTATTGCATACACCCTAATTTGAAGTCGCTGATTTTATGAATCCGAATTTTTCTTCTAGATTCTATTAGATTTTGAGAAAAAAAAATAAAATATTTACTCTAAGGGACCGGAACTAACCTAATTTCTACAAGCAATTTACAAACACAACCGGAACATGTGCGTACCTACTACTTTTGACTGCATTTTTGTTCAATAATTCATTATGGCTTACGAACTAACTTGTATATAATCTGCATGATAAAAAACACAGCAGGGTTATTAGTTATTTACCTAACAAGTGCGGAAAGTGGTCCTTTACCGCACGCGACGGCAGTTGCACGAACGACGCGAAGCGGAGTTCGGGCAAGCCGTTAAGGGCGGTAAAGACACTTTACGCACGTGGTAGGTACACAATTTTTCCTTCGAGCAATAATATTTGGAACAAAAATCAAATTTAAAAGAAAAAATTTATAAAAAGTAACAAATATTAATTGTTAAAAGCTATAAATATTTTTATATTATGCATTGCGCGAATGCAAGTACATCAATTGCATTTTTTGAATAAAATTAATACAGTGCGGTAAAGAATCTTTACAGCACTGAGTGCGGTAAAGAATCTTTACCGCACCGGTAAAAAAAAGAAGTATATTACAAAATTAATACAAAAAGAAACAATATTTTTTAAAAATATTTATTACATACAAACATTATAATATAAAAATATAGCTAACGATAAATATTAAAATTAAATGTACAATTTGTAGCGCAATGCAAATTAAGTGCTGAGCGAGCTTGATTTTGTTCATCAGATGTAGTTGAGCAGTTTTTGTAAATTACAGAAGCGTTATTTTCTTGCGCCATGCATGGTACAGTAGATTGTTGTGACCTGAAAATTGCTAAAGGTGTAGGCGTTGGGTTGTTTCGTGTTGATAGACCAGGAGCATCCTCTAAAGTCTCTGTCACTGCTACTGACGTTGATGTTAAAGTTGAACACTGCTCAGTGCTTCTATTTGGGGTACTAAAGCTTTGCAGAATGTTTTGAGCAATCCTTTTTTTATTTTGCAAGGAATCTTCTATGTACGACTCTGCTACAGAGGTGGATTTCCATCCACCGTGCCTCTTAATGTTTGTTATGTTGCTGCCAGATTCTGCAAGCATAGTTGCCGATGATCTTCTAAAGCAGTGCCCGGTATACATCTCTGGATTGGATAGATGTAAAAATCCAGCAATATTTGCTGGCATTTTTCCGATAGTGTTAATGCCCACGCATTGTTGTGAGCATTTTCCAGCTTTATATTGTATAAAAAAACGTCTATGCGGGGTGGCACCAGGGCGCAAAGCTACATATTTTCTGAATAAGCCTAGGTAACTTATTCTTATATTTCCAGGATCGCAGACGACAAATTTTCGTGAAATATTTGTCTTTGTCGCCTTTATTGATACAACCAGCAAATCTTCTTTATCTTCAACGTCATCAACCGTTAATTTCATTAATTCTTCACGGCGACAGGCGCCTGCAATACCGAAAATGGCAGCTACCTTAATCATAAGGTAAACTTCATTGGGTGCTTCGATTAGAAACTGCTCTGTCTGTTCTTTTTCCAAAACCTTGGATTTTTTAGGCTTATAACCTACATTTAGTCGCTTTATGTATGACGTTAACTTATAGAATCTTTGAATATCAATGTTTTCCTTTACTTGTAACGTTAGTTTTAACATAGAAAACTTTGACCATAAGCTTGAAGGTGAATATTTTTTCGATATTTTATAAAAATATGCCAAAAGTACCTCTTCGTTAATTCCTGACGCTTTTTTTTCTTTGCACCATGTTTGTAATTGTTCATATTCTTTATTGTACCGGTCCTGGGACTTTTGTGGAATTAAAGAGCCGATTGCTGCATTCGCTGCTTCAGATATTTCTTCATCGGAGCTCTCCATCTCTCAAGAATAAACGTTATACCACAGCTTTATATTAGAAAATGAAAAATTTGAACCACGAAACACGCGAAATTAACTGAACTGTTTAGATGGTATCTACAGACGCGAAATATAATAATGAGTTGTTGCTATGGGAATACAATGCAATGCAGTCGAGCAGATTTTGACTAATACCATCTAGATCAGACGTTTAATCAAATTCCTGTCATAAAAATTATGACATAAAATTATTTATAATATTTTAGGTACAGGGTGTTTCATTATATAAGTAGAGAAGAAACGTATAAAAGTATGAGACCAAAAATAGGTACCTAGTAAAAATATTCGTAATGATGTGATACTTATCGCCGTTAGTTGTGGTTAGCATCATAATGTAGTAAATTAAATAGAACATATTACGCATATAATAAAATTTATAAGAGTGCGGTAAAGAAATTTTACCGCACTGAGTGCGGTAAAGTACTACTTACGACACGAAAATGAGTGCTGTAAAGTGTACTTTACCGCACGCGAGTAGGAAAAAAATATTACGCACACAAATTATCACCTTAGTAATTCATTCAAGAATTCTAAAAATGATCAGCACGCTATAAGTAAGTACCGTTTGATAGCGTCGTAATGCGTCATGTGGAATATACAAGAACTTTCTAATTTATGATCACAATCGCAAATAATTACCGGGTTTTCTAATTATTACTTAATTTAAAAAAATAAAAAATATTTATATTCCAAAATAATACATCCTGTATTGTCGTCGTCACTACCAATATAAAATCACTGGAAGGTCGTGTTGTCAAATGGTGGCCAAAAATAGAGGTTAGATACGTGGCTTTCAGTTTTTAAAAAGTTTCATTAAAGTTGCTGGGAAGGATGGAATATTTTGTCCAAGTTGGCATATTCCTGCTAGCATGCTTTGCACAAAGCTACGGATATATCGTTACTGTGGACGCACATGCTGAGGAATGCTTCTTTCAAAAAGTGGAAGATGGCACCAAACTTGGTAAATATGTTAGAATTTTTTATATTTTTTGGGGTGTCAATATGCATTCAAATATTTGGTGATCCTTATTATACACCTCATGTTTAGTTTATTATATACAACCGCTGCTTAACCTTAATGTACTATAAACAGTATGCTTTTATAAGATCCAAAGTAAGATCTAGCCGATGACCTGACATATTGATAGTAGTAATAGGTAGGTACCTAGGTCGTTTTACTGTTAAGCCTTATAGCGTGGTCACTTGTGTCGGGTAAGTAACTATTCTCTAAAGTAAGGTGGATAAATACCTAATTTAAATCTTTAATAATAATTAATTCATAATAATAAAATTAAATCTCCTACACCTACATTAATTTCAATATAAAAATACATATTGGTCATTTTAGGTGCCATCAGCCTGTAGAAGGCAATTTACTTTCTCTCTGTGCATACCTTTAAAACTAAAATATCTTTTTTTTTTTGGTATAACTTACTTAGGTAAGTACCTATATTTTTTTGTATAAAAGTTTACCAAGTTTGTAGGTAATGGATTAAAAAGAAAAAATATGCAAACTCCGAGCTTTAGATTGTTTGCATTTTATTCAGTTACGTGTTTTGCTCCAAAATATGCATTTTCAGACCTAAGGATCAGAATGCTAGGAAGTAATAATAATAATAATAATAGTAATAATAATAAAAATTGCATGCAACAATTAAAGAAGTCACTAGGTTAATACCTACTATACTTAACATAAAATATCCTAAAACACATTGCATTTTACATGTCAACAATGAGACAAAAATTATGGAAGACACACAGTGTAACGCGACTCGGTAGCCTAAAATGTATTATCAGAGAAATGTTCATTGGGGTTATTTGTCCCTAATATTAGAATATTAAGTTAACGTTTTTGGATTAGATAGATAGATAGATAGATATTTTTATTTGTGTCATTAATCAATACAAATTTTACACACGTCAAATAAGTTTACAATACAAAATGATACAACCTACAGACTAATATAGTAGTAAAAAAAATTACAGATTAAAAAAAAAAAATACGAACAAACAAACCATAAGAACATCAGTACACATTACATATCAACACACTAATAATGGCTTAGATCTGCCCTAAAAAATTCATCGATTGAATAAAAACTTTCATTTATTAATATGTACTTTATTTTGTTTTTAAATTGTAAAAATGATAGGCATATTAGGTGCAAAGGTACCTTGTTAAATGATCGAGGGGCATAAAAGTTAACTGAGTATCGACTTCTTGTTAGGCGTATGAAATCAGGTGCTATCAGAGAGGCATGTCTTGTATTATAGTTATGTATGTTACAATGTTGATCAAACAGACCAATTAATCCATAGCAGGCATCGGAAAATATATATTGATGGTAGTGTCATGATTTTTAGAATAGTGAAATGGTTTTTGACATCTGCACGGAAAGGTAAACCCTTTATTATTCGGATGGCCTTTCTCTGAAGGCTGAAAAGTTTGCTAGAATGCGGAGAGTGTCCCCAAGCTAGAATCCCGTATGATAAGTGGGAATAAAAGAGACTGAAATAAGCGGTCATACATGTTACATAATTGGCAACCGGCTGTAAACTTCTTAAGAGAAACAAATTTTTTGATAACTTGTTTGATACAAACTGAATGTGTTCATCCCATAACAATTTTGGATCCATATATATTCCCAAAGTAAAGTAAAGTATATATGCCCAGAAACTTCACCCCATCAGAATCACCCTCCTCTAGCTCTCGTAGTCCAAACACTATATTTTCCGTTTTATTTTCGTTAAGTGTGAGCTTATTCGATCTAAACCACACATTTAAATCTTTAACTCGTTCATCCATACCAACTCTTAGATTCTCACGACTCTCCCCACTTATTGCCACCGACGTGTCATCCGCAAACAACAAGGTCTTCGCCCCCGGCACTGCTAGGCCGATATCGTTAATGTAAATGAGAAATAGCAGTGGCCCCAACACCGAGCCCTGTGGGACACCATGCTGTACAGCCGCCCAGGTTTCAGAGATCCTGCCGTTGTATACTGTTTTTTGATTTCTGCCATTCAAATAAGAGCCAATCAAATCCACACTCACTCGGTCCACACCATACCATCCCAGCTTCTCCAGCAAAATTTCGTGTGATACACAGTCGAATGCCTTTGAGAGGTCACAGCATGCCGCGCTAACATAGTGCCCCCTCTCAAAAGCCTCCGCCACAAACTCCAGGAAGTCCAGAACAGCCAGGGATGTGGATCTACCGGGCCTGTAACCATACTGGCTGTCTGTGAGCAAGTTATTATTTTCAAAGTAAGCATACAGTTGACTTTTAAGCAAATACTCGAATACCTTTGACATTATAGGAACCAGTGCAATGGGGCGGTAATTAGATAAGTTGTTCTTATCCCCCCAAGAACTTCACAGCAGGTCGATCCTCATCCAACTGTTGTTGGGTAAATATGATGTTCTCAGTTTTTGTCTCATTAAGACATAGTTGGTTAGCCTCAAACCACAGCAAGGCTCTCGATTGCGCCTCATGCATGACAAGTTCAAGGTTGGTTAAATCAATATTTGTATTGGCCAAGGTTGTGTCGTCAGCATACAACACAAAGCCGGTGGAGGGATCGCTGGCCGGAAGATCATTAATATAGATTATGAAAAGGACAGGCCCCAACACCGAGCCCTGCGGCACACCCACACCAACAACATCGGGTTCTGATAGGCGATTATTATAATAAACACTCTGAATTCTGTCACTCAAGTAAGTACGAATAAGTGACAAACCTGAGGGACTGAAACCGTAGTGTCCAAGCTTAGATATAAGTATGTCATGTGAGACGCAATCAAATGCCTTGCTAAGGTCGCAAAAGGTGACCCCAGCAAAGCCCCCATTCTCAAATTCATCTCTTATCTCAATGGTAGATCCCAATTTGTGGAATACAATGGTTTTCAGTCCTTTGACTATAATGCCACCAGCGGCGCCCCCCAGGGAAGTAATCTTGCACCTCTGATATTTGCCATATTTGTTAATGATATCACTCAAAACATCTCATCCAACTGTTTATTATTTGCAGATGACCTCAAATTATTCAGAATTATCAATAACATACAAGATTGCACTGATTTGCAGAAAGACATCGATACACTGTCATTATGGTGCAGAATTAATAAATTACACTTAAACATCAACAAATGCAAATCGATGACAATCTTGAATCTCAATCACGAATTAAACTTTAACTATCAACTTGAATCCAGTAATCTTTCCAGTGTTGATTCCATCAAGGATCTGGGGGTGGTTATCGATAAAAAACTCACATTAAATGTTCATATAGATCAGATCGTGCAATCATCATTAAAAACCCTAGGGTTTATCATTAGATCAACGAAAGATTTTAAAAATATCGACAGTCTTATCACTTTGTTTAATTCATTAATTAAATCTAGACTGCAATATGCTGCTCTGGTGTGGTTTCCTAGCCATCAAATACATATTGACAGGCTCGAATATGTTCAACGGCGTTTTCTCAAGTATCTTAGTTTCAAACAGGACGGGACTTATCCTCCAAGAGGTTTTGATCATCATTTATTACTTAAAAAGTTCAACTTCCTCTCACTCAAACAAAATACAATTTTAGCAAGTCAATTATTCCTATTTAAATTATATGTAACCGTCTTGTTGACTCTACTGATCTCCTGGAGGGTCTTAATTTTACTGTACCAGTGGTGAACACACGTGCACACCGCAAATTTTACCTTGAGAATTATCCACTTATCTTGCCAAAAATGAGCCAATATATCGAGCCTGTTCATATTATAATACTCTGCAGGCCAACATTGATATAGACTTATTTGTAGGTTCAGTTAATTCATTCAAAAGAAGGATCTTGCCAGTAATCTATACTTTATAAACTCTCTTTTACTAGGTTACATAATTTCATGGCTTTACTATAATATTTATTTTTCTAATTCAAATACATTCATGAATTTATATTGTATAATTGATAGCTAAAACATGTTTTCTGCAGAGTTCGTTATTATTATTACTTCACTTCTTACTTGGACTATTGGTTTTTCTTATCTTCTTTTAAAAAAATGCTTGCAAACTTATGTTGTGTATTTAATAATTAATATATGTATCTGTGCTGTTGTCGATTTATAGTGAATGTGTGATTTTCCCCATAAAGTGCACTGATTGTCTAGGCTCTGAATTGTCAAGTGTTGGTTAGTGTTACGTTACATGTTTTTGCTTTATAAAAAGTTTTGTTTAGATATAGTATGCATTAATTGTCTTTTATTGGAATTTTTCTGTTAGACAATAAAGAATTGAATTGAATTGAATTGAAATTCAGACACGACTGTGTTCATCAAAGCAATGACAGCCGACTCTGTGCTTTTTCCTGTTCGAAAGCCATGTTGTGAAGAGTCCAAAATACTATAGGACTCCATATAATTATAAATTTGCCTTGATAAAATTATTTCAAAAATCTTGGAGATAACTGGAATAATGCTTATGGATCTGTAGTTAGCACACTCATCAATGGAACCTGTTTTATGAATGGGGACCACTTTTGTTTTCTTGAAGAAATCAGGAAATTGCCCAAGCTCAACACATTTATTAAATAGTTTGGTCAATGGAGATACAATCAGATTCTTTATGGATTTTATTAATTTAACGTTGATATTATATATATGTCTGCTATCAGAATTCTTTAGACTGTCTATAGCTTCCCTTACTGTATTAGGGGTGATGTCTGAAAATTAAATTGATACGGACAATTGCTAAGAAAATGTGTAGGCGAAATGCTTGATTTCGAAATGTTATTTATAGTAATTAAAGGCTGTTGTATAAAAAAAATATTAATTTCAATAGCATCCAAAACATCTGAACTAATCAGTTTCTTTTTGGAAGGTCGGAAGCTATTTACAACATCCCACATGGCCTTGATTTTGTTAGACTTGGAATTTATAAATCTATCATTGGCATCTTTTTTACACTGAGCTATTTTGTTTCTATAAAAAGTTCTTAAATTGATGTAAAGTTCTTTATTTCTATCATTTGGATATTGGTGATAAAAATCATATACAAAGTTAAGCTGCGCTCGGAGTATTTTCAATTCGTTATTAAACCATGATACGTGAGTTGTTTTATTTTTATCTACCCTTATTGTTTTTGTTGTGAATGATAGATTCATTGCATTAATAATTTTTTCAAGAAACATTTCGGATATGATATTTACAGTAAAAATATGATTACTTACGAATAAGAAGTCAGTCGTGTCTACCATATTGAAGAAGAGGCTTAGACCATTGTCGGTAATTGGAGTAATAATTTTATATTCAAATGTTTGTTTTTGCTTTGTTATATTTACATCAATAGATACTGCCTTGTGATCTGACATTTTGAGATCCAAGACAGCTGTGGAAAAAATATTTTTGTTGTGAAAGTTAATAAGTATGTTATCGATACAGTTCTGACCTCTTGTGCTATCATGTATACATGGGATATAATTATAGGACTTTAATAAATTGGTAAAATTTAAGTTGTTTGCATTATTAGAATGAAAGGCAATATTGAAATCGCCATTAATTATGACATCACAAGATCTTTTACATAACTTCTCAAAAACTTGAGTTATTACTTGGAAAAAATTATTCATATCAGGGGTGGGAGGTCTGTAAATGGTAATAATGATTATATTATTTTTAGAAATTTCCAAAGCAGAAATTTCGCATACTTTTTCGATACTGAGTGAAGAAATATCAGTACGTTCAATAAAATTAATGTTGGGTTTACATAAAATTAGCGTACCACCATGACCGTATGAAGATCTGCAGTAATGAGAACCTATTCTGTAATTAGCAATTTTTAAAGAGCTCAACTCGTGGGTTACCAACCAATGTTCACTCAGGCAGAGTACATCGTGACTACATGAGCAACTCTGAAGATAAGTTTCAATTTCAAGTGTTTTATTTCTAACAGATTGTATGTTGATATGCGTTACTGATATCTTGGAAAGACAATCAGAGTTAGGTTTGTTTATTTTAGGGCTTCCTCCCTGTTGTCCAAGGCTGGCCTGCGAAAATTTCTTGGCTTGTTATATGGTCTTATAATTGTATATTTTGGCCACACTTCCGGTTCTTGAATGGCCTTAGATCCAGTGAAAGGTACAGTTATTTTGAAAGCAGCAATTTGATCAGATTTAATGTTAAGCTTTTCAATATCTAAAGGTGTTATATTTTTCTCTTTGAGATGTGAAATAATTTGGTCCTTTGATGTATTGGGATGTAGCCGTGAAATAAATATATCTCGTCGGCTTTCTACTGCAGCAATCTGGCACTCTGAATCATTTGAGCCGAATTTTGTTAAAGTACGTTTCTTTCTATATTGAACCGTCCTGAATCCATCGCTATCGATATTTTTGTTGATATTGGTTCTTGGTGCTGTGGCTAGGTTAGGATTTTTATCTCATTCGACTTGTTTTGCCCAATTTTTGATTTCTCAGCATCATACTGGTTTTCGCACTGGGGTACAGTATTTTTATTGAGCAGTGTATCTCGATTCTCAGGTTTCTTATCATTTGCATTTAGTTTGTTTACCT
Source organism: Polydrusus tereticollis (assembly GCA_963920685.1). Classification (NCBI taxonomy): domain Eukaryota; kingdom Metazoa; phylum Arthropoda; class Insecta; order Coleoptera; family Curculionidae; genus Polydrusus; species Polydrusus tereticollis. The sequence goes on from OY987334.1 coordinate 30,301,209, forward strand.
TGGAATTGTTTTTATCTATAAACAAATTCCAATCTGTAGGATTAGCATTTTTTTGCTGCAGCCAACCAATTTTCTCTTCTAGTAATGTTATTGTTTTGTTTTGTAAATTTTTATTTTCACGAAGTTCTGATATTACAGCATTCTTACAATTAATCAGCTCTTGAATAGATAAATCGGAACTTACATTGCCTATTTCTGCTTCTGTATTTGTGGAAACTTCAGTTTTGTTATTTGGTGTTTGTGTTTGCTTAACACTAAGGACGTTTAAGCCGGTGATTCTTAGTGGACACGAATTATGGAACCATCCCTTGCACCTTTGACACTTTACGCCTGTATTAACGCCGCTTTTACAGTATAAACAGCTTTTTTCTTCAGCAGTCGGTTGAGTTGACTTGTCTTTGTCGGCCATCTTTTATTTCAAGAAAGTGCTAAAAGTAGCTATAGAACTAAATATTAATTCTTATAATAATCCTTATAATAAAGTAAAACTGTACTATGTACAGGGTCTTCCAACGAGGACTGAACAGGGGCTCATTTTTGAGCTTCCTTGTATTTAAAGAAAAATCCAAAATAGCCAATCGATGTACTTTTTCCTGCAGAATTCAAAAATGAAACCAAAAATTTATTTGAACCAGAAACAAAAGAGTTACGCTATGGATAAGGTGTTTTTTAAATGGAACATAGCTTTTTTTATACGATTTTTGGAACGAGTGATTTTTTTTTTTGTCCGTTCTGATTAAAATATTTATCAAATCATTTATTTATTGGTGCTAAAATTACTCACACAGGTCAAAATGAAAATGATATACACAGATTCTGTCATTAAAATAGTATTCAAATGTATAACTATGGATTAAAATTTCATTAAAGTTAAAATACAACACAGTAGGTATGAAAACAAAGGTCAAAATATTAACAAATTAAAATACAATAGACTTAATCCTAACACAAAAAGGAAAGACATTTAAAAGCTCTACAAAATCTCACTTATATCACAATTTAAAAACTCGCACGTAGAATAGAATGCCCTACTGCACAAGAAGTTCTTAAGTCTGAACTTATATTTGTGAAGTGGCAGATCTCTGATTGTCTCGGGCAGTTTATTGAAAAAATGGATTGCCAGATGGCCAGGTCCATCCTGGCACCTTCCAAGTCGCCAGGCATTCAACACCAGATTTTGTCTATTTCGAGTCGCGTACGAGTGCACTGATTCGTGCGGCGTATACTGTCCAATGTTAGTCCTAACATACAGCAGATTCTCCAGAATGAAGAGGGAAGGCAAAGTCAAGACTTTGTTGTTGATAAAGTCCTGTCTACAGTCCTGCCTATACGGTGTCCCCGAGATGATCCTCAGCGCTCTCCTCTGCAATCCAAAGACTCTGGCAGCCCCAGCACTATGTCCCCATACAAGTATTGCATACTGGATATGTGAGTGGCAGAGAGAAAAATAGGCCTGTCTTAAAACAGACGGGGAGACACAGTTAGCCAAATTGCGCAGCACAAAGATGTTGGTGGCCAGCCTACTGCAGAGCATGCCAACATGGGCATCCCATCTGAGAACTCGATCCAAGCGCACTCCAAGAAATCCCACGCCTTCCGCGCCTGCCTCGGCACCTTCTGGAACCCGTCTCATGGTGAAATCCATGTTTTGGGTCTTTTCAGCGTTTAGAAAGAGGCGATTCGCCGCAAACCATTCGTTAGCCTCTGCGCTCGCCAGTACAGAAGCGTCTTTCACTCCCTTATATTCCTTACTCATGCAGGAGATGGTAGTGTCGTCGGCAAAGAGAGCAAAGTGGGAAGAGGGGCTTACATTTGGTAAGTCATTGATATATATAAGAAATAGTAGGGGTCCCAATACAGACCCCTGTGGTACCCCCACAGTCAACTCTCTTCGCGACGACACTTCCCCTCCAGCCCTCACACGCTGATACCTTCCTGCAAGATAGCTCCTGATAAGAGATAAGCTATCAGGGTGAAAATTGTAAAGCTTAAGTTTCTCCAAGAGTATGCTATGGGTGACACAGTCGAATGCCTTACTCAGATCACAGAAGGTTGACGACACATAGCTGTTGTCATCAAATGCTTTCAAGATGTAAGACACAAGTTCTAATATGGCTAAGGTTGTATTACGGTGTTGCCTGAAACCGAATTGTGAGTCTGTGAAAAGACCGTGCGACTCAAAGAAGTGTGAAATGCGTCTCGCCATGCACCTCTCAAATATCTTGGAGAAGATAGGAAGCAAGGATATTGGTCTGTAATTTGACACATCATTTTGATCTCCTTTTTTAAAGATCGGTACCACCATGGCCTCCTTAAGGACATCTGGAAATATCGATTCCCTGAAACACAGATTAATAAGCTTAGTTAAAGGACTAATAATGAGATTCTTAACACCTTTCACAAGGTCAACGTTTAAGTCAAAGATATCTTTACTCTTTTTATCCTTAAGGGAATTAATTGTATCGCGCATCTCAATAAGAGTCACTTCATGAAAGAGAAATTCATCCTGAGGAGTCTCAAAGGTGTTGTCCAAAGGATCGCGAGCAGAAGGGCCCACCTCTTGTTGAATATTAATAGCAATATTTACAAAATAGTTGTTGAAATCATCAGGACTGATAGTTGCGCTCGGTGATTCTTTCCTTGTTACACCACGATATTCGTTTATGATGTTCCACATGCACCTTACAGGATTGGGGGCATTTTTTATAAGGTTGTCATTTGCAAGTTTCTTAGTTGCGGTTATCTGGGCCTTGTAAAAACTTCGGTAATTGGTTTTGTATTCATTCAACCAAGGCGAGGGATTTTGGTTGTAAAGCTCATTCAGAAAATGAAGCCACTCCCGCATAGATTTTAAATTATCGTCAAACCAGACAGTTGTGTGATTTTGATTACTCTTTTTGGTGTATGTTTTTACAGGAAAAGCTAGCCGAAATGCCTGAGTTATTAGGTCTAGAAACTGTGAACACTTTTCATTTGCAGTGGAGCTTTCCTCATTGAGAAAATCCCAGTTTATTCTATCTACCAAATCAAAAAATGCATTTTTACCTTTTATGGTTATTGGCCTACATGTTATATTTGTGCTAGTTATGTTGGGGTCTTCAGAACATGACAGGACAACCATCTGACCGAGATGGTCCGAGAGATCAGCATCGAACAGTGAGACACCACACTCCTGCTCAGGGAAGTTGGAAAATACACCATCAAGACAGTTCCCCTGCCTGGTAGCACTCGTTACAACCCGAAACAGACCATAGGACTCTAGCATGCCACACAATTCAGTGCACTCCCTACTATCCGTGCCGAAACGCACATTAAAGTCGCCCACAATAATAATCTTGCTAGCACAACCTAACCCACTTAGAAGGCATTCCAGAATCTGTAAAAAAGTGTTAAAACTGCCCGAGGGAGATCTATAAATTGATATTATGTATGCTTTCAAAGATTTTAGAAATATACCACAAACCTCAATACATTTCTCAACAGTCAAGGCATTCACATCAGGCACAAGTGAGAATTCATAGTGAGGGTTCATCAATATTGCTGTTCCACCGCCCTTGAATTGGTTCCTGCAGCTGCCTGTAGCAGTGGTGTAGTCTGCCACACGGATGTTGTTTAGTTCTTCCCTTTTGAGCCAATGTTCACTAAGGCAGAGTACGTCAATTTCTTTGTCTGCCAGGAATCCTTCCAGCAGATTTATTTTGTTTCGTAGTGATTGGATATTTAGATGGAAGAGTCTAATAACAGTTTCTTTGGTATTCCTAGGAGCCATTATGCCTTTATCTGATTTGGGAACTGAATGAATGTTTATGTGGAACAGTTTTAGCGAGTTAGTATTCACCTGGTCTGGGAACCTTGACGAGGAGAACGGCGCTGCAGGTTCTGAAAATGGTTTATAGTGATTCCTGTGGGCCAAAGATTACTCGACATTATTTCATTTTTTCTTGCTTCTGGCACACCCAGTCTAAAAGAGCTTCTTAAGTCATCCTTTTTCGTAGTCATTTTGTTACAGACACAGCCTTCCTCTAGATTATGACTTTTCAGAAAGTCTATAATGTCACTGTCCTTTGTACTGGGATCGAGACCTGATATGAATATCCATGACTTCTGTTCAGCTGGGGTAGCCACTTTTAGGCCAGTTTCAGAAGTATTGGAGCCTATCAGTGGCGTTGGGCGGCCTTTGCTTTGGAATTTACGCCCGGATTTTGCCCTTTTGACTTCAATCCACGGTTCTTCGATAATGTTTCTCTGAATGTCCTTCTCATTGTTTATGTTTACGTTTGGATTGGTAATTGAGGTTAGAATTGGGTCGGATTGATTTGTGACTGCTATTTTTATTAAATTTTAATGTTTTATCCAGTATAATTTAACTTTAACCTGTTTGAAACAGACACTAGGTAATAAAGGTATAATCACCTTTGAATCCTTCAAAGTCAAAAAATTTGACAAATTTACTATAATATTGCCGAAATGAAATATTCATTAGATGAGAGATTGCAGATTGTCATCTTGTTCTACAAATGCCAAGAAAATGCAAGAGAAGCAAGGAGAAGATTTATTGCAAATTTTTACAGAAATATATCCGTCAATACTATTCTAAGGATAAAGAACCTATTTGAGGAAAATAAAACATTACATGACAAAAAAAGAAATCCAACTCTATACTAATTTAAAAAAAAAAAACATTAATAATTTAATTGTTCAATGTGACCTCCGTTGTTCTCGAAACATGTGCGATAACCTCTTTGTAGCCTTTCCAAACTTGCTGTTATACTGTGATTTTCCTGGTTAAGGCGATTTATTTCATTCACAATTTTCTGCATGATCTCTTCAATATCGTGGTTTCGCTGCTTGTATACCACGTTCTTTAAATGGCCCCAAAGAAATGTGTCTAATATTGACAAATCGGGACTATTGGGTGGCCAAGCATAGGTTCCATTTCTACCAATCCATTCTTCTTGGCGTCCGTTTAAATATTGAGTAACCTCACGCACGGCATGCGGAGGGGCCCCATCATGTTGCCAAATTAAATTTTGATATTCTTCCAAAGGTAAATCTTCCAAAAAGTTCTCAATTTCGTTTTCTAAGAACTCGTAGTATCTCTGTCCATTTAAAGTCACGTTAAAAAATATTGGTCCCAAAATTCTATTATTTTTTATGCCACGCCAAACATGGATTGAAGTCCTTCCTGTCCCATTTCTGAATAAATTAGGGTCTTCGATTTCTTTCCGAATCACAATTTGGGAAACAAATTGGAAGCGAAGTTCTTTTTGTGCCGGTGTTAGATGTTGAAGTGGAAGGATATGATAAGACTTAAATTTATGATTTCTTAAAGTCCTGTGAACAGTTCCTTGGGTAACTCTTCTGCGTCTTACACCGCCGCCGTATTGAACGTCCCGAACTGCGTCCGAAATTGATTTGGTTGGATTCAGTCGAAAATAATTCACAATGGCACGGTCTCGATTTCTATTCCTTTCTGGATTTCTTTTTCTGTCATGTAATGTTTTATTTTCCTCAAATAGGTTCTTTATCCTTAGAATAGTATTGACGGAAATATTTCTGTGATAATTCACCTCACTTTTATTGAACCAATCAAAACGCTCATTTTCATAGCAACCACCTTGGTAACGGTCGTCTTACCCGATAAGACTACCGCTAGCTCGAAAAGACGCTTTCGAAAAGACGCTTGTAGCTTTTTTACTTAAATAAAAAATTAGTAACACCTCTAACTTGTATATTTACCTTTATCAGACGGCCTTCATTTTTATGTTCAGTAAATTATCCAATAAAATACACCTCTAGAGGCGGTTTCTTATCTTCATACCTTCGTTTTTCACTCGAAACTCGATTTTCCAAGAAAATTTTCACTCAATGTAATTTTTACTTATAATCAAAGATAAGACCCTCGAGCTAAAGCTCTCGGGATCATATCAGATTATAAGTAAAAATTACATTTCGTAAAAATTTGTCAGAAAATCGATTTCTTGTTAAAAACATCGGTATTACCGATAAGACGCCTCCTCTATCGGTATATTACTGTTGAAAATTTGCAATAAATCTTCTCCTTGCTTCTCTTGCATTTTCTTGGCATTTGTAGAACAAGATAACAATCTGCAATCTCTCATCTAATGAATATTTCATTTCGGCAATATTATAGTAAATTTGTCAAATTTTTTGACTTTGAAGGATTCAAAGGTGATTATACCTTTATTACCTAGTGTCTGTTTCAAACAGGTTAAAGTTAAATTATACTGGATAAAACATTAAAATTTAATAAAAATAGCTGTCACAATATTAAATATTTTAATCAGAACGGACAAAAAAAAAATCACTCGTTCCAAAAATCGTATACAAAAAGCTATGTTCCATTTAAAAAACACCTTATCCATAGCGTAACTCTTTTGTTTCTGGTTCAAATAAATTTTTGGTTTCATTTTTGAATTCTGCAGGAAAAAGTACATCGATTGGCTATTTTGGATTTTTCTTTAAATACAAGGAAGCTCAAAAATGAGCCCCTGTTCAGTCCTCGTTGGAAGACCCTGTACCATGCAGAGAAGAGTTATAATACATAATAATATATACAGTAATTAACAGTATGAATATATTATTTTGAGACTGAAAGTATATCTTTTCAGTACAATAACGGGTAGTTGTAACATTGTATAGATCACCACACCCGTAATTTTATTTTTCTCAATAGGGTTGGAAAACTATAACAATAGAGCAAGCCGATAATTTAGGATAAATCTTACGACTGTGGTGGAGGTTTGGGTTTCTATTAATATGTATGCAATTTTTATAGTGTACCTACAAAAAGATGCTATATATTTAACTGTATTAACTTTATTTTTTTAATGTAAAAATGGCATTCTTAAAATTAATTCAAATAAGCTTTATTGTCAGAAGATCTAAAGACTTATTGACAAAGCAATACAGATATTATTAAATTACAATACCTAAGTAAATCAAAAATATGATTATTGAAAAATCACAAAATAAAAAGGAGGATACAATTAAAATATATATTAGGGCATAAACATACAACATTAAAAATGAAACAAAACTCAGGCAAGCCAAGTTAATTATATAAAACAGGATCCAGGAAGATGCAATACCTAAAAAGTACAATATTAATTATTAAATTAAGTCATTTATATATAATATAATTCAAATTCAAATATACTTTATTGTTGAAAAAATGTTGTTGTTCTCATCATTTTCCATATCTTCAATCTTTCCTTGAAAAGCGGAACTTTCCCTGCCTATTGGAAAACAAGTTTTATTAGCATTAGCATATTGAGTTGTATTCCTAAAGTATTTGAGGGCCTTGTTTGTGATTATTTGACCACTTAGGAAGGGGCTGTTTTGTCGACCGGCATTTTGGATTCATTTCTCATCGCTCCGCTGACCTCAACCTGCTAACATTTACTGAGTATCTCTTGGAATCCATGGAGGGGGGTTCGCAGGTTCATGCTGTGTACACAGATTTTGCAAAGGCATTTGATCGGGTTAATCATCGAGTTTTGATCGACAAACTCCAAGGTCTGGGAATTCGGGGGGAACTTCTGAAATGGATATCTTCTTACCTTACAGAAAGAATGCAGATGGTGCACATTCAGGACTTCCAGTCTGCCGGATTTGAGGTCCCATCGCAGGGTTGGGCTGATTTAAATCACTTGATTTTTTTTTTAAATCATGATTTAAATCACTTTATTTAAAAAAAAAAATCATGATTTAATGAAACTATTTATTTTTAATTCAGAACAATGAACAATATAACATATTAAAAAAGTATTTTCAAAAATCAAGAGTATATAGAACTCGCTCTTTTAAGAAATAAAAAAGTAGTAGGTATATAATACATAAGTATAAACTTTATGTTTCTGTATTTTTGTTTTCGTTGTATAGTTTAAACAAAAATACTAATTTTCCTCCTTTTTCTACACCCTGTTCCCAATATCAGAGTGTACAGGGTTATCCAACCAAGACTAGACAAGGCGATTTTTTGACTTTTCCTGTACTTTTATAAAAAAACTAAAATAGCCATCTTAAGTCATTTTCTCCCGCGAATTCGAATATCTTCAGCAAAAAACAATTGAACATCAAACAAAAGTACTAGGGGTCACTTTGATATTTTTTTAAATGGGATGCCGTATTTTTAATGAGCTTATCCGATTTCTCATATAAATTTTGATCTAAAATGTTGGATTTTTAATTTATTTTTTTTTATTTTTTTTTTATTTTTAACATTTTCCGAATTTAAAACTGAAGAAAAAAGGCGTTTTTGAATTAAAAATCCAACATTTTAGATCAAAATTTATATGAGAAATCGGATAAGCTCATTAAAAATACGGCATCCCATTTAAAAAAATATCAAAGTGACCCCTAGTACTTTTGTTTGATGTTCAATTGTTTTTTGCTGAAGATATTCGAATTCGCGGGAGAAAATGACTTAAGATGGCTATTTCAGTTTTTTTATAAAAGTACAGGAAAAGTAAAAAAATCGCCTTGTCTAGTCTTGGTTGGATAACCCTGTACAAAGCCAAAAATGCTAAACACTCGTTCTACTGATGCTGAGGAAGCAGTTGCGCACAGGAACTGTTTGATTACTGGCAGCTGTTGTGCGATTTCAGGCTCATCATTTTGTGATAACCACCACTGTATTCCATTTACGTTTTTTATTATTTCGTCCGAAAACATAATATATTTAAATGGACTACTGCGGGCAATAAACTTTATGGCTATTGATAACAGTCCAGTGTTTCCTTGTAACTCATTAATTCTTTCTAAAGCCAGATTCTTTTCTTCGGGTGGTAACTGGTATTTTTGCTTTTGTGGCTTTAACATATAGGCGATAAAATGATACAGCGTGAGACATTGAAATTGTTGTGTTTTTTTAAAGATAATTCTACAACATCCTCGAAGATATGTTGTAAATGTTTGACAGCATCTGGGATAGTAGCATTTTTTCTCTGCAAAATATCAAGAGCAACTGATATAGGTTTTAAAATGTTTTAAATATTCTTGTGCTGCATGTTTAAGCCCAATATTTGAAACCTTTTGATAAAAGGTCGCATCAATCTCCTTTTTATTTTCCTCACAGATTTTTAATATTATGTTCCACTGAGTGACGTTCATCTCTAAGCAGTCAGTCATGCTATTCCATCGCACATCACTTGGAAGTACTAAAGTGTTGCCTCCTGCTTGACTGAATTTCGCTCTGGCCAGATGATTATTGCGAAAATACTTAACAATTTGGACTACATGTTCTTTAACGTTTTGTACTTGTAAGTCCTTGCACAGTAAATTCAAAATATGTGCGGAGCAGCCATATGTTATAACTTTTGAATCTGTTTTTTCTTGCAAAGTTTTTCCCATGAGGGCCATATTTGCTGCATTGTATGTCACAAAAGATTTTACCATGCACTGGTATTTTGATTCACACGAAGAAATTAGGTCAAAAACTATTTTAGTCAAATATTCTGAAGAACGAGGTTTTCCCGAAGTATCAATAGTTTCGTAAAGAAACGCTCGTCCATCTTCAGTTGTTATTGTTGCACAAATTACTGGCTCGTTGTGGACGTTTGACCATCCATCAAGGGACATATTCACACACTGTTCTGACAGAGAAGAAAAACATTTCGCTTTTTCCTCCTCATAAATTTCCTCTAAAAGGGTGGTTGCTACCGTTTTTCGTGATGGCGGCGTATAACCAGGTCTTAATAACTCAATAGCTTTTTTTACTTCTGAGTTTTCAATGCATCTAAAGCTCGAATTGGTAGCAAAAATTGCCTTCGCTATTTGTTTGTCCATCTTATGTTTATCAGCTGTTGATGTCCGCATAACGAAACCACTCATACTAGGTTGATTTTTAATTTTTTTCTTTAATTGGAACGACTCAAAAGTCGTTGGTGTTACTGTTGAAGGAGATTTTCTAAGATCTGACAAGTCTGTCATGGAACTTGAGGCAGACGATGTACTAGCAGCAAAACTTACAGAACTGTCGAGCAACATTTGAGTGCCTAAAAAGAAGAAAAATAATTTATGCCAAATGCCTATTTTTGTTAATAAACTAAGGACACGCCCGATTTTTCTTTCAAAATTAAATTAATAAAAAAATAATTGTTTGTGTCAAAACTATTTTTTTCATTTGGTTTACTTTGAAAATTAAATAATAAATAAGTAATATTCATATAAAATATTATTATTTATTTACCTGTATTAGTTTCTTGCTCCTTATTACAAAAATCGTAGTGTGTTTTAATTCTTTGAACTATCCCTTGAATTTCTTTTTTGCAGTTTTTACAAATCGCTCTACACCCTGATTTATTTGGTTCTGTTCTTTTAACATAAAACTGCCATATGCTGTCTTCTTTTCTTCCAGCCATTTGTTTTTTTTTTTACTTAGACACTTAATAAATATCCAAGAAAAAATTACTAAAATAAATTACTAAAGAAAAAAACTATTTACTTCCACTCCCTTGAACAATCAACATCAAAATACGCGAGACATATTGGGCTACGGCAATTTATAGATCGGGAAAAAATCAAGTCGCGACAGGAATTTTCTTGTAAGAAGCGCGTTCTGACAATATTTTGGGTAGAATTTAGACCTACTATATTGTTAGACCGACATTAAAATAATTTGTATTAATTTGAAAAGAGAGAAAAATGTTAAATTTTTAACAAAATCAATAAAAATCCAAAAAATCATTGATTTTTGATTTTTTTAATGAAAATCAAATTTTGCCCAACCCTGTAGTTTGGCCTTTAATTGTAGGAGGCGCCACTTACAGATCTTTTTTTTTTTTGAGGAGTCACAAATTTTTCGTGCATCTATGTATCACATTTTCTAGAAGAAAAATCGATTCCTCCATCATTTTTACTTGAAAATGGTATGCTTGTCAAAAGTCGCTACCCTAAATCAAAATCACAATAAATGTTGGAAATGTCCACCTCCTTGCTGTATGCAATTTTTAACACCCTGTATTTTAAAAATGAAGGGCTTGCGGCCCATGCTTATACGAACTTTTCACCTTATAAATAACTGAGGACTCGTCCTATAAAATATCGGACACTTATTAAATAACACCCTGTATATAAAAACAATTTTCACAATGTAAACACATAATACTAATACACAAAACAAGTCGACAAGGTGTCACAGGTTGGAATTTAATTACATATCAGAACATGTTTTGGGAAGACTCAAGAAAGATAAAATTTGAAATCACAGTGTTTATTGCTATAGGTAATGTAAATAAAAAGGATACTTTTAATTTGTTAAATATGCATGAAATTTTTACTGGAATATATTGTAACCTTACGGCCCCCGGCTCATACGACCCGAGTAAAAAGCCGAAAAAAAATTTAATTAGCGTGTTATAATTAAGACATTTAATTACAAACCTGAAAAATAAAATTATTATTAGTATTATTTTCAACAAAAAAACTTGTGCCCTGGAAGGTCTGATTTAACACAAAAGTGTTATTGTGCGACTCATGGACTGAGTCATTATTCTCCTATTTCAGAATTTTCCGCGTGACATCCAAATACATAAAACAATGCATTAGTATGCCTCACATACAATAAAGGAACAGGCTCTGATGTGACCGTTTAGATTCGGGCAGAATCTAAGGCCGACCCTACGTTGTGTTCGTCAGGCTCGCTGGAAAATACTAATTGGAGCATTATACAGAGTGAAGGAAAATAACTCAAAATTTATTATGGGTGCTTCTGTTTCATGTAAACTCTTTTTTCATGAGATCGGAAAACTCATCAGATAGCAGCATTTATACTTATGTCGTCAAATAAAATAACAAAATTGAAAATTAGTTCAAAGAAAGCTCCAGAAACGCACTCTCGACCACGTTTCCAAAGAAATCCCCCGTCAGAAAATGTACTTTTCAAGAAAATCTAATGAAAATGTGAATTTATGATGGCTCTCGAATTTCGATGTTTATCGTACCTGATAGAAGTTGAAAAGTGATCCTTCCGATGTTCTTACTAGACCAGCAAGGCGATATTTTCCCCACCAATTTCGTCCTTCCACTTTTTAGCAATCTGCGCCAACTACCCTGTCGATGAAACGGCGTTAAAATTATGAAAAGCGCTGCATCGCTCCCCGGGCAGACTCGAGAGTCCAAAGGTCACGCGCAATCTTACAATATACGTTTAAGAAATCACTAGTTTTCTTTTAATTAAATCAACTTATAAAATAGGGAATTACATGACAATTAATATCTATACTGATATACTTACCAGGTTTTTTCCCAATAATATATCAGGGTAAATTAAAACCACTCATGATTAAAACACAGTCAAATAAGGCTGAAATAAATTAACATTACAGTACCGGGTAGGTAAAAAATAATTTAATCTACGACAGTGCCATTATGACGTATTTAGCATTATCATTTGGATGTCATTATGACCTTCATAATAGCACTCAGTGCCATTATGAATTCATAATAACATAAAACGGGTTATGTCTCCTTTTGTTAAAATCTTAGATTTTTTTGTTCGAAATCCTTCTGATTTTCGTTTAGGAAACGCAATTAAATGGACGCACTTACTGATATCCGTATTTTTCTTCACTGAATAACTGAACGTAGCATAGAATAATAAACCCAAAGCGACGAAGCCTTGCTATGTTTTGCGAGATGGTTAAAATATGCAAGCACCTTCTCGCTACTGATGTTTTTGATTCCTTTTCCATTACACCAATCTTCATATTTTGCGTAGGTCTGTTCGTACACCTGCCTTAAACTGATGTTTTTGATTCCTTTTCCATTACACCAATCTTCATATTTTGCGTAGGTCTGTTCGTACACCTGCCTTGACTTTTCGGGAAGTAGGGAATCTATTACGCCTTGCGCGATATTTTCGACATCCGAAGGGACACTTTCGGATTCAGAATCCATATTTAAATTATTTTTGGCCAACACTTTGCATACAGTAGAAAATTAGACGGCAATAATGACGTTGTCAAAATCGAAATTGAAACAATCAAAAATGCGGTTACCATGATAACGACTATTATGAACACCTGAAAATTTTAAAAATTACGAAAACGTTATCTGATATCAATGAAATTTAGACGAATAAAATCTATTTGCACTGTCGTAGATTAAATTTTGAATGATACACGTTCGATATGAACTTTGTTAATGAAACTTGTTCAATTAAACCACTCGGCTAACGCGTCGTGGTTTAACGTTGCACACGTTTCATTATAGTGTTCATATCGAACTTGTATCATTAATAACTATAAAGATACAATTAATATAAGAGCAAAAATAATTTAAAATAAAGACACCTGGGTCTGCTTCGTTACAATATTTTTTTTTCTCGACTGTTTTAAATTGCTTTTAATGTTTTAATCCTTTAGTATTTTTGATTATTTTGAATATACCTTAAGAACATCTAGATGCATACAGCTATTTGATTAGCTAGGCGTCTGTCATCTAAAGTTATTTCGAAAATTTAATTAAGTACTCGCTTTTTTAAGTAAAAATGCTGTAACTAATGTATTGAGTTATACTTATCAATAAATACATAAAAAGAAGTAAAAGGCGATACTAAAAACTTTTAAAGTGTCAAAATTACTACTATTTTTCGGTAGAAGCCGCAACCCTGGAGCACTGAAAATATTTTTCATGAATAATCCTAATACTAGTTTTCCAGATACGTGTAATGATCCACCGGCCGTGGTCCACTCTGTATAAAAATATGAATAAAGGAAGATCCGTTTTTCTAGCTTTTATAACTTTTTTCAGGGCTAAGTTTTCAAATTGCCGAGGGCGGCTTCTTGGACATTGATGTTCGGATATTCGGTCCAGATTCGAAACCAATTTACGAAGAAGAAAGACAAACATCAGGGAAATACTCGTTCGCAGCTCACGTACCGGGCATCTATACTTTCTGCTTCTCGAATAAAATGTCAACTATGACACCCAAAGTGGTCATGTTCGATGTTGCGGTCGGTGAGCCGCCCAAGACCGATGGACAGGAAGAGGGTCAGACTGCAAACAAATTGGAGGACATGATCAGAGAGCTGTCAGGTTTGTGTTATAATTTGCAAATTTTAATAGTCGAAGAGGTTTGTTATTACTGACCTTTTTTTTTGTATTGATTTATTCTATTGAAGCGCAAGTCTATGATTGAAACAGAAAAAAATGCGGTTTTTAGTATGCGCAAAAAAATAAATCTCCGTCACCAAACAAAAATGAATTACTTTTTTTTTTAATGTGCGATTGTGTATGTACAGGGTGTCCAGTTTTCGATGATTTCAGGGTGTATCTCCGTTATTAGTAAAGATAGAAGGATACGGTTGTCCTCCTTGTTTTTAATATACGGGATGTTTTTGAAGGTTTTTCTTTTTGAGACATCTCCCATATTTAGGTTACCCTGTAGCTTATCGAAGAGAAAGCAAACGTTCTTTTTGTAGTTTTTTTACGTAGAATCCAGTGACGTACTCAGATTTTTTGTATTTTCAATCGTTTCCGAGAAAAAAAACAAACTTGTTTTTTTTTTTTAAATGGGTCCACCCTATATATTTTTTAATAATATAAATAAGTTTATGATAAGCTTCTCAGAAGTATATAATAGGTACCTTATTTTTATTTTTAATATTAAGCACGAAATTTACGTTTTATTAAAAAATATAAGTACCGGGTGTTCCACCTAAAGGAGGTAATCGGCTATATCTCAGAAAGTAATAACACTAGGACTTTGGGAAAAAATATATATCGATAAAAGCGGCCAAGAGAAATTGCTGGAAATTATTTTCAAGTTCGAAAAATGACCGCTAGGTGGCGTAAGAAAACTTTCAAAATAGAAATACCGATTTTCTCTTGATTTTTCTTAATAAAAATATGTTAAAAATATAAGCATTGTATTCTTCATAAAATTATGCAACTTTAATGTTAGGAATCGTTTTTTTCTATTTTCAATAATAAAGTGGTGAAAGAAGGTCACACTTTTTTTCTTTCAAACGCTGATATCTCTGCTTTGGATAAACCAATTTTATTCAACTTGGTCTTGAAAAAAAGCCCTTCTGTTCCTCTACACGTAGATCTAATAACTATACCATATTGATTTTGATGGTGGCCACTAGATGGCGTTTTTCCGTAATTCCTCAATTAATAAGGATTTTCTCAAAAAAATCAAACGTTATGATATGACTTTTTCATCATATTTTATTTTAGGCTTATAAAGGCTATTAAATAGTGGAATAAAAAATCCAGGTCCGTATTTAAAATAAAAAAGTTGATGATGGTCGCTCGAATCTGAAACGTCGGATTAAAAAACTAACCCCATCAGCTTGTAGAGGAGGAAAAGTTACTATAAGGAACTGAAAAGCGCAACGTAATATCTTTTGTTAAACCACAGATTTAATTGATTAATTAATCTTTAAAAAATGGCCTATTTTTCCATATTAATTATTATTATCCCTAATTTCTCTAATTTAACAAAAGATATCACGTTGCGGTTTTCAGTTCCTTATAGTAATCTTTCCTCCTCTACAAGCTGATGGGGTTAGTTTTTTAATCCGACGTTTCGGATTCGAGCGACCATCATCAACTTTTTTATTTTAAATGCGGACCTGGATTTTTTATTCCACTATTTAATAGCCTTTATAAGCCTAAAATAATATATGATGAAAAAGTCATATCATAACATTTGATTTTTTTGAGAAAGTCCTTATTCATTGAGGAATTACGGAAAAACGCCATCTAGTGGCCACCATCAAAATCAATATGGTATAGTTAATAGATCTACGTGTAGAGGAAAAGAAGGGCTTTTTTTCAAGACCAAGTTGAATAAAATCGGTTTATCCAAAGCAGAGATATCAGCGTTTAAAAGAAAAAAAAGTTTGACCTTCTCCCACCACTTTATTATTAAAAATAGAAAAAAACGATTCGTTACACTAAGTTGCATAATTTTGTGAAGAATATGAATCAAGAGAAAATCGGCATTTCTATTTTGAAAGTTCTCTTACGCCCCCTAGCGGTCATTTTTCGAACTTGAAAATAATTTCCAGCAATTTCTCTTGGCCGCTTTTATCGATATATATTTTTTCCCAAAGTCCTAGTGTTATTACTTTTTGAGATATAGCCGATTACCTCCTTAGGTGGAACACCCGGTACATTTTTTGTTAGTAGGCCATTGTTTACTGTAATACAAAAACATTTTTGTATTTAAATTCTGCATTTCATTCTAAAATAATATACAGGGTGCTTCATTTGAAAATCTTAAGAAAAACTAGTTCGGAAGTTGTCATTTTTGGAATCAAATTTTGGACACCCTCTATAAAATATTATGTAGTTCGGACAAAGCAGATCTAAGGCCGTTTTTTAAATAATTTTTTCAAGGCGTGCAAAACGATTTTTTGTTGTTTTTAATTTATTGCTCGTAAACGACTAAAACAAATCAAGTAAGGTTTCGGGAAATAAGAGAGAATACTAAAAAGAACCGAAATATGTAAAAAAATACGGGGGGTACCATTTTTTTTGGTCATCATACTTTTTTGGACCATTCTGTATATGCGAAAATATTTTCCCGAAATACACTCATATATACAGTGTAGGTCTGCGTTTGAACGAAATTCCCAACTTAATTGGTATAGAAGCTATGGATGCCTGACGCACTATTGCAGGACCCTGTATATTTCGCTGCAACGTTAAAAAACTCTAAACTGAAAATACAAATCGATGGGTCCGAGCGTTTTTTTTACAAACTCCCCTCTTAATATTTATTGAATTTATTCGCTACTTGACGAATGCACTGTATAATTCCTATGTATAAAAATAACCCGTCTGAACATTTAATTTTAAGGGCTTGTTTTAATTTGTTTATTTTTCATCTATCAATTATTTACTTATAATACCTTAGAAACGGTTGCTATAAACATCATCATATCATTGCCGGTATTAAGTTTTCCTTAGCTTTTTCAGCATTTGCTAAAATATTTTGTGGAATTTCCATATTTTTGTTTATAAAACGTAAAAGACGCTTAAAATAGACAATCCTTTGCAACCGTCTAACCTATTCTATGACAACCGATCAAAGCTTACTAAATACTAAAAATTGACAAAAATAGTTAAAAAAAAAATGCAGGAGGTTAACTATTTATATTTTTAAATTAATGAAAAATAATAGTATATTAAAGTACAAGTTTTATCAAGCTCATTTTAGCGCACGCGTCCCTAACGCGCCGCTTGCGGCGAGTTTTATAATGGACAAGTGCGCTAATAGCTTTAGAAAACGTGTGCTTTATACTGTTTTTTCTATTTTGGCATTTTTTTCAATAAATAAATCCATATTTAAAAAGAAAATAAAACATACAAATTTTCAAAATTTTTAGGCCTAAATTTTATGTTGGTAATACAATCAAATTATTTATCATAGTAGCCTTGAAATTAACATATAATTTTATTTCCGTGTCAGCCATTTTGTCACGAAATTGTCTAATTTTTCTAACATACCTACATAATTTTAAAATATGGAGCAATATGAGTTTAGTTTAACTCCCTCAAAGTTAAGCGAAATTGCGGTAAATTTTACAACTCTATGTTTTATAATATTATAGTAAATTTGTAAGATTATTTGAAATTTTTTTAACTCATCTTCATTTCCTAGAATTAATGCAACCAAACATACACGACAGCAAAATAAAACATTTGTGAACATCATTACCAACCTTAGAAAAATAAAGAAAACTGTTTCATAAAGAGTTCATTACGATATTGAAAACGATATCAAAACAGCTTTTTTATGAAACCAAATTAGAAAAAGTATTGTATACACCACAGGCGTTACTAGACTATAATGCTCATCAGGCGAAAATATATATTGCTTGCGCCTTCCGGGCATTATAGGCTACTTAACTCCCTAACACCCTAACATAAATAACTATTTTTTGCTATTTTTCTACAGCCTCCCTTACCGCCGTCAAACAAGAACAGGAATACATGCAAGTACGAGACAGAATCCATCGAGCCATCAACGAAAGTACCAATTCCAGAGTTGTAGCGTGGTCGTTTTTTGAAGCTGTCATCTTATTCTCGATGACACTAGCCCAGGTCTATTACCTGAAGCGGTTCTTTGAAGTTAGACGAGTGGTTTAAATGTTTAGGGAAGGGGACAAATCTGATAAAATGACTGTTTTGTAAGAAATTTCGAAGTTTATGTGCGTCGGCGCGTTAAGCAATTACCTATTTATTTCTGAAAGCTCAAAAATTCACTGTGTTTAGTTGAAAAGTCTATATTACTTTTTTTATGCTGGTATCTAATAATTATTTACTATTATTGGCTGCTCCAATCAATTCATTAAATCAGATGCAATTTTATTTTGCAGTAACATTTTTTTATAGCGCCAATATTTTGGTTTTTATGCAAAAATTAATTGGGGTAGCCTATGTGATTGTGATC